>OW569326.1:14980750-16414451 GCA_937595015.1 Polyommatus icarus
AATAAAAAGAAATGAGCTCAAATAAATGTTTTATTTCAATAAAAATTATTGTACATGGCTAAATAAATAGGCTAATAAGGTAAATTAAACAATAAAACAGATTTAATCCACAAGTTTTTGTTCATTTCTATTATTAAATATTATAATATTATTACAGTACAGTTTTATGTATTTTATTTATAAATATGATAGAATAGCTGTCTATGCTACTCTACTAACTACTTGATTGGCTTAAGCCATTATTCCACTTATCCTAGCGGCTAGCTAGGTTCCTAGGTAGGATCCTAGCTAGGATCCTAGCTTCTAAATGTTGTTCCACGTCTTGACTAAATCGGAAACGATTTAGGATCTAGGAACCTAGCTAAGATAAGTGGAATAAGCGCTTTATACAGTAAACTCTATATAGGGAGGGGATTAAAGCTGCGCGTCCACCAGGTTGGAATCGGGACATACGGTGCGGACGGTGGCACCACGTGTCGTCATATACTTGTCAGGCGCAGAATGATGTTCCAGTTCTTCTAGTGCAGTTCATAGTAGTCAGTACCATACATACAAAGCAACAAATCCGTCCACTGCGTACCTGCGCTCCGATTCCGATCCAGTGGATCGCACCTTTATACATACACACTTTGTTTTGTTACACCCTGTATACGACAGCTGAAATCTATGGCGCGGGTTCAGGCCAGCTGCATACCACCTCACTTGATCAGAGGATTTTTCCTTGGTGGCCGTACCACTCATAATCCCATACCTTCCTTCTCCTAAAATCTCCTTGCATTGAATCTCTTTGCTGCTTTCGTTCCCAAGCGGTCGCATGCGACCGCGAGAACAAAAGATTTCCTAGAATCCGCGATCGAGTTAACAGCTATTGCTTGCAGACTAAAATGTTGCAAACTAGCTGTATAGGGACCTAAAAATCTGAAATTAATGAAACATTTTTCATTTATATTCCATACAGTTTACATAAATTATAGTAAGTATAGTAATTAATAACCTTATGTATTGTTACAAAAAAACAATATACACATGATACACATTTCATCATTTTCCAAATTAACTGCATACTGATACACATTATAATAATTTCTATGAAATAATAATCTATCTTTTTCATATTAATATAGTTTAAGTTCTAAATTATTGTACAATTATGCAAATAATACTACGACATACTTTGTATTAGAACATGGTATGATATCGTTATGTTTTGCTTCAATTTATCAATTTACGGTTACATTTACATTTTACAATGGCTTACCTTTCGTTTTTCAATAATTAATCCACTTAATTTACAATTTTTGTATTTTTGTAATAAATAATTTTCACAAAATGGAATTCGAACCTTGAGTTTTAAACTTCATCTTCCTCTTTTTTCTCATGTAGTTTATATTCTCTATGGTCTTTTTTATCAACCAATCACAGTCGACCGTGCTTAAAAATTGTACAGATTATGCGATTTACTTTAGTAGCTACGTTTAAATTTGGAACCCAATTTTTTTTTGTTCGGAAAGTTTCGTCCACCTGGAAGTGCAAAATGAAATTGATTAATTTCAGTCACTGTACTTCTACTTCTTTTTTTTTTTTTTTTTTTATGGCGCTCGGTTTTTAAACCATGGCCAGTGTCAAGTAAAGTTTAGAGGGCCGGTTGGTCTCTCTAAGAGTTCACTAGAGGTCGGAGGAGTAAAGAGTAAAACTCGATTTACTGTGGTGAACTGTAGTGATTTATTTACAAAAATGCGCTGCTTATATACAATTATTATTATTTTTAACAAAAAATGGTTGCCTGTAAAGTCGGTTTTACGGGCGAAGATTTTACGTGACAACGTGTGGGAGAGAGACGCAAGGCATTCGGCGGGCCTCTCTCTCGTTCGGTGACTCATCGTAACGTTACCGAGCGTTACACTTTTTCATAAGTGACTCCCAGCCGCAACCTAATTTAAGACGTTGTCACGTCAAAAATTAAAACCGACTTCCAAGGTAAAAACAATATTAACATTACTTAAATCTCTTCCGAACAACATTGACTTTGGCAGATAAGTGAAACAAAAGATACGAAATGCCATTTACTTAAAAGCAAAAAGAGACAGACTAAATAAAAGACGACCCCATTGGGTCGTTTAACGTATTTGAATCTTCACAACGCAACGGTCGGTAGTAACATAACTGCTGGAGTTTTGTCGGGAATATGAAAAACTAAAGAGTGATGTTGTGTTAATGTATTATTTTCATAAAATTGTGTTAACTGGGTTTTTTATGTGTAATATTGGTAGGATATTAACCATTAGATATTCGTCATCGTGCACAACTTTGACTAGACTTTTGGACCTGAGCCTGACTATTATACAGAAAACGATGCTGAAAATTGTATACTAAAAACATAATGTTTTCCCGCCATAATATTATACTCGACCAAGACTCGACACTGGTGACTGGACACTGGCCATGGTTAAATAGCCGAAGTGCCATAATAAGGAAAAAAAAACATAACTGAGCTGCTTTAAGTTTTTTGCTTGGATGAAGGATCATGTTTTTTGACATATGACTTTGACAGTGGTGCGATTTGAAAAATTAAAATTTCAATTTTCACGGAAATTTCAGGGGTTTTAGTTATTAATTTTGATATTCACAAAACAATAAGATTAATTCCCTTTATGATTAAATAAGCCTAAGTTAATTAACAAATTGACATAATTCAAAGTTTATTACTCACTCAAAAGGGTTTGAGCACTTTTTTGTGTACACATATTAGTGACTAGTGTACAAGTGTACTTCCTAATCCCCAAGACAAATCAAATCACAATTTGTTACTAAAATTAGAAAAGAAATGATGCAGCAGTATTTTGTAACCATTTTCATGTGTTTGTTGTCCTTAGCGGTAATACTTTATTTGCCATTATGTATCTTGAAATGGTGTATAATGTATATGTATGTTTTTAATTTGATGATAAATTATTTGGCATATGTGAATTACTTTCAGGCTTCTTTAGATTATGATGGCTGGCTTAATGTTAAAATTGAACATGCACTCCATTGTAATAGCGACAAGTTTTGCTCCAGAGGAAATATTTCATTAAAAAGTCTAAGGGCTGGAGTAGCTACCATTGATCAAATACAATTCAATAACCAACATATCACAGAGCTCAAGGTATTTTTCTTAGTTTCAAACAACTTGACCACATAAAAATATAAATGATATGATATTAATTTAGTTTTAATTTTAGGAGTTGGCTGCAAGTGATGACTTTTACACTATGAGAACTTTAGTGACATCCGCTGATACCAAAGAAACTGAATTTTTTTCATCTGTAAAAGCAGCTGCATTTTTAGAGAGTGGTTTGTCAGATTTGATCAGTGTCTGGGTTTTACCATGTGGTGAAGTGATTGCTGTTAACTTCCAAGTAGCTAATTCATCAAAAACAGACACACAATATCGAAGCCCTACCTATGATATTAATTCCAAGTTCTATCTCCGTCAAGTGGACCAAGCCCCAGTGTAAGGATTTAAATCTTAACCTAAAATCATAGAGAAACTAAAATATAATCCTATTTGAACTTAATTTTAGACAGCCAAATGATCTTCGAGATCGAATCTATAGCTGTTATCCCCAACCCGCGGCCCGCCAAGACTTTATTTGTGGCCTGCGTGATGTTATACAATTTTGAAATTCACACCACGCCACGTCACGGCAAAATAACGTAGTCTATGTGATAGTCATATTTTTTTCACTTTTAAATCGTTAATTTTGATGATTTTTATTTTTTAACCCTAAAAATTTTTGTTGCGGCCCACCACTAAAACACACAAGACTAAAACATGTTTGTGGCCCGCATGAAATAAGGTTGGGGACCACTGATCTATAGATAGTCCAATCCACAAATATGATGCACACCAAAAATTTGTGGGGCGCGTCTTTGTGGATTGCACGGACTATAGTGCTTATTGAAATATTTGATTATACAGTAGACTGTGAAATGGCTTTTTATTAGGCTTCTATACCCAAAAGGGAAAAACGGGACCGGTCCCGTTTTTATTACTTAATTTTTATTACTAAGACTTCAATGTCTGTCTGTCTCCAGGCTGTATCTCAAGAATCACTATAGCTATATTTCTGAAATTGGCACAGCTTGTGTATATTTCCTGCCGCTATAACAGCAAATACTAAAAACAAAATAAATTAAAATTTAAGGGGGGACTCCCATACAACAAACATAATTTTTTTCTTATTTTTGCTCAATATCAATAATGGTAATGGTACGGAACCCTTCATGCACGAGTGCTAGTTGGACTTGGCCGATTTTTTAAAAATATGCTAACATGAAATATAACATTAATGGTCGGTTGACACGTATTTAGTAGATAAGTAGTAACTAAAATTTTAACTTGCTACTAAATTTTGTATTTACATGCAATTAACAACATAAAATTAAGTTAAAACTACTTATCTACTTAATGCGTGTAAACCAGCCCTGAGCTGCAGTATAAAAATATTAATATTTTGCAAACTATTCACAGCCCTGACACTGCATCTTATATACAAAAGTTGGAGAGAGAGCGCGAGGCAAGAGAAAAGGGTGAATTCAAGGATAACAGATCATTCTTAGCAAAATATGTAAGAATTTATTATGCTTGTATTTTTAAGACTTAAAATACAACTGTAACTATAATACCTAAGTAACAAATTATTTTTTTCCTTTCCAGTGGATGTACATTGTCCCCATTGCTATTTTCGTCATGATATCTGGAGCTGCTAATCCCGAAGCAGCGCAAGGAGCAAGATAAAGTACACAGAACATGCATTTTCAATAGCGGAATATAACATTTAAATGTAGAAATATTTATTGCGTAATAAAGGTGTAACGAAACAAAGCTTTCTTCTTTGAAGTGTTATGCTCCAATTTTTTCAATTTCTTCAGCATCCTCTATATCTAGTAAATGAATTTTCTTTCCAAAATGAGCCTCTATATCCAGGCAAATCTCCATAGATTGTTCTGAATCTATTAAATTGATCGCAATACCAGCTTTTCCAAATCTGCCCGTGCGTCCAATTCTATGCAGGTATGTCTCACAGTCTGCTTTTCTGTTAATATCCATTGGCATATCAAAATTAACTACCAATGTAACTTGTTCAACATCTATACCCCTGGAGAGTACATTAGTAGTAATGAGAACCTTTTCTAGGCCTGCTCTAAAACGGTCCAGCACTGCAATTCTTTGTTCAACAGCCAGTTCTCCAGACAATACAGCTACGGAGTGACCATCTTTTGACATTTTTCCTGAAAGCCAACTGGCCGTCTTTCTCGTATGACAGAATATTATAGCCTGGCCAATAGTAATCACACCATATATATTACATATGGCTCTATACTTGTCTTCAGGGCCTTTACACTTAACATAGTATTGCTTAATATTATCCAAAGATTCTTCTTCCCTCAATAACCTTATTATAATGGGGTTGGGTACGATGATTTCAGCAAATTCCATAACTGTACTGTCGTAAGTAGCAGAAAAGAACATCATCTGGCATGTTGGTGGCAAGCACTTGTGGATGCGAATACATTGATCTTGGTGACCTTGTCTGTTTATCATTACATCTGCTTCATCAAGTACAAACACCTTAATTTTCTTTAAGTCAAACATTCCAAACCGAATACTCCAATCTAAAAGTTTCCCCGGGGTGCCAATGAGTATGTGATCAGTTATGGTACTACCTCTAGGCACTTCTTCACCTCTTACTGCATATTTTAACTTTATTTCTGGACAAAATTTGGCCATCTTTGCTGCTACCTCGCCTGTTTGTATTGCGAGCTCATAAGTGGGACTTAGACATAGAACTTGGGGATAGTTTAACGTAGGATCGACTCTGCTCAACATTGCCAGAACAAAAGCTGCTGTTTTACCAGTACCTGACTGGGACTGAGCAATCATGTTTTGTGGAGGATCAGCAAGTAGAGTAGGTAGAGCAGTTTCTTGAATTTTTGATGGAGCATTGAAGCCCATGTCGTACACTCCTTTAAGTAAATTTGGTTTTAAATGAAGTGCTTCAAAAGTTTTGACTGAATAGAGAGGTGAATTTGGATCTTTCCTTTGAACTTCAATATCCAATTTAGATTCAACTAAACCTTGCCTTATGATTTTCATCAGCAAAGAAGTTTCCGCGGGGTTGACTGTGTCTGGCCCATCATCTGAATCGGTAGTTTGGTCTGATTTTTTTGTTATACCGATTTCTGCAACTTTGTTCGAGATTTCCAATTCTTCCGCTTTCTGGCCCCACTGATGAGTCATCTTGTAGCCTGAAAATTAATCCAAACATTTATAAATAATTTAATTTGGAAGTTAAAACTTTGAATGGATACATGAAACACTTTCCTGTACTTCACTTTTAGTACAATAAGCATTATCACGAAAATAGGTTTTATGTTGATAGTAGCGTTCAATAATATTACAGTAAGTTTTCTATATATTTGGAAATAATCATACCTTCACGTAAACTGGGTTTTTTCAAGTGTTGACTGTTTACACGTAAACTTTTTAGTTAGGTACCTAGATACCTATTGAAAATTGAAGTCAGGAAATGTACCTAGCAAAACTTACAGCAAAATTATTGCCACAGATTATAGCAATCTTTGGCGGCAAAAGAGTTGCTAGCTACAGATATTTCTTTCCCTATTTCAGAGTTTAAACACCAAGAATAGCATGAAATACGTATACGTATGAAATAAGCTTTTTAACATTACCAGTCAGGCATTTACAATCTCATATCTTTAAAGTTTATTAGGAAAAAGTTTTAATATGCTTCTTGGATTTTATGAAACCGATATTTGATTGCCTTTATTTACCTTATTGTGGGAAATTATGGTAACACCATGGGCATCGGCCATCGGCAAGAAAATATGACAGTTGATACTATTTTGACAGTTGACTTTTTTTTTCTTAGGCACTACGGCCTACGGCTTTATTATAACGGCGAATAAATGGACTAAAATATGGCGGGTATTGTAAACAATAATTAGCTTTAGCATTTTTTCCATAGATAGGTGTAACTGTGTAAGTGTTGTATTTTTACAATTTCTGATTCAAGAGATCAACTGATTCGAATGTGAATTATTATGATTTCTTTTCCTTTTTGGCTGGAAGTAAAAACGGAGTATTTTTGAGTAATAAGTAATACTTAAACTAAGGGAGAAGACCTAATGGCAGACACTATAAGGAAACATGCAACATTTGAATGTTATAAAATATATAATTTATGAAAATAAAGGATTGATAACTTCTTCCATGTCTTCAGTAACTCTTACAAAATAAAACTATTATAATTGTTCTCTGACAAATCAATTAAAAAATATATTATTGGTCTTTTTGTAAACTTAGTCATAAGCACTAATAGATGACATCACAAAAAACGAACATCACTAATAGTAGACACCAATATGAACTAATAGTTGACATAGAACAATACATTACATTTTACATATTTTTTTCTATTAAATTAGGTCTTTATTTGCCATTTTTCAAAATATTTAATTTACTTCATCATAGTCACTACATGCATCAGAAATATTATCCACGTTGTCTTCGGATTCTATTCATTCTTCTTCCATGCTGAAACTATCTTTCCTTTTATTTTTATTTTTCATATTTTTGAAGTGAAAACTTCTTTAGCGGCGTTGAGCACTTTTGTGGGATGGGTAAAAACTGTGAAACTCGCGTCAGATTCTCGTGCTGATCGAAAAACCTTGGAAAAACCGTAAGACGGTTGAAGAGTAGTGTTTTGTGTCGAACTCGAACTCGAATTCGAACTCGAATTGATTGTAAGGGTTTCGATTAAGTAATTAAAAAAAACCGGCCAAGTGCGTGTCGGGCCACGCGCAGTATAGGGTTCCGTAGTACCGCTAGTTTTTGTCAATTTTTATATGGTCAATGAACGTATATTATATAGCGTGTTTTATACTACTAACAACATCATCTCAGTTACTTTCAAAGGAATTTAAACGAAAAGTCCCATTTTTACTTCGCCGAATACATTTTTTTTAGTTGATCGACTTTTACTCAATTACTTATGAAGTCTTCTTAGCCGTGATAGTTTTCCTTTTAAATTCAGCATATTTCCTACTCCCGTGAATTTTTTCACATTTCCAGAACCCACCGTTTAGCTGGTAGAAGGGGGGGGACACTGGACTCTAACGATTTTTTCCACTTTAAAACTTAATATTTCACAAACGGATCCCTAAATCGGAAAACGATCTATAAATACTCGCAATATTTTTAAAAAACCTATTCAACGACACCCCACACAATGGAGTGGGCGCGAAAAAAATTATCATCCCCGCTTAATGTGTAGGGGAGGTACCATAAAAAATATTTTGTTGCTATCATTAATATGTGTATTCATACCAAATGACAGCTTTGTAGGTCTCTGAGTAAAACCGCGGACATACAGACAGACAGACAGACAGACAGACAGACGGACAGACGGACGGACAGACCGAAACAATAAGGGTTCCTTATTGACTACGGAACCCTAAAAACGATTTTTTAAAAATCGTTTTTCATAATAAATGGGTTAAAAATTTAATCCATTGTAAGGGTTTTGATTAATTAAAAAAAACGATTTTTAGTAATCGTTTTTCACAAAAAAAAGTTAAAAATTTAATCGATTGTAAGGGTTCCGATTAATAAAAATATCGATTTTTTAAAAATCGATTTTCATTAAAATTGGATTAAAAATTTAAGCGATTGTAAGGGTTTCGAATAATTAAAAAAAAAAACGATTTTTTAAAAATCGATCTTTTGAAAATCGATTTTATGAAAATCGATGTTTTAAAAATCGATTTTCATAAAAAATGGGTTAAAATTTTAATCGATTAAGGGTTTCGATTTATTAAAAAAATCGATTTTTTATAAAACGATTTTCATAAAAAATGGGTTAAAAAATGCACAACGTTAATAATTAAGTTTTCACTTCTGCCGGCACTCCCGGAGTGCAATCCGTCTTTTTTCCTAGCAAATTTATTTTCAGTCTTTAGTCTCCATGCTCCTTTTTCTTCTTTCTTTTCTCAGCTCTCCTTTTTCTTTTTTTTACTGCTAAAAAACTAAAGCAATCGATTTTTAGATCAGTACAAGGTCTAATATTAGACACGTCCATTTTTAGGTGCAGTAGTTCTAAGTTCTTAGATTGTTAATAGAATTATATTTTCAGAGAATAGTGATGATTTTTGCAGTAGAAGTACAAAATAATTTGAGTATGTATTGCAAAACACAAAGATGAGATCCATGTCATCTATTAGGTTTTTTTACATTTTCAAGAACTAATAGTAGACACCCTTTATATTGTTAGGGAAAATGGATAAAAGATCATAAATAAACATTAATTAGTGTAAACAACATGACCATTAATCCAATGAAGTCAATAGAAATTACAAAAAATCTAATAAATGTATTCAAAACTTACGTGCAAAATTTCGCCTTCCTTAACCTATTTGCTAAGAAATTGCCGGGTGCGTGTTGACGCGGTCACATCATTTACGAAAACTGATCCCATTTTAAAATTTTGTTCCCGAAGATATCCCTAATATATTTTTTCACATCAACAGATAGCATAAGAAGCTTATAAAATTTACAGCGTTGAGAAATAATTAGAATAATTCTTATTTTTATGGCATTTTTGTCGTAAGTGTCTTCTATTAGTTCAGTGTCTACCATTAGCGCCTTTCCCTTAATATAACCTAAGAAACGGTAATTAATAAATTCTAACATTATGTTAAATCGTGAAAACAATTGTAATTTAATAATCATCACAATACTGGTGGTTTATTCACTACTCACGGGCTAGGGCACTATGGCACACCACGATCAGCTGTTTTGTCTAGAGCAGGGCCGCGCGCGCGGGACTCGGCGCGAGCGGCGCGTGGGGGCTGACTCGGCCGGGGGGCCGGGGCTCCACTGGCGCGCGATACTATCGCGCATTTACATCAGCGTTATACATTGCGTGTTGAAAATTTTGACTATTTTAAAAACTGGCGATTTAAAGAAAATTACTTGCACCAATGGGTATATCTCATGCCCTATAATAACCCCACGAAGTTATCGGAAGCGGTCTTTTGACACCCTGTATGTTTCCATATAAATTTCGAGGAGTTCCCTCGATTACTCATGGATCCCATCATCAGGTCACCATTTTTGTGAACATGGTACCAAATTGGAGTGAAACCTAATACAACAAAACAAAAATTTCGAAAATCGTTTCACAAACAGCGGAGTAATCGTTGAACATACAAAAAAAAATATATCCACAGCCGAACATATAACCTCCTCGTTTTTTGGAAGTCGGTTAAAAATGAAGCAATTATTTAACTTTTCTAAAATAATCTTTTTTTTTTTTTTTTTTTTTTTTAATTATTTTAGGTCGCTCAAACAGCACGGTCATTAGCGACCACTTTGGGCTTACAATTTTAAATTAAATCATAATAATTAATTAACTTTAGAAACGTTACAATTTTTTCGGTACTTTCAAAACACTTATTTAAACATGTAGGAAGATTAACTATAAGACGTTCAGTATTATACATTGGACAATCAATTAACAGATGCTTTACAGAAACATCACTATCACACCTTGCACATCTTTTCTTCGCTTCCTTGGTGATGAGATGGATGTGAGTTACATTAGTGTGCCCTATTCTTAATCTATTTAAAACTACTTGATCTCTTCTATTATTTGGTTTTAGCTTGCTTTTTTCAAAAACTGTTTTCCTTATCTCAAATAAATGACTATTGTTATTATTTACCCAATTACTGTTCCACAGGTTCTTAATTTTTAGCTTAAAATATTTTTTGAGGTCTTTGATACTAGAGGTTAAGTAATTGCAGCGTTCTAATTTTGTAGCTTCTTTAGCTTCCCTGTCGACTTCTTCGTTTCCGGGAATGCCATGGTGACTAGGGATCCAGATTAAAACAATGGCAACATTATTATCTACTAATTGAGTTAAGTTGTTTTTAACCAGATTTACTAAGGGGTCTATGTTGCTTATATTTAATAGCGCCTTTAAGGAAGACAATGAATCAGAAAATATCAAACATTTTGTTACATTTATGTTCTCTCTAATAACTTTTAGGCATTCCAGTAAGGCAACCATTTCACATGTAAATATGGATGCGTAATCAGGTAATCGGTACTTAAAACTACTATTTTTCGAAATCATTGCACATCCTGTCCTTCCCTCATAAACAGATCCGTCGGTATAATAATGTAAAAATTCCGGGTATTTATTTATTATTTCATTAAAAAGATTTAAAAATAAACCATCTGGGGTAGAATCACGCGGGTTTTCTTGGGCGATTTCTGTATTTATGGGGAGACCTATTTCTTTCCAGGGAGGATGTATGGAATGTTTGCGCGGAAAAACTAGAGGAAGTTCAAAGTTTATTTCTTGTAAATATTTTTTTACTCTCAATCTTAAAGGCAATGGTAAGAATGGCCGTAGGTTAAACTCAATATCAGATGCAAAGTTACTTAAAAATAGAGAATTCTCATTATTGGCTATGTGTTTTGAGGCGAATGAAAGGCATAACTCCTTTCTCCTTAGTGTCAGGGGCATTTCATCTGTCTCAACTAAAATACTATTTACTGGGCTGGTTTTAAATGCTCCGAGACTCAAACGTAGACATGTGTTATGACAGCTCTCTAGTAGATTTAGAATGTTAGGAGAAGCTGAACCGTAGATAATGGAACCGTAGTCAATTTTTTGTCTAATTAGGGCTTTGTAAGTATTTTTAATGCATTGGCTATCCGATCCCCATCTATTAGCTGATAAGATTTTAATAACGTTCATACTGCTATAACACTCTGATTTTAGTTGTTTTATATGTGTAACCCAATTTAATTTTTTATCGAATGTTAGTCCTAAAATTTTTAAATTATTTTCTTCCTGAATTTTATGGTTGTTTATAGTTAAAGTTACTACATCTTTCTTAGTTTTATGTGACATAATCATGAATTTAGTTTTTGTTACTGAAAATTTAAAGCCAGTTAATTCACACCATTCACACAATTTATTCAAGGTATTTTGCAATAGAACCTCTGTAGGTTTAAGATCATTACCACTGCAAAATATTGTTAAATCGTCGGCAAAAAGACGACCTTTCACAGGTTTTTCAATAACTGTTAGAATTTCATTAATTGAAATCAAAAAAAGAATAACGCTGAGCACAGATCCTGTCGGGAGGCCATTATCTGTACAGAGAGGATCAGATAGGATTCCTTCAACTTTTACCCTGATAGTTCTATTAGATAAAAAATTTTTGATGAAAGCAAGAATATTACCTTTTATATTAATTTTTTCTAGAAGCAGAATAACTCTGTGCTTCCACACCATTTCATATGCCTTTTCCAAATCTAGGGCAACAACAATAACCTTATTATTATTGGCCAAAGAGTTCAATATATCATTTTCTAAATATGCTAAGTGATCAAGAGTAGACCTAAATTGTCTAAATCCAAATTGGAATGGGGAAAATAATTGATTCTGTTCCAGGTACCATCTTAATCTATTACTAACTATTTTTTCAAACAATTTACATAAATTACAGGTAAGAGATATTGGGCGATAATTCGATGTCAGGGTAGGGGTTTTACCTGGTTTGGGGATAGGTATAACAATGGCCTCTCTCCACTGGTCTGGGAAAACTTGATGAATCCACATATAGTTGTAAATGTCTAGGAGGCGATTTAGGGCTAAAAGAGGGATTCTCTTTATTAAAGTATTTGAGATGTTATCAGGCCCTGGACTAGAGTCACCTAGGCGTTGTATTATCAACTTTAATTCCTGCATAGTTAAATTTTGATTAATTGGATTACTGTTATCTTGTAAATTAAAAATGGTGTGATTCTCCTCTACAAAGTTTTTGTGTTGGCGGAAATTTAGATTGTAATTATTGGAACTTGAGTTTTCTGCAAAAGCTGATACTAATAATTGTGCATTTACTTTCGGATCACAGCTAAGTTCTCCATCATTGGTTTTTAAAATTATAGGTTGTTTTTTCCTTTTAAATCCGTTAATAGAATTAATTTTTCGCCAAACAATTCCTAAAGGAGTATAACTATTAATTGACGAAATAAATTTTTCCCAACTTGCCTTCCTACTTTCTTTAAATATCCTTCTACATTTAGCCCTCTTCTTACGAAATTCTATTTTCAATAATTCTTCTACGCGTTTGTCTTCTAGGCTACAAAGCTCCTTTTTATCTTGATTTGATTTTTTCTTTTTATTATATAATCTGTAAGATTTTTTTGACTCCTTAAGAGACTTATAACAGTCCTCATTCCACCATGGCACTTGTTTCTTTTTAATATTCATGCTGGACTTAGGTATATATTTTTCGGCTGACTCGAGTATTATTTGATTAAATTGATCGACAAATTTATTTATACATGAAATCGGATATAAGTTAAAATTTATGCTAGGTAATTTACTAATTTCCCGCTCTATTTGAATGCTAAAATTTGTCCAGTCAGCATCTTTGTATTTCCAATATTGGTTACTAGTTTGTAAATTTGAGTTTAATTCTATTTCTAAAGTAATTGTAATCGGAAAATGATCACTATCGTAAAGAAATTCAAGTGCATTCCATTCGAAATAACTTGATATACTTCGTGAAGCAAATGTTAGATCAATACTGCTAGTGTGACCATTACTACTATTAAAGTGTGTAGGTTGTTGATTATTAAGTAAAATTATACTATCATGTGAGTCCAACCAGTTAGCAATTATTTTACCTCTCGGATCACAGCGTTTTGAACCCCAATAAAAATGATGACTATTAAAGTCTCCTAACAAAACGAAGGGAATCGGAAGTTGCGTAACTAAATCGTTCAAATCCTTATCACTAAAGGAACAGCTATTGGGCAAATATACATTACAGATAGTAATAGCCAGTGGAAACTTAATTCTTATTGCAATGACTTCGAGTCGACTAATAACACTAATTTGTTCCGGTAATGTGTGAGGTTTAATATAGGTAGCTACTCCTCCACTGGCTATACTGCCGTGCATGCGATTTTTGTAAAAACATTCATAATCTTTAAACTTAGCGCAGTAATTATTTTTAAAGTTCGTTTCCTGTATACAAAAACATAACGGACTTAAATCATTAACAAGTAATTTTATGTTTTCAAATCTAGTGTGAAACCCATTAACATTCCATTGCAAAAATTTCATTATAAACAACAAAGGTGTATAATAAAGATTCAAAGATAAGAAATGAGTAAGTAAAAATAAGTATTAGGTAGTAAGTCGATTAATTTCTTGCAGTTTCCGAGACAATCTTGCGCATCTATTTTTAAGATTCTTATTCATTTTAGGGTGTAGATATAGGCACATATTAATTAACTCTGGAACGTTATCTGTATAGTCCTTAACGATATCTTGAATATTTTGTTTGTTACGGGAAACGTCTAAAAGACTTATGAATTGTTCCAAATTAAGGGGAAAATCAGTATCCGAATTTATTAGCTCATATTTGATGTCATTCCAAACTTGTTCCTCTGTTCTATTGTCAAGGGTTTTCTTTTTCTTTTTTAATGATTTGACTGGCAATTCTTCTTCCTGGGAGATGTTGCTATCTGTATCATTGGTACATTCACTCAATGACTGACTATCCTCGATAATAACTTGCTCTGTTTGATTAATATCAGACTGTGATGGTTCCGTGGTAGTGTTTGAACGAATTCGCTTAATGCCTTTGTTGAGTTCTAGTTGACTTGCTATGGTCTGGGGCTTGGAAAATTCTATGGGGGGATAATTTAAAATGTCATTGTACTCTTGTGTGGAATTATTATTAACTTGGGGCGAACGCTTATTATTTTGAGGACAGTGATTAGCTAAATGGCCCATGTTATTACACACGAAACATTTCATGGAATCATTCGTAATATAAATCCAGTAGTTTGTGTCTTCGTAATTAATTTGCATCGAATCAGGTAATCGTTTTTCATCTTCCGGGGACACATACAGCTGGCGACGAAAACTCATAATATGTGAAAAACCAGGGTCAGGAATTCCTACTCTCATAAATGTGATCGGTGATAAAATCTTTATATTAATTTCATTGAATTTGTCCACTATCAATTCATGGGGTATAATGGGGCAGACATTCGACAGTACAATTCTCTTATTTCTTGTAATTAACGGTCTAATTTCCAGTAGTTTATCTTTGACTTTCACATTTTTAATCACGTCGACTAACTCATCAGCTGTTTGTTTAGAGTCTAAATACACACATATTCTTGAATTAGCTATGCGAGAAATGAAACGGATTGACGTTGGTTTGGTTACAGTGGAGAGAGACAGTAGGTAATCACGAAGCGTAATTCCATCAATGGAATCTAGAACAATAGCTTGATCTTTCTTCGGGTACGTTGTTTTTGATGTTACATTGGCGTAGCTAATGGTGGGGGTCACAGCAGGTTCTTCCATGGTTAATATGGGTGCCCCTGTTGCCAGGAGCGCCCTCAAAAATGTAAGTTAAACTGTAGGTAACTAGCAAGGGCACTTTAACTCACAAATAAACAAGTAATTACTCGCGGCGACAGCGCATTTATCGAATAGCGATAAGACGCGTGAACCGAACGGCTGATGCACGGTAACCAAAATAATCTTTATTTCGATAGATTTTATTAAATGGTATTATATTGATATAGTTTTTCAATTCAATAAAAATAATATAGATTCCTTTTATGTTTAGTGATTGTTTTACTGACATGTAACGTATTTATAGTTTCTTTTTTTCTGAAATGTTTTACTATAAGTACCTATCTACTAATTAAAAATCCAAGTAATCGGTAAGTGGCTATTTGGATAATATTATGAAAGTCTGCACAAATACTATTACCAAATTATATTAGTTTTGTATTGTTAAGTTTTTTCTTTATGTTCCGAAATGCTTAGGCTTAACGTTCAAATATTTTGTTTAATTAATGGTGCTTACTGAACGTTACGTTACGAACGTTACGAACTATGTTCAGTTTTTTTATGGTACCTACAGCTTTTGTTTTAGGAAAATAGTAAGGGAGAAGACCTAATGGCAGACACTTTAAGGAAACATGAAACATTCGAATGTTATAAAATATATAATTTATGAAAATAAAGGATTGATAACTTCTTCCATGTCTTCAGTAACTCTTATAAAATAAAACTATTATATTTATTCTCTGACAAATCAATAAAAAAATATATTATTGGTCTTTTTGTAAACTTAGTCATAAGTACTAATAGATGACATCACAATAAGCGAACAACACTAATAGTAGACACCAATATGAACTAATAGTTGACATAGAACATTAAATTACATTTTACATTTTTCATATTATTAGGTCTTTATTTGCCGTTTTTCAAAAGATTTCATTTACTTCATCATAGTAACTACATGCATCAGAAATATTATCCACGTTGTCTCCAGATTCTATTCATTCTTCTTCCATGCTGAAACTATCTTTCCTTTTATTTTTATTTTTCATATTTTTTTCTTAGCAAATTTATTTTTAGTCTTAAGTCTCCATGCTTCTTTTGCCTCTTCTTTTTGTTCTCAGCTCTCCTTTTTCTTCTTTTTACTGCTACAAAACTAAAGCATCGATTTTTAGATCAGTGCTAGTGATGAGCAAAGCAAGACCAAGACCAAGACTCGACCAGTCTTGGTCTTGGTCTTGTTCTTGCTTGTGCAGTCTTGGTCTTGGTCTTGCTTAAATCTGTCTGGTCTTGGTCTTGGTCTTGGTCTTGCACGCCTAGTCTTGGTCTTGGTCTTGCAAAAAGCAAGACTCTTGCAAACATTTTTCAAAACTTTTTGTAAACGTTTTAATTTTCTCGAAAAAATATTTTCAAACCTAAATTAATTATTAGACTAGCCACATGAATCATAATCTTATCTTAGGCTCTAACTAAAAGTCGAGAGCCAACTCAGCATAGGCTGATCTTTTAGCGGCAAAGTTCTTAAGGAAAATGAAAATTTTGAAAAAAAAAGAACTTTTTTTTATTTTTAGGGTTCCGTAGTCAAATGGCAAAAAACTTATAGATTCGTCATGTCTGTCTGTCTGTCTGTCCGTCCGTATGTCACAGCCACTTTTCTCCCAAACTATAAGTGCTATACAATTGAAACTTGGTAAGTAGGTGTAGTCTGTGAACCGCATTAAGATTTTGATGCAAAAATAGAACAATATTGGAGTTAACAGTATGGTTAAAATTTGAAAATAATTATTAAATTTTATAGATTTATTGATAAAAACTAAAAAACAATACAAATAACGAAAAAATAATTATTGATTTATTTTATTTTACATTGAAAAAAAATTGATTTATTAACTGTACGTCACGTGATTGGAAACGCCAATCTGAAGCAGTGACGTCATCGTTCAGTGTCAAACAAAATTGACAGTTGTTAACACTCACTTTTGCTCCATCTACGCTTGTTTTGTTTCATGAACGATGACGTCACACGTGATCACGTGACCATAATGCCGCGTTTTTATGACACACTTTTGAATTCAGTATTTAAAATAATTTTTAACTCATTCTAGGGCATAATAATGAATAAAATATTAATTTACATGTATTATTGTAAGCAACTGAAGCGTTCAAAACTATTTTCATAAAGTTGTTAACTCTCCTGTTATTAAAAATTGTAGGGGTCCCCATAGGTACAACTGAAACAAATTTTTTTTAGATTCGTTGCCTGTTTCCAGGCTGTATCACAAGAACTAGAAATTAATGTTAAGTAGACAAATATTGTTATAAATATATTTGTAACATATTATATTGTTATAAATATTTTATCTCATGAATATTATAGTCACTGCGACTAAGTAAATTTTTTAGCAAGAGTCTTGCATGGAGCAAGACTCTTGCATAGTCGGTCTTGGTCTTGGTCTTGTTCTTGCACACCTAGTCTTGGTCTTGGTCTTGCTAGTCTTAGGGTAGTCTTGGTCTTGGTCTTGGTCTTGCAATTTTTGCAAGAACAAGACCAAGACTGCAAGACCAAGACTAATTTTGCTCATCACTAATCAGTGCAAGGTCTAATATTAGACACCATGTCCATTTTTAGGTACAGTAGTTCTAAGTTCTTAGTTTGTTAATAGAATTATATTTTTAGAGAATAGTGATGATATTTGCAGTAGAATAAAGTAGGTACAAAATAACTTTAGTATGTATTGAAAAACTAAAAGATGAGATCCATGTTGTTCGGTCGAATATGTATCCTTTAGAAACATAGTTAATGACAGGTGAATTGTCAGTATTGTTAGTTGCAGAAAATGGTTGTAATAGCAATATTTAGGAGTCAATAAATATAATTTATAAAGCATTGCAGCCTTTCAGTATTTTATTCATGGTCCTTCGAGCGAAGAAAATGTATACAGTCAACTCAAGAAGAAGAAATTAATATGGTCCCGGACCTCTGAGAATTAAATATGGTACCGGGCCTCTGAGACTCAAGCAGAAGAACATGATCCAAAAGGACCTTCTAGAAGGTAACATGGTCCTTTATCTTTATAAATCTTCGAGGACCTATGCAGGGCCTCTCGAGAACTTAATATGGTCCTGCAGGGCCTTTGAGAAATTAATACGGTCCCGGACCTCTGAGTAAAGAAATTAACATGGTCCCGGACCTCTGAGAAGTAAACATGGTCCCGGACATCTGAGAATGGAAGAATGGAACATGGTCTTCTGCTTCAATTCAAAGAGGGCCTTCAAGTATTATTAATATGGTCCTTTCGAGAGAAGGTATAAAATACAGTAAGCATTGTGTTTGAGATACAAGGTATAAAAGTGAGAAGCGTAAAGGAACCTAAGAACAAAACCAAAGAAAGGTGGTAAGGGAAGTAAATAGTAATAAAAACAGAAAATTTATAAAAACTATAAACAAGCGAGATGTGGAAGGGAGATAAGTACATGACAAAAATTGCAAATAAGGACAAGAACAGAACAGAAGAAAGATTACAGAGATGATGATAGTTGAAAATGTCCAGAAATTATTTTAAACGACTAGAGACTAGATAGTCATAGTAGAGAAAGAGAATTTAAAGCAGAATATTAAGATCTGGGCCATTAGAAATACATTAATAGAAAGAAATTAAATAACATTTGCAAATACCGATTGCTAAAGTGTGCTGCCTTCCAAAGGGATAAAGTATAAACGTTATTTTTAGACAATTTTGCTTGTTTATATTCAGTTTACTTTAACAACTTTTATATTTTGTTATCAAATTGGTTTACTTCTTAGAAATTTATCATTGTTACTTCACTTATTGCTCTCCCGTTAAGGACATTACAAGATGTCCTTGGTGGGCGGCATGTTCGGTCGAATATGTATCCTTTAGAAACATAGTTAATGACAGGTGAATTGTCAGTATTGTTAGTTGCAGAAAATGGTTGTAATAGCAATATGTAGGAGTCAATAAATATAATTTATAAAGCATTGCAGCCTTTCAGTATTTTATTCACATGTCATCTATTAGGTTTTTTTACATTTTCAAGAACTAATAGTAGACACCCTTTATAATGTTAGGGAAAATGGATAAAAGATCATAAATAAATATTAATTAGTGTAAACAACATGACCATTAATCCAATGAAGTCAATAGAAATTACAAAAAATCTAATAAATGTATTCAAAACTTACGTGCAAAATTTCGCCATCCTTAACCTATTTGCTAAGAAATTGCCGGGTGCGTGTTGACGCGGTCACATCATTTACGAAAACTGATCCCATTTTAAAATTTTGTTCCCGAAGGCATCCCTAATATATTTTTTCACATCAACAGATAGCATAAGAAGCTTATAAAATTTACATTGTTGAGAAATAATTAGAATAATTCTTATTTTTATGGCATTTTTGTCGTAAGTGTCATCTATTAGTTCAGTGTCTACCATTAGCGCCTTTCCCTTATATTATAATGTTTCTTCATTCTTATTATTATTCTTTATTAAAAGACTTTTAGAGATTATAAATTTACTTCACAAATGGTTCAATTTTCTAATGATTAGCAAGTCTTTTATATATTATGAGATAATAGTATCAACCGTTTTATGATTAAACCCAACAATACAATTAAATGTATCATTAAGGTGTTGGCTGACAAACAAAGTAGTATTATATCACACAGCAGAATAGATTATTAATTATTGTTATCTTTCATAATAATATAGGTATTGGAAAGTTTAGCTTAATTAGCTAACTAGTTGTAAGGTATGTAATCATTATTCATATTATTCATATTTTTAATTACTGTTTTGTTTTCCGGTAAAATAAGATAAATAAAATAAAAATTATAAACAATTTCAATTCAATATTATTTATCTTAATTGTTATTTAAATGTTTCCTTATTTTTATTCACCATAGCTAGAATTTTTAGAATTTTTAGAATAAAATTTTATTCATATGACCATTTTGCAAAATTTATTTTAACTGGGCTCACCTGGACCAAACAACTTAGCGATTTTAATATCAATATTTGATACAGTTTATGTGAAAATAAGATCGTTGTTATCAAATACTTTAATATGACTTAATGTTTATAATATAATATTCATAGTCAAAGGCCAATCTTAATTGGACTAAAAGCCAAATTCAGGAAAATAATATGTGTATTGTTCGACAAGTCTAAGATAGACTACGGGCACAACTTGTTAATAATAATTATAGTTGTAAATTTATTTTCGTATGTAATTGAAATTATTTCCTATTCCAATGTGTAATTATAATATTATGTCGTTTCGATTTATTTCCACCGATTTTTAAATAAATCGCGTTTTGCTCTGCATAATTTTATTCATAGCCTTAGTTAGTATCAATTATTACTACTAATTCACCGATTATCTTGTATTATGTTATACCAGTGACATGCCGTTTGTATGTCCAATTTCAAACTTTAATTATAAATTGATATGCAGATCATGTAGGTACTTATATTCTTCTTTTTTTTGTAACATGCACACAACTTTTCCCTAGAGGTTGTCAAAAGATAGAAAGATCAGCTTTAAGTATAACAAATAATATCTTAAATGATGATGTACCTAATAGCGACTCGCTGGAACCTAGATAAACCCTGCGAGGTTGTAAAAAAATGTTTTGTTTTTGACCGACTTCCAAAAAGGAGGAGGTAATACGTTCGGCTGTATGTATCTTTTTAATCTATTTGTATCTATATTCTATTTCACAAAGTAACATTGTTCAGAAACAATGAAACAGTCATAAAGATATATCATTATTGTAATTTGTAAACGTTTTGGTACAGTTACAAATTAAATCAAAAAACTTTTGAAAAATTATCAAATTATATTCCTTATTATATTATAACTTTTCAAATTATAAATAGACTAATATTTCAAGACTAAAAGTAGCTGAATCAGTTCAGCCGTTCTCGAATTTTAGCGAGTCTCAATTTAAAATTTATCGGGAGATCTACGGTATAATTTTCCAGAAGTATTTCGAACCCGCATTGGTTCTTTAAAATACACTTCTTACGGCAGTCAGCATTTTGACAACTTATTACTTAATCGTAAAGCAATTAATATGTTTGTTAACTGACGGTATTTTTAACTTTAATGCAGTACCTATAATGAAAAAAAAAAATAACTGCTGCTATTATCAAAGACTTCTTTTAATAGCCACATACACTGTTAAGGAAACAGTTTTTTTTACTCAAAATGCTTTTAAAATAAATTTTAGTCATTTCTAACGAATTATGGCATTTAAATATTGGTACAGAAATGTAAGCAAGGACTACCTACCTACATCTTCTACTTTTTGTTCTGAACTTTTCTTGTTTAATAAAATTCATTATTGGTAATGTTTCATTCTACTAGACTATCGAATCACCTAATATAATAAGCACTTTTTGTAAATTCTTGTTCTTTAAAACCTACTATTACATCTTCTACTTTTTGTTCTGAACTTTTCTTGTTTACTTAATAAAATTCATTATTGGTAATGTTTCATTCTACTAAACTATCGAATCACGTAATGTAATAAGCACTTTTTGTAAATTCTTGTTCTTTAAATTACTTTTATACATTAATTTTACACCAATATTAATCCGTTTCCAATTTTTTTCCATTTTCGACATACTAATTATATCATGTTCCAATTTCCGTTACAATCGTCAACATTTTATAAAAATCACATAACTTGTCACAACACAAAAATAGCCTAATATCTTAAATATTATTTTAATATAGCTACTGTTCGGTCATCTCTGACTGAACCACAATTACAACATATCGAAATCGCCACCGAGGCGGTACCCTGGCGGTACTTCAATATTCTGGTGCGATAATTTCCGGCACATCATGAAGTAGCGACGCGTTGTACTTCCGCCAAGTTTACGGCGTAAGCGACGTTGCAACTTGCAACACGACGAGATCACACGACGAATCTGAAACTTACAAAAATGTGTTAGTGGGTTGTTCCAACACTTCTGATGTTAGATTTAGAGTATTTATTGGTCTAAGATATTTTGAAACAATTTGATGTTACTATGATAATACTAAAATTATGCCCTAGCAGTAGCAAGGTATCTGTGGTTAAATGAAAAATAAACTGTAATACAATAAATACATTTATTAAAACAACCTTAACAAGTAAGGGTCGGTTGATATAATTATTGTCAAACTGTATATTGTATAACCTACGTAATTTACATAATCTAGGTAAGGTACTTTCAGTATATTATATTAATAAGATACAACTCAGGAATAACACCGAACTTATAACTTTATATTGTAAAACAACATAATATCAAGCAATTAATATTATAGATCATCTAGCGAAAATAAACCAAATCTTCTTTATATAAATTACAATAAAATACCAAGTTAAGTTTATTACTAAAATCTTTATAACAAATAGGTACATCACCTTAAACACTGTCGGCCAGAATGAGCCGCACTAGCTTCGCTAGCTATTTTATACTGGGTAGAATGGATATTCTACCCACGCTGAATAATAATTCTAGTACCCACATTTTCCAAAGTTTGGTACTAGAATTATTATTACTTAAATATTATATTCTATCTAAATACAACTAAACAAAATCTTAACATAATAATAATCATAAAATAAATAAGAGACAATACTTTAAATATAAACTAGGTACCTTACATTATAAGTCTTACCTTACAATTCAAAAGGTGTTTTTATTATTAATTTAACATAATCAATTACGGCTTAATATTGGTGTTAAGTCTTCAATTGACTTATTGGAACTATTATCTAAACAATGTACTTAATTTCGCCTTAATTTATACATTTTATCCTTTTATCTATACTTATGTATATTAACATATCTATTACGCGCGCGGGACTCGGCGCGGGCCGGGCGGCGCGTGGGGGCTAACTCGGCCCGGGGCTCCACTGGCATGCGATACTATCACGCATTTAGGTTTAGGTTAAAGATTCTTTATTTCTCAAAAGATTACAAAATCGCTTACGAGAAATACATTTTGTGACTTAAAACAATTTAAAAACTACATGTGCAGCGAGCTCATTTAAAATACAACAAAAAGATTACACATTAAGACTGATAGAAGACTACCCACATTTTTTGTTTTACCAGTTATAATATAATACATATTCAGTATAACAACATTACAGTATTATAGATAAGTCTACAATATGTTACTTGTTAGAATGAGATGATTAGATTTTAAATATTTTCTTTTGACATTAATTACATTACATAAAGCTTATTTTAGTATACATAATAGGTTTTATTATATTATAGTTGTGTGAGTTTTTACCAGCATAAGAAGTGCGTGTCTGTGTCTCATATTGTCAGTGAGTACGTGCATATGTGTGTGTGTGTGTGTGTGTGTTTGTTTAGAAATAGAAAATTAGTTATTTAGACCCTTTTTTAAATGAGTAATTAACAAAGACTTAAAGTTTTTAAAACTTTTACAGTCTTTGATATTTTCTGGCAGTGAATTATATAATTTAGCACCTTCAAAAAGTATAGTTCGCTTTCCAAGTTCAGATTTAACGCTTTCAATATGTAAGTTATTTGCTCTTCTAAGATTGCGCTTGTTAATATCTATATTTCTTTTAAATGCATTTGTGATCGAGTATAATTATTTAATATTTTATAAATAAGAATGCATGTATTTAGTTTATTGTCAGATATATTTAGTAGTTTAGTTTTTTTATATATTATGTTAGATGATGTTCTATAATCGAAATTAAATAATGTTTTAATTATTTTATTTTGTGCTATTTGTATTTTACTAATTATTGTTTTATGTGCAGATCCCCACACCTCAATAAGGTAATTTAGCTGCGATTTTACTAAAGAATTATAAATTATGTACCTAACGTTATATGGTAGACTACCTGTCATACTTTTAATGCATCCTAATAATGACATTAATTTTGAAGCTATTTTATCTAGGTGTGGTTTCCATGACACCTTTTCATCGAGTACTATACCTAAATACTTTTCGGAGCTAATTCTCTTTATTTCTCTGCCATTAATATTGAGCGTCTGATATTCCTCAATCTTCTTATTTTTTGATTTAAAGATTATATAATTAGTTTTATCTGTGTTAATTGTAAGTAAATTTTCCTCAAACCACTTTTCTAGTAAATTAAGATCATTTTGTTTTAAGTTTTAAGTTTAAATTAAGATCAGTAATGCTATTGCCAAAGTAAAAAAGACAGGTATTGTCAGCATATAAAGTAATTTGTCCTTTTAAAGGCAATTTGTGTATTGAGTTAACATATATTAGGAATAGTAGGGGACCTAAAATAGATCCTTGCGGGACGCCATATTTGATGGTTTTTGGACTACTGATAGATTCACCTATTTTTACTACTTGGAACCGATTTTCAAGGTATGACTTAAGTATCTGTAGAGCAGTACCAGAAATCCCTATCGCTGAAAGCTTTTTCAATAATATTTTATGGCTGACCGTATCAAATGCCTTCTTTAGGTTGATGAATAAGCCAACCGCAATTTTATTTTTATCAATGCTAGATTTAAGTTTAGTTATAAGGTCTACCGTGGCATTGATTGTGCTGGATTTAGGTCTAAAGCCGTATTGGCAATCAGATAAGAAATTAATTGAGTCTAAATAATCACTAAGCCGATTGTGAAGTATTCTTTCAAATACCTTCGAAAGAGTGGGGAGTACGGATATTGGCCTATAATTTCCGGGGTCTTGTTTTGATCCTGATTTATATATTGGTGTAACTTTTGCAACTTTAAGCGTGTCTGGAAAGTTTCCTTCATCAATGCACTTGTTGATGCTATTCGTTAGGCTTTCTAAAATTGAGTCACTAATACACTTTATGGTCTTAGTGGTAATGCCATCAATTCCAGCACTGCTATTGAGTTTGAGATTGCGGATAATTTTGCTAACTTCTGTAGGAGTTGTGTGTTTGAAGTGTGTTAGTTCATTTGTTGTTTTTGTGTCAGTAGTACAATATTGATTTATATTATTTTTTTTTAGGAAATTGACTCGCTAGTTCTAAACCAACATTGGAGAAAAAATCATTAAATTGTTCACAGATTGCCAACGGGTTCGTTAACATCCCTTGCTCTGTTTTTAACTTGGTGGGAACATTATTCTCTTTCGTATCTCGACTAGACAATTTATTAATCAGCTGCCACATCTTCGAGGAATCATTTTTACAATTTTCGAAAGCCTTTAGGTAATAGTTATTTTTAGTATTTTGTATATATTGTGAGGTTTTATTCCTTTTTCTTTTAAATTCTTCGTAGACAGCTAAATTTTTAGGATTTTCTTTTACAGCTCTCCATAGTTTGTTCCGTTCACTAATCATCGTTAATATTTCTTGATTTATCCAATCTTTGTGGGGGGGATTTAATATTTTGGTTTTTGGTGTTTTATTTGCAGTAACCGCTGATTTTATTTCATCTTCAAGTAAATTATATTCATTTGGTAAGTTTTTTTTATAGCTTTCTGTAGGTTGTCATAATTAACTGCTTCATATTTTACCTTCTGGGGTTTATAGCAGATGTTTTGCTTTACTTCGAGGTATATCTGTTTATGGTCTGATAAGGACGAATCAAGAATAGCCATGTGCAAGTTATATGTTTGTGCAGATATGATCCAGTATTGTTTTTGAATTGGTTGCTTCTCTTGTGCAGTATTTATTATTTATTTTATTTAGTATTGTATAACCACTTTCCAAAAGCGTTTTCCTATATTCTTTGGTTTGGTTATTATTTTTTATCAAATCGTAATTGAGGTCTCCAAAAATGATTGTGCGCTTTCTTTTTCGTAGCAAGTTCGAGTAAGTTTGTAAGAAATTTGTATTGTTTGATCGTTCTGGTTTGTAGATAGCTCCAATGTCAAGTGAGAATTTTTCTAGGTGAATCCACAAGTAATGGTTGTCGTCTTCACATTTTTCTTCAATAAATGAGTGTTTGATATCGTCATGTACATATATCGAGACACCACCACCTCTAGAGTGTGGTCTATAGTTATAGTAATGGGTGTAATTTGGGATACTCAGTCTCTTTGCTTCACAGTCTGTCTTTATCCAAGTTTCAACTAGTATAATCACGTGTACTTTTTCTAGCGATGTGATTATGCAACGAAGTTCATCTAACTTTCCTGGCTTTACTAGGCTTCTTATGTTTGCGTAAAATAAATTTAGTGATTTCTTTGTCTTCTTAATATCTTCGTAGTTAGGAGCAATTTGATATGAAATAATTTTTTTCTGTGTCGATGTGTTATTATATTTCTCGAAAGCTAGTTTTTTGGTGTATTTTTAATAATTTTAGGGTTGCCTTTAATATATTTGATAGTCAAATCCAATTCGCCGTCTTTAGTACGACGCTGTAGCTCTTCTTTTAATTCCTTTATTTGATTTTGTTGGTAAACTGTCTTATCAGAGTATATTTTAATTGAAGGATCCAGGCGTTTAAGATTAATTTTGAAGATGCGCTTAGGTATTTCTTCTGAAATAAATGACAGTTTCAGGGGCCGGTTTTTCTCTGGGTTATATTTACCGAGGCGTTGAATATAGATAGGGTTTGGGCAGTCCTCATATAATTTTTTTATGATTTTCATTGCATTATTTGTATCACGTTCATTTCTTTCTTTAAGATTTTGGCTAGTTGATTCGGGAAGCCCAGTAATTATTATATTTTTCAGCCGGTTTTGTCGTTCCCTCAATTCCGAATATATTTCATCAAAAGCGGTGGTCTTGGACAAACTTGGACTACTGTTTGACTTTTTTATTTACATCAACGTTATACATTGCGTGTTGAAAATTTTGATTATTTAAAAACTGGCGATTTAAAGAAAATTACTTGCACCAATGGATATATCTCATGCCCTATAATAACCCCACGAAGTTATCGGAAGCGGTCTTTTGACACCCATATAGATTACGGATTACCCATATCAAAAAATGTTTGATAGTCCTGAACCCAAACACACAGAACTTGCCACAATTATTTTTTTACTCAATAAAAACTAAATGAGGCTTTAAGATTATAACAACATAGTTTCTTCTTCAAAACTTCTACTTACAGATAATATTACTATCTGATTTTCAGTCTTCTATAATTGCCACACAATGAATACGTGGGGACATCAGATAACGTCTGTATTGGGTTTGTAAAAGGTTACTTTGTCATCTACTGTGAACACTGACTTTCTAGAGTCATTACAAAATAAATAGGGGCAGCTCAAAGCCAACTTCAAATAAAGTATGCCTGTCTTCACTCTTCCCCAAGTTGACCATATTATTATTTTACAATTGACCTGTGATAGATAACGATTCTCGATTCGTGTAATAATCGTAAAGTTATCTGGTTATGTATTCTATAATTCATGTTTTGAATTTATACCAAATAGCTATGTCCACACTAGACGCTTTCGTCTTCAATTTTCGTCATCTTTTCATTCAATAATTGAATGCGTCAACGAACGCAACGCCAACATTCTCATTTTTGAAGTTTTGGATACGGTCAGAGCTGACTGCGCTATAACGCATGCCCTTGATGAACAGAAAAAGGCACAGCGTGGACGGAGCTAATGCAGATTAAGCGAAGATATCTAGGTGTATAAATAAAGCCAAAGAGGAGATTTAGTTACTCGTCTCCCTGCAACTAGAAGGTAGGCTTATTGCTATAAAAATATCCTTATTATTATTATTTTATAATATTTAATTAGCCAAAAATACCAAAACTAAGCACCGAACGAAACACTATTTTAAAAATTCAATTTCTTTATTTGCAAAATCATCTAATATAATCGTTGAACATACAAAAATAAAAAATATCCACAGCCAAACATAAAAGGAGGAGGTCCTTTTTGGAAGTCTTAAAAATTAATAAAATATTAAGTTTTTTAATTAATTAAACAGGAAATAATTACTTTTGAACAAAGAATAAGGCCAAGTTAGTATTTTTTATGGGCAAAAGGCCCACCACACGTTTCCACCACTAAAACTCCCAAGGCTGAGTTAGTATTATAATATAATATTATGTATCTTATATGTAATTGATTGTACTGTCGGTTCTTGGTGGAAAGTCATGTTGAACACTAATAAAACACACTTTTTCTTGCACTTTATCCATTATTTAAAACTACCGACGTTAAACTTACACCTGATGATGAATAATTTCGAAACCGGTCGTGTAATTTGTTAAAAGTTATAATAATATCTTAATATAGTGGATAAAGTGCAAGAAAAAGTGTGTTTTATTAGTGTTCATTATGTATCTTTTTTAATATTATGTATTCTGTTCAGGTTTATCTAAAAGCAAACAATGGCGACCAAGAAGTTTGCTGGGCCATCCCCTTACAAGCTGCAGGCTACGTATCCCGAAGTCGACTTCCGACACACCGAGTGAGTAGTTCAGCTATACAATTTTCCTAATTGAAAAATCAAGAGGAAAATAATATAAATATTTTCGACTTTCTTAAGCCGGTTCGATTTCTCGCCAGGTAGTTCCCGAACAGGTCAGCACATATTAGGTGGACATTCTGATTATTTTTGTTATAAAGTTGCTCAGAAATAAAACAAATGTATTTTTGACCAACTTCCAAAAAGGAGGACACACGTTCGGCTGTATGTATCTTTTTTTTTATATGTTCCTCGATTACTCAGCCGTTTGTGGTCCGATTTTCAAAATTCTTTTTGTGTTGTATAAGGTTTAACTCTAA
Source organism: Polyommatus icarus (assembly GCA_937595015.1). Lineage (NCBI taxonomy): Eukaryota > Metazoa > Arthropoda > Insecta > Lepidoptera > Lycaenidae > Polyommatus > Polyommatus icarus. The sequence goes on from OW569326.1 coordinate 15,009,936, forward strand.
TTTGGTACCATATTCACAAAAGTGGTGATCTGATGATGGGATCCTTGAGGAATCGAGGGGACTCCTTGAAATTTGTATGGAAACATATAGTGATTTCGATTTTTTCTGAAGCATTTGAGGTAAATGCTACCAAAAAATAAGATTTCGCACCAGGTTATACCCTGGATCCGAAGGTACCGAACAGAACTTTTGAATGCTTATACGAGTAGGTACAGGTTCGGGGATTTCGGCGTTGTTTAAACAACTGAAAGCATAAGCCAACACATCAATTTGATCAATCATCATCATCACAACTATAATTATACCATGGTCATCACACTATGACCCAATTATTGGTGCTTTTCGTGATATTTTGCATCGAAGCAGATGTTTTTGACGATGATTTCACTGTTTGTGGACCGATTTTCGAAATTTTCGTGTTGTTGCAATCTTAATTTTGTATAACAATTACGAAAGTGGTGAGCTGATGATGGGATCTATGAGCAATCAAGGGAAATCCTTGAAATTTATCAAAACGCTCATAGTGGTTAAAATGTTGTTTCTAGTAAGTTAAACATATATTACGAATAAGAGAAATTTCATACAAAGGTGTCTCTTGGTCCAAAGGCACTGAACCTTTATAGATAAAAGTTTGGAAATTGCAGCATCGCTTAGATATCTGCAAGCATTTGCCACACTTTTGCTTACGGTAACATAATGTACTGAATAATTAACATTCGTATTGGTTATTTACGCATAAAGCCTTATTTTGTAGGCAACACTAAAAACTGTCTGCCTGTCTGTCTGTATGCTTTCACGTTTAAACAGCTAAACTGTTTGAAATGAAGTTTTGGCATGGGAATCTAGAATTATTCTTGTCACAAAGCGTAGGTACAGTGCGCGATAAACGAATTTCTATGGAAATATAGTTGTGGGCAACATTTGTTTACTAATACGTATTTGTCTATACAAACCTATATTTTACTAGGTACCTGAACAATGTCACCACAAACACAATGGGTAGGGCCAAAAAAGCACCAGTCGTTGGTGCCATGTTCGGGCTCGGTCGCGCCGGCTCCATCCATTTGGCGAGCATCGTCTACAATCCTCGCATCACCCTTAAGTACGTGATCGACGATCGCAAGGAGAGGTTTGCGGACCTCAAGTCCTACTGGAACCTCAGCGATGACGTCACGTTTCTGACGTCCAAGGAGAGCGATCGCGTTTTCAAGGACAAAACGTGAGTATACCGACTTTGATCTTGTCGTTTCGTTTTTTAACATTGCCTTCTTTGAATCTCTATATTATTCTATCGATACGATATTTTTTCAGTGTAAACACAGTTTTCATTGGTTCCCCGACATTCACACACCACGATATCGTCGTCAACGCGATCGCTAACAACAAAGATGTTTTCTGTGAGAAACCCATCGCTGAAAGTATCGAAGATACGAAAAAGTGTTACGACACAGCCAAGGCTAAGGGACGAGTCCTGTTTGCCGCCTTCAACCGCAGGTTCGACCCGGCATACCGATCTCTGAAGGAACAAGTCAGGAAGGGAGCCGTTGGTCACGTCCAAATTCTCAAAGTTACAGCAAGAGACTCCCCATTGCCTTCAATTGAATACTTGAAGACTTCAGGTGTTTTTTTTTGTTGTTGTGTAAATTACTTGTGCCTGTAATCTTCTCTTCTTTTTTTTGTTGTGGTCTTTGAAAAAGACACTTCATATGTTTTTACTTAAAAAAACAACTCAGGAATTATTTATTCACTTGCAGGTGGCGTGTTCCACGACTGCTTGGTGCACGATATCGATATGTCGTGCTGGGTGCTGGGAGAGTTGCCTGTCCGCGTGCAAGCGACTGCCTCGGCTTTGATCCCGGAAATCAAGGCCATCGATGACTTCGACACCATTGCCTTCCTCCTGACCTTCCCGTCTGGCGCTGTAGCCATCGGCGACAACAGCAGATTCAGTGCCTACGGGTACGACCAAAGACTCGAAGTCTTCGGGAACAAAGGTTCGGACGAGTAAAATGATGAATTACAATTTTTTTTTAACAATAATGCTACATGTAACCGAATGCAACAATCAATATAAATTAAAAAAAAAACAGCTAGTGTTATTTTGTATCATATTTTCATTGCATTAAAAACATTTATGCAGAATTAAGACTGGATGTATAATGTATATGTATTACAGGTATGATCAAGGTTGAAAACGAGAGACCAGCTCACTCCACGGAAAAATTCATCGGACAAGAAGGAATTTTGCTGAACCCCATCTACTACTCCTTCCCTTCGCGCTTCAAAATCGCATACCAAAACGAACTTGAACACTTTTTGGATGTTGTTCAATGTACGTACATACATTTTTCATTTTTATACTGTTTGACATTATATTGTGCTAGTTTTTCAGACGTTTTACAATCGATTTTCGCATGTATTCTCAGATGGTGAACCTATGAAGGTCACCAGCTGGCAAACACTGGCCGTGAGCAAGATCGCCACCGCTGCTGAGCAGAGCGCCCGCACCGGCAAGACCGTAGAACTCGACTGGACCAAAGACGACATTCCCGCCATCTACTCATAAAAGCTAATAATAATAGTTAGGGAGGGGAAGAGGGGATTTCGGGAGTAGCTCGAGCGTGTCAAAATAAGCTTGTACAGGCTTCTGACATGTGTCTAGTTATCATGGTATAGAAATCAGATTTCTCACGTGGTGGGTAATTTTTTTTTAAATATTGAAATGTCGTCGGATCGAATAGGGGATGTTTAGTATGCCCCAAAGAAACTTCCATACAAAGCACTGACGATTCAAAGGTTAGGTAAGCCTGTAGGGACATTTTAAAATATAAAAAAAATAAAGCTTTATAATATTTTCTTAACTAAGCTTCGCAGATATTTTATTTTGCTCTAAAATAAATGATTTAGTCCTTGTTGTTTAAAATATATTTATAATTTACCTAAATAAGCAATTTTTTGAATATATTTTCTTTTTCAAAACTTTAAAATGGCTGCAGTTTCTGAACCCACCGCTAAAATAAAAAAAAAACACTTATTATTTTTTTATCAGCTGTACCTAATGTACAAAACCTACTAGGTCTCCATGACGTTCGAGTGACTACATAAATAGCACCCTCCCCTACTCTACTATAAATAAACTCGAAATATTATGTTTTTTCATTTTTGGAAAATTTTAAAGCATCTCGAAATAAAATTACAGAGTACTTGATAATTATTGATATTATAAAATAGTTTCGGCTAGAAGCCACTTTTCGGGGGCCACGTTCACTGTAATTCGTACTCGGCAAAGACAGTCTTGTCAGGCGAGAGTTTACGTACACACAAACTAGACCACTGTTACTTCTTCTCTCTAAAACTACTGAAAGGATTTAATGCATGTAATTTTTTTTCATAAGATACTAGCTGGCTAGATATTATATTATTTTAAAGGACAAACCTATTGTCATGTTATACAGAAAAGTTACCTAACGTTCAGTTATTGAGCTCTGAATCTTACGGCCTGTCCACATGTCCACGTCACGACGTCGTAACGTGGACATGTGGAGAAGCCCTTAGGTACTCCACTTTGACCCTCCGTCCCATACTAATCTCTCAGTCTACTTGTTTACATAATATCACTTATCATGTATGTAAGTCAAAAGTTATGTATATTAAGGTCAAGTTTATGTTAACGTCCAGAACACCAATTAAAATGATATCTTTTAACTGTAAACACGCTTTCGGTTCATAAAATAAATTGTGCCGGGTATATATATATATATATATATATATAATATAAAATTTGCATAGAAAACTGATTTTCGTACATTTTCTTTCAAATCTGTGCTATGTTTATTCATTAATTATAGTAATAGTTTCTTTCTTTTGAAGACAATCCATTTGAAATTTATTTCTTGGCATATAAAAACAATATAAAATAGTTTTCATCCAATAACCAGCTCGGTAAAGGTCGACCTTTGGCGATATCTCATACTGAAAGACTGGAAGAGTTAATCCAGTGTGCGTGACACAAAAGTTTTTCATGAAATCCAGCCAAATAAAATAAGTTTTCTTTTGGCTACTACGAGTACCAATTTAGTTAAACCTAATTTGATTATGGTTGATAAGGTCATACTAGGGCTGTTTGAGAAGTTCTCGGCTTTGAGTATTTTTCCAATGAAATGATTTAAGATGATTTTTTCAATTTTATATTCAGTCTTTAACTAGATGAAAATTCAAACTACAATAAATTTTAATGACTAAAAAAGTTGATTAAAAAAGTCTTACAAAATGAACACCGAGATCGACTACGTCTCGTTGTAATGTGAATATCTCCGTCCCTGGTAACTCTAATTTTGATTTGAAAAATGTATCGTAATACTGAAACCCAAGCCAAAATTTTTCGATGGTAATTTAATTTACGTATTTATATAATTTCATAGAAAGCCTTGCAAAACGGGTGTGTGAGCATCTGTGTTGTCCCAATTAACAACAATCCGATCATCGTGTTCGTAGGGCTCTACTGCACATTTTTTTATGGTAAAGGCCTAATAAATTACTATTTCCCATTCAAAATGTACTGTTATTTTTAGAATATAAGAGTAATTTAACAGACTTTACTCCTTAATAAAAAAAATTGTGGCGTTAATCTGTAACACCCACTTTTTCTAGAAGATTTCTTTATAGCTCGATTCTCCACGCTCATTAAAAAATTAGGCTATTATTTGGCGTGATTTTAATAAAATTAAACTAATGAATAAATTCATATTACAAAAGGAATATAACTTGAATCTCTATATTACAAAATATTTTCATAAAATAAATTTAATTTCCGAGCTGTCTGATACTTCGAATTTTGTCGGAAAACGCGGCACCGGTTTTTCAAAGACATTTATTTTTATCATTACGATATTACAAAACAAAAGTAATGCTATGTTTTAAAAGCTTGTTTATCTTTCTTTCTTATATCAATTTATTTATTCCGAGATTAGTTTTTTTTTTAATTTTAGGCGTTTTCTTTGCAAATGAACGATTTTTAGCAACTGGGGTACACTAGTCTTTAAAGACCTATATTTTCTATTTTAACTGTTGTGTATTTTTTAAAATCATTGTATATGTCCGTAAAGACATACAAAACTTGTTAAAAATGACAAAGACTAATTCCGTGTTCACAATTCAATTTTATTATACTTTGCAATAATAGCGCAACTGTTTGAATACGCGCACCTTCACATTTCTGCTGACTTGGCGCAGATGGTTGTTCAAAAATTTTTTTTCTAATGAAGCAATTTACAAAAGGCGTGGGTTTTAATCTTGTTAATAATGACCCTATATATGGTATAAGTTATACGCTTGTAAGACAAGCAGAAGAATCTAAGGCCAAGAAATATTCAAACAGCACTCGTATCAAAATTAAAACGAGTTGGTTGGTAAGGTACTGTAGAGCTTACTACGGTAATTACTATCTAATATTGTGGTCTCCTATTGGTTTGATTTTACTGATTTTCTATTAAAACGTATATAAGTTCGTCCGACAAAAATTTAATTAAAATGATACTTTATTGACATGAAGCTATAATTTTTGTCTTAGTATTATAATAACCACGTGGCCAGCGTCGCTTGCCCCAGAGACCCGCGGCATGCAAGTGCGCCGCGTAAATAAGTACATTTGAACAAAATGCAACATTATTAACTACGTAACTAGGTAGCATTTCAAACTATGTTGCGATCTACAATTTTGTGATATTGTGCGCAGACAGAAGCTTTGACCATTTTTCCACCATAACTACGAGTGAAAAGAAAACAATAATTGTGAATTATTTTACAATATCATGGCAGAGAATTTAGTATTAAGGGAAGAAATTATCCAAAAACTGTTGGCAGATGAAGAGGATGACGAAATTATTTTGTATTTTTTATCATTTCCGGAAAAGGGGAGAAAGGTTGACCCTATTTTTTCGTCGCGGATCGAAGAGGGATGCTACAATGTACTCATTGCACGTCACTTAATGTGTAATGAGGAAAAATTTAGAATGTATTGCAGATTAAGCCACGAGCAATTTTATTTTGTTCTAAGTTTAATAGATAACGACATTAAACCAAAAAGAAGAGTTGCCCGTGACTCCGTCCGCCGTGGACTTCAGTTTCGCATGGTGTTTCCCGTTTCCGTGGCAATGCCGGGAATCGGGATAAAATGAAGCCTACATTACTGCAAATTTTCCTCAGAATCCATCTAATAAACAAAATTCCCAATTCCTTTGTATAACCTTTGACCTGTCCCCCGTTACCCCCCTTCCAACACCCTTTTCCAGTTAAAAAGTAGATTATGTCCTTTCTCAGGCTCTAGACATGAAATTTTGTATGTACACAGATAGTCTATCTGTGTACATACAAAATTTCATTACAATCGGCTCAGTTATTTTGGCGTGAAAGCGTGACAGACAGACAGACAGATACTTTCGCATTTTATAATATTAGTATGGAAGTATAGATTACTATGAGAGAAGTAGCTGTTATAATAATATTATAGTTCATCTATACTTATAAAATTACATGTCCTGACTGACTGACTGACTGACTCACTGATTCATCATCGCTGAGCAAAAACTGTTAAAGTTACAGCCACGAAATTTGGTGAGTAGGGTTGTTTTATTAAGTAGACACCCACTAAGGAAGGAATTTAGAAAATATTAACCGAAGCGGGTGAAATAGGGGTTGAAAGTTTGAATGAAAGTCCGTCATTTCTTGAGTTAGAAACATGAAACTTTATTTTTGGGTTACTGATAAAAAATTAATGGATACATATTTAAGCGTTTTTGGAAATTCTACCCCCAAGGAAGGGGGTGAAATTGGGGTTGAAAATTTGAATGATTATTTTTCCGACCCAAATATCGACCAATAGAATTGCACCATTCGACGTCACGTGGTACAACCTAAATGGTATTATACTGATAATTTTTTGAAAATTTTCTCTGGTTACCACGTGACGTCGAATGGTGCAATTCTATTGGCCGACATTTGGGACGGAAAAATAATCCCCCGAATACCACACGAGCTTCAAAATTATCTGGCATTTCCCTCAAGGTTCCCTGCAAACAAATAAAGTCGTCAAGTTTTTCAGGAAAAATCACTCGCGCTTCGCGCTCGTGATTTTTTAACCTGAAAAACTTGAATCCTTCATTTGTTTGCAACGAACCTATCGGGAAATACCCGATAATTTTGAAGCTCTTGTGGTATTATAAGTGAAAATCCGTTATTGAAGTGAAAACTTCTTTAGCGGCGTTGAGCACTTTTGTGGGATGGGTGAAAACTATGAAACTCGCGATAGATTTTCGTGTTGATCGAAAAACCATACAAAACGCGTAAGATGGTTGGAGAGTAGTGTTTTGTGTCGAACTCGAACTCAGTACACACAATGAGTCTCCAAAAACTGTACAGTTGTCTACGAAAACTGTACAGTTGTCTACGAATACTGTACAGTTGTCTACGAATACTGTACAGTTGTCTACGAATACTGTACAGTTGTCTACGAAAACTGTACAGTTGTCTACGAATACTGTACAGTTGTCTACGAATACTGTACAGTTGTCTACGAAATATACAATTTTAAAATTTTCTTATTTAACTTTTCAATCATTTTTAAATTGTGGCTTTCGTTGGTGACACCTGAAAAAAATCACAAGTTTTAATCTATACTAATATTATAAATGCGAAAGTATCTCTGTCTGTCTGTCTGTCTGTCTCGCTTTCACGCCAAAACTACTGAACCGATTGTAATGAAATTTTGTACACACATAGTCTAAAGCCTGAGAAAGGACATAGACTACTTTTTAACTAGAAAAAGGGGTTGTAAGCGGGTGAAAACGCGTAAATTTGTTCAAATTAAGTTAGTTCCAAAAAATCATAACAGATGGCGCTAAGAGTCGCCTACATCGTGCTATTGCTTGCGTCTTTCTATAAAGGTGGGTTTACACCAAAAGAACATAGAGCAAGAACAGCACAAGAACTTTCTTTCGTATTCGTTTAGTGTAAACTATAATTCGTTACAACATACTTTAGATCGTTTACACCAATCGAATCAACAAGAACATCAAGAATAAGAATTTTTGCTCTATAGATGAGAATTATATAGCTCCGTTTAGACCAAACGAGCGAATGCTCATTACTCATTCGTCAACGATAAGTAGTAGGGTTCACACTACACTCAAAGAGTATATAAACTACGTAACAACTACACTATATCTGACTATAATAGCGGTATTGTGTTCAAGTGCTGTATTTATTGTTATAACGCAATTAATGAAAAAGAAAAGAAGGAAAAGACGTTGATGGGTGACGAATTTAATGAAAGAAGAATACTCGATATTTTAAAAAACCCGCCAAAAAGTAAAATATTTCAAGAACACTAGAATTCCTTTGAAGAGACCGCCTCGAAGAGCGAGCACGCCCGAACACGAAAGAACGCTCTAGGCAATTGCTCGAGCGCTCTTGCGTCGTTTACACCAAACGAGCGAGATTCTTAGAGCATTCTACCTATTTTACCGCCAAACTCGTGGCGAACACACTAGAACAACGAAAGAATGCTCGTTGTTAGTTTACATCAAAAGAGCTTTACTAGAATGAGCATTCGCTCGTTTGGTGTAAACGGAGCTTAAGAGGTGGTATCATGTTAATTCAGGTTTTTCGATTCTTTCCGATTGTTATCATGTTATTAAATAATTCACTACTTAATACTTTTATCTATGCATAATGCAGTGACGTAACCTTAAACCTACCAAAAATAAATAGTTAATGAGTAAAGCTAAAATTGTGTAATGGGGGGCTAAATAAGCTTTAAAATTTGGTATAAATAAAGTTTCAGTTAAAAAAATTAAATGCTATGTGCACACTACACAGCTGTATTTGGGTATTTTGATTTAAAGTTATTTGAGTATCACGTACAACTCGTAAAACCTTTGAAAAAACCTAGTGGTCCAAGGGGCGCGAAGCCCCTAGGACCGCGAGGCCGTGGGCGGTCGCCCACACCGCCCACGCCTTGCACCGCCTCTGGTTGGCGGTGTTACAAGATGGCGTTGTCACAAGTTGGCAGCATTATGAGAAGATGGCGGTGTTATGAGATGGCATTGTTATAAGATGGCAGCTGGCACGAGATAGTTACCTTCCGGTAGAAAGTGCTATAATATCAACAACCTGCTAGAAGGAGGTCCCGCGCAGCTGTCACAAGACAGTGTTCGATCTACCGGGGAACATGATGGTGGTGTTGCAAGATGGCGGTGACGCAAGATAGCGGTGACACGTTAAAATAAATTTCTTTTTTTGTTCGTTTATTTGAGAAGCAAGAAATATTTTAACTAGCTTGGAACTGAATCCTTGTGTGCGTAAAATAAAACTTAGGAACCGTGCTCTGTCCCTAGATTAAGTAGCAAATACCCATTCCTATGGTAAACTCCATAATATCTACAAACATCTACACTTGTGCAGCCGTGAATGTTGCGGTTGCGACCAAGGAAAAAGGGATATCGTAATTAAAATAATAATCGATTAATTAATACTTGCACTGAACAACATCCAAGAAATGTTCAAGCCCCTTTTGGTATGCGATTTTGCGCGAGGGGTAGGAGTATAGTAGATGGGGTTAAGCATAATTCCATTTTGTACAATAACTGTTAATATGAATGTGACTTATCATCATGACCATTCCTATAAGCCGCAATATGCTCTTTATACCAAACCTCAAAGCTGACGATCTCCTTGTACCTTAAAGGTCTAGCTTGATCATGGGAGAGGTATCTGCATATACTTAGGGACTCGCAGAATTTCGGTTCAGCAGAATTCTGATTCTGCTGCAATCAGTCTCATACAAAATTTCTGTTTGATTCACACGAGCGTAATTTTGTAAGTCATGATTTGTATGAAAATATTTTTACGCGGTAGACATTCTGCGACTCACAACTCACAAATTACGCTCGTTTGGCTTCACCCTTATTTAACATACTAAAAATCCTGGGGATGCTCCTGGATTTGCTAACATTATTGCTTGTATGGTGTTGGTGTACACTGTACACATAGGCAGAGTGGGAAAGGAGAGGTGCTATGCCTATGTGTACTCACTAATTTACTTACAGGTTGAAGTTTATTTCGCGGAATATTGCTAAAAATAATAATATACTAAATTTTAAGCCATGGATTTCCGCAAAGTAACGCCTGATTCTATTAACTAGATAACTTCTCACTTTAAAGGTTATCTTTTTAATTAAACTGTTACTTAAGTTAAACAAAATAAGGAAAAAATCGCCAAATTATAGTATCAGGCGTGAGGACTACCTCAACGTTTGAAGACGTGACTGATAGGTCGCTTGAGTCACAGTCGCCACTTGGAGTGGTGAGATTCTTAAATTGGTAGCCTATAACTGCTCCAACGCGGCCCCTTCCACATTCTAGAACTAATAACAAACTACGCCTCTAACGAAACCAATCGGCTGAGGCTTTTATTTTTTTCAAACTATGTTTCCAATTCCAAGAAGCCAAGAAGTTACTTCACGTCAGAACACACCCATCTGAGTACAACAAGGTCTGTAGCACATAATCTATAGGCCGGCTATTTCAAAATACGGTAAGCACAAATAAAACTAAAACAAACTTTAGCATCTTATAATATATTTAACTAGATGACGCCAGCAACTCTGTTGAGTCAAAATTCATTAATCGCGAAGGAACCGTACATTTTCCGTGATGAAAGTACATGTCCTTTTCGGGGAGTATGATGTATGGAGTATAGACTATGGAGTATGGATACTCTTGTGTTATCTTTGTGATTACGGAATCGTAAGGTTCTGTCGTTTAAATGTAAAGAAGCAAACATACAATCAGACATTTTATATTCAAGATAGGTTTTATATAATCAAAATAGTCAAAATCTATTTTTGATATACGTTCGAACCTCGAACGTAGCGCAGGAATTCGGGTTCAGGGATGAGGGAAGATATTTTTTAAGGCCTCTTTATACGAAATTAAACATGAATACTTGCTTTTACCTCTGACGTGGAACATTCCACTTCAATACGTTTACTTTGAAGACAAGGGAAACTAGGAAAATAATCGGATTTTGGGTATCTTTGAGAAATATAAAAGCTTTTTTTTTATTTTTGATACTAGTCATAAAATATGTCGGGATCTGGCTAATTATTATTATTGTAAGTAGATGTATCAAAAGCAAATAATTTAAATTTTTAACTGGAATTGAAATACAATTTTTTTTACAAGTTTTTTCCCCTTATATAGCGTTTGACCCTGTTTCTGATATCTGTGGTTTGACTATTCATACAGTACATACCTATCATTTATTGTTTACCAGGCTTTTGGGTTGGCTTCGCTGTTGAAAATATGGCTTTATATTTACAACTGATAGGTGATTCTGATGCTCGAGCTCAAGTAAATTCCATTATTGTAACTTATCTCATAATTGAAAATGTGCAGAAGCTACAAAGTCATCGGAGGCCTACGTTACAGGCCACATGTACAAGAGGCCAGTAATAATGCAATATCCGTTCGACACGAGCAAGACGCGTCCAGACCTATCAGTGTCTATTTATTAATCAATAGAGTGAGCGCTATCAGTAAGCACCATCCGACCTGTACTATTCGATAATTGAACATGTGCGCCGTTAATGAAATTTTCTCCTCGCAGCGGACTTCACGTAACGGACGTACATAATATAATAAACCGTTCGATTTAAACGTATTTTTCGAGAGCTCGATATGTAAATGGTTAAAAATTTAAGCCTTTAAGTAGTCTTTAATAAAGTTATGGAAGTGCAACTGGCAAACTTAATTTTTTATTTACATAAAATTACTCGTGTTGGGCAGAAAATGTTTTGCAGCCACTTCACGTTGGCCCATGATGGACCTATACAGGCGATTATGTGTAAAAAGGGATAATTCGATTTCCCATTATGGATACATCGATTAGACGATTAGGCATGCAGTATTTATAAATACTGCTGCGGATGGATTGCATGGTGGTTCATCATGTTGCAACGTGGTTTTCCATAATGTCCCAACGTCAAGAGGGGCCTGTAAAGTTTTTTCTCGTTCTTGATATTATTCTTGACAATTTTTAGGACAAAATCTAGGCTTTTGAGGAAGCCTATGACTTCTATACTATGCCTATGACCTCAGTCAATTTATATACATCTAAAACCAACACACAGTATTGCTGATGATAGCTCTCTTTGCTATTGATGCATTGTTTGACAGCGGTTTTTCTTTTTTGATATTGATATGTCAATTCTTCGGGTTCGCGTATTTTTGCACCAGCGAGGGCGGGCGGGCGGCGGCGTGATTGCTGGTATTGTGGTGCAATCAACACGTCGATGGAAACCTGATTCTTATATGAGATCACGTTCTATACTTCATCTGTACCATTTGATATTAAAATATCCTACTATGTGACGTTATAAAAAATTCAGTGTCGTAATAGTTAAAGAAGATAAAGTTTAATGTACTTAGATATTATAATATTTTAAAGTCTGGATACTACTTTGCCTTTAGCATGAACTAAAAATAGATTATAGTATAGTTAGTTTTAGTAGACTTAGGTCCAATTTTACCAACGTCTGTTAGTGTTAACAGCTTGTTAAAATGTCATGTCTTCTCTTTCATTCATATGAAAGACGAAAGAGAAAATGTGATACTAATTCGAGCATTAACTTTAACAATCGTTGGTGAAATTGGACCTTAATATTTGAAGCTCTTAATTTAATAAGCCTACCCGTACATTTAAAAACTGTGGTGAAAGATTATTCACCATAGTTTTTAAATTGCGTTTACAGTTCATAGAAAGCTGAGAGCTCTTTGGGCTGGATTAATGTGGGATATGGCCTGTCATAAATAGCTCGCGAACGAGTACGGACGAAATAAAAATTAAGGCATAACATTTATTTTCAATAGGATTTTCATTTTGCCGGGGCATAGCATTAAAAGGTTAATCGTTCGCATAAAACATGGTACAATAAAGAACGTTTCACCATTCAGGCCGGAGTCAGACATCTCATGTTATTATAGTCGTAAAGCTCGCCCTTTCCTTGCATAATGACATGACGAATGGCGTTCGCGATATTTTCAGTTTTCATTCGAAGAGGTCATTACGCGTCAGGGATCAAAATAATTCTATGAAACCTGCGTAGTGCGTACGCGGTACGTCTCGATGTTGATTCGGAAGAAATAACTTACGCAGGAAATAATTAAAACACAGTAAATTGGTGGTAGGAGAATTATAATATCCATACTAATACTAATATTATAAATGTGAAAGTGTGTCTGTCTGTCTGTCTGTTACCTCTTCACGCCCAAACTGCTGAACCGATTTTGCTGAAATTTGGCATGGAGACACTTTGAGTCCTGGGAAAGGACATAGGATACTTTTTATCCCGAAAAAATGTACGGTTCCGCCGCGATAAACGAGTTTTGGCGCAACGAAGTTGCGGGCGTCATCTAGTCAACTATAATTATTGTAGAGCTTGTCTAATTTGAAATGACGCGCCCCACCACTTCAAAGTTGATATAAATGAAACATTTTTGTACTGTGAATACGAGGGAGGGGCGCGTCATTTCAAGTTAGACAAGCTCTACTAGCTAGGCGTTCATTTTTTGTAAGATTTATTAGTCTAAGATCCGGCCATAGAATGACCTTCACCCATCGTATTACGGGATGAAAATGATTTTTTTATAAAATTAAATATGTTAAAAAATTTATTTACAGGAGGTTGTCTGAAAAATTTGGTGCAAAGTGTAATTAATTAATAATTAAAAAATGTTTTTTTTTTAAACATTACACTCAATCCCTTACGCAGAAAACTGTACACTAATCGAAAGTATGTATCTCATAGAATATGCAAACGCTGGGTTGACTTTTTTTTTCCGGTGCAATTATCAGGTAGGCAGCTATATACAGGTAAATCGATACTAGTAATTTGCAACGATCCAGTTACGCGATAAACCTTATATCAAAATAAAGATAATTTTATTATGAATATAATGACATAAGGTTGGCTGCAAAAAGTTGGTGCTATATCCCGGTTGTCGATTTTTGAAAAACGTAATATTCTTGCGGTTGAATACGTGCGAAACAGAGGTCCGAGGAACGTATCCAGTGCGATAGAAAAGGCCGCAGCATTGCAGCTGTGTGTCGCTCAATCGTCGAAAGAAAGAGAGTACGCATGCTCTTTGTTTGTGAAATTGAGGAAGATAGCGATAGACTACAGTAAGTATTGAGCATTATTTCGGAGCATCCGGCAATGCATTTTTGCACAAAATGATAAAGTTATGTATGTAGTAAATATATGTAAATTTTACATATAATAATATTATATATATATATATATATATATATATATATATATATATATATATATATATATATATATATATATATATATATATATATATATATATATATATATAATATTATTATATTTTACATATAATAATATTACTTACTGTAGTCTATCGCTATCTTCCTCAATTTCACAAACAAAGAGCATGCGTACTCTCTTTCTTTCGACGATTGAGCGACACACAGCTGCAATGCTGCGTCCTTTTCTATCGTACTGGATACGTTCCTCGGTCCTCTGTTTCGCACGTATTCAACCGCACGAATATTACGTTTTTCAAAAATCGACAACCGGGATATAGCACCAACTTTTTGCAGCCAACCTTATGTCATTATATTCATAATAAAATTATCTTTATTTTGATATAAGGTTTATCGCGTAACTGGATCGTTGCAAATTACTAGTATCGATTTACCTGTATATAGCTGCCTACCTGATAATTGCACCGGAAAAAAAAAGTCAACCCAGCGTTTGCATATTCTATGAGCTACATACTTTCGATTAGTATACAGTTTTTTGCGTAAGGGAATGAGTGTAATGTTTAAAAAAAAACATTTTTTAATTATTAATTAATTACACTTTGCACCAAATTTTTCAGACAACCTCCTGTAAATAATTTTTTTAACATATTTAATTTTATAAAAAAATCATTTTCATCCCGTAATACGATGGGTGAAGGTCATTCTATGGCCGGATCTCCTACTATATCAGGATAATATTTACCAGGGTATTGCGCTTATGTTTTAAAAACATGGATGTTAAACTGAATTGTGGCATCAATATTAAATAATAATTTTACATTCTTAAATGCAACTAATAAAATATCTCATCTATTAAAGTTTAAACAATTATTACAATTATTATTCTAGGTCACATTGTTGATTGTTGCGTAGTGATTATTGTTGAAAAGCAATGGCATTTTTTCTGCGTCTCATGTGTGTATATTTTTAATTTAAAAAAGTGAAGCGTAAATTTAAAAACAAATTCGGTCGCAGAGATAATGGAAAGCGCGAGTTTGTAATAGAGAACGTGTGGTTGGCATGTCACCGTGAAAAAGTAGAAAAGTTTGTTTCGTTTGGACGTATAAATATAGAACTAAAGTCGGTCGTTTTAAATTTTATGATTCTTTCATTGAATAATATTTTATGGTTAAAATATTAATTGACGTGGATTTTTGTAATGAATTGCTTAGTTTTAGAAAAGCCTTAGGCTTGTTGAGAGTGAAATTTGATAAATAATTATTTTTATATAGGCAGGCCGCAGGATGTAACGAAACTAATTGATGATACTTTAGGGTGTGTAAGTGTTCCTTGTAGAGAGTTCACTGTGAAAGTAGCAGCGCTGAATGACCAAACTTTTTTTTTCACTTTTGTATGAGCAAGCGCTCCAGCCTCCAGCGCGGCGTCACGAGTTTCCCTATACAAATTCAACGCTACTTTACTACAAGGAACACGTACAGTGCACACCTTAAAGTATTATCACTTAGTTTTGTTACACTATGTATAATAGTATTTTTAAAAAGATAGAAAAAAGACTTGAAAATTGTATAAATTAGGAATTCAAAGTCCCTTTCTCAAAAACTACTGAACCGATTTTGATGAAACTTGCTGTTCAGTCGAAGTATGTAACCTATTTAGGGTTTAAAAAGATACAGTTGACAGGTACATTGTGTCATGTTGCGAATGTCCATGGGCGACGGTAGTTGCTTACCATCAGGTGACCCGTTTGCTCGTTTGCCCCCTTATTCAAAAAAATGTAGTTAGTCTAGTAACATGGCTTGTAATAGCAACATCTAGTAGTAAATAAATACAGTTATTAAAGCTTTACAGCCTTTGAGTGACTCAAAAAGGACCTTCGTAGTCTAAACACTTGCAGTATTCTTTTAATACCTAGTACAAAAAAGAACCACTTAAATCGGGCTTGTAATTCCGGAGATATGCGAACACAAACACATATTATTAAGTTTTGAAATTTAGCACATTTGTTCAGACGCTGATATAGACATGGATGCGGAAATATTACAAATATGCGAACATTGATAACCTCCTTTTTTTAAAGGGTAAAAAATCTCTACTTAATTGGGTAATTTTCTAATCATTGTACCTTTTACCTTTAATATTTTCAATTAATTTTAATCTATACATTTTAATGTGCTTTACCATTTTAATGTGTGCCATAATTGTGATACTTTAGTTATTTTTACTTTCTAAAATTCTAACAGTGGTTGTGAAGTTTTAAATATTTAGCACAATACATCTTAGTAGGTATTTTTACTGTCAAACAATTTCAACGTCTTTTCAGGCGGTAAAAATGTTCAAAGAATATTTTAACTCCTGTACAACAGCAATTTAAATATTAGCCGAGGTCATAATACTTTTATGCTAAAACGTGAATGAAAATGGAGTGTCCCCAATAATTTCATAAAAATAAACGAGCAAATCTTCTCGTCATCGGAGTGGGAGCAGTTCGTGCCTGGAATAAATTTCTTCAAAGGGATCGTTTTCAATTTCATGGCTCAATCTTCGGGATCTACGCGGGAATATGTAAAGGGGCATTTGTCGGTGTCAACACAATCTAATGAATTCCTTTTGAATTATTAACGGGTACATAAAATATTGCATACCCCAAAATTGGGCTACCTAGGTTTATAAAAAAAAAAAATTAAGGACCGCAATGGTGGCAGAATCGTTTGCAAATGCAATGCTACCAAAATGTTATTGGACGAGGAGCCTTAAATAATAAGATTTCCCTTCCTTTTTTATTCTACTAACTGCTGCATATTATACTAAAAAGTGCTTCACTTGCTCCTTATCCTATCGTATCCATGACGCCAGTCATATTTTGAGCTCTTTTAAAATTGTACTATCAGAGAAGTTGATTCCTATGCAGATCGGGGACCTACGTAGTTATTGGTTGCGTTACATCAAACCCAGCCGACAGATCACAATAATTAACATATTCGACATATTCGACCAAATAACGTTGAACTATCAACTGCATAGGAATCAATTTCCTCGATGGCACATCCTGTATTTGGAATACTTATATACGATTTTATAATAATTGTTAAAATTTAATGGTATTTTCTTCATAAGCCAAATTGAGAAAGGTCCGCCGACACAGGCGTTTGCAGGTTCCTGAAACCTTAATTACTGCCAGCGGCTAAATGCAATATGAATCGTTACTTCGCTAGTTAACCCGTTTAACGCTTTCATAATTATTCCACCCGAGGATTTCGCGTATATATACATACCACGTTACGTGCAATTAATAAAAATGGCGGACTATTAAACTCATTTAATGTTCGGCTTAAGTTGGCAGTTAGTAAGAAAATAGGTCGTTTGAGACGGACCAACTTGCGACTACTCCAAAGTTTAGACATGCAGTTAAGTACGTAGGTTTCATTAAATCATCGCATTCCTAACTCGTGTAAGAATATTGAAATTGTAGTCGTTGCTTTTGACCGATCTGTAATGCAACATTGACCATATGATGTTAAAAGAGCAAGTTATAATATAACAGTTACAATATTTAAGAAGATAAAATAAAATAGCCTTATAAAACGTACCAAAACATTTCAAGTATTTTCGTATAGTTCTAAATCGAAATACGTCAATCCACTTTTCGTTTCAGGTTCTAGTATTGTGAATTGTTTTAGCAGTACATTTCACCATACTAACTGTAATAACGTTTGTTCAAGAAATTCAAACGTGAAACTATTACGACGCGTCTTCAGGAGTTAGGGAATTGCGAATTCCACTTTTCCTCGTGCTTTGTTTTGATACCAACTTATTATTTCGATTGCTAGATTTTTTCAATTTGAACAAAGGAATCAAACGTAAATTACATTGTGTAGATTGTAGGTGTGCTGATAAATATTTGGGCATAAAAGTAACAGTAGTGGTTTAGAGACTCATGACTCGGACGTCACTATAGTTACATTTCTGTGTTGCAAAAATGTTGTTTCCAAGTTTAGTTAGGAGTAAGGACAGTGTACGGTATCTGATCAATTCTGATCTGATGAAAAGATAAGGGTTTACCTACTTATTTTACTAAGCTAATCTACCCGAGGATTTATTTTGATCTGTATGTTGTATAAACGTAACTTTGTCTATGATAAACTTGTAATACACGCCTACACGCCGTATGCACGTGTACTCTTTAAAATCTTTCTTCTTCCGATGTGACATATTTTAAAACACGAATCAGGTTCGAGCTCCCATACCTGAAGGCTGTATGTGAATGTCATAGTGACTAGATAAAAGCCTCTGATGAAGCCGTGTTCGACATTACAGCACCGAAATGAGGTAAGATTGGGACCCTTCTGATTACACAATGTTGGCTTTCATCCCTCGTGCAAGTCGCGCTCCGGAAATCTTTTGTGATTCGGCGTTCGGTTATTGTGCCGGCATACTAATATGACGTATCTCGAAGGTGACGCGGCTAAAATTTTGACAAGCGCGGACCGCGGGAAAACTCAATCATAAATTCGGTTAACCGAAATGTTGATTGGGTTGGCACTGGCCAGTGGACATGGCGGGAAATATTAATGAGACAGTTTTAGGGTTCCACGTGTAGTCTTTGTTATTTTAAGTCTACCACGGTCCACGGTAAGTCATGTTCTACGTTACACAGTAAATATAACAAAAGTAAAGGTAATAAAATGGACAAATACGACAACAAAATAAAATAAGTGGAAAAAGAAACATGTATTTGGACGATTTATCATGAAGTCAGCGTAAGAACCCTTCAGAACATCATGATGCTAATAAAAAGAAGATCGTAGGCTGTGGGATTTGTTCGAGTACGTTGAGTCTCGCCCGGCGTGTTTCAGTTTTGATAAGAGCGTGAGGGTATAAAATAAAAGTTCACATCGCGGGGGAAACGTCGGGAATAATATTTGGGATCCGTTTTATTTGACTGCGGACCCTCGGCGAATGGAGACAGAGATTTCCCGAGATAGCCCTATCAAACATTTATAGAGTACCTCTATAAAAGGACAACACTTAAGAACAGTTTCAATAAGTGTCCGACATAATAGAGCCCCATCTGTACACTATTGTGACGTGTTTCACTTTGAATTTATACTTCACATATTCTCAAAATTATCACAACGTATTTACTTACATAAATTAAGCAGGGCTCAATGGGTTGTTTTCTTTTTATCATCTCCACCAGACGGCGCGACGGTAGACACTCACTAATTTTCTATTGGTTCCCCACCGATCTGGAATTATCTGCAGGTTGGCATTACTGACAACATGTTGGTCGTGTTTTTAAAAAATATCAGTATACTGTCAAGTGTAATATCTATCAAAATATCATACTCCTAAGCGATTAGGCCAGTATACTGGTAACAGCTTAGGAACACGCTTGCACTTGTCAAACTGAAAACTGACAAGAGTTTTCTACTTCTACTTTTTATTGTCGGTGTGGTTTTTATTATTTTTCCCCAAATCGTGTTATTTGGGTTTTTGATGTTCATCATTGGTAAAATATTAGCCACTAATTAACTGTTATCTTGCACAAGTACAGGTAAGATGTTGTCAAAACCAAAATGTATAATTTCTGTGACATTTGGTGTGAACAACGGTAAATAGGGCTATTTCTTCCGTGAGTTTTGACTAAAACATCGTTATTATAACTTTATTATCCTATTCATTGTAATATTATTATGTCTTTTTCAAATTGAAATGTATCAAGTTTTACATGTTTTTGCCTAGTTATGTAGCAATTATTGATGGTATTCCTTGGTATTACCGATAGTTGTCTACCCATACGCCATCTAGTTACTAAAATGGAAGCTATTTGACAATCAAATTAAAAAAATTAAAAAACTTCCCAATTACCATATTTTATTGCAGATAAAAAAAGACGGTTGGAGAGTAGTGTTTTGTATCGAACTCGAACTCGAACTCGACTCGAACTCGAACTCGAACTCGAACTCGGTTGTCTGTAAAATCGGTTTACTGACGATAGTTGAACGTGACAACGTCATAGCCTTAAATGGAACGCCTCAGAACGAGGTAACGCCGCATATTGCGTCATGTTTTTTTGTGCGCGCAGCCCATATCGAATTATAAGACGTTGTCACGTCAAAATAACATTTCTTACTGACCAATTACACTAAAAAAACTAAGAAGTTTTCGTTTCCTACAGTAAGCTACTCTTAGAATTACTACTTATAATTTCTAGTCGTACTGAATAACTATCTCGTGGCATTTAATTTATATCAATCAGCCTTCTCTTTTGTTCAGCTACTGTCAATGATGATAAAACAGAACAGCGCATAGAAACCTCATTACAAGGAGCTCAAAGCAGATCGTTCGGATATTTAATATTTAATGTGCAAAACACTTTCTTTATCACATCGTTCATACAATATTTATAGATTGTACAAAAGATCACAAAGAAATTCCATTTTGGGGCAAATGCGCAAATAGTTCGACGTTTGAATTTCCCCTGTGTAAATAGTACGTGAGTGTTGCAGGCGAAACATTTCGCATTACGGCCGCCTGCGTTCGCTTTTGATGACGCTTGTCGCCGTGTTATTGGAAGTGCGCACTAAATTACAACAATCATTGTTTAAGCCGCAGATGGAGACTCGAAAAAACTTCTTAGTATTTTACTCGCGATTTTAAAACAGGGAGTACTTTACTTTTTTTTTTGTTTTAGCGATAAGTTTTACGAAAAGCGAATAGTTGTACTTTGTTTTAGCGATTACAGGTACCATAATCGTCTATAACGCTTTTGATCTTTGATTATGAGCTGTACGGTTACTGCAGCTATAGACAGTAGAAGGCTGGACACATAAAAGGTGTTTCATATTTGGCATTTGTAAAATATTTACGACTAAGCCGTTGCAATATAATATCGCAGACGGGGGAATATCTTAAGGACGTCACCTCGGAAAGTGTCCGGCCACGTCGGGGCGGCGTCGGCCGAGTGTACATTATGTAGATGAGGCACAGGTGCCAGTTATGTGAGCGCACCGTCTACAAAAACTTCGCTGAACCAAACGATCTTTACTATTTCTATTTTATAATTTTCTTATTTACTAGCCGCTGTCTGCAGTTGTACTTTCAGTACGTACCTTTTGAAGAAATTGATTCATAGGCAGGCGGACCTACGTTAATTGGACAAGTTATGTCAATTCAATAATAACTAGTCGTAATCTGTCGCCTGTGTTTGACATAACGCGACCAAGTTGCGTAGGTCCGCCGTCTGCCTCTGAATCAACTTCTCTGAAAGTAAGTACATAGATGTGAAAATAATAATATGTTTTTGGTCTAGTGACAACGTGTTGTGATATCATAAAAAAGTTGAGATACTATCGTATCGTTATAGAGGGTAAATATTTCTATGTTTTGAGGATTAAATTGATCGATTTGAAATCATCAAATTTATCATATTGTAGTTAGGGTGGCATTCATGTGAGTCAATGTTTAGATATCCTTATGTATATTATCTCTATTTCCGAAGGACTGGTCTTGCGTATTTTGAAAATGTTGTATAATATTATCTATACTACGATTTTACGAAAATACTACTTTGGCGCCGATTCCGCGTCGTTCTTATTCACCTGGCATATGAATGACGGGCGTGAGAGTGAAGAGACAAGGATGATTATTCGCCCCCTACGAGAACTCTACGAGAGCTCTACGCCAGGTGCTACTATTCGGTACGGCGCGGTTTACCTCCGCCGGGGTGCGACTGACGTGTGTTTTATCCCATTAATTAGATACACAATTTAAAGGCTAATTACGTGTAAAATATACACATAATAAATGGGAACGTTTTACAGTGCACGGTGACAAATATCTCTATTATAAACACGTGTTACAATAAGTAATATAAAATTTATTAAGCCAAATGTTCCGCGCTTTATCATTGTTTACTGCGAAAAGTATAGTAATGTTCGATAACACAACGTGGGGTTAATACCGATAGAGATGTCGTTAAATTAGTTATTTTGTGGACATAAATTAGCATAATAATGAAGACGTGAGTGGAAGAATCGAACAAGTACATTTCGTAACATACAGACAATAACTAATTTTTTCCCTTATTACTTTCATATAACTTGTAACTTACCTGCGTCATAACCTAGCTAATATATCTGGCTTCACATATAATCTACAGTATTTCTATTTCAAATTATTTTTCCGGCCCTAAAGCCTCCATTTAAGCAAAAAATACTGGAAGTTTTTTCATGTTACTTACCTTATTCTTCCAATCATGTCTTGAATTATCTCTGACGTACGTTGATTAGAGAGACTTGATTATATTATCTTTACGTCAATCTATATAATCTAATGACAGCTAATGGTATGGTATACGGTGTGGGATGCAGTATGTTCTCAGCAGCTAGTCAGGTAGAAGTGCCTATAAGACCTATAATAGGTAATAGAAATAATAGATTTGGAAAGTAAAGGTAAAATATGACATGATATGATATTTAGTTGCAGGACTACTACTTAAAAGTATTATATAATAATGATTTAAATAATGTAAATACATATTTTATCAGCAGCTGATAAAATATGTATTTACATTATTTAAATCATTTAAATAAATAAATAACATAAGCTACATAAATACTGTTACATAAGTTATATTTTAAGATTACATTATTCTAAAATTATCTTAACATCTAAAACCTTACAACTAAATAATAATTTAAGTAAAACATTTCATTTTGTATATTTATTAGACGTGCGACGGACAATCACATTTCTTTATATATAGTTGCGGCCGGGCGCGCCCGAACCGGTCTGGTTACTGGTTAGCGCGAGCGCAGGGCGCGAGGGACAGGGACCGGCCGCCGCAACTGGCCACCGATCGCCAGTCAAAAAATATTATCTTGACGCGGGCGTGTGTCGCTCGATGCGCGCCCGACACCATACGCTCTCGATTTAATTGTACTTAAAATTAAGTCTTCCTTGTCTCAATAATTATAGCGATCGTATTGTGCTTTTCTGGCTTTCGCATAAATTGTATGCTTGCTTTAGCCTGTGCTTTAACCGTCCCTCTCCTTCAAATAAACTTTTAAATAGAAGTGCTGTGGTTTGAGTGTTCCCTACCACTATCTCATTTCTACAAATCCTTAATGCAGAATAAAAGTAACGAATTCTTCATGTAAAGGATATTTTTATTTTACTTACTGTACCTAAAACACCGCTAACTTCTGCGTTAGTCTGAGGCACAATATGTTATTTCAGTAATACTTTCCTAAATATTACACGATTTATTTGGGGCGCGATGAATCTCTTCCTTAAATTTGTATTTTGGCATCACTTTGGTACGAATGGCACAGGAGTTTAAGTTTAATTTTTATTTCCCTTTTCTCAGGTGCTTAATTATAATGAGGGGGCGATCTCGCGCGAATGAACAGAAAATGACACGCAAATAACGTTATTCTTATCTTTTGTTATTTTTTGCTTTGGAACCGTATTTTTGGGAATATTTTCGAAGTGTCACATAGAAATATTTTAAGAGTTATTTTATTACCAAATAAAGTTGCACGATGTAAGTTAAATTTAAGCAACTTATATTTAAAGTGTAAATGTGTATAGTGTAAATACTTATATTTAATCCTTCGATCGCGGATTCTTGGAAATCTATTGTTATTCTATTGTCGTCGCGGTCACCGGTGTCCGTATGGGGCTTGATGGGTTAAAGGCTAGATTTAAAGAGTTGTGATCGCATAATAATGTATCGTTTGAGTAAACAAAGTCCTTCATCAGCAGAACCAAAAACAATTTTCCCAAGAAGCTCCTCGCTCGCTTTCCTAATTCAGTGTTTTAAAAATGTAAAAATCACAATAAGTTAGGGGAGTTTTATTTGACGTGGACGTGAAGGTGGTGCGACACAGGCCACAGGTGGGACTCCATGATGAAGATTAATGCGGTTTCTCAATTATTTCACAAACTTGCTCAATACTGATTTGAATTTGAACAATTCTTATGAGTAATGATCATAAAAAATAAAGAAATCCGTATAAAAAAGTTATACACAAGTGAACGGCTTCGTGTCTTCCGAACGAATTTCGAAATCTAAAAATCTTTTCGTTAAAAAAAGGGCAGAAAACAATAAGCGAAATAACTTTATCGTCCGTAGGAACTAACATAAGCATTTAAATAAAAGTGTGTCTGGAGGCTCGTAAAAGTTTCCATGCGTGAAATAATCGAATACGAGCAATATTGGTATTTAAATATTACGAACGAAATGTGGTGGTGTAACTATAATATGGGTTTCCATTACTTCTAAATGTTAGCCGTAATGGGTATTACCTTCTATAAGAAAAATATTTACATGGCGAATTGTATAGTTATAATTTATACAAGGTCTTGTCTTTCTCTGAGACACTACAAAAGTTACATGACAGACCAATATAGCGGACCTTAAATAGGTTCCGTTACTAATGTTAATGTTTTAAATAATACAACCTATATTTTTATTCATACAATATATTCTATTCATTTTCCAGGGTAAAAATATAATACAAATGTGTACGACGTACGTCTATATAATATTTTTATCCTTGAAAATTTCATCCTTGCGTATCTACAGCGGTTTTTCATTTTATGGTTGGGGAGGGGAAGAGGAGATTTCGGGACAAGCTCGAGCGTGTCAGATTAAGCTTGTATAGGGTTCCGACATGTGTCTAGTTATCATGGTATAGAAATCAGATTTCTCACGTGGTGGGTTCATTTTTGAAGTGAAAACTTCTTTAGCGGCGTTGAGCACTTGTGGGATGGGTAAAAACTGTGAAACTCGCGATAGATTTTCGTGTTGATCGAAAAACCATACAAAACGCGTAAGACGGTTGGAGAGTAGTGTTTTGTGTCGAACTCGAACTCAATTTGAAATTTGATCGAAACTTTATCGAACCTTGATCGAAACTTTATCGAACCTTGATCGAAACTTGATCGAAACTTGATCGAAACTTGATCGAAACCTTGGTCGAAACTTGATCGAAACTTGATGAAAAAAATGGGTTAAAAATGCACAACGTTAATAATTCTAGTTTTAACTTCTGCCGGCACTCCCGGAGTGCAACCAGTCTTTTTTTTTAAATATTGAAATGTCATCGGATCTGTCATATTAAGATATTATTCTATTATTCTAATTTTATAAGAGGAGAATTACCTTTTTTTGAGAGCCCTTATTTTTTAAATCAGTGTTACCACTGTTACCTAATGTAAAAAACCTACTATGATGAACCTACCATGACGCTCGACTCTCGAGTGACTACACAAATAGCAACCTCCCCTCCCCTACTATTAGTTTTTAGTTTACCTGTCAATATTTAGGTATTTGGGTAGTGTTTTATATATTACTGAAATTAATTCACATCAATCAATAAAATAATCAATAAAATGTAAAAACATGTTGGCTTAAGTTTTTAACGACATCGATTCGACAACGTCTTGATAATTGAAATACAAAGTTTTGTTATTTTTCATCTAGAGCCATAACTACTTGTTGGAAAAACCCCAAGGTATGAAATGTAAAAATAAAAAAAAGACGATGCACTTCGATATTGTTATCATAGAAAGAAGAAATCGAACAAATGAAAACGCTTTGTCGATTTTTTATTCTGAAAAAGTAAAAAAAATGTACCAAGCATCATTAAATAACTCTCATAATATTATGTACATTTTATATTATGTTTTGTTTTTAATTGGACAATAATGTTATTTTAAACTGACCATCTATAGACTCGATCCGGCCAGTTTAAATTTTGGTAATGACACATTTTTCGTAAAAACTCATAGCATTTGAGTTATGTATGTAAAACCGCTTTAAAACATGTAAGTAAATTTTATATTTATGCTCAGACTTTGTCTCTCTATCGATTCCTGGGTTTATTGCAAATATAATACAAATACGAAATGAACTTTCATCTAAAGTACATACTCGTACGAAGATAGACTATATTTTTATGAATCACGCATTCTTTATTATTAAATCACATCTTATAAAGTCACATTCTTTTGATTGCTTTACACACTAACCCTTTGGATAAACGGTAAACAGTATTGGTGTGAAGCGGGGGTGTACTCCTCAAGAAACAGCTAAGGGATTTGTCAAACAGAAATCAAAAGTGTACAAATATTTGTCAGCTGATTATCTGTATGTGTAGAGAGCTAGTCTCCACCTCTAGAGGTAGAGACATCAGTGAGGGAGCCCTAGAACAATTTATTTTGTGATTATTAACAAGCAATTTTTTGTGAATAGCTTCATTTTGATAAGACAAACAACTTTTTTATCTGCGAAAAATCTTGAAAATGGTAGCTACTCGAGATAGAAAGGATTTCATACTTTGATTTGCTGGTCCTATAATATGGATTGTTGTATTTGTAGGACAATGTTACCCTTAAATTATATTATAACCATTAACCTCTTAATGTACAAAAAAAATCAGCTGGTTAGGGTTCCGTTTTAGGATACCGTAGTCAACCAAGTTTTGTTGATCTGTTGATTGATTTATTGTTTGAAGCTACTCACAAAAAATTAGCTTGTTAGTAATAACAAAAAAATTTGTTCTGGGCTCCCTTACTACATAGCTCGTAAGTTAAAACAATAAATACCTATACTAAAAAAAAACCTGTATTTTTATAACAGATACTTACAGATTTTTTTCGTTTATTAATGTCGTAAGTTGTGCCGCAGACGCATATTGTTAAAAAAAACCTCCAAAGGTTATCTTTTGCATATTGTGTTACCTCTAAATCTAAAAAAAAAAACTTGTGTTCAATAAAAGATGCGTTTGCCGGCAGGACTTGGCTGGAATTAGGGGGCAGTGGGCAGTAATGAGAGCGGCGAGCGCGGTTGCGGTGGACGGTTACGTGGGAACCGCCAGGATTAATTACTTACCCGATAAAAAACGTCCTGGAACTTAAGCGACGTTTACGTATTTTCCTGCACATCGTATATACGATGCGCAGGAAAATATCTAGCAGTGCTATTTACGCAAATACGTTTTATACAATAGTACCAGATCCCAGAGCGATCACACATAACTTATTTTCACATGGATGAAACCTTAGGTTCTCAGTACTCAGTAGTGCCTCATGTACTTATAATACATGCGTGTTTGTGGAGGTGTGTGTGGTACCTGCCCATCGTCACACGTAGAGACGTGTGACGATGGGCAGGTACCAGATGAGAATGGTAAATTTGACTTATTTAACTCAAATTTTAAGTTCAATTTGTTACCATATTCTTGCAAATGAAAATTATGATTATAATATGATTACGATTGTGGAGCAATAACGCCTTATAAAAAAATAAAGCAAGAATTTATTTTTTAATTTATAAAATAAATAGAGCGCCTAAAACTAAATAGAGATAGAGACTAAATAGAGATAAAACAATATGGCAACAAATTTATTTTTTGTGGAGCTTTAAAGCGTCTGACAAAAGTTTTGATACATGAAAAGTGTCTGCCACTTAATGAACTATTTCAGAATTTAATATTCTACAAAATATATACAAATATCAGCCATAACAATTTAAATTAAATAAGACTAATTATATTATTACCTTTCTCAGCTGGTACCTGCCCGTGTTTTTTTTCTGAAGGCAGGTTATTGTAGCCCTGACGTCACTGCGACCCTTGAGGATCTTTTGTGACTCCTTCACATTAGAGTACCGTCCTCAACCCAGTGCTGCTCATAAATTGAACGATGTGGTTGGGGTTGGTGCCACGAATTTCCTCTGTGGATGAGTATTCGTAGCGACTGTAGTAGAGCAGGACAGTCGAGGAGAAGGTGAGTAGGTGTCTCCTCCTCCTTGAAGAATCTGCAAGTCGTTAAGCTACTAACACTTATTCTGTTAAGCTGTTTGAGCTTGCGGTAGCCAGTTAGGCTTCTGGTAAGGATTCTTAATTAATTCCTACCCATGATTCAGGTGTTATACGTAGAGCTCCACAAACACGAAGGTATTCTAAGTACATGAGGCACTACGGAGAACCTAAGGTTTCATCCATGGACCATGTGAAATTAAGTTATGTCTGATCACTCTGGGATCTTACTCAAAAAGTGTTCAGACGTTGAAGGGCTTTAGATATAAAACATGATTTCAGAAGCCGGAAAGTTGCAGCCATTCTACAGTTCGCTTGTATAATATATTTATTCTGAGAAAGACGAAATTTGAGGCGTATATAGTTATTTATGAGAGTATAATATTTATTCTTGAAACGGAATAAATAATATTCATACTAAATTTCATGCGTCATTGGTTGGCCATGACGTAAAACATTTGTTTGAAAGCAGAATAAATTAAAGTGTCGGCAGCTTTCAGCAGCTAGTTCACAAGTGCTAGAGATATCTCTGAGTTTTAAACGACAACAAGTAGCTGTCCGACCTAATGCTGTGAAACCGGAATAATTACGTTTATTATTATTCTAAATTAAAAACATATCGCAAGTTACAATAAATAATTATGCTTTGTTTAAAATAAATGAAATGTACTAAAGCGGTGACAACGAACTCACTTAATATTTGACTGGCTGTGCCCCGCGGTGTTACCCGCGATGTGTTGGAGAAAATAAATTGGTATTTTCCCGCAGTAGAGAGTAGCCAATGTGCAAATCCAGGGTATCAACTAACTCTATACCAAAATTTACTCTGTGTGGTCGATGATATGAATCAATAAAATATTTTTCTGACAAGTGTTGATGTGTGAGCGCTCAACACTGCCTCTGGTATTCCAACATTTTTTCACTGAATGTACGACAAACTGAAAAGGATGTTTTGTGTTGTCATACCGTAAACCTGGAACGGCTCTATTAAAAATCGGATTTCATCGCAGAACAGTAAAACAGTAAATACGCTATAACTCTTTTATTGATTTAAAATAACATTAAGCTTAATATAAATATTGCTATAATAAAATTCAATCACTCTGCTACTATCACAAAATATTTTGGTGCATTATGTGCGGTACAAATTCGTTGTACTAATGAGATATTATAATTTTTAAATAGGTACTAATTAAGGCGAACCACCCAATAGTTGTCACATTAAAATTGAAGACTACAGAAAATCTTGGTGGTGGCATACTTTGCTTATGTCAATATAAAAAAGTGACAAAGATTGTGTGGTTTGCTCTGTATATATGTATAATTCGCGCACACCTTTACGTTCGCTTGGCAAAGACAGAAGGGATGGCATGTTGGTAGCTATAATTGTACGTTATAGGTAGATATCGTACAAATGCGCCAATGCCTCCTGGAGGTTCGCCCAACGATGTTATAGTTGTGTGTAAGCTACGTCTGGAATGTTCTATCATCGACAGAGCTCAGTGTCGTTGTCTTGCATGGCACATAGCGCGTCGGGCGCGGCCAGAAACAGTTTGCCGGAGGCGCACGCGCACATCTGGTACACTTTCTTTCCCCTGATACTCTTCTGCGGCTTATCTACTGTGGTTGCCTCCTTCAGGTTGCTTATTATAATGTTCGGAGCGTCAATTTTGATCTGAAAAAATTTGACGTTTTAACGCTGATATAAGTTGCAGTAAAATCGACAGGAATTTTCGTTTTATTGTCTACATAAAATGTTTTGTAAAGACAAAACTGAATTCTGTTAAGGGTGAAGGATGTGCTGCACCAAGACCTTTTCATATCTTTTAAGTAAAACTAGTATAATCTTGGATACTTCTAATGAAAAGATACATAATATTACATCACTGATTCAAACACAAGCTTATAAGTTTGCCCCAATTAGATTGAACGTGTAACTGTAAACTGAGCGGTCTTTGTGCACTCCGCGCGTGGCGTGGCGGTGATGTAAGCGCTCGCTGTTACAAACACAATATGCTTACAGCTCCAACAACGGAATCCAGCTTGATGTTATTATGCGACGCTATGTCGATGTTCCCGGCTCTGCTTTCAAAGTATATCGACTGCGGTGCTCTCAAATCTAACATCCGAGTTAGTGATTCCAATCTGAAATAAATGCAGCGACTATTAGATTCCATTACAGTTAGAAATAAATTATTTGCTGCGCTGATATTGACGACAATGAAGAGCGATGTGCTTAAAATAATTTTGCTGGTTCAGCCAATCTAATGTAAAAATGTTTGTGTCGGGGTGTTTGTTGTCAAACTCCTTCAACATGGCTGGTGACTATTCAGATTTTGCTTATCAGTTTGATCAGTCTTTTTATTCCCGAAAGATATTATAACTATACGAAAGATTTAAATTGATCTGATGTGCTTTATGCAGCTGTTTCATAAACTATTTCACTTCTCTAAAAAGACATTGTAACAACACGAATTTAAGCAAAATCACAAATATGTCTAATATTCTCGACATCTTACTGCAAATCGGAGCCGGGCGGTGCGCGTACGAGCGGCGCTTGTAGCGAGTTCCGCACGTTGACGCCGCCCGCTCCGTCCACCGCTAGAGCGTCCGCGAACACTCGCACCTCGTCGCTCGCCGCTTGGAACACGCGCCCGCCCGCCGCGTCGCGCACCTCGAACGTCCGTCCGCTGCATTCTATAGCGTCCCTCCCTGGAATTGAACATAAAAAATTCAAGATCAGTTTGCATGTAAAAAATAATCGTATAACTACAAAAAAGCGCCGTACGTCTGTCGTCATGAATAATAACCGGTGAAAAAGTTGCCATTTATTTAGGCGATATGCGTTTTTACGTTGTTACTAAATAATCTAGTGACATTATCTGAATAACAAATGCTACACTATTGCTACTTTTAATGAATGAAATGAAATACTGCTATACTATTTTTAATGAAATAGTGTAGTTTATTTAACAATTTTATGGGCACAGGAATATTTTTTAAAGTTCTGCTTATATCTATCAAGAAATTTAAATTGAAGGTTAAACAGTTCTAACAGTGAATGACTTACTGATGTGGAGTTTGGCGTGTTCGCTGTGTTCGGGGTCCTTAACGAGCACGGTGAAGTTGCGGTGCGCGTGCATGGTGATGGGCAGAGCGGGCGGCGAGGCGATGGCGGAGGCGACCAGGCCGTCCTCTACCCACGCCTGCCCCGACAGTCGAATGCCCTGTTTTATTATCGTCACGGGCCCTATTCCGTCCTGAAAATGGTGTTTTACAAGTTTAATTTGAATAATTTGAAAATTGAGTTTGTTTTGGTAAATAACCAAAAAATGGGTGTGCGTAAAAAAAAAAATTAATATTTACGTTAATTTCTTTAAAACATATATTTACTTAGTATAATTATTGTAATATGTAACTTTGTTAGTTTTTGAGTGGAAATGCAAAGTTTTTGACTAGTGTTTATTTTATTAGTATTATCAACACTTACGAGTATAATAACATTTTAGTTAAAATTTATATAAAAATATACTTACTCTTGTAAGTCGTAATATACTTATTATCCAAAGTGTCAACGCTATATTTAAGAATACTAAGATCATAAGAAACACCAGTATACAGTAGAGGGTATTTCTCCTCCAACCCCTGGTAACCCACGGCGGAAGACAGGTGTTTGCCGTAGAGGGGGGTGCAGCAGGGGTCTCCTCTGTGGGGGTGCAACCCCATCCGTGCACTTTGTCCATGGCTGTGTCCTCCACTTTCATTGCAGTGCCTAATTTTTCGCGCCTATAAAAATATACCCTGAAACAAATGTGGCTTTTAGGAATTAAGTTATACGTTAGTACAGGGGTTCCCAATCTTTTTTAGCCAGCGGCGCACTTACAAGTCAAAATTCTGTCACGGCGCCCTACTTTACCTACCTATTACAAAAAGATACATAAATAAACACCTAGTTAGATTAAGCAGGTAATTGGTAAATAATAATAAACGAAATAATATTCAATCATCTGCCTGCTTTGCACAATTCATATTATAATTTTATTTTATAAATTATAATATATTTTGTGGCTATGGATAATGATCGAGGATCGACTCACGGCACCCCTCTTGCCTTTCCGCGGCGCACAGTTTGGGAACCCCTGCGTTAGTCTTTTTGTAATATAATTTTTAATAATATAGTAATAAAACTAATTTAAAGTATCTAGATATTCATACCGAAAAAGCTTTTAACCAGAGTTTGTGCTTAACAGTGAATCCGTTTTATAATGAAGCTTTAAACAAAACAAAACCATTCTCATAAATAATGATCGCATTTGGCGCCTGGCGAAAACGCAAAACGTACAAAAGTTTTTATTTCCCTGTGTTCATTATAACTGATATACTTAATAACTCATTACTATCAGGTACTTTTCCAGAATCATGGAAAAGAGCTAAAATTATCCCTTTACCCAAAAAATCTAACCCACAATCTTGTAAAGACTATCGACCAATCTCTATTTTGCCATTTTTGTCAAAAGTACTGGAGCGTCTAGTCCATCATCAGGTTGAAAGCTTCTTAAACAGGTTAGAATTTTTTAACCCCCTGCAGTCTGGATTCCGTCCTGGTCATAGCACCTCAACAGCATTAATAAAGGTAACCGACGATATTCGTCGCGCCATGGACAGCGGCGAATTAACAATTTTAACACTGTTGGACTTTACTAATGCTTTTAACACCGTTGATCATGATATTCTCCTGCAACTCCTGATCTCTATGAATTTTTCCCCTAACGTAGTGGCATGGTTCCGAAGCTATTTGCATAATCGTAAACAACGTGTTGTGGTCGAGGATGACGCCTCTGAGTGGTCAACTGTCATGGATGGAGTCCCTCAGGGCGGTGTCTTATCACCTTTATTGTTTAGTATCTTCATTAACAACATAATAAAAATAATTACCTTCTCTTGCTCTCACATGTATGCTGACGACCTGCAAATTTATCTTCACACACCTGTTAATGACTTGCCATCAGCTATTGCAAGAACTAATGAAGACCTTAAAAGTATCTGTGCTTGGTGTAAGTCTCGTGGACTGGTTATAAATCCTGTCAAATCACAAACAATTATCATTGGCAGTCCAGGGCTTCTGACAAGGGCTCAAGTTCATAACCTTTGTCCTGTGATGGTTGATGGTAAAATTATTCCTTTCTCGCAAACTGTCAAAAATCTTGGGATTCATCTTGACTCAACGCTGTCTTGGAGCAAGCACATAAGTGAGACCAGTAAAAGAGTTTTTGGCGCGTGGAGTGCGTTGAGGCGCTTCCAGAATTTTTTGCCGATCCCGACTAAAATCCTGCTTGCAGAGTCGCTTATATTGCCCATACTTGATTACGCTGACATATGTTTCACAAATATTACAGAGGAGCAGCTAAATAAACTTGAGCGTCTCCAAAACCTCTGCATAAGATTTATTTTCGGTTTGCGAAAGTATGATCACGTTTCCCAATTTCGTGTCAAACTCAAGTGGCTGCCAATCCGACTTCGGCGGAATGCTCATATACTGTCGTGCTTATACAATATTTTATATGATCCTAAGACACCACCCTACTTAAAAGAAAGGTTTACATTTTTAGATGACGATGTTAAAATATTTCGAAACTCTTATATATCACTAATACCGCCCACTCGTAATACAAAATTTTATGACTCTTCGTTCACAGCTCGTGCTGTCAGTCTGTGGAACAAATTACCCACATCTTTGAGACGTGCTCAGTCCTCGTATGTTTTTAAAAGTGGGGTTAAGGAACATTTTTTGTCACAATTATTAATCCATAATAACTGATAATAATCGATATATTGTATTATCTCCATTTATTTATGTTTGTATGTATTTATAATGATTTGTATATATTCTTTAGTATGTATGTATAATTATATATTGTATATGTATATGTTATATGTATGTATATTTTATGTATTTGTAATATACTTATATATTAGGAAAAATCACTCTTAGCTGTTTATGTAGTCACCTACCATCTATTACCACTGTTACTATAATATTATAATAGGTTGTCTGGAAGAAATCGCTTGTAGCGATAAGACCGCCTTTTGTACTTTTACTCAATAGTTCATAAGTTCTGTAATATGTCATGGTTGTTTTGGTGCAATAAAGGATTTTCATTCATTCATTCATTCATTCATTCATGTTAATTTAAGTTAAGTCCAGCAAAAATTGTGCAGCTTGTTTAAGGCTGACTAGACCACAAATAGTAACTTATGCAAAATCGATAGCCGGAGCGCTGAAGCCGTGAACCTGTAGTGTCTGGAGATTCGGCCGCGCCGGCATAAACAGAACGTATTTGCTGAAATATCTACATTTTGTATGCAGCTGACAAATGCTAAGTACCACTTGATTTAATATGGTATTGGGAAATATGCAGGTGAAATCTTTGGTGGATTATTTGGGGATGTTATTGTAAGCAACGTAGTCCTTTATATTTCTCATATTGCTATATATTATTTACTAGCTTTTACCCGCGGCTGCGCTTGCGTTCAGAAGTATTATTAATAATTAGGTATCAAAGTCTCAGTACGATCGGTTTAAAATTGACAAAGTTTCACACAAACTTTCATCTTCTATTTTATCCCCTTGAGGGTAAAATTGATCAAAATCCTTTCTCTTTTAGCGAATGCCTACGTCATATCATCTACCTGCATGCCAAGTTTCAGCCCGATCTATCCAGTGGTTTGGGCTGTGCGTTAATGGATCACTATGTCAGTTAGTAAGTTTAACTTTAAGCTATATAATATTATATTTTTACTTAGGAATAAGCCAAATGACATCAAAATCTGTTTGGTAGTTTTTGCGTGAAAGGCAAAATGTTGTCTTTATATTAGTGTCATTTAAGCCTTAAAACTTAAAACTTGGGTGCTATTTATGGCGTCAAAGCGTTTAAGAACGACGAGGAATAAGCCAGTTCACTGTTCATACGGCTTGTGACTTGTCTCAAGAGCTGTACTCTCCTTTTCCTTCGCTCCTCAAAGCGGAGGATAAATGACTAATACGACCGTCGCGAGTTCCGCCGCAGGGCAGACTTTTTGCATATGATGTGTAGGAAACCTGAGTTTTGAACGCTTTTCCCTTTTTACTCATTAACAATCAAGGGAATTCGAATAAATTCTTGTAAATAGATGCAAATGTTACACAGCCCAACCTTAACTTTTCGTGTTAATGAACACAAAAACTCAGTTCTTTTTCAAACGAAAGAAATCTCAGCACTCGCTTTGGTATGCATAACACACGAGAGAGTCGTTTCAGCGGAGCATTTAGGCGGTGAGTTTAATGAGATTCTATTTAACAGAAGTGGAAAAGTGCAAGAACAAACTCACATACAACCTCAAGTCTTGTCACACAAAAACAAAGAATCAACAATCGGATGAAGCACTAATGAACAGAGGCGAACCCCGACTAATGAGTAACACGGACTTTTCGAAAAACGCCCCTTAAATAGTCCGAGTGCCGTTAATAATGCCGTAGCAGTCGGAGAACTCTTTACCTGTACCATTTGAAAACTTGGAGTTTCGTAGTTCACTTGCTGCTAACTAGACGATAATAATCGCATTTGTTCTTTGCTTTTAATTAAAGTAGAAATTAGGACAATACAATGCAGGTCAACAATTTGAATTCCATTTTTCATTAAATTAAGTTGAGGTTTTGATTTTCCTGTTCTGAAATAAACACAGTAATACTATGCAAAATATAATTAAACAAAGGAGCATGGTAAAGTAGGTACTGATGTCTCTACCACGGCCAACTAACCCGTGGGTCTCCGTGGATTTCCAGTTATAATCAAAGCCTTAATTATTTTTTAATTGGAATACGCGTAATTATATCCTACAGTGTAAATTTAATTAAATAGAAGTCAGCAAAGCAACCCTGACCTTCGCTTGGAAATAGAGCACCGTGACAACTGTCATGACGCGAGTAAAATGTACTTCAAAATATGAGTTTCATATATCCCAGCAACATTTTTTATACTACACAATGTCAATTCATTTTTTATTTTAGATCTTTCTGTAGAACAGTGATGAATGCTTTGTGTTTTATTGAGATGCATTATATTTTAACTTTTATTTTTCATGTGCTCAGGTTTTATTTAATATTATGAAAAATCATAGATGCTTATAAATATGGACCACATGGTCTCCATATTTATAAGCATCTATGATTTTTTATGATTATTTATGCATATAAATAGTTGTAATATTAGACATTATAAGTCTGAATTTATTGTGAAATTATAGAAATTCATCGGATGTGGTAGAGACGAGCTTTACAAGACAAATGACCAAACTGAGCCTCCTAAACTTATCTCCTGTATACAATAATATATTGCTGGATCTACTATTTTACGAATGCTGTTTTTTCTACAAAAGAAGAAATCACTAAAACTTATAACAAGGTTAAGAAAGAAAGTAAAAAGTAGAGATACCAAGATTATCTTTAATCTTGTTAATTGTTATAGACTCTACGGCATTTAAAGTTACTTTAGTTAGATTATTTTTAAATGTAAACAAAAAACTGTTATTCGATTAAGTCATTATTATCAGTATCACACTGCGCTTTGTTTACATTCAGATCAAATTAATTTTAAACGGTCGAATTTGACATAAATCTCATCTCAAGGTGATAAAGATAAATCTTATGACCTAATTTCTATTTTTGGATTGTTCCTACTTTCAGATATTTAATTATATTATGACTTTTCATTACTTTCGAAAAAAGATCCATAAGCGAACTGTCCGGTAAACGAAGTTTTCAAATTGGTGAATTAAAAAAAAGTGTTCAAATTGGTGAAATAAAAAAGGGCTAACAGGTTATTAGGTTAGGTTAGTTACAAAATACGGAACTACAAAATACGGACGAATTACGGATTCCGTCCACCACCATTAGGGAAGGGAAATAGGAAGGTGAATTAGCAAATAGTCGGTTAATATACTTACAGTTAACTAATGGTTAAGATGATGCCGTGGATGATATAAAGTTCTTACGGCAATAAAGATACGCTAAGATATTAAGTAAAATTTTTACATACTTAAAATTATAAATAAGAATGTGTGTCAGTTTATTACCTCTTCGTTCTTACACTACTTAACCGATTTGGACGAGAGCTTTGAAGATTGAAGATACATTCTAGTCTCAGGAAAGGACATAGAATAGTCTGTCATGAAAAGTGTAACATTCCCGTATGATAAATGAAGTTTTGTGAAACACTAGTCTTTTTATGGTTGTTGTTGACCATGATGATAGAAAATATACAATATCTGTACATGTAAACTTTATAATGTATGAAGCAGGTACCTTTGTAGCAGCGTGTCTGTTGCAGCCCTTTATCGCTGAACCACTTCACGCCAATACAATAGCTCGTGCTTCACAGGTGAATAACCATAGTTTTTCATAAAATTTGAACAACAATTCCTTTGTCTTCGTTTCAAATATCGTGCCTGAAATATTTAACAGTATTTAGATATAGTTACTATAGTATAAACATGCTACTCATTACTCTTAGCCAAGGGACAATGACTACAAAGTTAAAAACTAAAATACTCACCGTTTCATTTAAAAACAGAACAAAATAAATGTGTAAACATCGAATGTCGTCGGCAGCTTTTAACCCAATTAGCGGCGTGTGTCGCGGCTCGGACTGCGCGTCACGGCCGGCGTGCAGGCGGCTGCACCGGACGACCCCTGTGACGGAGACTAGATAAATTCATAGGTGCTCAAAGTATCACTGAAATATCTGACGTGAAGCGAGGTAAGGCGGGCACCGGGCGTGCTTCAGAATATAATATCAGGCGGCTCGGAGCGCCGCGCGCCGCGCACTCCCGCGCTACTCGCTCCTACCCTCCGCCGGCCTTCCTAGCGTAACGCTAAAATAGAATCGGAACGGCTATCGCTGCGCTTTTCGCGTCAATAAAACACCGGCCCGAATATCTTCCGAACTGTTATATATAGTCCATCGATTCGGCTCTTCGACGCTCGAAAACCGAGGTCCTCGGCCCGACATAGGATCCTTGGAATTATGCGTTTTAATTAGGAAAAAATATTTTAACGAAGTGCTCTCG
Organism: Polyommatus icarus; assembly: GCA_937595015.1. NCBI lineage: Eukaryota > Metazoa > Arthropoda > Insecta > Lepidoptera > Lycaenidae > Polyommatus > Polyommatus icarus. The sequence continues at coordinate 15,048,219 of OW569326.1, forward strand.
ACGCCTTCGTTTCAATTCTGTATACAAATAAAATAGTGCGGTCGTTTTTAAATGAAAATATGTGTACATTTAACGCGGGCGCGACTTGCGGGCTCAGGTGCGACCCTCGCGGGGTTAGGAGTGCGACTGGCTGCGCTAGCGTCGAGCCGCGGGCGTCAGGCGCCACAGGCTGGAGTCTAAACGTACCTCGTTTTCGAGTGGTGCATTTTTAATCAAGCGCCTGTCTCGCGCGGGACATAACTCGGATGTGCTCCAGATACAGCTGTGTCCCTGTATTATGAATTCCAGTTAACGCTATCGTTAGCTGACACCTGGGTGATTCATTAATAAAATATAATAATAGGGGCGCGTCCCGCTGGCCGCTCCGCTGACCGACCAATGTCGGTCAGCGGATGTTCATCCCCGTCAATACCTAGGACGGGGATGAACAGCTAGCCTACAACCAGACTAATACTACTAACCAGACTAAAATAACTAAAATTTGATTACTATCTGTCTGATAGTTAAATTAGTAGTTATAGGGAATTTCAGAAGAATTTTTAAATAAATAATATTATAATGTCTTAATATTAGCTTTGTCTTTCGCTAACAAATCAGGCAATCGACAAGACCATAAAAGAGAGATTTTCAGGTGTGACTGGAAATGACAATGCAGGTCAAATAATATCCTTTCTACACGTCTTCTGGTTGACTTTTTGTAAGTGTAAAAATTGGAGATATAAAAAATTTCTAACGACTTAAGTGTTTTATTCTTCGCTTTCAAGTAAACGAAATTTTTAAGAAACTGTTGCATTTTTATCACTCGAGGTGAGATTTTTTCGTATAAAACTCGCGTCGTACCGCTGCGCGGGAAATAGCCGCAATCTACTAAATTAAAACCCCAATGCCACAGTATAGCAATATATGCAATATATCCCTACAGTAGTGAAACGAATGTACTTGCGCAGAGCAACGGAGGGGTACCCGCGGGGAAGCGGGCAGCGTGGGCCCGCGTATACAAACTAGCGGAGTTTGTGTACCTGCCGCGCAGGGGTGACGTTGGCGCGTTGTCTACGAATTTTGTGTTGTAATTATTGTAAAACGATAACTTATCTTATAAACATGGGATATTATAAGGTTTCAGACTTCAGTGTACGGATGTAAATCTGATTAAAAAACAAAAAGGGTTTAAATTTTTATAAATATCGGCTCACAGCTGTTAACACTAATATTGTGTTGATCTTGGCGGCGTTTATTTGCATCTCTGTTTAATTGTAACTCACGTTGTAAAAAGTGTAACTTGAAGAGAAACAATATAGAATACATTAAAAATTTGTCAAATACCCTGTTACAACTTACATACTAATTAGTACCTACCTAGCGAGGTACACAGGGCCACACATCAAGTGTAACATGTTGACCTTTGGACCGCCCTTACCGCGCACGTAATATGAGCGAGTTTTGAAGCGTTTCTGAGTTCTGTTACACCTGATGTGTGGCGGCCTGGCGGGTGGCCTACCGTACCTACCAATTATGTGATTTATAAATAATTATTGGATATTTTATAGAATGCGACTTCATTATTTTAATCCTTCGATCGTGGAGTCTTGAAAATCTATTGTTATTATATAGTGTCTCGCTCACCGGTGAGCTTATGGGGCTTGATGGGTGAATTAAATTTTTAAATAGAGAACTAAATCATCTAAAAATAAAGTTTCACGTAAATATCTGGCAGTACGACTTATGTAAATATAACACGCTGATTATAATAATATCTATGGACGCTTCACACCACGTCAGTCTGGCCCCGTGCTAAGTACCTGAAGGACTTGTGCTACAGGTACCAGACAAAGGAAATATATTTAATACTTTTATACTATACAATATACATGTATTTAAGATTTTTTATTATATCATACACATATTTAATACACATCTATGACCCAGGAACATTGAAAAACTTTTTTGTTGCGTCGGCGGGATTCGAACCCGCGACCCCCGGCTTGAGTTGCCACACACTCTAACCATTGAGCCACGAAGGTCGTCAAATTTATACAGATTATATATTATATGATAACATTACAAGCACAATATTTTATTTTTATTTTATTTCCCGTTTCGTGGCAACCCTGGCATATCTGCTCGGTACCTACACCGGTGGCGGCATCGTGCGACATCAAAGGCGTTTCGTTACTGTAGGGATATAATATTGCTATTATAATATTGCTATACTGTGCCCATGCTTACGATTTAAGTAGTTTTATGTCACGCCTATTAACAGCTGACGTTGGCACGTATTTAACATGGACTGAAAATATTTTGTTCATTCACTGTCATTGTTGACCTGGCTCGTTCTCTTAACTTTAAATATAACTTTGCATGTATTTAAACTTATATCGCGGTATGAAATGAGCTTTATGTTATTGCGTTTATTATTAGCATCACTATTGTGTTATGTGTATTTAGTTTAGAGATGAAATGCAGATGCACCCATCTTTTTTCTTCGCAACAGTGCCACCCCATAATTAGTTTTTATAACAGGCAGAAAATTTGAGTAATTAGCGAACTATTTTCTTAGTATTAAAGAACCAAAGTTCGTTTACGAGCATAAATATTATCCCATGCTTGTAAATTATGCTTTCAAACCAGTCAACGATCAGAAAACGAAAATAGAGAAAATTATTAACGATAAAAATCGGCCAAGTACGAGTTCGACTCGCGTACGAAGGATTCCGTACCACATAGAGCAAAAATATGTACTTAAAAAATTGATTTTTTGTATGGGATCATTTATTTACTTTATTTAAATATTAAATTTAATAATTATTTAAGTATAGATAGTAGACACAACTTGAAATGTTCACAAAATGAACAATTTGAGTGCTTCCCTTTTGCCATTATTAATATCGAGCAAAAAATACGTTTGTTTTATGGAATTGTTTCATAAATTATAAATATGTAAATTATAAAATAAATAACATATTTATGGAATTGAATATGTAATTTATTTTGTTTTTAGTATTAATTGTTATAGCGGCAACAGATAAACACAATCTGTAAAAGTTTCAGAAACCTAGCTATAGTAGTTCTTGAGATACAGCCTGGAGACAGACAGACGGACGGTGGAGTACGGAACTCTAAAAAGTTCTTAAATTCTAATATCATTAAATAAATTATATCTTATACAGTGAAAGCTTTTTCTGGTCGTTATATGCGGCACCCCATTGCAAGAATACCACTCGCACTTGGCCAGTATTCGTATTTCATAGCCCAGCTTAAAGTTTTTGTTTTTATAAAAACGAATTTAAAATTGAAATAGTTTCGGCGAGTGGTTTTCAAGCTGAAGTTGTCATTTTTAATGTACACTAATAGACAGTGCAAACCGACTAATATCACCGCGACACAGTATCGCACTTGGCTCTTATTCGTGAATGAATAATGAAGTTATTTCCAGCTACGACACGCTGTAGTTTGAATATTATAATTAGGTGTAAAAAATTATACTAGATTTATTAGTAAGGAGGCCTTATCAACGTTTTTTTGTGTAAGGGATGTATTTGTAGGTTTTTAGAAAAAAGAATCGTGATATAGGAAACACCTTTTCTCTTTCATTAGATCTCTCATAGTTTCTTTCATTTAGGGTTTATTCATTATTTTATTTTTTGAAAATTACAATTTTAGAGATATGTGTGTAATGTGTATATTACGACGGCGACTTCGCTTACATAATATGTACAACGTCTACTTATGTTGTGTGATAATGACATACAAATAACCTTACTCTCGTAATATTACTAAAAAGTGCAGTTGCTAATATGCTCTGTAAGTAAGTCTATTATATCTCTAATTTCATTAATATTTTGAGTATAGTATATTGCAACTGCAAGAATATTTTAATTTAAGGACAAACACCAAAAAGTTGTCACATAATTATTGCACAATAGACATTCTGTCTACTCTGACTATAGGCTATTTTTTGATGAAATGTTATGAAAAGATTTAATAATAATAATGACGCAAAGAAACTTTAAAATGAAATGAACACTATATTTTCAAATGCATACAGTCTCTTTGCATTATTTTTTTTTACTGACTGTACTTTACTGTTAATTTTAAAGCGTGGTCCCTTTTTCAATTTCCAAGCTGCCCTATAAACGACATGCATTAAATTAGAGCTGCTGGTTTTCTATAAATATTAAATACGAAATACTGGAAACTAGGATCTAGGATGAAGAAATTAAAACTTTCTTATGGCGCGGAAACTATACTGTGACCTGGCAATAAAAGTATTTACTATCTACAGTACTGAAAAATTAATAATGCGCATAAATAATGATCGTATTACAAAAGCTACAGGAATATTACGACGAACTTTGACTACCATGTTTCTTAAGGCCGTCCCCCGAGCAAACGATCTTGGCCATACATTTGCCGCGTTGCCGAGATCGCGCCAAAACCCTATTATTTTTACTTATTTTAGTTCAAAATTGTCCTAAAAAAAATTTAAAACGGCGAATATGTAGTTTATGATATTGTCGATCTATTGGCGTGAGTTTCAAATAAAAGTAATTTGTAAATCCTCAGGAGATGCTGAATGTATGCTTGAATTTTAACAAATTGGTATTACTTTGGAAGCTGATATCATGAGTATAAGAAAAAAAAAATAGAAAATTTAAAACGTCAAAAGGAATGTTGATATACTGAAGATTATTGCTGTATTTTTATTATAACTTTGTAGCTTTCAGATTATGAGTTTATAAGGTTTTAAATACGGACAATTACGGAATCTCCGGACGGAACGCCCTTAAACGCAATTCAATTAGAAAATCCAGTAAGTATCGTCTACCTTCGCTCGGGAAATACGACCGTTGTCAAAAAATTACGAAAATGTCCATGCGCATTATCACTTTTGGAGCACGGTACAGTGCTCCAAAAGTGATAATGCGCATGGACAACTTACACTTTTTTGTGACCGAAGGCAGTTCAACAAAACCCATGGTCGTAAAAAAAGTATAAAAACCAGGTGATCAACGACGACCCTGAATTTCCTTTAAATACCTAATTATTATTGGTTTAGCGGCTTAATGTGCAGAGCTACAGACAGGCAAAAACGTGAGAACACGGTAGCTTATTTGTATTTAAAGTTGTATACTTGCAGACAGATAACTATAACTACGAAGGAAATAATAAATAATTCGTTGATTGAAATAATTTGTATTTTGTTCTTCCTTCACTACGAATAATAGAAACTACCTTCAATACAAAAAATTTACGGTCTTACTGCAAAAGATTTGAACAGCCATTGAACAGTTGATTAAAGAAAAATTCAGTGCAAAATGGTCTCAAAACAGCTGTTCAACAGATGTTCAATCTTTTGTAGTAAGACCGAATATCTCTTCACCGGTATAAATATAAGATGACGTGCATCTATAAGGTATTCTCTCAGTTAAGCGGGAAAATTAAATAAAATCCGTGAACGTTAGGAGAGACGATACCCGATTACAGCGAGCGGAGTGTGTTTCTCGCTTAATTCAGGCACTGTTGCCACTCGATCCTGTTTTAGGAAACAATCCCCGTGATCCCCGCGTGCTGCTGCATAATGTCCCCAGACCCCAGTGTCCCCGAGCCCTCGGCCGCGCCAATACACTAACGACAAAACAACAATCACATATTTTATGCCATATGCGGGATTTGCGACTGCTTCCATTTCAGAATGCCTTAGTATATCTAGAAGGTTAATATTGTGATAACCCCGAAATTACATTGGAAACTTGAACAACAAGATCTTGCAGAAGACTAACCAACTAGACTATTTTACAAAGAATAATTTTATTCACATCTCTTCCGAAAAAACAAATTATTCTTTAAATGAGGATAATATTTTACTATCAAAATATTTCCTTTTTATTGCTTAGTATACAAGTACAATTTAGAGGCACTAAACAGAAAGGCAATAGTGCGTCCGAAGCCAAAGTTCCATCATACCTGCGTCACTTGAAAATTGAAAAACTTTTGCAATGCCTTTCTTATGGAAATAGTTGGTGTTCACGTCTGAGCGAGTTGTCATTGTGGGGATTCCCCGCTCGCTGGAATAATACTTTGGCCATCCGACTAATAGAGAATAACCACAAGTACTTTCCAGCGAACGTTTAAATTGACTGCGATTAAGAGGGAATAAAATATGCGACTTCCGGCTCCTCATTTCAATTACATTGCACTTGTAAGTTTTGATGCAAAGTTTAGGATGAATTTTATTATTCCTTCATCTGCATTTATGTAGAGGAAATATTTGATTATATTGCAAATTTCGGTAGAACTCTAAATGAAAGTTGACTCATTATTAATTTTAGAGTACGAAGAAACAATTGAATTACTGGCCACGGCAATTAATGTACGGTTCCGATTTTTTTTATTGCACACGGTATCGCGTGAAACATAACTGCTTAAAATTGTTTTTATGCTTTTATTATTTCGTTGATAATAGTAGGGGTTCATAATATTTTAATTAGATGTGCCTTGTGTACGCCAGGTCCAGTATTTTATAAAACACAGAAGTGTTTTATAGTTAAGTACCTGCACTAGAAAGTGCAGCAAATTTTGCTATGTCAGCTTATAGACAGCTTGGCGAATTGAGATAAAACTTTAACGTTTAACAAAGTTTGGACCTTCAGTTTGGAATTCATAATATATTCATACATTGTGATGTAAGTAATAAGAATCTGTATAGCAAGCTTTTTTCAGTAACCACTGTAGCTTAAGTTCTTTGTTCGTTTTTGTTATAAAAATAAATGAGATTGAAATATTCGCAAAATAATAATTACTGACAGGGTGGTATGATTACAATCGAAGGGGCTTGGTTCCCCCAATCCTATTGCATACAGCCGGAGGCAAACGCACTAATTGTAAAAATCTTTCATTTTCCCTTTTAGTTTGCTTAGACTCTAAGCTCCGTACATACTTGTAAAACAGTTCTTTTATGATTTTAAAATCTAAACTGAATATTTACATAATTATACAGACTTTTCAAGTGGTATAATTATTGTTCTTGACCGATGCGTTAGCAAAATGCCTTAAGTAAGGGTAAGGGAACTAAAAGGGAAGTTCAAATATATAGGTAAATAGCGAGCCGGTTTATCTAGCTCTTTACGTAAATATCAAACAAAAACATGGAAAAGTATTTTCGCGTTAAAAAAATTAGCATAAACGAATAAAATTATTTATATATTTTGATAAATTAAATCAACAATCGCCATAATCGGTTGGGAACAATCGCCATCGACGCAAGTAAGCGTCCTCTAATAAGATTGAAAACTTCTCGAAACAAAACGAAACAATCGGCGCATTCCAAATCTAAATTGAAATAATTACGCCTCGGAAAGTGCTGGGATATAATTTTTGGGACAGCAAAATGCAAACGCGATAGCTGGTGTAAATCCACGTAAAATATTGATACAGTTTCGTGTAAGCGTGTAACAAATGCGGTAATTTGAGGCACCTGCCGCGGACCGCTGCAACTGTTTTGAATACACCTTGTTCAAACTATTTTCGACGTATTGATTACAATTTAATGTAGTAGTGTGTGTAATTGTGTATCGCGTGTGCGTAAGTAAATGACGTTGTTGAAATGTAAGGATCAATTCAGACCGCGACGCGACGCGTAGATGTATTTCTTTTGTACTAAATTGACAGATCTCAATTGCGTGAGATGTCTTGCAAATCTGTCAAATCCATACAAATTTAGAAATGAATCTACGCGTCGCGTTGCTGTCTGAATTGACCCTCAATACTTGTAAGATATATTTTTCTATAATCATTAGTATTTGTACTGAATGTTATGAATGTTATACTATCCAGTTATGCACAGTGCATACACATTGAATTTTATATTATAACTACAAAGTAAATCAAAAATATAAATAATTTGACACTGTCCTTGCACTTATTCCACTTTATTCTAGTAGATTTATTAGAAATTTATTATATACACGACCGGTTTCGAAAAAATCATCATCAGGTGTACTTTCGGGTTTCAGGTGATTTTTTCGAAACCGGTCGTGTATATAATAAATTTCTAATAAATCTACTAGAATAAAGTGGAATAAATGCAAGGACAGTGTCAAATTATTTATATGAATATGAATTTCCACCAAGAAGTGACAGTACATACAATATCGTATCTAAATCAAAAATACAGTTTTTGCCTGTCATAACCATTATTAAACCATAAACCACACAAAAATAAAATTGCTACCGAAACTAAGTAATCCGTGTTTTTATATCTCTTTGCTATTATCTCGACGTGTGTTGTTTTAGGACAAGGAGTTCTCTTTGATGGTTTTACCACACACATAACACAATTATTATGGAACTATGATTAGTGTATTAGTTAAGACTAAATAAGTAATTTATAACGTAATTTTTTTGTTACAAATGTTCCGTTTTCATTTAATTAATAAAAATAAACAAATTATAATGACAAAACAAACAAATAACTTTGTAAACTACTCGTACTTATACTTTAAAAAAGTATGGATGATAGTTAACGACATTTTTTAAAACCATTTGAATATTTTTTCGATGACACCCAACCCTACGTTTTTAGACGCTTAAAAGAATTGTCTAACCAATCTTAAGAAATAAGCAAAAATGTAATGAAAATAGATATTGTGACAAGTGGGAGGAGTGGCATCGGCCGTAGTAATGGCGCAATCATCTAATGAATGCTTCCGGCAGATAAGCCCGATTAAATAGCCTCTTTATAGCCAAAGGAAAGGCGCGCTCACTTTATATCTTCTGATATCTGCCGAACTGATGAAATCCACGATATTAAGCAATTAATGCGATTAGAAACGGATTGCTATCTGAATCGCTACTTATTTATATACCCTATTATATAACGCCCGCAACTCCGTTTATCACGCGGGAAATTTTTTGTGGAATGAAAATTATCCTATGTCCTTTCCCGGGACTCAAAGTATCTCAATACCAAATTTCAACAAAATCGGTTCAGCGGACGTGAAGAGGTAACAGACCGTCTACCGTCAGGTCTCCGTTAATTGGCTACCAAGTACCAGGGTATATTAGTACCCCCGTCTAAGAAACAATAATTTTACATTCGATAATGTCGACAGTGATTTCGAAGCAAAAACTTGACAATAATTTGATTTTATAGGTCATCGCTAAGTATTTGCAAAGCCTGACTAAAATATCGAATGCAAGTGGTCTTAATATTTTGTCAGTATTTTGATTATGTTTTTGGGGGCCCCAGTCGACTACATTATCCTATTGCATAAACACACCTTTGTAATACTATAGTATTTACTATACTATAGTAAGTACATTGATATTGGAAACATCAGATTATTGAAAGTACAAGAGATAAAACCTTAAACCGAATAAAAGAAAATGTAAACAGTAGTCAAATTAATCGGAGGTTGCGAAAATGAAATGCGGCTGATAATTTATTTCCGCAATAAGTCGGCTGTAAGATTCAATGATAAGTCTATGTACGGTAAGGCTGCACGATTTATCGCCTGCATATCCTTTCAGCGGTAGATAATGACCGCAGTAAAACGTTTAAGCACGGAATAACTGCCGTAGGAGCCGTTATTACAATATTATGAATGGCTCGCCCCGCAGCCCCGCGGCGCTCCGTCGAGCTGCTTTTATGATCGTGCTTCTTCAAATTTTGCAAACCGAAAATACAAGTAACACATTTTAATTAATGATCCATATTTTATATTCATGAAACGGGGACCACAGATTTTTACCGTAAAAATGGCAAACTATTTACTCAGTATTTGCGTTTTATTTAATTCATTTAAGTTTCTAGTATCCTAATTTTTAAAAGCAAAACTTACTACAAAATTTATAGAGTGTAAATAAGTAACTAGAATAAGTTGCAGCGTCTTTAATGCGGCTTACGCTCATTAAAAATTTACATTAACTACCAGATATTTAAATGGAGCTTTGTTAAGGAGAAACAAAGGGAATGCTCGTCATACAGTGAAGACGCAGCAGCGGCTTTGCTGCGGGCGGCGCGTAATTAGCAACACTTCCTTCCGCTCGCCGCGCCGCCGTGCCGCGTGCCGTTGCGCAGATTTTAACGGAAAATACTAGCACTGGTAAATTTTTTTGTACTCCTACTACTATGGTACGAGTACAAGAAATGTGATAATAATGTTGCAAAATTGTAAGCACGGTTGACGATGGACAAAATAGCCTACTTGTTATTTCCAGTAAAGTACGAGAAAGTAGTGCAGAATTTTTTTAAATTTTAAAAATTTTAAGCTGAAATATATTTGGGATAATTACTGAGGATTTTTTAAGATTTTGTTTTAGTCTTTGTTCGTTAGTCTATTAGACTTAGTACTTATGAGAGGATTTTCTGTTTAAGCATGTATGAGGGTGTTTTGGCATAGATTTGGATGAAGAAACTGAAGAAACTGAAAATAGGAAGAAAGAGATTAATATTGTATAATGTAATTGTTTGTATATCTATTATATTATTTTCAAACTCGAGTATTATATAGTCATCTACAAGTACGAAAAAATCCCAGATCCACATACAAAATATCTTTTCATTGCAGGACGAATCTTCTTTACGCATAAAGAAGATCAAAACAATTCCTTTATATAATTCTAAACAGTGTAACCTTTTTAAATTACACGTTGATTCATGTAGATGGCAGTCATAAAGGGTCCTTAATAAAAGACGCGAAGAATGAGTCTCATGCGGGGCGAATCAAAAGGGGTATTCGGCGCTCGAGCGAAATCGTCATCGCATTTTAAATTCCTCATAATCCACCCAATTTTGAATCGAGTACCGCACGGGTCGTAGTAATCGAGACGGCTTCAGTAGGATTTCATTTCTTACGTTCGCCGAGCAGCGGAGCGCGCCAGATAAACCGAGATCACTAGAATGTGTGTGATCTTAATTTTTTTAATGAATAAAATATCCATTGAAGCGTTTTGTTCATTAACACGGCTTTGGAGTGCACCTCGTTTAATCCAGGGCTCGGAGTGTGCGAGTGTGTTGCGCATTTTAAAAAAAAACTCATTACAGGCGGCAAATGCGGCGCGGACGAGTGGCGTCTTTGAGACCCGCGCCGCTACTGCGGTATTATTCCAGATTATACCGACTTCTATACAAATGAAATCTCGCTTAAGCCACTGCAATTTCGGAACGAGAAAATAAGGCTCAAAAGTTGTTTTACTGCACTCGCACTTTCAGAAAATTCTTTTCAAATAGGTAGTGGGCGGCGAGCTTAGCGCGAGCCGGATATTTACCGACAATATCAAGCGTAGCCACAATACACCCAGATTAATTTGTTTCCTATACTTTTTGTGTGCAGGTAAAATGCATAACGTTTTTATATAAACTGGTGTTAGATAGGTGAACGAAATGAGTGCACACACGTTCTGACGTCCAGGTGGTGAGCTTGTTAAAATATTTTTAAGTTGTAACAATGATAAAAACCGTTTTATTTCGTGAAAAAAAAAAATTGTACGACGCTGGATTGATAAAATCATTAAAGCCGTAAAGGTTCTGTTTTATACAACGGTTGCAGTAAAAATTAAATTAACTGGAGCAAAAACGGAAAGCCGTAGCACGATCTCCACGTAGTATTTTTCGTAGCGGGTCTACGCGGAGTCTACGTGTGGTTACGTCGTAAGCGCGGCTGTCGTAGTGTAAGCTCGTAGCTTAGACTAAGTTCGAGTACAAATTCACGACTAAGTTACCTGGATATCTGTGGACTTATTTTTAAAGTATTTTAACGTTCGTATTGACTGCGAAAAAAAGGTTTATTTACAAATCTTTGAAACAGGTCGTGTACATTTGTTATGGTCTTTTAAGATCTTTTGAAAAAAAAATGTAGTGGAAAGTGTGTTTGATTTTGAGGTCCTTTTGGTAAGATGAATAATCAGATGGATCGGTTAGTGTATTAGTGACAAGCAGTTAGTAACAACTGTACGTTTTTGGTAGATATCGTAATGTACATGCATGTATAATATTATTGTCTCTTTCATCTTCGGGGAGCATTTTCAAAAGTTGTGCGCGGCCTATAATTACGGAAATTAGTATTATCCTTAACTTCTATTAAGGGTCCTTAACTTCTAAAGTAGACTGACAGACATACACACTTATGTATCAATAATATCAATAATATCAATGTAGATATAATATAATATAATAATATCTATGGACGCTCCACACCACGTCAGTCTGGCCCCGTGCTAAGTACCTAAAGGACTTGTGTTACAGGTACCAGACAACGGAAATATATTTAATACTTTTATACTATACATATATTTAAGATTTTTATTATATCATACACATATTTAATACACATCCAGACCCAGGAACTTTGAAAACTTTTGTTCCGTCGGCGGGATTCGAACCCGCGACCCCCGGCTTGAGCACCAACGCGCTTACCACTGCGCCACAGAGGTCGTCAATATAAGATTTTATAGATAAATACCTATAAAATCTTCTTGTATATTCAGGAACGGAACTACGTGTTACGACGTACGAGCTTCAAGAATTGCTGCTTTACTGTCTTACTGTCAGTAAACCATGATATTTCAGCAGTTCGCAGTAACTAAATTCCGAGGCAAAGGTAAAATACTAATGTGTATAGCGGTAACTCCTGCTCGTATAGATGCAGATGAGCCAACTATTTGTCTTGCGCGATCGTTTGGGCTTGATTAAACCGTGAAACATTTAGCACCCCCTCCTCCCCTCCCTTGCCGCACGCCACCAGTCTTATAACATTGAATTCCGACTTAACAATCTATTAGAGCCGCCTGATAAATTCATTCTGACGTAATTTGTCTTTCGGGGTTTTGTGTAAATGGGGGTAATACGATTATTTTTCTGGTAAAAAATAACGAATTCGCTGAACAAATGTAATTTATGCATACTTTGTGAACTATTGTTTACTGGTTGGTTATTGAGGTTTATAGCAAAACAATAAGTGCCAACCCACACGTACCCCAACCACACGACATTGCAACGACAAAATGTAGTCAAGCAGTGTGTAACACTTGTAGTTGTTAAATAAAAGTACTAGTTAGAATTTAACAATATATTACAATAAAGATAATCAAAATTATAATTTAGAGAGCATGGGTCGTGGTTCGGTCGTTCACAAAAAATGTACCTTGTTGTACCTATGGTACTTTACTTTCCTGGAGGCTGGAGTGCAGGTGGAGGAGTCTCGGAAGCGTAGGTTGTAGGTGGTTAGGTTGCAGAAGGACAGGACGCAGGCAGGAAGAATTCGGGTAGGATGTAGGAAGGACGCAGGCAGGTAGGTAGCTCTCAACGACGACAGAGCAAGGCCAGGTACGGGTGAATTTGTACCAGCAGGTACAAATTCACCCGTAGCGGTGATACCCGTCGCGGCGATGCACTTCACGGTGATGCCCGCCGCGGTGATAACCGTCCAGGTGATTACCGTCCCGGTGATCCCTTAAATCACAGTGGTTGCGATGTGGTTACGTACGAAAGTCAATGAAACGGAGTTGGGGGTGCTCGGCCATGGTTGCGTCCGACAAGTTATCTGAATAGTGGTCGACAAAGACTGCAAAATGTGGTACGTGTGAATGGTCCAGTTCATTTATAATACGAAATATTATACGCCCGACCACGTGGTGTGGTTGTGGTGTGGTAGTGGTTGTCGTGTGGTTGTGGTGCGTGTGGGTTGGCACTTATTAATAATATATATATAATAACGTTACTCGGATCAGAGAGTATATTGTTATGATGATACATATTACATTAAAATTTTCTCACTTTCGATACAGGTACGTCACGACTCACGCCGCGCCGCACTCACTCCATCTGTTATTTTTTACGTCGTGATTAGGAGGGATAAATGACGGACATTACTCGTAATGAATGTTTAGGTGGCCGTAATCGCATCGTAAGTGTCGCCGCCATTACTTCGCAGCTGCCGTCCCCGCGATATTGCGCGGATTTACATCTGTTTCTATAGCCCAAACACGAGACGAGGCACTAAACTTTATATGTAGCTAGATGACACCCGCAATTCCGTTACGCCAGAATTCGTTTATCGCTTTCGCACTGTACATTTTTGCGGGATAACATGTGTCCTATGTCCTTTCCTGAGACTCAAAGTATCTTCATGCCAAATTTCAGTAAAATCGGTTCAGCGGTTTGAGCGTGAAGAGGTAACAGGCATACAGATAGATTCGAACTTTGTGACTGTTTGGATAGCATGAACGTTCTGATAACGCATTCGTAAAAGACTCCCTAAGTCCTAAGGTCTTCCATTATGCACGCTCCTGCACTACCGCTGGCCAGCCTGGCTGATATGCCTCAAGTTCATCGCACCATCTTTTTCGTTTACGTTTCGTTTATTTGTAGCATTAAAGAAAAAATCTAAGTCACTCGTACTATAAAGAGATCATCATCATCGACAAATACAGAGTCAGAATTTTTGTTTAGTCCGTTGCGCCAAAACAAATAAACTTTTGATAATTTTTCGTTTGACACTGACGTGATCAAAATCATTTTAAATCTTCATCATCAGTACCTCACTTCGACGCGATGCAATGTCCTTTAGCTATCTAAATATTTAAATTTTGTACACTACAGATGTAGTTTTACTTACAATAGATATTGTAAGTAAAAAGTTATTTATAACTTGTAACCCAATACGCTAAATGCATTAGAACAGATGTAAAAGCAGCTACAGTTTGATTGGCGTGTCGATGTAGGAGTGACAATTTCCTGCACTTAATAACATAGGAAGCAATTTTGACGAGTCATCAAACGACGGACGCCGGCAGGTATGTCAGTCATTAGCTTCCTCCCAAATTTCAGTCAATCAGGAAGTATTTCTAAACTGTGTTGCCATTTACGTAAAAACCAGCTCCTGAAATCGTTAATAGTGAGTGTTCTTTGTGATAAAATATTTAGAATTAAATATATAAATTTCATCACATGATACGTTAATCGACGGTCCCTACGTATAAAAGGTCATGTCCAAAATAGCAAAAAATTTTTATTGTATCATGTATTTCCGTATAATGAGACGCATATTCCTACATTATTATTATTTTTCTATCACAAGTAATTCCAAAGATAAAAAAACGTAAATGAGGACAAGTTGGGCGTTTTATTCGATTTTACTGTTGTATATACGGACATCTATACTTACCGTCTTGTACCGCGTTGGAAATTACGCGCCATTCCGCGTCGTACATGTCGTACATGTCCGTTTCTACCTCTAAGGTAGCGAATTATTTATATACTTGTTACCATTTACGTTCAGTTATTATGAGACTTTAGTTCTTTTTCAGTGGGACTCGTGCCACAAATTCAATTAAATTCAAACCAATATGAGCATCTGAGTGTTATAAATAATCAGCAATGTGAAATAATAGTTGCGACGGAGGCTGAGGCTTCTTTTCATGATGAACAACCATCTGGACCTTACCGTTATCGATATAGAGGAAAAAAACCGCGTTTGTTGTACGAGGCCCCACAATAATCATTTATTTTATTTTAATTTTACTATGTTTCTTTAAATATCGCCAACAAAAAACGTTATTTGTGAAAATTTCTACTATTGCGGTTCTTGAGATAAAGCTTGGTGATAGACGAATGGAAGACTGATAGAAAGCGAAGTCTGATATTTAGTTATTTAATTATGAATATGAATATTATTTATTTTACATAAAACAGTATTAAAAACGCTAATAAATTATATAAAATTAATTAAAAACTATTAAGAACACTCCCTGTTCACTTGATATAATATGGACTCCCTCTACAACGCGATATCGCTTGGTTATAGGGTTGAGAAGGGCTTGAAAAAAATTCTGGAAAAGCTCATATTAAAAATCTAAAGTGACATCGGTGCATGATTTACCTAGAAATTAAAAACTTTATGGGCTATTTTTTTTGCTCCAATAGAGTTTGTAAGATAAGCCTTTTCAAATTACTTCGCCCGTTTTTTTTCACATTTTCCCCTGTTTCTTTGCTCCTATTAATCATAGCACTATAATTTATAACGTATAGCCTTCCTCGATTAATGAGCTATCTAACACTGAAAGAATTTCCAAATCAGATAAGTATTTCTCGAGATTAGGGCGTTCAAACAAACAAATCTCAGCTGTATAATATTAGTATAGAATTGATGAGGTGTTTTGTAGTCAATTTGGCAGTCGCAAATTGGGATGAAATACTATTTTCTTCCTGCAAGGAACGTGTTAGACGATTACATCAATGCAGCTATGTATTCAACGGTAATACTAAAAATTACGACCTTCAGAAAATCTCAAGAGTCAGTTAAAGCTGAATATAATAATCGACTCACAAATATATTTTACTGTCCAGACTTGTCCACCGTAGAAGTTATAACGAAGCCTCAAAGTCATGTAAGATGCAATAAAAGTCTAAGGTCGTGAATGGTGGAAAAGTATCTGGGCATTCGTTACCTTCAAGAACATGTAAAATATGTTAAAAGTTTTTTTTCTACATTATATCCGTATACAAGTATCATTGACAATTTTTCAAAAATATTATATAAAAAATCTAAATCATAGCAACGATGCATTTTGTTACAAATAAAGTTAGTCTTCTTCATCTTCAACATCTTTATGTTAATGCTTTACCCTTTAGTAAAACAGAATTAATTAATACATACATAGATACTAAACTTTGTAGACTTTTTAAAACTAAACAGTTTAATTTATCAAATAATCACATTTTATTACAATTTTTCACTATGGACCTAAATTAATTGATGACATGTCCTTTTATTCGTTCAATATAACATAGAAAAAACTACTTAAATTAGCAGCGTATAAAAAGATATGTCCGTGTTTTTTAGTTTTTCTCACTGAAGAGCCAGAATTTGTATTACTTATATGTTATAAACTTGTAAATTATGACAATACGAATTATTTTATATACTGCTGAATGAATTTAGGATCTAATATAATATTTTAATTCTCCCAAAGTAAAAACGGACATGTACGACTTAACCGTTATAGGCAGTCTTGAATTGTCACCGTAAAAACAGTCTTAAAATCTTGCAATTTCTGGCGAAAATACAGTAAATATATAAAATTGTGTTACATCATGACAAACGGCCTACATTAAGCTTTAGAGATCAACAAAAATAATTGTGTTTATGTTTAATGGTAATCTACAGTAACAGTTTGAATCTTAAAAACGCTCTCCTGAAAACCACTACTTTTGACATGTCGCTTTATACGTAGGGACCGTCGGTTTGTTTTGATATTATAAATCCGAAATTCTAATAATTATTGTTTGTTTGTGTCTTTTGTGTGTGATAAATGATAATTAACATTTTACAAGAAACGGACAATTACTCATTTTTTCGGACGAACGGACAATTCTTATAATTTGAACAAACCTTGTGTTGCCTACTTTATCATCAGGCTAATAAACTGGCTACACATAAATTCCACATTTTTTTCATTTTCCCATCCTATAGCTCCATTGCAAAAAACGTAAATTTTCAAATTGTCAGTTACCCACTTCATAAACTTATATAATTTACTTTACATTACTACTTATAATATCAATTACGTTACAGTAAATAAAACTAAGTAATTGTTATATCGGGCAAACCACGGGAGTTGAATAAAAACACCCACTTGATACAAACACCGGGTAACCGTATTTAACTAAGGCCGCGGTTAACCAAACACTCGCCCGCCGTTACTAATACACGGATATTAGTCGGGGTGGATATTCCCACTAATTTTGTTTTAATGGGTAACATGTTGGTGATAATTGTACGTTGACATTGTGGAGTAGGGTTTTCGTACAAGTTGTAGATTGAGAAAACTTATTTTCTTTTAAGAAACGCAAAAACACATTGCGTTTGCGTTCAAGTCTTTTTCTACACTTCTATTTATATATGTGTGAAAAAATTGACTGTTAAGGTTTGAAAGTTAACTACCTATACATTTTTACTTAGATACTTTTACACAAAGGAATTATCTCATGTATTTTCTTTTATCTATTGTCTCATGTATTTGAAAGAACGTGGACAATGCAAAATAGTGCTTTATTCAAACTTCAAACAAAACAATTCTACCTTCGTTAAATACATAATGAAATGAACATTTGTAACATTTCTTTTTAATTACATCCACTCGTTGATTTTCATTGAAGAGATGCAGGCGTTGATCATTAAAGTTTGAGAATTGTGGCCATCTGTGCCGCCCGCCCTGCCGCCGCCGCCGCCGCCCGCCCTGCCGCCGCCCGCCGCGCCGCTCACAGATTACCGTGGCGAGCTTTTAATCGTTTTATTAATACGCGCTCAAATCGCTTAACTGCCTCCTCAAAACCTGATCATTTGAGCGAGCCTTTTTACGACTGTTTCATTTAGGATTTGTTATATCACAATTTAAGCAATCGCTTCGAAGTTGTGGTTTTGTATTAATTTCGTCGTAATATCTGTTTTATTCGCTAAGATTTTGTTATTACTTTTGTTTTAGGTGTCTTTTAAATAAGGATAATAATATTTAGCTGCACCATTAAGATTCATCAGAATAACTTTAATTATGACTTTATAAGCTTTGTAATTGACATACAAAACTGTAACAATCATAAATATTAAAAAGCAGTATTTTGTTTGAATTATATTTAGCTTTTGACGTAGTAAATGCTCCGACTACGGCCTAGAGCCCTAACTTACGACGCGAATAGCGAGTATAAGTTACGTGCTATTTAGGCAATTTGTTTAAATTGTTGGAGAATTATTGAGCAACGAGCGTTAAATATTCCGGGCGAGTGCAAAGCAGGCGGCAGCGACGTTCCTCAGGTAGGGCTCCTTACACCCGGTTATTAAGGACCGTAAATAATAAGTATTAAACCTTCCAGCCTCGTTTACGTAGACTCCACGTGGCCCGATTGCCGGCCGTCATAAATCTAAGGTCGTGCTCACACCAAACCGACTGTGAGCCGCCGAATGTGAGCGAAAGTTACGAAGTTTATTGTATTTCCATACATACTCACTTTTTCGTTCACACCAAACCGACAATACGCTATTACGCTAGGCGTAGGCTCGGACATTCGATACCGTATATTTTCACGTTCACACTGGGGCTCACAGTGAGCCTGTACACATTCGACAGCTCACAGTCCGTTTGGTGTGAATACACGCTAAGCGCGGTAAAAATAATTAAACCAGAAATAAAACGGTTCGGCTTATGATATGATAGCGCGATGCACGAATTTGATACTCGCGTCGCCATCGCCCGTGATTGGATTAGCTCCGAAGAGCTGTCGAAGCACTGATGCCGAGCGCAAACGTAAAATTTTACGTGACCACTTTCGAAATGTGAATTCTTGTGACGCAATTTCACCTGATATTGCTTCTGACTTTTGGTAAGTTTTAATCGGTTTTTTCCAGTTAGGAAAATTACTTTGTTGCTTTTCGTTCTGGGAATGGAATTGGAAAATATATAGAACGACATAGAAATGAATCTATTGAGAATATTATCCAAACACGAATAAGGCTCACTTATTCTGCGCATACGTATAAATTACAAACTAAGTACTACTAAACAAAACCAAGCACCTAAGCCTTGGCAAGTTATACGTGCTGTGGTATTCGGTACTAAACGTACAGGTTATGTGTGAACTTAATAGGAAACTACCTATAATCTTCCAATACTCGAGACTTCGTAGTACTTACAGTAGTATTGCAACTGTTTTGATCCTCTTACATCGACAGTCTTAGGGCTGGACGGCAAGAACATGATTGGAAAAAGACTCCAATATAATAATTGTTTTCGCTCAACTGTATTGGCTATTTCATGGCGATGCAATTTTTATGGTGTTTTAACTTCCATACAGATGATACGCTAAGTTATAACTTGTAAGTTATAAGTTACTGCTAAAATAAAATATAACGCTTACACAAGTAATAAGTATATTAGAACCCTTTTCTTAGTTTTTTTATTACCCTCGTATTATATTACTAAACTTTAAATAGTATCAACTAGATCAAATAATAATAATAAATCAAGGGGCCTTTGTAAAACGATGATAGTGTTTCCAACCTTGTGGCTGCATACAAAAGTATTTATACTCGCAATCTGAAATGTTCTTGTGTTTGTAAACTAAGAGTATGCATTCTTAATGTTCTCAAAGCAAAATTTATGTGCCATTTGCCGCACCGTTTCTCTCTACATTTGAATTAGGTCCCAACTTTCACTATATTTAATACAGCTTTGAGCGCGCTAAGAATATATCTCACAAATAGCTGTGGAATAGTTTAAATTAAAATATGGTGTTTCTTAGGTTGGTTGCTCGGTACCAGTTTACGTTAAATCTGCTTTGTTGCATTATACGTCTTTGAAAGCTTATTAAAAGATGATTATTTTTGGAATTCAGGCATTATCTCCAAAACAGCAAAAATTGCTAACAATAGTTTATTTTTGAACTTCCAAAAGACATATTTTTATTTACCATTTTAAACAATAAACGTATACAAAATACATAATATATACAATTATTTTTTTGTATTTCAACCTAGGTTTTGTAATAGAAAAATATTGTCGAGATTTTCTCTACCTAAGACGTTATATAAGTGAAGAAAAGTATATAAGCGGTCGTTGAATAAAACTAGAGATGTTTTAAGAATGTAATATCCTCAACTCATTACACGTTACTTTGAAGAATTATGACTTGGCAAAGTCCTTTATTGGAAATACCTCTACGGGCCTGAAATATTGCTATGTCGTGAAGAGGTAAATCCCCTAATTAGAAATTCTTCAGTTAAATTTTATCAAGTTTTTCTTTGTGTAGCAAATCTTATGAAAATACCAGTTTCACAAAGTTTCTGCGTTATACATTTTGAATTTTGTGTCCCTCGTATAGTTTTGACATTGAACGTTATTGGTTTTACCTACTAATTACAAAAAATTGAAATGTAACAGTCAACAGAACATTAAAATAAATATTATCTTAAATAATTGAACGGATACAATTTTTGATGCAAAAAAATATTATTTTACACAATATGTATTTAATGCAAATTAAAAAAAAATATCACAAATTGCTCACAAAAAATTTAAGAGTACTTATATAAAAATAATTGTAACTGAAAAAGTCACCTCCATACGACCCCAGTACGACTGACGACATAAGGTGCAGTGGGTACAATTGATCCGCGCTTGTTTGTCGCGGCGTGTTTGTTCCACTCCCGTTCGGCTCGTTCATTTTTATGAGTTATGGATAAGGTGGGCCCTCTGTTGTTTGTCCCCGTTGTTTGTCCCTGATGTTAGATTTCTAAATTAAGGTATTGGAGCTAATAACAATTGGGACTCGGATAGTTTTTTTTTATTTATAAGCGAACTTTCACGAACCTAAAGTCAATATATGAAAATATACAGTTTTTCTACCGAACATGTAAAAATTCAAATCAAAGTAATTAATCAACCTGAACTCCAAAATTCCTACTGCATCACATTTGTATAGGTACTTATTTAATGTTTGCAATTATAAATAATACTTAATTACTGAAGTATTTTAATGAAATTGTTACAATTTTGTGGCAATGCCTTCGCAATTTTCACTTGTTAGTAGTGCATTAGACGTCTCAACAAACAATTACATTATCCCTGCAAGCATAGTTTGGCACAGGACCAATGCCGACTATTCTCCCCCGACTATTCCCAGCTATTATTTTTAAGGTGTACTGTTTACACCAGCTGTAAAGGTTTGCATCCTTACATTAGACGTGTAAAATGAGAAAATGTGTTTTAATTATGCAGCAAAATACTCTACGCTATATTATTAAAACTAAGAATATGTTTGATACGTGTTAAAAACGTTTTCAATTACCCTAACTTACCTACCTTTTTTTTTGTTGCGCAGGGGAAACCCTTTATGGGTGCCCCGGGTTGGGGATGTGCCTCAGTTAAGCTGAAGCACCCCGGGGGTATGTGGGAGTCCCGACTCCGGGTTTACCCACTAAAACCACCTGCGGTTTGCCTTCAGCCGTATACGGAGAGATATCCTGGATCACCCTAACCTACCTACCTACTATAATGTAGGCCAGTGTTTCCCAAACTTGTCGGGACCACGACCCATCTACAAGAAAGTTTAAAGTTCGCGGCCCACCTTGTGTCATGAAGACAAAAAAGCAGCGGTACCTATGTTGCTGCCGCAGCATTTACGCATTAATTCGTATCTTAGTTCACCACCATAGCATCATCGTCAGCCTTACTTACAATAATTACGTTTACGTTCGAATGCCTCGCCCCATCCCGCACGCACCCACGACGACGAACGAACGAGTATTATTATTTTTAACAAAAAATTAAAACCGACTTCCAAGGTAAAAACATTAAGTAATAATATGAACTAAAAAGTATTAAATAATTCTTACTCTTTAATAGTGCCTCTTTCAGAATTCGTATAAATCTCAACTATTTCTGTACATACTATAGTCTTCATTACTTTGAAGTCGGTACCAGCTAATTTAATCGTGAGTTAATGAGTCAATGTCAGAATATAATATTATGAAACTTTTGGGACTAGTACCGACTTCAAAGTAATGAAGACTATAGTATATACAGAAATAGTTGAGATTTAGACGAATTATGAAAGAGGCACTATTAAGAGTAAGAATTATTTAATACTTTTTAGTTCATATTATTACCTAATGTTTTTACCTTGGAAGTCGGTTTTAATTTTTTGTTAAAAATAATAATTTCACTCATTTTAGTTATTTACCGGTACTTAAACATATTATAAGCTGTCAGTTGTACATATATAGGATTCAGGTATAAAACTATCACAACTACTATACTCAGGCAGTTTTCAAAAAAGTTTTTTTCTAGATCCCATGATCAAATTGCCAACTTAGTAACCGCAACACCAAGTTTAAAGTTTAAATCATTTACTTTGTAACAACATTAATATAATTTTCAAAATAACTCGACAAACTCGAGTCTCGATCGAAAAGACTATGATGAGTTTTAGCGGAATTTGGAAAAAGGCACTATTAGATAGGAATAATTATTGAATACTTTTTAGTTCATATTATAAGAATGTTATTATTGTTTTGACCTTGGAAGTTAGTTTTAATTTTTTATTAAAAATAATAATTTCACTCTTTTTAGTTACCAGAGTAAACCATCGCGTACTATAAGTAGAATAATACACCTGTATATTATTATTCTGCGTATCTTATTACAGTCACACTTACAAAATATGATATCAGCTGCAGCCTGCAGATAATTTTAAACAATACATTAAAAAAAATCGAAGTGAACACGTGACGTGACCTGCTAAGCACCCGGTCACCGGAGTAGTTTCAACTTTCAATAGGCTGGCACTCGCTTGACTTGTCGCACACGCAGGTAGAGCTTGTCTAACTTGAAATGACGCGCCTCTCCCTCGTATTCACAATACAAAAATGTTTCATTTATATCAACTTTGAAGTGGTGGGGCGCGTCATTTCAAATTAGACAAGCTCTACCTACCCGGCCCGCGCCGCTCGCTTGACAGCACTGGCAGATTGCAGAGAGTGTTATTGTACTATGAACGCTAAACGCAATGCAAAAGGTTGAAATTAGGTTGTTTTCCAGAATATCTCGGCGAAGTGAAACAGAAATGAAACATTATCGAAGCAACTATAACTTCTCAGAAGTAATGTCAAATGTGTGCCTTATGTTCTGGAGATAAGGTTGAATTTGGTGACATTAGTGACCCTGACGTGGTAATGATGATGATGATGATGAATGTAATTTGCATAGTAGCATATGCTTTCAGTTTTTAAAACAGCGCCTAAACTCCCAAACTTGTATCTATAAGGAATCCGGAGTTCTCTTAGTATCTTCGGAACCATAGTATACCTCGGTGCAAAATCTTGCGTTTTGGTAGCATATGCTTAGGATGCTTCTCATAAAACCAAAATCACCATATGTTTTGATATAAATTTCGAGGAGTTCCCTCGATTACTCATGGATCCCACCATCAGGTCACCACTTTTATGAACATGGTACCAAATTGAAGTGAAACCTAATACAACAAAACAAAAATTTCGAAAATCGGTTCACAAACGGCGGAGTAATCGTTGAACATACAAAAATTAAAAAAAATAATAAAAAAATATCCACAGCCGAACATATAACCTCCTCGTTTTTTGGAAGTCGGTTAAAATGGCAATCGAACGAGTAGGACAATCGTCCTATAGTTCCAGGGCCCACCCAAAATCTACCCACGACACACCAGTGGGTCGCGACCCACACTTTGGGAAATACTGATGTAGGCGATATTCCGAAAAATATTTGTCTTGTTTTAATGTTTAAAGTATAGTATAAAATCGAAAAGAATAAGATTTTCCGATTTTATATTTTAAAGCATAATTAAAAAAAAATTGACAAAGAAATTAATTTTGTCTCTGCAATATCGAAAAGAGGATTTTTGTCCTCAGGCTCAACTGGTATTAATAGACGCAGTTGACTGTTTATTTGATTCAGACGAATGCAATCGAAGTTTTAGGTTTTAAAATTTTGCAGGAATTCAGAACTCTCGTTTTTATAATAATTGTAGAGAGATCATAATAAATTGTAAGAGACAGAAAAATTAATTATTAAAAATATATAAACAACACATTAATCCTTCGATCGCGGTTTCTTGGAAATCTATTGTTATTCTATTGTGGGGTTGAAGGATTAAAGAAGGCACTTGATAGTAAAGGACAAAACATTGTATAGTGTATATATCCATTGTAACTATTTTCATTAGTAAGGAGTACATTTCATAAGTAAACCAGCTGTCCCGGTAAACGCTGTTTTCAGTATTTCGCCCATATTATTTTATTGAAGTGACTAAATAAGTATGTCGCCGTCATAATTTACTATTATTTATTCAACAAATGCACTTATCAATATAAAAAGTAGCCAGTACCTAGCCAATTCTCAGACCTACTGAATATGCATATAAAATTTGGTAAAAATCAGCAAATCCGTTTCGGAGGAGTACGCGGTAACTAACATTGTGACACGAGAATTTTGTATACTATAAGATTAATACACACACCGGCAAAATTAGCGGAACATAGATAAAAAGTGCCACAACTTGAACTCAAGTGGGTCGGGCTGTGTGAAATCGTTTTTTATAGTTTCTAAGCTCATTTAAGAAATAAAATATTGAACAAAACTGGCAAGTTGACAGGTTTCTATAGCAATTATGCCCTAATAAGTGTTTTTTGATGATTGACGTTGTAAGTGTTCCTAATAATAATGGCGTTTTAGCGGGGTGCAAGGTATGCTCAGCTTATTTAATTGTTTGGTTTTTGGAAAACACATTGCTTAGATACAAAATTAATGATTTCCCAGCATCTGCGACAGCTAGAGCTGTAACCACGTTAGAGAAAGGTCACACCTACCGTTCGGTCAGTCAGGCCTTAGGTGTGTCGGCTTCCGTGGTCCATCGTAACTTTCAACGCTACAGAGAGACTGGATCTTACGTTCGGTGACGAGAACAAGGCAGATATCGGGTGACAATGGCTCAGGATGACCATTTTGTAAGGAAACAAACCCTAAGAAATCGACCTCAAACTGCTATGCAGGCACGAAACCTGTCGGAACAGGTCCGAGATGTACGTGTAAGTGATTGTACAGTAAGAAGAAGACTTAAAGAAGTTAAATTAATCTCAAAAGTGCCAGCAAGGGCACCAAAATTTGAGACAGGACACCGAACAACCAGGCTAAGATTTGCGCGTGAACATCAAAATTAGACAAGTGAGTGAAATTTTGTGCTGTATAGTGATGGGAGCAAATTCTGTATACATTTTGTTGACAGGCGATAAAGAATGTGGATAAATCGTAAGGAACGCTATAGGCCATCAAACTTAACGGAAACACTGGCCTATGATGTAGGCTTGGTAATGGTTTGGAGTGGCATATGATTTGGAGCCCGCACGGAGCTGATGATTATTGATGATGGTATTTTGACAGTACAGGGCTATAGTACAGACATCCTGGAACTGCATGGTGTGCCTTTTACACAGTTTTAGGTAGTAACTTCAATTTAATGCGCGTCCATAGAGTAAGAAAATCGGATATTATTACCTAAACGATGCTGGCGTAGCCCAGGTGGAGAGGCCAGCGCGGTCTACGGATGTGGATCCGATTGAAGTCGTGTGGCACATCAATGGGTTAACGGTACGAGTAAAAACTCCGGTCCAAAATGTGTCCAGGAGCTCGAGTTGGCGCTACTGGAGGAGTAGGAGAATATCCCACAGGAAATTATTGACAATCAAATGCAAGCATGGAATGGCGTATCCAGGCCCTCTTGAGATCCATAGAAGGCATTACACGCTTTTAACATGGCATTTCTTTAATAAAAATGTAGAATTTAACTTAAAAACTTACTACTGAAATTTCAAAGATTTTCTTAATTTTTGAATTTTGCCGATTTTGTTCTATTTTTCACGTTTTTTGCCCTAAATTTATATGAAATTTAGGTTTTTTATAATCAATTAGTAAATAAATAAATAAATTTATAAAAAAAGTGAACAATTTTAAAAAAAATTTAAAATTTTGTTATGTTCCGCTAATTTTGCCGGTGTGTATATAATATTGTACAAATTAGACTTTAGTCTCTGTCCCAAAATCTTTGGTTTCTTATAAGAGTCGGGGGCGATATTTAACATGACTGTGAGATCCACTCGGGTTGCAAAACGAAACTTACCATTTAAGGAACACAGAATTCCATTATGTTCATGTTGGGAACTTGTAGTAGTTGTATTTGGACTGGATGGTCTGTACGTATGTGTGTACAGAACAGTAAAGTGCAATGGTTAAAGTGGTCTGGTCACATAACGGTCGGCTTAAGACCGTCAGCCGGACGATTTCGCACCGATTTGCCCGATCTCCTCTATCGTAGTCCGACATGCTCAGCAGGCCTTATGCTCATTAACATAAGTGTGATATTTTGGGTTGTCTCTTATCACATTTTTGATAATATATCATAGAACGAAAGTATGACTAAAATATTAAAACCTTTTCTTCGGCTACTAAAGCACAGTTCATAATAATAATTGTTATCAAATAAACATTAAAATTAATTCTCATTATTATTATTCATTCAACGTTAACTTTATATTAGTAACGACTGTGATTAAGTTACAGATTCTATCGAGTGGCAGTATCAACCGTTTGCACAAAATCATTTTTAGGGTTCCCACACAAAACTGCGAATTTGCATTGCATCGCAAAAATATGCAACAGTTTTGTGTGGGAGCCCTTAATCGCTGCTGTTTTCATTAATTGTCAGCTGAAAGCACATTTAATTAATGGGGTGAAAAATCAGATAGCGGGTAATGAATATAGAACTAAACGAGTATAGATAAATGATAATTGTCGAATTGTGATCCGTGTGTCAGCATTTATTGCATAGCACGTCTGTAATTTGCATACGTTGAATACTAAGTGCCGACGCCGCACGACGCACGTCATGGTTTGAAGCCACTTTAATTTAATCGTTCGATTTGTGTTTTAAAATCATTTGACGTTAATCAAATTAAAGCTGGATTTAAATTTTTTCGAGCTCCTGTGAATTTCAACTGAACGTTAGGTGTTTGATGGCATTCTGTAAACCGAGCAATATTTTCGGGCATCGCAAAACAGTTTTAGGATTTAATTACAAAACAGAAATTTTCAAAAAACTGCAGTGAAATATGTAATTCTCGTGGGTCTAAATCAAGTTTAAATCGGAGCTTAAAACTACGTACGGAAGCCATATAGTAAGGTGAAATTGAAACTCTCGTTACAACTTAGTATGCATTGGGGCGGGCGGCGCGATCGGCGACATTATCGCCCCGCTCACGTCCGCCCAATTGTTTTCTGATGTCATGTATCATTCTTTTAAATCAGATTCCGCGAATCGTAAGCGCGGAACGAGTATGTGATAATGATTGCCCGGATGACTTCGTGAGCATTAGGAGCGAATATACCGCCGCGATCTACGAATTGCGTCTTTAGTATTCATGAGAACGTTTGAGAAACGGTGCGACATTTGCAATTTTTGTTTCATTAGATATTCATATTAAAGGGATTGCGGCATGAATCTTATGTCGCGGGCGAGAGGATGTAATATCTTCCATCCGTCAACTGGCCGGCGCGGCGCGGCTGGGGCACGTATTTGGTCAATTTGTTTGAATATTTTTGTTGCGCCGAATTGCCATTTCAATCTTTGGGCATATCTGTGACATCGCTTCCCATCATTTGAAATATTTATGAGAATCTTTCACATGTGCGTCTATCAATCAGTGTTGAAAGTATTTTAAATCCTTTCAGGTTAGTTAATTAATTTATACATTTTATCTGTAGAGGCAGGATATCTACGTACTTATAGTATATTATATGTAAATATGTGTTTTTTTTCTTCCATAATATGTAGTTATCACTTTTAAAACGAGTGACTCTATAGGCCAAAAATCTATATTTGTTATGTTTTACAGTACTAACATAGACTTTAAATATTGTTAAACCGTTATCCATCATGTGCGGCGTCAAAGCCTACACAGAGGCTATCAAGTTTGAGGTTATCGATCACGTGTAACTTAATTGCGAGCCTTCCCGAATAGTTCGTTCAAGACGAATATGCAAGGTCTGCTCTTCCGAGTTACTTCCGAGTAACTTTTCACATTTTTAAGGACTTCCTTCAAGTTCTAATCTAAGTTGAAACTTATTAAGCGCGTCATACACGGCAAATATGATATAGTATTTATGTTCTCAATATATCACATATTTTATATTCAAGTGCTTAACACGAAAAATGACTAAAAGCCGCCTACAAGTAAAACAACTTTTCACCTGCATCTTTACCAATATTTTAAAGTAGCAGGACGCTTGCACACTTTGATTGTTCATAAAATAGTTCTTAAGTTGAATAGCAACTTGTAAAAGTAGCAACGACACAATAGTAACTTGTAACAATAACACTTTCAACGACGAATTTATCGTTGCTACAAGTAAACCTCCAGCAATATAAGTTTGCAGTAACATGAATTAAGTCTTTAATATTCTTTACTATCTGCAAATACATATATGTCTACACTGTGTACTTTCATCTTCAATTTTCGTCATCTTCTTTCTAAACAACTATCGTTTGGCGCTTTCAATAATTGAATGAGTTAACGAACGCACGCCAACATATTTGTCATATTTGTTCAGTTGCAGTGTCTGTCAGCTTTTTGTAACATGTGCGACGAGAACATTTTCCTAGGTGGAAAATGTGCGGCTTATTTGGTCATAAGAAATTTCAGAAAAAAAGAACAAAGCGAAAGTTTTGGATACGGTCACAGCACATGCATCGCGGGCAAGCCTCACGTGCGCAGTCGCCTGATGAACAGAAAAAAGGCACAGTATGGACAATGGTAATGAGAGTTTATTTACGGAAACAATTTAATGACATGATATAAAAGTTCTATTTATAGATTATAGAAGAGACAAGCAAACGAAACACAACAAACTGGAAAAGGTTAAAATGTTATAGCTACTACTTGTATATCTGCCTACATCCAAAGCCTACACAATATTTAAACAATGAGCGATGCTCGCTAATAATTATTATATTCCCCGAAGAGTTTGTAGGTAAGATTAACAAAGCTCGTACATTTATTAATAAACAATAGCGGTTCCTATGGGAGACATTTAATAAGCGGATTTAATTCTAGGTAAACCCTCGTAGATTTATCTAGCTGAACTTTTGGTGTTGTTTAGTTATAGCACAGTTACACCGGCGAGCTTGTGATCAGGGACTGCAGCTAATGCAAAATGTCGCCGTGATAAAACGGTTATGATAAACTTTTATAACATTCTAACCGACAAACTGGAGCTTTAAATTTAATTGTAATAAGAAATTACTCGTTTTTCTTTTACTAGATGCTTTATCGTCCTCAGGAGAAACAGCTAGTCGACTACAACTTTAGTATATTAGTTTTGTTTTTGTTTGAAATTGAAAGCCAACTATTTAGTAATCAGTACTTTCACTTCCGATTAAATCTAATTTATTTAAGTAATTACCACATAATAATATTAATACTAACACGTAATTCTCTTAGCCATATTTTAAGAGTGAGTTGCTATAATTGAATTGAATGAATATTTGGATGTGTCACGTAGAAGTAACGTAAACCTGTGTCGTGTTAATCTCGGCCGGATGTGGAGCCCGCCGTGACGGATTGCGGTTCATTACACTCGCGGCATGTCACTGCGACGAAACATCTAGCAATATCTAGCAACTCCACATAGGTTTTTCTCAGAATTACATTTGTATCTAAGATATCCAGAGTACCGCCAATATCAGTATCTGTCCAAAAACGTTGATTCCTGTCAAAGCACATTGAATGCTGAATAATGTACCTACGCCGCCTGCGCGATAAACAACGAAATGCTGCACAACGAAGTTGGGATCAACATCTAGCGTCTATTAAAACTTTACCGCACTACCTGTGCAAAAATTAATTGAAAATATTCGTCGCTAAGCTTCCCACAATAAGGGTTTTTATCGTAGCGCAGAATGTGATTATTATTACATACCTAATATTAGGGCGCATAAAGTGGTCGTGTTGATGGATTTTATGCAATTTTCAGTATCTATCGAGCCTGGCGCTGCTCGCATCCGCTGGGATTAAGTTCGATCTTTTCGCAATGCTTTCAAGGTAAACAGCTCCGCCTTCGCCCGATAGACGCTCAGAAATTAATGACACTCATATTGTTATAACAGAATATTGCTATATCAATTTAGATACCATCATTAATTTACGACAGATCGAAACGATCGATCGATCGCAAATAAGCAGAAAATTACATAATATAGGTAGTTAAGATTATTCATCGTTTAAGCCTAATGAAGACATAAAAATTGTTGGATGGAAAAGATGATTATGAAATATTTCAAAAATAAATTTAGTCTGTTTCTAGTTCAGGCTGAGATTTACTAGACATACAACAATGTACAATTCTCTTGTAGTAGCGGTATGCAGCAAACGTGGATGGAATAAATTTTTGGTCATAGAAACCATTTTCAATTTCACGGCTCAATCTTTGAATGTTCGGGGTGAATATTTAAAAGGACATACGTCGGTGTCAACAAAGTGTAATGGTTTCGTGCTAACGCGCGTTTGATCTACGTATACAATATACGAAAACGCTCTAGTTTATTCTTTCGGTATGACAATTGAAACCTACAACTGTCCATCTGAAACCATTTACCACTATCTAAACAACACAGGAAATCTCTATATCTAAAGCTAGAGGATACAACGAAATTTTTAGTTTTCTGAACTGGTTGATATCCTATTATTTTATGATTTCGGTATATTAACAATGAAACTTAAAAATATAGTTATTGTGTAATGTCTATAGTTTATAGTACTCTATTAAGTTATTTCGATTTTAAAATGATCATAATATTATGTCCCAAAATCCACGAATATGATCTCTGTTGCCATTTAAAAATTAAAATTTCTTATCGTTGTTTTTGCATAGAATTTGCTATGTCCACATTATGCAATTTCATCTTCAATTTTTGTCATCTTCTTTTTAAGGTGAACGCAGATTTGGCTGCACCGCACGCACCGCAGTCGCCGCATTCGCAATTCTTCATATTATTATGAAGTTGTGACGACTACGGCGCGGATAGGTAGGTATGCGAGCTTGCCTATAACTTCATACCTATAAAAAATTCGAATGCGGCGACTGCGGTGTGTGCGGTGCGGCCCAAATCTGCGTTCACCTTTATTCAACTTTCGTTTGGTATATTCAATAATTGAATGCGACAAAATCCACCCGCGTTGAAAGAAAAGTGTCATAGCGAGCGCTACTATTTCAACGCGCGTCACGGGCATGCCCCACGTTCGCTGTTGACTGCGCTATAACGCATGCAATTGATGAACAAAAAAAGGCCCAGTGTGGACAAAGCTGACTTTCCTTCGGTGATAATCGTTTCTTTGTACAAGCGGCTGGTATCCGGTCAGACGGTCATCAAATCGAGTCTCAAGATATTTCGACGGGGTTGCAGATATTTAAAATATGTAGAGCGCGTTAGTCGCGAGGTCCTGGTGATCAATCACGAGTACAATAGGTGCGTCCCCTTGCACACGTTCTTAAATAATTTGTCAAACTCCCGCGCCCGGCCCGCGTTGGCCCGCGCGCAAACATTTTTCTTAACATTTTTGTGATTTTAATCTCCGATTCTTAGAAGTCGATGATTAATACAGAAATATGTTTGCTCTATAGAACCGAAACACTGGATGGCTAGGTAGATTTTAAAATCATATTACGAGTATAAAATAATATCAAATTGAGTTAATGCGACATGTTCAAATTATGTTTTTCTAATGCATAGTTATGATACCTACTGGACTTATTACGTCTTACCTATAGTATCTTAGTTGTCTGTCTGTTACTTTTCCCGATTGAAGAGGTAACAGACAGATAGACAATATACTTTGGCATATTTTACAATATCCATACTAATATTATAAATGCGAAAGTGTGTCTGTCTGTCTGTCTGTTACCTTTTCACGCTCGAACTGCTGAACCGATTTTGCTGAAATTTGGCATGCAGATCCTTTGAGTCCCGAGAAAGGGCATAGAATAGTTTTTTATCCCGGAAAATGTACGGTTCCCGTGCGATAAACGAATTTTGGCGCAACGGAGTTGCGGGCATCATCTAGTAAAGTATAAACGGAAGAATGAATTAAGGGAGCAAAATAATTACTTATGATAAAATAATTTTTCACACGTCGAGTTGAATGTTTAAAATATAACCGGAAGAAACTTATGACCTATTCGATAAACCCCGGGTTGAATGACGGCTATCAATCAACTTTATTTCGGCCAGCGGAGGGCCGCGTTATGGATATTAGGTAAATTAACAACACTTTACAACACTTTGACGTGAAAAATGTGTTTATGGTATTTATTGACGCGATTTATGATGTTTCGTATCGATTTGAGTGTACTAAATGGGGCTAAATATACAAATGCTGGAACTTTTATCCTGATAACAGTAAAAAAGGGGTTTTCCTGGTGCAAATAGAAATAAATAACTCTACGATATTTAAAACAATAATTTATTTAATTCGAGACAAAATCATATATTTTCTCTTCCAACTGAATAACCGATAACGTCCTTTGAAAATACAGACTTCGTAACACAATTATTAAAAAACTCTATAACTTACATCATGTTGCAAGGTCTACGATTTTGAAATAAAATAAATAGGTAATATTTTTTATTACTCAGCTTTCACGTCAGTTATTTTTCTAAACAATAGCTGTTTATATTTTAGTAGCAGTATAATATTGCTTTTGCCTAAGGCTACTGGCAAACTTGTTATTCGCCAGGGAAATCAGGACAACAATTACATTTCAAATTCTATATTCGATAACAATCGAAAGTCTTAATTGGAATGTGCTATTGTAATATTCATTCATCTGCGTCTCTTAAGTTTTTTTTTCATTACGATAACGCATGAGATTGAATTACACATTCCTGTTTTTAGGCATATTATATTTAAGTTTTTTTTATTCCGTCGATCACCAATTCCTGGAAATCTTTTGTTATCGCGGCCTATATGGGCCTTACGGGGCTTGATGGGTTATTATAGTTGAATGGTATTTACCATTTTTCGCATTTTGCAAGAATTTATGGTGCAGGCCTTCTGGCCTTCAGGCCTTCATTGATACGACAATGTCAATAAAAAAAATCGCTGTGCCGGTCGGAGTGAGGGGTGTTAGGTTTATTTTAAAATAGTTAATATAAATGCTATGCAGTAGCTTAAAAAACATTTCGCAAATACTTAAGCCATATATTTTGGCATCCTATTTACAATTAACCTAAAGTCATTTTTGATTTTATTATGAATATTCAAAGGCGGGGGTCGTCCCTCAGGAGTCTCCAGAGCATGAGCGACGTAACGCGGATGGTGAGTTTCGAAACAATATGATGTTATCTCAGAATTTAGGCGGTCCTAATAAGATTTACCTCAATATTAATGCGCATCGCGGCGTCCATTATTTAGAGGTATTATCTAAACGCAGACGGTCGCTCCGGAGCTTCTGAAATTTCCGTAACACGGGACTAAGCTAAGATTAAAACAATTCGATATAAATACTCACTTCCCCAGTGGTATTTCGCAAAATAACCCTACAGCAGCGATTGTGTTGTTCAACCTTTGTGTCCATAAAAGAAAAATGATTAATTATTTTTTTGCCCTCTTCAAAACACCGTCTTATTCTTCTAAGTACATCCGTTATTTTCCAGCTCGATGACTACGAGAGGGTTGGAATTCGAGTCCAAATTAATAATAAATTATGGACGGAATGTTTTCGTCATTGTTAAAATGTTTAAAGTCTCGAGGTATTTTTATGCCTTGACAGATTTGCCGTCTCAGGGACTAAACCTAACTGTCGATAGCGAATAACAGATAGGATCCACCATTTTGCAGACGGAGGAGGTGTACATTCAAATAAAAAGAACTAAATAAAATATTCTAATGTTGCTTCTAAATAATAACATCAAATATTTCGCAGGGGGAAACTAACGTGGTATGGCAAATTCAATCAGACGAACCTGCAATGGCGGTGAATGCTTTCAAGGGACTACTAAAATTGATTCACCGTAAACAGGAGTTAACGCCTGCACTGACCACTGCACTCTCCTTTATGGTGGGATCATAAAAACGGAATGTTCGGCGAGTAGAGTCGCATCATCGAAGGTGATTTTAGAGATACAATCAATCATGTATCTTAGTATGACGGTAATATTCGTCATAAATCATAGTATAACGCCTAGGTTCTGAAAATATAAAGACAGTACATTGGCCAGTGCTCCTAACGTGTGACGTCATAATTATTGTGCTGGTGTCAGGTGTGTCACTGCAGGTGAGACAAGTGTGACGTGCTTTTTTGTCAAATTAAAATTCTTTAATAAGCATATACAATAATTATTAATATAACATCAGACAACTAAGTCATATATTACGTAAAAGCACTGTAAGTTCGAAACAAATCAATAGTATGGCGTGGATTTTAGACGTCATGAGCACTGACCAGTATACTGGGTTATATTTTTGAACATACCGAAATATAACGATGTTATATCCTTACGTCGTTCGTTGTGATTCTGCTATAGATACGTGTGAGTGGACAGTGTTCTGATCATTTGCTGCACATATTTTAAAGCTTAGACAAAATTAACATGCAGATCGCTTATCATCCTCCAGACTACCAAGATTAAAATGAGGGAAATCCCCACTAACGCTCAAATTCTTCGAGCGCAGTGGCGAACCGTCTTTACCCGTCGGGCGGTAATAAAAACGGCTTAAATAGGATTTTAACCGCGAGTTCCCTGCCTTAATTAAATTGGATTTGTGAGTGAAAGAAATATATGTGAAAAATCCGTGTCGATTACGTTGCTAATACAATTTTTAAGTAAGTAGAACTGAATCCGATGTACGTAAAATAACAATTTCGAGACTGTTGTTTCGTAAGGAGCAGCGTAGACTCCTCCAGGAAACGACAGCTGGGTGAACACGTGCTCTGCAAAAGCCCGGCTCAAACAGTTTTGTTTATTTTTTATTGCAGTCCAATAATTCAAGATGTGATTTTTCAATTTGTCAATATAATATTTTAAAACTATTA
This sequence comes from Polyommatus icarus, assembly GCA_937595015.1. NCBI lineage: Eukaryota > Metazoa > Arthropoda > Insecta > Lepidoptera > Lycaenidae > Polyommatus > Polyommatus icarus. The sequence continues at coordinate 15,083,886 of OW569326.1, forward strand.
ATGCAGTATCATATAAAAACGCTAATAGACTTATACAAAAAAGAGTAATAATTGAACTCGATACACGTAAAAATTCAGTGAATCCCCGGAAAACTATTATCATAAAAATATTTCGCACGAAACCGATTTATAAAGCGAGCTAATTAGATCACCAGATCCACGTCAAATAAAAGCGGGCATTGATTAAATTACGGATAATTTGTTCGGTATTGACTTTTGAATAATATTATCATCCGATTAATATTCTGGATGTCTTTTTAAAGCGTTCGCTAAATTCGGCCGGTTCGAGCAATAAAACCTCCGTCCCTTATCCGTCATTCGGCCCTTAGAGATTTCTTCTAGGGGAATAATTTACGTTGATCGCCTAGAAGGGGAGCGTAACTGCCTCAATGAAACTTTAAGCTTTCATTCAGGACGGCGCGATTCGCGGTGTCCCAACTTTGAGTTATAAATTTCAATAAAGGAATGGGAGAATCTCAGACCTAATTACAGAACTTCAATACTTAATTAAGTACTCGTCTAAGCTTCACAACGCATCAGCGAGAAGACAAACAATGAAAATAATCATAAATAAAATAAGCCATTATTTTATGGTAAGATACAACCAACAGAAATAGCCTATAGAAGATTATATATAGAAGAGTATACACTCAATTTTAGTATGTCCTCTTTTAAAAAAAAAATTGAATCAACTTTTTTACAAACCAAAACAGTCTGGAAAAGTTTTGCTGGACTTATTATATCGTCACATACTCACGTGTGTTCATGCCCCTTTAACATTTTACGACCTCGGGTGACGGTGTTACGTTACTTTACGTGTCGATGAATGTGAATAAAGCCTTTGACGCCTTTTGCCGCATGCATTTCGACCGAGACACTTCAATTTCAGTTTACACGCAATCGGCACCAGAGGCCGTGTATACGTTTTATGCTTTGGGCATTACTTTTTTAGTTAATGTACTTAATTCCGCTCAAAAACACATCGCTTGTGACGAACTGCGCTGTTGATTCCATGAATTTTGATGCACATATGAAACGATTCTACGCCGTATAAATTTTACAGAATACCAAATGTGTTACGTTTATTCCGTATTCCAAAGCACTTGGAGTTTTTATTACTTTTACCACATCACAGTGAAACGATATTATATTTGATATATCTGACATATTATAAAAATGTTAAGATGTGAAATAAATTGATGGGTTCCAAGTTCTTAGGTTATGTTTTAAAGGCCCCTCTTCACATTGAGCTATGGTAAGCAACCATAATATTAATTGCTAACATTATTTGTAGTTATCTAGAGTGAGCATAATCGTCGTTGATTATGGGTAATCAAAGACGTTTTGTGCCATTCCACACGTTGAGAATAATCTGGATTCACCTATCAAGGGCCAACTGCGGCCGCATAAGTGACAGGTTGTAGAAAATATTTGAAACTAAGGTGTACTCGGAGAATCGAGACAGTAGCGTTCATTGACTCTCTGTAAAAAAGACGGGTTGCACTCCGGGAGTGCCGGCAGAAGTGAAAACTTGATTATTACCGTTGTGCATTTTTTAACCCATTTCCAATCGATTTTTTTAATTAATCGAAACCCTTACAATCGATTAAATTTTTAACCCATTTTTTATGAAAATCGATGTTTAAAAAATCGTTTTTTTTAATTAATCGAAACCCTTACAATTGGAGTTTGAGTTCGAGTTCGAGTTCGAGTTCGACACAATTACTCTCCAACCGTCTTACGGTTTTTCTATGGTTTTTCGATCAACACGAAAATCTGACGCGAGTTTCACAGTTTTTACCTATCCCACAAAAGTGCTCAACGCCGCTTAAGAAGTTTTCACTTCAAAAACTTGTATTCTTTTATATATAAAATCCTCGAGTCACAATGTAAGTAACCGTACTCCTCCGAAAAGGCTTTACTGATTTTTACCAAATTTTATACGCATATTCACTAGGTCTGAGAATCGGCTACTGGCTACTTTTTATATTGATAAATTGCATTCGTTGAATAAAATATAATAGTAAATTATTACAAGCATTGTTTGTGCAATGTCCATTGACGGACGATGCCATGGTGCAATACTTATTTAGTCACTTCCATAAATTAATAATATGGGCGAAATACTTTATATTGCAAAACAACGTTTGCTGGGACAGCTAGTTATAAACCGCGATTTACAATGAAGTGAGATGTTCATAGTGTAAGGATGATATCGGTTTTTTGCATACTCGATGTGAACTGAATATGAAGCATATATTATCACTTCAAACTTAAAAAAAGATGGAGATTATTATCATTGTAAGAGTTACCAAGAGGTTTTCTGATGAATCTGTAATAATTTGTGTCTTTATAAGAGGTCAGTTTTATTCTTAAATATTCTAAATGTAGTGCGATAATTTTTCATTTAGCGCCTAGACTGAAAAGGTCAATGACCGCTACCGCCTCGTTTCGACGAGTACAGTATAGATGACGCCCGCAATTCCGTTGCGCCGAAATTCATTGCTAGCACGGGATACGAACATTTTTCCGCAACAAAAACTATCCCATCTCTCAAACTATCTCCATACTCACTTTAATCGGTTCTGCCGTGAAGCGTGATGATGTAACAGACAGACAGACTTTGCATTAATTAGGTAAGGTCGAGGTATTCGTAGTACTGACCGCGTACATATTTATAACTGTCTTTGTGCGCTACTGCAGACGCGGTTCACATTTCATTCTTCAAAATATGTTACATTCTCAATTTGTCTCTCCTGTCTTACTTAATATTATGCTTATCGTGAAGAATTTAAAACAGCTCTGAGCCCTTAGCCAAAACGTTTTCTATAAAGGAAAAAAGGGATAACCCTGTTTTTGTAGAATCACCGATCCAAATGTATTGATTTGACATTACACGCGTCGAACGTCAACTTCATATTATCGAACGCTTAAATGTTAATTCCATACATTTGATCGGCGATTCTATAAAGTACCGATAAAGAAAACGTCTTGGCTAAAGGGTCTGTATTGTTATGGATAATACCCATGGTACCTCAAACGTTGCTCCATCCGCGTTATTTAGAATTCTAGTGAATTTATCTTCACACCATCTATCTTACGACTGTAAGGTTTTCTGTACCACGCTCAAAGTTTATTTAAAAAAGAGTTACTTTAAAGAGTTGTTTTGCTGAGCTAGAGAATATATAATGTCATTGAGAGTAGTTGCATACATATTGTTAATGTAATTTTAGCCACATTTTTCAGATAAAATCAATTTTTGGAGCATGGATGAATACAATTATAATAACAAAGCACGCTTGTGTTTGTTTGTGTTAAAATAGTGTCACGTCTCACGAGTTGCGCAAATATCTTCGCAGTATACTATTTTGTTATCAAGTAGACCTAGCATTACCATTCTAAGGGTCAATTCAGACCGCAATGCGACGCGTAGATGCATTTCTAAACTTGTATGCATTTAAAAGGTTTGCAAGACACCTCACGCTCGCGAAATCTGTCAATTCACTACAAATAGAAATACATCTACGAGTCGCGTTGTGATCTTAATTGACCCTAAACTAAAGGATACGCTTGATAGGGAGAGTGCACTAATTTAATAACTATTTTATTCTTATATTTATTATATTATTTGTTATTATATTATGTAGTTTCCCAAGAAGTTTTCAAAATAAAGATTTGTGCTAAAGCTGGACAGCGTCTATCAGTACAACAAAACCGATACATATGTCGTCTAAATACATCTCAGTAACAAATAGCGGGCACCTTGCGGCCGCCCTGGGGATGTTTGGCCTCAATTCTGACCGGATCCCGCTAATCCCGGAGCCCCCAGTGAACTTGTCTTCTTACATGGATTTTTATTGTTACGTGTTCCGTTGTGTCGAATTTATTTGAGAATTTTTGGCAGAGGTTTTTGGTCAAGGGTAAAAATTAACTGTACCATGGAAGTATGAAGCATATTTTGTATATTTGTAAAGAAGCACCGAGTGACATCAGTAATGTAACAATGAAAGTCCCTGAAATGTGATATTTTAAATATATATTTATTATTATCCATACTAATGTAAAAATATTGTTTAAAATTTAGTTTGTTATTATTTTTAGCAATATTCTGCGAAATAAACTTCCACCTTTAAGTAAATGAGTGAGTGCACGCATAGACATGCGTACAGCACCTCCCTCCTCCCACACTGCCTGCCTGGACTCTACGAACGTTGTTCGTAGAGTCCACATCCTGAGGATGCTCCGGTGTTGCAGCGAAACGCGCGTCGAGGTTTTCAACCTGCATGGTGGTGAGGGGCCTTGCACGGATTTGCCAACATTATTGCTTGTGTGGTGGTGGTGTTTGCAAGTTCTTGCATGCGAGTGTACGCATAGGCAGTGTGGGAGGAGGGAGGTGCTGTACGCATGTCTATGCGTGCACTCACTCATTTACTTAAAGGTGGAAGTTTATTTCGCGGAATGTTGCTAAAAATAATAACAAACTAAATTTTAAGCTATGGATTTCCGCAAAGTAACGCCTGATTCCATTAATAATATTGTTGTCTGACTGATTGTCTTTAAAAAAAAAAGAACATAGTAAAAATAGTTTTGACTGCTGCAATATGCCACGCGATACCTGAGTTTCTGCGCGATTAAAGTTGTAGACAACACCTTGTTTAGTTATAACTAGAACTTAGTAACGTTAAGACAATTTTCTAATATATTTCATAAACATTTTGATGTATAAGTTTCTTAGGAAAAAGTTCACAACACGAACCTTGTAAAAACGTATTCTTCGCGGTACAAACTGAGCGTTGAAAACAAAAGCCTTATAAAATATTGCCATCATTTGCATTTTATAGTTGTTAGTATATTTAGTCGAAAATTTAAAGGGGCCGTGGTAATGATCCGAGAGTGCATGCATAATTTACCAGCAAAGAGTCTGTTTTGTAACGTTATTAGTTCGTAATCTCGGAAGCTTGCAACATCATTTGCGCCGGTATTAATAATAAAACAATTTATATTTGCAGTCCACGGGCCGGCGGGAAGGACGATTACATTCGTTAAATACTAATTTGGTTATTAAATGTTATGAAGTCGGCACGTTCCGGCTTTCTTTCATTTAAAAAATATGAAATAAAATAATTGGATTTCTAAAGGATTTTTTTCATATTGTGTCTGTAAAATGTAAATGCAACATTAAAATATTACCATCATTTATATAAATAATCGACTTATTTTTGTATTGAATGTAATGAAATCAAGAGATGATCCATGGCTCCCATCCTGTGCCAACTTCTTTAAGCGTTAAAGTTGAAAAATAATTCTAACTGGTAACGACTAAAGATGATAAAGATAAATTAATATATTATCTTGTATTATGTAATGGGTATATTGTAGGATAGTGAAAATAATATAAAAATCGGTCTGGTAGTTTTTACGTGATGCGGAACCTTAAAAATTAACAACATAATTATTTTCCTGTTTTATGATATAAGTATAAGCTAGTATAGATGCATTATACACCACACAATTTTCTCGCTAAATTTCGGGAAGCTGGAGCAAGGTGTAAAGCGATAATTTATAATAATTAAAGTTCCGCTTTATTCTAGGTTTCTCGTAACGTCTTGGATTTACAATGTTTTATTATGAGATTTTCAATTAATTTTGATTAAATTGAGGGTAATAAATTACTGGGCCTATAACATTTTATGCCACATAATGGCGGAAGTCATTTTACGACCATTTTCGAGGAAACGCAACGAGAATCCTCCACTTACACTGTGATTAAATTATCATTGCAAAGTTAGCTCTAAGTAATTTGTTTTCGATGATTTAATCTCATACAGGGGCGTATTTACACTTGTGTTGGTGAAATAACAGATGCTGACTAGGTGCCAATTTGGTAAGACTTTAAATAATGTTTTTGATTATTTTAATGTTCATCCACTGTTTTACCAAATAAAGTTTATTTTCTTTCTTTCTTTCTTTCAAATATTAACAAAATACAGATAGTGCGTATTAGAATTACCTTAACATAATAGTGCATATAAGCACATACTGTTTTTAGGGTTCCGTACCCAATGGGTAAAAACAAGACCCTATTACTAAGACTTCGTTGTCTGTCCGTCTGTCTGTCTGTCGCCAGGCTGTATCTCAAGAACCGCTATAGCTAGACTTCTGAAATTTTACAGATTGTGTATATCTGTTGCCGCTATAACAGTAAGTACTAAAAACAAAATAATATTAATATATATTTAATGGGAGCCCCCATACAACAAACATGATTTTCTTAGCCTGTTTTTCTTGAAATTTTCACAAAGGCCTTAAATATATGTGTACTTTAATAATTAATATTAATATTTAAATACAATAAAAATTTAAGGGGGGCTCCCATATAAAAACTCAATTTTTTATCTATTTTTGCTCTACAACGGCACGGGTCCGATTTGAACTTGGCCGATTATTTTTATTAACCGTGTATTGGTATTATCCTTATCTTTGTAATTAATCTTTATGAATCTTAAGTTGTAGGCTGTATTTAAGTGTCTGTGGAAAAATTTAAATATTTTCATTGATCTTTCTGATACTTAATAAAGCCTATCTCACAACAAGTATCTTATGCAGTCTTAGCTAGTCTAAAACTATGTAAGCTTTAAACGGTCGATATCGGCTAACCGCTAATGTACATGTGCATATCATTTATGCACAGTGGCGATAAAGGGAATGATTAACCTAAGTAAACCGGGCGGTAATCACATAAACAGATTTCTCCAGAGTCAATACACGATCCGGACACGTTGTCACTGATGTCTGCCGTGCACACTATAGTATACATTGCGAACTGACATTTGAATACTTTTGTTTAGGTTACTTGTCAAAAGTACGAGAGACGTATATTAGTATGTAAGATTGGTCATCCACTTAGGAGAGTTGTGGGAATGGATTTTTTATCGCTCTCAACTTCCGATCTGCTCATCTAAGTCAGGACTTAGATAGGCTTTCTGTCAAATAATTTTATGTATATGGAATTGGTTGGCTTATTAAACGGCTTGGATTGTAGCGCATAACTGCTACTTAATACACACGTCACTACACTTTTGATTGCTACATTAATTATTATTAGGGATAGAAACAGTTAACATTTTTCAAAGCAAAATATTATTAAATTGGCATTTCATTTCAAGATGCAACAAATTGGAAATTCTGGAAAGCATCTTCTTTGTCACGTGTAAAGGCTCGAAAGTAATAAATTTTTGCTATTCAGACAAATATCGCTACTTATATTAGTATAAAGATATCGCAGAATTAAATGGAGAATCTTCCAGTTGGCAGCTCACCAATTATAGTCGGGACGGTGTTAAGTTACACACTGGAGTCTGGACGATTTACGCTATTCCTGCAATCGACTGTACTAATGGTCCCATTTCTATTGAAAGTATATATTAAATGATAATAATTATATTTATATGATAAGATATGTGTGTTTTGAATAACCTATGCAATTTTGATTACTTTTGTTTAAATGAATTGGGTCGATATAATATTATAATCAATTCGGTCTGAATTGATTTGATTGACGCGATGCGTGGATGCATTACTGAATTTGTAATTAATTGACAGATTTCAATTGCGTGAGACGTCTTGCAAATCTGTCAAATCCATACAAATTTAGAAATACATGGACGCGTCGCCTTGCTTTCTGAATTAACCCTTACCGCTAATAGTCGGTAAATTATAACAACAACTAAAATGTTAACATAATATTATACAACTGTAGTTTTTTAGAAAAACCTCTTTGAGTAATTTATAAGCTTTCTACAACGTTAGAAAGTCCTAAGTATGCCTTATAAATTGTAGTCTAATATTATAATTTAGGGTTTCTCTACATATGACTCCACCAAAGCCGTATATGACGTAATATTATGATTTATGACTTTTAGCCTGGCCGCACATTGTCCGAAATTTCTGATACGAAACATTTGAACGTCGGCCGGACCGCCACACCGCACACTATCCGAAATTTCCTTCCGGCGAGTTCGAGCTCACTCGGCTCAGTACACAATATAAGAGAGAGCGCGATCCGGTTTTCTGATCAGAAACATTTTAACTGCTACCAATCAACGTCATCTGACGTAAAATTTCGGACGCCCGCCGGAAAGCAATCAAAAATTTCTGCCATCCGATAGACGGCATCTGACAAGTCATTCGGACCGGACGTCAGATACAAAATATATGAGCAGAGTGCAGAACGGCGGGCGTCTGACATTATTTGTCAGATGACGTCGATCGGATGAGTACTCTGTTGTTTCGTCCCAAGGTTTCTAGGCCCATTGGGCCCAATGACCAGATATAATTTTCTGGCGATTGGTCCCACTTTTATGATCCATTGTTTTCTGGCAAGAAATTTTGAAGTAGGGTTAGCACAAAAATAATCAGTTATAAGTTATAACCATAATATTGTTTTGTACATTTAATCCTTCGATCGCGGATTCTTGGAAATCTATTCTAATGGGGATTGTCCATTTTTTTTAAATGTTGCTCATTACAAAAACATTTCGAGGAATAAGGTCAGTGATCGTTTTTCTGTATATAAACGAAAAAAATACCCATTAGTAACTTATATTTCTGAACAAATATGTTTAACCTTAGTTTGACCTTCAATGGCGTTAAATTAGCAATAAATTCGACCAACATTACGTTTCGAACTTTTGGTAAGCTTCTCGTATCAGCTTTCATATAATGAGAACTTGCATTTGACGAACCAGCCATTTTAAATAAGATTGAAAGAAAAAAAAAACATACTGCAGAGGTCAATTGGCCGCCGATGATGACGTCAGAGCGAAACTTTAAAAATTTATTGAGAAAAAACTAGCCAATGAATTTCAAAATTATTTAATTTATATTCTTAAAATACCCTATTTTAACGAAAAAAATTATAAAAACTACATGTGATTTATTTTGGACAATGCCCATTCTATTGCTTTGTGTCCTTATGGGGGTTGATAGGTTAAAACATATGTAACACTATCACCTTAAAACTTATATTATTATTATTATTATTATTATTAATACCTAGGCATACTGCGTCGAATCAAGTTTAAAAAAAATACCTGCTATATAGGCACTGCGTTAAATTTAGTAATGGTTGTATTCCCACAGTAAAATGATTCTATCTTAGTAGTACGATAGACTTGGGAAGTTTTTCTTTTATTCAAATCATAAATAAAATTCGGCCGGGTTATAGCTGCTCGCGCCTATCGGCATAAAGTTGCCATAGTACGTCATACAAAATATTTTTCATTTTCAAATTCAAATGTCTTTATTGCCAGAATGTTGTTGATATAAAGGTCTTATTAACTACTTAAGCTCCGTTTAGACCAAATAAGCGAATGCTTATTCTAGTAAAGCTCTTTTGATGTAAACAAACAACGAGCATTCTTTCGTTGTTCTAGTGCAGGGGTCGGCAGACCGCGGCTCGCGAGCCGCATGCGGCTCTTCCATAGGATTAATATGGCTCTTCTTACACTCACTCACTGCCTAACTTTAGCATAAAAAAAGCTTTAGCAATAAATACAACACCTTAACAATATGAAACAACTGAATTCTCCGTCAACGTGCGCTTTGATACAATGCTGTTTGATACAATAGAATAGCCTTCCTGCAAGTTGCAATATAAATAAAACGACAAAAAACTAGCATTTGCTATTATGTATATGTAACTTATAGTTCATGTGAGCAAACATTTTCATCTACAAATCAGATTAAAAGTTAATAATTAAGAAGCAAATTAACCGATACAACCGCTTTGTACTGTAAAGCAAATTAGACTCTAACTAATTATTATTTTAATATTAGACTTATAAAATGTATGTAGCGACTCTTTGAAGGTATAGAAAAATCTACAAACTTGATATTTGGCTCATCTGATTGGTAAGTCTGCCGACCCCTGTTTTAGTGTGTTCGCCAAGTGTTCGGCAGTAAATAGGTAGAATGTTCTTTCGTGTTCGGACGTGCTCGCTCTTCGAGGCGGTTACTTTAAAGGGATTCTAGTGTTCTTGAAAAATTTTGACTTTTTGGCGGGTTTTATAAATTATCGAGTCTTCTTCTTTGTAGTCAATTTGTTCCCCACCAGCCACTCTTTCTTTATTTTTTATTTCACATTAATTGCGTTATAATTATAACAATAAATGCAGCACTTGAAATCACAATATCGCTTTCACAGTCAGACATAGTGTAGTGTGAACCTTACTACTTATCGTTGACGAATGAGCAATTATGAGCATTCGCTCGTTTGATGTAAATGATTCTCATCTATACAGCAAAAATTCTTATTCTTGATGTTCTTGTTGGTTCGATTGGTGTGAACGATCTAAAGTATGTTGTAACGAATTATAGTTTACACTAAACGAATACGAAAATATTATGTTCTTGTGCAGTTCTTGCTCTATGTTCTTTTGGCTTAAACCCACCTTTATAGTTCTAACATTCTGCAATAACAGTGGCGCGCGATTGAATGAAACTTACTTATATAAAATAAATAAATTAATTATTCGTTATCTTACAAAAGATTTTTATATATAATTTGCCAATTAAAGAAATATATCAGCTTTATATAAAAATAATAATTATAAATAAATTTTAAACTGAAACAACTATGCAATAATAATATAAATAGATTATTTAGAAGATAAATACTTTTGTTATTACTTATGTCATAAGAGATTTTAATTTATTATACACGAGCTTTTGCCCGCCTTTCATCCCCTATTTTAACCCCTTGGAGGTAGAATTGATCAAAATCCTTTCTTAGCGGATGCCTTCATCATAACATGCCAAATTTCAGCCCGATCGGTCGGGCTGTGCGTTGATAGATCACCATGTCAGTCAGTCACCTTTGAAATTTATATAATATATATAGATATAGATGTCCATTGAATTATTTTTCTTTAAATATCATTTATTCATTCAGTGTGTAATAAATGTTTTCATACAAAATAATTATTTTGTTTTTTATTCAAATCTACAACTTTTTACTACAAACATAAGCCCAAAATTCATAAAAAATAATTACTTGGGAGCAATCGCCAGATGAAAAAATGTTAAAAATTCATAATATCTGGTCATTGGGCCCACTGGGCCCAAAAACCTTGGGACGAAACACCAGAGTACTCTGGCAGTTCAAATGTTTCGTATCAGAAATTTCGGACAATTGCGGCCGGGCTTAAAAATTCACCTTAGAAATGAAAACAAGGGTACAATAATTGACTAAAGAGAAAATAATACCATGGTGAGGAAGCTTAAGATTAAGTCACGCATACGTCCTCGGGAATTAAACAAATATTTCACCACCTCACTTGATGTAGTCAGATATCTCGTGGGTCGTGATGTCACGCGCGTGATAAATCGTAACCCGCCATTACGTCGACTAACGAGACAAGGTGTCATGCAGCTAACATTGTGATAAGCGGCAGCTGTCAGCGACTAACATTTTTGTAGTGATAACACATTTGCAATTTTTTTTCTTCTGGTTTTTAAATAAATAAAACGAGGAAGCAACAGTTATAGGTATATTGTCGGCTAGTTATAGGTATATTGGCACTGTATACAAAATATCTTTGATTAGCTATGTCCACATTATGCAATTACATCTTCAATTTTCGTCATCTTCTTTTTATTCAACTTTCATTTGGCATACTCAATACTCATAAATTTGGCATACTCAAAAATCCACCCGCGTTGAAAGAAAAGTGTCATAGCGAGCGCTACAATTTCAACGCGCGTCACGGGCATGCCTCACGTTTGCGGTTGACTGCGCTATAACGCATGCCCTTGATGAACAAAAAAAGGCCCAGTGTGGATAAAGCTATTGAGTAATCCCTCTCTCTCTGGGGGCTCTGTAGCCTGCACGACGAGAGCGTTCTACATTTCTAGCACGACAAGTTGATCGGGTCTTGCATTCAGCGTTTTAAATTTTTCTTATTTATTAGTCGAATAAACGATAGCGCGATTTACTTTCACTCAACACCATCTATCCGCAGTAGACCAAATCATTAATTCATAAAAATGAAGAAGCACACCGAAGATTGCTCTCGTGGACAGCATTTTAGTCGTACCTGTTTTCGTCCGATTTAGGCTGGTGATTTTTCAACGCGGTTCAGTAGGCGCCGTGTCGTACAAATGCACCGATGACAATAAATATCGCACGCGGTGAGCCGTGAAATCGAATAGGCTCCGTGTGCGAGCGCTTTACAATCAGCAGTCGCGTGACTCCCGACATAACTTACTGACTTTTCCATGCATGACAACTTATTTCCACTATTACATGCTCGTGAACTAAACGTCCTTTGTGGTGAATTTTCGGACTTTGCGAGAAGAAATTGTTTGGCAGTTGAACTGTTTAAAGTACCTAGTAATAATCATTCACTCTGCCTACTCGATGCTCATATGCTCAGTTTTCTTTCTCACTTCCACACTATATTAAACTCTAAGCCAAAATACAAGTAAACACTAAAAGCAAAAAGAACATTTTTTTAGTTTAAAGATCTACGAAAGCAGCATGAAACCCAGCAATTGAATCAAAGATTTCCAAGTAATTAATCCTCACCAACCAAAACACTCGCGTTAAACGGTGAAATTGTACGGACCTTTACGTTCACGAATAATTTATATGCACTCAATATTTACGGTAAGAATGTTGCTAAATTATACATTTTAAGCATTCGTACGGAGGCGAAGTAATTTGCGGTTCCGAACTCCCCCTCCCCTCCGCCCCGCGCCCGTGTGTCCCCTGACGCGTGTTCGATTAGAGTACAAGTAATTCCGGAAAGGAAATTGAAATCTTACCAATGCTCTACGGACTATATTTCTATAACCTGAATGCGGTGTGAAATGAAAAACAAACCAAAGTCATTTAAAATGTATATAGGGTGGTATTTAATGTTTTTATTTTATGTTCACTTACATAATTTAATTTTTTCAACTGCTATTTTTTCGCTTGTCTAGAATTTAATTTTTTTACGTTTAATAAAATCAATGCACAAAAATATTATTTTTTTAACCCGACAAAAAAGAGGGGTGTCATAAGTTTGACGTGTTTTTCCTAATTTAAAATTAATTACATTGTAAGCCGATAATTCGCAAACACTTATTTTACCGCGTCCATTCTGTTCGTCGGTTCGATACACCGAGCACAGTTAACAATGCTTCTAATTCTCGTGATATTTTACCGCGTGGCGCGGCGCGGGAATAATCGGGTGTGGAGTAATGAACACAAGCCCGGGGCCCAGGAGTTTAATTTTCCTCTTCCGCGCTGTCCGCTCGCCCGAGCTCATTAATGGCGCGACAATACCTCGCGCCGTCACCGCGCCGCACCACCATCGACCGCTAAACAAAACGCGTCCTATATACCTCTTAATGGGGTTATGCTTTTTAATTAGAGCACCCCGTATGTTTGATTGATTATTATGATAGTTTGCAAAAATATTTGATTTAATAATCTGCGTTTTATCTATTATTTTTTAAATTTTATATTGTCTTATCTACGGGTTCAAATGAAACAGTTTATTTAATTACGCCTATATTTTTGTTGGAAATATTTCTGCTTTTCTTTACTACCTTTTTATGGAAAAAAATATAACTCCCGAGATAAAAATATGGAAGAATTAAAATTCTTTATTTCTTTAGTCATACACCGTTTTAAACGACGATTGATCATATTAATTCATTTAAATAGTAAACGTCGATCTTCGCTGGCACGTTGTTAAATGCGATAACTTCATTACGTGCACGCGCAGACGGCGCGAAATAATTAATGCCCATGCACCGTGCATGGCGGATATTCGGTAAGTCATTTCCGAATATGCGCTTCAGTTTCGACTCACTTCATTATTTCAGTTACGCTTCCATGTAATTTACTGCACTTTCAAAATTAAAAAAAAATTGTTATTAGTTTGCATAACACACTATATACTAGTAAAGAAAATCTTAAGCGATATATAATAGTATAATAGTAGATGACCCGGTGAGCTTTGTACTATCACTTCCCTCCTAATAAAAACCTTCCCTGGACTTACACGAATATTTCAAGACTAAAATTAGCCAAATCGGTTTAGCCGTTTTCGAGTTTAAGAGACTCTAACAAATATAAAGATATATGTGTAATAAATATTTTCATAAATGCAGTAAATTATGCACCCCAAATAAAATATTTCTCTACAACTGCAGGAATCGTTTTGACGTAGACTGCTACGTCGTAGCCTGTAGATTCGTAGCACTGGCTACGAAGCTCTACGGGTTACGGCTGTTACTTAAAATGCTAATTTCGGTGATATTAAAATACATAATTATTATTTCTATTTCATTTAGTCATAATATGCCACAGTCCACAGATAGTCACAAAATATAATTATGTTAAAATAATAATGTTAAGACGCAATAAACATGTAATTTAAAAAATATAGGTCCTGATCTAGTATAACTTGCGACGACTTTTTCATGAGTATTAGAATACGGGAACGTGTTATTAATAAGTTAACAAAACCTAATCGACTTGTACACACAAACTTTACCGGGGAGTAAACAGTTTCGGGCTAATGGCGTACAAATATTTGACCGTACAATTGAAGACACGAGTAGTTGAAGTGGGTAACTAAAATTTTACAACTTATGAGCAATTGTTAATTTTTCTCTCTTAATTTGAACAAAATTTGTAACTGACTTTATCATCTAACTATATATAAAATCCACTTTTTCCCAATAATTATATCGGGTCAGTGTCCACAAATGTAAAAAAAAAACGAGTTTTCAAATCGTTACTTACCCACTCCGTCCACTCGCTTCAATTCGGTCTATCACCTGCCGTAAAAAATGTTTAAGTATTCATTAAATTGTGGGAAAAAGCTAATGTCGTGCCGTCCGGAGCACATTAGTCTCATGAATGAATCATCTCGATCGTCCCGAGGCCCGGCGGTCGTGTTCGATTAGCACGAATAATTTCGAAAGGGAAATTGAAAAGCTAAATGCCCCGAGGACTTGCTCTTTCTGTTGTTCGAGGGCTCGCTTATGCTTAGAATATACAACTAGATCCAATCTTATTACGTTGACCTTAGAGTATTCGATTGCGAATGTATCACGTATGGTGTGTACGTATTCCATTTGTTTTTTTTGTTATTTATTTGTAAAGTTATATTTCTACTTTACGCACAAAAACGTCTTAATAAATTATTTATTAATTGGCGCTGATCACAACCGTACGCGTACGGCGCGTACGCGTACGGTTGTGATCAGCGTACATATGACACGTCATGTAAATGAGGTACAATATATAAATATAGAAATTGAAAGCACTTTATAAATGACTTTATTAAAAGACTTAAACGGAAATAGCATTGACAGAAATCGAAATAATGCATATAATAGAGCTGCAGCACGAAATCATGCCAATTAGCGCGGCCCGGTGTCTATTTGCAGTTATTGAAACGGAGTCGGTGGTCTGTTTGCTTTGTCTAGGAGTTGGGCTGTAAACAGCAAATAGGTGGACACAGTTCGTTCAGTAATCCGGCGTTAATTAGTACTGGGTCGACGATACACACTGCCGGTGCAGGCGGAGAACATACTATTTATTTATGTTTTTGTATTGCTAATTGTGTCAAAGATGTTAAATATTAAATGCGTTGGGGTGGTACGACTAGGTGTCACAAGTTTTGATGGCAACACCACGATGAAAGACAACAGAATCAATTATTCACATAACTTTTTCTCGTGTCGCAACCGTATCAAAAACAGACTGGAATTTAAAGTGAACTACTCGGGTACGTTTTTTAAACATCACGTACGAGGAAATTTAGTTGGGGAAGTGGAACTGCTAGCGTGCGAGATTGTGTTCGCCAAACTCCACGCTCTGTGTCGATTTGGGGTCCCCATTGTGTGGCGCGTGCCGCACACGACCGCCTTTATCAACTTGTTACCGCGCGTGTTGTGAGAATTCATAATTATCTATATTACCCGAGAATTACTATGGTAACGTTGCCTTTCATTCATTTACATATAAAAGGATTCCGAACAATGGAACTACTTTGATTTGCTTTAAATTTTGTCGAATTTTAAGGTTTCACTGTAACATATTTAATTATAACAAAAATATTTTAATATGGTAAATATATAGAAACGTAATGATTAATAAAATTTTAAATGCATTTTATGTAAAGAAAATTGATTAACGTATTTATTAATACAATATATTGTTAAACCAGCCTTAAAATATTATGTATAATAATATTTACAGAATCACTAAGACTCGTTTTAGACTACTACTATGTATATTGTATATTTAGGAAGTTTATTAAGGTTGAGTGTATGTCCTACAGAATTCGCGAGTCCCTAACGAATACAGACAGTAACAGGTAGACGATACGCGACAAAGCCACCGCTAATTCAGTTAATTAGTGGCCAGAAGACTATTGAAGTTGAAACGTAAGCTGCGCGTAATTGCTGCTAATGCCTCACCTAACAATGTAGACCAGTACAATTTCTTCTCAATACGTTATATTATGAAGAATGTAAAATTATAACGCCAGAGTACGGTGCAAGAGCAGAAAAGATGTCTTTACTGTTTAGTGATCGAGGCTCGCCTACATAGATTCGGGTTAAAGTTAAATATTTAATAATTAAAAAGAATATTTTTTTTTTCACTTGATAAGAAGTTAATTTAACAGTACCTATGTAAATAGACCTAAGATTGTACTCTCATTTTTACTGACTGAATATTTTGTAATATGGTTAAGTAAAAATCAAAGCATAATTTTAGAAACTTAATTTTCAGTTACTCTTCGAGAAAAAAAAGTTCGAGTAACGTATTGAATATCCATCGAAATGAAACCGGTAACAGTTGACAGCTGAGGCTGTCAGATAGTGACATAAAAATAAAAAATTCCTGATGCCTTATCTAACTAAAGTATCCCGTAAACGATCAAATTGTTTGTCAAATTTTACGTGTTTGTCAAACAGCTTTGATTGAAGCGTTTGTCAAACAAACTACGTGTTTGACCTGTATGAAGAAAATTTGCACTGGCGTAGCGTTTGACAAACGTATTTGTCAAACAAGATCTCATGATCTCAAACCGACTCTAGCTAATTGTTTGACAAACTTGTTTGATGCACGTTTGTTCGTCTGCGGTGCTATTTGATGAAAACGTACATTACATCAAACATGTTTGTCAAACAAATTTGATCGTTTCCGGGGTACTTTACGTTCGTATTTTGCAAAACTTTATTAGCTAGTGTTATTTTTTTCTTTAAAAACCTAAAACGAATAAAAATTATTTCTTTAATAGTCTAAATAATTCTGACAAAATTTTTAAAATCACTAAAGTTTCAATCATCGATTCAAGCAAATTACTTTTAAAATAAATCTGAAAGTGAAAAGCAAAAATGATCAGTCGCCATCGAGTTTGGATTAAGCTCCCGCAATATTATTCAAAGTAAACTCATTTCCGATATAAAAGAAACACATCAAAATTCCTGAGAGGAAATATTACTTTGCAATCGCGGAATTCTTCGCTGAAACAACTCGCGAGGTAACGTTCATTTCGACAAAAGACGAGCAATATTCCGTGCACAAAGGAAAGCAGTCGATAGATTCAATGCAGTGACACAAGAAATGACGGAACAAAGCGGTAACAAAGCTCATATTGAAAGTTACATTGTAGAACAGGCGCGCCGGCATCGACTCGTTTATCGATAAATACGTGTTCCGATGTGTGAACATCACTATTGTGCAAACTTTCATCAATTTGTAAGTCAATCTTTGGAAAGTTTAAAGTGTTCTTTCTGTTATGAATTATGACAATATTCAGATGTGAATAGATACTTTATCGTCTGGTTTGCCGTAAAAATTCGATATTTGATTTTTTTATACGAGAAAAGGTAACAAAATGTTTGTATTCTAAAGTAACTGATCGATAAAAATAGCTTTATTTATTTATAGTATAAATTATGTTTAAATCCGATACTAAAAAATCATAGAGTTTTTCATTTAACATCGAAAGACTAGGTATATTAATTGGTGGATCTTAATAACGCTATTTTGCGTAATAATAAAGCTATTTTGATTCCATGCATAAAAAGTTATTCAATTTGAAAATTGTCCTTAGAGAGTATTGAGAGAGTTTATTTAATGTTAGAGAAAATTATAAGATGCGTTTCAGTAAAACTAGTATTGGTATAGTTGCGTGAATCCCGCAAGTTTTTCTAATCTTTGGGTACTGAACCCCAAAAAAGCGATTTGTATACAATGTGGTGAACAGAGGAAATGAAAACCAAAAAGGTTCGGAAGGTTTCATTTACAATAGTTTTGTACCGGAAATGTAAAATTGATAAACAGATACCCAATTTACATTTTCCTTCAAAACAATGGGAATGTACCTACAACGTTTGAATATTATTCTCCATTAAACATAGTAATTTTAGTTGTCTTATTTAAAAAATCTCAATATTTTTTTGTAGATTTGAAGATTAGAAGTTACCATGCAATGTATAATTTTTCTTATATTATAATGCTAATTATTACAAAAGTAAAGCTTTGTTTTAGGAGCTAACTCTGCTATTTTTGTTGTCGTGTTATTTATCGATTTAATTGAATAATGATAATAATATGTAAACCAGAACATGATTGTACTCAATAACGTCGGATACTTTGCTACATGGAAATTTGCTTGTCGCGTGTGCATACATTTTTCCTATATAGTCTAAACTATCCTAATATTATGTCCTTTTCCGCGTTTCATAGAATCAGTATCAATTTTATTTTAATTAAAATGGTTCAGTGGTTTCAAAGTAAAGAGAAAATAAACAAACACATAGGTCATGAACAAACAATAGGACTGATTTTCCATATTATTTTATAATGTTAGTAGCGATAAAACTTTGTAATATTTTACAGAAAGTAATATACCGGCCGACTCTACAAAACTAATAAACTTTGTATTATTCTAATTAAAAACGACGATCCGCTTCAGAACAATGACACAAGTTACACCTTAAGACACGTTTAATTACAGGAATGTAAACGGCAGCCGAATATTTTACTTATTAAAAATTCCGAGGTGAACGTATGTCGGAGCACTTCGAACATTCTAAGAAAAAGTTTAAGAAATTTCGAAGCGACGAACGCATGCGCGCCCACTCGCACCACCCCTAAACCTTACGACCGCCTCTCTTGTGCAAACATTATCTGAAAATTGAACCTTCCGAGCTGAGCGCAAAGTGTATTAAACATAGATTCGTCATTGACAAAAGTTTAGAGCACGACGTGTCCTCCTGTTCTAAATCAGTCATTATGTTCGAGCAGGAGGATTAAAAATGGTTAAAGCGGTACTCGGATGATACTAGACTCTTTTTTATTTTTAAATTTGTTCGGATTGGTGCATTTTGTACCTTGCTTCGTGGGTTTCAAGGTGCACTTTAGATCACAGGGAGTAGGCAGGATAATCGAGAGCAGGAGTAGAGTAGTCAGTCGGTGGCGAGCCTCGGCAGCGAGCGAACTTGTCCTGCCGCGGGCTCTCGTAGCGGCCGCGCTACGCAACTTATTTCGTAGCGGCTCTACGACTCGCTCCTCGCTCGGTTCAAGTGTTTAGACGTTAGAACAATTTTAATTTAAATAATTCAGTAGTGATCGGATGTAGATTCAGAACAGGTATTGTATAATTTATTTTGTACGCACATGTTTATTTAAAAAAATAATAATAATTTCAATATTTTAATAACTCATTCTCGTAATAAACTTAAAATGATATTATTGAAACGTAATTTTATTAAATACGATTCGATGAAATATAAATTGTTATCTGAAGCGCGTCGGATTCCGAAAATATCAGCCGGCACTGGCATGTTTGCGATACCGTACAAATTCCTCTTAAATAACGAAGTAATTTTATTTATTAGTCACATTTATTACCGAGTATAAATTACGGCGTATATTGAAAACGAAACATTCGTTATAAGAGTTATTATATCGGTTCACATTCTACGAATCCTGCAACAGATATATCGCGAGAATATTAAAAGTGCCTTTAATAAATTATTGGCTACACTTTCGTTATAAATAAATGTTTGTATCCCCACCTCCTTGTCGATATCACATAAGACCGCCTCGAACCTTCGCCCCGCCTTCTGTCGAAAGGTAAATAATACTTATGTATCGATGCGTACATATTTACTTTGGAACTCGACAAAAATTACTTGTCCGGGATCGAGACCCGATACCTTATCGGTCCTTACATCTTACGTTTGCTTGCCCCTTTTTTTGTGAGAAATGATTTTTACATTCTTTTAGCGTTCGCACTCCAAACATACTACGTACTCATTAAAAATAAACGCAGCCGAAATTATAATGTAGAACAAGTTTTTAATACACGAACTTCGGTACACATACCTACAAGTTTCTGCATCCATCACTGAATATACGTTAAATAATATATTAACAAAGTTTTAACTGAAATGAGTATCGTATAAAACTTTGCAGCTCTAAGTTGGAACTCTCGCAAGCTCTAACAAGCAGACCATCAGAAGTTGTCGAGCGCGGCTTAGCGGCGGGCACATAATTCTGTGAACGCGGTAACCGGCGGGCGCCGGACGGACGGCTCCCGACCGGGTTCCGCCGGACACCGCCGGGCACCGTCAGACACCGCCAGGCACCGCCGCCATGGAGTCCAGCTCGCTGGGCCGCGTGCGCCAGCCGCCCGCCCCGAGGAATCACATCGTCTACACCGATCAGAAGGGCCGAAAGTGAGTATTGCAATTAATTAAACGAGCAGCCTGTAAAGCAAACGAATGGCCGCTATTATTACTCTCGATTTAGTCGAACAAGCCGAAGTTGAACTCTGGAACTGGAACTCAATGGCCGTGAATTTAGTAATCTTCATTAATTTTAACGGAAAGTTCGCTGCGATGTTTCGTTCTCGCTCCACAGTAAATCGTCCGGCGGTTCTCATTAACGTCATTTATTCGTAACGTTAAATACCTGTTGAATTATCTAGGACGAGGCAAATTAAATTTTTAAGGCGATTTATGAGCACGACAAGAATACTTTAACATAAAATATACTAAAGTGGAACTTTTTCTATTCGGCGACTTCACTAGGGGTAATTTTTATCGGAGCAAAATGTGTGGAATGACAAAATTTACTTCGTGTATAAAACTTTAAATAAACTGCGA
The DNA here is from genome assembly GCA_937595015.1 of Polyommatus icarus. Classification (NCBI taxonomy): domain Eukaryota; kingdom Metazoa; phylum Arthropoda; class Insecta; order Lepidoptera; family Lycaenidae; genus Polyommatus; species Polyommatus icarus. Next base: position 15,105,078 of record OW569326.1, read on the forward strand.
GATGACGCGGGTCGGGCTGTAAAATTTACATTTTTATGAGATGTGCAAGACTAGTGGTATTTTAATAAGTAGTCTTCTAAACTAATTATAGCACATAGTTGAGAAGATTTTCTACCTACTATAAGCTAACTTTAATGAGAATAGGTTTAAAAAAAAATAGAAGTAAATAATTAAAAAGAATGTTGTGTCATGCCGATGATTTAACTACTTCAATAAAACTATTTTTACCGGCGTAAAATCACATTAAAAGCCGAAAGAGTTTATATTAATGTAGGATAAAATTTAAATAGAACTAAGGCAATTTCGCGTGAACTATCACTGGAGTAACTCTCATATTGCGTCTCACCTGTGAGTAAAAACTCTCGTAGATTATAAGGAAATTTGAATAGAAATGGTCTGCGAGGTGTGTGTGAGTGCGAACGGCGAGCGGCGAGCGGACAGCGAACTTGTACACTTGTACAGTTCCGGTAGTCACATTTTCGCGACAAGGTATTCACATTTCGAGGACGACAAAGTTGGCGTTATCGTGTTTAAAATAGACCGGGCTCATCTAACTTCGTGATTCAAAATGGATGCGCCGAATAAATGTGGTGTTGTGCTTTAATTTCCTAATGGTGTTCGAGCTTTGTTTTGTGCGATGATTCGTGTAATATCTGTTATTTTGACATGAACGTTATTATTTTGTCCTAACAGTGTCCTGTAAACTGTAGAAGTTGTTTTTTTTTCTACCACTTTTTGGTACAAAGTTCAAATGGGCACCGGAGTCATTGAAAGTCATCGGGGCTATTTTGCGGACATTGCCCGCAACTTTGTGACATTAAAAAAGTATAAGATCTGTATATGTAATAGTTTACAAACTATCCTTTATCCATTCACTGGACCAGAAGAAGTATAACCACACTTTTCATGAAACGGTTCCATGGGTCAAGTAAAAAAGTCAACATACTGACTGACACGTTTTCACATTTATAACAAGAATATGGTAATAGAATATTTTTAATATATTATATTATTGCATGGATATAATTTTTATATCCATGTAATAATATAAATATTAAGCCGAAATACCATATAATAAATTAAAAAATAATGAAAAATACTAAAGTGCCTGTCACCTCTACACGTTTAAGCCGCTTAAACGATTGGGGTGCAATTTGGTTTGTAGATACTTTAAATCCTAGAGAGCACACAACCTAGGTTTGCTTTTATATAAATAAATATTAATATGAATGTACTGTTGCTACGGGATAAACCAATAAAATGTGCCTAAAAATTGTACTAGATGTTGCGCAACTTCATTGCAATACAACTACATATTTTTTAAATATTATAGAATCAAATGTGCTGAACTACAAAATATTAAATCATGCAGATATTTCAATATACTCGCGTAGACTTTGTATCAATAAATTGTAGGAATTTTGTAATTCAGATTGATTTTCGAAAATTCCTAAAATGCTTTTCAATTCAAAGTCCCTGGATTCCCGGGTATGGTTAAACAGAAAAATAAAAATAAAAAGTCGAAGAAAATATCATTATATAAAAATATTTTTAACGATATTATACAACACATTAAAATTTTATTACCATGAAGTAATTATAGTTGTCCATTCTTACTAATATTATAAATGCGAAAATGTGTCTGTCTGTCTGTCTGTCGGTTACCTCTTCGCGCCCAAGCTGCTCAACCGATTTTGCTGAAATTTGGTATGAAGATGCTTTGAGTCCTGGGAAAGGACATACGATAATTTTTATCCTGGAATTTATACGGCTCCCGCGCGATAAGCGAATTCTGGCGTAACGAAGTTGCGGGCTTCTTCAAGTATAATATAAGTACTCGTAAGACATAGATAACGTATATTTTAAATAAATAAATAATTAAATTACTATTACTATACGTATATTAGTACGGGAGCCCTAGAACTTTTTTGTGATTACTAACAAGCTAATTTTTTGTGAGTAACTACATTTTGATAAGACGAAAAACATTTTTATTTCGGAAAAATCTCGAAAGTGGTAGCTAACAGAGATAGAAAGGATTTCATACTTTGACTTGATGAACCTAAAATATGGATTGTTTAATTTGTAGCACGAGGATACTCTTAAATTATATAACTGTTAACCTACCAATATACAAAAAAATCAGCTGGTTAGGGTTCCGTTTTAGGGTTCTGTAATCAACAAAACTTGGTTGACTACTGTACCCTAAAACGGAACCCTAACCAGCTGATTTTTTTGTAAATTGGTAGGTTAATAGTTAAATAATTTAAGAGTAACCTTGTCCTGCAAATAAAACAATCCATATTTTAGGACCATCAAGTCAAAGTATGAAATCCTTTCTATCTCTGTTAGCTACCACTTTCGAGATTTATAAAAAATAAAAATGTTGTTCGTTTTATCAAAATGTAGATACTCAAAAAAATAGCTTGTTAGCAATCACAAAAAAATGTTCTAGGGCTCCCTCACTATATTATTCAAAGCAGGCGATAATAATTAATAAAAGGTTCGTTTCCTCCGAAAAATAATAATATAGAAAATAACAGTTCTGCAACTTTTTAGTAACTCACATTATCAAGTCAAATGTAAAATAAACCTAATTCAAAACCTTTCCAAACTTCAAAGCATCGCATCGCAAAAAGAATTCCAGGTAAAAGCAAAAGCTGTTTTGCGTCGAAACACGTCCTCGCTGAATAAGTAAGAGTATAAATTGATTTATTGAAGTTAAGAGTTGCGCCGGAGCACACAGATACAGAGGAAATAAAAACTACTTCACGAACAGATATCCTCGTACGAGATTTACGGGGCACCCCGCCACCTCGCACAACTTGTATGGAAATTTTATGTTCCAGATATATTGCTACATTATATTATGTATATCGTCAATTCTTTGTTAGTGAATTATTGTCAGTATCGATGTTATTATAGTTTGCTCGTGGTCGTCTTTTTCTCGTCGATCTTTGTAATTTTATTAAGTTTTAACAGCGACAAAAATGTTGAATAGTTTATTTAGAGAGGTTAATTTAATTCGATAATGGTAATCGTTTTAATTACACTAATTAATGTAATACACTAATGTTGCTCGCCCGTCGTCGTTTCCTTGAACTCAACTTAATTTCACACCGAATTTTATCCAGAGGTAAAAGTACTTTCATAAAATAGGATTTTATTATAATAATTAGCTGTTGCCCGCGACTTCGTTCGCGTCAACACATAATAGTTAGAAGTTAGAACATGGATAATCTTCCTTATTTTTTCCATTTTCCACTGATTCTCTTAAATCCATATAATATTATCTATCGTTTAATCCAACTTCCAAGTGAGTTGTATACTAATAATTCTGAGAATACTAACAGTCATATTATCATAAATTAAAAATATATTGAATATCAATTTTCTAGCAATACAATAAAAGTTTTATTACAATTTACAACTAACAATTTGGTTAAATCTGAATTGAAAGCTTTTGTGGAAGGTGAACATTTCACAATAATTGGTCAGTGTCACGCGAATTATTAGTCGACTTTTTAATACCTTAAAACCTTTGTAGAAATATGTATTGAAAATGAAACAATATTCAGATATTAAGCTTCGAAATTTATATTGTAATAATTTTATTAGAATGTTGTTTGTGAAAATAGGATCTTATAATATTGGAAACATTTTAAGTTTAATTTCATTCTACTTTTCATTTTATAGATGAAATAAAACTAGTTATGTATCTAGTTACTAACTAAACACTAATAAAACACAATTTTTCGTATTTCGACAGTACAATCAATTACATGTGCTAAGACTAACTACTTTTTTTTTTTGATGTCGCAGGGGAAACCCATCATGAGTGCCCCGGGTTGGGTACCCCGGGGGTATGTGAGACTCCTACTCACTAAAACCACCTGCGGTTCGCCTTCAGCCGTATAAGGAGGGATATCCCGGATCTAACAAGCACGGGACTCCCTCCACGACTGGCCGGTCTACCTCAGGCGGACTTCCACCAAGGGTAAGGGAACGCTTAGGCAAACTAAAGCGTTCCCCTCGACGCCGGGGCTGGCTAAGCCGGGGAGGTTCCCATCCTCTCCCGGAGCCCCGTCAGACAAGAGTTTGGAGGTTCGCGTAGCGACGCCTCCGCACTCCCGTCCTAAGCCCGCGGAGCGGCAGAGAGGTGGGGTCGTTCTCTCTGTCCCGCTCCGTGGCCTCTTTCTGCGACATAAAAAATTCACAGAAAGAGACCGCCGCCTGAAGACTAACTACTTAACTTGATAACTATTAATTATAATTTACACGGAGCCAGTACTGGCTGCCAATAAGACTGGCAGCCAGTATTGGCTATATATAGGTATATGCCGCGTGTGAACAGTTTTTCAAGCCAGGCCAAACTGTTCACATGCGACATATGCCAAGCCAATACTGGCGGCCAGTTTTATTGGCAGCCAGTACTGGCTCCGTGTAAATTATACTTTAATCCTAGTATCATTAGTACGTTATCAAAATATTATCACTATAAATATAAATATTCGTAGTAATCACACTCGTCCACAAAACGTTTAACTTCACCCTTTATAGTTTATGTAATAATACAGAATTGATATTACGAGCTTATATTACGCAATACATACTTTGTAATATAAAGCTAAGCACGTTGTTTTGTTAATCTTAGATAAACCTTGACATTTACCTGTTGCATAAATAAAATCTAAAATAAAAAAATGCAGCAAGTATTTATCTAACTTGTATCGGAACAAAATAGAGGCTCTTATTATTTAAGATAACATTACGTAAATGGTCATTATATAAATCAATTATACGTAATGCAAAATAAAAAGTTAACAGTAAAACGGCGCATATGAAATACGGGTTAATTTAAATATTGACGGGTACATTATATTATTGATTGCATTAACATTCGGCAAATGCAAGCACAATTAAAGCGCTATTTTCACGTCACATTTCTGTTTGTCAATTAAAATATTTGGATCGGCGGAATCATTGCGAGCGCAATTAATTAAATTATTTGGAACGCTCCACAAGACATGGCTTATGATTTGGGTTTTATGCTTTCTGTTTACACGTCGTAATTATGTGCAGCATTATGATAAACAGTTATAATTTATAAATATTAGCAAGTAATAATCGAGCCACTTTATTTATACAAAAGCTTTTGCTCGTGACTTTGCCGTTTATGTACCATGCGTTTAATAGAACTAAAATGTAGCATAGACTTTTTTCTGTGCTCTACGCTATATTTGTATCAAACAAACTGAAATTAAAAAAAAAAATATCGGTAAGGATCATCTCCACTATTATAATCATCACCTATTAACGCTTCAACTCCCGTAAGGCCCAAGTGGGCCGCGATAACAATTGAAAGGCATTATGTCTCGTTTTTCCGCGATCGAGGGATTAAAAGTAAATCTATGATATGATCTACGAATAATAATTAAATAAAAAGATATGATTATTAACTTTTTAGATTACAATGTTAAATAATGATTATATATATATTAAGATGTTTTGATTTTAAATTCATTCTGTGATATTGATACTATGCTATGCTAACGTCAAACAAAACATAAGTAAAAAATAAAATTTTCGGCAACAATTGTTTACCATAAACTGGAATTCGGTTTTTTAAATATTAAAAACTATAAAAACAGGACGAGGAAGTGTGCGAAAAACTTCCGCTGAAATTGGAATTATTGAGCCCAAAATACCGGGTGAAATCCCCGTGTGCTGTCAATAGAGTAATAATAAAATTATGCCGGGCGGAGGAATTGTGTTGCTCGGCACGTACGGCGCGGCCGCGGGTTGCTGGACAATGCGGATTGTGCGCTGTCACGCCGCAGGCTTTAAAAACAACCGCATATGTTTGAGGGTTAACTCCTTCATTAGTTACAAATGTATTTGCTGTCTGCGACCGAGTCGATAATAACTGTATTATAGGTAGGTATTGTATCTTAAATTATAACCACAGATTACTCAATAGTTAGTACGAAGTATGACGTGGAAATAATAACGAGTCGTATTAAATTCAAAACCTAACAAGAACATTACATTACCAGCAACTATTTTACCGAACATTAATGATTTACATTTACATTTACGATTGTGCTTTATTTAATTACTATGATGTACAACGAATATCAATTTCACGGCGTGCCGTGTCTAATCGAAGATCATCAAAATAACAACACGAGAAACAGGTAATGGATTTATTGGCGGCAATCACAGACGCTTCCGTACAAATCCTTAGAGAGCGGCTGAATAATTCACGGATCTTGATGCAGCTGCAAGATGAGCAGGTTATTTTTGCGCTATTGAATATTTGAGATGGGAGCGTTAAAATATGAAAGCAAATGTTGATATAAGAACTCTAAAACCATCCTATAATCTTATTGCGGAAATATTTGCAGGGAGTATTTTGCCACTATGAGTGTTTTTAATAATGGTTTACACTGGTCTCGTAACCAGGGATTATTCAAAATCAGTTCCGTCCGTGAATTGGCAATCAATTGTATTTTTGTTTGGTTTTGTCATAGCCTAAGAACGTCTCCGTGGTCCAGTGGTCTAGAGCATCGCTCTTGACTCGGAGGTCGTGGGTTCGATTCCCGCGTTGGAAACATGTTATTTGCAAGTTTGGATAGGACTATGCAGGCTGATAACCTGATTGTCTGACAAGTAACCTAATCCATGCGTCGGATGGGCATGTAAAAATTCGATCCTGCACCTGATCTCTCGCCAGTCGTGTCAGTCGTCCGTCCCACTGGGTTATGAGAGTAAAGGAATAGAGAGTGCTCTTGTGTACTGCGTACACACCTGGGCACTATAAAATTACTCCTGCGTACCTAGCCAGGTTTCAATGAAACTGGCCACCGTCACCGGAACCGTTGTGGGGAGTATTATTAGTCTAAGAAATTGGTAGTAGAAAGTCTACAAACCTTTGCTAATTACTAGGTATAAAGAACTCTTTAATACTATTTATATCATACAGTATCTATCTGACATACACAAATTTTAGTTCCACCCAAGAAGCTAGTAACAACTAGCTTAGTTAAAAACGCTTGAGTAAAGTTCGGAGTAAGTTGTCGTACAGTCGACATTACGAGAGACAAGCGAACTCGCCCCCAACTAAGTAAAGAGTCTGTCGAACTCCTCGCGAATTACTTCCAGTCGATTTCGCGATCTCACCACGATCAGTTTAACTCCTAACTGTCCCAATAAAACCATAAGCGAGCGTGACTATCCCGTCATACTGTTGAAATAAGTCTCGAGGAGTCCCGCAACTTCCAAGTGGAACAAACTTGAGTAACTTCGTACGTCTAGATATAGTGATAGAACTATTATGTAAATGCATTGTTAGAGATTTATCTAACTACATAAAAATAAGAACTTTTCAAATGTGAAAATGATGGATTTCCCATGATATTTTGATTGACGGTTACGGTGGACGAGACGGGTCCAGTCTTTACGAACGGACGGTCGGTCAAACACAGTTAGGTTAGGTTACCTTATCATTATATTCGATTTACCAGTCCCAATTCATAAAAAATATTTTCAAGTGAGCTTGCCAATGCACCTTTGCCTACGAGTATATCCTATTACTGAATATAAAGCAAGCTTACTTATTTTCCACTTTAAGAGGACTGCAGTATATTCTTTTACTTATAGCTTACTTATTCAATATAAGAGTGAAATTGGGAGGTAGGCACTGATTTTTTTGGAGGAGGAAAATATAACATACTACATACTAGTACAACTGTTATTCTAAAGTCAGTCGGAAATAATATGTTATTCCAATCATGACCGATATTATTAAGGTTTTATAATAATAATGTATAAAATTGTTTTGTAAGAAGTAAAGTCTTAAGACCTTAAAACTCTAGTACTTATTAACTTTCCCCAGTATGACGCGGATAGTTGTGCAAAAAAGGTAGGTACACACAAAACGAAGTTGTCAGTACTCCAGTCCAAAATGAACGACAATATTTGTGAATAGCTGATATTATATTATCGCCTCACACCGACGCCAATTAGCAGCTGCATGTTTCATCGACGGAACTAAATTAATGAAATACCATTACTCCTTTTAACAACATTATTTCGTGTTCATAATTCATACCGGGACTACACAGCTATAAATATTCTGCAATATATTTACATTTATGTATTTTGTTGTAATTTTAACGATATTCTTTTTAAACAGCATATATAATATGTTGTACAGTATGAAGCAAGCACTGGATGTTGCCAGAAATAAGGCTCGCACTAAAATTCATACATCGTTAGACTATAATAATTATTATGAGATAAACCAATGTGCTTTCAAAAGCGAATGAAAAGCGGCCACATGTGGCCACGAGAACAATAGATTTCCAAGGATCCACGATCGAAGGATTTAAAAAATTTTGCTTCAGTCGTGTGTCAGCTCCGACGCACGACTGACGCAAAAAAAATTTATTCAACTGAAAAAAGATTAATATCATAATTATGAAATCAGATGTTACGGCAATATTATCTACACCCCATTCTGCCATAGTTATTTCAAAATACTTTTAGTTCACTTTAGCCAGTATAATGATAAAAAATCCGAAAGGCCAGGCTCGTATAGAGGGGAAAAATCCAGGAATAACAAGCCGAAGAACCCCATATCCAGGACAAACAGTTGCCAAGTTATAAGCACTCAAACTTTGACATTGACAGCTCGGCAACTGTCAAACATCGAACAAAAGCGGCCATAACTCCGCTTCCAATAGGCCTAGAGGAACGGGGTTTCTTCTAACATCAAAGGAAACACCTTGGCTACCCCCTTCCTGAACTAAATCAGAGACATCAATTTTTTTCTCAATTCTTCAATTCAAAAAACTCATATCCAGGACAAATAGTTGCCGAGTTACAAGTATTAAAACTTTGACATTGACAGCTCGGCAACTGTCAAACGTCGAACAAAAGCGGCCATAACTCAGCTTCCAATAGGCCTAGAGGAACGGGGCTTCTTCTAACATCAAAGGCAACACCTCGGCTACCCCCGCCCTGAATTTGAACTAAATCAGAGACATCATTTTTTTTCTCAATTCTAAGGCCAGAATCAAATAGAGGAGAAAAATCCAGGAAGATCAAGCAGAAAAAACCCATATCCAGGACAAATGGTTGCCGAGTTACAAGCATTCAAACTTTGACATTGACAGCTCGGCAACTGTCAAACGTCTTACTAAAGTAGCCATAACTCCACTCCCAATAGGCCTAGAGGAACTACTACTTCATCTCTACTACTTTTTTATCTGAATAATGTATACATTCTATATGTATACCTAATATTTACCCGGGAATACCCACTCTTTAAACTTTAAAGGATTGTGCATTCAAATCTTGTTAAAACAAATTAGAAAGCTGCGCACTATAGGTGCGCACCAAAAACGTGACACGATTTTTCGTTACTTGTTAGTAGGTTTTACCCCTCGGATTTTTCTCATACCGGGCGCCTTATATATTATGAAAATCGATTCTTAAGGAGTAAACTCCATAGCACTTTCTGTGGTATAAAGTCTTGACATGCCAATAATTGGGTGTTTTACCTTACATTATACAGTAAGTTATGACATGTATACAAATTGTAGAGGCGCCGCGGGACGAGCGTCGAGCACGCCGAAGTCTCCCCGAGCGTTTATGGCCGCCGTGACGCCGACAAACTTCCAGCCGGTTTATGACGCCAATTTATAAGTAACAGGCGTAAGGAGTATTTACGACTCTTTCCCGAACCCGCGGGAATCGGGAACTTCACTTATATCGTTTTCAATCAGAGTTATCACATTCGAATGTTCGCGGGGTCTCTGGAAATGTTTTTGTTTCGCGCGCCATTCGTTACGAGCAATCAATTTCACTAGCGAGTGGCCGGTGAATCTACATACCCGATATATTATGTTCCACGTAGATTCCGCGTGTATTTGCATTTTAGATATAAATTCACTCGCCTCTACCTACACTACAAAAATATATATTTAAAGTCAACACTCAAGATTTTGTTCCTATTTTTAAAATGTTATATATCACAATGTGATTACGTATACAAAAAGCACAAATAGACTTTTTACAACTTTTCGTTAAGTTTGAATTTCTTGGAACCAGTACCAAACTTTATATTTTAGAAAGAAATATACTCTTTAATCTAAAAGACTTTACTGTCGTACTCAGAGACAAATATTAAGTACTTAATTGTAATTTATTAATGAAGATTTTGATATTCGTACTCGTATAAGCCCCATAGTACATAGTCTGTCAAACGAGTACATTGAAGTTTAATCATAATTCAATACCTCTGAGTGTCACCCTAAACTACATCATATCTTAACTTAGTAAATATAAATACACTGTATACCACATTCGCTTCAATTCAACATATTTATAACACAAAAACAAAACTAATTCCAAGTACTACAAAACCGCACTACATGCTAAAAATCCGTGACTTACAATCTGTAAGAGCGTTATGAAATTTTGCGAGCATAAATTAATTTTCAATTTGCCTTTGACGTTTCGCTGAGCCGGGCGACGGGCGACATGTCTCCCAGGTATTAGCCGGTCACGACGCTGTGCGCTCACTGCTATCTCTCTGTACAGCCTGCCCTGTGTCATACACGTGTTATGAGAAACTTAATTGAAATACTGCACATACACATACACTGGTGCGCAATGAAAAAGTTTAAAAAGTCTGTTAGCATTTTAATGGGACGCTGTCTTGTCCTGTCTTGCAATGCAGCAAATCTATACTTAATATTATAAAGCGGAAGAGTTTGTTTATTTGTTTGAACGCGCTAATCTCAGGAACTACTGATCCGATTTGAAAAATTCTTTCAGTGTTAGATAGTTCATTTATTGAGAAAGGCTATAGGCTATATTTTATTACGCTACGACTAATAGGAGCGAAGAAATAGTGAAAAATATGGAAAAAACGGGAGGAAATTATTTGAAAGGGCTTATATTTTGAACGCGCTAATCTCAGGAACTACTGGTCCAATTTAAAAAAAATCTTTCAGGTTAAATTTAAAACGAATTCTAGTAGGAATTGGTATTGTTGATGTCTAAATGCTGAAATGCATTATTACGTCGTTACATCGTTTTGTTATGTACCATTGAAGAAATTGATTCATAGCCAGTTTACGGATCTACGTCATTTGATCGCATTATCTCAATTAAATATTATGTAGTAATCTATCGGCTAGGTTTGTCATAACATAACCCCACCAAATTAATATAATTATTTAATCAATTCCCTGATAGTACAATTACTATTATACAACAAAAATATTTTTAACAAATATAATGGTTGGTAATAGAGCATCTTTTATGGTTGTTCATTTTAAAAAGAACATGCAGTATTAAATGATGGTCGTTTGAAAATATCCAATTCGCTATTTCAAATACCGATGCTCTCGTAGATCAAAGTAGTCCGTTTCAGGTATTAACTTAAATAGGAGTATTTTGGTCTACAGAATCGGGTATGTCCTATTACATTTATTAGCCTTTTATCGATGGCTCAGTATTAGATTGAAAGCATATAAACATCGTTAACCCTACCTCTTTTGCTCTTTTGCTTTGCATATTTATTTCATTCAAACTTTCGCCATGATATTAATTGAATGAAATGAAATAAACCAACTTAAATATCTATCTAATTGTTTATATGCTTACATTGAAAACTTGAATATATTCGTTTTTAGGGTTCCGTAGTCAACAAGGAACCCTTATAGTTTCGGTCTGTCCGTCCGTCGGTCTGTCCGTCCGTCTGTCCGCCTGTCTGTCTGTCTGTCTGTCTGTCTGTCTGTCTGTCCGCGGTTTTACTCAGAGACTATAGGACCCACAAAGCTGTAATTTGGCATGAATACACATATTAATGATGGCAACAAAATGGTACATGAAATCGTAAAAAATATTTTTTTATGGTACCTCCCCTACACATCAAGCGGGGATGAATATTTTTTTCGCGCCCACCCCATCGTGTGGGGTGTCGTTGAATAGGTTTTTTAAAAATATTGCGAGTATACATAGATCACTTTCCGATTCAGGGATCCGTTTTTGAAATATTAAGTTTTAAAGTGGAAAAAATCGTTAGAGTCCAGTGTCTCCCCCTTCTACCAGCTAAACGGTTGCTTCTGGAAATGTGAAAAAATTCACGGAAGTAGGAAATATGCTGAATTTGAAAGAAAAACTATCACGGCTAAGAAGACTTCATAAGTAATTGAATAATAGTCGATTAACTAAAAAAAAATGTATTCCACGAAGTATGAAGGAACTTTTCGTTCAAATTCCTTTGAAAGTAAATGATTTGATGTTGTTAGTAGTGTAAAACACGCTTTAGATGTAAGTTCATTGACCATAAAAGTTATCAAAAACTTGCGGTACTACGGAACCCTATATTGCGCGTGGCCCGACACGCACTTGGCCGGTTTTAACTTATTGATGCAATACTGGTGTTAAAATGTTTTAAGTTGTAGTCAATTGAATATAATTATTATTATTTTTAACAAAAAATTAAAACCGACTTCCAAGGTAAAAACAATATTAACATTAATATGAACTAAAAAGTATTAAATAAATTTTACTATCTAATAGTGCCTTTTTCCGAATTCGGCTAAACCTCAACTATTTCTGTACTCAATCTTCATTATTTTGAAGTCGGTACCAGATAGCTGAATCTTCAGTCTTCTGACAGAATATTTAAAATTTTTGGAACTGGCACCGACTTCAAAATAATGAAGATTGAGTACAGAAATAGTTGAGGTTTAGCCGAATTCGGAAAAAGGCACTATTAGATAGTAAAATTTATTTAATACTTTTTAGTTCATATTAATGTTATTATTGTTTTTACCTTGGAAGTCGGTTTAATTTTTTGTTAAAAATAATAATAATTTCACTCTTTTTAGTTACACTAGTAGATAAATCTTCGCGTATATTTTACGTATCTTATTACAATTTGTTAAGAGTCACAACTCACACTCACAAAATAATATAATATTATCAGTGAAGTGAACATATTATTGTGCTAAGTTATTTAACAATTTTAATACTTCAAGCCCGAAGCGGTCACCGGCGATTGCGATAACAATAGAAAGGTTATTGTGTCTCGTTTTTCCACGATCGAAGGATCTATCAGATAAAAATTTGTACAAACTTGCATAGGATGTAGCGTAGCATAATATTTAATATTATCATAATTATTGACAGCTGTTCTTGTTATCAAGAATTCAAATCGATAGGTACTTAGTGCACCATCTATCGATTAATAAGTATAACTAATTAAAAAGACACTTAATGACTTTGTTTTGTTTAAATGCTCTTTTTAAAATAACTTTATTTTAATTCTATATGTCTATTAAAATTTTATGAAGTAGTAAAGTATTCGATCAGTTTATAAAGTAGTTAGTAAAGTATTCGATATTCTGTCTTCGCGCGGCAGCGCTGGGCGGCGACGCCGACCGCCGTGTATTAAAAACAAACAGGTGTTGTTAATTGTTATACAGTACATAATTATTATTATTAGTATATCCATACCTATGCCTTGTACTATTATCTATTCTGTGCCATGAGACATTGGTGGCCTTAACACGACGTGGTAATGATGATGATGACGATGATGATGATGATGATTATGATGATGAATATGAATTGCATAGTAGTTTATGCTTTCTGTTCTTAAAACAACGCCGAAACTCCCAAACGTGTATCTATAAGGAATCAGGAGTTCTCTCAGCATCATCGAAACCATGGTATACCTTGACCCAATATTTGACTTTTTGGTAGCGTATTTTTAGTACACTTCACATAAAACCAAAATCACCATATGTTTCCATATAAATTTCGAGGAGTTCCCTCGATTACTCATGGATCCCATCATCAGGTCACCACCTTTGTGAAAATGGGACCAAATTGGAGTGAAACCTAATACAACAAAACAAAAATTTCGAAAATCGGTTCACAAACGGCGGAGTAATCGTTGAACATACAAAAATAAAAAAAAAATAAAAAAAAAAAAAATATCCACAGCCGAACATATAACCTCCTCGTTTTTTGGAAGTCGGTTAAAAATAAGTTTTTATTTTGGAAATAATATAATGGAATAAAGGAATGGCAGCCCACAAAACAGTGATTTTATTGGAACATTTTAGTTATAGATAACAGATGTCAATAGCTATAAAGTGTCACTATGTTAAGCGACCGAAATAAAATAATTTTCGGTTGGAACACGAAAGTTCAATCTGTTATTATATTTTATATTTTATTTTTGATATTCATATAAACAATTAGTACGATAACAGAAATCGAAATATTACCTAAAAATTTGAACAGTCTGAGATACCACTTGACATTTAAAATTAGTTTGTGTAGATTTCGGTACGTTACGCATATATATTTTGGTCAAAACATTTGAACCGCACCACGGCTGGTAATTTAATCAGGCGATAGGCTTCGTGTTCGCAATACACGAATATAGCAAAACCTTTATTAGAGATCAGGCCTAGACAGAAATTAGAATTAAAATTGAAACGGTGTAGCTAAATTTTAATACATTTACCGCCGAAGCAATGATTGCTTTAACTACCGCAGATTAGACAGAAACTTCATATTTTTTTATCAAGTTTGTCATTAGATTAAAGTAATTATTAAGGTGTTTAAGACGTCGGCATGAAAGCTGCAAAATTAAAGTGATACTGGACGGGTCATACCAGCCGCATGCATCCTGACCATTGGGCAAAGATCACCACAGAGTGGTTTCCAGTGGACGGACGACACCGCCTTGGACGGCCTCCAAAAAGATGGCGAGATGAACTGGAGCCTATAAGCCAGGCTGGCCTGCGGTGGCATTGGAGCGAGACAGATGGAAGACCTTGGGGGAGGCCTTTTCCCAGCAGTGGGATAGTATAGGCTCAAAAAAAAATCGGTTGTCTGTAAACTCGGTTTACTGACGATAGTTGAACGTGACAACGTATGACGTTGTCACGTTCAACTATCCTTAAGATACAAGTTAAGTACCAAAACAAAGTCTTACTTTAGGGCGTGTATGTGTACATTGGACTTTGAATTGCAAACCAAAACAATAGTTACTACAAGTGTCACCTCACTACCGACTTCGAGTAGCAAGATATCGACAATTGCAGCACTTACGTCAGCGTCTTGTTGGTCCAGCGGGACAAGCTAGATATCACAGCGCCAAGTTCCAGGATCGCGTCCACGCGGTGGAAATACATTACTTTTCGCTTTCTTTAAAAAACATGTAAATGTACTATATATATATAATATAGCAGCTGTCCACGCAGACGCATCGCTCACTCAAGTAGAACTTAGGAGAGAGACGGATGTCGAACGCTGCCGAACGCAAAGGCCGATTGTGCTTCCTGGTCGCTCGTTCCGCGCTCTCGCTTGCACTTTAAGCCTTATATGGAACGCCTCAGAGCAAGGTAACGCCGCATGAACTGTCATGTTTTTCATGCGCGCACCCCATATCGAATTATAAGACGCTATCACGTCAAAAGATATTAAATATCTCTGAGTGCCTTAAGCCTTTTAACCCGCCAAAATTATGTGCAGTGCCCACTGGCATAACGTAAACGCCACAGCTTCAAGAACTTTTGGTTTTATCTTAATTTTCCTGACGCTTTGGATGCTTTATAGTTTTCCGGTTTTTTTTGCAGGAATTGAAGTGTAGAGAGTAATGAGCAAAAAAATGCCAAAAATAAAATGTAGGTTTTATTTTTAATTGTTTTTGTATGAATGATAAACATTTTAGGGTTCCGTATTTGTTTCATTACGACCTGGGTAGTAAAGTGTGTTAAAATTTGTCAAATATGACAAGTTTTGTGATAATGTTGAAAAAATCTAAAGGAATAATTTTTTGAATCATCATCATCATCATATCAGTCTATATTCGTCCACTGCTGGACGTAGGCCTCTCTCAATGAACGCCAAGATGACCGATCTCCTGCTACTCGCATCCAACATGGACCCGCAACTAAACGGAGATCGTCGTCCCACCTAGTTGAAGGTCGACCTACACCCCAATTTTCCAGAATTAGTCTCCATTCCAGAGTAAGTTTACTCTAGCGATCGTCTGTTGTTTGAGCTAATGTTGTTGTTGAATAGTGTTTCAATATTATAATTAAATAAATAAGAATAACAAAAATGTGATTGTACAATAAGTCATGTCATATTCTATAATCTATGTTAATAAAAGAAACAAAAGACAGTACTTCCCATAATAATATACTTCCAAGTCAGCTTGATGATAATAATGATGAGTGTAATCCGAAGACCGATGCGGAATGGGCCGCCGACATGAAGGAGGAAGAAGATCCCAGTTTGATCTATGTACTACATAATGGAGCGTTGCAGTTATTGCATGCGAAGTATTATTTGCTTTGGAAGATAGGTAAAAATAAAATTGCATTAATTCCCTTAAAGGTACAATTCCATGCATCGCGACAGTCGTGAGACGCGCGACCGACGACTGTCGTCAGCCGCGCGCGGCCGTGTCATATTATTATAACTTTGACACGGTCGCGTGGGGCCTACGACACTCGTCGGTCGCGCGCAGCTTACGACTGTCGCGATGCACGGAATTGTACCTTCAAAGTAAAAAAAATAATTATAAACTAAACGAACACTCTTTCAAAAGATGTTTCAATAATTAATTGTGCTAACCCGTAACACTGTTACACAGTTAAAACGTGCTAACGACATTCTGTTTATTATGTAATTCGGTATATATAACATATTATATATATTAAATCAGGCCAAGATACCTGATTTAAATAAATAAATAAAAAAAATAAAAATCTGTATGATCTACTGCTTACGTTAAGTATATAGCTGCAGACAAAAGTATACAATAAAATCACAGAATTTAAATAATATACTTTTTTCGAGGTTAACAATTGATGAAAATTACGATGTATGAAAGACGTCGACACCGAAAGCCGTAAATCGTAATTTTCTTTTTAATATCATTCAATTTATATAAATTTGATTGAAGTTAAAGTTTAAATACACGTATTTAGATGCAACTAATAATTGTAATGGGAATTCTCAAAGGTCTCAGCGTCAGACAGGTTTCACTTCATTCGAGGACTCTGAATAGACTTTTATGAATTTATTTCAAAATGGAATGCGCTGTTCCGTTTGAACTCAAATATTTTTTAGTATTCCATCGCGTTCAACGGACAACGCTAATCGTGGAATACGCGTTTAAAGCTAGGTCTTTTTGTTAAATTCTGCTTGTATTGATTGACTTCTGAGAGTTATTATTTTGTGGTATTTTGTGTATAAATTACCTTTGTCGAATACCAAAGTGAACATATTCCATATTGGAATACGTCACAAACAACAAACGTGAATGGAAGTCAAATACGTAATAGTCAAATAAAAGAGCAGCGAAACAAATAAGTACGCACAATCAGGCATCATGTCATAGTATTCATGGCGTAAAGTGCTACATTATTCAAGTTAATGGCTATTAGTTTGGTTCGTTAGTGGAATATTGCTAACGAATGTGCAGCGGCCGCGCATTCCGCGGTGAAACGCTCAATTAGCGATTGTGCGTGTGTGAGTGCGTAAGTCAACGCGTGCGTGACGACGAGAAACACGTGTGTGAGTGCGCACGTGTGAGTGGACACACATACTCATCGCAGCGTTCATAAAACAGTAATTCCTCGCAATGCGAGTGATAAAGCGAAACAACGCTGAACGACATTGATGTTAAACTTTCATGTAAATTCGAAACTAACAGACCGGTGTTACAAATCAAACGTGCGATTGATTTTATAGTATTGTTAAGCTTCTTGTTTAAGTTATTTTTATTTTCAAAAATAATTTATTATAAAGTTAGTTTTAAAGTTAATTTGCTTTTTGTAGGTTAAATTGCGTGTAATGTAAACATTGGTATCATATACTATATTATGTTTTGAATAAAATAAAGATATACGCTCTAAACATTTAGTATAAGTCGCTTTCAAATACAAAGACGTATTTTCCCGCTCGTAACAATCTCAGAGAAAAAATATGAAAATAATTTGGAGAAAAGAAGGTCCCTGTTAAAGCGTATCTCAGAGTGAAGGAAGCGCCGCAGTCAAGTTGGCATGATTGAGATGATTAATATGCCTCATTTGCGGCACGTGCCGCTACAGGTCGCTACGGTGCTACGAGCTACGAATCTACGCGAATGTGCTACGAGTAACGAGCTTCGTAGCTACGAGCTACGTAGCTACGACGCTACGAGTTTCGTAGTTATGGTGCTACGAGATTCGTAGCTATGGTGCTACGAGATTCGTAGCTAATGTGCTACGAGAACCGTAGCTCCGCTACGAGGGAGGCGCCTCGTCATCTACGTGCCACTACGTATATCGTTTACGCTTCCACTCAGAAAATTTATGGCGTTCAGTCTCTTTTATACACCTTTTATCTTCATTACGCACTTTACGACTCCTTATTACACGCCTACATCGTAAACAAGGCCTTAATTGCTAGTTTTAAGTTTGACGAATAAAAAAATTTGAGTGGGAATTCACATAATATTATTGTTATCTAGAAAGTGCATTTAAAAGTATAACAGGATTTTTGTATAACTAAATCAGATACAATGAATGTTTGGGTTTTATTAGTTTAGTTTATTTTATTAGTAGTTTAGTTTATTAGTAGTTTATACGTATCTCTTCTTCTTCCTAGTCGTATCCTCATGGCTGAGGGACGTGACCACCAAACAATTGCATAAAAAAATTAAAGTAATCGTACAAAAATTTAGTTTCAAATCAGTACATTATAATATAAAGAGTGTGTGCAATACATTATTTTTATAATTTACGCGTTAATTACGTGAAACGGCACGTCGCTGTGTCGGGTCGTCGCGGTGTCACGGTGCGGTTCGCAGGTTTTGTTTGATCAATATGATTTTATTAATTGTGATAATATTATCATTGCCTTAAAATAAATCAAGCAAAAATATGCGAATATAATTTACTAGATGACGCCCGCAACTCGATTGCGCCAAAACTCGTTTCTTGCGCGGGAATCGTACATTTTTCCGGGACAAAAAGTATCCTATGTCCTTTCCCGGGACTCCAAGTATCTCCATGCCAAATTTCAGCAAAATCGGTTCAGCAGTTTGGGCGTGAAGAGGTAACAGACAGACAGACAGACAGACAGACAGACACACTTTCGCATTTATAATATTAGTATGGATTACATTTTTTTCTTTAATAGCTGCATATTATTTTAGAATGTTATAAATTAATCCATACTTATTTCTTATACTGCGATTGTACTTCGTTCCCATAATATTACAAATCTTAGAAAATAAAATGGCAGACAAAATGAAGATTATAATAATATCTTAAAAAGATTCTACTAAAAATAAAATACAATAAGCTGTACAAGCTAACAGAATACCTTCGTAATCTGACTGGAATTGGCCAAAATACCTTCAGGAAGTTGATATTTATTGAAGAAATTGGAAATCGAGGATAGTGTGGAGGCGCTTTTATTGTGTAATTGGTTTCTAATGCCGCTAAACCCCCCAAACGTGTTGCGCGAGTGGACGGAGAGATAAAGTGGTCCGACCTCCTCGCACTTTTTCCTCTCAAATGTTCCTAAACCAATATGTAAAAAACATTTAGCGGCTTAGCATATTTTCCTTGTGGTTTTAATTGCGAGGCTTTGAGGTTTGATATACTATTTCTTTAATATATCTTTAAAAATTTATAGTAACATACGTAATTATAATATTATGTTACTAGAAAGCACTCTCAGATGAAATTGTTCGGTATAACTTTTCTAATACTATTCATTTAAAAAAAATATATGTAACAAATCAAGCGATAAAATCGTTAAAAGATAATTTAGTTTTACTGTTTATAACATCGGTTATTCATTTATAAAAGTTTTTTTCGAATTAATTCTGTAAAAATAGCTTATTTTAATTTTTCAAAAATATGTCAGAAGTTAACCAAATTTTGGAGAATCACCCTTATAACATCGGTTATTTAATTATAAAATTTTTATTATAGAATGAATTCTGTAAATATGGCTCATCATAGTTGTGTAAGATAATTGTTAAAAAATCTAGTTGTTATTAAGACATATTTTACCCAAGCACAGTAGCGGTACATCCGGCAATTTATAGTTTATGTTATGGCCGGAATGTAATGGATAATATTTCAGTTGAAATATGGCGTTAGAAGCTTCGAGTATTTTACGAAAGCAGCTTAATGTACTTAGATTCGGTGAAAATGCACAGAGGTATTCACAGATTCGGCGGTGGCCGGTGTCCTCACACGGAACTCATGTTAATTAAACTCCAGTATTTTTAAAAGGTGAATGAAATATTTGAAGTTTTATGATTTTGTAATTAGACATTCAATCGATTTTTACGTATCCTGAATATGTAGGGATTATTATACTATTTATAGAATATCAAATTATCAAAATTATCAAAATAATAATTATCAAAATAATCAAGCCCAGCTTAGCCTAACATATTATAAAACTAATTTCAGTGCTTGGGAATGGACAGCAAAATGATGACTCGCTCAGCCGTGGCCCGCCGTAATGAGGAGCAACTTCGTGTAGCCCTCACCGAACTAAAACAATATAAGGACCAGTGCCAAATGCTGTTAAGGGAGAGAGATGATAATGAAAAAGAAATGCTATCTGTTTTACAAAAGAACAAGGATTTAAAATTAGAACTTAACAAGTTAAGCTTGGACTTTGAGAACATTCATAAGCAAAACATTGAACTACAGAGCATCGTCGACGGCTTCGACCAATGCAGGGAAGAGTATGAAGACACTCTCAAGAACTCGGCTAGCTTGAAAATTAAACTGAATAATGCTGAGGACTATATTTTAAAACTAGAAGAACAAATACAAGTTCAAAGTGCCACCCAAACACAAATCTTGTATGATGAACTTATCCATAGTAAAAGTAAGTCACATTCTATCTCTAAATCATGTAACATTGACATCTCTACTGTTGATTTAACAGGTGATGATTCATTGCCACTGTGTGAAATGAATAGTAGGAAAAAATTAAGGAAATATATTAGAATCAGAAAGTGCATCAAGAATTATTGTAAACTGTCACTGAAAAATAAAAAATGTTTAAATAATTTATCAAAGGTTGTTAAAGAAAACCAAATTTTGAATAATAATTTGCTAAATTGTAAAATTGACTTGGAGCAAATTAAGTGTAGCTATGAGGCCGATGTATGCAACCTACAGGCAGAGATTTCAATACTTTTAGACTCTTTAGACAATTTGAAAAAGAAATATGAGTTGTCACAGCAGGAAATGCAGGGGCATATATCTGCAATGAATGATCTGCTCGAAATGACTCATTACAATGAGGAGCGGGTTTATTCTTTATTGAGAAACAACGGTTCCTCAGATAAAGCTTATCATTCAGTTTTAAATAATATTGCAGACATATGCTCCAATCAGAAGGTGCATACGGAATGCCCAACAAACATTACTTTAGTCAGTGACGAGTTAGGTAAGGATTTAGGTGTATATTTGAATAGAATGTGTATCGGACAATCTTTTTCTAATTTTTGTATGCCCGGAGCTTCTTACACTGAAATTTTAAAAAGGGCTTTAACTATGACATATTGTCCGAATACTACATTATTAATTTTAGTTGGGAGGAGAGGAAAATTAAACAAAAAACAGATGACTGAATATTTGGACAAATTATTTAACATAAAAAATGTTATAAAAGTCATTATGTTTACTTTTCCCTACATACAAATGTTGCCAAAAAGATATAATAAAGAAAACATTTCTAGATATCAGCTGAATAGCCTAATGTATACAGCTGTAAATAATAATTGTATTATTTTAAATGACTCGCATACACAATGTCAGGTTGTAGATATTAATAATTTAGATTTGAAATTATCTACTATGAAAAGAGATAAGTACTTCTTATCTCATTTTTATAAAAGACGTATAGCAAAGTTGCTATTTAACTTTTTGTTTATAAAATCAGCCAAGTATTTGGCTTCATCGACTACTGCTTCTATTGAGCAGAATTCTAGTCATATTTTGAACGAATTGGAACATGTTCCAAATATTTCTTTAAATTAGATAATAAGACAATGGAGGAAATCTCTTGCAGAAATAAATTAACTTTAAATAGTCAAAATCCTACCAATAACTTAATAGATTCAAATATAGTTAGTGAAAATAATTGTAATTTAATTAATCTGGTGCATCAGAATTTACAAGGTATGGTAGGTAAAGAACTTGAAATTGAGTTATTTTTGAAGGAATTTAACATTGATATTATGTGTATATCTGAACATTGGTTCAGATCACACAAACTCATTTTCAATTTCAATGATCACCAGATAGCAAGTTCTTTCAGTAGAGAAAATGCCATTAGAGGCGGCTCTTTAATTTTAATCCGAAACAATTTGAAATTTAAGGAACGTAAGGATATTGTGAGTCTCTCTACTGAACGAATAATAGAAGTGGCCTGCATAGAGCTGAGCCATCTAATAATTGTGAGCGTATACAGGCCTCCATCAGGGTTATACGAATCTTTTGAAGTAACTATGGAACAAATTTTGTCAAAAATATGTGCATCTAACAAAAAGGTTGTTATATGTGGCGACTTTAACATTAATTTATTAGATTTAACCTCAACTTCTGTTAGATTCACATCTTTATTTCAATCGTATAACCTTTACAGTTTGTTTCAGGAACCTACAAGAGTCTGTGGGACTACAGCCACTTGTATTGACAACATAATTACTAATCTTATTCCAGACAAAAAAGAAATAATTAGTAAGCTAAGTTCTGATCACTATGGACAAATAGCCTCTTTTAATATCAAATGTGACAGTGATGAGAAGAAAAATCTTGTGTTTATTCCTGTGACCACAAAACGTATTGAGCAATTTAGAAGTAAATTAAATTCAAATATCCATTTATTGGACAGGTCACATAGCTCTGATGAAGCTTTTAATAAATTATTTAAGGTGATAAGAACTCAATTTGATTCAATATTTACTTCTAAAACGGTTAGAAACAGTAATAAAAGAACTAAATTTATTAATTGGGCAACAAAAGGAATAAAAATTAGTAGGAAAAGATTATATGACTTATATGATGAAAGGTGTATTAACAATAGTGAAGTATTTAAAGCATATGTTAAAAACTACTCAAAAACTTTTAGAAAAGTTTGTAAAGCTGCTAAAGCCCTTTATATAAAAAATAAAATTAAAAACTCTAAAAATAAAATCAAAACTACATGGCAGGTAATAGCTGGTGAGACTGGAAATGTCACCTGTCGTAGCTCTGATTTTGAACTGTACTTTGAAAATAAAAAGATTACTAATGATCAAGAAGTTGCGACGGTCTTTGAAAAGTTTTTTGCTGACATTCCGGTCTCAACGACAAAAAATTTAAATTCTTCGCCTGAAGCTGCCGAAAAGCTACTCAGAGACAATGTAAAGGAATGTGATGTCAATTTTAAGTTTAGAGAAATTAACCCCGGAGATATTATTGATACCTTTAAATTGTTGAGTATTAAAAACACTGCTGATCTCTGGGGCATGTCTACAAAAATTATTAAATCAATAATTGACATCGTAGCTCCTCATTTAGCAATGATTTTTAATGACTGCATAAAAAATGGTGTTTTTCCTGATTTAATGAAGCATAGCAAGATTGTTCCTTTATTCAAAGCCGGAACTAAATCGGATCCCACGAATTTCAGGCCTATATCAATTCTACCGACCTTTAGTAAAATATTTGAAAAAATTATTTTAAAACAATTACTAGCACATTTTAATTCAAACAATTTACTACATGATAATCAATACGGATTTACTAAGGGTCGATCCACAACGGATGCTGGTATAGGACTTCTTTGCAGTATTTTTGAAGCTTGGGAGGAGTCGCAGGATGCCTTAGGTGTGTTTTGCGATCTCTCCAAAGCCTTCGATTGTGTTGAGCATGCTACATTGATCAGGAAATTGCGCCACTACGGAATTAAGGACTCTGCTCTCAGCCTTTTGACTTCTTACCTTAAAAATAGGACTCAAAGGGTTGAGGTTAATAGTAAAAGGTCCAATGGAACCAAAATAGAATTAGGTGTCCCACAGGGATCTATACTAGGCCCATTTCTTTTTCTCATCTATATAAATGACTTACCTTATCTAGTTAAGGATAATAATAATGAGATAGTGCTTTTTGCTGATGACACTTCACTTACTTTTAAAGTGAAGCGACAACAGTCGAACTACGACGAGGTAAACAGTGCTCTCTCAAAAATAGTACATTGGTTTAATGTTAATAACTTACTTTTAAATTCTAGTAAAACAAAATGTATAAAGTTTACTTTGCCTAATGTTAGGCAAGTCCAAACCAATGTAGTATTAAATGATGAGAAGATGAATTTGGTTGACAACACTGTATTCTTAGGCATTACACTTGATAGTAAATTACAGTGGGGTCCTCATATTGTTAATCTTGCAGGTAGGCTCAGTTCTGCAGCATATGCAGTCAGAAAAATAAGGGAAATTTCTGACGAAGACACGGCACGATTAGTATATTTTAGTTATTTTCATAGTCGGATGTCATATGGAATCCTTTTATGGGGAAACGCTGCCGACATTAATACAATATTTGTGCTGCAGAAGCGAGCCATACGTTCTATTTATAAAATGTCTGCTTTAGAATCTCTGAGAGATAAATTTAAAGAAATTAGTATTCTAACTGTTGCCTCTCAATACATTTTGGATAATGTAATATATGTTAGAAAAAATATAACAAAATTTAAAGTTAAAAGTGACATTCACTGTAGGAATACTAGAAATAAGCACAAGCTATATATGCCGGTGATCAGACTTAGTAAAGTCAGTAAATCTTTTAAAGGTCAATGTATACGCCTTTACAACAAAATCCCAGTAAACGTTCAAAATCTTTCCATTAATAAATTTAAAAAAGTAGTTAAAGAACGTTTGTGTGCCAAAGCCTATTATAAGGTCAATGATTTCATAAACGATGGCACACCTTGGGAGTAGGATGGCTTCTTGCAAGGCTACTTCTACATTATTATTAATAGGACTTACAATTATGTATGTGGATATTGTATATAATATTAAGTTACAAAATTGTAAACTTTATTTTAAAAGAATAATTTTTTCTCGCTTTTTTTGGTAAAAAAGTGGGCCCCGTGCGAGTTTCTTACGCCGGTTCTTCTCGCCGGGTTAGTTCCCGAACCGGTGGTAGGCATCATGTAGGACATTCTGAAAATATTTATTTTAAATTTATTCAGAAATAAAACAATTTTGATTTTGATTTTGATTTTGAGTATGCTACTTGTTTTACTCTAATTTTGTATTTACAAAACGTGTATTAAAAAATATTTCTAGCTTGCAGATTGATGAAATTTTGTTATTTAATTTTAATTATCAAAAGTTTGAAACACAATTATATTTTAACATACCTGCTTGATTAATATAGTGCAACAAAAAATAACAAGCTAATAACAAAAGAAACCTAATTATCTCTAATCTTATCCCCATCTAGCTCTAGCAGCTAATGATCAATACTCTATATATATGAATACCTGGGACTGTACCTGTGTTAGTTCCCAGAATCTGTTTGACGTCTCCGGCAAATCTGTGCTAAACCTCGACTCGCAGACGCTTGTATTATTGCAGTGTTGTGTTAGAACGTTGTCCTCGTTGCAGAAATTAGAATTCAAATCCGTTAAGCACTACAGAACATGGCTACGGTCATTTGCTGCTTTACTGCAATTAAAGTAAAAGGTTTATTTGAGTGTGATGATGCTAAAACTAGTATAATTACTTAAATAAACATAATATTGAGTAACATATATGTTTATTTAAGTAATTATATAACATAAGAGTATAACATAAGAGTCTGTTTGAATTTTGATACTTATTCTCGCTGCTTTTATAATTTTACTGACCACACACACGATACCTGCTATCAGCTTTCCAAACATCTCTGGACTTTACATATTGTAACAGTCAAGCAATTTTCAAATGGGTACTATTTTGTTCAAATAAAATATATTTCCAACATGATGTCATAAGTATTAGGGCGTGTTTACTGTGAAGGGGACAAGGTACTGTCGCGCGGTAAGACCGCGTTCAAATTTTTCACTCTAAAACTCCGGTGTCCTGCGCAAATCCTTTCAAATTTATGACCTATACTCAGTCCGACTGCTCCCGTACTTGTCGCGGGCTTTCAAAATTTCATAGAATATTTTACACGTCCGTTTCCATCAATATGTATTTTTACGCCGCGCTAATAAAAGCTATACAAATAAAGGACGCGTTAAAATTCTGATTTAACGAGTGTATAAAGTCAATTCGTGAATATGAAAGCGCACTCGCTCGTTCCCGGAGCAAACACGATATTTTAATGCCCATAATTCGAGTCGGATTGCAATCGTTCACTTCTGTTTGTTCCCGGGAGTATAATGCTCCGACTCGACAAAGACGCTCATTATGTCGCATCATAATAGATCGATATTATCAACATTGCTCGATTCAACTATTTTAATGAAAGCTCTGAATACGTCATATTTTTAAACTGGTTCTGTTTAATTAACGATTACGTCTTATTTATAAACATTCCGTGGTAGAAATAAATATTTACCGACTAAAGCGGCTTAAAGGGATAAATTAGAAGGTAGTAAAAATAAAAGTTGATCCATTTGTATCTTTTTAAATGAATATCTATAATCTATAGGAACCATTAGAGCCGAAACTAATGGAATGCGGCTAGCACATATAGCGTGATATAGCGTGACCGAACTACGAACTCGATATTGTTTCCAAACAAAGTTCTTGATTAACAGCACTATGGGTGGAATACAAAATATTCTGTCGTTAGCCTTTTCCATTAAATTTTTAATGCGCTAAAGGGAACATTAAGCTCCTAATGAAATTACTTTCTTCGCCACCGCCGACTTAGGACTGCTTTTACAACGTTTACAGCTTGCACCTTGAATATGATTATTTCTGTAAAATAATGTACTACTCAGATTTTTGTTTCTTTTCAAATTCAAATTGATAATTAAATAGAAGGATTTTACTAGTCACAGAGAGACGAAAATTATTATCTGGATTTACTTTAAAAATTCTACCGTTTATTTTCACATAAAGAGTATATTGTTTTTTAAACATACAGTTATTTTCAATTTAACATTTGCGGAATAAAATTCCCAAACATCGCCCAATATTGAAAAAGATATTGTAGTAAAAATAAATTATGTGCGACATATTTCACGAATAAGTACAACACCCAAGATGGATCCGCGTTGGTTACATAAAGCCGTATTCGGCACGATCAGAAGGGCTAAAGGAAATAAAGTTATGATTTATGCAAGTGAAATGTGTTTCAAACAACCTTCCCCACCCCGCGCCTGCCCCCCGCCCCCCGCTGCCGCACTCAGACCTCAGCACAAGTACGCCGAATTTCCTTACATCGACTGCTGGAAGGGCTTTTAATAGCTACCGCGGCGGTAATATCTTCATGTATCAATTTGTAAATTGTTCGTGAAAATTTTAATGGTTTAGCTACGACGTCAATCGATGCTTGATGAGACAGGTGTCAGTTTCATATTATTTCGTGGCTCAGGTAGTGGCACTAGGCATTGCGAGACGTCTATTTTCAACAATATAAATTGTTGTTGTTTCAAAAACTAACTTTAGACAACCTTTCAGTGTAAACGTTTAACTATAGACTTATAATCTGAATATTATTAAGAATACTAAATTGACAGCGGTTCACTATGTTACAAAATTATAATATACTTTAGATACTTCAGTGGCGAATATGACAAATATTTAGGTAATAACTAACTTAAATTTAGTTCACCGCTAGCATCATCACAATACGTTTACCAAACAAATAAACCTCAGCTCAATATCCGTTTCCGATCGACTGCAAAAGGACAATGTGAAGTTTGAAGTGATATTTGTTGCAGGATTCCGTACGCCGACAAGATCACCCCGGAACCGATCCTGAACAACAATGGCGGGCGGGACACAAAAGCGGACTCGATCAGGAACAGCTACAACAGCCAATTCAAAGTCGGCATCTACGGCTGGCGGAAAAAATGCCTCTACATCCTCGTTATGGCGCTCATGCTGATGATGATAGTGAACCTCGCGCTCACGCTGTGGGTGCTCAAAGTGTTGGATTTCAACTCGGTAAATATGACTTTATTTCCACTTGACTTTTTATGATGATACACGTTGGGGAAGATTTTTATTTGTTGCTTAAAAGTTCTTATTATAAGTGATTTAGTTGGATATTCTAATTGTAATTTACGAGAGATATTTGTTTAAATTTTTAAAACTGCGACTGCATTAAAATGAATTACGTTTAAACATTCAATACCAATTAGGTACTGTAATTTAAATAGTTTAAATAATCGGGTGATAAGTGAATTACCGAATTGGATGTTACCACATAATTATACCGATTAAATAATAAAATGGAATGACTTAATAATAATGAAAATAAAACGGTAGCAGATAAAACACAATTTGCCGGACTAGTATGGGGACGGTCGTGAATGGAGAATGCGCTCGACCAGTAACTTTATTTAGGGAATAAATTAGATCGTTGTTTTATAGGAGGGAATGGGGCAGCTCCGGATTGTGCCCGGCGGGCTACAATTACTCGGGCAGACTCTCGTGTTGGACTCCCTGTATGCTTCCAGCATTAAGTCTCGCCGCGGACAGCCAATATCGATCGAGTCGTCCAGAAATTTTTCGGTCACCACTCGTGATGGACTCGGATTAGTCCAGAGCAGACTATTTTTAGGTAAGCGATTTCATATTCCGCCCTAATCGTGATATCTCCAAGCTTTTAAAAGGCGTATTTCATCCATTTTTACGGAGTCTAAAACTGTTCAATTGCTGAAATTTACATAACATTTAGGTATTTTAAAAGAGGAACCTATGTTTCTTAAAAAAAGATAGAAGTCCTCAAATAGATAAAGGACAAATACCCTTTTAGTTCTACATTATTATCTAAAGGTCTAAAGAGCTGGAGAAGGCCTATGTCATAAGTACCAGCGACCGTACAAACAACCAATAACTTCAACTGCTATTGATACGTTAAACAATATTGCGATCTGTAAATGAAGACTTTGCCGTACCACCCAAAATCACGCTGTAAAGCCTTACAAAAAAAAAGTTACTCTTTCAGCGTTGCTATACATTCACAGTGACTATCAGGGATAAATACACACCCTAAAGTATTATCACTCTGCTTTGTTACACCCTGTATAAATTATTAAGAAGTTCAATGTACTGTAGGCCACGACCGTTTGGAGATGAGCGTGGGTGAGCTAGAGGTGCGGGACGCGCGGGGGGCGCTGCTACTGGGCGCGCGTCGTGGCGCGCTCACGGTGGGCGCCGACAACGTGGTCGTGGCCAGCCCCGCCGGTGCTGCCTTCCGCACCGCTGTGCAGACCTCCATGGTTAAGGCACCGCCGTCGAAGCAACTCATGTATGACTCCCCTTTATAATATACTAGCTGATAACACCAGCAAATCCGTTCCACCAAAATGTATAACGCGCGGGAACCGTACATTTTTTCGAGATAAAAAGTATTCTTTTTTCTTTCCCGAGACTCAACGTATCTTCATACCAAATTTCAGCCAAATCGGTTTAGCGGTTTGAGCGTGAAGAGGTAACAGACAGACAAACACACTTTCGCATTTATAATATTAGTATGGATTAGTTGATGCATGTGGAATAGATGTGTTGGAGGTTCGAAGTGGCCGCAGAGTGATATGATCACAGTAGGCGAGAGATGACAGTCTTGACAGTTTCACATCCAGTTTAGGAACAATAAGATCTTCAATTTAATGTTAAAATGATTTTTAAAAGGCAAAAGTTATGTATGGGCTGATTTAATGATACTAAATTAAAAGACACGTAATATACAATACATTTCAAGTTTTTGTTTTCATTTAGATTTAAATTAATAAAACAGAGTATGGGTGTATTGTACCGTATGTTTTAGTTTAATATATTAGTGCAGCACGAGACGAGTACATTCAGCAGATAAGCCTCTTACGGAGCGCAGACACGGCTGAATTTTTAAGCGTCCAACTCAGAAATCGAGAAGTCTGAAATCTGAAATCAATTTTGTGCACGTCTAAAATTACTTTCGATCTGTGTCCGATCGATGCCACTTGATCTATGGCGATGGAAATTGCCATGGCATTTTTAATCATGTTAAGGCTTTGAGTTCCAACGTGAAAACCTTTTATCCTGATCAACCTAAAAAAAGCAAAATCACTAACCATAAAATGCTGTCTAAAATGAAAACTGAGTTGGCGTTGTTAGGCAAATTTTAACGAGCCTCATGAGTTTGGAACTTCTAAGGTAAAACTGTTTAACACTTTTAAAACTTTGAAAAATCTCCAAAACCAAATTGTAAGCATTTGTTAGTAAACAGGACTTCTTAATTGAAGCAATTTTTGCCGTTTAGGTTTTGGTCCACGCATTGTAAAAAAAAAATTAAAAAAAATAGGCTGGAGTCTCCGACGCGGTCACTGGAGGTGCACGCGGCACAGAGCGTCAGTCTGGAGTCCCGGGCGGGGGACATCACAGCCAGCTGCCTCACCACCTTCCGACTGCGCTCCGTCGCCGGCGCGGTGAGTTTTACTATGTAGGCTGGAGTCCAAACGACAACAAAAGTACGCAACTTTTGGATCAATTAAAAATACTGCTAGATTAACAATCCATGTATCACACTCTTGACATTATTCCAGTGAACTGAAATAGCTTAGATATCAAAACGTTTTTCCTAATGCTGATCATGCAACCATTGCAAATGTCGCATATTTCCTTATATTTCTATTTTGGCGGCGCGGTGAGTGCTGACCGTGGGATCCATCCCTCACATATGCGGCACATGCCTTATATTTCTATTTTCTAATGAGATACGGATACCCACATTTTTTTGTCGTGTTACACATATTTCGGATATTGAACATCTAGTGTAGCAATGATTTTTGACTCTACGTGTCCGATTTGACTTACTCGAACCTTTAATAATGAACGGTAATGGAATGCTATTAAAACATACATAGCCGCAAAATCCATATTTTGATCAATTTATGTCGTAGTCGCTAATATAAAAAAAAAAATCAAATTCAATTCATGATATTCACATAACCACGTCCTTTCAGATACGTCTAGATGCATCAAGTATATACATGCCGAAGCTGAAGTCAGCGCTACCGTTGCCACCTTCGGCGCCCCACGGACCCCACCATCAGAACATCTACCAGCTCTGCGCGTGCGCCAACGGCAAGCTATTCCTCGCGCCGTCGCATGGGGTCTGCGCGGCCAGGGAAGAGAGTCTTATATGTCGATGATATCTATGGTATCAGTTCGTAAATTGTTAGGTATTTTAGTCTTTGCATTTAATTTTTCTATTTCTTTTTCCTCCGGGTACAATTACAAGTTAGAATTATTCTTTTAATGGACCTTGATCTTCTAAATTAAATCTTTGGCGTTTTTAAAATTGGTTATTTTCTCAGGACTTTAATGTTATACACTTATCTATTTAATTTAATAAATTATGAGTAGATTGAACTATAATGTGTATGGTATAATGTAAATAACATGTCGTTTTCTTAAAAAAGAACAGTACAATACATTATTGTTACAATATTATTGTCTCCTTCATTTCTTGCTATTAGAATTGAATTGTAGCGGTAGAAATCTACAAAGTTCTATATTCTACATATTATAATGTCGCAATTGGTCATAGCAATTAATTATGAAATTTCAAATACCTTTTAATTATTTCAATTTCAAAGCTCTATATATTTTTCCAAATATAAAAAATATTATGTAGCATAAAATTATATAAATATCGTACCTAAATATTAGACGATTATAGCAAAGAAACTCTTTATGCACTATTAAATGAAATATTATTTTGTTTAATTTCATTTATATTTTCCTATAACCCTAGTATTTTATATTTTGTAGAACACTCTAAAATATAAAACATTATTAGAATCCAATGATATTGACTTGCATTTTATTAAGTAGCTACTGAAAGTTATATACGTTTTGCATTGTTTATTAGTAAGTTTCGTGAGACGATCCAAACTTTAGCTTTTTCTTTATAAAGATTAAGACAGTAAATGAATTATTTATTACATTATGCGTTCGGTCCACTAGCATTTCGTCCAATTTGGAGCTGGTCCAGTTTGTGCTGCGATTTTAACAGATTTCACAAGTAAAAAAATGATAACGAATTACAACGACTTTAAAAACGTATCAAGTAATGTAATTAATAACTAGTGCCTTTTGAAGTCGCAAATTAGGATAACTATTGGCTAAATTTTCTCTTGCGGTGTATCTAGAGTGTATATTGTATGTTAGTACTATGTATGCGATGTTGTGATAGTATAACATTAGAATTCTGTGTTTCATTTACGTAGAAACTTTTAAAATTGTTATACCTAATTGTATTTACGAAATAGATATGCTTATTAATTTCCTGTCTGTATTTTAGTCTTTTATCAACTTAAACGGTTACTTAGTCTTTATTCAGATATCTTCAATCTACATGTACAGAAATGTCAATTAGGTAAATTGTTATAATATTAGGTTGTATTATGTATAATAATAATTAATGCAAATACATTTATGATATTTGTTTAAAATGGTTGTCTGTCTGTGGCGTTGATTTCGAGTGGTTGTTTTACACGCGACCTCGCCGCACTTGTGTGAATGAAAAGCCTACTTTATGTTCTCATTAATTTTCACCCAAACGAGAAAACACGTGATAATTTTCACTTTTTTTAATGTGGGTAGGATATATTTTTCTATGTATTTAGCTTTAGACGCTTTTAGAAACTTACTTTAAGCCATACAATCACTAAACTTGACTTATGTTGTGAAGACCAAATTTTATTTACATCCACAAAATATAATTTGTCCATATCATGTTTTAAAATGTACCTACGTAGATGTTTTATTATGGTTAAGTATATGTATACTCTTGTTGTAAAAATGATCAAACATGAATTATAAATTGTTGATAATATTGTTGTAAATATATCGTATTATAATTATATACCATACTGATGATAAATATATGAGCTGATTGTGACTGGCATAGATTTTTATTTTATTACCATTATTGAATGCATGACTGATTTCTTATATAAACCTCCTATAAAACTACTAAAAACTTCGTGCTATAATCAAATCAAATAATATGGTCCATGCTGTTTAATTGTATCAGTAAAAATAAATACTAAGGTTATTAAAATTATATAATTATTAAAATTATTTACAAGGTTTATTGAATTAAATCTCAATATAGTAGTATTTATAAAATTGATTGATTCTGAAGCATCGACAATAAATTAATTTTCATCACCAATTGCTAATAATGTACCAACCCTAATTTTAAGACAGCTTTTACGCAAACGAATGCCTTCAAGAATATTTAATAGACAATTTATTCTATTTCACGAATGTAAAATAAAAAAGAATAGGTGACAGTGCTAGAAAATTACGACTAAAAACTGAAAATTTGCTACATCCACGTCCATTTCCTCACAATGAAAACTTCGAAGAATTTTCCAGGAATACAATATTTTTGATATAATTACGTAGTCAGTTTCTCTGCGTATAAAATATTTAGAAAGTTTTTAATTGAATCTACCAACAAACCGTCACAAGCACTTAATTGTATTATAACGAACTGACAATAACTTTGAAACTTCATCATTAAATTGATTTAAATTACGACTCCGCAAACCGAAACAAAGGTAAACCACATTTGTGTGTGATTCGCGACTTTCACGGAGTATTTTGTTTAGTTAATTTATGTATTTTCTATTTATAATTTTAACACGTAAAGAACATCATGAAAGCCGAGACACAAAAATTGAGTTATATTACTTTTTGTTGAGTGTTGTTCTTTGTTTAGCCTTTTAGTTCAGCACCTTTGAAGAAAATATACTTCATCAAAATAATACTTTTCAGGCCTACAATAACCAATTTGTATAAATTAGTAATAATGGTGGTATCACCATCCCATGTAATGTAATGAATTTTGTCTTTAGGTAAAGGTTTGTTAACATTTATCGTCTTGCTAATACGATAAATGTTAACAAACGAAGAGAGACATATCCTTTTGTGAATAGTGTCAGGTATATTAAATTACAACTAGTAATAACTTTGTAATTTAGAAACTATAGCCATTGTTACGTCTTTTTTATTAAAACCGCGGATTAAGAGAGCTATAAACGCTTTTAATACCTTATAAATTTACAGGCTTATATTAAAACATTTATTCAGACGGTAATTATAATAATCAGCAAGCGCATGCTATAATTAAAAGTTGCATTTTGGATTATCAAACTTAACACGTTATTAAAAGCAGTACGTGAAATCATTACATATCCATACTATCCATACTGATATTATAAATGCGAAAGTGTGTCTGTCTGTCTGTCTGTTACCTCTTCACACCCAAACCGCTGAAACGATATTGCTGAAAGGTATGAAGATACTTTGAGTCCCGGGAAAGGACATAGGACACTTTTTAGTCCGAAAAAAATGTACAGTTCCCGCGCGATAAATGAATTTTGGCGCAACGGAGTTGCGGGCGTCATCTAGTTCACCATAAATTTCCAGTGCGAATAATAATACGATTATAATTATTTACACGCGTAATGAAGAAAATATAATTATACCTTATAATACAGTGAACTTTAAACTACTATAATAATAAGCTTCTCCTAAGTCCTAACGGTTACCGAGTCGTGAATATCGTCAAGCATTCAATATGAAGCATAACAAGCAATGCTCAGTGAGCTGACAGCTAAAGTTTAATTAAAGATTCATGATAAATAGTGTAAGACTGCAGGCGCGTCTCACGTGAACCTCCATCTCACCACTTAAGTAACTTGCCGGAATGCCAAGCAAACGGGCGACTGAAGCAGCGACTATCGAGCAATGCATAGAAATGCGCGCCCATATTTTCTAAGCATTGCTCGCTGCTTTTTAGGGGTCGTCGGGTACGTTTTGTAAGGATAGTGGGTTGCACCAGAAGCGTTCATATAGTTAAAGTTAAGGTGGTCGTCAAATATGGCGTCCATTATTGAATTTAACTAGGGATTTGGCAGTTCATTAGATATTTTGTTATAATCAAAGTTAAAGTTATAGTTAAAGTAAGTTGATGCAACCCACCCTGAGCCATAATGTGCTTCATCGCAAGAGTAACTTACTAATTACTTTATAATTTGACAACTACGAATAATAAAATTTGACAACAAATTCGAAATGTCGTTTGCTCAGTGTGTTATTAGATCAACCGGGCCATATCTACATTGAAATAAATATAGTGATATTCTATAGAGCCAGCGTATTGACTCACAGTAATTCGTGTACGACACAGCTTTAAAAAATTACCGCGCGTTATTGGTCAACGATAGGCGCGGCGTAGGTTTATTGGCTATCGCTTGGATTATTGGCTTCAAAAGCTGTCAAGTTCTATAGGCCAGTCTGTATCGACATAAAAAACGAGAAACATTGTAAACGCGATTGTAATTACGATTTTGATATATTTTGTTAGGTCCCTTGAGAGTAGTTAACACCCAAGTTTGCAACCCTGAAAACCCTGTGCTGCTCCCACGGTGCTCGAAAAACTGCGAAATTTTGGCACATATTTCAGTTTGTTATAAAAATCTACCTAAACGAAGAGTTTTTTCAAGTACGTTCGTAAGAACTTTAATAAAGATAACTAAATTTGCTACAATTTTAGCGAAACCTGAATACGCTATATCTTTTGGTTGCGAAGATACAGCAAGTCAAAGATGGGCAATTCTCCCACAGTGCTAGGAAAACTGTGAAATTACAGAATTTCCGATGTAACAGCTCTTGTTTCAGTTTCTTTTTAGGGTTCCGTACCAAAAGGGTAAAACGGGACCCTATTACTGAGACTTCGATGTTTTTTTTTTATTTCACCAGACGACAACGCCCATACTATTTAATAGTTTGTGCGTTTTAAGATGATATGGCTGATAGTTCTCATATTCCTAGCTACGGTTTTTTACAAGAAAAAAAAACTAAATGTAATAAATTATATTTCATCTACAAAAACAAATGTTTATCAATGTAAATGAATAAAAATGAAAAGTTGCTAAATGCTAACTTATTAATATAAAATTATGAATATTAAACTGTGAAATAGGAGTATAAAATAATAACAATAATAAATTCTTTATTTGCACACACAAAAGAAAAGACATATAAGAGACAAAAAACAAAAGACATAACAATAACAAAAAGTATAGAAAAATTACAAAATTGTGCAAAAAGGCGGTCTTACTGCTTTAAGCAGTTTCTTCCAGACAACCGACAATAAAATTAAAACTATAAATATTAAATATTAAATATACTAATTACATACAATATTAATAACATAATATATAATAAACTAAATAAACTTTACACAGATATAATAAGACAAAAAAGTATAGTTATAATATAAAAGAACCTACACACCAATAGTTTTATATAGAGAGGTCCAAGTAATATTGTTTTACACGTTTTTTGAATATATTTATAGATTCAGATTTTTTAATGAAATCGGGTAAGGAGTTCCAGAGTCGCACCAAGATGACGATGTGTTGTCAATTTTGATGCGCTGTCGGCGCCCCTGTAGGAAGCTGCGGAACCATTCTACTACGATCGGAGATAGATTAAGTGAGCTAGGAAGAAGTAAAAGAATATCATGGTCTACTGAATTGAAGGCATTGCTAAAGTCTAATAGAGTAAGTATAGTTAATAATTGATTTTCCATCCCAAGACGAATATCATCGGTAATTTTCACCAAGGCCGTGGAGGTGCTATGCCCGAAACGAAAGCCAGATTGTAGTGGATTTAGTAAATTATGAGAATTGAGAAAAGACTGAAGTTGATGATGTACAGAACGTTCTAAAATTTTTGAGAGGAAGGGAAGGATAGAGATTGGACGGTAATCACTGAAAGATTTAGGACTCAGTTTTTTGGGGAGAGGAATTATATTCGCATATTTCCAGGAGGAGGGAAAGACGCCGGTCGTAAGTGAGAAGTTAAGGATGTGTACAAGAATCGGAGCTAAAATATCTAATAAGGGAACTATCATATTTCGACCTATGCCGTCACTGCCCGTGGCCCTTGAAGAAATTGACATAACAGCCTTTTTAACCTCTGTGACTGACAGCTCTCTAAAAGAAAAGGAAGTATTATCAGGAGAAGGTAAGGTGGACAGATCGCGGATAGTTTGAGCTTTCCTACGTGTGTCGAAAACTCGTGCTGATCCGGTGAAATGGGAATTCAAGTGGTCTAAGTTTAAATCCGAAGGAATGGCTGCTTTGGAATCTTTACCAACACCCAGAGATTTTAAAAATTTCCAGACTTTAGCTGGATCAGCGTTTTCAACTGATGACTGAATGTGGCATCTCTGCGCATCCCTGCAAGCAGTATTGCAGCGATTTCGTAGTATATTGTACTTTAACTTGTCTATTTCCGAGTGAGATTTTCGAAATTTAGCTTTGGCTCGGTTCTTTTTGTTTATCAGGGATCTGATTTCGTCTGTTAGCGAAGGTGCTGGTAAGTGCTTAATTTTGACCGGACGTAAAGGAGCATGTGTATCAAACAGTTTAATGATGGTGTGGTTAAAAATATTTATTTTGTCGTCAATCGTCTGGGCATTAAAAATGTCAGACCAGTCGACATTGCTAGCATCCTCGCGAACACGATCAAAATCCATGTTTTTCATGGCTCTTTGCATAATTATTTTAGGTTTTGTCTTAGCTACTCGCCATTTGTATGATAGGAAAATACAGTCATGATAAGAGAATCCGTCAGCTGGGTGTTGGCCGTAAGAATCAACTAGATGAGGTGAAGAAAGAATCATAAGGTCTAGGAGAGAGGGTATGGAGTGAGGATAGTGGTGTGTAGCTTGTAGAGGAAGGAAACTTAAGTTAAAGGAATTTACGGAGGAAGTTAGCTTTTTGGCCCGACGGTCGTCTTTAAGAAGACATGTGTTAAAATCTCCCATGAATATAGTATCGTCATATGAAGGAGTGAATTCGTCAAGAATTTTGTCGAAGGAGGGAAAGTAGTTGACGGTAAGGTTAGGACTATAGAAGACACCTAAAAGTAATTTAGAATGACCATTTGTAACTTCTATCAGGAGGTGTTCAGTCTCGTCGGCGGGTGGTGGTTGTGCAGAAGTTCTTAAGATTTTATAACTGATATTAGATCGAAGGTATATAGCTACCCCACCACCGGGTCTGCCGATTCGGTCGTTCCTAATCAGTTGATAGCCAGGCAAAGAGTAAGAGGTAGAGGACAGACATGGTTTAAGCCAAGATTCAGAAATTAGTATAGCATGAACAAAGTCTTGGGAATCGAAACAATTAAGGAGATCGGAGTAGTGTGCAGGAATACTTTGGGCATTTATGTGGATAACATTGAAATTTTTCTGATTAGTTGCAAGGTGAGAAGTAAGTGTAGAGAGTAATGGATTCGAAGAAGAACTATGAAAGCTTTCATCGCCGCTATTTGAGTCAGAGCAGGAGAAAAAACTGTCATTGGGACTTAAATTGGAGGATGACATAAAACCAAGAGACTCTAATATTATAGTGGTTACCTGTTAAAATTATGGTAGTGTCGTGTAGAAAACTAAATTTTAAAAAAAGGTGATGGTGTAGGTATATCTGGTTAAATTTAAGTATAAAATTAGTAATATAATACAATAAATAATAAAATATAATATAAATAAAAATAAAATATAATAATAATAAAATATACAATCAAAAATAATATATTAAAAAACTAATTATTGTTACGAAAATATATTTTGAAAAATGTCAGATGCATGAGACGGAACTTATGCCAATAGAGATTAATAAAAAGGGCGGCCATCTTAAATCGTTCGGACAGTACTGAAAACTGAAATAAAGTAAACAATATAGTGTGAACGCAAATAAATTTAATACAGGATGTCGGATTGACCGAGCGATTGTTTTATATGTCATTTAAGTATACTGGAAGGCAAAGTTGTGACTGTTAAACAAAAGGGAATCCTTACATTTATTGAAGCAAGTGAAAAACGTGGTCTTCGAGAAAACAAAGATTTTCTTTTGAAGAGGAATGAAGTCTCCGTACATGATGCATGCAGAAAAAAGTATACAGCTGAAAAGAATATTGCTGCGTCTGTTCGTCGAGGAGGGGATCAAAAAAATCATATCTGTTGTCCGACTCGCACTTGGCCAGTTTTTAGTATTTGTTGTTATAGCGGCCCTAGACATACATCACCTGTGAAAATTTAAACTATCTAACTATCACGGTTCATGAGAAACAGCCATCGAAACATTATCTTCAAAAACCAGCAAAAATATCACGTTTTTGTATGGGAGCCCCCCTTTATATTTATGTATTCTGGTTTTTAGTATTTTTTGTTATAGCGGCAACAGAAATACATCACCTGTGAAAATTTCGACTCTCTAGCTATCACGGTTCATGAGATACAGACGCAAAACTACTGAACGGATTTTGATTTGACAATAACATTGACAGCACAGGGTTTTCAGGGTTGCAAACTTGGGTGTTAACTACTCTTAAGGGACCTAACAACATATAACAAAATCGTAATTACAATCGTTTTTGCAATGTTTGATGTCGATACAGACTGGCCTACTAGTCATATTATTGGCCCCAGGGGTCGTACGCTGCTAAATACCATTGAAGTTTCCCTCCAGTTGCCGCTGCCACTGCTACTTCGTGGCCACGCCTGCGAGTACGGAGCTAACAATAAATTCATGAACCTTCCACCTCCTTTGTTTAAGGCGCTAATTGTCAGGAAGGACCGTTTAAATGAGGTAAAGTTAATTCGTCACTGCAATCATTGGAGGCATTAATTTGTTACATTGTTTCGTTAAACGTTCATGTTTAATGCCATTTTTGATACTTCATGGCCGTCTTAATATTTTTACCTAGATAATATCTAGGTAAAAATATTAAGACGGCCATTATGTTACTCTAAATATTAAAGAAGCAAGCAGTATTCTTTTTTTTAAATATAATAAAATGAGTCAAGATCCAGTTAAAATTGAAATGAATAATAATTAGATATTGACTGCAACTTTATTGCGGCAGTATCTCACGCGGTAGCCGTAGGTACTTTGTTTTTGATAAAGACTAGGTATCCTTTCTTGGAAGTCAAAGAATTCTACCAATTCTTCTTAAAATTTATTAATCGGATTGAGCGTAACATACACACTGAAAGAAGAAGAAAAAGAAAAGAAGACAAAAATAAACACACTTTTAATATCAATAATATGTAATATTATTTTCATTTAATTCAAGTACAACATGTTTAATTCGCCGAGAAATTCGGCACCATCTAGTTGTAATTTAATATGACTTTGTTGTGGCGTATTCTTAACCCAAAGACACCCCGAGACGGCAGTCGGTGAGCGAGAGGAAATAAAGTTATGATTTATGTAGTGAAATATGTTGCAGGCGAGCCAACTCTAAGCACTCCCGATGCTCTGTCCTTGCCAACATAAATTTCTTTCAAAACAATTGTCTTACGGTCTACGATATATTGAATGGAATTTTGGTATAGAATTAGAGATTTAGGAGCGTTTATTTCTGGTCCTTTCTTGATTTTGCGCTGTTATATTTTTTATGCAATGATATAAAAGTTTTTCCTACACCTCTTTAATATTAAATCGTACATAATAAAGTAAAATTATATCGTATCGTATTTATTATAATATCTCAATAAACAACATAATTAGTTGCTTATAGAGATATGAAATTCATGGAAATAATATTTATTATAGTTATTATTGTGTACTGTGCAATAATTTGAAGTTGGCAATTTTCGAAATATCTGTTGGCTCTAATGGCAAATTAGTTCAGCAACTTTGAACTCTACTCCTCACTTCAGATTAAAGGGACGTGTAGATTATATAGTATCAGCTTGCAAGTTCATTGTCAAGTTTTCTCACGTGGCAGTCTCCGGAACTTCAACAAGAAAGCTTACGATAATAATCTATATAGAGTCTACAGTAAATTGGACCAATTTGCGGCAGCTAATGAAAGCTAGCCAACAATAGTTAAGGAGAAAAGTGGCTAACATGACTTACTTTAATTGGGAGCAATGCTGGGCTTACAAAAATGATCATTGATCACGTAAAAATATTTCACAATTTATTAATACTGTAGTCTACAGTCTAATGTACAGAAACATTTGAATAGATCGAAAGCAAAAAAAGATAAAATATTTCATATGAGAAATATGAACAATAAATTTGAATTCACTTTCTCATTTGAGCATGGTTACGGCTGTTATCTCCTGGTCACGGTGACAGTCCGCCATGTTCTTTTGTGGTTTGACGGAGGTCGAGCTGTGTGCTGGCTCGATTAGGATGTTACTCACGGATTTTACATTACATTCGACATCAATACAAATATATTTTCATAACTTTTACCTATTTAGTTAGGTTTTTATGGGGATGCTGATAAAGACAACAGAATAAAATTGACCTGGTATAAAATTTTTAGCCTCCATTCAGTCAGATTTATTGTTAAACAAAGCGCAAAAAGTTCTAAAATAGAGGGGCAGTTTGATTGTTAAGCATTCAAAAACTTAAAATAACATACACGAAAACTACAAAGAAAACTCAAGATTTGTGTTATAACGAAAAATCGCAGTTATTTAATGCAAAGTTTTCTCGCGCCATAATAAATCACGTGTAAATTCCCTCCTACAAGCGGGCACGTATTGCATCTTAAATCCTACTTAGCATTAACTCTGGCGATTGCAGGAGGTATTTAATAATGAATTCTTTAAGCGTCACGTATTTAATACCGTCGCTATTTTAATGAGCGCGTCATAAAATGTTATAGTGAAGACAAAGACAAGATTAATTCGGTGCATTAGCACTATCGCGCCGTAGCTGCCGCCCGCCCGCGCCGTCCGCGCCGCGCCGTTCGTACCTCGTCTCGGAGATACGTATCTACGATTTATTGACGTAATATTTGGTGTTATTTGGAGGGCTTTGAATGCTGCAAAATTACTTCTATCAGATTTCAATCAACGGCTCCGTTGATGTTCTGAATGTCATCGAAAGGTTTTCACAACATGCAATGATCGCTTCCTTTATGGGTAAAAATTAATAAAGCTCTTTTTAAGGATATTTTTACCATGTTGTTTGCTTTGACGTGTCACTCTACAATTTTTTGTAATATAGGCTTCAATTTCATAATAATAAACAGTGAAATTTCACGGAATATCAACTAGGTATTTAAAACCACACTCAATTTACAAAGTAGAGCTTTACTTGTATTTTAATAAGCAATAATTACCATCTTCTATATCTATTTTTATTTTAAAACCACACCTAATTCACGCAGTAGCATAATCTTTAGTTGTATTTTAATGGGCAATTACAATAATGCAAATGTCTAGTGCTAAGTGATGGAGGGATGCGGGTCGGGAATGTTCTGTGCCGATGCCCGCTCGCAGATCGCATTACGTCTTGCTTGCATTCCGTCGCTCCGGCTCACTGAACCTACACATTTAATTCCAATATCACTATTGATTTAGACGCTAATTTAAATTTGTGGTTTATAGTGTGATATTAGATGTGAAACATTATCGAAAATTTACGGAGCGACTATAAATACATTTACAGATCCTCTTTGGGCAAATTCTATTTTTTAAGTTTATTATATCGGAACTACAAAAACATCAGAATATATTATGCTTAGTTGAAGTACCTTTTGCGTAGTACCTAGCAGACTAGCAGTCATATTTTGGGATGAAACTAAAAAAAATAAAAGTAATAGGCTATTAGCGAAACACAACTGATACAAATTATCCGCAGTGCTGATTGGCTCGCGGCTTCGTTGGGGATCATTAAAGACTTTCGATGATAAGCCCCAACTTTTACTTTATTTATTTTGTTCAATAACAAACAGCATAAATACTGCAACATTGTTTTAATCGGCCAATATTTTCCGAATTTTTATGTTTTAAAATATTTTTAAAATAGGTCGAACTTGTACCCGATCATTGGGAGTTATCCTACTTACTATATTGGCAACATAGATTTTTTAACTGACTTCCAAAAACGAGGAGGTTATACGTTCGGCTGTGGATATTTTTTTTTTTTGTTTGAAAATACTGGTAAGCAGTAACTACTTAATTGTAGATTTACAAAGTTTACTTTTTCATACTAAACCAACATTCAAAAAATCATATTTAAAAATATGCTCACTAGATCTATTCGCATTATTAATGATTGCGTGTAGTATTTTTTTTTGCATGTAGTATATTTTTAATTTTTTATCCATACTCACTAATAATAATAAATCCCACATCGGTTTCGGTGACGGTGGCCGGTTTCATTGAACCAGGCTAATGACGCAGGAGTAATTTTATAGTGCCCAAGTGTATGCGCAGTACACAAGAGCACTCTCTATTCCTTTTACTCTCATAACCCAGTGGGACGGACAACCGACATGACTGGCGAGAAATCAAGCGCAGGACCGACTTTTTACATGCCCATCCGACGCATGGATCACCTTACTTGTCAATCAAGTGATCAACCTAATATTCCATATTAATATTATAAATATAAAAGAGTGTCTGTCTGTCTGTTAGCTCTTCGCGCTTAAATCGCTAAATCGATTTTGATGAAACTCGGTAAGTATCCAGATAATATTTTGAGCCCCCCGGGACCGGGCATAGGATCTGTAAATATTTAAAGGTTCTCACGCGATAAACGTATTTCAGCACAACGGAGTTGCCGGCAACATCTAATACTTTCGGGTGTTTTACCTAACGGCCTGTCCACATCTCCACGTCACGACGTCGTCAACGTGGAACGGTGCGGTAACGTGGCACGATACGTTGACGAGACGTGAAAATTTACGTCAACGTAACGTGAAAATGCACATCATGGTGTAGGAACATTTTACGTCTTTTTTTTCTTAAATCTCTTTCTCCGTTTTTTTAACAATAGCAGAAGCAGAATACGTATTGTGCGGCCCATAATATCTAGATAAACAGTGAAGAATGCAGCAGTTTTTAACCGACTTCCAAAAAACGAGGAGGTTATATGTTCGGCTGTGGATATTTTTTTTTTTATTTTTTTTTTATTTTTGTATGTTCAACGATTACTCCGCCGTTTGTGAACCGATTTTCGAAATTTTTGTTTTGTTGTATTAGGTTTCACTCCAATTTGGTACCATGTTCATAAAAGTGGTGACCTGATGATGGGATCCATGAGTAATCGAGGGAACTCCTCGAAATTTATATGGAAACATATGGTGATTTTGGTTTTATGTGAAGTGAACTAAGAATATGCTACTAAAAAGTCAAATATTGGGTCAAGGTATACCATAGTTTCGAAGATGCTGAGAGAACTCCTGACTCCTTATAGATACACGTTTGGGAGTTTCGGCGTTGTTTTAAGAACAGAAAGCATATGCTACTATGCAATTAACATTCATCATCATAATCATAATCATCATCATCGTCATCATCGTCATTA
Organism: Polyommatus icarus; assembly: GCA_937595015.1. Classification (NCBI taxonomy): domain Eukaryota; kingdom Metazoa; phylum Arthropoda; class Insecta; order Lepidoptera; family Lycaenidae; genus Polyommatus; species Polyommatus icarus. The sequence continues at coordinate 15,149,715 of OW569326.1, forward strand.
CCACGTCGTGTTAAGGTCACCAATGTCTCATGGCACAGAATAGATAGTAGTACAAGGCATAGGTATGGATATACTAACTCGTAGTAATAATTATGTATTGTTACATAACAACACCTGTTTGTTTAATACACGGCGGTCGGCGCTACAGAGGCGACGGTGTCGCGCGGGCGGCGCGTGGCGGCAGATGACAGATCGAATATTTTACTACTTTATATTATACAGATCGAATACTTTACTAACTACTGTTCACTTCACTGATAATATATTATTTTGTCAATGTGACTTGTGACTCTTAGTGTAAAGAAAAGACGTCATACGCCTAAAACTGGTCTTATGGTTCTGTAGGGTTACCCTGGGACGTTAATCCCTCTGGCGTATTATCATATTAAGACAACCAGTGAGTGTGAGCGAAAAGAACAAATTTATCGTAGCGAATTAGTTATATCAAATGCTGTCGAGTAAGCGATACCGCGATGCAGATGCTTAACAACGACATCTGTTGTTGAATTGCGGAACTAAATTTTCTTAGAAAATATAAAGTTTACAAATCTCAACACTTAACAAATTGTAATAAAATACGTAAAATATACGCGAAGGTTTACGTACTAGTGTAACTAAAAAGAGTGAAATTATTATTATTTTTAACAAAAAATTAAAACCGACTTCCAAGGTAAAAACAATAATAACATTAATATGAACTAAAAAGTATTAAATAATTTTTACTATCTAATAGTGCCTTTTTCCGAATTCGGCTAAACCTCAACTATTTCTGCACTCAACCTTCATAATTTTGAAGTCGGTGCAAGTTCCAAAAGTTTCAAATATTCTGTCAGAGGACTGAAGATTCAGCTATCTGGTACCGACTTCAAAATAATGAAGATTGAGTACAGAAATAGTTGAGGTTTAGCCGAATTCGGAAAAAAGCACTATTAGATAGTAAAAATTATTTAATACTTTTTAGTTCATATTAATGTTATTATTGTTTTTACCTTGGAAGTCGGTTTTAATTTTTTGTTAAAAATAATAATAATTCATGGCATGGTGACGTACAATGTTGCTACATCGTGACGAGCATTTTTACGTTACGTTGACGTAAATTTTCACGTCTCGTCAACGTACCGTGCCACGTTACCGCACCGTTCCACGTTGACGACGTCGTGACGTGGAGATGTGGAAAGGCTCTTATTCTGGAAAAGACGAGACAATACACGTAAGCACAACACGCAGTCAGTTGGGTGCGTTGACAGTCGGTGATAATTTTATTGGGCGGCTGTCTGTCGTCGTGACGCAGGTCACTTGAAGAAGGTTCACGAACAATTCAATCACATGTACGTGATTTACAACTCGCTCAACACCTCATATTTGGGAATCGATTGAGTTAACTTAAACATTTTCAGGTCTAACTACATATAAAAAATAAAATATCCCACTAAAGCATAATAAATCAAACTTAAATTACTGAAATATTCCTACATTATTAAGTGTTGTAAACAATTACAATGTAATATAATTTATAACTGTTAACAGCGGACACACTTATAAGTGTGTCCGCATACCTACCGATTTCCCTATTTGAGCTAGATGGATATGAGAACACTTTGAGTAACACTTTGAGTATATATATAATTTTATGATAATTAAAGGACGTTGGATAGGCTTTATCTAAAAATGTACAGTTCCCGCGCTACAAACTAATTTCATTACAATGAATAATGGAGGGAAATATCTAGTTTTATTATATTGTAGTTAAAACTTAGAAGCCTAATATCCAGTATGATAGAGAAAAGGGTGTGCGATAGGTAGGCATTACAAACTAAGCACCACATTAAATCTTGCATGACCGTAGCAAATGCATTTCCGGTTACTCTGTAGAATTAAATTAGCTTATTTCCTTTAAGCGACAATTTAGTCGGCGCTGTCACAAATCGTCGGCGAGGGTAAACGTAGACTATTAAGGAAATACAGCAATTCGAGCGGCCCTTACCCTACATTACTGCGCAATCTTACACCGGCGAAATTATAAGCAACACCTTCTTATGTCGTGTCTGGAGGCAGTAACACGTACTCAGCAATAACCGGGCGGATGCCGGCGCCGACTGCGCTCATTTCGAGCTAGATGTAGATTCAACTCGAGCGCTTTGAATATTCAAATTTCGAGTTTTATTACTTTCGATGCCGTGTCACGTGACATTTGATGAATGGGCTCAGTAGCCCATTTTGAGTCCCGGGACCGGGCATAGGACTTTATCCGCAAATATAAGTTTCTCGCGCGATAAACGTATTTCAGCACAACGGAGTTGCGGGCAACATCTAATATTCAGCAGTCAGTACTGCTTACGTGCAGAATTAAGGTACTAACGAATCACTGGAATAGTCTCTACTGCTTTTAATAATAACATTCTAACAATCTAAAAAAAAACTAATTTTTTTGACAAAGCAATTCAAATACAATACACGCCATTCATATATGATACTCGTATAACATTATAAGTTGTAACTTATAATCCATCTAGTCTAGTAGGACGCTTTAAAAATAGTAAGGCTATTAAAATTCAATAGTTTTCATTAATTATAAGTCATACGAAACGTTGGAAAATTTAATTTCACCCTGGAAATGCCAAAAGTATTTTTCACCGAATTCCGGTTAATTTTATTTGGGCAAAATGTTTGAATAATCCGCAATTAAAACTGAATGGTTGTATAATCCAATTTATTAACACAATGCTATTGTGTTGGAGATAATTATAGGTTAAGACAGGGCTTGCCAAACTTATTTTAACTCGAAAACCCTTGGGATACCCAAACTATACAAAACAGATGACAAACAAAATAGAAAGTAATATTTAATTTTATTGCCTTATTATTATATAATAATTTATTTTTAAAGAATCAGTTACAACTGATTTTCTACATAAGAAGATACACGATGAATTGATAATAATTAAACTTGCCTACGGAAATCGATTTAGTAATTTCTGAGATCGGGAATTATGTAGTCGATTTTTTAAGATTTATAATTGAAGTTAGTGCATCTACTCCACTTTTTATCAATTTTACTTTACTTTATACCTACTCGTATACTTAAAATCAATTTAATTAAGAAATTGACGATGTGATTCTGATCCTCTGCACTTCACTTTCTTTTCATCACATCATTACACATCGCGATCCCCTTGGCATCACATTCGACAAACAGTTTGTAAAGCCCTGGTTTAAGAAATAATAGCTTTTTAGCTAATTTATTAAATAAACAACCCTTCAACAATAAAACTTTTGGCATTTTAATTATTTAAAATACAAAACTTCACTGAACAACAATTATTATATGACGTGTATGTGCAGGTTGGTACCTGATTAAAAATTATTGACAATAATATATTAGATATTATGTAATATAACATAGTACATAGGCACATAGTACATAGCTCATAGCACAAGAATATCGCGCACCATATATAGCGTATAGCATGCCAATAATATATAGTAGGTACAGTTGTAGTGTGAACGTGTCCATAACAATGTATGGTGCGCGATACTCTCGTGCTCTGAGCTCTATACTATTTGCTATTATATTATAGCGTAGTCTAAAAACAGCTTTAGGCATAAAGCGAATGGTATCGAGTATATCACGTAATAGTTTAAAAAGAGCCAAGAAAGTTTATTTTCAGTGCCCTTATCTAAGCGCGTATCTACATTTCGTTGACAAAAGAATGGACGTTGCGTTTTTAAGGAAACTTAGCATTTACAATTCCGCGGCAGCTCTGCACCGGACAAATGCACCTTCCCATAAGTTGCCGCACTGAATTTAAATTTCGTAAACAAACAGAACATACACATGCAATCGCGTGGCTCCGTCCGACTATTTAACCAGCTTTGTTTATCATTCCGTTCTCCCGCTGTTTACTCTATTGTGACACAAACATTAAAAAAAATATTTCCTCTCATCGATTAAAAATTCTATTCATCTTCTCGTTTCTGATGTTTTGTTTGGGTTCCGTTGTGAACATGTTTGATGGGTCAAGGCTTTTTGAAGTCAGATGGGAATATCTATACCTGCAATTCTCAAAATGTCCTCAACGGAACCCTGGGGCTCCGCAAAGCCTTCATAGAGGTTCCGCGACCGATACATGATATAACGAACTCGACTCGAACTCGACTCGAACTCGGCTCGAGCTCTACTCGATCTCGGTTGTCTGTAAAGTCGGTTTACTGACGATAGTTGAACGTGACAACGTCATAGCCTTAAATGGAACGCCTCAGGGCTCAGAGCGAGGTAACGCCGCATATTGCGTCATGTTTTTTCGTGCGCGCAGCCCATATCGAATTATAAGACGTTGTCACGTCAAAAATTAACTCATTTAACGTACGTTATAAAACCACTAATCTATACTATCTATCCAAAACGACAAGTAGTACCCGAAAAAAATAAATAGAGAAATACTTACAAGTGGTTAATAAATACTCGATATAATATACATTTAATACTACTTAATCTTGAAAAAAAAGTATATTCTTTAAATCATTAAAATTATTTTTGCAGGTAGTTGACACAGCCACGGTTTATTGAGCCGTGTCCAGTAAAATAATACACCTAAGCCCTAAAAAACAACTGCAGGATGAACCACCGTCCAATCGGTTGTGTCATAGCAATAACAGTTTCAAAACAAAAAGCAATTTGATGGTTTGCCGACAGCGCGTGAGGCAAGGCAGGTGCTATCCGAAATTGATTCCCGCGGCGTCGGCACTCCGGCTGATGACGTCACTAGTGTCCGCTGTGACGTCACACCTGTAAGCCTTCACTCGAATATAACCTGTAAGCTACGAATAATAAAAACTACCTGTAAGCGATAAAGCCAGACTCATTGTTACCTGCGTCATGCAGTTTTATCAGGTTTTAGTTGTTTCGTATTCTAAATAATAATTAAAAAAATAATTTAAATATGTGATAGACTGTAATAACTGATAAGTGATAAGCTTAAGTAACAAATAATTAATGTTTCCACTAAAATCTAAAAATCAATCTTGCGTTAAAGATGCAGTAGACTTTAGTTTAGTAGTGTAGTATTAATTAATTATTATTGTAGAGAAGCTAAGAGAACTCATTGCTACTTTATTTAACGTTTTAATTCTTTTTAAAATACTCGTACTTTCTTAATAATTTATAAGTACTTCATACTCGTATTTTTCTATTATTTTGGGTTCCGTACCAGCTATTACTAAGACTTCGTCGTCTGTACGCTTGTTTGTCTTCAGGTCATATCTCAAGAACTGCAATAGCTAGACTTCGAAGAAGAGAAATTTTCACAGATTGTGTATTTCTGTTGCGTTACCTACAATACTTACACCACGACGATATTAATTTTGCGTTACCTACAATACTTACACCACCACGATATTAATTTCGTCCTCGCAAATTAAAAACTAATTAAATATTAATTTAAATTATAGAAATAAAATATTATGACGTTTATTTTATTTTTAATGATGTGTCTAATCTTCTTATATATACAATTCTCGTGTCACAATGTTAGTCCGCGAACTCCTCCGAAACGGCTTTGCTGATTTTTACCAAAATTTTATATGCATATTCAGTAGGTAGAACTTAATAATACAATTTTATTAAGGCAATACCGAGTACCTATATATATAATATGAATAGAATTTTCATATGCATCGAAAATAACTGAGTACAAAAATAAAGTCGTAGAAAATGTTTGAATGAGAAATCTCGAAAGCGGTTTTTATCAACGAGTAACACGCTCCGTCCTCCACGGGAGAAGTCTCGCAACTTGTTTTCTCTAAGCATGAAATATTATATTGCATGTCATTTTCGTCGCTCCCAAGTTTCGCTGACTCAAAGTTTTACTCTTGCTTAACTTGATATAAAAATAATTATGATATTATAGCTTTATTGTTTTTTTTGGCTTGAAATTAAGTTTACAACTAAATATGGGTAAAGGAAAAGAAAAAGCAATTGATTAGCTTTGTCCACATTGTCGTGACTCGTGAACAATCGTGACTTTTCAAACATGTTTTGCTTGGTATCAATGATGACAACAAGTAGGCACTTGAAATTTTGACAAAAGCCTTAATTATATGTGTACTTTAATAATTAATAATAATATTTAAATAAAATTAAAATTTAAGGGGGGCTCCCATACAAAAAGCTTTTCCCCATCCCATTCCCATACAAAAAAATTTTGGCCTATTTTTACTCTATAACGGTACGGAACCCTTCGTGCGCGAGTCCGACTCGCACTTGGACGATTTTTTTGTTCAACAAGGGCATGCGTTATAGCTCAGTCAACAGTGAAGGTGTGGCATGCCCGTGACGCGCGTAAAAATCCACCCGCGTTGAAACAAGCGTGTCATAGCGCGCGCTACGATTTCAACGCGCGTTACGGGCATGCCTCACGTTTGACGTTGACAGCGCTATAAGGCAAGCCCTTGATGAACAGAAAAAGGCACAATGTGGAAAAGGCTATAGTGATAGATAAAGATTAGGAAGCATCATTCAATATTAAAGTGCCATTTTTTTCACGGAAAGGTCTCTTCGGAACTCATTGATGGCTGTCAGTGGAAGACGGTTGTTGGCCGAAGTTACAAACTTTTCCTTACAGGGAATCAACGCAATGAATTATGCATAGGAATTAAGTTTGACGTGAGATAAGCAGCCGAGAGATTTATTTGTTGATATGACGTATAAAACATTCTGTTTGCCGACTTGAGTTATAGCTGTTGTTCTATAGTGAATATATCGAAACGCGGACCGAGTTTTGGACAAGTTAAAGCTGATATACGTGGAAACTTTAACCAACTTTATTTTTGCTCTATTGTCTTTATAATCTCATTGAGTAAGAGCGACGTAGCTCGCAACATTTAAATATAATTTTTAAACAATAGCTGGTCACGTGATAATACTTACTTAAAAAAAAACTGAATTAAAAATATCAAACTCCTTTATTGTGTGCCGTTACGTCAGAGTTTATTTTTACGCAAATCTTTTCAACAGTCCAATGTAACAAAACAAAGTTATTACCCCATAATTTTTCATATCCCTAAAACGAGGGATAAGTTACGCTAAACAATTAAGCAAGCCATTGCGCAATTAAAAAAGCCGGGTTGTAACTGGCCGTCATTTTTATCTGAATTACGCACGCCTTACAGGTCCAGCCCGGAAATTTAACTTCATTAAGAATGAAATATGTCCCGACGCCGCTCCACGGCTTGTTGTACGAACGCTTACATTTCCCTACCTCTAGTTTTCTCATCAGAAACAACGGAAATAATTTCAACCGGCACTGAGTTACGACAAAACTCCAGCGGACATCGCCGCATCCGTAATGAGAGCGGGAGATATCGGCGATTTATTGTCACGTGTGGCAAGAAACGAATCAGCTCGGCCAGCCGCAGGTCGGTGTTTGCGAAAGCGATCCTGCGATACTGCTCCGGAACTGGAACGGAATATTTACAATGTTCTTCAGTAGGGAGATAAGTACGAGGTGAAATAGTAGGCGAGCGGCGGTGCAAGGAAGTATTTAATTAAATTAAGCGACGGGGCATTTCGCTCCACGTTGCCCTTGCTAATCACGGGTCGACGTCTATTCGAATACCAAACTGCTTTTGTGTATATTACAAAAACTTTACTATAAAATTATTAAGTGGCGTAACAGATTTTGTTATAATTTATAGCATAGGTTTTAAATCTACCAGATCAATAATGCTGTCCATTCCTCGATTGGTTGACATAATAGTACATGAAACGTTGTTTGAGTCTTGTATTTATGTATAGCTATCGTTTTCAGGTCCACGGTCAGTTATATACGATTTTGTTTAATCTACCTGTAAAAGTAAAATATATTAAGTTCATTGGTCTGCGTCTTCATTGTATATTTGCTTTTTAGGGTTCCGTTCCCAAAGGGTAAAAACGGGACCCTATTGCTGAGACTTCGATGTCTGTCCGTCTATCCGTCTGTCCATCTGTCCGTCTGTCTCCAGGCTGTAACTCAAGAACGATAATAGCTAGAGAGTTGAAATTTTCACAGATTATGTATTTCTGTTGCCGCTGTAACAACAAATACTAAAAACAAAATAAATTAAATATTTAAGGGGGGATCCCATACAACAAACGTGATTTTCCAAACATTTTTTGCTCGGTATCAATGATGACAACAGGTAGGCACTTGAAATTTTCACAAAAGCCTTAATTATATGTGTACTTTAATAGTTAATGATAATATTTAAATAAAATAAAAATTTAAGGGGGACTCCCATACAAAAACACAATTTTTGGCCTATTTTTGCTCTATAACGGTACGGAACCCTTCGTGTGCGAGTCCAACTCCCACTTGGCCGATTATTTTTGGTAAAGAAGGCAGGTTGCTGTAGCCCTGACATCACTGCGACCCATAAGGATCTATTATGACTCCTTCGCACTAGAGTATCATCGCCAACCCTTTATATTATATTTTGCCTATCTGGATTCTGGATCTATGATTTTTGTTAAAAAAAATCATAATTATTATAAGTTGTTTTATTGGAAAACTATTAAACCTCAAAAATATTCAAAGTGACAGGAGCAGACAAATTAACATGTGTCGCAATATGGCCGCAATATATTTTGATACTCTATGTTTTGATATCATATTGTGTCAAATGAGAAAAAAATAAAATTCATTTTATCGTTTTCAAAGTCGTTTCAGTAAAAAAATGAAGTATTTAAAATGATAGATCCAGATATCTTGAAGCAAAATATATAAAATGGAGAAGCACACCAATGAACTTAATGTTTTACAGACAGATGAAACAAAATCGTATACTGACCGTGGACGTGAAATCAACAGCTTTCCACAAATACTAGATTCAAACGATGGTTCATGTATGTGTCGACCAATAATTGAGGAATGGACATCCCCCAGTGATCTCATTATTGATCTGGTAGATTTAAAACCGCCTCTAACTTCCAAAATAGCTAGAGGAAAAGCACACATGGGCATTCAATCTATTGGGGAAACTTATTTGGTAATTGAAAAAGATATTTTTCATAAATCAATCAAGAAAGTATTAAAAGACAATGACGATATTTGGAATTTTTTTTTAAGAAGTGAAGTAAAAACTATACACAAAAGAGCGAAGGAAACTTTCAAACAGATATTTGAACATAAACAAAGCATATTAGCGGAAGAAATGTCTAAATTCTATGAAAAAACACTGGCCGAATTGGAAGAACATGTAAAATCAGAAGCAAAAACTATAGCATATAGTTTTCATACTAGTTTGCTAGACCAACTTAATAGCAAAATTGAAGAAAGATTGAAATGTGAAGGAGTAGATCTAGAGAAAGAATTAAATGAAGAGTTAAATGCCGAACTTAACAAAATTAGAAATTATTACTACATTCTTCTTAAAAACGAGATTTATAACTATACTAAACTGAAAAATAAAGCAATTCAAGAAAGAAACGATGCGGTTATATCATTTTATAGACAAATCGAATCGGAGAGATTAACAAGTACTATGTATGTATTGAGCTCTGAGCGAAAAAAGTGCAAAGTGAAAAAAATTATGTTGGAAAATATCCAATACGAGGAAATTATAAAAAATCTGAATATTTTGGTGCAAAAAGATATTTTACTGGATGATTTAGTCAAAGAAAATGAAATACTTCCTATTTTAAATAAAAAATGGCAAGATCAAGTAGCTAAAATCTTTAGATTGTTTCTAAAATTTATAGGTTTTAGCCTGAATATACTACCTGAACAGAACTCGTTTTTACTGGACTTTGAAAAAATGGTAATGTTACAGTTAAACGAATTTCAAAAACAACCTTTCAATCCGTCTCAAATATTAGTTGATAAAGAAGATCATGATAACATATTCGAATTTCATGAACAAGAATCAGCACAACCTGTATGTGAGGACGCACCCTTCCAAATAGCCGGTAGGTTAGAATCTCCTTTTTCACTTTTCCTTAACTATGGAAGTAGGGAAACGATAGGGAGTGAGGCAGATTATCCATATTTTAGAGTACAGAGGAAATATATCTACGCCAAATGTCATGGTTTTGAAAAAATTAAAGAATTGCTTGGTGCCAACTTATGCACATGCGCAAGTAAGGAAGTAGAAACTATATTGAGACCCTTAAGCAATTTTGAAGCCAAAGATAAGAAAGAATATATTTTGGATTCAAGAGTTGATTCATCAGCTACTTCATCAAACAGCACTTCTATTCATATGGGACCCGATTTGAACAAAGTTAATACTATAAAGGAATGTCCAAATAACTGTGGGAAATTAAATCGAGATCATGACTTTTTGGATCATAAATCGTTTTTAGAATACAATGATGAAAATTATGAAAACCTAACATCTAGTTTTGGCGAACACCAGCCTGAATTGATTGATTCGACTAGGATCAAAGATATCTTATTTAGTGATATAGCATTTCCTGCAGAAGAGGAAGGTTTTAAGACTGTAGGGGTCCAATGTGAAGATGATGTTGATCATAAAAATAGTACATTATTATGCGAGTGTACTGAAACCGATAATTGTAATAATGCTTCTAAAGGTTGTAAAATTCATGACTTACTATTAAAACGAGAACTTTCGTTGAAAAAACTACTTAAAGGCAATCCGAAGTTATTTAGCATTTTATTTTCTGACGAGTCTTCTGACTGTAAAGTTTAGTTTTAGATTTATGATGAAGAAACTTTTGTGTGGTAGATATTACTGTCATGACTGCAGCCTGTGACAAATTTCTGTGGTTTGATACGTTCAAAAATATTATATTAATTTTTGTTACATAAACCGTAATTCTTATTGATTTCCCTATACACTATACAGGTTATTCGAGCGACCACCGTTATCTTTAAAACCATCAAATGAGCCCGTCAAAATGAACAACTTTTTCTATGAGAACAATGCTGGGAACTTAAAAAATCCGTCGTCATACCAAATTGCCGATCCGGGCAATTTACAATATGGGTATGAAAGTGTAATTTTTTTTTTTGAGTTAATCATAGATTTCTTGTCGTTACATTAAAATGATTGATAAAATTGATTGGTGAAATGTAGGGTGAAATACTCTAAACAGTAGCTATACCAGTGACATAAAGCTTATACAAATTTGTTTGGCCCAGATAGTTGGCGACTTATAATATGGACAACAAACTTCGAAATTGAAGTGAACTATTCGTTTGAATAAACCGTTTGTAGCATTTGCGACAGATTTCACGAGAACTGGCGCTTAACACAATATTATGAAACGTTAAAATGTCAACTTACCATAACACTATTTAAGTCTGATTTCTGAACCACCATTACATAACTGGGTCGTAAGTATAGTAACTAGTGACGTAGTTATTTTAGTGTACTAGATGTTACCCGTGAGTAACTACTAACTGTGCCTAAATTCTTTTAAACCGTATATTTTTACTGAATGAAAACTATCCTTTGACCTATCCCGGGACCTACATACATATTACACATTCTTTTAAACCAGTTCAGCAGTTTACATTATAAGATAAAAAGTTAGCAAACTAACAGGTGGATTGATAGACAAACAAACACCTACTTATTTTACGTAGAGCTGTAAAAGTAACGAAAAAAAGCGTACCCGTATGTATTCGTTACTTTAACTGTTCGTACTCGTTACTATTGCATCGTTACTCGTTACTCGATAGTTTTGAATTTTGATACCTCATACTTAACAACCAAGTTTTTTTGATTACTGGGTTCCGTACGCAAAGGTTATAAACGGGACCCTATTACTGAGACGTCGATGTTTGTCCGTCGGTCTGTCTCCAGGCTGTATCTCAAGAACCGCTATTATAGACCTCTGAAATTTTTACAGATTGTGTTTCTGATGCCACTATAACAACAAATACTAAAAATAATTAAATAAAGTTAATATTTAGGTGGGACTGCCATACAACAAACGTATTAGTTTTTTGGCCTTTTACCTCGTAATCCATAATGGCAACATATTGTAGACATTTGAAATTTTCACAAAATCCTGAGTTATATTATATTATATATACTATAATATTTAATTATAAAATTATAATAAAATAAATAATTAAGGGTTTATTAAAAATATTCTTTATATTATGGGGAAATAGTACATAACCATAGAAATAACACTATTTTTCCCTACTATCACAATTCAAAGTAAAAGAGATAAAGAACCCTACGTGCGCGAGTCCAACTCGCACTTGAACGATTTTTTGTATAATAAATTTTATAGGTTAATAGTTATTTAATTTAAGAGTAACATTGGCCTACAATTCACAAAGAGAACAATCCATAATATATTAAAATATATTTTAGGACCATCAAAACGAGCCGGCTCCATCGAATTATAAGACGTTATGACGTCAAAAAATAAAGCAACTACGAAAAATGCGAGTAACGAAGCGCATTCGTGAGTAACGTTTCGTTACTCGGTACTAGGTGGCGTACCCGATATATATATATATATAAATATATATATATATATATATATATATATATATATATATATATATATATATATATATATATATATATATATATATATATATATATATATATATATATATATATATATATATATATATATATATATATATATATATATATATGTATATAACATGTATACTTTTGCACATCACCATTTTTCTAAATTCATAATCTCATAAAATTTGTTAAAGGGTTGCCTGGAAGAAATTGCTTTCAAGTAATAAGGCCGCCCTTGTGTACATGTCTCATTTATAAATATGTTTGTTAATGTAAATTTTATAAATATATTTGATTGATTTGATTTGATCACTAATCGGAATCAGTAACTCACAGTGGAATGTCATAAGTCGCCTACTAACACCCGGGACGTGTGATGACTTAATAAGTTAGGTAGGTTGTTAGGGACTTGTGTAAATTTACCTTTACGCCCGATATACGCCCGCGCCCGTCCCGACATTATTCTCCGCTAACGGTGTAATTTATACGCCGTAGTAAACGCAAAATTTGTGTATTGTTGTAAGTGAATAATGTTACAATAGGGTTAATTCAATATGCGACCTACGAGTAATTGCGCGCGGGAACAATGTATCTTTTCATCACTTTCCCCGTAAGTTACGGTGTTATTAATTTAACCTTTAAGTTACACTGATGTTACTTTTCATCGCTTGCATATACTTCGATATTAAATTTACGAATCAACGCTTACTTACCTATAGTGCAGACTGCAGAAGTCTATGTCTTACAATTACAGGCGTCGAAAACCTTTTTAGTTTTTAGAGAAAAAGTCAATGCTACAAAATGTTAACTTTTAATAAGACAAACAACATTTTTAGCAAGTTTCTCAGGTGTTTTGAAAGGAATTTATCTTTTGAATAACATTGTTGAACTTTTTGACGTTTTAGGTAATCAAAAGCTTTATTTAATACTTGAATTTCTATAAAAAACCGAAAGAAATTAGCCATTATCACCGACACTTATTAAACTAAAGAGTTATAAGGCTCCCGAGCCGGTTTACGATCCCTGTCCTAGAAGATATTTTGTCTAGAATACAGCTACGTCCGAGCGGTGGCCAGCCTATTCATCTTACTTTAGTGATTGGTTATCTTCGCGTCACACGTGCCCAATATTTTAGAATATCCAGTGACTTGCACAACCACTTTTAGGAGCTAGGATTTGTAAACTCCATGTAACGGGCCATAATAAGTTATTTTTGAAGAATGTATTTTAAATACAAGTTGTGATTATAATTAAGGATGTGAGTGAAAGAACCAGATAACTAACATTTTATTGTCTACATAAGGATAATAACTCATTTTTTCCCTTTTAATTAAACAAACCTTGTAACTTATCATCATCTGGCTAAAATTATATCTTACTATACAATTAAATCCACATTTTTTTATTTCAAATCATTTTCCGCGCCTAAAGCCTCCATTTATGAAAAAGAAGGAAGTTTTTTAACTGTTACTTACCTGCTTCTTTCACTCATGTCTTCAATTATGAAGTTTTGTTTCTCGTCTTGTGGTTTGGAGCATAGCTTTGGAACGGGACGGTCGGCTGTTTCATACCCTACTTTCGCGAAGCCACATAGCGTATGTATCGCACGTTTCTACTCAAGATGTGCATGTCAGTGAATGTAATTACACCATGTTTACGTTACCGCTAGCCTACATACAAGTAAGTTCCGTATAACACCCTTTATCTTGACACTTACCCTAATTTCAGGTTGTGTTATAGGAATTTGGGCGTAAGAAAAGTATCAAAGCTCTTCCAAGGGGCCATGACTTCAGTTATCCGAAACTACTGAAGAAGTGTGGTGTATTAGAACTTTAAGCCAGCCTGAACTACTTCCTTAGTATGAGGCTTTCAAGTTTAAAGCATAATAACTGATGGGAATGCCTGTACTGCTGTTTTATCAGAAATCCATGATTAATAACTGTATTTTAAAAAGATAAAACCGACTTCAAATTGTACGTAATTGAGAATTAAAACTCCCTATCTCCAAAACTACTAACCGATTTTGATGAAACTTGCACTATTCCCTAAGTTGAACAAATACCTAGTGCAACAAAAAAAGAATTACTGAAATCGTGATGGTAATTCCAGAGATATCCGAACACAAACATAAAAACATACATACATACATACATACATACATACATACATACATACATACATACATACATACATACATACATACATACATACATACAAACATACATACGTCATACACTTATGAAATTTCGCACATTTGTTCAGACGCTGATATAGACTAACATAATTATACGAAAACTGGACAGTTGAGGAAATATTACATACATACGCGTCGAATTGATAACCTCCTTTTTTTTGAAGTCGGTTTAAAAATATAATCAATTCGACGCGTATGTAATATTTCCAAAACCGCAACGTTATCGTATCAAAAAAAAATAAAATATTAATATAATTATTAACCCCCGACAAAAAAGAGGGGTGTTATAAGTTTGACGTGTCTGTCTGTCTGTCTGTCTGTTTGTCTGTGTGTGTATCTGTCCGTGGCATCGTAGCATCCAAACGGGTGGACCGATTTTGATCAAGTTTTTTTTGTTTGAAAGCTGACATGATCGAGATTGTTCTTAGCTATAGTTCATCATCATCAGCCAGCTCAATGCTGGACAATCAGGGTTTATCTGGTTCATGTCCGTGGCATCGTAGCATCCAAACAGGTGGACCGATTTTGATCTAGTTTTTTTTTGTTTGAAAGCTGACATGTTCGGGAGTGTTCTTAGCTATAGTTCATCATCATCAGCCTGCTCAGTGCCGGACAATCAGGGTTTATCTGGTTCATGAAAGGCCGTTAGCAACTTGTAGTCATTTGATGGGTTTTAATATTTCATTTTAGTTCGAGACGTTTGTGAATATACAATTAAAGTATACACATAATAATGGAAAGTTGGCCTGGTGCTGCACAATCACCAGGTAATCAATAGGATATCCAACTCCTCGCCAACTTAGAGAAGGTAGAGGTTTCGTGTTTGGGCTCATTTTAATTGCGACAACCAGTAAGAAGTAGACAAACAGTAAATATTTACACGCTGCTGCTATAGCATCACCTGGATTCTATAGGAACCGAGCTTCGTATGAACCCAAAGTGCAGGTTTCATGTTTGGGCTCATATTGACAGCCTCATCGATTATTATTTTTAACAAAAAATTAAAACCGACTTCCAAGGTAAAAGCAATAATAACATTCTTATAATATGAACTAAAAACTAAAAAGTATTAAATAATTTTCCTCTCTAAATGTGCCTTTTCCGAATTCAGCTAAACCTCACTATTTCTGTACTCAACCTTCATCATTTTGAAGTCGGTACCAGATATAGCTGAATCTTTATATTTTCTTTGACAGAAAATTTGAAACTTATGGAACTGGCACCGACTTCAAAATTATGAAGGTTGAGTACAGAAATAGTTGAGGTTTAGCTGAATTCGGAAAAAGGCACATTTAGAGAGGAAAATTATTTAATACTTTTTAGTTTTTAGTTCATATTATAAGAATGTTATTATTGTTTTTACCTTGGAAGTCGGTTTTAATTTTTTGTTAAAAATAATAATTTCACTCTTTTAGTTACCTAGTAGATAAACTATAATTAGTGCGTATTTAAATTGTATAAACAATAGTTTTATATTGTCTTCACTATATGTCATTGAGGCGCTCTGTCGGCGCTATCGCTTGTCCGAACTCCTCTCTCCCTGCGATCTCCCTAAAAGCCCCAAAAATATTTGGCCGGTAGGCTTAATTGCACCCTGTATAGACAGATATCGCCACCAATATAAAGGTTGTAACAGAACAAAGTTATAGTACTTACTATAGGGTGTGGTGTATAATTATGTGTCCCTTATATAGAGTTCACTGTGAAAGTAACAGCGCTGAAAGAGCTTTTATTGTGATTAGTATAAGCAAGCGGTCCAGCATCATGCATTTGCCCATACAAAAGTTTAAAAATATTGACTCTTTCGGTGCTGGCACTTTCACAATGAACTCTGTATAAGGGATATAATTATTATAGGGATATACATTATATCCCTATAATAATTATATTGTCTCCTGTTCATATAGTTTTAGTTACAGGATGTATTCAATAGATTTCGCTGAGGTGCTCCTGAATCGCAGTATCGCTTGTACGTAGGAGTTTTATATAGTTGTATTGGCTGTGTGAAATCAGAAATGTGTCACCATTGGTGTGAGCAGTGAGCATTGAAATTTGAATTGTCAACATTTTGAGTGGTAATTATTGATCTCGTATTGTTATTAAAAATATTAATTAACCCTCCAAGATGACCTCCGTCATAGTCCGCGAGTTTATAAGTGGTCGTCGGTGGTAGTGAACTAGTGAGTAGTGACTTAGTGACCATACCACCCTACGCGTCGAATTACTGCGTTTATTCTACGTATCTTGTTACAATTTGTTAAGACTGTTAAGAGTCATACCCCAAGGCCCAAATATCAGGTAGATAAATTTAAACAATACATTTAAAAAAATCTAAGTGAACACAACCCTATGCGTGCTAGGTAATTTAACAATTTAACGCTTCAACTCCTAAGCGGCCGCCAGAACAATGGATTTCCAAGAATCCGCGATCGAAGGATGATCCGAATCACACCCAGCGGCGCGGCGAGTATATTTTCAGTGTCATAATAATATTATGATATTAATCTTTACCTTCATTATTGTAATACATAGTACTATCGCATGAGAAACTTGGAAAGCCGGCCTCGCGGCCGCCTGCGCCTTTCTCAAGCGATACTATATTGTACTACATTAATGAAGATAAAGTTTAAAATCATATTATGACACTCAAAATGCTCGCAGCGTGGCATGCCCTGACATTAGAACTTGAATAGGTACGACGCAATGCCGCGATGTTTACGCACACGCCGCGCCCGCGCGTGCGGCGACGCCGCACCGACCGCCGTGTATAAACAGCCTATATTAATAATTGGTGTTGTTATGTACATAATTATTATTATTGTATCCATACCTATGCCTTGTAAGTTGTCCTATTACCTATTTTGTGCCATGAGACATTGGTGACCTTAACACGACGTGGTAATGATGATGATGACGATGATGATGATGATGATGATGATTAATTTTAATTGCGTGGTAGTATAATATGCTTTCTGTTCTTAAAACAACGCCGAAACCCCCAAACGTGTATCTATAAGGAGCCAGGAGTTCTCTCAGCATCTTCGAAACCATGGTATACCTTGACCCAATATTTGACTTTTTGGTAGCATATTCTTAGTACACTTCACATAAAACTAAAATTACCATATGTTTCCATATAAATTTTGAGGAGTTCCCTCGATTACTCTTGGATCCCATCATCAGGTCACCACTTTTGTAAACATGGTACCAAATTGGAGTGAAACCTAATACAACAAAACAAAAATTTTGAAAATCGGTTCACAAACGGTGGAGTAATTGTTGAACATACAAAAAAAATTAAAAATTAAAAAATAAAAAACAAATATATCCACAGCCGAACATATAACCTCCTCGTTTTTTGGAAGTCGGTTAAAAAGGACATAGATAGATGGTAATAATGAGAATACTTATGATTCTGTTGATAGGGATTATTCTGCACTATAACGAACACAAGTTTAAAAAGTATGAAATAAAATTAAATTAAGAAATTTAAAAAAACCCCCGCCAAACAACTTTAAAAAGTAATGAAATAATATTTACTGCCTTTAGGTTCAAATAATTCCTAACTTGTGTATAGTAATATTTTAGTCCATAATAGGCTACTTGACCTAATTTTTTTCTTCATGCTAATCGCTTCAAAATCATTCATTTTTACAAAAAAAACTAATATTTTAATATTTTACACAGTAGAAACCCATAAAAATGTTTATTGAAAAATATGCCTCTTAAATGGCGCCGAAAACACTGTCCGCCATAGTGTGATGTCATACGCTTTGTATTTTAAACTCTCTTTATTGACATTTTTTTAATGTGCTAAATGTACGAGTCTAAAAGTGCCCAAAAATTATAAAATAATTATATAAGAAATTAGAAATCATTTGTAATGTTGAAAACTTTTGGAGAAAAGTTTTGGCCATTTCATTTCCCGTCTACAATAAATGGAGATAATATATATAAAACTGATGTTTTATTTGAATTATTGAAGAAAATATATAATAGGCTTATTCTTATTATTTATGTACAAATAAACTTACATACAGCGAGCGCGATAAATAAAAGATATTAAATTAGTATGAGGATGACGTCACATCCAAATCGGAAGTACCCCAAAAGCGTTTTCGTCAGTACAATTCCTATTGTCATAAAATCATATTTTCAAATCGACTTTATTTATTAATCATAAGCTTTTATTTGATATTAAGGGTGAAATACGGTTTCCTAGGAGAAGTTCTACTAGAAATATGCATTTGTTCAATGAAATTGAATATAGGTCAAGTAGCCTATTGTTGTCAAGGTGTGTCGGGGGACCGCTAATATAGATGTTTGATTTCATTTCACAATCAATTCATAGCGAACTGAACCGAAATAGTCAACGACTTGGCGATTGTATGTTGTAGTTTACTTGGCGGTCCCCCGACACACCGTGACAACAATTATGGACTAAAATATTACTTTACACAAGTTAGGAATTATTTGAACTTAAAGGCAGTAAATATTATTTCATTACTTTTTAAAGTTGTTTGGCGGGGGTTTTTTTAAATTTCTTAATGTTAGTCTATATCAGCCAGCGTCTGAACAAATGTGTCAAATTTCATAAGTGTATTTATGTATGTATGTATGTATGTATGTATGTATGTTTTTATGTTTGTGTTTGGATATCCAGAGATACATACGCGTCGAATTGATAACCTCATTTTTTAAGTCGGTTAATGAAGTCGGTTAAAAATAACAGATTAAGGCGATATACTTGTATGTCTATCGCCCGCTCTAGCTCAAAATATAAAATTACTAGACTATGCCCGCAACTGTCTAGCACAGAAATTTATTTATCACGCGCGAACCGTACATTTTTCCGTGATAAAAAGTATCCTATCTTTTATCTGGTTCATTCCATGTCCTTTCTCGAGACTCAAAGTATCAATATACCAAATTTCATCAAAATAGTTTCAGCGGTGAACAGGTAACAGAAGACACACTATCGCATTAGTATTTTATGTAAAGTATGGTTGTAGTGTTCTGCTTACTTTGTATCAACCTAGGGGAAAATTATGCAAAGACCGTACAAGAAGAGAAGACGCAAGCATTGGTTTTATCATTGGGTGTTTTAGCTAAGTGCTAAATAGTTTAGAATCTATACTAATCTAGGCTCTTAAAGTAATCTCTCTCATCATAACATTGATTGTAAGTACACTTCAAAATATATTAATTCAACCAACGCGACGCCTGCTTAGTTTCACCAGGTTTCACTATCACGTTTTTATTGATCAAACGTATATTCGTTGTTATGGATATTGTTTTAAATATTATAAGCTTTTAAGCTTCTAATCTACTGGTGGTGTCCATTGCACAAATTGATATTGATTTGTACAATTTATTAAAAGTAACAACAACATAATATCTACGACCTAGAAAATTTTGTTTAAAATTTTAATACCGAAAATTATAGGATACAAATAATTGTATCCTATAATTTTCGGTAGACAAAGCAACGTAAAGAGTATAAAAGCAACGTAAATATCACAATATTTACCAGTACTATGCAGCCTGTCCACGTTGGCTCATGATTGACAAAATATATGATAACGAACGTGTAGAGGGCATATTCGTCTTAAATTGCCCATGATCGACGCCGATCGTGCGTACTATAATATGTACAGAATGTATCAAAACCTGAGTTTGTCCCTATGAAGGTGTAAAAAAGTTACTCTTTCAGCGCTGCTACTTACTACCTTAACGCCTCCGTGGTCCAGTGGTTAAGAGCGTGGCTCTCGGTCGTGGGTTCGATACCCGCGTTGGAAACATGTTATTTCCAAGTTTGGTTAGGACAATGCAGGCTGATCCCCTGATTGTCTGACAACTGACAAGTAAGATGATCCATGCGTCGGAAGGGCATGTAAAAAGTCGGTCCTGTGCCTGATCTCAAGCCAGTCGTGTCGGTCTTCCGTCCCACTGGGTTATGAAAGTAAAAAGGGAGAGTGCACTTGTGTACTGCGCACACACTTGGGCACTATAAATTACTTCTGTGCAACTGGCCTGGTTTCAATGAAATCGGCCACCGTCATCGAAACCGGTGTAGGAGTTATTATTATTACTACCTTAAAGACGTGTTATCACATGTTTTGTTACACCTTGTATACAGCTGCGCAATATTTGTGGCAATCATGGTAATCTATCCTGGTCCAACGTGACGAGGAGCCTTTATGTAGTCTGTTTACAATTCGTCGTATAGCAACGGCGCGGCGGCGCGTTCACAAAACATTCCCGAACCGACGTTTTTCACGGGTATTTAATCTATATGGCTCCATAAAGAGAAAAACAAAAATATTTTCACACGTTTCGTGAATTTTACGGTTTACAAAGTGAAAATTCCTCTCACATGGCTCAAAAACCGAGAAAACTTTCACAGATCAAGCCTTCCAAGTACGAGGGGTCGTCGGTGTTGCATAGCAACAAGGAGTATTGGAGTAAGGTCTTTGAACAGGTATGTAGAGTTGTAAGAAAACAATCTCAACAATATAATTTATGTACTTAATAAATATTATACTGTGCAGAAAAGTTATTTATTCTAGACAAAAAAAATATTATTATCGACAATCAAAACCTTATTAAAATACTAGTTGACCCGGCAAGTGTTGTTTTGCCATATAAATATCATCAATATTCAAAACCTATTCTCAGGCCTAGGCCTAACGAATGTCCATACCCATACAAAATTTCATCAGAATCGGTTGAGCCGTTTCGGAGGAGTTCGCGCACAAACATTGTTATACGAGAATTTTATATATTAGATAGTTAATTATTAATGGACTATTAGCAAAATCTAAAAAAGTCTTATCAAGTGCTCGTAGTAGAAGTGAGCCATTTGCCATAGCCCGATTGAATCTTTTGAGCTTGTCAGTGTTAGAATATAGCCCGTTTATTGAGGAAGGCTATAGGCTATATTTTATCACGCTAAGACTAATAGTGGAATGTGGAAGAAACGGGGGAAATTATTTGAAAGGGCTTATCTCGCGAACTACTGGAGAAATTTTTATGTTATTACTTATTTGGCACAGATAAGAAGTGGACCACGTGAAGGATCATAGGCTATCGATTTTAATAATTTTTTCAGTGGCTATATATTTTATACCCGTGCGACGCCGGGGCGTGTCGCTAGTTAATAATAATCAGCAAAAATAATTTGGAGTTAAGGTTTTTTAACTAAAAAAATATCCAAAGCCGAACATATTATAGCCTCCTCCTTTTTGGCAATCGGTTAAAAAGTAGTGGTAACTGTCATTACGTGGGTGAATTAGTCAATAAAAATTTTTATACGATCACCGTTTTTTAGATCGACAAAAACACTGAGAACCCTATACCTAAAGTGCTGCCCAGTGAATTAAGCGAAAGAGTTTGTGAGATTCTCGGCATTGGAATTAAGGCGGAGAAGTCTTCTAAAATTAATAAAAGCAACAGTATGTATATTAATTTATAGTACAAATACGAATATATTTCACAATAGTTTTCGTCCATCGTCTTCAAGTCCTAAGAAACTCTCCGTCATTTCTGTAATTTAATTTACTGAAGCCAATGATATAATAAATAATAACTCAAAGTAGAATATCATTGACTGAAGCCAATATTGCTTTATTTTAATTTCAGGAATACTTATTTCTAATACACTACTTTTTCAATCGACTAGATACTAGAGGGCACTAAAGACCTTTTCAGTTTATTAGTAATCGAAGTAATAGGTAGTGCCTAAACACACAAGGCCGATAAAATGCGGCCGAAGTTTGGTATGATTACGCCTGCAATGCATTTAATTGCTGGTGAGACACACCATGCCGAAATTACGTCGCGTTATTATTGTATGCGTATCGCATTAAAAGCGTAATCAATAATCATGCCGAACTTCGGCCACGTATTTTCGGCCTAGTGTGTTTAGTAACATAGAGTTCGTAAATTCAAATTCAATTCAAAATCATAAATTTGTATTTAACCGTTTTTTTTTCAGTACATCCACAAAAAAGAATAGTAAAGGAGCCATATTTGTCGTTTAGGAAACAACTCCACATAGACAGGGAGTGGCAGTCTGATACTGAAGTGGAACTTGCGTCCGAGTGAGTACAACTTTTTTTATTCATCAAAGCAAACATATCGCCTGATGGATAGCAAATACTGTCGCCGAAAGACGCAACACCGGAGACGTCGCAAATGCATGGCTGGCATTAGAATTTAATATAAAACCAAAATTTAATGTTTTTGAAATACAAATCTATATCTAAAACGAAACGTGGAATTAAGGACACAAGTTGCAACGTTTAGGTAGTAATGTTATCTAAATAATGTCATAAAAAATCAGGCGACGTCTGTATTAGCAATGATTAGGTTTGAGTTGGTAATTTCCGTTTGAATAATTTGCAATTTATTATTCAAATAAAATTTGATTGATAAAATTAATCTTAATGATAACATACAAGCAAAACGTAGGCCCAACTCTTTGCAGACAGTGAAAATTTATATTTATGGACTATTTTGATCTCTCCAATTGATTCTACTTCAAACACCTACAACACAGGCATTAGAAACTTATTTTATTATAATCATCTTTTATTATTGAGCGGCAATCAAAAAAGAAAAAAATAGTAAATAAATAATAAAATGAATACACATTTTAGTGCTGATGAAGAAATAAAAGAAGATATTCACAGGGAGTTTCTGAAGAAACCTATACGCGAACAAATAACCTGGGCAACTCATTACTTGGAACCCGAGAAAGAACACGAGAAAAGTCTCATCAGACGAGCAGATGATTTGACAGATAGGGTTAGTACCAAAAGTAGGATAACACAAACAAAATAAATCTAAAAAACATTATCACAATATCTTGAACATTTCAAGTATGACATTATCCAAACTAAAGTTACGTGGGTTCAAAAATACGACGAAATGTTTCGAGAAAAGGTAGGTATGTGCCCTTGCGCGCTTCGCTTGGCTCATCTTGGCGGGGATACTCCCGTGCCCCCAGATTATTCGAACACTCAGAGTCTACGACTTACATACGAGTAGTAGTTAATATGTATTCATTGTAATCTACATAGGCTCTCGATGGCAGGCAGTTATGTGTCAAAAGCTTTAGCCCCGTTGCAAGCGCATACGCAATTTTTTGTACATGCAGAAATAACGTTCTTAACAAAGTTCAATCACGTGTGTGGTCATCTTTCTTTTTGTTTAACTTTACTCTACAATATTCATAATATCAAAGCTAAAAATTGCTTTGCCTCTATTAAAATGTAAAATTAGATGTTTTCTTATTTAATACGAAGGTTCTTATTACAACTTTGTATTACGTTTACTTCAGAAATGAGATAATCACTTTGTAATCTTTAATTTTACAGATCGCTAAAGAATTTAGTGACTACATGAAGCAGCTCGGTGGAGATCAACAGTCTCATTTATTTGACACCAAAACTATCAAGGAACTTTTTCAGGTAATATTATTAAGACTCCACTTCACGTTGGCCCATGATTTGTAAACATGTTTGCGGCTGGTATCTACATGTGCATGCACAATGCACAATCGATATCGATACATAGATACATAGTTAATTAAAACTTCGCGAATGCCACTAATCTCTATTTGTTCAACTTTGTCCGAAGTAGGTCTCCGGTCCCAATTCATTTCATATTTTGAGGTTTTGGCTATTTTGGTATATTTGAGTTTAACTATAGGAATTTGAGGATTGAATGCTATGTATAGAACAATTATTATTTATTTACAGATAGAATTTGATACACACGTATCCCGAGGACTTCAAGTTGTGCCGAAAGAGCTACCGACAGTTGAAGAAAAAGTCGCAGTAGCTACGGGGAATGTTCAGGTTAGGTCAAGGATCTAAGTTAAATAAAGTAACAATACTTTAGGGTGTGTATGTGTCCCTTATCTAATATATAAAAATAAGTCGGGTTTCCCTTCCTGACTCCAGAACGCACGAACCGATTTCCACGTTTTTGCATTCGTTGGAAAGATCTCGGGCTCCGTGAGGTTTACAGAAGAAGAAGGTTTATATAATATAATAGAGAATCAGAAAAAACTTCAAGAGAAAAATCATAATTGCGAAAGTATATCTGTCTGTATGTTCCAAAGGCCACGCGGGCGGAGTTGCGGGCAACAGCTAGTATTATTATAGAGTTCTACGTTTGTATGACAAATGTTCCAACGTCAATGATTTGCCCACACGAAAATTTAATTTACACTTTCAGCGCTGCATCGCTCGATCATATTGACTCTATTTCGTAAAATAATTTCAGAAATCTCGCTCTGCCGCTCTTCAGAGGGAGATATCGAATGACATTCGGGCGGAAAAGCGGCCAGATTTATTTTTGGCGTTCGGCAGAAGTGTACCGCAGCAAGACCAGTGGAAGAACCCACGCAATGACACCAGAAACTCTTGGAGGTCGGCGCGGCATGTCCCTCGTGACCTGGTAACGCTGAAGACCGTTTGGGACGGAATTACTCATTTGAGGTGAGAGACAACAAAACCTTGAGAATGTATTTTTGAATTTGAGATTGTTAGAAAACCTAATCTTTTGTAAGCAAATCATTATGTTACGACAATATTAAGCCGTTATTCCACTGCGGCGAACGCTGTGCACGGCCATGCGGCGCACGTTTTTATTACTTTTTGACTACGTCAATTCGAGCGTAGCGTGTCCGTGGGTTGCAGTGGAGACAGTCACATCTTGTATATAAAATTCTCGTGTCACTAAGTTAGTCCACGAACTCCTCCGAAACGGCTTTACTGATTTTTACCAAATTTTATATGCATATTCAGTAGGTCTGAGAATCGGCTACTGGGTACTTTATATATTGATAAGTGCATTTGTTTAATAAATAATAGTAAATTATTACAACCTGAGACTCACGGCGACCATAGTTTGTGCGACGAGATAGCGATCGACGTTGCCATGGCGACATACTTATTTAGTAACTTCAATATGGGCGAAATACTTTATATCATGGCAAAGCAATGTTTGCCGGGACAGCTAGTAATAATATATTTTCTTACAAGGCGAAGCTTGACGCACGTGTGTAGTCTCTCCGTGCGGTGGACTGACGGCTTTAGGGACGCACTCAGAGAGATTTATTAATTACTTTTTAATGAAATCAAGATTTTGATAAAACGAATACATTTTTTGTAAACAAAATATATTTAATGAAATTACAGTATTCATTAATGTCCTAAGTAGTTTTATTAATGCGCTGGTGGCAACATGCACCATCTTGGTTTCACAACTGACCCAGAAACGTTTTATGACCACAGAAATACTAATACAAAACAAACATGCCGAGTAGTTCAAAATATATTTTATTTTTAAACGTGAACTCACATCTGTATGGGACGGTAGCCAGAATATAATTTAGTTGCAAAGGTCGCATATATTACAGAGTGCAATGTGCATCCAAAATATTGTTGTATTATAAAAATTATGGATATTTTATATTGTTTGCTTTTTACCCAAAAAATGTGCTTAGGCTTAAACTGTAAGCATACCCTATGTTAAAGTATTTAAATATTTTATCAAAGAAAATTAAATTCATTCTTCTTTTTATATGCGTTTTCCAATACAAGTGAAATTATTGAAATGAATGTGAAAGTATACTAATATCACTTTTAAAAACAGTTCTACGGTATAAAATAAAGGTTACTACGTACGTAGTACATACTATCTCAGTGGTTACTACAAAATATTATCATTTATCACTAAGCTGGTAATTGGTATTACTTATTAGATATTTTATGAAGCTGGTATGAATTAGTTTTTATAAAAGCGAATTTCATACTCGTATTTGAAGAAAACATTTGCGACCATGTAATCAAACAATCTATCCTAAATTATTCATATTTTTTTAGTGACAACTCGTTTATGGCTCTTTGTTTTCTAGCAATATAGCTAGCAATATATTATTATTGTTATTAATATGTAGCTGTACTTAAATTAAAAAAAAACACAAGTTTGAACTTAAAAAAAACCTCAAACGCCCGTATTTTTAGTCGATTACTCGAGATTTTCTCCACTTGACTCAACCTAAATCTTTCAAAAATTACGACTTTTATTTAATAAAACATCATAATATTTGAGGATTGACGTTGAGTCAAGTGCAGGAGATCTCGAGGAAAATACTAATGATGTGTGTGTGTGACTTTATGACAGGAGCGTGAAGGAGTACTGCCGGTGGATGATAGAACACCCGGAGCACAAGCGTCCCCCGTACCTCAGGAGTCTGGGGATGTTCGACCCGGCGGTGCTTGACGCGCGACTCACGCTGGAGATGGAGCACCAGGTCCCCAGACTCACCCTCACAGAAGCTCCCGCCCCAGTCGATCACATCAGGAGAAGACTGTCCGAGCTGCTCGAATAGAGCTCAGGCTGTTTGCAAATACGCTATACAGAGTGTAACAACACTAAGTGATAATATTTTAGGGTGTGTATGGGACTCCTATATAGAGTTCGCTGTGAAAGTAGCAGCGCAGAAAGAATAACTTTTTTTTACTTTGTATGGAGAAGCTCGAGTAACGCTGGGGCCTGAGGCGATTGCCCTTATCACTTAGTTTTGTTACACCTTGTATGTGAGAAAGTTTTTACATTATAGTTTTAGTTCTTGATAGGTGACGTATATTAATTAATTATTAGAGCTTTATGAATGTTTTTAAAATTTTGAAGCAAACTCTACACAAGAATGGATTGTCCTCTAATTTTGCTTAGTCATTTTTTTACCTGTTTTAAACTTTCAATTTTACTATTAAGAACTTATAATATTTTGTAACAAATGAATTGTTTACTATTAAATTGTTATGCAATATAATGTTATATATTTCCAAAGTTATATAACGTTGGTTTTATAATATAATGAAAATAAAATAAATAAAGTATAAGTGTACGAAGACAATACGCGAGCATTACAGAATTTAACTAACACACAAATTGGCACGATTAACAGGCAAATAAAATTTTGCACACTATTCATATTTCATTCATATTATTTTGTTTGTATACTTCCGACATTTTATGTATCTTCATCGTCGTATGCTACCTTCAGTCGCGATATAAAGATAAGATGTGATAGAATTTTATTATACCTACACAATTTAGCCGTACAAAAGACGTCCACGCGCTCCACACGATATACAGTTTCAAGAATGTCTCATCCGAGATAGCACTCAATGCCGTGTAAACAGTAAACTCGCGATTATATTCGACATGAATAGTGCTAACAAAATGGAATTCGAAACGGTTCTCAACGAGGAATTAGGAGAGATCGGAAAATATCAAATAATAAACATTCTCCTGCTAATGATACCCACAACCGTGTCCGGATTCTTGGCGTCGGATTATATATTCACGGCGGGGAGGCTGCCGCACCGCTGCGCCGTACCTTTGTGCGACGGATTATCGCCGGAATACGCTCCCGAATGGATTCTCAACGCTATACCAGAAACATCCAGCGGCTTCGCCGATTGTTCGCGCTACGCAAATATTTCGAGCGATATGACTCAAAACAATACCTGTCCTATAGAATTGTTCGACATAAACGACGTCGTCAGTTGCGAGAGCTTTGTGTACGAGCGGACGAACACGGTCGTCTACGATTTCGGCCTGGAATGCAACGAATGGCTGCGAGCCCTGGCCGGCACGCTGAACAGTGTCGGAGGAATGTTCGCCCTTCCGCTGGCCGGCCTCGTATCGGATCAGCTGGGGAGACGGGTCTCGATAGTGTTTTTCGCCTTCAACGTCGCTCTAGTGGGAGTCGTGCGGGCGTTCTCGGTCAACTACTACATGTATATAGCGCTTCAATTCTTGCAAACGGCCATCGGGGGCGGAATGTTCAGTGCCGCATACATTCTAGCTACGGAGCTCGTCGGGGCGAAATACCGGGTGGCGACTAGCGCCACGATGTCGTCCTGTTTCGCGCTCGGGCAGGCGTTGTTCGGCGCGATCGCCGCCGGCGTCCAGCCGTGGCGTCATCTGACGCTGACCGCCTTCGCGCCGGTGTTCCTGCTGCTGTCGTACTACTGGCTCGTCACCGAGAGTCACCGGTGGCTGCTCAGCAAGGGCAGGAGCGCCAAAGCCAAAGCCACGCTGGAGCGAGGTGCCCGGTTGAACGGAAGAATTATACCTCCGGAAAAAATGAGCTACCTCCTCACGGCAATATCCGATCAGGAGAAGCTGAAATCGAATTTGGCCGAAATTCCGAGTAGTAGATTACTGTTAGGTCGAGTTATTCGGTCCCCGATTATGTTGCGCAGATGTTGCACGACGCCGGTGTACTGGATCGCGACGACGTTCATATACTACGGGTTATCTATTAACTCGGTGAGCTTATCGGGCAATATATATTTGAATTATGTACTGATAGCTCTAATAGAAATTCCGGGTTATTGGACTGCCGTTTTATTGCTGGACCGAATTGGCCGCAAGCCGACTCTATTTTTCGGGTACATGATTTGCGCGTTGTGCTGTATTGCATTTTTATTTACGCCGAACGACTTTTACGTACTATCGTTGATCTTGTATTTGACGGGCAAGTTTTGCATAGGTACGGTGTTCACGTCGCTGTACCTTTACACTCTGGAGTTGTATCCGACGAGGTATCGCCACTCTTTTATAGCTTTTTCGTCGATGCTGGGTCGGATCGGGTCGATCGTGGCTCCGCTCACTCCGCCGCTGATGTATTACTGGTCGGGGCTGCCGTCGATGTTGTTCGGTGTAGTGGCGACCACGGCCGGCTTGTTGGTGCTCACGCAGCCGGAGACTCGGGGACGAAAAGTACCGGACACCTTTGAGGATGCAGAAGATATAAAATAAAATAAAGGTTCTTTGTAACTTTTATAAAATAAAACTTAAAAAATATATATTGTGTACCTTTTGATTTGACCCGTGGAAGAGCAGCAACAAGCAAAAGCAAAACATAGCATTGCTCGTAGCAATATACTATACAGAGTGAAATTTGAAAGTGAACATGGTATGGGAAACTCAAATCAGTAGAAGAGAGAGTAAGTTAAGAAAAACTGCTTGATTATTATAATTAATCTAAAAAAAACCGGCCAAGTGCATGTCGAGCCACGCGCAATATAGGGTGCCGTGGTACCGCTAGTTTTTTTAAATTTGTGTATGGTCAATGAATGTAGATTTATAACGTGTTGTATAAATACTCATAATATTTAAAAAAAACTATCCAACGACACTCCACACGATGGGGTGGACGCGAAAAAAAAATTCATCCCCGCTTGATGTGTAGGGAAGGTACCATAAAAAATATTTTTTTATGGTACCTTCCCATAAAATTGGGAAAAATCTGGTATTTTTTTATGGGAAAAATCGCATGGTTCCCGCGTGATATACGAATTTTTGCATACGTCTTCATGGTCAAACAGTTTTTAATAAAACGAATATTAAAAATGAAGGACATGTTAAAATGGCAGTTGCAGTTTTGAAACTCGGAAGTCGGACGCTCGTGTTGTTTTGCAAAAAATGACAAAGTCTTCTAGTAATCCGTTTTCAAACCTGTTGGGTATGTTCTAAGGTGATTATAATAGAAAGTTCGTAGGCTCAGATAAATGTTTATTAAAACACTACATAAAAGTCACAATACTATACTTAGCGGCTAGTACAATATATTGCGCGCGGGTACGCTCTACAGTTCCTTAAAACATACTGACTTCAAAAGTTAAAACTCTAAAGGAGCATTGTATTTAGCTCCGTGGTGTGAACTTTGCACTCTACATGTTACGACTTACGTCATAACGACCCTTACAATATTCCCCCCTTTTTTTTAAATAAAGGAATACAAAAAGAAAATATTAGCACAGTACTAACTGCAATAAATCTGCTAATCAGTAACGACACAATAGTCAATATGTCATGTAACATTTTTACGCAGTAAGTGCAGGTTCACTCTTGAAAAAAAATCACAAAAAATGGTTGTTATACTTGAAATAGCGGCTCGTGTTCACACTTCACACTTCACTTATGTGTTGGCACTTGGCGGCATTTGTTTGCCTCTTTGTTTAAGTTGTAAAAAGTGTAACAATTAACAAAGGATTGCTATACTGTTGGGTATGTTCTAAGGTGATTATAATAGAAAGTTCGTAGGCTCAGATAAATGTTTATTAAAACACTACATAAAAGTCACAATACTATACTTAGCGGCTAGTACAATATATTGCGCGCGGGTACGCTCTACAGTTCCTTAAAACATACTGACTTCAAAAGTTAAAACTCTAAAGGAGCATTGTATTTAGCTCCGTGGTGTGAACTTTGCACTCTACATGTTACGACTTACGTCATAACGACCCTTACAAACCCATATTTTTCTTGGTCTTGCAAATTCAGCTTCCAAAAGAGTTCCCGTTTCAGACAGCACCGCATTTAATACTTTTTTGAGTACTTCTTGCAATTGCAAGCTCGCTTTTCGATGTTCGTCCATACTCGCTGCGCTGGTTGACAAAAAAAAAACAATCGCTGGTTGACAGCTACTATTGAATTTACTAAAAAGAGCCACTAAACAAGAATTGGACACACACCTGCACTCCACTGCCTCAATTACTAGTCACTTGCACTTGCACTAATCAAAGTGAAGAATTAGGAGACAGTAAAGGCCTGTACCTTTACTGTCTCCTAATCACTAATTACCTGCCCTAATCACTTGCACTTATTACTAATGAAAGTGAATACGGGCCTTTATAATTAGTAACTTCGAACTCTATGGCATCGTATTATTTAAATTTAGGCACTCTATATAATTTTTTACGAACTACGTGGTACGCTAGTCTGGTAAGTAGTACAATTTTGTAAAACTAGATGTAGTTGTGTTTTTTTAAGTTTAAACTGAAATCTGAGCGGAGTTAAATAAATTTTATATAAGAAATTTTAAGTCACTCATTATTATATTTTTGTTTAATAATATAGAATTTAATTAGCCTGTAATATTTGGTTTGTTGCATGATATTACAGTGCCATCTATATGCATTCTCGGGTGACTGCAACAACTGAGTATCTCGAAAGCAAACCGCTAGATGTCGGAGTAATTACAAAATTTATTTCTAGCTTTGGTTCAACTTCAAACCACTTGACTATGTTTATTGCCACTGCCTGTTGGATTTGAAAGAATTTGTAAGCTAGCTTATAAATTATAATATATTCACTATTTATGCCATAAATATGCTTTGCGTCTTGTTTTTCTCGTAGTCAACATTGTCTATCGAGGTCTGGTAAAGCGAAACAAATATAAATAAATGTATGGAAACGTTTAATATCATTAAATAATTTAACTCTAGTACTAGATAGATGTACCTATCTATATACCTATAATGCACCCTAGATGCATGATAAAAACAAGTATGGAATACACAAATTCTTATGTCAATGGGAATACAGAATTTTTATTTCCAACTTTTGCAACTTTGTCACCAATAAATGATAGATTTAAAAATATGTGTGTCACTTTTCTGAGATATCTTTCATAAATAATCAAAAATATAAAATGTCTTGCGGTAAACAAGTCAGGTTAGTAAAGAAATGGGACAAACCCCGGAACATAGAGGTCATCAAGCCGTCTAAATACGAGAAGACCCCAGAAGCTGTGAGGACTCATTGGAGGAATGTCATCAATGCTCTGGAGCTGTCATACAAAGATGAAAAGGTAACTATCTATAACTACCTATAAAGATAGGTTAAAGATACTGAAATAAAACTTCCATACTTATTCTAGAAGCTCAGCCACCAGTTAACAGCAATTACAGCTAAGCTATAATTTTCGCCATCGTCCCACGCGAAAAACTTACCATCCTCATCACCTTGATGAGTGGCAGTCTTCCACAGTGCGTTTTTCGCGTAACTTTCTGCCGCTCACTGTAAAACTCTGGAACAAACTGTCACCAGCAGTATTTCCGGACCTATACGACCTGCAAACCTTCAAGAAACGAGCGTATTCCCTCTTAAAAGGCCGGCAACGCACCTGCAGCTCTTCTGATGTTGCGAGTGTCCATGGGCGACGGTAGTTGCTTACCATCAGGTGACCAGTTTGCTCGTTTGCCCCCTTATTTAATTTTAAAAAATCGTCGAATTACAAAATAATAATAATAATAGCAATCAGTAGTTAGATACTAAATGTCTATCGAAATTGTTTAGTTTTTCATTAGTATTTTTTCAATATTCAGTTCTGGGAGACTCAATCTGACAAAGTCAGGGACTTGGTTGGACCGAAAATATTTAAAAGGCTCGAGAAGATCTTCAATCTGCCGCCCCGGGTCGGCTTATACGAGCCCAAATCTGATATTGCGTCGAGGCAAGCTTCACGTGAATTTTATCAGCATACAAATGTGAGGAAGGAGGTATGATTATACTGCTACTATTACAATATAAATTATGTACCGAAGAACTTCTTCATACTAGACCGCTTAAATGAGGCTCACGCACATTAGCGTCTTATTTAACTTTTTAACAACTATATTTTTGCTCGCAACGTTTTAAATATTGTGTCGTTATTAATATGACGACCTCTGTGGCTCAGTGGTGAGCGGGTTGGTAGCTCAAGCCGGTGGTCGCGGTTTCGAATCCCGCCGACGGAACAAAAAGTTTTTCAATGTTTCCGGGTCTGGATGTGTATTAAATATATGTATTATATAATAAAAATCTTAAATATATGTATAGTATAAAAGTATTAAATATATTTCCGTTGCCTGGTACCTGTAACACAAGTCCTTTAGATACTTAGCACGAGGCCAGACTGACGTGGTGTGAAGCGTCCATAGATATTATTATTATTAAATAGCACGAAAATAGTACTAATATCCTTTTTTGGAAAAAAAAATAATATCATAAGACCTATGCCCTTTCCTGGGACACAACGAGGTTCAGCAGCATAAGTGTGAGGAGATCACAAACGGACATACTTTTGCATGTTGAACTAGATGGCGCCCGCAACTCCGTTGCGCCAAAATTCGTTTATCGCGCAGGAACCGTAGGTACAATTTTCCGAGATAAAAACTATCCTATGCCCTTTTCCGGGATTCAAAGTATCTCCATGCCAAATTTCAGCAAAATCAGTTCAGCGATTTGAGCGTGAAGAGGTAACAGACAGACAGACAGACAGACGGACAAACATTCGCAGCTATAATATTATAGTATGGATACTTACTGTTAATGGTATTGCATTGCTTTCATCCTTTTTGCTATTTCATAAACATCAATACCGCATTGTCCTCAGGCTGTGTTACCGAAGACATGCTCCGCCACAGATTTTGACGAGACCCTCTACAAGAACGATACAGAAGAAGTAGCCGAAGAGGAATCCGAAAGATGGTCCACTTCGACCAACGTATACGATAGTGCATGTTATATGCCGAGCAACAGAGTGAGTTTGATACGAAGCAGATCGAGCGTCGGTTGCAGTGGTTCAGCGAAAGGATCGAGATATAGAACCTGGTCGTCCATAAAATCATGGAAACAAAAAGCGTCATCTGATGTAGCGTCTTCGTATTTTGATGATTTGATCGTCCACCACAGCAGGAATAAAGAGTATGTCTATTTGTATAACTCATAATACATCAAAAGTAACATGATATTCCCGAATTCTACTATAGTGCTCTCAGCCTATCTTGTCTCTAGCGTTTATTCACCCTACCGCTACCATGTTTCCAAAAAACCTTGACGTAATTTATCGTTTTCTATCAAATCGTGACAGAAAACAAAGCGACAGAAGTTTCATAATACCTCAACCAAATACGTAGTGTCGTGACTAAGAAATTAGGAATTTTTGAAGTTAGATTTCCTTAATTACGATATTGTCAGCAAATTCATGTTATTTTTATGACAATTATGATAAGAATTGATATTTTTCTGAAAAAATCGGTTTTCAAATTTTTTATAAATATTCAGGTTTCTCTTAGTTTTGTGCGTGTTAAATAAACAGTTTGCAAATAATATCATCAGATAAAAGTGAATCATTATTTTTTTACGAAAACTACGCAAAAATATCAAGAAAATAAAAAGTTATATTTTTCATCAGCTGCCATTTACTTACATAAATCCAAAAATTTAAGTTACTCCTGTTTTGTCACAAGTATCTTTTACTTACCTTTCACAACAGGGGTACTTACATAATTTTTGGTCACCTTTTTTGTTTGCATTTGAGCTCGGAATCTCCTTATGCTCGCTATAGAAATTACTTATATTACACAAAATGTTTTATAAAATAAATTGATTCTTCAGTAAAAGCTGAACGATTCCATTTCATCTTTCGAGCGACGAAACGAAACGATTGTCTAAGTTACAATAAACGTGGTCACTAATTTGCAGGTTAGTAGGTACTTGGTACAAATATGCCATGATTAGCCAAAATACCTTCCTATTAATTTAGGTAGGATAAAATAGGTAAACGTATTGTGGTTTTTATATATTATAGCCAAAAAAAATGAATGTGGTATACAATAATATGTAATAAGTAAAAATTCATTATGACATTAATAATAATAATATCTATGGACGCTTCACACCACGTCAGTCTGGCCCCATGCTAAGTACCTGAAGGACTTGTGTTACGGGTACCAGACAACGGAAATATATTTAATACGTCTTTTATACTATACATATATTTTAGATTTTTTTTATAAGATACACATATTTAATACACATCCATGACCCAGGAACTTTGAAAAATTTTTGTTCCGTCGGCGGGATTCGAACCCGCGACCCCCGGCTTGAGCTACCAACAGTCCACCAACTGAGCCACAGAGGTCGTCATTTTATTTTTATATTATATTTACAACTTCAATGAAATAAGGAAGCCAAGGCATAAAGAAAAAAAATATATAAAAGCCGAATAATTGAGTTCTTACGAAATCTTTATTGGACTGTTCCTTTGTTTTGTTCTAGAACATTCTACACATCAAGATTCAAGTTGGCAGAACATTTCACGAATACGCGTAGGCCATAATAATAATTATTTTCACGAACTTCAAAGGAGTACTTAAACGAGATGGTGATATTTTGCACAAAAAACAAGATACTTAGTGTAAACAAAAAACGTCACGTTTTTCACATTGCTTCGTTTCTCTCATATATAAATAAAATATAAAAAGCTCTACTTCATTATATATATTTTCTCTTCCCCTCTCGAATAAAGGTTAGTTTTATATAATATTATCCTCTAAACAGGCAAAGGTAATCGCGCAGGAGCAGCCTTTTTACTAATTTCATATACTTACATTTTGATATCTACTTAATTACAATTAATTAATACAAAATGTGTTTTTCTTATCGAGTAGCAAAATCTTGTTGTGTCACAAAAAACGTTTTCGCTGACTTTTTATTTCACTGTATACTTTTAGTTATTTATAAATTAGAAACTAGGAGTAGATGAAACCTAGTATTTGTTCAAATCATTAGCTGGAGAATTATAAAATAATAGTAATAATAGAAATATATTCGTTTCCCAATGAAGCTAATAAGTGATAACTGATAATCCAGCCCCTTTCATACTCCACAAAAAATAAAAAATAATGTTTTATATTATGTGTGTTTAGGTCACCGTCATTTAAAAAATATAAAATGGCCCCTACAAAAATACCCATTGTAAAATGTAAATTATGCTTCGTTGTGGGGTAAATGTCTTATATTTGTATGTTAATGTTATACCTCATCCGTTATAGTCTACAATAATCAATATTATATACTAGTAATCTGTGTCCGTTAGTTTATAATATTGAATAGCTCATGCTCGTATCGTTCTAATTTTTTTTGCAATTTTGACAACTGTTGTTTAAGGTATACCTTCCGTGAATCAATGTATGTATTGATTCATGTATAAACTTAGTTTAAAGAAGCGACATTCTGCAGTCACCAAATAAGAAGCTGACATGGAATATAATATAATAATAATATATTATTTTTTACTCTAAAACATGAGTTGCTTAAAGCATGATTTAATTGATAACAATTTAAAAAAATAACAAAATAAGTAATTTAAAATAAATGATATTATAATATTAATAGCTTCATAATTTCTCCGAAAAATATTTCGTTAGAAAAAAGGTTCGTGATACATGGCGGGATCACGCTTCCTCCTGCTTGCTCTACCACGAAACTCGCGGTCATTTGAATTTAGAAACTTTTTGACAATTATGTCATACAAACGATGCGATAGATATCGCTACATCTGTAAAATTAGAATACAATGGTAGACGAGATGCCGATAATCGCTAGCAAATCGCTAGAGACAGGACTGAGCGTTTGAACCATAGACATATATATTTTTATTTTATTGTAATTATAATGTACTTATTAATGTATTAAAGTATCGTATGTGGTAATTTTATATTTTGTTTCATAGGGGTGGCATTGTGAATAGTCGGTCACCCACAAAATCCTTATAATAAATAGATTTAAAAAAACATGATATTGTGTCTATTTGTCTCATTTTTAATGCTTATAAACTACTCAAGCGCTTTAGATGAAGCTTAGTATAGAGGTACCGCGTTTATGTTGATTATTTACCTAATGGCACATTGCGATAATATTTTTATTTCGGAACAGTAAAGAAAAATTATCAAGAGCTCACAATCCACATTATCACATGCTCTACTGCAGCGAATCCGAAACGGACATGATCAAATGGAATTCCAAATACAAACAGAAGAAACTTGAGGTGTCAGCCTCCGACGAGTATAGCAGAAGAGCTGAAATTTTGACTAAAACTGTGAGAATACAATACGTTATACACGGTCTATTAATACGTACCAATTGCCACCTTAGACTCGTGATATTATAACGTTTAATCACTTACGGATTTTGTCGCGGAGCACTTTTATTAATCCCGACGTTTCGGCTGCTTTCCAACTAGATGGCAGCACCCAACCGTGGTTGGGTGCTGCCATCTAGTTGGGATCCAGTGATAAACAAACTAAAGCACAAATCTAGGACACCCCGGCTTCAAGATACTGTGAGTTCATTCTGCGTAGATCGCGACGCAAACAAAAATTGATGAATCTTCGAGTAGTTGAAGAACTTCAAGGAATTGGACGCCTGTCACCTCAGTCCACCCGTGACCACGGCCGCTGTAAAGCAGCCGAAACGTCGAGATTAATAAAAGTGCTCCGCGACAAAATCCGTAAGTGTTTAAAACTTAGTGAGTGATACTCGCGAAAACTTCAGAAATCATTACCTTAGATTCGATTAATATTTCATAATATACTTCCAAATGACAGAGCGGTTTGACCACTACACAGCTAAATCACAACCAAAAATAAATTAAAATGGATCGGTACATAAAATTGCTTGTTATCACGTTGCATAGTGGCCAATCTGCACTGTCGCGCGGACCCATATGAATCGAACCTAAACAATATAACTATAAACTTATATGCAATTAAGTTGTGATTTATACTTACCAGAATCACAAATCACAACTTTACTGCATACAGTACTTACCTAGATTTTAGGGGGTTCATATTCCCATCCTCGGTCCCCGGAGCGCCAAACTAGTAATGTTCTTCGGAATAATAAAGTTTACCAGTTGAATGATATTTTCATAAATTTTAGATTGCCAAGGACTTTTATGAGTGGTGGGTATCTCTGGGTAGCCTTGAATTCAATAGTGAAATAAAACGTGCTGAAGATATTGAAGAATTGTTTCAGGTACTTACTTACATAGTCTGTACAACATTTAAAACATATTTTTTTCTTTATTTGTAACCTCTAAATAATATGTTTTGTAGCTTTGGTTCGACGAGCACGCTTCTCGAGAGTTGAAATTGGATCCTAAAATTGTTCCGTGCGTTTTGAAATCTATTTCTGAATACTCTGGAATTAAAAAGGTACACGTTTTGATAATAATTAAATGCGCTAATTATGTACTCTCTGATAGAAGACAGATACTAAATAACTATTTGGGATAAGACGATATCTTATCAGACGAAGTATTCTATCCTCGGATAGATAAAATACATCTCGATGTGTTTTTGTGGTACAAAACTAGGTGAAAAGTAGATTTATGAATGAGAAGTAGTAGTTATGAATCTGTTATTAGCCCTAAATCTGGACAATATATGTACCTGCTAGATGACGCCCGCACTCGCAGCTCGCGTTTATCGCATGGAAACCGTATATTTTCCGAGATAAAAAGCATATTTTTCACCTGTTTTAGGCTTCCTGCTCCGAAGTATTGAAGAAGCAAATAGCTGATGACATTCACGCTGAAACGAAACCAGCTCATACTGTAGCGTTTGCATCAAGCCTGCCACAAAAACTGAAGCATCTTCCGCCGAAAAATAATACGAAAGAACTCTGGGGGCCAGTGCCAATACCCGAAGACTTGAAGTCCATGACTTGTGTTTGGGGCGAAATCCAACATTTGACGTAAGCTCAAAACTTTACTACTTATTAGTTTAACACTGTGTTATCTGATGTTATACAATGGTTTGTCCCGGCCTATCAAGCCACTTTTCTAACGTCTCAAACAAGACTCAAACATGAATTGACCATTAATAAGGGGCTTAGTATCAAAAGGTGGTCAGAAACCAGAGTGGAAACCATATTTTATTAATGATAATTGCTAAAGAAAGACAATAATTATATATTAATACAGACAATAAAAATTAATACAAGTAAACAAAGACAATAATTACTATAATAATATAATAATGGTTGATAGTTTTATACGTTTCCAGATCGACGAAAGCATTCCTCAAATGGATGAAGCTAAAACCAGATTTGCGTATACCGCCTTTCCTACGGGAAGTTGACAAGGGGGGTAAAAAACTCCCTTACACGGTACCGTCGGACTACGTCCAAGTTGAAAAGATCAAGTCCGATCTAGCGGTGCTCGCCTCTAAACTGTCGATCGACCTGAACAAGGAACTAAGCAATCTCATATTGTCTTGATTTTGTTTTTGATTTTATGTCAGTGTTTTTATTTTTTTTATTTTAGAAAATATTATTATAATTGTCTGATTTTAAATATGATTTAAATTATAAAAATTAATATAACATCTTTATACTCCGTTTTATTTTAACAAGAGAAAGAAACAGAAATTAAGCGTTCACAATGAATTTTCATTTTGTATCAAAATTAATCAGTTTACTGTCTAAGATTTTAATAGGTGTCAATTTTGTAGCTGGAGATACACAATAAAATAATATTTTAAACTATTTTAAAAATTGCGTAGTTAAGAAGACATAATATTTTAGAACTAACCTGGCTGAACCGAAATTGGTGGTACATTAAGCAAATGAATAATGTAAAATTTATGGTATATGACATACATTTTGCTATCGGAAGATCTTTATCTTTTATTAGTAAAATATCACTTTTTATGGTATCACAAGCAAGATATGAGGTATCTATTCTGTTAACACTATCTATGTGATTCATTGACAAAATTCATACTCAATATCGATAAATGTTTAGTGTTATATTGCACTGCATAGGAAAATGAGTATAATTTTAAGCGACAAGAAATATAAATACTAAATAATGAACGAAGTACGAGAAGATATCGCAAAGCAAGAAGTCAAAAATGAAAATGATTTTCAGGAGGTAGGAGCAACTTTTCTCTTAAATAATGCAGGTGAATAGATTTTTTGTCGAACTGCACTAGAATATAGGTTATTATTAAGTAACGAAACTAATATTATCGAGTAATATAAACAAAACGTCGTACTGTGTAAATAAGTGATAATTATGTATGTACAGGCAACTTAAACAATACAGTGTACGTTTAATTGCTTACAGGAATACGTCGATAGGTTGACTCCAAAATTCAACGATGAAGATTCCTATAAGTATTCGTTGCCGCCTCCACCACCAGGTATTGTTTTTAATTTTAACCACTTACTATGCTTTTCTAAAATTTGAACAAACGATGTTATTTATCTACTTCATCATCTGGCTAATGTATCTGGCTACACAAAAAAACCACAGTTTTTTTTTTTAATTAAAATCATTTTCTCGGCCCTAAAGCCTCCTTTTATGGAAAAAACAGGATATTTTTTACTGTTACTTACTGGTTCTTCCACTCACGTCTTCAAATCTCAGGATTGGGTTATACGAAAGCGCTCTTGGAGCACTTACAGACGAGCGTGCCGTCAACAAGCCTTAGTTTTATGTTTCATTTATAATTATTAATTTTAATTATTTTATTGATAATAATTTACTGTCTGGAAAAACCGCTCAAGGCGGTCAGATCTTTTCTAATTTGTATGGTTTTTACTTTTTGTATATTATGTTGTAATTATTTAATGTGCAAATAAAAGGTCTATTTAAATGAAGTTGCTTTTACCCACGACTCCTGACTAAAAATCTAGGAGTATTACAATTTGCCATCTTCCTTTTTTCAGAGTCAAGCCAACTGGACTCTATGGTTTCACAGCCAGAAACTCCATCCATAGTACTGTCAGCATTCTCAGATCCTTCGCCGACTACGCCGAAAAACAAGTCAAAGTTCACATCGTAAGTTTTTTAAAAATAAGATTAGCAGGCAAACGAGCAAACGGGTCACCTGATGGAAAGCAACTACCGTCGCCCATGGACACTCGTAAAATGCGTGCGTTGCCGGCTTTTTAAGAGGGAATACGCTCTGTTCTTGAAAGTTTGCAGGTCGTATTGGTCCGGAAATACTGCTGTAAGTATCTATTATTATCAAAGACAAGTTTACTTGTATTTGAACTCGCAACAAAACGTACAGTTGCTGAAAACGGACCTATGCCGGATTTGTTGGTAACCATTCTTTGATTATATTATACACGTCGTAACCATGTTTGTTTTAGCACTTCGAAAATATTGCCAAAAATAATTAATCGAAATTCGGTCTATCAATCTGTCTATCTATCTATGGTTCCTGCTGCTTAACAGAAATTTAATATTGATGACATTTGTTCAGAAGGTACTTTGAGTCGCGTGATAAAATACTTATTATGGTGTTATCCCAAAATATTATGTACCCACGGAGTGACGGGCTTACATCTAGTAAGAGATTTAGCGTTTAGGAACAGTTTTATCATTTTAAATAATTTGCCAGAGGCATCAAAATAACATGTTTGAAACTTTAATATATAGAGCCTGTCTAATTAATTTTTATTTGAATACATATTTTCAGAGAGACACTGACGTCAACATTAAGCAACATCTATGCTCTATTCATTATAACACTTGGAGTTATTATTTATACGGGCGACTTCTTCTATGGTGTTAATATATCTCCTGTAAGTACTATCGAAGAATTAAGGAGATGGTGGACCTACGTATTTTGGTGGGGTCCTGTCATGCTTGTCGGCAGCTAACGATTAACATTGGCTTGGCATAACCCTACGGAATAACGGCAGCTAACGAGTAACGACTAAAATTGTCTTGGCATAACCCCACGGAGTAACATAGGTTCACCATCAATTTTTTTGATTTCTAGGTAGACTAATACTGCAATGCAAGGGCGTCGCCAGATGATGGCGCAGGGGGGGGGGGGGCAAGTTACCTTTACCTACTACAATTCATACTTTTCTCATTCTCTATGAATTACAGTGGAATTGGTGAATTCATTCAAGTTTCGATGTACGGGAATTATTGTCCAAGGCTTGAACTTCAAGCAAATCAACTCAAAGACTTAGGACTTTGGTTGCATTATATTATTTGGCAACTTTTTTAGAATCCCATTTAATATTATTTGCCCTTTATTAATAAGGCATTTCTTATTTTCAGATCTACTCCTGCGTATTAATAGTAATCGGATTAGTTTACCTTATATTTTTAATTGTACACATAAATATTGTTAAATATAGATATAATAAATTGAACTCCAAAAAGGAGGAGGATGTGAGTATGTTTAATTTTTAATCTTATCCTGTAAATTGACACCTTACTTTATTAACACTCTAACTTGAGATAACGCAATATTTAGTTCTTGACAATTCATTTTCGATTCAATATTTGTGTCTACAATATTTTCATTGCTAAGGGGTAATAATTATTTTAGGCGTAAGTATAATATGTTTCCTAACAGCTAGAAACTAGAAAAGAATGGCTTGTAGAATGATCGTAATATTTTGTATCATTTTAGACAGAGATAGTAAATATTCCAAATGTAAATACTACTCATCCAAACGACACCGAAACTAATTTGCTCGGCAAAGTCGCGCCGCTGGAAGATAGCAGCTATCAATTCACTCATGGACGACATTCGGGCAGTTTCTATCTAAAGTTAGGTGCTACAGGTAAGAATATTATTATTTT
Source organism: Polyommatus icarus (assembly GCA_937595015.1). Taxonomy (NCBI): domain Eukaryota; kingdom Metazoa; phylum Arthropoda; class Insecta; order Lepidoptera; family Lycaenidae; genus Polyommatus; species Polyommatus icarus. Next base: position 15,192,668 of record OW569326.1, read on the forward strand.
ATTTATATTATCATATTATATTATTATTTTAACCCAGTGAACACAGTACAGCTAATATTTAAATCTAGTTACCACAGTATCTCATGGAAACTACCTATTAAAACACGTAGGCTACCCTTTATTCCGAAATTTTACAGTAAGTTTCAGAATAAAAGGTAGCCTATGTGTTATGCTAAATTTAATCAATACCTATTTGGTGGAATATCACCAAATAGGCCATGTTATGTATTTTGCCCATATTATTATGGGCGAAATACTTTATATGGGAAAACAGCATTTGCCGGGTCAGATAGTTATAATTATATAAAATTTTCAGGTTTTGCAATCGGTCACCTTATCCACGGTGTACTGTTACTTGCCAGTCAAATACAGGTCTACATAGACGATAATCTTGACAACGACAGGTGTTCGAATGTAATAGGGATTATACACGACATGTTTAACCCTTTATTTTGTTTCCTAGAGCTGTATTTCATATTTAACTACTCGAATATTGTCATCTTGAAATATACGGTAATTATTATTTTAAAATTATTATTATTATACATCTTCAATATCTCCAGAATTGTTGCTTTTCATACATTGTCAGCTAGCTGTTTTTGGTGAAGTACCGAGCGCCATTTGCAATTTGATTTTACTGATCAGTAATTATTTTATCTTCGATCTATGTGCTGTAGTATAAATATGTTTCAGAGACTGGCAAACTTGGGCTTCACACATTTGATCGCGAGCAGTATATGTTTCTGGATCTCTACCATTTTCCGTGAGACGTATCTATCACTGACCATCTACGCCAATTCCAAATATGGCAACAAATCTAGCAGCTATTCTTCTACCAAAGTGGGTAGGTAAATTTTATTAGGCTGCCATCACACTAGCGTTTGTCCAGCGTAGGCGTTCGACGAACGTATGCGCAGACCTATTAACCCTTTTTTATATATTAGACTTTTTTATAGATTATGAACGTTGTCTTTTCACTTTAAAGACATACAGAAAATTATTTACAAATTAGCTTATGTACTGGTGAAAACATAATCCTATGTAGTGTCATGAACAAAATTCATAGGCAGATGACCGGTCACTTTTTCGGTCAATGTTGGTCGTGATTTGTCAGCTGGGCTTGACTTAATCTGATCAAATTCGTGGGTCCACCATCTAGCTATAAAGTAATTTATCAGTAATGCCTTCTTAAATTAAGTTACTTTTATGTTTCAGATAAATCGATAGGTCTGATAGATTTGGAGAGTCTGTATGACGCTGCATGTGTCGGCTCGCCCGCAGCAATTATGATATTCGAGAATTTCTCTCCATATTTGTTTCCTTTTGGAGTGGAGTTCAACATTCTTATAGGTACGTGTAAATTATTTACAATATGTTAAAAAACAGATTTAAAAATTAGGAAAGTTTTAAACCTATTAAAAAATCAGATTATCCATTTTTGAAGTGAAAACTTCTTTAGCGGCGAACTCGAACTCGAACTCGAATTAATTGTAAGGGTTCGATTAATTAAAAAAATCGATTTTTTAAAAATAGATTTTCATAAAAAATGGGTTAAAAATGTAATCATAGAGGGTAATCAGAGAGTAATCAGAGTAATCAGAGGTAAATCAGAGAGTAAAAGTAAAAAAATGTAATCAGAGAGTAAGGGTTTCGATTAATGAAAAAAATCGTTTTTTAATAATCGATTTTCATAAAAATGAGTTTAAAAAATGCACAACGTTAATAATCAAGTTTTCACTTCTGCCGGCACTCCCGGAGTGCAACCCGTCTTTTTTTTTTATCGAATCAGGGTTTTTGTAGCAAATCGGCAAGTATCATTGACATCTTTTTAGTATGAAACAAGGAAGAGATTTTCTGTAGTTTCTAAGACATTATTAAAGTTAAGTGGTTTGCTTTAATGATAGAAATAACTAATTCATATAATTATTGTTGTTTCAGTTGCCTTCTACTACGTGATCTGGAATCACATCGGTCGTCCAATTGAAATAGACCACACCCCACATCACACAGATCACCAGAGCGTTCACTCTATGTAAGGAATATTATAAACTTTATACTTAGATCATAAAAAGAAAATGTTTGTTTTTTTTTGTATGTTTTTTCTCGTATCACACAGAAAATATTAAACATATTTAGTTTAACATATAAGTATTTACTTAGGCTGCCTTTCTTTCTGATCATCATTACGAATGTAATATTTTAGATTCAATGCCCAACATAAAGGGCATGGTTTGATAGTTATTAATTATTATAAACATTTAATAAAGATAACAACACACTTTAAGGCTGCGCCCTGCAGTGCAGGAGTGATGGGCCGAATACGCAGTGTTATCTAGCCTTACCATTATATTATTAATAGCTTCTGTTGGGAAATTTCGGAAGCCTCAAAACCAATTTGTTCCACATTTTACCTGGAAAATCAATATGACGTATCCAGGCTATCGAAGTGCAAATTTTGTTTGCTGTGCCCAGCCAAAAACTGTATGCGTAAATGAAACGCTCAACAAAGCCCCACTAATCAACTATTTAACACTTTAGGAAGGGTAGGAAGGTGTGGTCTACTGTTAAATAAGTACGATATTATGTGTTCAACATTAGATATACTCTAAACAAAAATTAATTCTGCAAACTTTGTACCTACGGCACATTTTATCGCAAGAAAAATAATTTGTTGTAGGCCTGTTCCTTTTGAGCCAGAAATAATATAAAAAAACAGCTCAATAAATTTGGGCTTAAACGGTATGTTTTCTCTTTATTTTAGTTTTATTTTCGTGTGATTGATTTTAGAGAGCACGACACAGAGAATGAATCCAACACTGGTAACATAGTGGTCCACGTCGACTGCCACGGATCCAGCAAGGGTCTGTTCTTTGGACTGGTGATTGTGGTGCTGATGGCAGCTAATGTCATACTTGGATTTGTTTTGGGGACCCTTGGCGGGTTAGTAAAGAAACAGTTCAATTGGCGATTCGATGCACTAAACATTGCAACACTAAAAAATAAACATTTAACATACAATTATAAGTTCATATTAGCTATATGTCCACATTATGCAATTTCATCTTCAATTTTCGTCATCTTCTTAATGTATGTGCCTTGTAATTTTCGCTATAATGCGAGATCATATATTTTGACCTAGAATAATATTCTTCTAGAAAATAGCGTAATGATATGTCTGTTAGGCAAATAATAATATTATTTGCCTAGCAGACAATATATCTTTTAATATTGTTACGTGCTAGGGTTCTTTGGATTCGGAGAGAAAGACCTGGTGACTCTCTTGAAGACTTTATTCACAAACACTAGCTCACACTAAGCACTAAGTCCAAACACTAAGCACTATCAATGTCACTCACTATTGATTACTTGTTCTCGCTTCGAAGTCGCCTCGAAGATCGCTCAGATAAAACTGAACTGACTGCCGGCTTGTTTACCTTTTATATGGCCCGCGACGCTTTCTGGAACGTTCCATTCTGGATTGTTTACGTAAACACGCAATTCACATAAACAATGGTTGGACTTTTCTAGAAAGTACGCGCAGAGGTAAACAACTGTCCGCATCCGTAACAATATGTTAAATTAAGTTTATAAGACACATAATTTAAAAGTACGGTGATCCTATAAATTAAGTTTGTAAGTAAGACAAATACCTAATTAAACATAAGTCCAGTATATTATTATTATTACACTAGATGACGCCCGCAACTCCGTTGCGCCAAAATTCGTTTATCGCGGTGGAACCGTACATTTTTCCGAGATAAAAACTATCCTATGTCCTTTCTCGGGACTCAAAGTATCTCCATGCCAAATTTCAGCAAAATCGGTTTAGCGGTTCGAGCGTGAAGAGGTAACAAACAGACAGACAAACAGACAGACAGACAGACAGACAGACACACTTTCGCATTTATAATATTAGTATGGATTTTTGCACAAAAGCAATGAATATTTACCTATAAAAGAACACAGGTCAAACGTATTAATTTTATTATTTTACAGTGACTTCACAAGCTACGGGTACTCTCTGAAGAATCACACGAAGCTGTGGATGCATTTTTTCATGACGGTCGCCGTCATATTAGCGTACAAGCAGTCACGGAGTTTGGATGTGAACGACCACCCTATCTCTATGCTCGATGACGTGTTCCTTTACATTTGTCTACCGGCCTTTTTCATGGAAACCCTGCTCTCCTTGGTCGCCACTATCGTGATACTGAATATCGTGAGATGTATTGATCTAGTGTTGACGGTGAGAATAAATTTATTGTTTATGCGTGTATAATTCTTGGGTTTTCCAGAAGTTGCATTTTAATTATCTTTGGGTTTTTCCGATCTAGATCTTTTCTTAAATCTTAATCCTACATTTCTAACTTAGCCTTTGCCTTTTAAAGTTCAACCTTTTGTTTCGGAATTCAGTATAGATATTAAGGCCGTCCCCCGAGCTACGACCTTGGCCATACATTTGCCGCGTTGCCGAGATCGCACCAAAACCCTATTTTTTTACTTATGTTAGTTCAAAATTGTCCTAAAAAATTTAAAACGGGGAATATGTAGTTTATGATATTGTCGATCTATTGGCGTGTGTTTCAAGTAAAATTAATTTGTAAATCCTAAGGAGATGCTGAATGTACTATGTTTGAATTATAATAAATTGGTTTTACTTTGGAAGCTGATATCATGAGTATAATAAACAAAAATAGAAAATTTAAAACGCGGAAAGGACTGTTGATATACTGAAGATTATTGCTGTATTTTTATTATAACTTTGTAGTTTGTAGCTTTCAAATTATGAGTTTAAAAGACTTGAAATACGGTAAATTACGGTATCTCCGTAAAGAACACCCTTAACATAGCCCTCTAATTAGTATATCGGTTTAGACATTATTGTAATTTTTTTAAATGGCAAAGTAAAGCTTTGCCATTTCCAAAAATTAGAAAAACATTTTACTACAATATGTTACTTGTTTTCAGGTTATACAAGTGATCATCCAAACGATATTCCTCATTGACGGCATGCGGCGGTGCAGCAACACGAAGAAACTCCGCCGTTACAAGCCGGGCCGGGACGCCGTCATGTTTCTTCTCATAGCCAACGTGTGTATGTGGCTCTTTAACACCTTCTCCTTCAAGTCACCGGAGAGTGTCGACGAGAGATACGAGTTCTACGGCAAAGTCCTCTGGACTATCCTCGGACATGTCACCCTACCCCTGATGATGTTCTACAGATTCCACTCCAGTGTGTGTCTCGCTGATATCTGGTACTCCGTCTACAAGCCCAGTACGTACCATTAGTTGATGTTGAAATCGTTTTGTATATTTTCAATAAACTTTTTTTATTATGTTAGTTGTTATTTTATTACCACTTTTATTTCAATGGATACTATAAAAGGTATTAAAATTGACATTTAATGTGGCAGGTGTAAATTGTATTGTGAGTTCCCGGTCTAGGATACTAAACTACTACTACTAGTACTTATATAACATCTAAATATTTTCAAGAAAAAATTTGTCTGCGTTTGAAATGAAGTCCAATAAAAATATGGCTTTGCAAAAGATAACGTAAACTTAAAAATATATCAATAAAACATTCTAAATTATATAAAAAACTAATATTATAAATGAGAAAGTGTGTCTGTCTGTCTGTTACCTCTTCACTCCCAAACCACTGAACGGATTTTGCTGAAATTAGGTATGGACATACATTGAGTTCCAGAAAAGGACGGAACTTTTTAGCCCGGAAAAATGTACGGTTTCCGTGCGATTAACGGTTTTTGGTGATAAAAAAACCGTTAATCACACGGAAACCGTGAAATGCGGGCATCAACTAGTTAAAATGTAAAATCTGTTTAGAAAAAGTAGGACTAATTTTGCGACTGTTACTCACAAAACAAAAGGAAGTGAAGACATAAGATAATTACGTTTTTATAATAGATACGTGTAATGTCTTATCAAAGATAATTGGAATTATTTTTACGTTTCATTTGCCATATTTAATCGCAATAGTGATTTCACCTTGTTTACACAAAGAGCGATTATGCTACTACAGAAGTCAAGTACGAAAAAGTAAAAAATAGTAATCATTAGGCAAAATGGCTGAAACTAGTGATCCTAGGAAAGAAATGTTGAAAGAAATAGTGAATAGAAAGAACATGGGAGACAAGAAGTTCCATTCTGAAACCTCGCTGCAGCATTTTGGAGAGAATGAAGATGATGATGATATTGTATCTGACAGTAATGGAAAAGATCCAGGAGTAAGTAAAATTTTTGGTACGTTTTAAAAACAATTTTATGAAAACTTACAAGTTTAAATTATTATAAACATGCCTTAATCACCATAGGTATCACCATACTATGGTGATTAAGGCACTTATTAATGATAGAACTGATGAAACCACACTATTTTGTGATGTTCAATGTTTCTTTCGGTAGATTGATGGAATTGTGAACTATTATAAAAGATTGATTGATTGATTAACCGACGTGTCAATAATACCTCTATAACAATTTACTATAGGTACCTAATTATACGTAGTGAAGAACAAAATATATAAAGAGTATGCCACAGTTAACTATGTTTAAAATGCAAATAAGTTTGTTGCTGTTGGTTTGTGATAGACAAATTATCCATTCCAAAACTAGCCACATGCTACTACAAGTTTAGATTCTGCAAATAATACTTGAGCATTGTGACATAATATATTTTATAAAATTAAATTGCAGCTTCATACCTTTGCTTAGATCAAAAGCGAGTAAAAACCTGATATTTTAGGTGGCGAACACAGCTCTGCCGTCTACCCCGTCAGTGGAGGAGTACCCGGCGCGGCGGCGGACCATGTCGCAGCCTGGACCGGTGTCGGGCAACCTGCTGACCGCCACAGCAGCACGCGCCGCCCGCCGACGACCTCAGAGGACCGTCAACTACGCTGACACTGACAAGACAGTAAGTGACAAAGTTTAATAGAGGCAGCATGTGTAGCCCAAGCAGCAACCAAGCGTAATGAACACCTAAAAAGCAGCCAATATAGCACTTAACGCTGTTTTAGAGCTGTATAAGAGCGTTGAAGAGATATTGTAGTGTTACAATGTCGGTTTAGAAGTAATTATTCAGCTCTAGCTGTATTAAGTCTGTATTAAGTAGTCAAAGTACGCTTAAAGTTCTAAATCAGTGTATCGAAACTGTCATGTACAGCTTTAAGTTTCCTGTAACGCTTTAATCCGAATTTTAGTATTAAAGCTGTACAATAGCTGTATTATGCATACCGTCACTTACTTAATACAGCTTAGAGCTGTATTATGGTGGTCCTCAAATCTTATTTCTGTATTATGGAGTAGCCAAACTCTCTTCTACAGCTTCTTTTTATGGTGTAATTGTTAACCCCTTTTACAGCCTAAAGCTGTATAATTTCTCCCTTTGAGAGTAATAAACAGCAATAATAGTAAATTTATTCCTTTATACAGCCCATCAACCGCTAAAGCTGAACTTTGCATACCGTCACTTACTTAATACAGCTCTAAGCTGTATTATGGTGGTCCTCAAATCTTATTTCTGTATTATGGAGTAGCCAAACTCTCTTCAACAGCAATAATAGTAAATTTATTCGTTTATACAGCCCATCAATAGCTTAAAGCTGAATACTATATCTATTACCTACATAGTACAGCTATTAATGCTATAAGACCATCAAAATATAATTTAGGCTGCTTAGCAAATTGTCACCATTTTATCAATTACAAATCGAAGATTACGAACATGAGTACATAAAAATTTGACGAATGTTATTATATTTATCAATATTTTTAGTTTGTCCAACAACCTTTTATACAACAACGAGGCTCTACGTCCATTAATTCAAACTTTTTAATTTGTAACCTATAAAAACCATATTTAGTAACCTTATTTAATATCTCTTCCTTGGTTATTTTACTGGCGCGTTTATTTTTTATCACAAAACATATATATAACCACAATAAATTTATTTTTGCACGATAATGCACTGTATCCTGTCCCTATCGAATCTCCTTAAACACAGCGTTTATAATATGTTACTCTAATCAACAGTATTATAAACGCCATCATTAAAATATATCTTCTGTTTCGTTTTAATTCTTTTGTTACTCTGTTCAACAGACTTTTTACAGCGTAAAGCGGAACAAGTGAGTTACAATGGAATAATTAATGGAGTGTATTGGTTTCTTCGTACACCATAGTACAGCCACAAACAGCTATCATACAGCCTATTTATGCTTATACAGCTACTGTACAGCCAATATAACGCAAAACGCTGTATAATTTGTGCCCATTTCAGGGGTATAAGGGCTGTATAAGCGCTTTTACAGCCTTTATGCAGCCTGGAAATACAGCATTAAGAGTATAAACGACCTTTAATACAGCTGTTATACAGCTTGTGATGCTGCTTGGGCGGGCTACTGAATAGCTATGTCCACACTGTGCACTTTCGTCTTCAATTTTCGTCATCTTCTTTCATTCAACTTTCGTTCGTTCGCATTCAATAATTGAATGCGTCAACGAACGCAACGCTAACATTGTCAAACAAAGAAAGCGAAAGTTTTGGATACGGTCAGAGCGCAAGCGTCGCGGGCATGCCTCACGTTCGCTGTTGACTGCGCTATAACGCATGACTTTGATGAACAAAAAAAGGCACACTGTGGACAAAGCTAATGATCTGTACCCACACAGTCAACTAAGCTACGCCGACACTGAATTCACTGACAAGGCTGTTAGGAAGACACTAGTGTCACTCAGGGGTTACCCCAGATTACGTTGCAATTCGATGCCGCGCCGCTAAAGGTGACCGTTTCCACCTACACAGATGACAAAACCATCAACTACGCCGACACTGACAAGAAAATGGCTGTCATCTCTTAGGTTCTGAACTAAATAATAGAGGCTATCGTGCATCGGGCAGTAATCCATAAAATAATAATGTCGTAAAAAAACTTTAGAATCGTACTTTCTGTACGTATTCATGAAGTTGCTGAGAAAAAAAAACATAATATCTAGTGGCACAGCAAATGTTGTTTACATTATGGCAATAGTTTCTAAAAAAATATTATCTAAACATAAATAAGTACATAATAATAAATAATAATCATTACCATTTCCTGTAAAGATTACTTTATAGTATTGTTTTTATATATAAGTTAGTCTACTGCGTATTAATTTTATTATGGGTGTAAGATACTCATTAAACATGAAAGTAAATAACTTCAAAATATTTTATTTAACGAGGAGTATCCACTACTACATAATACATTTTATCGTTGACAAGCATTATTTAAGTTCGATAGGAAAATAAATTTTAACATTTTGTAAACCTTGGTAAGATTTTTAGGGTTCCGTCGTCAACAAGGAACCCTTATAGTTTCGGTCTGTCCGTCCGTCTGTCCGTCTGTCTGTCTGTCTGTCCGCGGTTTTACTCAGAGACTATAGGACCTACAAAGCTGTAATTTGGCATGAATACACATATTAGTGATGGCAACAAAATGGTACATGAAATCGTAAAAAAATATTTTTTTTTATGGTACCGCCCCTACACATCAAGCGGGGATGAATTTTTTTTTCGCGCCCACCCCATTGTTAGGGGTGTCGTTGAATAGGTTTTTTTAAAATATTGCGGGTATTCATAGATCATTTTCCGATTTAGGGATCCGTTTGTGAAATATTAAGTTTTAAAGTGGAAAAAATCGTTACAGTCCAGTGTCCCCCCCCTCTACCAGCTAAACGATTGGTTCTGGAAATGTCAAAAAATTCACGGGAGTAGGAAATATGCTGAATTTAAAAGGAAAACTATCACGGCTAAGAAGACTTCATAAGTTATTGAGTAATAGTCGATTAACTAAAAAAAATGTATTCGGCGAAGTATAAAGGACCTTTTCGTTCAAATTCCTTTGAAATTAACTGAGATGATGTTGTTAGTAGTGTAAAACACGCTTTAAATGTACGTTCATTGACAATAAAAATTATCAAAAACTTGCGGTACTACGGAACCCTATATTGCGTGTGGCCCGACATGCACTTGGCCGGTTTTTTAAGTTCTAGAGGTTCCGCACTTTATTATTCCTTAATAATAAAACTATGAAGGTCTCCCGAAACTTTGCATTTAACTATAAAATATTTTTTACAACGCTTTAACATTAAAAAACATTAGACAACGCTATGAAGATAAAAAATGTGAAAATACAGGATTTGATAAAAATTGCAACGAGTACCTGACGTTTATCATTAAGTCATTAACTGATTAATGTAATTAATTAAATTTAATCTATAATATTTATATAAACGTCAACAAAATCGCGTCGAATATTAGGAGTCGCTAAACTAGTCGTGACACGCGGATTTATATTATACCTACTAATCCTTATCAAATGAAACGTGATAACAATAACTGTCTTCATTTAATAAAATGAAAGCACCTCTCGGTTTGAAAACTATTTATTACATAAATGAAAAACGTTATACATTAACGGAAACGCTGAGACTTTATTTCCGGACATTATCAGAAATAAATAGGGTAAGTCTTACTTCATAAAAAAACAAAGTTATTTATTATCGTTACGCAAATTATGATGTCATTAAAATATTTATGATTTGAAAACTGGTCTACATTATTTTTTATTTTTTTATTTATATATATACTACTATATAAAAATCATAATCTAAATATACGTACGTACGTAGAACTTGGATATTAATTAATCTTCATATTTTGCTATCTGATAATAAAACTTGACTAAATTGATTACCATAAAATTAATAATTACTTAAAATCAAAACTTGAAATTTGAAATTCTTGAATTTATTGCAGAAAAATGATTATAACACATGCAAGGCACATTGTAACTCCAACCGTTACATCATTATAATTTTTACTATTTAGTTATTCATACTGTTACCTCTTCACGCATAAGCCATTGAACCAAGATGGTTGAAATTTGGTATGAAGGTACCTTGAGTCTCCTGAAAGCACATAGGATAGATTTGTTGCGAAAAAATGTACGGTTCCCACGCGATAAACCGTTTTCGGTGCAACGGAGTTAACTAATAAATAAATAATAATTAGTGTTCTTGAGGGCTATTGATGATAATAATTTATTTGACTTATAACGATGACAGAGATGGTTGTGTAAGCGATAAACGTAAGGAACATAATACAGAATCAGCAATAACTTAAATAATATACATAATCCTTAAAAAAATCATGCTACCAAAACTTTACTTGATGTTGCTCAGGTAATGCCCGAGTTTAAATAGCTTTAAAAGTAGTTTGTAATAACACATCCCTTTGTATTTTTAAGCTAAATATATTTTAAATGCCGCCAGAAGTTTAAACAAGTGAATTTGTATATATACGGGCGCAGTGAGTTGTAATGATTTGATGGAAAGAATTGAGTGGATACGACGTAAAAATGACCATCAGAAAAACCGATGACTTCTTTATAATCACTAGATAAATAAACTTAATATTTCAACCTACATTTTCACTGCTTAACACTTTCCTAAAAGTAAATTTTTAAGTTTTAAGAATTAATTGGTATCAGATATTATGACATAAATCGAAATAATAATTATTATATTAATAGGGCCCGGAAAAATATATATTAAAAAATCCTAAATATGTACTTAAAATATGGACAAAAAAATCGAAAATATGGAAAAATATGGACTATAAAACAGAAATATGGAAAAATATGGACTATAAAATTGCAATAATTAAACATTGTTTTAGTGTAGGTAACCCTTAAATATTTATTTGATTTTAATTTTTTATCAATTATTTAAGTACTTAAGTACAAATATAATTAACGATTTTGTAAAAATTTCAAGTGCCTAGCTGTAGCAATGGGGATTGTCCATTTTTTTTAAATTTTGCTCATCACAAAAACATTTCGAGGAATAAGGTCAGTGATCGTTTTTCTGTATATAAACGAAAAAAATACCCATTAGTTACTCAGATTTTTGAACAAATATGTTTAACCTTAGTTTGACCTTCAATGGCGTTAAATTAGCAATAAATTCGACCAACATTACGTTTCGAACTTTTAGTAAGCTTCTCGTGTCAGCTTTCACATAATGAGAACTTGCATTTGACGAACCAGCCATTATAAATAAGATTGAAAGGAAAAAAAACATACTGCAGAGGTCAATTGGCCGCCGATGATGACGTCAGAGCGAAACTTTAAAAAATTATTGAGAAAAAACTAGCCAATGAATTTCAAAATTATTTAATTTATATTCTTAAAATACCCTATTTTAACGAAAAAAAATATAAAAAGTACATGTGATTTTTTTTGGACAATGCCCATTATTGATATCGAGCGAAAAATAGCAAAAAAATTACGTTTGTTGTATGGGAGCCACCCTTAATTATTATCAATTTTATTTTGTTTTTAGTATATTTTGTTGTTATAGCGGCAATAGATATATACACATTCTGTGAAAATTTCAGAAGTCTAGGTATAGCCGTTCTTGAGATACAGCCTGGTGACAGACAAACGGATAGACAGACATCGAAGTCTTAGGGTCTACACAGACGGACCGCATTTCAACTGCAATCCATAACCGCAAATTGCAGTTCAAGTGCAGTTTGAATACAGTTGTCACAACTGCAATAGAGCTGCAAACCAAACACGCAGTCGGATTGCAGTTCAGTTGCAGTTGGAGTGCAGTCGTGTGAACTGTTTGGTTTGCAGTTCTATTGCAGTTGTATTGCAGTCGTGTCAACTGCATTCAAACTGCACTTGAACTACAATTTGCGGTTGGATTGCAGTTGGAATGCGGTCCGTCTATGTGGACCCTAAGTAATAGGGTCACGTTTTTACCCTTTGGGTACGGAACCCTAATAACCGGCACAGAATTTTGTTTTTCTTTGTGTGTTACGTACTTAAATCCTATATTTTATCCGAAGACCGAAACATACTTCAGTTTTTGTTTAGCCATGTCAGCAACAGGACCTTTTGCATCTGAAACTTTATTTTCTATTTCTTTATTAATCCTACGATCGCGGATTCTTGAAAATGCTATTGTATTCTTTTGTTGTCGCGATCACCGCGGGTGCTCTTATGGGGCTTGAATCCTGAAGGAATAATCTTCTTTGGAAACAATAAATACGACGATAAAGCGCGAGAGGAACGAAATACGCAGCCGCATGGTGGCGGGATCGCATTTTTTTTTTTTTGGATTTTTGTGAAAATATGGACGATTGTGACATTTTCTTGCAAAATATAGACTTATCTTTGAAAAACTCTAAAATATGGAAAAATATGGAAAATAAAACTTGGTTTTTCACAGTCTAAACATGATAATTCGTGTAAAAAACACATTCTAGGCCGAAAATCACGCGAAACAAAAATATGTATTTACATATAAATCCGGGACCTATTAATGACTATCATTATTATAATACCTGAACTAGGTAAAGGTAATTTTACCAATTCCACCACCGCGCTCAGAGACATTGAATGATGATTAAACTCCAATTTAATAAAGAGTTTGACAGATCATGCATGGCCCATGGGGCTTATGTCAAAATCTTCATTTCATATTTTTTAATTACTTAAATTCATCGCTGAGTGCGGCATTCAAAGATAACGGAATAACCACGTTAAGAAGGTAACAGAGTTAGATTTGTGACTTTTCCAGACTTTTAACAGTCACCCAAATTAAAATGTGATTTTCATTTCATTACATTGTTCGCAGATTCATACATCTTATTATTTTATTTTCGTAACAGAATCACGATTGTATTGTTACATTTCGTTACTGTTATACCGGGCGCTTATGCGCTTTTTGAAAAATATGCGGCAAGTAAAATATATCAATTTAAATAAAATGCAAATCATCGCGTGCAGCTCCATAGCGTCCAGCGAGCGGTGTTTGTGAGGCGGGTCACTCTCGCGCACCCAACTGTGAAGCTTTTGAGTCCAGCGACCCCCTCGCCCTACTCGCTGCCCCCCTGCCGCCCTCTCAACCGCCCTTCGACCCCCCCCGCTCTGTAAATGCCGACTGCGGACACATCGTGCCGCCCCAACGCCTCGCCTAATGAAAATTCAATCTCTTTTTTCCAACATCGACTGTTTACTCTCGTCATAAATGCTCACCGTGAGGCGTCGGCGAGCCGCATACACGCCGTTTAGATAACGCTTATCGTTTTTCAACCGTCGATTTATTTTTAAATGTTTCATTAAATTAATACTTGAAATTTCGTCATTTATATTTATTACCTTATTCTTAAAGTAGGTATTTGGAAAGTTACACTCATAAGTTTTTATTTTAGAAACTGTTATAGGGCGACCAGTTTAAGGCCAACCCCCGAGCAAACGACGTTGACCATACATTTGCCGCGTCGCGTCACCGAGATCGAACCAAAATAATAATATTTTTTTACTTATCTTAGTTCAAAATTGACCTAAAAAATTTTAAGCGTGGAATATGTAGTTTATAATAATATTGTCGATCTATTGGCGTGTGTTTCAAATAACAGTAATTTGTAAATACTAAGGAGATGCTCGATGTATGCTTGAATTTTAATAAATATCGGTTTTACTTTGGAAGCTGATATCATAATAATAAACAAAAATAGAAAATTTAAAACGTGGAAAGGAATGTTGAAATGCTGAAGATTATTACTGTATTTTTATTATAACGTTGTAGCTTTCAAACTATGAGTTTATAAGCCCCTAAATACGGTAAATTACGGAATCTCCGTAGGGAAGGCCCATATTAAATGTATGCTACGAGTAATGAGTAGGTATGCTACGAGAGTCATGAAGTGGTCAGAGTATAGTTACATTTCTACGATTGTGGTGCAATAATTACTTTCTAAATGCTAACTGCTCGTATATCTCAAAATAGCAACGTTATTTAAAATTATTGGGTCGTCGGGTGGTGTAAACGTATCTCCAGTTCTAGTTTTCGAATAATATTATAAAACATAATTGTATAAGTGACATTTTTTATGTAGCTTATTTATAACTTCTGGATGAAATAATATCAAGATGAATAATAATAAATTAAATACGCGTTTTATTTGCCTAATAATATTTAATAATTATTGTGATTTTGTCAAATAACTAACATTTTGAAAAAAACATACAATTCATCGCCACTTCACCGTCTGTGAGTCGGTATTTTTCCTAAACGAGAGCCGAAATCGATTCGAGAATGTGGAATACAGTAATGGGATTAAAGTGAAACATGGTCGGTGTCGATCGAGAAACAGGCGACTAATGAAGTTATTAATCCGATTCCGCGCTCTGCATTTTTACCAGTTACTGTCCATTTTTACGTCCCGTCACTGAACGCTGCGATATAGGCATATATTGCAAACAAAAAATACCGAATCATTTTACGTTATGTCATAAAATCACGTGAAACATCATTTACATAATAGATAATAATTAGGAAAACATCTGATATCTGAATTTGGATTTGGGTAATAAATGATAATGATATTGTAATTTGATATCGCGAAAAATTTCATCTAGAATATTTATTACGTGTAATTTAGCCTGCTATCTTCACATTAACAAGTCTGTATATTTTTGTTGCAGCCAAACTCCACAGAGCGAATTCCAAAGTTATACAATGACGATTCTTTACCCCAAACACCTGCCGGTAAGTTATGCAGCATTAATATTGTGTTTATTTGATAGTAACATCACTAATATACAAACCACCTTTCTAATAAAAATATTAACACTGTGTGTATAATACAGTATACACGTTAAGATTATTGTTAGAAAAGTGGCTTCACAGACAAAGACATGACATTGTAATATGAGTCTATTGTTTGTTTACACAATGTGCACCTTTTAAGCTATTGGATAGCTTTCAATCAAGAAAATAACGAAAAAAACCTAACACAATGCTTCGACTGGGTCGGTGTTGCCAGACTTCGGCACGGTGTTTATGTGCGTGCGACTAGACGTATGAGAATTATAATTGCATAAGTTGATAAAAATGCTATGCTATAGTTTTACCGCGGTAGTCCCTCGGGTACACGTGTTTTTTATTAGTAAAAATATGTATTTATTTGAAAATAATTTACAATTACTGCTGCTGCTTTTACAGGAGACCTCACCCCAAGTCCTTCACCATACACGGGCTACTACAGAAATGGTGACCTGAAATCTCTCAGTAAGTTTGAACAGTCAAAACTTTTCTAGGATAGTCTAGATTCTGGTAGTTACTGAATGTACTCGTAGTGTTTCTAGAATTTCTAGAACTCTAGTACTTGTAATTTTTATAGCTGAACAGTACACAACGTTTGAAATACAGGACACATTACAGGTCAGTTTATATTGCAGCGTGATGCGACGATGCGATGCAATGTATTTTTAAATAAGCTATCTGAAACTAAAAACTATTTCCTATACCTAGTCTAATGTACATCAATGTATTGACATGTCTACGATGTCGGACTATCTGTTCCAATTTTCCAGTTGCAGCATAATTCTTACTTTTAATAGTGTTACGGATATGGACAGTTGTTAACCTCTGCGCGTACTTTCTAGAAAAGTCCAACCCTTGTTTATGTGAATTGCGTGTTTACGTAACAATCCAGAATGGAACGTTCCAGAAAGCTTCGCGGGCCATATAAAAGGTAAACAAGCCGGCAGTCAATTCAGTTTCGTCTGAGCGATCTTCTAGGCGACTTCGTAGTGAAAACAAGTGATCAATAGTGAGTGATTGTGATTGTGATAGTGACTCGGCTACGACCTAGGACAGTGATATTGCTCAGTTATTTGGATCTAGTGCTTAATGTTTGGACTTAGTGATTTGTGTGAGCTAGTGTCAGTGAATAAAGTCTTCAAGAGAGTCACCAGGTCTTTCTCTCCGAATCCTCGAACCCTAGCACGTAACAATATGTACGCTTTTATTAACTTGGATTGTATGTATGTATGTAACAAAATTTTTGAGCACGATTCTTACCTATCTCCAGGAGTCTAATTTATTCCAAGTTTTGCATACGTATTAAGATCTAATGACAATGCAGTAAATAGTTATTAATTAAAAGAACATAATATTTTATTTTTTTAAACTATTATTATAACATTATCAGGCAGCTACCGCGGCGGTATGACTCCTAGTAAGCGGTCAGTAGCCACAATGGACGCACAATCTATCCGGTCCGTAGAGACCCACGTCCCACCACCGACGAGCCCTGAAGACAACGCCCGCCTTACTAAGTACGTTAATTCATACTTACTAATATTATAAATGAGAAAGTTTGTCCGTCTGTTACCTCTCACACCCAACCGCTAAGCCAATTTGGACGAAATACGGTATGGAGATACATTGAGTCCTGAGAAAGGACATGGGATACTTTTCCACCCGAAAAAATGTACGGTTCCTGCGCGCAATTTTGGCTTGGCGCAACGGAGCTGCGGGCGTCATCTATAAGCATATAAAATATTATACTAGTTACGAATACCGGAAAATACAGTATATTTTTTTTTATTGTTATTATAGTACTACCGTGCAACCACTGCAGTATTTAGTCGTAACTCGTAAAGCTGTAGAGAGTATTAAAATAATTAAGTGTGTATAGGGCCTAAGTCCTAAGTACCTAAGTACTATCAGAGAAGTTGATTCCTAGGCAGATGGGAGACCTACGTAGTTTGGTTTACATCAAACCCAGCCGACAGATCACAATTAACATTGCATTGACATGATAGCTGTAAGTGATTACTGATTATACTCCAGGAAAATTAAACATTCGACCTCGGAATAACTCGCATAGAGCTGAAAATTGGTAGAGACGTTAAATACACCATTACAAATAAAACCTCAAAAGTCCCCGGCGATCCTCCTTGTGCAAAAATTTTTATTCAAAATCAAAGGTATAAAAATTAGGTTTTTCCTGTTCTTTTTCCAAACTATACATTTTATCACAAAAATAAGTATGACAAGAGTGTAGATCATTTCAATTATAAATTTCACGCAAGCCGTAAATTTTCCTGAAAAACAAAAAAGCCTATGTCCCTCCACGTAGCCTATTCTATATCTGTGCCAAATAACATAAAAATTGCTTCAGCCGTTTGTGAGATAAGCTCCTTTATATAATTTTCTCCGTTTTTCTCCATTTTCCTCTGTTTCTTTGCTCCTATTGGTGGCAACGTGATGTTATATAGCTCAAGTTTTCCTCGATAAATAAGACTATCCAACAAAAATCGAATTCTTTAATTCAAAGCTGTAGTTCCACAAATTCTTTAGCTTTATAATTTAAGCATAGATATGATTTTCCCAAACTTTGAGCCGGCCATTTATAAGGAATGGTAAGACGCATGAAAAAAGTGTCTGAATATTTTTTGTATAGAATAGGGATGATGACAAGGTCAAAGATTAGCGAATTTTGTTAATAAAATTAAGAAAGCACGGTAAAAAATAAGCGTTACCAAAATTTCAGCTCGATAGCATTTGTATTTTTTTTGTTAGGCGCCTTTAAAGTTGGATAATCAAGTCGATTTTTTTTTCAATTAAATTTCTTAATATTTGTATACCATTCGATAAGTTATGCAATTAAAAGCAACTTTTGGTATGAAACCACTCTTATAAACACAATATTTAATATACCTATCGAACAAAGTTCTCTCCCGATCCGTACTAACTAAGAAAGACTGACGTCAGTCTTTCGTAGCATTTTGTATGGAGCGTTTCGGGCAGGTCTATTTTATGAGATGTTTGAATTGTTCATATCTTGGTGAATTTTTAAGCTGTGAGAGTCATTCTTTCAGCAATGTTTCTATTTTTTAAGGGTCTTTCAATTACCAATAAGAAAAAAAATTAGTCATCAAGCCTATTCTATGATCTACACTCTTGTCATACTTATTTTTGTGATAAAATGTATAGTTTAGAAAAAAAACAGGAAAAACCTCATTTTTATACCTTTGACCTTGAATAAAAATTTTTGCACAAGGAGGATCGCCGGGGACTTCTGAGGTTTTATTTGTAATGGTGTATTTAACGTCTCTACCAATTTTCAGCTCTATGCGAGTTATTCCGAGGTTACCACTTTTTTGCGTCTAATAGACCGGACTATTAGTGATTAGTGATTACTGATTACGCATCTTACGACAGCTACCTATACAAAAGGCTTTTGATAGCAGTTAAGCATAATATCTGCTGTTTAACACAAAAATGTTGTATACAACATTTTTAAAAGCAAAAATTGTGCTACTCCTACTATTGCATGGCGGTCACAATAAACATAATCACTCTGCTTTTGACGTGACAACGTCTTATAATTCTATATGGGGTGCGCGCCCGAAAAACATGAAAGTTCATGCGGCGTTACCTCGCTCTGAGGCGTTCCATTTAAGGCTTGAAGTGCAAGCGAGAGCGCGGAACAAGCGACGAGGAAGCACAATCGGCCTTTGCGTTCGGCAGCGTTCGACATCCGTCTCTCTCCTAAGTCCTACTTGAGTGACGTCATACGGTCCGTTCCGTTCTGTTAGGCCTGGAAATAGTGACACAAAATTCTTGGTGATTTGTACCAGTATGGCGGTTTTACAGGGGTATAATTACGTAAAGGCAAAAAGGAAAATGATGGTCATAGCGCTCGCACTGACAGCCCAAACGCGTTGATCGAACGTGTCGGATAAATAACGAGTGTCGAACGATTTGTTCCACAAAAATGCTTGTATTTTCAGATAGTCGAAAAAAAAATAAGTAGGCGAAAGCGTAATGCCATACTTGTCGGGTGCGGCTTACAGCCCGCCATACCGACGCGAATACGTTAATTTTAATAAAAAAATTGAACCATTTGTACCAGGCTAATTTTTGCATAGCTAATCATCGTCGAGTAGCCATTCACGAAAATCACCTTGCCATATTTTTCCGATAGCGCCCAATGGCCGCCATACTACTGCAAAGGTGTAAGTTTTTTTTTTCGCCAAACGATTTGTACCACCCTGAAACTTTTTTTAACAGTTCCCTGTATGATCATAAATAGGAGTCTGATAATGCCATACCTGTCATGTGGGAGGCAGCGAATGTGTGTAATATTTTTTTCAAAATCCTAAGATTTCATACGTAATTCAAACGGTTTTTCATGTATGGCGCCACTTTTTGCGTCTACTACAAGTATGGCAAATATAATAATGGTCACATTGTATCGTATAATTTCCAAAAATCCAAATGCTATACTGGTCAAATCGTCCAATTTTTATCATCTTTTTGCTCAAGTCCGATAGTCATCCCGCCCCATGGTTACAATATGTAACAATTTTTTTTTGGTACAATTGCCAAATGACGAGACTACAATGATGCCATGATGTAAAAAATGATTTTACGTATCTTATAGTCGTATTTTTAAAACGTGTCAAATAAATAAGTATTTCAAGTATGGCAGCACTTTTTCCGCCTACTAGAAGTATGGGAAAAATAATAAAGGTCATGTTTTGTCAAATACTTTCCAAAAATTTAAATGCCATACTGGCACAAATCGTTTGGCGAAAAAAAAATCTTACACCTTTGCAGTGGTATGGCGGCCATTGGGCGCTGTCACAGTATAGCAATATTATGATATATTGCTATACTGTGGCGCTGTCGGAAAAGTATGGCAAGGTGATTTTCGTGAACGACGACGAACTCGACGATGATTAACTATGCAAAAATTAATGGTTCAATTTTTTTATTAAAATTAACGTATTCGCGTCGGTATGGCGGGCTGTAAGCCGCACCCGACAAGTATGGCATTACGCTTTCGCCTACTTATTTTTTTTCGACTATCTGAAAATACAAGCATTTTTGTGGAACAAATCGTTCGACACTCGTTATTTATCCGACACGTTCGATCAACGCCCACGCGTTTGGGCTGCCAGTGCGAGCGCTATGACCATCATTCTCCTTTTTGCCTTTAATAATAATAATAATAATAATAATACACATTTATTCGACATCAAATTCAAAATACACTACAGTTATACACAAAGCACACATACAGCAATAAAGACGAAAACAAAGAAAAAGAACCATACTAGGCCTACCATATAATATAACAGAAAAAAAGCATAAGTAGTTGAAAAGTAAACAAATAGTTGAATTTAATTTCTGCGGTGCATATTCCACAATAACTAATTAAATTAAAATTTTTGTGGCACGGCGCGACTTACATGCTTCGGCATTACAGGCAGTGCAGCGCGAAAAGCTGTCGAATAGGACTCCACTCAGGTAAATGATCACGGTACAGGATACTGTACCATGATCCCTGGTATTATGTGGATCCTCGTGATTGTCAGGCGTTAGATAGAAATACAACACACAGCATAGTAATAATATATAATAAATCTTATAAGAGTTTCGCAAGATAATATAAATATTATATTATAAGTAATAAACTAGTTAAACTTTACGTAATTATACCCCTGTAAAACCACCATACTGGTACAAATCACCAAGAATTTTGTGTCACTATCGCCAGGCCTATGTAGGGTTACCCTGGGACGCAAATCCCTCTGGCGTAATAACTAATAATTAATTAAACAACTAGTGAGGATCGGCGATAACACAAAATTTATTCCATTGAATTGCATTATACCAAATTTTGTCGAGTAAACGATAGCGCGATCTAGAGGCCTAACAGCGACATCTGTTATCAAATCGCGGAACTAAATTTATTTATAAAATATTATGAAGTTCAACTCAACAAAGGTAGTTGTCACGTTCAACTATCGTCAGTAAACCGACTTTACAGACAACAGTTTTTTTGTTATCATTTTGACCGTAAACTGTAAAGGCTTTCAGGACCCTTTGTTATCAATGTTAATTTTAGTTTTTATCTTTAAGATATTGTTGTACCATGCAAAAATGAGCAAAAATATTTAATCAGGTTTCTGTTTCAGGAAATATCTCACGTTAATATTAAGTTGTATGTACGCCGTGCTGCTGGTCACGCTAGGGTTAATAATTTACTTGTCAAGTCCTTTTGTGAAGATCCTAGGAAACGCTTCGCATGTACGTATTTCATGTTCAAGCTTTTACCTTGACAGTAAAAACAAAATCATAAATCAAGACATATCTTCTATAAAACAAAAATGTTATCGATTGATAAGCTTAACTGTTACCATACTTAACCCTTATTAATTCTTACTTTTTTTCAGATATATTCTCTTGTATTATTGGGCTTCGGATTTTTGTATCAAATGTATCTATTAATAGATATAACACGATACAAACGAAAGGCGCTAAAGAACCAAAAAATAAGGGGTGCTTACGAAAATAAAATAAGTGATTTTTATAAAAAACAAGAGGTAATAATTTTAATACCTCATTAGCTTAGTTGATTATCGCTTCTTCATACCTGAAAATTGCGGAAACTGTACAATTTTCTTACCCTAAAAGCGGCTTTACAGATACTGCAATCTACGAAGACGCGCCCCACTATTCCTCCTAATCGTTTATAGTATAATCCTTACTAATATTATAAATGCGAAAGTGTCTGTCTATCTGTCTGTCTGTCTGTCTGTCTATCTGTCTGTCTGTTACCTCTTCACGCTCAAACCGCTGAACCGATTTTGCTGAAATTTGGTATGGGGATACTTTGAGACCCGAGAAAGGACATAGGATACTTTTTATTCCGGTATAAACCGTAAACCGTATAAAAATGTACGGTTCCGCCGTGATAAACAAATTTTGGCGCAACGGAGTTGCGGGCGTCATCTAGTATATAATATGTGTGTAAGCTCTTGACAATGTTTGAGTGTTATCGGTACACACTAATTACCTATGAGTGCACGCGCACACTACAATAAAATATAGACTAATTTATCCGTCGATCGCAGATTCTTGGAAATCTATTGTTATTCTATTGTTGTCGCGGTCACCGGTGTCCTTATGGGGCTTGATGCAGGGAGAGAAATCGTCAAATAGAAAGATGCTCACCAGTAGTGTGTTTATGCGGGTTCTGGATCACGATTCTGGGTCCACCCCTCCCCCCGCTCGTGGCTCGCAAACTTTCTCAATCACTTTTTGTCGGTTCGAGCGGCGACATCGCCTAAAAAAAAGAGTTTGGTGTCAAAATATAGGTTTTCGGCCATTCCCGATCGATATATGCGATCCGTTTCTGCGTATTTGCACTAGTTTCAAAGTTAGCTTTTGTGTTTAACCCTCATTAACTACTATCTCCACGCTGCATTGTTCCTTAATTACGGTCGCTGATTATTACAATGTAAAGCTCACCTCGGTGTCCTATTGTTCGTAATGAGTACCTGGCTAATCGCTTACGTCACCTCAATTTCTTACAAGATTTTAAATAAGTAAATAAAACTTGATCAATTTTTTATCACATTTCATAAAACAAGATTCAAACATTTTATTCAAAAACATATCATTTTTAAGTATGTCACTACCGAATTCAGTCTGAAACTCTGACAATGACTTGTTATGAAACTTGTATAACAAGTACATTAACAGTACTCTCCACACATAGAAGTCCAATCATTTTGTAGCCTGATAGTATCATAACGCCATTTCCTTGTATTTCTATTCAAAAACATTTTGGGCATTCCCGTAGGGAAGCGACAATATGTATCAAAATATTCACCGATGCCATGTTTGTCTATGTGAATAGCTACCCAGTGAGATCCTGGTTTTGAGTCCGGGTTTTCATTGATGTGCATGGCTCCATGTGTAACATATTATTAGGATCCAAGTTGCTAATAAATGTATGTAGGGGTTTGAACATATTATGTTATATAGGCAGACGATTCGCAGCGTATACAATAATATTATCTTCTAAAGTCTAAACCTTGACAAATTCTTCTCAAATAATTACGGATTTCTATTGTGTTCATACTGTATTATCACAGAACCAAACTGGTAGATGAATCTTGTATGATAATAATATGTCACATATCCGTATAATGTATGTTTACATATGAAATAATGAATGAATAAATAAAAGAAACATAACTTTGGTACAATATTTTATTTCGTAATATCTACACACTATTAGGTAAACACTCACACATACACACGTTACACATTATAACTCAATTATATCATACATGTGACTTTTCTTAGCTTCTATAGTCTACAGTTACATTCTGGTTTTTATCTAGTTTTCTATAACATTATCAAACTCTGCAAAATACAATAAAGTTAATCGTTTGAGAGAGACTAGAATCAATTGATATCCCATTTCCTTCATTAAGGAAATGTATACCAGTGCCGGAAAATAATGTATGAGAGACTGAAGTGAACATATTAGATACCATTGAAGAATGGTTGTAGAGTTTTTGAAGGCACATGTTGTCCATCTATGTATAAACAATATAAATTCATACCATAATTTTCAAAATTGAAAGGATTCTTACTAATGATTAAATGCTGCGATATTTAGAAATCATATTATATATATTTTAAGTACTTGCCCCAAGAATATTAACAAGCGTTTTTTTTTTCTCATCAGTGGAAAGTCATACCTAATATTATCATAAACGTTATACGCAATTATTGAGTCATCCTAAACATCCATTTAATGGTAAAGCAGACAATAGATACACTTTCACATTCTTTACTAATTATTCCTGTGAGTCGTTAAAAGAATAGAATAACATTAGATAAGATTGTAAAACCTCATATTATCATTTTTAAATAAAAAAAAGTATACTCAATAATATTTATTAAGTTTTCCTATACCAAAAAAAAACACAATAATTCTATAACTAATTATATTCTTAATCGCATAGCATACATTATGTTCCATTATTATAGAGTACAATAATATATTTTCTTAATCCTTATACCTATTTATTATTTTATTTATTTAACAGTTTATTGCACACAAAAACATTTAACAAATTATACTTATGAAGAAAAACGACACAACAGGTACTGCTTATCTCTAAAGAAATTTCTTCCAGCAGCCCTAGGAAGAGAAATTTGATCACAAACAACAGATAGGGCGTGCATAAACAGAAATGAAAAAAAAAATATTATATAAAATTATAACTACTTACAGGTACAGTTATAATACAATTATTATTGTAATGTTCAACAAAATACTACATTATACTAATAATAATAACATACTATAATATTAGAATACATACTATACTAAAAACTTATAATTATACTTACTAAAATAAATACATACTATATGTATATTTAATAATCATAGTTGGATTCAGTATTGAGGTAGTGCTCCTTCAATCGTCTTTTAAAGACAGCGATAGTAGGACTATCACGGATGGCGTGGGGTAGGGAATTCCACAATCTGACTGCATGAACAGTAAAGGAGTAGGAAAAGAAGTTGGATCGATGGGAGGGGAGGGAAAGGTTTGTTCTAACATTAGGTCTACAAGGGACGTCTAAGGATCGTGAAAAGTTAAAACGCTCTACGAGGTAAGAGGGAGACAAAGGGTTGTAAAGGATATTATAAAGGAGGGAGAGAATATGGATATTTCGCCGAAGGCGAATCGGAAGCCACCTTAGCTGTGACCGAAACGCAGAGACATGGTCATACTTTTTAAGACCAAAGACAAAACGAATGCAAAGATTTTGCAAACGTTCTAACTTTGTCAGCAATTCTTCGGTAACATCTACCTAGATACATATTTTACATTTATCATCTTTGAATTCTATCAACGTTGGCTTTCAACCACATACCGAAAGCTACCACCTCAACCCCGCTGCAATGACAACTTCTCTTAGATGTTTTGGAGAAGTTGGTATGACGATGGCAGTTTGACAGTTTTGAATTATTCCAGTCCAACTCTGCCATCACCTTTTCCACTTTGGCGCACCCAAACATTTCAATGTTTACATGTCTGAAGCCCAACGTTATGACGATGGCAGTTTGACAGTTTTGAATTATTGCAGTCCAACTCTGCCATCACCTTTTCCACTTTGGGGCACCCAAACATTTCAATGTTTACATGTCTGAAGCCCAACGTTGAAAGTAATTTTTTTCAACTGTGCCCCCTTTATACGCCCATAAGTATTGTTTATTTGGATCGAGGGAATGTAAATACTCCACTAAAATTTCTTGGGTTATGTCTCCATCGGAATTTCTGAACGCCATTCCATGAACATGACGTTCACAGAATGCAATTTCCTTACTTTTTCCTAGATGGAGAAACCATAACGGTAATTTAATATAGTGCAGGTACATCACCTCTTTCCAAATATCATAAATACCAACCTCTTTGAAGTATATGTCACTCTTAAGGGGGAAGCCATCGATGTCTATTACATCGATGGCTTCCCCCTGAACGTCACGTTCATGGGATGGCGTTCAGAAATTCCGATGGAGACATAACCCAAGAAATTTTAGTGGAGCATTTACATTCCCTCGATCCAAATAAACAATACTTATGGGCGTATAAAGGGGGCACAGTTGAAAAAAAATTGCTTTCAACGTTGGGCTTCAGACATGTAAACATTGAAATGTTTGGGTGCCCCAAAGTGGAAAAGGTGATGGCAGAGTTGGACTGGAATAATTCAAAACTGTCAAACTGCCATCGTCATACCAACTTCTCCAAAACATCTAAGAGAAGTTGTCATTGCAGCGGGGTTGAGGTGGTAGCTTTCGGTATGTGGTTGAAGGCCAACGTTGATAGAATTCAAAGATGATAAATGTAAAATATGTATCTGGGTATAAGGATTAAGAAAATATATTATTGTACTCTATAATAAAGGAACATAATGTATGCTATGCGATTAAGAATATAATTAGTTATAGAATTATTGTGTTTTTTTTTTGGTATAGGAAAACTTAATAAATATTATTGAGTATACTTTTTTAATTTAAAAATGATAATATGAGGTTTTACAATCTTATCTAATGTTATCCTATTCTTTTAACGACTCACAGGAATAATTAGTAAAGAATGTGAAAGTGTATCTATTGTCTGCTTTACCATTAAATGGATGTTTAGGATGACTCAATAATTGCGTATAACGTTTATGATAATATTAGGTATGACTTTCCACTGATGAGAAAAAAAAAACGCTTGTTAATATTCTTGGGGCAACTACTTAAAATATATATAATAGGATTTCTAAATATCGCAGCATTTAATCATTAGTAAGAATCCTTTCAATTTTGAAAATTATGGTATGAATTTATATTGTTTATACATAGATGGACAACATGTGCCTTCAAAAACTCTACAACCATTCTTCAATGGTATCTAATATGTTCACTTCAGTCTCTCATACATTATTTTCCGGCACTGGTATACATTTCCTTAATGAAGGAAATGGGATATCAATTGATTCTAGTCTCTCTCAAACGATTAACTTTATTGTATTTTGCAGAGTTTGATAATGTTATAGAAAACTAGATAAAAACCAGAATGTAACTGTAGACTATAGAAGCTAAGAAAAGTCACATGTATGATATAATTGAGTTATAATGTGTAACGTGTGTATGTGTGAGTGTTTACCTAATAGTGTGTAGATATTACGAAATAAAATATTGTACCAAAGTTATGTTTCTTTTATTTATTCATTTATTATTTCATATGTAAACATACATTATACGGATATGTGACATATTATTATCATACAAGATTCATCTACCAGTTTGGTTCTGTGATAATACAGTATGAACACAATAGAAATCCGTAATTATTTGAGAAGAATTTGTCAAGGTTTAGACTTTAGAAGATAATATTATTGTATACGCTGCGAATCGTCTGCCTATATAACATAATATGTTCAAACCCCTACATACATTTATTAGCAACTTGGATCCTAATAATATGTTACACATGGAGCCATGCACATCAATGAAAACCTGGACTCAAAACCAGGATCTCACTGGGTAGCTATTCACATAGACAAACATGGCATCGGTGAATATTTTGATACATATTGTCGCTTCCCTACGGGAATGCCCAAAATGTTTTTGAATAGAAATACAAGGAAATGGCGTTATGATACTATCAGGCTACAAAATGATTGGACTTCTATGTGTGGAGAGTACTGCTTAATGTACTTGTTATACAAGTTTCATAACAAGTCATTGTCAGAGTTTCAGACTGAATTTGGTAGTGACATACTTAAAAATGATATGTTTTTGAATAAAATGTTTGAATCTTGTTTTATGAAATGTGATAAAAAATTGATCAAGTTTTATTTACTTACTTAAAATCTTGTAAGAAATTGAGGTGACGTAAGCGATTAGCCAGGTACTCATTACGAACAATAGGACACCGAGGTGAGCTTTACATTGTAATAATCAGCGACCGTAATTAAGGAACAATGCAGCGTGGAGATAGTAGTTAATGAGGGTTAAACACAAAAGCTAACTTTGAAACTAGTGCAAATACGCAGAAACGGATCGCATATATCGATCGGGAATGGCCGAAAACTTATATTTTGACACCAAACTCTTTTTTTTAAGGCGATGTCGCCGCTCGAACCGACAAAAAGTGATTGAGAAAGTTTGCGAGCCACGACTCACGAGCGGGGGAGGGGTGGACCCAGAATCGTGATCCAGAACCCGCGAAAACACACTACTCTCACCCAAAAATCGGTGAGGCGCGTCTTCGTGGATTGCAAGGACTATACAATATATCTTCGTAAAAATCGGTCCAGTAGTTACGACTTACGTACATAAAAAAGAAACAATATTATAAAAATACTATAAATTAAATATTATAGTATAGGTATAGATAATAGCATAGTTTTGCCCAACACAAGTTCGGGTTTTATTGTTGCTAAATATGTACAGATGAGCCTTTTGCCACCTCCCGTTTCGACAAGTGACCTCAAGGCGCGGCCTTTTCCAATATGTTTTAGGAAGAATTCAACAATGGTGTCCGCACGCCCGAAAGTAGCAGATCGCAGGTTTACCCATCTCCCATACTGAAACCTTTGTCACACGACTACTGCTTCACACATGGCAGACATTCTGGAAGCTTCTATCTGAAGCTAGGGGCCGCTGGTATGATCCTTTCTGAATCAAATAAGTTGATTTCATATATTTTATTTTGAAGATCTGTCTATCAAATTACATCTGTCTATAAAATTATATTAAACAGTAAAAATATTATACACTCAAGTTACAACAAACTACCAACAAAGCTATAATATTGTTTGTGTCGTCGCAGCGTCAATGATCCGCCGCGCCGTTGAGTCAGCTTAGACCGCAACGCGACGAGGCGAGGCAAGGCGCGGCGGCGTGGCATAAATTTGTATGGATTCGACAGATTTCATGAGCGTGAGACGTCTTGCGAATCTGTCAAATTCATAAATTTAGAAATGCATCTACGCGTCGGGTTGCAGTCTGAATCAACCCTTGCGTGGCACAAGCGTGGTTTCTGATTTATCGCGTCGCCGTAGCGTCTACACAACGCATAATATGTGGCATCATTGTGGCATACAACGCTATTGCAACGACGCAACGCAGCGGAACAGTTTAGCCTTGCTCTTTCCCAATATAACAAATAAATGGTGGTATAAAACGTATAATATGTTAGTTTTATTTTTCAGGATTTGCGCTCGGCCATTTGATTCACTCAATTTTGTTGATCACTGTACAAATAAGCTTCTATTACGACCAAACTATCGACAACGACGCGTGCGTCAATCTTTTGCAGTTAACATTCGACGTCTGCAGCCCACTATACTGCTTTGTACAACTCTACTTCATGTTCAAATATTCGAATGTCCTGATACTACGTGCTCAGGTATGTGGAAACTGAAATCTTTTATCTACGCCATCTAGGTTTATACAAATGAAAATTGTTTTATGTCATGATTTTGATATTTATGAATATTGACCTACCAAGAAACTCGCTTTCTAGCAAAAAAGAAATTACAGTACCCGGCAATAAATATTGCACATCGACCTTTGGAAAGAGACATTCGGCTAATTTCGGTTTCATAGAGCGTTATCTCTGTAGCACACACCTATTTGACATTATGTCAGTCGTTGTTCAAATTCAATAGAGTGCAGTCGCGTCCAGTTCAAAATATATATCTAGAGTTGTTAACACCCCTAAATTTGCTACAGCTGTAATTTTCCAAACGAATTTCAAATACGTAAACATAATTTGAACACCCTTTTTTATTTTATTTTACCCGAACCTAAAGCCATAACTTATAGAAAATTTGGTATATTTTATACAAAGAATAATAAAATTGTCAAAAGGAGCAAACCATAATTGTTTTAACAGCTCCTAATATATACCGGACTTTTTGTATTTCGTGCGTAAGAGATAACGCTCTACAAAACCGAAATTAGCCGACTGTCACCTTCCAAAGGTCGATGTGCAATATTTATCGCCGGGTACTGTATTCTACTTTTTAAAAATAATAAAATTTATCTATAATTTATGATTTAATCCTTCAAGCCCCATAAGAGCACCGGTGATCGCAACTACAATAAAATACAATTTACAGCATTTCCAAGAATCCCCGATCGAAGGATTAATTATGTACTTAGTTGCAGTAAAGTATTGAACATTTTGTTAAATTGACCTGCATTAATACGGTACTAGACGTATAAACTGATATTTTATATTATAAAATAAACAGTGTTTATTGGTGCACCCAATTAAGCAGTGGTTTTAAGTGATTCAGGGGTCAATAAACTGCATAATTATCGTTCAATACAGTAGAAAATAAGTATACAATGTACTATTATCACATGCATAATATACGTTAAATTCCCTCTTGGTCTACGTTTTTACGATTTGTTCTAGATCAAAAAATTATTTATTTGCTTTTATAAGAGGTTTATTTCCTTTACCCTTGTTTTCAATTAAAGTTTAATTAGAAATTCAATTACTTAATAATATTAATGTTAAACAAAATGTTTGCAAATTGTTTGTTTCAACTACAGGGCCTCGCGCACTTCGGTTTCATGCATATGATAGGTAGCAGTTTGTGTTTTTGGATCAGTACAATTGTACGGGAAACTGTTCTCGCCCTCACCATATACGCCAACACAGTGTACGGAAACAAGACTGATGGTACTGATTACGAGACTACGAGTGGCGGTAAGAATTTTACTAAACAACTTCAGAACAAAGTATCTAATATCAAGAAATAAAAATAAAAAGTGTGTCAGCTCCGACGCACGCGGCACGACTGGAGTTTACTCCTTAAGAGGCCGGGTACACTTGGAATTTCTCATACATACGTAATTCCAAAATCATTTTCTCATGCAAAAATATTTAACATGTTTGAGTTGTTTTTCAGTTTAAAATAGTAATTACCTAGGTTCCTGCACAAAAATTTACTTCAAAATATTTAAACACAAAAGTTAGAGGTCGAGTTCGAGTTCGAGTTCGACACAAAACACTACTCTCCAACCGTCTTACGGTTTTTCCAAGGTTTTTCGATCAGAACGAGAATCTGACGCGAGTTTTACAGTTTTTACCCATCCCACAAAAGTGCTCATTGCTCAACGCCGCTAAAGAAGTTTTCACTTCAAAATACGGAAGTAAATAGTAACAAAAAATACGGAAGTAAATAGTAACCCACACTTAACTATTTTTATAATTATGCGAGAGTCAATGTCATATAAGGGTGAAGCCAAACGAGCGTAAAGCCCGTCACAGACCTAGCTATAATATATATTAATATGTTTATAGCTAGGTAATTTTCGCGTGACCACACACTCAGCCATAATATATATTTCTGTGACATGTGGATTTATTATAGATTAAAGCCCGTCACAGACTTAGCTATAATATATATTATAGTTCTTGCAATCTAAGAGTGCGCGTCGCCTTTATTTGTAGTTGGAAATGTGAATAGACATTTTCGTTAGTGTGCGTACCCGACGGAGCAGTCAGTAGCGAGCGAGCCATGTACGCGTGTATAGAAATGGTCACTCACACAACTAAGGGCGACGCGCACTCTTAAATTGCAAGAACTATAATATATTTATAGCAAGGCATATTATTCTATACTAAATCCACATGTCACAGAAATATATATTATAGCTGAGTGTGTGGTAGAAAATATATATTAATATGCCTAGCTATAAACATATTAATATATATTATAGCTAGGTCTGTGACGGGCTTTATTTTTGAAATGTAAGACACAGAATTTCGGTCGCGTAAATATCTTTTCATACAAATCATGACTCACAAAATTACGCTCGTGTGAATCAAACAGGACTTTTGTATGAAGCTAAATGCCGCAGAATTACTGCCAGCCGAAATTCTGCGACTCACAACTCACAAACTACGCTTGTTTGGCTTCACCATATTTTAATCACTTCAATAAAATAATATGGGCGAAATACTTTAGGTATATTATGGCAAAGCAACGTTTGCCGGGACAGCTAGTGATATA
Source organism: Polyommatus icarus (assembly GCA_937595015.1). Taxonomy (NCBI): domain Eukaryota; kingdom Metazoa; phylum Arthropoda; class Insecta; order Lepidoptera; family Lycaenidae; genus Polyommatus; species Polyommatus icarus. Next base: position 15,224,949 of record OW569326.1, read on the forward strand.
GAAATTTTGAATTTCTCTATTAAATTCCAAATAAACTCGTATTTGGACTACCGAATATACAGGATGCAATTAAACCTTCCTGTCAATTTTTTTCCAGGCTTAGGTATCATTAGAAGAGTCCAATGGGTATAATTTTTTTTACTGACATTTTATCCCATTTAAAATCGTTGCCGAACGGTCACTCGCGGCGCGTGGGAATGAGCGGGAGTAACGCGGGGTGAGGCGGGGTCACATCACGCGCTGGTGACGCGTCGTGTCCATTAATTGTTGTGTTTTTAGAATAACTTTCGGAAGCTATTTCTTAACATTTTAGTACTGAGTGATTATAAAAGAAAAAATACGTGTATTTTATTTTTAACAAGGATATGTCAGAAGGAGGAGGACCTCCTACACTTAATTCTAGAATATAGAATCAACGAACAACCGAGGTTGGTATTTTTAAGAGACAGTGGGTGTTCTTCGGCGGACCTCCTCTTTTTGTTCCATCGAATCTTAGCCTCAGAGTTCACTGACAAACACAATAACAATCTTTTAAATTATATTACACATTCTCTGAGCCTAAGATTTGAATACTATAAAAATAGTCCTTGATCATAATAATATAAGCATATTATTATGATTAAGGACTATTTTTGTCCCTAATGTCCTAAAGTAAAATTGTTATAATATTATAGTTGTAAAATGTAACTCTTAAGCCGACTTAATCTTCAGGATGTAAGGCTTATAAAATAAATAAGATAAAAAAAGGATCAATGTATAAAAATTTGGCAGGAAGGTATAATTTGCACCCTTTTATATTTCAGATTTCAAGCCACTGCTGGATGTGAGTGGTCTGTACGACGAGCGGTGTCAGGGCCCGGAAGCGATCACCGCCATCGTCGAAAACTTCTCGCCCTATTTATACCCCTTCAGTGTCGAGTTCAATATTTTCATAGGTGAGAAAGATCTAATCGAAAAAAAACTAGCAGACGACATATTATAACCTCCTTTTTGGAAGACGGTTAAAGAGGTACAATAGGGTTTTTTTTTTAATATTACTTTATATCTATACATATAATAAAACTGTAGAAATGAGAATTCTGTACATTAAAGATATTCAAAAAATAATAAGTGGGGGGTGTCACTACATCGCTATAGAAGCCAAAAGTGTGGTTAGATTTTTGTCTGTCTGTCTGTCTGTATGTTTGTTCCGGCATCACACGAAAACCACTGATCCGATTTGAATGCGGTTTTCGCAGATATATTTGTCTTCTTCTAACTTAACATCTGGTCTATAAAAAAATTTCCTCCCGCCCCTCTAAAGGGACGAAAGAGGGGGTCAGATTTTGTATAAGACTTTTTTCTTTGATGGACTTACGTCATATTATTAACTGTTTCTTCCAACTTAACATTTGGTGTATAAAATTTTTCACCCCACCCCTCTTAGGGGACAAAAGAGAGGGTAAGATTTTGTATCAACTGATGAAGTAGAAATACTTTATATGGCAAAACAACGTTTGCCGGGACAGCTAGTAAATAATAGAACCAAATAAGGAGTTCAACGTAACACCATGTCGCACACACATGCGCCATAATATATTTCATTTTGCTAAAAAGAGATAGAAACCTTTTTAACCGCTCATATTTTGCTCATAATTAAAAAAAAAATTTCGCACTTCCTTTTAATTTTTGATCTAGTACTCGTATCTATAAGATAAGTACAGACATGAGTGGATGGAGTGTATAACTAACATTTTGTAACATCAGAGCAATATTCATTTTTCCCCTTATAATTTGAACAAATCTTGTAAATTACCTACTTCATCATCTCTAGCCAATATATCTGCCTATACAGAACAATCTACATTTGTTTGGATTTCAAATAGTTTTCCCGGTCCTAAAGCCTCCATTTATGCAAAAACTACAATTTTCAAATTGTTAGTTACCCATTTTTTGAGTGGATAATAAATTTATTATAGGTTTGTTCTATGCATAGTAATTATTTTTTAGATTAATTAAATTTATCTATTTCGGTGTAAATATTAAAATGGTAGTTATTTATTTCAGTGGCCGTATATTACATAATCTGGAACCACGTGGGCAGCTGTGACAACGAGTACAGCGAGGACGGTGTGTCTAGTTTGGAAGACAATCAGACGGTGTGCAAGTAAGTGCTTATGTCTTTCTACATAAGGTCTAAAATGACATAGCCTACGTTAGGATGTGTCCGGATTAGAGCCAGTCCACACGGAGCGTTGTATAAGCGTTGCGTTAACGCAGGCTTCCTTCAAATCCTTCAAATCCTTCAAATCCTTCAAAACCTTCAAATCCTTCAAGAAAAGAGCGTATTCCCTCTTAAAAGGCCGGCAACGCTCCTGCAGCTCTTCTGATGTTGCAAGTGTCCATGGGCGACGGTAGTTGCTTACCATCAGGTGACCCGTCTGCTCGTTTGCCCCCTTATTTAATAAAAAAAAAAAAAAAAAAAAAAAAAGGCTGCTGTTTGACGCATAGCCGGCCACACGGACGCTGCGTCATCGCAGCGTTATTACGAAGCAGACTTAACGTCAACACCCGCTTTGAGAGGCTGCTGTCCGTCATGTGTGCGTTGCGACGATCCAGCGCGCCGTGTGAACAACTTGATTAGAATTGTATGTAAAACAACGTAACGGCAGCGCTGCGTCGACGCAACACTGACGCAACACGCCGTGTGGACTAGCTCTTATTTGATATAGGACCGTCACCATTTTAGAACAGAAAAAAGGCGGACGGAGTCTTGTCATGTATAAACTGTGTCTTCACTTTTCTTCTGAGTCGGCCACGCACACATTCTGACGCCTGCCAAATGGTATGGACTAGCGCAAGAATGTGTGCGTGCTGACCGTGTACATACAGCCAGCTGGCCGACTCTGAACGACACAGTTTTGTGTATGGTGGGACTCTGTTCGCCTTTTTTTATACGTCCATGTTTTAGAAGTGTAATATTTTAGTGAAGTGATAGATGTGTAACAAAAAAAATATTATCTTGTAAAGTAAATAATATTATGTCACGACATAGAATTCATGCGTCACTGGGAAATATCTAGTTATAGGGTTAGTTCCCGAACCGGTGGTAGGCATCATGTAGACTTTCAGAAAATATTTGCAAAAATTTATTCTGAATAAAAAAATTTGAGTTTGAGTTTGAGTTTTTGAGTTTATCAGTTGTTTGGTCACAGTAACAGTCACTGTTTATCTGAAGCCACCTTTTAACGGATAATTGTATCCAATCTATTGGTTATTTAGTAATTTAGTTTCAATGCGGTGAACAAACAAGAATACGTCATAGACTTCTTCAATTACATAGTTAATAGTACATACTTACATCGAAAAACGTGCAAATTATAAACTTCATCTTATTTGGAAGTTAGTAAAAATACAAGTAAAATCAAGTTAGCGATAAATAGCTAATCCCACTAGTCAAACTCTATTCAAAAGCTTTCCAGCGCAAACTCTAAATCTATCTTCAATGCAATATCGACTTCATTACCAGCGAGCATGGTTCAGTTTTATTCGGGCGCTATCTAGATAGCCTTTTAAGCGGCGTTTTAATTTTTCCTTTTAGAATTCCGACGGCGAACGAGGAGAACGATTATACGAGTAACATTGTGATCTACGCTGATTGCCATGCCTCCAACAAGGGGCTGTTCCTGGGGCTGATACTCACTGTCATAGTCTCCGGGATGCTCATCATAGGATTTGTCTTCAGCAGCGTGGGCGGGTAACTTTCTTGTATATTCTTACTAACGTAATGAATGCGAAAGTGTATCTTACCTCATCACGTTTGAATCTCTTAACCAATTTGGATAGGTACAGAGATAATAGTGTTTTAGTAGTTTTATCAGTGCCTAAATAGTGCTATTTACATTGAATTCCTAGTTCATCAACATCTTTGTACCTCTACAAAGCATTCTAAGCATTTTACACTAATACTGAATACACAAATAAAAAAAAAACTAAATACTTTTTTTCAGAGATTTCCTAGAAACGGGCTACATGCTGAACGACATAACGAAACTGGCGATACACGTGGTCCTATTATTCGCCGCGGTGCTCGCGTACAACCAGACCCGGCAGCTGGACATCAACGAACACCCTGTATCGCTGCTGGACGATATCCTGCTCTTCATCTGTCTGCCCGCCTTCTTCATGGAGACCGTGTTCTCTATGGTGGCTACCATCAGCTTACTGAACGTAGTTAAGACCGTAGACGCGCTTCTGATGGTGAGAGAGAAACTTTTTCATTTTTATGACTTTAAAATAGTAAGCTTTTAACCTTAAAATACCTTTAAAAAAGAGGTTATCGAGTCGATCCTTATATTATGTAGAATCGCCGATGAAAATTGACATATTATTAAGACAAGTTTGGTTTGGTAGGCCCGATTCTATAACGAAGCGATAACGAACAAGTTTTGGCTTGGTCTGTATATCTAATAGATATGTTAAAAGTCTTAGGCCAAGTGATTAGTCACACTTAAACCCTATTATTATTAAAGTATAAGCTAAAGAAAAATATAAACTATTACATAATTTACCTACAACCTCATATAGAAGTATGTACTTAAAGTACTTCAGTTAAAACGCATATTATTAGTAATAGAAGCACACAACTCAAAAAATATGTTTCGGGACAATGCGTTTAACGTTTTGAAAATTTCTTTTTTAGGGTTCCGTACCCAAAGGGTTATAAATGGGAACGGGAAATATTTTAGGGGGGCTTCCATACAACAAACGTGTTTTTGCTATTTTTTTGCTTTTTTTAAAAAATGGCTCCAAGTATGCACTTGAAATATTTACATAATACTTATATACTTTACTAATAAATTAAAACAAAATAAATAATCAAGGGGGGTCTCATGCAAGAAAATACTATTTTATGCCAATCTTTTTGTTGTTATAATATGGTGCGTAAGTCTGAATCGTACTTGACCTAAATTATTAAGTGTAAAGCAACAGAAAAATTGTTTTTGTCTTTAAAAAAAATACAAAAACTAGCTGTCCCGGCAAACGTTTCTTTGCCATATTAAGTATATAAAGTATTTTTTTTAATTTGATCGCAGCGCTAACTGTCGGGACAGACTAAAATTAAAATTCGAATTCGAATATTATTTAAAATTTGACACTGCGATGGTAGCGCCGTCTGTCGGATCCAATGTAAAACATTCCAAAATCAACAACTACTAATAAATTAAAAATTAATTGAAAAAACATTGTCCAGCGGACAAAATTGTGAATCTAAACCATTCCCAGATCCCCTTGAACACACACAAAAAATTTCATCAAAATCGGTCCAGTCGTTTGAGAGAAGTTCAGTGACATACACACTCACAGAAGAATTATTTTATTTATTTTATTTATTTATTTATTTCAAGGCACATCTACAACATAAACACAATCAGTACAATCAGTTACATTATTCATATTAAGGGTTATGCGCTTATGTCAATTACAGATATGCACAACATTATTATTACAATTCATAAACATCGTCAGTACAATAATATTATATAAAAAGTCAACCTTATAATTATTGATCCATAAAAAATAATAAATGTTTTTGTTTAGATTTTTAAAATTCAGTCAGTAATAAATTGAAATAAATTAAAACTTAACTATGACATTTTATAAAGCAATAATAATTCATCTTACTAATAAAATTAAAAATATTTAAAATGTCAAAGTTATAAAATTATCTAAAATACAAAATGATTATTAAATATTATCACAAAATAGGTGTATAAATTCAAAATAATTCAATAAATCACAGACAAAGATCACAATTAATTACTTAATGTCGAAACTCATAACATAAATTTATCACAATTTAATACTATTTAAACAGTCTTTGTTTGCTTTAAGTATTTTCCTTTTAAAAGACGCGCGTTGGTCATGAAATATGTCTAGATCTAAAGTCCTGTGCCATGTGTTGTAGGTAGCCGGGAGTCTCACTATAGGACTGTTTTGTCCCAAGTTTGTTTTGTACATCGGGGTATTAAATATTCCTACAGGTTTGCGTCTCGCACTCAGCTTAGGGACTGTTATAGCTAAACCCTCAAGAAAATCTTGACAGGGAATTCGGCCTGTAACTACATCACGTAGGAATACCATGTCTATCATTCGTCTACGTCGTGACAGCGTATCCATTTTAAACGCAGTTAACCTTTCATCGTACGAGCATCGATTGTTAACCTCGTTGGAGAAATAGGCAAGATGTTTGGTAAACGAGCGTTGAATAGATTCTATACGTTGTGAATGGGCATTATATATTGGATTCCAAATAACGCTTCCGAACTCTAAAATACTACGTACAAAGCTTTTAAATAGAAGAATTTTCGTATTTGGACGCTTGAAATCATGCGTGTTTCGTTTTATGAATCCAAGAGTTTTGGCGGCTTTATTTACCATATAGTCATAGTGTGGTATAAAACTTAATTTTGAGTCAATAAGAATGCCTAAGTCCCTTACTGTTGATGAAACAGAAATGATACTCCCGTTGATATGGTAAGTAGTAGGAAAAACCTTTCTTTTCTTAGTAAACCTAATGTGTTGACATTTAGAAGCATTCAATTTCATTCTGTTCTTAAGACACCACATGTATATTCGGTCAAGGTCAGATTGCAGTCTTAGAGAGTCAGCCCATGAATTTATTTGCAGGGATATTTTCATATCATCTGCAAAAAGGGAATAATGACAATGATGTATGCAGGCAATTATATCGTTAATAAAAAGAAGGAACAAGATCGGTCCAAGGTGTGAACCTTGTGGCACACCTGATGATGCAATATATTTTACTGATTCGTGTCCATTTATTACAACTGCTTGCTCCCGACGATGCAGATAAGACGCAAACCACCTTAACATATTTCCATCAATCCCGTACTGGGAATTTAATTTCTTTATAAGGATTTGATGATCAACAAGATCGAATGCACTTGCAAAATCCGTGTACACTGAATCTATCTGCATTCCATTGTCGACTCCTTTAAAAATAGGAGTTAAGTACGAGACGAGATTTGTGATAACAGATTTTTGACTCTGAAACCCGTGTTGTTGATCACTGAGTAGTGGTTTGACTTGATTGACTAAGATCGGGCAGATGATGGACTCAAAGATTTTGGCAAAAGAGGATAGAATAGATATGGGTCTATAGTTTTTGACGTCGGACTTATCACCCTTTTTTAGAACTGGCACTATACGCGCCTTTTTCCATTCATTTGGGAAAATACCAGATGTAATAGACTTATTGAATATTTCTCTTAGAGGATAAACTAAAGCACTTGCGCAATTCTTAATAAATATGGGAGGTATGTTGTCAGGACCACACCCTTTATTAGTGTTAATTCTCTTTAAGGTATTGAGAATAGTGGTTTCCGTGAATCTCATATTGGTCAGCTTATGAGAGAATTGTGAAGTAAGAGTTGGGGGAAAGTGTTCCGGGCTCTGGCTGGAGTTGTCAGGTCGCCCATAAATTGAGCTAAAATGTTTGGCAAATAAGTCAGCAATATTTTTACCACCAACAACCGTGCACGATTCCCCTATCATTGTTGAGGGATAACTATTCGCGGATGACTTTTTATTTTGAATGAAAGTCCAAAAAGCACGAGGGTTATCTTTCACACTATTTTCAACAGTTTCTATATAGTTTTTGTGGCATAAATCAACTAGTTTCTTACATCTTTTTCGTAACAATTCATACTCGTATTGGTCACGTGGATTACCAAATTTATGTGCTTTTCGTCTTAAACATTCTTTTTCTTTTAATAAATTTATGAGATCAGTTGTAAACCATATAGGATATTTTGTTTTATGTGGTTTGCGTTTCGGAACGTGCTTACTAATAACATCATTTAGGACTTCGTAAAATTTCATCACCATATCATCTACATTCTTACAAGGAGAGAATATTTCAGACCAACTCACGTCATCCAATAAGGAAGTGATTTCTCTATAGTCAGCCTTATAAAAATTATAGTCACATCGTGGGACGCCGTCTACATTAGTACTATCAGAATTAATGCAAATATCTATATCGAGGGGTGGATGGTAAGGATCCAATTTACTTAAGCAATAAGCTTCATTGACATGACATTCCAAATTACTTAGTACTAAATCTAGAATTTTATTATCTTTATTCGCTATAGAATTATTTTGATTCAACCCGGTCAAGGAGATAAAATCATTAAGAGCGTAGCCTAAATTGTTTTGATAATTATCAGCAACAAGAGTTTTACCATCCACTCCTTTATTCCAGGAAAGAAAGCCCATATTAAAATCACCCACTATTACAATATCGTCAAGTTCATTAGTCAAATTATTTATAGTATTATCTAAGAAAGTTGAAAGTTCACCGTGCTTGTTTGGTGCAGATAAACAGAGAGTATATACGGCGCAAATACCTATTTTCTTCATCTTCTTACCCTTTCGAAGGTTTAATACAATCCATAAGTCCTCACACGCACTTTCTTTGTCCTTTAGTCGCAAGCTGTTAATTGTCTTTTTAACTGCAACAAGTACACCACCTCCATCGCTTTTGTTGTGAAACTGTGATACGGTACGATCGCGTCGATATACTTGGTACCTGTCGTCTATAAATTCGGAATCATGAATTCTCTCATTTAGCCATGTTTCAGAAAAGATGATAACGTCATAGTTGTGTATTAAAATATTTTTGTAGATGTCATTGGTTTTTGTTCGCATTCCGCGCAAGTTTTGATAGTAAATGTGGAGCATTATAGTCGGTTAATTAAAATAAGATGCATGTTGTTGGTCGTCACATAGAGCATTATTGCAGGTTATTTAATTGGGTCTGGTTATTTATAACTTTCGCAGGAGAGGTATCTGTCTTTCTAATAAATATCTTGCCATTGCGTACCCATACATATTTATAGGACAGTTCCTTAGCTTTAATTCGAGTTGCAGCATGCAGTGATTTTTTTTCAGGTGTCAGGTGCTCACTTACATATAGGTATTTCTTATCTCCTCCAATACCAATTACACTGGTATTTAGTCTTTCTTGGCTATTCTTGTTATACTTAGATATAGCAGCAAGAAGAGAATCTCGAGAGCGAGGGCTTTGCATTTTGACTACTACCGAACGCGGCCGAGTACTACCTGCATTCAATTTTGCCACACGGAAGCATGAGAAAATATTGCTATCAGTTGTTTGCGAGGAGACAACTTTTGCTATCTGAGTTACTACTTGTGGAAGGTTTTCATTTTTGAACTCCGGAAGGCCGTGTATTTCAATGTTGGATGCCCTATTGTGCTGCTCTAAAGTTGATAAACGATTTGAGAGTTCAGCGACATTTTTAGTTAGATTGTTGTTCTCAGTTCTAAGATGAGCTAGTTCTTCCTCCTGCGATTTAAGTAAAACATTTATCTCATCATACTTTTGATTCACAAATTCTATAGAAGTCAGTAATTCCGTCACTTGCTGTTTCAGAGGCTTGAGTTCAGATTCCAGGATTTTTTTCAGTATTTTGGGCATTTCAGATTTTAAAGCTGTTATAACTTCATCTCTTACTAAATCAGGAAGACCAACAGTTTCATCAGTGGTAGTTTTGCTAGCGGGTTTGTCATTAAGTTTTTCTTTGCGTAGTTGAGTTTGCTGTACGTTATTTCTTCGCAAGGTGACGTTTTCGCTAGTACTCGGTTGGTTGTCTTGTATTGTTGCTTGAAAACGAACAGGCGTGTTCTGGTTATCTTTTTTAGGTATCTTATTACTGCATGCCGGGCAACGCCAGTCTTTTTTCAGATCTTTCGACATGGAGCTAAAATCTTTTGCTGATACATTGGCACATAACAGGTCGTAGGTACTCTGACAATATTTGCACTGTAGGTAATTTTTATCTCTGATAGGATTATTGCAACCGCTGCATTGGTTTCCCGCCATTTTTTCAATAAAATTATAAATAAATTCTGGAGGTGTTGCAATTACAATTTCACAATAATTGATCTTTGCCTCGACAGAGTGTTTAAAAATAAAAACGGTTTGTCTATGATTGACAACTGTCATAAATCATCTGTCAAATGTCAAGTCACTTGTCAACTTTGATCTTTGAAACAGCTGTTGTGTTGTCACGGTTTTTCAAAATAAATGTGTTATTAAATGTGGGTTTTTCCGTTTAAATTCAAAATAATAACGGATTAACTGTGTAACCTTATCCAATGCTCTGTATTTGTTAATGGTTCTGCATGAGAAATCAAAAATAATGGTAATCAATACACTATTGTAGATGGGAATCAACAGTAAGTCTCTTCAGTCTAATATGGTCCTGTTTATCTTTGATATTTGTGGTAATTTATCCAGTTTTCTGTCTTCATGGACGAGTTATGGATATAAACACACTCACCACTTATTTTCCACAATTGAATTGGTACAGTGTCACAAACATTTCAGGTGTTGAGTCAGGTTGCTATGTATCACTTGGTAGTAACTAAGATTTATTATCTTGAGTATAATTGATAAAATTGAATTTTAATTAAGGAGACAATGTTTACACTGCATAATTATATATATTAAGATAAATAGGTAAATGATTATAATAATATAAGTACGAAGTTTTCATAACTTAGAACGCGTTGTTCCGAAAGATGAGTTTTTGAGTTGTGCCTCACTTAGGGTGCTAAAACATTAAAGTAGCTACACTGTATTGTATTGAGCTTGAAGTTACATACAATTTTTTTTCAGACCATACAAATCCTGGTGCAGACGACTCTCCTAGTGGACGGGTTGCGTCGATGCAGCAACAGCAGAAAACTCCGGCGGAAGAAACCCGGCAGGGAACTGGTCATGTTCCTCCTCATTGCCAACGTAGCCATGTGGCTGTTCAACACCTTCTCCTACAAATCCCCGGAGAGCTTGGACGAGAGATATGAGTACTACGGCAAGGCTATCTGGACGATATTGGGCCATATCAGCCTACCTCTGATCATGTTCTACAGATTCCACTCGAGCGTCTGCTTCGCCGATATGTGGGGTGCCGCATATAAGCCTGGATCGGATCATTGAGTTTTTGAAATATAGTAGCATGTTTAGAAATTAAATTTAGAACTATTATTTTGAAATTACATTTTTTAAATTAAATTAATACTTTAATTTATATTTTAGTTTCTACTTCTTAAATATGAGTCGTATGTTATTGCTATAGATAATATTACAGACTCAGAACACAATATTATGTCATTATTATTAGAGCCCCCGCAGACTACAGACTTTTAGTCGGCCGATAGTTTGACCAAATTGGGTTTTCAGTACATTATTATTGGCTGATACAAATCGTTTAGTGTGCGCACCTTCATACACCTTCATACATGATACACCTTCATACTGATTAAGCTTTCGATCAAACTATCGGCCGACTAAAAGCCTGCAGTCTGCGGGGGCTCTTAAATTAAAGTAGCTATAAAAGAAAATAAGTATGTATATGTAGAAAAGTTAAGAGCCTGCTGTCAGAAATATCAAAGCACGCTAGCCCCGCCTACACACCCCGCTATCCTCCTATCGTGATAATATAATGATTCCATGAATCGTGCCACCGAGCATTGTGCTTTGCGCTGCAGCTAATAGTGAACAATATCGCGTAACAAGCGTTCCCGCATTATAGCACCAAAGTAAAGGTCGTAAGTCCCAAAACTGTTTTTTGATCGTTACTTAAAAACTAAATGCAATACTAATATTTCCTTTAGCTATGATTTTTCAAAGTGTATGATTGTAGTAGTGCAAGTTATTTAATGATAGTAACTGAATAAGTGTAACAGATATTTGTTGAAAAGCCCAGAAATATTCATAATTTCGAAAAATAAAACTATCGAGTCAAAATAAGTGAATCGTGTTTTCCGTTAGGCTAGTATCAGATAAATGTACAATGATTAAATAAATCTCAATTTCATTTAAGTCAAACTTCTTCCGGGATCGTAATACTTATTAGAAAACACAGCAAAATTTGACAGCTCGCTCTTAAGTGATAAGCGAGCAGTACTAGTAATTTTATGTAGTACTTAATTTAAACTTTGGCTATTTCCGTATACATTCGGCCCGCCCTGCCCCGGAGCAGTTCTAAAACGCTATTTGATTGACCTTCACCACGCTGATTTAATTATAGAATAAAAAATATTTTAAAACAACTTTGGTACATGAGAAAATAGATAAAAATAGATTGTCTTAAGAAATCGGACAGACTAGTTTTTGTAACGATTTACTGAAAATCGACCAAGTGCGAATCTGACTCGTGCAACCACAGGCTCACAGAACCCGAAACAGCGCTTGCGCTGAGTTTCGCCGAGTGAGTGAGTTTACCGGAGGCCCAATCCCCTACCCTCCCCAAACTTATGAGTTGTTACCCTATTCCCTCTTAAAAGGCCAGCAACGCACCTACAGCTCTTCTGATGTTGCGTCGAGTGTCCATGGGCGACGGAAGTTGCTTTCCATCACGTGACCCGTTTGCTCGTTTGCCCCCTTATTTTGTAAATAAAAAAATTGAAAAATAAAAACAATGTGAGTTCAGTGTTTTTGTACACTATGTAAAAAATATTATTCACAGTAAAATACAGCCAGTTAAAACTGTTATTCTTCACTACTTACTAGCCTATGTTGATAATAATTATTATTACAATAATAATTAGGTTGCTAAGTTACGCTCAGCGCTTTAGTATTAGCCGGCTATAGCACATGTCTTAGCCGGACCACTAAGAGGCAGTTGATTAATTCTACGCCATAACACAATTACCGAATATTAGGTTAAGTACTCCGTAGTCCGGGCGGACGCACTTAGCGGGATACAAACTAGTTACAACCTCCGCCGTGCAGCCATGTCGCCATACAGTTTATACGGAAAATCAAACGATGGACATTTCAAAATACATGCAGCCCGTTGGTTCGGAAACAAAGGGCGAGTTTCACCAAAATTATACAAGAATTATTTTGCAAAACTTTTATTTTAAATCCTGTAAAATTGTCTATCTAGTAGTAGTCTATCACCTCAACCAGAGGATTCAAACCTAGAAGATTCTAAAATTTTCTATTAGATTCAGAATATAATGTACGAGTATTTTAGTAAAATAACTGGGTTATAACGATGACGGTCGAATAGTATTTTTTTTTTATTGAATAAGGGGGCAAACGAGCAAACGGGTCACCTGATGGTAAGCAACTACCGTCGCCCATGGACACTCGCAACATCAGAAGAGCTGCAAGTGCGTTGCCGGCCTTTTAAGAGGGAATACGCTCTTTTCTTGAAGGTTTGCAGGTCGTATAGGTCCGGAAAAACTGCTGGTGACAGTTCGTTCCAGAGTTTTACAGTGCGCGGCAGATAATTACGCGAAAAACGCACTGTGGAAGACTGCCACTCATCAAGGTGATGAGGATGGTATGTTTTTCGCGTGGGTCGATGGCGAAAAGTTGCAGGTGGTATGATTCCGAACAATTCCTCTGAGCACTCCCCGTGATACAATACAGGATGCAGAGTGAAGCTACATCTCGGCGTAATTCCAAGGGGTTCAAGCTGTTTGAGACACTATGGCAGTCAACAATTCGAGCGGCCCTTTGTTGGATACGATCTAGAGGGAGCAGTTGGTATTTTGGCGCCCCTGCCCAGAGATGAGAACAATATTCCATATGAGGCCGTACCTGCGCCTTGTAGAGTTGTAGGCGTTGGTCCGGACTGAAGTACTGTCTCGCTCTGTTAAGAACACCAAGCTTCTTCGAGGCTAATTTGGCCTTACCCTCTAGATGGTATCGGAACTGGACTTCGCTCGAAATGTTGACGCCAAGTATCTCAATGCTAGGGGATATGGTTAAAGATATGCCCTCGAAACGAGGATATACGACCATTGGTGACTTTTTAGTGGTGAACGCGCAGACTTGTGTCTTGGCGTGGTTGAATTGGACCAAGTTACGTCTACCCCATTCAGAGACCTTCACCAAAGAATTCTCCACCTTAGACACTAGTTCGTTTCGACTCTCAGTGACATTTTGCCGAGAAATATTGGGGGAGCCGGTATATACAGCATCACCTGTACTGTCATCTGCGTAGCAATGAATGCCGCTGGTCTGCAACATGTCATTGATATGCAGTAAGAATAGAGCGATAGCACACAGCCCTGAGGGACACCAGCATCAACAAAGTGAGTTTCCGAGCATTCGCCGTCTACTACGACCTTTATGCTAAGAAACCAGTGACCCACTTACATAATTTCTCGGGCAGCCCATATGATGGAAGCTTTGACAGCAGCGCTTTATGCCAAATCCGATCAAAGGTCTTCGCAATGTCCAAACTAACAGCCAATGCCCTTCGACTCAATTGCCTGAGCCCAACGATGAGTCAGGTACGCCAAGAGATCACCTGCCGAGCGACCCTTACGGAACCCGTATTGTTTGTCACTTAGCAATCCCTGGCCGTCCAAGTAACGAAGAAGCTGGCTATTGATAATGGATTCCATTATCTTCGAGAAGAGAGAGGTTATAGCGATTGGTCTGTAGTTAGAAGGATTTGAACGATCACCTTTTTTGGGGATCGGGTGCACCAAGGCTATCTTCCAGGAAGCCGGGACGATGCCAGATTCTTTATAATAATAATTTAGGCCAAGTACGCATCGAGGGCCTGCACCAACTAGAGTTCTGCAGGTTGTATTTGCTAAATAATTATAAATAATATTTTAAAAACATAAACAATCATACTAGTAATTAAGAATTAAACTTCCCTATCCCAAAAGCTACTGAACCGATTTTTGCAGTATTCCGTAAGTTGAAGAATACCTAGTACAACAAAAAAGAATAATAATTACTTAAATCGGACTTTTCGGGTACTTGCAAATATCCGGGTTCACACAAACATAAATATATACACTTTTGAAATTGGCACATTTTTTCAGACGCTGATATAGACTTATCATAAACGAAAACTACAGGGCAGTTCTGAAAATATTATTACATATATATAAAATCAGGTTGAATTAATAACCTCCTTTTTATTGAAGTCGTTTAAAAAAACATCGAATGGTCTAAGAGCTTAGCTATGACCTACAAGATGCCGCCTGCAACTCCGTTGCACCAAAATGTAGTATCCTGTATCCTTTCTCGGGACTAAACTCTCAAGGTATATAACAAAATCAGTTCAGCGGTTTTGGCGTGGAGAGGTAACAGACAGACAGATAGTAACTGAGCATTATAGGAATTAAAATGATAATCATAGACTTTAAAAAACCAAGTTTCATAATGACGCAAAATGGTACAGGGTACCATAGAGTTAAGATCATTCTCCTTTGCAAACTAAGAAGGACGGAATAAGCTTGCCTAGCTTGGAGGTCCTGGTGTCCTGAAATACAAGCTATGCCTAGTTGAGGCACCAGTCCCCCACATAGTTCAAATTAGTCTCACAGTGCAAACTTAATAGTGTCAGTGTATAAAACATCTAGTATTGTTTTTGTGGAGACATAAATAAACGAATTCTGACTAAAAAAAAGCTACGTGGTTTTTGACTTCGCCTTCGCAACCCTAAAAATTGTCATTGTATCAGCGGCAGCACGGATCTGCGGTCGGTTGCCCAATGTCACTGTCATCTAATTGCTTCCGACCTTCTCCACAAAACCACTGCTCACAATATTTAAACACGTCAATTGATCCTTAATATGTGTCCAAAATTTCACAACCTCATCGCTCAAAAAACTCATTGTTGTGCAACAATATCCCAGAATAGGGATAAGGTGTAATGTAATTAACTGATTTTTTTTATAGATATTTTTAACAAAATAAAGACGATAAAAAATAATATTCCCAAAATTTCAGCTTCGTAACTTATGTAATTTTTTTGTTATGAGCCTTCAAAGTTGGATGGTACAAGTCGAATTTTTTTATACAAAATCCCTTAATTTTTGTATACCATTCGATAAGTTATGCAATTTATTACAATTTCTCTTGTGAGACCACTTTCATAAAAACGCAATATTTAACAGAGTTATCGAACAAATTTTTCCGCGATGCAAACTATTATAATATGAAAACTAGCTAGGCGTGACGTCACTGTTAGCTAACATTTTGTATGAAGCGTTTTGGAAAGGTATATTTTATGTGAGTTTTGAATTGTGATATCTTGGAGAGTTCTTAAGCTATCAGAGTCATTTTGTCACCTATATTTCTAATCTTGACATAGACTTATAATATATACTGTTTTTGAATGGTCCTTTACTTACCAACAAGAAAAAAAAATTGTCATGCCTATGGGACATTCTGAATTTTGTGATTTTGTTCTCCTTTATTTAAACCCGATTTTTTATTGGGTAAACCAGTTTTTTATTGGTTAAACCATTCTCGTTAAATATATCAATTTATTATACAATAATTACATAATATTGGATCTTATCTTATACTTTGAGATTCATAATATGAGTAGAGAACGTTTTTATTATTTTGACGAACGATTTGCTCTGAAAGCCGTTGGTGAAACTAGGACTATCTGTATCAAAGCTAATAGAACTTTTAAAATATCTCTTTTTGCGAAATTGATATGAGAAATATTATTGTACTAGCGACCCGCCCCGGCGTAGCATGGGTATAAAATATATAGCCACTGAAAAAATGATTAAAATCGATAGCCTATGAACCTTTACGTGGTCTTCTTCTTATGTGTGCCAAATAACATAAAAATTGTTCTAGTAGTTCGCGAGATAAGCCCTTTCAAGTAATTTCCCCCGTTATTTGCACATTCTCCTATTAGTCTTAGCGTGATAAAATATAGCCTATAGCCTTCCTCAATAAATGGGCTATCTAACACGGAAATAATTTTTCAAATCGGACCAGTAGTTCCTTAGATTAGCGTTCAAGTTAGCTTTTTCAAATTTATTTATTTCAAATTTTTCCACATTTTATTTATTTATTTATTCACACTTTATGCAATTTACATAGGCGGGCTTAATGCCTTTTTTTTTTTTTTTTGATGTCGCAGGGGAAACCCATCATGGGTGCCCCGGGTTGGGTGACCCGGGGGTATGTGAGACTCCTACTCACTAAAACCACCTGCGGTTCGCCTTCAGCCGTATAAGGAGGGATATCCCGGATCTAACAAGCACGGGACTCCCTCCACGACCGGCCGGTCTACCTCGGACCGGACTTCCACCAAAGTAAGGGAACGCTTAGGCGAACTAAGGCGTTCCCCTCGACGCCGGGACTGACAAAGCCGGGCAGGTTCCCATCCTGACCCGGAGCCCCGTTAGACGAGGGATTGGAGGTTCGCGTAGCGACGCCTCCGCACTCCCGTCCTACGCCGGCGGAGCGGCAGAGAGGTGGGGTCATTCTCTCTGTCCCGCTCCGAGGCCTCTTTCTGCGAAATGACAAATTCGCAGAAAGAGACCGCCGCCTGCCAGGCCTCATCGCTCTCGAGCATGCAGCGCACCATGCTCGGGAGCGAGAGGTCCTCGCCCAGTACTGCCACCAGATCGTGGCGCTGCACGGCCCAACGATCGCACACCTCGAGGGTATGCTGGGCCGTGTCCTCCGCAGCGCCACAGTCGTGGCAGACTGGCGTTGGCTCTCTCCTGGCGATCTTACACAGGTACGCAGCGAAACAACCGTGTCCGGTGAGCACCTGTGTAAGACGGAAGGTGAGGGGTTTTCTCTTACGACGCATCCACGCCGCAAGAACTGGGCGCAGAGCCTGAGCAGTACGTTGACCGTACTGGGCCTGCGCCAGAGCCTCACCCCACCTTCGAAGCAGCCAATCCTGCCCCAGCTTCCGCACCCGCGATAGCTCCTCCCACGTCGGCGACACGCCGAAGAGTGATCTCCTCTCTGAAGAGAAGGGCTTAATGCCTTGTGGCATTCTCTACCAACCAACCTTAGGGTGATACTGACAATGTAAATACAGGCGCATTCGTTGTAATGAGATACAAGGGATTAACGATAAAATAAATGGATTTATATATAAATAATTAATAAACCTAATTATATATAATTAATAAAAAATAAACATACATAAACAATAAAATACATTTTATATTAAAATACTTACTTAAATAAATATAATATTCATAAAATATAATATACCTACATAATAATATAGTTTGTCAATGCAAATATTATAATGTATCAAAAAAAAGTATACTTATTGTCAAATATTAATTCCAAGTGAAAACATAAACTACCTAATTAATAATTATTATTGAGTTTATTATTTTATTATTCATTCAATTGTTTTAAATATAATTGTCGAACTCTACGTTTAAAAATATTTTTATTAGGGGACATCCTGATCTCTAGGTCCCCCTAGAGATCAGGATGTCCCCTAATAAAAAATCCCCTAATTCCAAAGGAGAATGGACTGTACATAAAATGAGGAGTGGACAATACTGGAATTATGGGAAGGACAGAGGAGTCGCAATGTTTTAGATGAACGCAGTTCCAGACTGTGGGTGTTAGTTAAAAAATTTAAGTGAGACGTTAAATATGAAGGAGCGCTGGAAGAGTTAAGGAGGGAGTACACCATACACAGAGCACGCAGTGAACGTCGTTGACGAATGGGCAGCCAGTTCAGCTTAGATCGGTAATAAGAAACGTGATCAAACTTACGAAGATTAAATATGAATCTAATACAGTTATTTAACATACGGTCAAGTTTGTTAAGCGGTTCCTCCCGGAGTTCAAAACATCACACATCACCATAATCGAGTAGTGGCACTATGAGAGCCTGAACCAGCAACAACTATATATTGTGAGGCAAAAAGTTTTTCAGACGGTAAAGAGAACGGAGGGAGCCGGTAACATTACGACAGACGTTGGTAATGTGGGTACGCCAGTCGAGGTTAGTGTCTATGTGTAACATTTTCCTCTATTTATTCGCTCCTATTAGTCTTAGCGTGATAAAATATAGCCTATAGGCTATATTTTATCACGCTAGATAGCCCATTTATCGAGGAAGGCTATAGCCTTCCTCGATAAATGGGCTATCTAACACCGAAAGAATCATCAAAATCCGTTTCGTAGTTTTAAAGATTAAAGGGAACCAAGGGACATGAGGGAAAAAAAGCAACTTTGTTTTATAATATGCATAGAAGATGTATAGAAACAACAACATTCCATAATAATGACATGTTACCTAATATCATAATAGGATTAATGGAAACCACTCAATATCGAACCGATACCGAGGGCCCTTCACATAAAATATTTTCCATCAAAATATGACCACGACACAAATTTATTTTGCCTCAGGTGGGCACCTCCATCAGCCTGACACTATTAAATTAATATATTTCTGTTTTTTACAACCAATATACAAGTAATTGCATTATTAAATTCATTCTCTGATCAATACTTTGTAATACAAGACTATTTTTTAATACAAAATAGGTACTGTTTTCCGTAGTTTTTTAAAACATTTTATGCCATTTTAAACCGTTTATCAAACTGCATTTACACAATAAGTAGGTAGGTTGCTTATGCTATAACTTTCATGTACTGTAAAAATACTGAATAAACATAAAGGTTGGTCATCGCTAAAGAAATATAAAAAATGTTAGAAAAAGTTTAATAAAAACATTGAATATCCATTGTGGCGACGGATGGCTAATATGTTTTGGGTGTTCCACGGAAAATTTCTGATTTTCTCGCTGCAAAACTATGCCAATAGTAATAGCATAGATCAATCATAATCTATATGTCGCAGTCATCTGGTTTAATCTGCGATTCGATTGAATGACTAGCGCATTCATTGAATAACAGCATTCAATCGAATGACTAAAGGACAGCTCTTTAACGTCTTGACTAAAGGTCATATACCCAGTGAAGTCGTTAAATGGGATGCTATAATTTTTTAAGTAGCCGTTGACGGGGTAGTTATGCGTAAATCCACGCTGTCATAATATTTTATTACAAATAAATCACTCTGAACTTTAAAGTTAATTTAATCGACAAAATATCATTACAGTGCTATCAGCTGTGCGAGCTGTTTGACGCCATATTTGTTTTAGTGACTACTGTAGCCAACGCGCAACGTCTTGACGAGTTGTCCTTTAGTCATTCGATTGAATGGTGTCATTCAATGAATGCGCTAGTCATTCAATCGAATCGCAGATTAAACCAGATGACTGCGACATATACATATAATAAAACTGTAGAAATGAGAATTCTGTACATTAAAGATATTCAAAAAATAATAAGTGGGGGGTGTCACTACATCGCTATAGAAGCCAAAAATGTGGTTAGATTTTTGTCTGTCTGTCTGTCTGTCTGTTTGTTCCAGCATCACACGAAAACCACTGATCCGATTTGAATGCGGTTTTCGCAGATATATTTGTCTTCTTCGAACTCAACATCTGATACAAAAAAAAATCGGCCCCACCCCTCTGAGGGGTCCGATTTTGTATCAAACTTTTTTCTTTAATGGACTTAGTTACTTCATATTATTTACTGTGTTCTTCAACTTAACATTTGATGTATAACATTTTTCCCCCCACCCCTCTTAGGGGACAAAAGAGAGGGTAAGATTTTGTATCAACTGATGAAGTAGAAATACTTTATATGGCAAAACAACGTTTGCCGGGACAGCTAGTTTTTAATAAAGTAATATTTAAAATACAACATACAAGTAGAAAAGTAATGTTCCCTTCAACATTGTTAATATCCGTTGGAAATGACAAAGGCATAAGGAGAAATTGCAGTTGGGAAATCCTGCTTAGTATCTACATCCTCGTGCTTAATGATTTTGAAATGAATGTGTGATTACTAATGCCTATAAAATAATATTTTATAGTCATTAGTAATCACAGGGACGTAAAATTTTAATACAAAAATGTTTGTTAACGTAACGGCTACAATCTCCATTCAAGACAAGATATATACTAGTAGAACGGGGTTCGAGATTGGAAATCTTGGGCATATCATGCCTTAAGTATTTTGCGTACTATGTTCATTTAGTAACATAATGTACCACTGAACAATGAAAATTACCAACTGGAATGCTCCCAAATCGGACAACGTTAAACACAATGTTCATGAGCATACAATAATGTAATTTTTGTTAACAATATGTGACTATTTCTATTTATCAGAGCGTACACAGTCACGGTGGCCGCCCAGACCGGAAGGGCGCGACGGACGTCCCTGCGACCCGTGACATACGCGCATAGACTTCCGCATGCTGCGCACGCGCAACTAAAAACATACCAGTACTCGTACATACAAAAAAATCGCTAAATAACTTACATAAAAAGAAAAAAACTAAAACTTTCGAAAAATCGCAATAGAAATCACATCGTATTTGCTGCTTGATTGTGTGATGAAAAGTATTAGTGTTGGTTTACACAAGTGGAACTCCTCGTGAACCCTCGCGGAGTGACGTGAAAAGGCAATTCTTGTCTTTGTTCTCGTGCTCGGAGGTAAGTGGCTAATCACTGTTTCGTCGATTGTTCTTTAATTATAATGTTGTATACGTCAACATAATACTTATAAACGGAAATACGTTGTGATAAAGAAAGTAGATGAGCTTTGTTCAATAGAAATGCGAAAATTTCGTATTTCTTAAAAAAATATGTGTGATTGTAGAAAGAAGAATATACTGTAGAAGGTAAAAAAACTAAAATATACTGCGTATCAAGAAATTTATAATTTTTATAAAGTCTAAACTTCGCTTATGAAATGAAAGTAAGGGAGAAGACCTAATGGCAGACACTTTAAGGAAACATGCAATTTCTTAAAAAATGGGTTAAAAATTTAAGGGTTTCGATTAATTTAAAAAATCGATCTTTTAATAATCGATTTTCACAAAAAATGGGTTAAAGACTTAACCGATTGTAAGGGTTTCGATTAATTAAAAAAATCGATTTTTTAAAAATCGATTTTCATAAAAATTGGGTTAAAAATTTAATCGATTGTAAAGGTTTCGATTAATTAAAAAAATCTGTTTTTAATAACCGATTTTCATAAAAATGGGTTAAAAAATGCACAACGTTAATAATCAAGTTTTCACTTCTGCCGGCACTCCCGTAGTGCAACCCGTCTTTTTTTCCTAGCAAATTTATTTTCAGTCTTTAGTCTCCATGGTTCTTTTGCCTCTTCTTTTTTCTTCTTTCTTTTCTCAGCTCTCCTTTTTCTTTTTTTACTGCCAAAAAAAATAAAGCAATCGATTTTTAGATCAGTACAAGGTCTAATATTAGACACGTCCATTTTAGGTGTAGTAGTTCTAAGTTCTTAGATTGTCAATAGAATTATATTTTTGCAGTAGAATAAAGTACAAAATAACTTTAGTATGTATTGCAAAACTCAAAGGTGAGATCCATGTCATCTATTAGGTTTTTTTACATTTTCAAGTACTAATAGTAGACACCCTTTATATTGTTAGGGAAAATGGACAAAAAATCTTAAATAAACATTAATTAGTGTATACAACATGACCATTAATCCAATGAAATCAATAGAAATTACAAAAATCAAATAAATGTATTCAAAACTTACGTGCAAAATTTCGCCTTCCTTAACCTATTTGCTAAGAAATTGCCGAGCGCGTGTTGACGCGGTCATATTATTTACGAAAACTAATCCCATTCTAAAATTTTGTTCCCGAAGGCGTCTCTAATATATTTTTTCAATTCAACAGATAGCTTGAGAAGCTTATAAAATTTACAGTGGTGAGAAATAATTAGAGTAATTCTTATTTTATGGTATTTTTGTCATAAGTGTCATCTATTAGTTCAGTGTCTAGCATTAGGTCTCTTCCCTTAGTTACGTAAATAAAACAGCCTAAAACACGTCATATAATTTTATTCCAGTCTCCAGGTTCCCCATTTTCCAAATTCACAAAAAATTGTGTTACAACAATCATGCGTTATTTGTTTGTTACGTTGATTTCCTTCCTAGAATTTTATTTGTTCTCTCCTTATGAGTCGTGAGGGTGACCAAAATTCTCACATCGGGTAATTGATTGAATAAATCGTTTCTAAAAGCTGCTACCAAATGTGACTTGTTAAATAAAATCCTATTTATGTTACTCAAAAATAAAATATCGTTACCGGCTATTTTCTTTTGTTTACATTGTGATAAAATCAGGATTCTAATCATTCAGTTTACATTAGAAGAATAACTAGACATTGAGCTTATAACAAAAATCTTGCCCCATCTGAGTGTCATCCAAAAAAATTGGTAGCAAATTCAACTAAATCACAATTTAAGTACAAGAAGTATAAAGTTGTCTAGAAACTGTAAATCGTAGAAAACTTATTTGTCAACAACCGGAAAACAAGCAACAAGTTTAAAAGACTTATCAACTGTACGTCAATTTGACTTCTCGGCAGATGGCGATCAAAGACGCCGTCCTCGCGCCGCCCGCCCGGAAAATTGCCAGAACCCAATGAATATTATTAAACTCTTCAATAGTTCCGACTACCTGCCCCTCGTTAGCGAAACATAGTGCACACTGCTCCCAGGGAAAACTGCTCATTATACTTTACATGAGACGCCGGCGTCGATAAACTCATTTAAATACTGATCGGTAAATAAATGTTTACTTGATTAACTTTAGAGTTCATAATGACAAAATAATAAATTGGTGGATGTTGCTAGATTTTTGAATAGAATAATCAGGATTAAAAGTTGGCGTTACATATTATTTTGGATAATTGTTTGATCCATCGAGTTACTACGTGTACTGCGGAGCGTAGATTTTGACCGGGTTTCAATAAAACCAACTACCGCAACCAAAACTGTTGTGGGAGACATTATTGTATTTTCCCACGTATTTCATTGTCAAAAATATATAATATATTACTAGCTGACTCGGCAAAGTTGTTTTGCCAAATAAATTATTTATAGTAACAATATAAAAAGTAGATAAAAACCTATTCTCAGGCCTAACGAATGTATATACAAAATTTCATTAAAATAGATTGAGCCGTTTTGGAGAAGTTCACGCACAAACACTGTGACGCGAGAATTTTATATGTTTGATTGTATCGCATTGGATATTCAGTTAATTAGAAACGTTCATGTGTTTGTACACCTACTAATACCGCGTATTGTTGTTGGGGATCATATATCTAAGGTAATTAGATTTGTGACTACAAACGGAGATAATTATACTGACCTATATTAAGCTAGGCAATCATGAACTTACATGAAGCTAAATATAATAAGGTGCATTGGGGTAATTTCGTAAAGTTTTTGGAAAAGTGAGCTATTGTGTCATTGTTTCAACTTAAGAAGACGAATTTGTATATATTTTTACCTATAACTGTAACATTTTAGTAATGATAAACATATTTCCATGTGAATTGTATCTTTTTTAGTTCAAAAGTATTTACGGATTCTGGTATAACTACCCCTTTAAAATATAACCCCTATTTTACTTTTCATGGGTAATTTCGAAAACTCAAGGAGTAATTTCGAATAACAGCGAAACACGACCTAATGTTAAAATACATTTAAGGCACACATTTATTTTTATTCTACTTTACCCCATACAAAAACATTGTGCATACAAGCCATAGAAGACACTAAACTAAGTTTTAGACTGCAAAATTTTCGAAATTACCCCATCGGGGACGCAGATGTCCTCAACATTTGGAGCAAAGAAGTAAATAGATAATAACAATAAAAATGCCAACACTTTAATAGATATTATTGTATTTATTTAATACCCAAAAAAAACTATAACTAACGAAATAAAATAGTAACACATTTTTTGTTAAAAATAAAAATAATTTTTACTCAGTCTAGTAAATAGCTAAATCAAAATTAAAACTAAATTAAAAAAAGGAAGTAGATTTCAATTGCAGAGGAAAGGCGCGCCTTAGCTCTGCATTTAAAAACCACGTCAGCAATCAGCGCCCGAGCAGTTGACACCTGCAAATAATAAAAGTGGCTTCTTCACTTAAGTCTTAAACCATTTTTGTATAGTCGTACAGGTTCCCTAGAACAATTTTTTTTTATTACAATCAAGCAAATTTTTCGTGAGTAGCTTCATTTTGATAAGACAAACAACAATTTGTCAAAAAAAAGCTGATTTTTTGTATACTTATTGATAGGTTAATAGTTATAAAATTCAAGAGTAACCTTGTCCTACAAATAGAACAATCCATATTTTAGGACCATCAAATAGAAATATTAAATCCTTTGTATCTCTGTTAGCTACCACTTTCGACAATTTACGCAAAGGAAATTATTGTTAGTCTTATCAAAATGAAGCTACTCACGAAACATTTGCTGGATAGTAATAAAAAGAATGTTTTTGGGAACCCGGATTATACTTTAAAACTGTATATTTTTTATTTTAACAACAATAAAAATTGATTCTACACTATTCAAAAATACGTTTTAAACCTCTCAATGTCTAAAATCGACATTATTTGTACGAGTCGAGTCAAGTTTGGACTCTGTATTTTCATTCGTTTATGTTTGTTGGTAACGGCAGGTAAATATTTTATATGTTGCGCACCCCTGCAAAAGACTATGAAAAAATTATTGGGGAAATTTCGTTAACAAATTTACCCCACTGGGGTTTATATAGAATGTTTGTTAAAAATCATAGCTAGAGTAACATTACCTATTCTTAAGAAAGCAAAAACCGTCAAAGCTTCTTTAAAACAAACAAAATATTACGTAACTTACCTAATTTCTGTGTAAAAAAAACGGGGTAATTTCGATAAACCCAAAAAATCATAAAATTGCACTTGGCGCGAAAAAATAAACTTAGCGCACACGCACTCCCAGCTGACGGCTCGAGGGAAAGGAAGCGGGGGAGGTGATTAAATTGGCGTCTCGGTAAATGTGGCCAGAGCTCAAAATTACTTTCTGTTTGGTAATTATTTGCCATTTTCGAAATATCCCCATTTTTTTTTCTTCCGAAGTTACCCTAATGCACCTTAATGGTTAAATATATAATGTTAGCCAAGCTGTGACTCCAATTGCTGAAGCTCCATGTAGCTTAATTATAGTGTTAAATAAATGTAATACTCATCAAAAATTTTGGGCTGCAAATTCATAATTTTTTTATCATCCTAATTTTTAAAGATTTTTTTCCTTTTCGAGACCAAGTGTTTTTACATTTAGGAGCCGTCTATTTGATTTAAGCGCTCTTAACCTTCCCTCCCTTTCGATGATTCTGGTGATCCATAGAGTGTTTAAGACTACCTTTTTTGTAAACCTCAATTTAAGCCTCAAGTGGGCAATCCTTTAAGAGAACTCGTGTAGAGCGGTCAACGTTAATTGATACTTTACAAAATAGGCTTAATCCGCGGTGCCACGCTCCGCTAGCCATATTTAGATATGTGACGATCCAGCGGTGCCCAGTGAACCGGCGCCGTGTGTTATTAAGTGGTACACTTTCAGGTGATCTCTCGAGTGAGAGAATCGCCCCCCACCACCCCCCGACCCGGTTCCCACTGATCAACCCCGCTCTATAAGTCCGTGTTCATGTGTGGATGTCATAAGGAGCTGGAGATATTTTTCATTTTTATTCACTTAAACTATTATCTAGTTTGGAATTACCAGTTTTGATGGAGTCAAGTTTCAGTTCAGTTTTCAAATTACTAGAAAAATAAATGTAATTTTCTAGTAATTTGAAAATGTAAAAGCTAATAAGCATATAACATGCTAATATTTTAACAGTTGCTTTTCGTAAAATAGAAAGTAAATTTTACGATAAGCAACTGTTAAAACAAAATAAATACCTAAAAAAAATAATTTATTAACATGAGATGCGACTATCCGCCATTTTTATATAATTAAGATCCAGTGCACTCAAAGAGATTTAGGGGCTGTTTCACCACTTCCTGATAAGTGTCAGATAGGCTATCCATGTCTTATCTGACAGATTGAGAATGGAGTATCTGTCAGATTAGTTGTGGATAGCCAGTTCGGCACTTATCAGGAAGTGGTGAAACAGGCCCTTAATGATTATTTTTTAACATACATCTTCGGACAAAGTTCAATTAAATTAAACATTAATGAAATGAAACTTAATCATGTCTCTGAATTCGACAGTAAGTTATATATATTAAGGGTTGAGTATTACAGACACTGTATAATGTATAACTAATAACACCACTCGACCAGCATAGCCAATGCATAATATCATATTTAAAAAAATATGCCGCTAATGTGTTATTCAAAACATGTCACCTCCACGTAGGCGCGCGATCCGCAGCGTGTGTGGTGCATTCATTTGTAACGCCCCTCTGATGTTATTCATACAGTATCAAACGTTTAGAAGCATTACACTGATTTTGTCTGTAGCCCGCGTCGCCCGTGATCACCGATTTGTCGATAATCCCCTGTCCCACGATGAATGCTATGGAAAATGTGAAAACAGCTTTGGACTCATTAGCTCCGGGTCAACGATTATGCTTCAGTTATACGTGTTTATTCTACTTTACGTCGAATATAGGCTTAGCTATGCATCTAGATTCTAGATCAGCCTTTCCCAAAGTGGGCGATAACGCCCCCTTGTGGGTGCTGAAGACCTAAAGGGTGGTGGTGTGGGACCCAGAAAAAAATGGGGGCGTTGAGTAAAGGCTTGTGAGATTTATTTCATCTGGATGCATTTTAATCCTTCGATCGCGGATTCTTGGATATCTATTGTTATTCTATTGTTTTCGCGGTCGTCGGTGTCCTTATGGGGGTTGATAGGTTAAATTGAAACATATGGGGGTGCTAAAACATATTTTTTTCTCAAAGTGGGCAGTATACAGTAACGTAGCAGGCGATAGACAATTCGCGTGAAAATTATTATTATATTGCAATCAGAGACATAATATTTTAATGACTAGGTACTTCAGTAATAATTTACTTATAGCCACATTCAGAGACATTTAATGGTTACTTAACTTTAATTAAAAATCTAACTTTTCGTGTGCTGAAATGCCACTGAGGGCCGTACTCGTAAGTATAAATAATGCAATTTTTACGAACTACTCCTGCCTTCACATATTATATGAATGAACATGAAATCTTATATATAAAATTCTCGTGTCACAATGTTAGTCCACGAACTCCTCCGAAACGGCTTCACTGATTTTTACCATATTTTATATGCATATTCAGTAGGTCTGAGAATCGGCTACTGGGTACTTTATATATTGATAAGTGCATTTGTTGAATAAATAATAGTAAATTATTAGAACCTGAGACTGACGGCGGCCATTATTTGTGATCGACGTTGCCATGGCGACATATTTATTTAGTCACTTTAATAAAATAATATGAGCGAAATACTTTATAATATTATGGCAAAGCAACGTTTGCCGGGACAGCTAGTGTGTTTATAATAATATACTTTACATAATGTGACCTCGTTTAATTAGCGGCACAATATAGCGAGGATGCGGCGGGAGCTCCGTGGGCTGTGTAAATCAATATCCGCTGGCCGCGCCTGACTCAGTAAGGGTCAATACAGACCGCAACGCGACACCAGAGTAGACAGGACTAAGGAGTACCTCGACTTCAAACAAAAGAGCATAATATCTACGCGAGTTGGGCGCGTGTACCACTTTCGATATGTTTCACGATGCTGAGTTATGCCTGCCATACACGCTACGGTCTGCCGGAGAGGTCCACCTGTGCAGGTAGACCGGAATGTGTGTGGGAATAGACTTGTGTAGTTATTTGGACCTGCGCAGGCGACCGGCGCAAAATCTATTCCCACACACATTCTGGTTTACCTGCGCAGGCATACCTGCACAGGTGGAACTCTCCGGTAGACCGTAGCGTGTATGGCTTACATAACGCGTTAGTACGGTGCGCGCAGGCCGATATGACTTACTATGTCAAATGTATTTTCGAGATCTCTTCTGAGTCGGCCTACTCGTTATGTACCATCGAGGAAATTGATTCCTATGCAATTGATAGACCAACGTTATTTGGTCGAATATGTCAATTCGACCAGCAGGCCTACTATCAACTTTTAAAAGACGACTCAAATTCCGAGCAGTTTAATTTGGGTTCCTAAACAAAATCGCTAACATTCGTACCATCACCTTATTAAAACCGCGCCTCAATTGAAACGTTACGGAGCCGAAAAGAACGAATGAAGTCGTCAATTTGTCTCTGAACCGCAATCCCTAGGTTGAAGTGGGAAAGAGACAAAACTATACGAATAATGAATATTATGCTGTTTCTCTTGATTCGAATGCCGCGTACTAAAACTTTGTATCATTTTCATAATACTGTATCCAGTTGGTATTATTTTATAAATTCTAGTTAAAAAGTGACACAAATTTTCTATTGATATAATTATTATGAAAAAAAAATATTTTATTTATAGTTCTTGTATCGGACACAAAATTTTATCAAGTTTTCGAACGTGTGTTGTATGACAGTTCGTGACGTAAGCGGGGTTGCCAGGTTTTTGGTATTCTACCGAACGTTATCATTTTATTTTTTATTATTATAACTCTTTTTTAGGGTTCCATTCCATGGGTACGGACCCAAAAGGTAATTTTAGCCTAGACGTATCACCAAGACTTCGTTGTCTGTCCGTCTGTCTGTCTCCAAGCTGTATCTCAAGAACCACTATATAGCTAGACTTCTGAAATTTTCACAGATTGTGTATATCTGTTGCCGCTTCAACAACAAATACTAAAAACAAAATAAAATTATTTTTTGGTTTGTTCGGTATTTATTTGAAAATGACCTGGCAACCCTGGACGTGAGTGTGGCGGCCACAGATGCTGAACATTACAGTGGCGGCGCCTTCGAAATTTTGTAAACAAATTACCTATAGAATAGTGAGAATACAACAATAAGTTTATTAAAAGTTATGGTTGTTTGTGTAAAAGATTGAAATAATAATGGCGTAAGTTATAGTTATTCATAAAATGCGAGTATACGTAATATATTGCATATTTTAGTCCTTACCTTTGTTTCTACAGATATATCTGTGGATATATCTGTAGAAACAAAGTACTACCAATTCTTTGGAAAGACGATAAAGTTTTATAAATTCATTATCTTCCAAATCGAATGGGTCGAATTGTGCTCGAGCGTCGAGTCTCCTTCTCCTCATAGAGTTTTCCTCACTATCGGCTTCCAAGAACTCAAAAAGCATCAATTCGTCGTCACACATCCTACGAATAAAACTGCACTTTAAACTTTTTGTAGAAGCACCGAAATCAATGCTATTTGATACCAATTTATGTTTTTACCTCGCGACACTGCTTTTCACTGCTTTTTTCTGACTTTAAACAAATAAAATTAAAAACTAACAACAAAAGAATCAAAATCAGCATCAAATTTACTAACTTGTTTTGAATCGCAAGTTTTGACAGTTGAGCGATTTTGTTTAGGCTCGAACGTCAGATAAAGTAAGGTGATGGTACGAATTTACGTACGAAAAAGAGTGAATGATGTTGGAATGCGGCTCAGTTTAGGTGTCGACCTAAATTGGTTCGTAAAACGAAGTTGATGGTACGAAATATCAAATGCCATTCAGTTTAGGTCCTAAATTAAATCGTATTAAGCGTTGATAGTAAGCCTGCAGGTCGACAGATCACAATTTACATTGAATTGACACGATTGGCCAAATGACGTTGGTCTGTCAGCTGCATAGGAATCAATTTCCTCGATGGTACATTGCACGCCATACACGCAACGGTTTACAGAAGAGGCCGCCTGTGCAGGTATGCCTGCGCAGGTATCAATCGAAAGAATTGATTTTTGATTTTGCTCAGGTTGATTGTGCAGGCTTAAAAAACTGCACAGGCTTATTCCCACACACGTTCCGGTCTACCTGCGCCAGGCATACCTGCGCAGGTAGAATTTTTCGGTAAACCGGAGCGTGTATGGCGTATATTACATAATATTACTTTACGGAAATGTATCTACGCGTCGCTTTGCGGTCTGAATTTACTTGACCCTTAGATCTGTTTACTCTGGCGACACGTAGATGCATATTTTGTAAATTTGTATTGAATTGACAGACAAATCTGTCGATTCAAAACAAATTAAGAAATGCATCTACGCATCGCGTTGCGGTCTGAATTGACCCTAAAACTACTTGCACTATTCCCATGATCACAACTTTGTCCTGCACTTGCATTGCCACAAATGTTATTACGACAGATATGCTAATGAGGTTCTGCCTCTAGCTAGCTTTTTAAATCAGGAACATGCAAGAAACCTGAGCTATATGCAGACAAACTGTACTCCGCCTTCAATTAATCAAAATTTAAACGAAAGGTCTGTTTGTGTCACTTCAAATGCCACGAAAAGATTTAGCTATTAACCATAAAGTTAATATACCTGGAAAAGGGCACAAATTATTCCATTGCCTAAAAAAAGTAAACTCACATCTTCAACAGAATTTCGATACTGCCGTTTTTGTCTAAAGTTCTAGAAAGGTAAAAAATAAAAACAGTCTTCTTAGCGTCTTCCAATCAGGATTCAGACCTGGCCATAGCACTGCCACGGCACTAGTCAAGGTCACGGATGATATCAGATGTGCTATGGACAATAAACAACTCACTTTACTTGCCCTTCTTGACTTCAGTCGTGCCTTTGATTGCGTAGACCATGATATTCTTTTAAGTAGACTTAAGGCTCTTAATATTTCGCCTACAGTCCTCGGTTAGTTCCGAAGCTACCTTGGGGGGCGCCGACAGCGTGTTCGAGTGAATGACAAATTTTTCTGTTGGTCCACTACGATGATATGATATGTGATTTGAATACAATCTTTGAGTGAAGTAAGCGTAACGGCCTCACTATTAATCCTAATAAGTCGCAGATCATTGTCATTGGCAGCCAGGGATTAGTCTCAAGGATTGACTGGGTGAACCTCCCTCCGGTGCTCGTGTGTGGTACTCCTGTTCCTTTTAGTAAAAAGGTAAGAAATCTAGGTGTTCTCATGGATGAACACCTTTCATGGTCCGATCATATCTCAATGATCAGTAGTAAGGTGTACGCGGTGTGGCACTCACTGGGAAGGCTTAAGAACATATTACCGATTAAAACCAAAATTATGCTTGCCGAATCCTTATTTTTATCCATATTAGATTACGCAGATATATGCTATGTGGACCTCACTCAAGAAAAACTAAATAAGCTTGAGCGTCTCCAAAATATTGCAATTCGCTTTGTCTTTGATCTGCGTAAATTCGACCACATATCGGAGTACCGTTCTAGGCTTTCTTGGTTGCCCATACGTCTTCGTCGTAATACGCGTGTTCTATCTTCCTTGTATACTTTGCTACATGATCCAAGGGCACCGTCTTACCTTAAGGATAGATTTAACTTCCGAACATCGGATCCCAAACAATTGCGCTCTTCAGCCAATCTCCTTCTCCAAATCCCTAACCATAAAACAATTTTTTATGGACAGTCCTTTACGGTCAGGTCGATACTTTTACGGAACTCTTTACCAACTAATATAAGGCAAGCTAAAAGCATTTATAGTTTTGAATCATTAGTTAAAAAACATTATTTAGATTCACTTTCTAACTGTGAATAGAACACGAGTATTATTGATATGACAATTGAGTCATGACAAATTACGTCAATTATCCTTGTCCTTTTTATTTTTATTTTACTCACACAATTTTGTATGTTCAGTAGATCATTATGAATAAGTATAGAGTATTTATTAGTTTATAACAATATTTTAGTTATTATTTGTGTATTAGAATGTAAATGGTTGTGTAATTATTAGGTATATATATATATATATATATATATATATATATATATATATATATATATATATATATATATATATATATATATATATATATATATATATATATACTAGCTGACCCGGCAAACGTTGGTTTGCCATATAAATAATTTTTGGTATGAAAAATAGATGTTGGCCGATTCTCAGAGCTACTGAATATGCATGTAAAATTTCATAAATATCGGTCAAGCCGTTTCGGAGGAGTACGGTAACTAACATTGTGACAGGGAAATTTTATATATAAGATATATATATATATATATATATATATATATATATATATATATATATATATATATAGCAATAAAGCCGCCTTTGTGTTCATGTGTCCTTGTTGAATGTATATTATTTGTTTGTACTACAACTTTTTGAACGCAATAATTCTATTCTATACCTAATTACCTTTATGCTATTAACCGAGCAATAAACTATGGCAAATTATCAAGTCGAGATAAAATTTTACAACGTGACAAATTAATTTATACTTAAATATAAAATATAATTTACCCATTATTAGTCATTAAAATATTATTATTCCAGTGAAGACGGAAGATAAACTATAAATAAATATTTGCGAAGCAACAGAGTTGTAATCCGTCGTTGATTCATTAAAAGTTTAACTCGGAGATAGCGGGTTGTTCCGCGGTACATCGAATTAATTTCTTTGCGAAATCGCAAATTGTGGGAAACTTCTGAACATTATCATTAAATTATTTTACAACATTCATTCATAAACATTAATTGGATAAAATGTGTATTCAATTTCAAAATGCTATTTTTAGGTAACGGTATAGATGCTAACTTTGTTTTGAATGTTGTGTGTGCTATAAATTGTAATGGAATATTATAATACTTATTTTGTACAAGTAATATAAATCATAACATTAAAATTAATTAATTAATAACTTTTTATTTGTAAAACGTATCATTTCTTTTGATGAGCTACCTCGTTACCAGACAAATAAAATAACCTCAAAACGTAAATATAAAATCTAAAGCTAAATTAATGAAACCGGGATCTCAAACGTAAACAGCAGTATTTAAAAAGCAAACTCATAAAATATAAAGTGGGTATGAGCTGTAAGAGCATATGTCGGGGTAATGAAGATTTGAGGATAATCGAAAGAGCGGCCGCCGGTAGACGATTTATTTGCCGCGCGACCGTCCGGATAATAATGCCTTTAACAACGCTTCCGGCCAGTGAACCGCTTACACGCCCGCTGTACTCACCCGTTGTACTCGCCCGCTGTACTCGCCCGCTGTACTCGCCCACTGTACTCGCCCGCACACTCGACTACAATTAATAAGCTACATAATATATTACGAGTACATATCTTTTATCGCGGGCTTTGAACGCGGCGACCGAATCAAGAAATTCCGTAACGAAAGAAACCTAACACTACATTGGGTGTTAGATTTAGGTAATTGCATAATTTATTAAAAAATATTATGCAATAGCTTTACCGCGGCTGTCCCCGGTTGCCACACATTTTGATATCGATAGGTGATCACTGATCAGTGTTTGCAGATTTCAATAAAGTTACCTAACAATTAAATTTTAACCTTGTTAGTGGCGGCCGAAAAGGAAGATCTTCCGACCGAGAGAGATAGCATACTCGGTCAGGCCGAAGCCCACTGATGTCATTTCAGACGTTGTATAATAATATTATCTTGCCGTTCTCCGAAACTTCGATAGCGCAATGCAGGATTGTTAGGCAAATTGACAAAAATTAAATAATTTACATTGCAGACTTGACTTGACTAAATGAAGAATAAAAGATTGAATATAAAAGAATAGAATTCCACTATATAGTAAAGAAAGTTCCTAAGATATAGCCTGGAGACAGACAAACAGCGAAGTCATTGCAATAGGGTCTCGTTTTTATACCCTTTGTATAAGGAACAACAAAAAGGGAAAAACTATCCGTCTTTGTTATTATTTATTATATTACATAATACATACCATGTTAACGTGGACGAAGTTGCAGGCAACAGCTAGTTTGATATAAAAGAATTATTATATTTTGGTAAATATGTTGGTTTATAGCAAAAAAAATTACAACTTTTAGATATAAAATTTTTGTTACCCAAGGAAAACCATGAAGTATTAAATGTAAAGGCAGCACAAGTCTGGGCCGCCTTAAAGTCATGCTGCTCGCCTGTTGATAGACTTTCGACTTCACATTAAGTGTTTTCTGAAAATCCCCCGTGTCGAGAAACATTATATTACGTGCGCTTCTATTTAGGTGTTGTTTTATTTTTTATAACAAACCTTAACTAGAAAAACAATTCATGCGTGTGTCTTCGTTATTTGCAATAGATGTTTAAATGAAGTTTGTTAAGCCATTTACTTTAAAATATACACTTAAAATATTTTTCAAGTAGATTTTTTAACCAACTCAAAAAAAGGACGAGGTTCTTTGTTCGGCTTTGTTTTTTTTAAGTATTTTTTATTTTAAGCAACATTGTGTAAAACAGCAAAATCTTTTTTTAATACTTGCTTTAAAAGAATCTATGAATCTTTGAATGCAGTAATAATAATAAGATGGTACATGGTACATAGTTTAAAATTTCATAAAACTTTAATATTTTTCACTTAATCTAAATATCCAAGTTGAAATGAATGCGCAATATGGTGGTGGTTATGTGTGGTCAGCAGATTTTTAAGTTAAACCGACTGTAAAATATCATAGTGTTGACAGTTCTGTGAGTACAACGAAATAGGTCCATAATAAATATGTAATAGGGTCTCCGATTCCAATCAAGTCTCCTTGGGCCCCTCGACTCGTCCCCTGCGCGAGGTAACGAACCACACAATAGCGATGTTTAGACAGGACAGAAGGATTTCGGGGATTAAAAGATAAACTACATTTGTCCGAGATTAATTTTGATTTATAAGACGCTTAATAAAGTTTTAGGTGACCAACCTCAGTAGGAAAACCGTGTCAGTATACGGTTTTTCAAAATGCTTTCAAGAATATTTGCATGAAAGGAACAAATAAAAAATAAAGTTAATTTTGAAATAATAAAATAAACTTTGCATCAATAGTTTTAATTGGAATAAAATTATAATACAAATATATTTTATTAAGATTTACGTATATTATTATGTAACAAGGTATGTAACAAAAGTGAGTGATAACATTTTATATTTTTATGGGTTCATTATATAGGGTTCAATGTGAAAGTAGCAGCGCTGGAAAAGCATTTTTTTGTAATTTGTATGAGCAAGCGCACCGGTGTCATGAATTTTCCCATATTATAAAAGTTATCACTCACCCATACACAGTCTAAACTCTAAAGTATCATCACTTAATTTTATTACATCCTGTAGAAAGATCTAAAAAAAAAGAAAACATTTGTTTTGAATGCTGTCGAGTCTCGTAGCTTCGTAGCGCGTAGCGCGTAGAGGTGCTACGGCCTACGGCACTCCGGCCTACTAAGTGCGGCGCGGCGTAGACGCTTTACAAATAAAAGTATATTGTAATGAATTCGGACACCTAAAAACCTAAAAACAATTAGTTACAGTAAATCTGTAAGTAAATCAATATTATTTAAAATATAACAGGATTTTTTTAAGGACAGATTTGTTAAGTACTTAAAAATGAAAAACAACGATTAAATTAAAATCTTAAACTATAAACCCCTGAACATAATATATTATAGGTAATTATATGATATATCATACTATTAATGATAATAATCTATTAGCATTTTTAGGATGATCAGCTGAAAATCATTATTTTAGTATTCAATATAAATGTCTAAAATTCACTCGCTTCATAAATATTCTAATCAAAGTGCCAAGAGCATAGAGTGTAAGAAGGGGACTCTCTAATAAGTTCACTCGGTTTGGCGATTAGCTTTTTTACCATGTGGATTAAAATTTATTGAAATTCTAATTATTATTATTATTATTATACATATTTATAATAAATGATTTCTGGTGGAAAATTCTAAGTTCTAACTCTCTTTAAATATTACTATGACAATTATTTTCTTAGATACCTACGTCTTAAAACAGTAATTTTAATAGTTTGTTATTTAAAAAGTTTTTTTTTAATGAAACAATAGTTATTTAGTTAAAAAAATCTTAACTCTAGCTAAATTAATAGACACAGCCTACAGCCTTCTACCAACACATAAATATTAAATACACGACTTTCATAATGACACAAATACTACGAGTATCTAAATATTATCAACTTCAACGAGTTGGTCAGTCGTGAAACCAAAGCGATGTTTGTCCAAACAAATACATATT
Organism: Polyommatus icarus; assembly: GCA_937595015.1. Taxonomy (NCBI): domain Eukaryota; kingdom Metazoa; phylum Arthropoda; class Insecta; order Lepidoptera; family Lycaenidae; genus Polyommatus; species Polyommatus icarus. The sequence goes on from OW569326.1 coordinate 15,261,870, forward strand.
TGAATCCATATTTACATAATTGTGTCCGGAGACTGGAGCCGGCTCTACACGAAATGCACGTATCCCAAGATCCCGCGCACAAATTGAACCGCGGCGGGAGACTATTCCGGAATATTTTAATTAGAGCCTTCAATGGGTACGTCATTTAAGATGGAAATTATATTTTTATGACCACTTAAGGATCGCAGGCGTAGAGACGAAGGACAAAGCGAGATGGACTGTAGCTTTTCGAATATACGAATATTATAAAGTGATAAGATTAGAACTGACCAATTATATCAGTGGAAAATTGACTGCAGATTAAAAAGGTATTCTGCAGATTACCTGGGTAAGTTGGTTAAAGTGCAAAAATTTTATTCTATTCTCATTAAATTACATAAAACAGGTTCTTGTTTTGATAAAACACGTTATTTAGTTGTAGAGAATTATTTAATATATTATGTAATTTTCTGGACATAAGCAATGGAATAAATTATCAAATTTTACGTAATATTTTACTCCACTAATAAAAAAAAACAGTTTGCATTAACTAGAATAAAATCAATCATCAGTGCAAAACTAAGTTTTGTTTATTTAAAAATTCACACTTTAACGGATGGTATCAGGGAATATGCAGTTTACCAAATTTACCAAAGTAATGTGCACGTTTACTCATTCTGCATTCTAACGGTAACATATACATTTTATTTACTTATCTTTTTAAACTTGGGATTATCTTTTAAGTACATGATGCATAGATTTGCAGGGAAACTGTGTAATAAACGATAGAGGTTAGAGCTAATAATATATATTACTGGAATTTATGGTTGCGAAGTTACAATTTTACTGTGAATAAAGAAAAACCCTGTTTCCCAAATGTAACAATATGTAAACGGGTTGTTATTAACAGGTAAATCTTCTACTAAAACCGCTACAAGTATTATAAAATATCGAGTCCAGCAATTTAAACATGTAAAACGAACACAAGAATCAAAAGCAAATTATATGCAGATCTAGAATAAGCACGTGGGCTCCATTGGGGCGTCGAATGGGGCGCGCATACTAATTCGTGGCCGAGGAGCATTCGAGCACAGGCTTACGGGATATGTGAGACGGCCCAAGATTTAGTTTACAACTTAGATTAACCCCCCGCCGCCGTCGTGGTCAAGAATTAAGTAATCTAATGGGGCACGCGTAAGGGTTACGGTTTTCAATTACACAACTCTGCGGTGCACGTAATCGAGGGATTACGGAGTTTAGTATTAAAATAAAATACACCTATAAAGTGGAAATGTAGAGAAAATTAAGGTTGAATTACGAGTTATTACTACTTTTTATGAAAAAAATTACATGTTTTGTTAACCAATAGACTGGAAGATGTATGATATAATTGAGAAATTTTAATGATTTTCTCACATATAAATTTATAACTTAATGTTTAAAATAAAGTATAAAATAAGTTTAAATTTATAGCTAAAATTTTATAAAGAATATTTTATTTTTAACCTATCAACTCCCAAGCGGTTGAATTCGACCACGTAAACAATAGATTTCCAAGAATCTGCGATCGAAGAATTAATAATAGAAATGAGCAAAACAATGTGAAATATTTTAAATATTCAATAATTTTATTTACAAAATAATTTTATTTATTTAAAAAACTTCCACTAAAACTTAGTACCATTGAACCTTTAAAAATAAATATAATAATATATTGGGTCAGTATGAAATAGTGCCTCAGACGCTATAGTAGGTAAACATTATTTCGATTAAAATAAAATTTATTCCGATTGAGATAAGTATCCACCCGGAATTCATATCCGGCCGGCTAATTACCCAAAATTTTGTCCCAAGAATAAATTAACACTGAAACCCAGGCCGACTCTTATAAACAAACCGTTTGAATTGCAAATTGGCTGATTCATAAATTTACTACGCAGATAATTCTCTTTTATTGCTCAAATCCGATTTCGCACTGAGATGATTCTCCTACTACCGAATGAATAAAAATACTGAGAAAACTAAACTACACGTAAAATGATGACATTCGAATCTAGTAAATCGAGTGAGAAAGCATTACCTGTTGCATCGGCGCTACGGCCTACATCCAACGCTCGGAAGCTTACGGCTCACTTATTTTCTTTTTGTATGCATTTACGTTTCAGATTAAAAGATCCAATCGCCACCCCAGGCGCTCGGATGCGCTCGGGCCGAGTCGGTCGGCTCCGGCGGCCATCGAGGGCGCCGATTGGTCGGCCGGAAAAGGGGGTGAGCGATGACGCCAGCGAGGGAAGTTTTGGCGGTGGAAAATCAGTTGTGGTCGCAGGGTTGAACCGAGCGGTAGTGCCTCGCGCCCGCCCGCCGCACGGCTGAGCTCGCCTAAGGGTAAGTGAAAATTTTATTCAATTAGAAAGCAATCTCTGAGAAGAAGTCGAGATGAACCCGAGATCGACAACTGAGAATTTAAATCGCAACGACTCGAGGTAAGTGAGATTACACAGGTGCAGTTCCGACCTCAAAGTTTACGGTACGTATAAATAACTTTATAGTTTCTTAAGCGCTGTTTTAAAATAACGATTTAATAATAAATTTATATTGACTTCTTAAAAAATGTGTTTAATCTAAATGTATATTGCAATTTGAATGTGTTTCTGCAATTCAAGAAAATAAAAGTCACTTGGATAATTTTGATCTTCAAATTATTTTACCTTAGGAGAACTTGCAAACAAATTAAGAAATATTAAGACAATTTTAATTACGTGTAGATAATGTAACAAAAAAACATGTGTTGCGAGGGTACCTTAAACTAATATTACATAACAACTACTTATATGAAAATAATATACTAAAATCTAAAAATAATATTTTTTATAATAATATTTATTCTTATTCGTAACAAAAATATATTTTAATAATGATAATTGACCAATTCACGGTGTACAAGACGTTCTTTTTTTGTTATCAACCTTCCATTTAGTTGCCATTGAGTAAATCATGAGTAAAATATATAGTTTTTTTCGTTGCATTGTTTTCAAAAACGAATATAATAATATTTATTTGTTACTTTAAATCAATTTTCTTTGATGTAAAAACGATTGCGTTACAATACTTATTACAAAATTCCATGCTATTATTTTATATTCGGACAATCGTTCATCGAATCGAAAATTCAATTTATGTACGAAAACCATTCTTGTACAATCATTTATATTATTGTTTCGTTACGTGTTTACTACAATTGTAACGTAAGGGATAATTTGTTCTATAAACAAAAATAAACTTGACCACAAAAATATAATAGAGTGTTTAGCTGCGCTGCAGTTTTACACTTTTGTAGCTACCAATGTCCTGTATCTAATTAGGTGGTCATTAAGTAGATAGAAATATTTCTTGTATAGTATTTTTTTGTTCTTCTATCAATAAACAATATTCCAATAATCCAATGTTTATAAATTGATATATATTTAAAAAGAAATTATAAGTGGAGCCAAGAATAGACAATAATTTAATTGTTGTTTTTAAATTTATACCATTATTTGTTAATTTTGGCGTAATGAAGTTCTGGGGAACTTAAAATATTTAATATACGTGTTATAATTCTAATGTTCTGCTCAACGGCTGGATTTGAATGAATTTTTGTAGACATTTGGGTGGCAGTTGGCACCCGAGATGGTTAACATTCACAAATTATCCTGGCAGCACAACGTTTTTTGCGTCTACTAGTAAAATATAAACTCTGTGTGAAATTCCTGCCTAATACAAATCTCCTCTTGACTTCTAAGAATATTTCAAGTATAAAATTAACCAAATTGGTTTAGCCATTCTCGAGTTTTAGCAAGACTAACAAAATTAAGTATTTATTTTTATTTATATAGATATCCATACTAATATAATAAATGCGAAAGTGTGTCTATCTGTCTGTCTGTTACCTCTTCTTGCCCGTCGCCCAAACCGATGAACTGATTTTACTGATATTTGGTATAGAGATACTTTGACTCCTGAGAAAGGACATACGTTACTTTTTGTCTCGGAAAAATGCACGTTTTCCGCGCGATAAACGAATTTTGGCTCAACGCAGTTGCGAGAATCCTCTAGTAGATTATATTATAATAACTATACTAACTGCCTGGTTAACAAGTTAAGCGAAGAATAGATAATGCAATATTTACGTGCGGAATATAACAGGGCAACAGTAGTTCCGCAACATTACCGTAAAACTCAACGACTGCGTGCAGTTCTACACATTCAGATAAAAGTTTGCTAATAACCGCAGCGCACCGCATAATACTAGACTTATATTAAATTGGATAAATTAAATCGTGGATTTAAAATGTTATTACTAGATTGTATGCAGTGAACTTATGTTTTCATTAATAAAGTGCACACTGCACATACGGACTAAAATATATAATTACAAACATTCACCTTTAATATGCAGGGTGAATTTTAAGGTAATGTGGAAAATGCCAGGAACGGTGTGTAGTGAGCTATAAGTATTTAAAAAAAACTAAAACAAAAAATGCTATATTTAAAAAACTTCAACTAAAAGTTTTCAATAATTCAATTATTGTAATTGTTTTCACCGGAAACTGGACAACTGTTTTTTGGAAACGCACATTTTGTATAATTTTTACATTCTATACAATCAAATAACGCTCTTGAATAAGTCACCTTTTGACACGGAAGCCATAATATTTTAATACAGAAGTTTTCTTGGTGCGAACCCTTAAAACTGTCCGACGCTTTTTAAAAATTCCTATTACAACAAAGAAAAACAAAGGCCATTATTATGTTGAAACGCTCTCAGGGCCACTTGCACCATGATGTTTAACTCAGAGTTAAAATTAACTCTGAGTTAAACATCATGGTGCAAGTGGCCCTCAATGTATTAGGTATCGATTACGTCACAGCAATTAGAGACTGCACTGACGTCACGTGAACCTACTTGTGTTATTGGCACGTGCATTTCCCAGAAAACTGGCACGTATGTATATTATACATATTAATAACCTGACATGTGTAATAAGTAGTCTGTATTCAACATTTATATACTGTCTATGAATGATTACGTTAAATCCTGTATTATATTATACATGTTTAATATACACAATTCAACGTAACATGTAAAAGTTCTCGTTGCTCGACAAAAATATACACATCTACACATTCTTAATCGCTTGTATTGGCTCATCATGAGCCAACGCAGAAAGGCTGCATAATGTCTAATGAAAACTTAATAATAGTAATCAGAGTAAAATACAATCTAAAACACTACTACTATGATAAGTTTGTAATGCATTGCACTTTAAACTAAACATTATTACAACGACGAATGCGTCGCCAATAGAGCAACAAAGTTAGTTTCAAACTCCACCGTCGATTTTGAAGGTGAAACTTTCAGCAAATTGACCATAACATGATATCGGAAGTTAAAGTTTTACACGCAAACGATATCGCATATTGGTCGTTTCGATATCGACAAAATGTTTGTTAGAATAAGTATTTACTGTAAATATGTTAGGTATACCGTATATTACATTATTTTATAAATTTTGAGATCAAATACACAAAGGTTGTGCTAAAGGCAACGCATTGAGGTATTGCACTAAAATACTAAGAAGTTATGTTGTTGTATTTTGATGTAATAATTAATGCAGTTTAAAATATATCTTAGATGGTTCTTTTAATTTCTGCATGTATGACATACGGCAATTATGCACTTTGTATATTTTCTTCAATCCATCCCAAATGAACTGGTCCCTAATGTGAAACTCTAGAGCCAGTAATCTGCGACCGATCATTTTGATTTATCACAAATAAGTAGCCGCCTTGCTAGTAATTTGAGTCGTAAATAATAACAAACTTGAAAAAACAAGATGAATCGAATTTACACTCTATATATAGCTGCAGAGTTTCGCTTGTAAAACAAAAGCTACGTAGCAGACCGGTCATCTGGTAATGCGGCACTCGACGCCACTACAGCCATCATTGTGCACACTCACTGACCACCAGTGCTTTGTCATTACGTACAAAAAATAAGGCCTTTATTTCCGTAGGCCTCCAACTTTTTAATTTTTTTATGAGGCTAGTAGTACTCAATTAAATTATAGCCTAGACGAAAATATTATATTGATCAACGAGCTATTACCCGCGGCTTTGCTCGCGTTAAAAAATATTATTATATACAAACTTTCATCCCCTATTTTAACCTCTTGGGGGTAGAATTGATCAAAATCCTATCTTAGCGGACGCCTACATCATAACATCTACTTGCATGCCAAATTTCAGTCCGATCCGTTCAGTGATTTGGGCTGTGCGTTGATAGATCACCATGTCAGTCAGTCACCTTTGAGTTTTATATATTTAGATAGAATCTAGTTGTTGCAACAAAAAAAATATTATATTATGTTTCTTTTTTTTCTCAGATAATGATTTACTTAACGATTAACTTTTTCAAACCTTTATGAGGCTAGTAGTACGCAATTAAATTAAAGCCTAGACGAAAATATTACATTGATCAATAGAATCTAGTCGTTGCAACAAAAAAAATATTTATTATATTATTATGTTTCTTCCTTTTCGCAGATCAGATAACGATTTATTAGTCTTACCGCGGTGTTTCGGCTAAACAAATTTCATCAGACCTACATCCGCCGTCGAGCGTAATAAAAATAAATATTGCAAAAGTTAAAAAGCAAAGATAATATTAACCATATTTGATTTGTGTTTCGACATTTTCTGTTTACTTTTAATGAGTTCCAAGGATTTGAACTCGGTGTGATTTGAAACCAATAAAACTTTTTGTTTGCCGGCGAGAGCGAGGGGCGGGCGGGGTGAGGGGCGACTCGCTTAAATCACACTGCGCAGGAAATTTAAAATATTGTTTAATGTAAGGCTGTATTTTACAGAACAGATAAAAATGATATATATCATTTGTTTTCTGATATATTTATTACAGTTTCAGGATTCATTTGAACATATTATATCCTTATGAATCATCACCAGTACGTTCTATTTTTCTAAACACCTATTCTATATACTATTGCTAATAACTCGTTCCCTCATGACCTGTAAAAGTTATAGGAAAAGGACTAAAATAGCTAGTTCAAGTCAAAAGTTATCATGAGCCTTCAATAACAATTTTATCTCGCGTAACACAAACAGTAGAATGTTTCGGAACTGCAAAATGAAGGTGCTCCGAGATAACATCACAAAGAGCGATCGACGTGACGTCACTCGACGCAATACCATAATGTAGTCTGGCTGAATTTAACCGACTTGTGAATGAGTATTGTGGACACGTATGCCCGTTGACGTGAATAGACGGCCGCTCCGCTCCTACGCCGGCACATTTGATAGCTCTGTCATTTCATACCACTTCGGCCTGGTGTGGTTTTGCAAATTTGAATAAGGTTATGTTCACATGCACAATTTAGGTTTTGGTCATTTTAGTGAGGTAAAATTTTAATAATTTTGATAAAATAATATTACTTTATGTTTCGGAAAAGGATAAAGTATAGTTTATCCTCTTGAAACAACGTAGCTCTCGCGAAATAAACGAATTTAGGCGCATGGTAGTTGCTACCAAAATATAGTTGATAAAAGCTAGTTGATAATAAAGTCTAATCGAATGGTACATTTAATACTTTAATTTAAACTAATAATAATTAATAGCGTCAAAATTTTCATAAGAAAACCACAAAAAGCAAAATACATAATTCCTTATATGAAATGTAACCACACGTTTAGTTTGAAGGTTTCAGGACTATTCTAAAGTCCGCAGACGAAATAACGATTAGGGCTTACCGCGACTGCTTAACTTTGTAAGTCTGCCACAATCACCTGAGGCTTATTAAGAGAGGTATATCGAGATTTTTACCCGTCCCCGACCAATGGACCATCCCGCCGTGTTACGCTTTAATCCCCTCGATAAAGGTAATTGTGCGTTCAGTTATTGGTATTGCTTTTAATTCTATAACGTCGCTTTTATTAATAAACCCAACGTTAACCTTTTGTTCATTAAGCGGATGATAAAGTTTTATTTGTGGTTATTTTCAATGTATTAATTAAATAGTTTGTGCAATTATCTGCTATTGAATGATTTAATAAAGCGTTTCTTGTTTTGAATGAAATAGTAAATTTGGAGCCTAAACACTTTTTTACCTACCTCCCTACATCACATGCTAATAGCTTCTATAGTGATTTTGGTATCAGTAACCCGTTTGATAGAAGGTAGCGACGCAGGAGTCATTTTTGTAGTACCCACGTGTGTATGGGACAATACAACATGGGAATCAAATCCACGACCTCCAATCGAGAGCCAATAACCTAGATAAACCAGTGAACTAACGAGCGTAGGTATATAATATTTATATTCCAATTTCGTTCAATTCCTAGAAGCAGATAACAGTAAATGAATAATAAATTGGTAATATGAAGTGTCTCCTCATTTCATCAGGTAACTGTTCCAGTAACGAGCGCGCCTTTGTGCAACAGTCCTGCCACTTGCCGGGATTATCCAAACAGTCTTGCCACCTTCTAACCCAGACCTGAGTTCAAATATTCAAACACCTCTTCCGATCTATCAACTATTCTAGATTCCTGTACTTGCGCGTCTTTACAATGACACTACGTGCATGTAATACAATATTTATATTTGTCAAAATAATTGCATAGGTGAAGATTGGGCATTGTCCAAAAAAAATCACATGTACTTTTTATATTTTTTTTTTCGTTAAAATAGGGTATTTTAAAAATATAAATTAAATAATTTTGAAATTCATTGGCTATTTTTTTTCTCAATAAATTTTTAAAGTTTCGCTCTGACGTCATCATCGGCAGCCAATTGACCTCTGCAGTATGTTTTTTTTTCCTTTCAATCTTATTTATAATGGCTGGTTCGTCAAATGCAAGTTCTCATTATGTGAAAGCTGATACGAGAAGCTTACCAAAAGTTCGAAACGTAATGTTGGTCGAATTTATTGCTAATTTAACGCCATTGAAGGTCAAACTAAGGTTAAACATATATTTTGTTCAAAATATAAGTAACTAATGGGTATTTTTTTCGTTTATATACAGAAAAACGATCACTGACCTTATTCCTTGAAATGTTTTTGTAATGAGCAAAATTAAAAAAAAGGACAATCCCCATTCCAACATCTAAAGAGGCGTTACAATAAAAGTAGAATTATAAGGGCGTTTCCAGCTTAGTTTGCTGGATTTTAATTACTGATACTGTTTAGTAGGAGTTTAACTTATATTAATAATTAAGTATACTAATTATACTATATTACACAATAGAAAGAATAACTAAATAGTGATATATTGTACAGTATACTACAGTATACTGTATAATATCAGTATACTGTATAAACCTCTATATCACTTTAAAGTGATATATTGTATTTTAATAAACTAAATTGTATAATTAATTACTATGTAATTATACATATTATATATACAAATATGCAAAAAACATTGTACAGGTATAAATCTGTATTATTTACTGTTATTTTTCTTTACCACTTAGATTGTGAATATTCACTATCCGAGTGTGTCTACACTTTTCACTTTACCTAAGCATTTTATGAGTAGAACTAAAGTGCAATAGGATTTTTATGTGTCTGTACTGCGTAGATATATACCGTATACATATACGTAACATCGTATTGTGCTGGATTCTAAGATGCAATACAACAGGCTTAAACAAAGATTGTGCCTGTATTACATTAGCAAATATAAAACTAAGTAGAATAAATAGGGATATTGCCACCAAGAATTGACTGGAATCTATATAAATAAAAATGAATTTTAAATTTTATTAGTCTCACTGTAACAGGTAACTCGAGAACGACAGAACCGATTTGGCTAATTTTCGTTTTGAAATATTTATGGAAGTGCAGGGAAGTGATACGAAGTTCGCGGATCACCTAATATACTACAAAAGCTATTTTAAAGTTTTGAAAAAGAAAATATATTCAGAAAATAGCTTAATTAGGTAAATAATAAATATATTTTAGATCACAAGGACTACGTCATTTAGTTTAATGCAATATAAAATATCTGCGAAGCGTACTTAGGATTTTTTTTTAATATTTTAAAATGCCCCTACAGGCTTACCTGACCTTTGAATCGTCAGTGTTTCATATGGAAGCTTCTTTGGGGTATACTAAACAATAAACTCTAAAAAATGTCTATACCATGATAACTAGACACATGCCGGAAGCCTATATAGCTTAATCTGACACGCTCGAGCTACTCCCAAAATCCCCTCTTCCCCTCCCCGACTATTAGCTTATCTTTTTACTATTGGTTTTGATTGGCTAGCGTCAAAAAATTAACCAATCAACAACTATAGTGAAAAGATAAACTCCTGTCAAAATCCTCAGAAACCGCGCATTAGTGTAGTATATTCACCGTATGTGTGATGTGCTTAAAATCTGACAAAAAAATATCTTAACTGCGTTGCCAACCATACATAAAAGTAACCCTAATAATATAATTAGACCTTATCGAAGGAACTTGCGTTGAAATATTTGACAGGTACTGTTCCACACACAATACAATCGCTGTTGAGAAATCAAATAAACTTCTTTTATAATAGAATTTTATAAGGCGCGCTTATTGGAGTCAGACACACTTGTTTATTCTCGATCCTTCGAGAGCAGGGCCGTAATACTGTGTTTATTACAGACGGAATGATTCTTCAATCCTTGTTATTGTCGTATTGCATTTCTCTTAAGATAATATCTTACCAACTTGGACCACGTATTTTTGCCGATGCTGAATTTTTGTTGCGAGATACATTTTAACATAACAAACATATAACATTACATATTATAACAATTTTAATAATTTTATTCTAACTTTATAACTTTATTTTTAGAGTGTCTTGTACGTAATAGCTATATAATAGTATAATATAATACTGTTATTTTGCTACAGTACATTAAATAAATATAAAATATTATACGTAAATAAAACATTAAAACATAGTGTTTGTTGCAAACTGCATACTTCAGCTGCCAGTATTTGTTGAGCCGTCGTAGACCGCTACGCCGCGTAGCACCGCCGTAGCACCGCCGTAGCACCGCCGTAGCACCGCCGTAGCACCGCCGTAGCACCGCCGTAGCATACAAGCGTAGACAATTTGTAACTACTAAAAAGTAAAATCAGAACAATTTACAAGCAGGCTATAATATACTAAAGCCTACCAAAATGAAGAAAATATTTAAGAATAAATTATTCTTGAATGTTCTTATTCTATTATTAAATTCACAACCATAACAACTTTAAGCACTATTCGAACACCTCATAAATGATTGAAATATTTTCCGAGCAATTGCAGCAGTGTTTTACAGCGGGCCGACAATGTTGTATTTAATGGCCATAACAAACATTTACGTTGCTAACATTGTTAAGGAGTTCAGCGTGTGCGCGCAACGGCCGGAAGTAATGTCCCCGTGCTCCTCCGTTTTAATTGAACCGAACTAATGGACCAGAGACAATCGCTTCTTTTAACTATGGAACGCTTTTTGAGTCTGCTTCCGGCGGTGGCAATTTTACATACGGGACAATACGTGTTCGAAAAAAGGATAAGCCTCACACAAGGCATTTTTTGGAGGAGATATTTAAATTCTTTTATTACTGAAAATATTTTTCAAACGTTTCATTTTTAATACAGTTTATATTAACTAGTAATTACATTAAGCTTGATATGCTACCTAATAAATTCAATATTCGTAATAATATTCTAATAATACAACATTTTCAATGTACTTAGTGTATTTTGTGACTGGTTTTCGACCACATCAATTTACTAAATAATAAACATGGCGTCACTCGGGCAGTGCGGTGTGGGGGGGAGGGGGAGCGGGACACAAATCTGCGGTTTTCCCGCCAATTAGCTGCCATCACGGACTTTGATTAGATACTAAAATGTTGCCAAATTCATTATCTAAAACTAATAATTAATAGAATTTATTGAAATAATAACAACCATCGCTATAATATCTCCATTCTCGATTCAATAAAAAATTAGGTTCTTTTTTATTTCATTGAGAAACATAGTGAAAATAAAATGCAAATGATATTTGTGTGGACAGAGGCCGCGTTCTTGTGTGTTTAACGCTGTTGTAAAAATAAATAAAAAAACTTCCTCATTTTCGTGTGTATTATTTATAATTCAACCGAGCATAGAATACACTAACAAATTAACGAATATTAATTTGCTATTAGCATAACTGTCTAAGATTATTTTTTTAATTTTGTGCTCAGGACGTTAATCCTACAAAATATTTCAAAACCCCTTTAAAGTCCACTACGGTTTTTCTTTGCCCTTTAAAGAATTTAAAAAAGTTAAGAATTAAAGTTAAGAATCACTGAAGCCTTATTTGCATGGGCCACTGCACCAAACGGAGCTCAATAAATGACGTATTATTTACCAGAGTCAATCCAATTTAGGACGACCCTTCGACACCACAATAAAAATGATTTATAGACGAAGATCGCCCGCTCGAGAATATAATACTTTATTTATTGTGAGCGCCCGATAATAAACATCTGGCCGCCGCTGATTTTATCACCCGAGATGACAATTAATATTTTATTGAGCATTTTATAACTCAACCAGCTTACTGGCACTAGTTAGTGGTCTTATTTTGCGTGTAAAAACTACAATGTATTAAAAAAATATGTGGCGCGTTCTACTTGTTAGTAGCTCCGAGAACGTTGTGCCTTTTTGGAACAAAAATAGCCTACTTGTTAGTTCAGCCTACTACTACCATGCCAAACAAATGCGTTCAGTAGTTTATATGAGAAAAAAAACAACTTAAAAACTTCTAGCTTCATTTTGTTACTTGCGAGCCTTTTTGCGTTACCTTATATCCCGATTTGTTTTGAAATAGTGCGGTAAGCTTAATGAGGTGTCGGCGTTCAAAGTATTCGTGGACTCGAAGAATGCAGCGTGCAGCGTCGCCATTATTATTGGCCGCATATTTGCGACCAGGCGGCGCCCGGCTGGCTGCTGAACAAACTAATCTGAAAATTACACGAGCCCCCACGAGCCTCGGTCGCCCCCTCCCTCTCGGTGCGCTCACGAAGCGGCAAACTGGACGTAACACTAACAAACGGGGGCTGTTTGTCAAGGTTTACTAGTTACATACTTTGCGAGGCAATTTTAAACGCGCCAATGAGCCGTGCGCAGTGGATGTGAGCATCTTTGTGTGATTTGAAGTGACTCACAGCTAGGAGGATAGTCAAAACATAAAATATTTTGAATTATGTGAATACACAAGGGTTCACTTCGGTTCGCAGGTAACACTTTGGGGCACCAAAAAAGAGCCACAAAATCATAATACATGAAAGCGCTTAATATTGATGGAAACGAGTAAACCATCACTTAATATCATGTTCAGTGTTCATATTCAATATTATCGTGAGCCCTAACCGTTTCATTTTGTCATAAAATATTTATGTAATAAACTCCTATAAACGTTTCCACAAAGTAGAAAAACCTACGCTGTTAGGTCGAGACATTAATTTCGAGCGAGCAATAAAGGACAAGGCTGACTTGCCGTGTGCCGCCGCCGCCGCCGCCGCGCGATGCTCTTAAACGCCGCTCTATAAATTTACCAATAAAACACTGCTCCTTTTGTTGTCACGCCAAAATATACCTTCGGGAAGCTAAATAAAACACATTAGCGACCGCGAAACCAGCCAGAGATGCGTACTTTTATAAACGGGAAACGAGAAAATAATATACTTTGATATGATATAATAGATAATACGTCTCTTAACCCGTTCGCGTAAGATTCAATATTGCGCTTCGGCTCGTCCGGAATATAATTTTTGGTAATTGATTTTAGCTAAGAGATTAACGCCGTGGTTTTGACCTCGGAGTCTCGTAAAATGTAAACGAGCTTTATTCAATTAAATTAAGCGACATTATAACAATCTCAGCAAGCTCATTTTCAGTTAACGCGTTGTCAACTCTGACATTGCTCGATTTTATTAACTCCATAATGATATTTAACGTTTAGAAACAGTTCCAATCCAGTTTTAATCGTCACTATCGATTTCCATTACTACTTGGGACCAAAATCTAGTGATACTAGAAAAAAGCTAGATCCTAAAAATCCATACTTATATTATAAACGCGAAAGTGTGTCTATCTGTCTGTCTGTCTGTTACCTCTTCACGCCTAAACCGCTAAACCAATTTTGCTGAAATGGAGATAGTTTAAGTCGCTGGAAAGGACATTGGATATTTTTATCCCGGAACAATATATGGTTTCTGTACGATAAACTATTTTTGGCGCAACGGAGTTGCGGGAGTCGTCTGGTAATTTATAAGATACAAAAGTTCTAATCGACCTTTCCACCAGCTGCTCCCAGCGTTAGAATTTCCAAGGCCTATATCAGTAACAATGTTCGGTGTTGATTAATAGAGAGCGCGGAGTATAACAGACCGCATCTCCCGCGTCATCGGCAAACAATCCTACCGAATGAATTTACTGAACATCGCTAATTGAAACTCGACACAAAAACCGTTTGGAGCGGGTCCGCACTCTAAAATAGCCCCGCAACACGCAGGTATTTTACAAAGACTTTTATTTTTACATTCCTTCCATAATCTTTTTTGAAAAGCCTCTCTAAAAACTACGTAATGGACAGAAATAAATGTAACAAATGTGTTTTCTTATCGGCTCCAACTAAAACACTTTAGTGACCCCGTCTCTACAAAAACAATTGTTTATTTTAAGAATTGGACCAAGGTGTTAACGAGAAAATTATCTGTAAAATCTTTTATTTTCTACGTGTATATTATGTACAAAAATTGAGCAATCATTAACCCTAGAGTACTAATCATCGCCTGACAGGCCGCGTATGGTCAGTTTTTTTCAATTATTTCAAAAACACGTTCGCGAGTCAAATTGTGCTTTCGCGCCAACTCCGCATACATCTTCCTACAGACCTCAGACCAAACAGGGTCCGGCCCAGACTCCCCGTTTTCAAAATGTAACCTACTCGATCGCCTGGGAGGCGATCATTAGTATTAACCGTTAATTTTTTTCGTTTGTAATATGTTTCATTTTGCGATTTTTACAGCTTTTAGCATATAGATATTTACTAAATGGGAATTCGGACAGCGAAACTAAGGACTAACTGGAGTGTGATATGTATGACTATGACCATAGCTCAGCAGATCCTTCTTCTATTATATTCTGGCTGAAAGAAGACTTACAAAATAAAGCAGTAGAAGACTTTGAACCCTCGAATATTTCAGTACTACATCAAACCACAAGTAATTCGTCAAGTTCACCAGTTCAGATCGATCAATTGATCTCCAAATAGTAAGAATTTAAAGGCTAACTTCAAATTACTCTGTAGATAAAAGTATCACATTAACAAAAGATAAATAATATGTTTTATAAAGTATGTATATTGAATAGTAATATTTATGCCAAAAAAGTAAAAATTTACGAGTATTTTTTATTCTACAAGACTTGTAAAAGACCTACTGTTACAAGAAAAACTGATGATAAGCTTCAATTTTAAGTCTAATTTTAAGACTAATGCTATTCTTAAAGAAGAATTTGGTTTTTAGTTTTTAAGAAGTAAGTAAGTTGGCCTTTTATTTATGCTATATTTGTAAAAATGTAGTAAATAAATAAAGCAATAAACAAGTTTTATTTCAAAAGTAGCCTCCCAGGCGATTATTAGTATTAAGCGGTGGAAATTTTATATAAGTACTCTAGGGTTAAATTTTAGTACGTTCAAAAGAGTTAATAAATACCACAATTACGAGTAATCATAAAATACCTAGCTGCCAGTTTATTAAGGTAGCTTCTGAAGCAGAATTACCAGAATTAGATACTTCTACGACAATTATTATACTCCTTATATTTGGTGCAAAAAAAATATAAACGTTTAAAAATATCATGAGCATCGTGCTAAAATAGAATAGTAGCGTTTACCGACATTGCTGGATTTAGAGAACAATGTGAGGCGCAACAATTGTCGTAATTTGCAGACAGGACGCTAGTGCCAGGACTGTATGAGAGTACAGACTATATCCACAGACTACGGACTAAACGGACTATATCTGCACAGACTATATCTAATCGATTTTGATTGTAACCGGCTCGGAGGTACAATTGCCCGCGCTCACCATAAAAGTTGCACGATATCCCTTAGGCTGGATATGAAAACGTAATAGCCCAGTCGTGAGCTTATTACAGTCTGCCATCTATTGAGAACGGCTTAGGGATATCCAGAATAGCTTGTAGATTCTAACACTAATATATTTAATATCGTTTTTCTCATTTTCATTTTGTTTGTGGTGAATACGAGTTTATGTGGGAGTTTGCAGTTTAGTCTGCAGCGTGCGTCGTATGCGCAACATTGTTATGGACTTTTAAAAAACAAATATTTTCATAATTTATTAAATTTTTACTCAATATTAGAAAGCGGAATAGTTTGTTCTTTGTTTGTTTGAACGTGCTAGTCTCAGGGGCTACTGATTCGATTTGAAAAATTATTTCAGTGTTAGATAGCCCATTTATTGAGAAAAGCTGTAGGCTATATTTTATCACACTAAAACTAATAGGAACAAAGCTATTTCTTCGCGGAAAATGTTGAAAAAATGGGGGCAAATTATTTGAAAGGGCAAATTATTTCTCACGAACTACTGGAGCAATTTTTCTGTTATTAGGCACAGATAAGAAGTAGACCACGTGAAGGATCATAGGCTATTTTTGTGGACTAATTTGTTTGTGAAATATCTAATTTACGCGGGTGAAGCCGTAAAGAACGTCTAGTATCCACCACCACCGATCAACATTTAAAAGTGTAAAGTGTTGTTCCAGTTATGATTTAAACCTATAAACACAACAGTATACATAGCCGGGAAGCCAGAACATTAACGCACAAACTTTTAAATCCTTTATAATCTAACCTTTTGTTAATTAACTAATTTCCTTATTATGAAATGAAAATTGAGAAATTCTTCGCATTGTTTCGCCGAAGAATTTCAATAAAAACAACGAACATTCAATTTAAGTTGTATCCATTTACTGAGGTACTTAGCACTTGACTTATGATGGGCGGAGTACTAATTAAAGTGTTGTCAAGTTTGACGGCGGCGGTCAGGGCGTTTCGCCTGAGGGTAAACTTTTATACCTCGGGCGTACACGGGAAATGCACCTCTTACAACTAAGTTATCTAAGACTTTCATTCGAAAACTGTGTATTTCAGGAAAACACTATCACAGAAATATATACAGATAGAAGATCTAAATAATTTCGGTAGATTATATTATAAAACCCAGTCGACAAAATATCATATACAAATAAAATCATAATACAAATAAAATAAAAAAACACCAGACATTAACGATGTATGTTATAAAATATTATAAATCCGAAAGTGTGTCTGTCTGTCTGTTACCTCTTTACGCCCAAACCGCTGAACCGATTTTGCTGAAATTTGGCAAGAAGATACTTTGAGTCCCGGGAAAGGACATAGGATAAATGTACATCCCGGTAGGTTCATTACGGAAAAATGTACGGATCCCGCGCGATAAACTGATTTTGGCGCAACGGAGTTGCGAGCGTCATCTAACTGTATATTATAAAACTTAATCAGTGTTCGCAAATTTAAATATTAATCATAGTGATATTACATCTAAATATACTGCGTGAAATTTCAAAGGATGTTTTTCCGCAGTAAAATGATTCTATCTAAGTAGTACTATAGATTTGTGAAGTTGTTTTTTTATAAAATTCGACCGGGTCATAGCCGCTCGCGCTTATCGGCATAAAGTTGCCATAGCACGT
This sequence comes from Polyommatus icarus, assembly GCA_937595015.1. Lineage (NCBI taxonomy): Eukaryota > Metazoa > Arthropoda > Insecta > Lepidoptera > Lycaenidae > Polyommatus > Polyommatus icarus. Next base: position 15,279,685 of record OW569326.1, read on the forward strand.
CATTCAAAATATTTTTAATTTTCAAAAAATAACTTGCATGATTCGATAGCACACTATAGTAGTGCTATCAAATCGTTAAATCGGTAAATCGTTCTGCTGCGGGAGAACAACCACTAAGGGTGCGTCCACATTTGTATCATTTGCGTGATCAGATCTCCGATCAGATCTCCGTCGCATATCATCAAAGCGTGTCAAAATGATACGCGTATCGTGATACGGCCCGATCGCTATTAACCGCGTATCTGATACTTGTGATATCAAATACACGCATGATCGGCAGAATGATCTAATAGGCGTCCACACTATGATACTCATACTTGATACGGCGCGATGATCGCGACGGAGATCTGATCGCGCAAATGATACAAATGTGGACGCACTGTAAAATGGCACGTTGTATTATGCTCGCACAAGAATTAAGAAGCAGAATAGTAACCTGTCTCGAGTAAACTGTATAGAGAAGTGTATTGCTAAAAGCATTACCATAGTTCCACCTACTATAATAGGTACCTTAATTTACACCCACTATTATGGTGGCATCATGACAGGGTGCAGTTAAAGTCCACATCACGACAATTTGCATCGCTCACGGAGACCTCTGTGAATAACAAAAGCTATAAGCCGGACACAATTACAGAAATTCCCACCGCCGCACTGACCGCTCGCATGAGCTCGTACTTAGAGGAGCTCTTTCATTATAGAGACGACAATGCGTTAGCGTCTGGACGCTCCACAATACGGGCCATTAGAGATATGCAATACGTGAACTATCAGCTTTCTTGTTATAGCATTTAATAGACAGTTTTGTTTTTTTTTTTTTCAATGAATCCTTTATAATAGCTCCCACACCGGTTTCGGTGACGGTGGCCGGTTTCATTGAAACCAGGCCAGCTACGCAGGAGTAATTTTTTATAGTGCCCAAGTGTGTGCGCAGTACACAAGAGCACTCTCTATTCCTTTACTCTCATAACCCAGTGGGACGGACGACCACACGACTGGCGAGAGATCAGGCGCAGGACCGACTTTTTACATGCCCATCCGACGCATGGATCATCTTACTGTCAGACAATCAGGTCAGAAGATCAGCCTGCATTGTCGTAACCAGCCTTGGAAATAACATGTTTCCAACGCGGGAATCGAACCCACGACCTCCGAGTCAAGAGCCGCGCTCTATAGCACTAGACCACGGAGGCGTACAAATCCTGAATCCATGAATCCTTCATGGTAATGGCATGGCATGGCAACTTTAAAGTTGCTGTGTAAAAGTATTTTTAGACATGTAACAATTATAATGAAAACTCAAAAGTACAGCTATGTCGCTACTCGCTACCAAAAAACAAAAGCCTAAACAATAAACATGATTTCAATTAATTGAATTTAAAATTCGCAGCACAGTCTATTGTTCGCTATCATACAATATCGGAACATTTATTTTTATCGTTTGCCATTCAACAATTAATACAGGTGGGATTTAGTTTATTAGGTATTTCCATTTCAGTTTTACTGCAGCGAGCTCTATTACAAAAGTGGTACACCTATGATATAAGTGTGATGAATTAATAAATAAATGTAAATGTCTATACTTATTATAAAACAAAGTCGCTTTGGTTCCCTTTAATCTTTAAAACTACGCAACGGATTTTGATGATAGTTTTCAGTGTTAGACAGCCCATTTATCGAGGATGGTTAAAGGCTATATTTTATCACGCTAAGACTAATAGGAGCGAAGAAATAGAGGAAAATATGGAAAAAACGGGGGAAATTATTTGAAAGGGCTAACATGAATGCGCTAATCTCAGGAACTACTGGTCCGATTTGAAAAATTCTTTCAGTGTTAGATAGCCCATTTATTGAGGAAGGCTATAGGCATACTTTTTTTTAGTGGCTATATATTTTATACCCGTGCGACGCCGGGGCGGGTCGCTAGTAAATAATAAATGGATCGATGATATAAAATAATGGACCAGATGTAGCTACCCACACTTAAAGAAATTAGCCCAAGACCGGAAGAAATTCAAACTGCTGACAGACCAACGCGACGTCATTTGGGCGGATCATGTCAATTGAATGTTAATAGGGAAGATGCGATATTTTTATTTTTGTGTTTATTTTAAGGAACCCCATGTAGAATAGACCATTATCATTCTGTCTACTCTGCCACAAGTATATTTAAAAAATTTAAACACTGGAATTTACTGCTAAAATGCGGTTTAAAATTGTCAATTTAAATTTTGGCGCCAAAATGGATCTATAGTCTGTATGACGTCACTACTGTTTGACAATTATTGACAATGGCCCCACCCTGGCCCCACCTGATCAATATATACCTTAATCTGTGCACCAAAGATAATTTAATCACTACGTGCTGTGCGGCCTGCGTACTTGTCCTCAGTGGCTTTCCCAAAGGCTTTCCTAATTTTGCATTATTTTTCGGCTAAGAAAAGTTCAAGAGATGATGTACTCAGGTCAAAGAAGATTGCGAGTCTACGAATTCACATTGAAAGAGTGATCAGAAAACTACACGAATTTGCTTTTCTGAATCATTTGCTGTGCACTTGTCAATTTACAATCACCTCTAATTAAAATTAAATAAAAAACTGTATTTACAAAACGATATAGTTTTATTATCTCAAACATTTTAGAAAATAATGTAGGTACATAAACCATGTCTATATCACTTAGGTACGGGTTAGACAGTATCTAAGTTAATAAGACCCAAAGGCCACATTTAGAATTTTGTGGTGTATATAATTGGAAAATGAAACCAGAATAGTGATGGGTTGCTAGCCGCATCGTCTATTAACACATTCATTACCACCACTATTTTCTAATAAGTAGTTCCCAGCGATGCCGCCCTATAAAAAACGCAAACATGCTAGGTGTGCTCTCGGCACTGCAGGATGAAATTACGTAGCACGCTAGGCGTGTTCACTGGCACTGTAAAGAGGTAAAATCATAATTTAGACTTCTTCCAATAACATGTGACGGACGTAATCGGAGGCTCCTTTTGCAGGACCTCGCATTTGCAGGCCTGAACCGAGCCTTGCGTTTCATTTATAATAGCTATAACACGATACCGTAACCTCTTTTACAATATTATACTTTGTGTTCTGGAGTAACTCGAATGGCAACTCGACTTTTTATTGTATGTAAGTACATGTTTCTCCTTCTCTTTTGAGTTGAACATTTTTTAATGGAAAAATGCAATTAAACTTTCGTGAACCTAAACCTCTCAAAAAGTTGTCGAACATAATAATATTATTATGTGCTACACGACCAAGCCAACTAGACGACTGTCAAATCATGCTCTCTCGCTCTTATGCATTGCTTGCGACGTGCGTAAGTGCGAGAGAGCAAGCTTTGACATTCGTCTAGTAGACTTGGTCGAGTAGTATATATTATATTTCTCCATGGTTGTCAAAAGCACGTGTGACGTCACTGAACGCTGATTGGTGTTTTGAAATACGTTCCGTTTCAAGCTACTTTTATTACATATTTTTTGTAAAAAAACAATATTTTATAAAATAATAACCTTACAGTGGCCTTTCTTTTATATTTTTTTAACAATTTAATAGCAAAATTTTCATAAATATTGTATTTGGATGTTCCCTGTTGTCGGCTGGGTTTGACGTAACGCGAATCAACTTCTCTGGTACTACATTTAGATCAACAAAGGTATGTTGTAATAGCAGTGGTACTAACATTGGGCATAACAAAAGTACCTTATGATAACATGGGAACTTTGGGAATAACACATTGAGGACAAAAGGCGTTGGGGACCTGTCAGTGTCTTCGATATCAAAATATGACATGTCATATATTTCTGTGATCTTGTTATTTGTAGGAAGTGACGTGATTGTTTCGGGTGTGTCGTGTTCAAATAGGCATCGTCCTTTTTTACACGAAATTGATATGCGAGATTCGTAATTTTTCTCAGTAGGATATTTCTTGTAACATTACTTCATTCGTTAGTAGTACCAAGTGTAAGGTGTGATGACTTATAGATACTTGTTTAGATTAAGATACTTATAGATATTTTTCCCGACCGGTAAACATCATAATATTATTATTATTTTGTAGAGGGAGCATACCCGTTTGAATAAAAACTTTAAATTTTTTAATATTTTTTACGATACAATATGTATTCTCACTTTTATGAATATTATTTCAATAAATATAACTATAAGCAACAAATTGTTGAGGAATCGATACTATATAAAATTAACCAAGTAACACAATAAGAACCTTTGATCCGCCGGCAACAATACGGTCGGGCTTTTTGTATGCTTATTTAAATGTACTTAAGAAATTTCACCCTCTGAAGAAAGGTGATAAAAGCTTTCAATGTCAACACGTTTTACAAAAAAGTAATCTTAACACTTTTCCTCTTCTCGCCTTCGAGAACGAGAATATCCTATTAGAAGCGGCCATGAATACGCTATTGTACGAATCAGAACGTAATACGACCTTGTTTTCCTAAAAAGGAAAATTACTTAATTGTTTTTTGGTACTTAGTATGATATTTTTGTCTTCTATTACGTCGTCAGATCATTCTTAGAAGTTCTAAGATTTTAGTGCAACATTTATTTTTATGGTAACGACTATACTCTACTCGGTGAAACATGGCGGTAGCGGTCACTGACTCCCTGTCAAAAAATTGATATTTTCTATACAAAGCCACTATTGACAACATCTGACACTTCATTGTCAATCGTGCTTTAAATAGAAAATAACAAGTTTTTGACAGGTTGTCAATGACCGCTACCGCCATGTTTCGCCGAGTATAACTTCGGCAGTAGAGTTGCTCATAAGCTACTACTCAGTCTACTACTATTTAGTCCGTGGTAACATAATAAAATGATATCATCTCGTGTACGATTTAACGTCCGTGAAATTATTCTAAACGGTCATTACATCCAATTCCATATTTAAAAATTCTCGGCACGCTGTCACAAATAACATTACAACGTAATTAATTACGAGATGCAAACTCTTAAAAATATCGCCGCAATATCCAATTTGAGTTTAATTTTCAAACCATAAATTTAGTTTAGCTCCCCGAAGCGACGCTGGATTGAGTCGGCGACTCGCCGCAAAATTGCAAGAAACATTTTTATCCCTTTGTAGTTGAGATGTTTGGGAAAAAATCTCTTTAGTCTTTTGCAAATTATTATTCGTTTAAGTTGTTTACCGATACTCTGTTCCGAAAACGTTTAATGTAGGTAATTCTGTGTTGTGATTACAATGATATTTTATTTCATTGGGACGTTCTTAACGGACCGTATTAAGGGAAGAGACCTAATGGCAGACACTATAAGGAAACATGAAAAATTTGAATGTTTAAAAATATATATTTATGAATATAAAGGATTGATAACTTCTTCCATGTCTTCAGTAACTCTTACAAAATAAAACTATTATAATTATTCTCTGACAAATCAATAAAAAAATATATTGTTGGTCTTTTTGTAAACTTAGTCATAAGTACTAATAGACGACATCACAAAAAACGAACATCACTAATAGTAGACACCAATATGAACTAATAGTTGACATAGAACTTTACATTACATTTTGCATTTTTCCTATTATTAGGTCTTTATTTGCCATTTTTCAAAAGATTTCATTTACTTCATCATAGTAACTACATGCATCATAAATATTATCCACGTTGTCTCCAGATTCTATTCATTCTTCTTCCATGCTGAAACTATCTTTCCTTTTATTTTTCATATTTTTAAAGTGAAAACTTCTTTAGCGGCGTTGAGCACTTAATTTGTGGGATGGGTAAAAACTGTGAAACTCGCGTCAGATTCTCGTGCTGATCGAAAAACCTTGGAAAAACCGTAAGACGGTTGGAGATGGAGAGTAGTGCTTTGTGTCGAACTCGAACTCGAACTCGAATTCGAACTTGAACTTGAACTCGAACTCAAATTGATTGTAAGGGTTTCGATGAATTAAAAAAATCGATTTTTTTTTAAATGGGTTAAAAATTTAATCGATTATAAGGGTTTTGATTAATTAAAAAAATCGATTTATTAATAATCGATTTTCATAAAAATGGGTTAAAAACTTAATCGATTATAAGGGTTTTGATTAATTTAAAAAATTGATTTTTAAAAATTGGTTAAACATTTAATCGATGTAAGGGTTTCGATTAATTTAAAAAATCGTTTTTTTTAATAATAGATTTTCATAAAAAATGGGTTAAAAAATGCACAACGTAAATAATCAAGTTTTCACTTCTGCCGGCACTCCCGGAGTGCAGCCCGTCTTTTTTTTCCTAGCAAATTTATTTTCAGTCTTTAGTCTCCATGCTTCTTTTGCATCTTCTTTTTTCTTCTTTCTTTTCTCAGCTCTCCTTTTTCTTTTTTTTACTGCTAAAAAACTAAAGCAATCGATTTTTAGACCAGTACAAGGTCTAGTATTAAACACCATGTCCATTTTTAGATGCAGTAGTTCTAAGTTCTTAGATTGTTAATAGAATTATATTTTCAGAGAATAGTGATGATTTTTGCAGTAGAATAAAGTACAAAATAACTTTAGTATGTATTGCAAAACTCAAAGATGAGATCCATGTCATCTATTAGGTTTTTTACATTTTCAAGAACTAATAGTAGACACCCTTTATACTGTTAGGGAAAATTGATAAAAAAATTTAAATAAACATTAATTAGTGTATACAACATGACCATTAATCCAATGAAATCAATAGAAATTACAAAAAATCAAATAAATGTATTCAAAACTTACGTGCAAAATTTCGTCTTCCTTAACCTATTTGCTAAGAAATTGCCGAGCGCGTGTTGACGCGGTCATATTATTTACAAAAACTGATCCCAATTTAAAATTTTGTTCCCGAAGGCGTCTCTAATATATTTTTTCAATTCAACAGATAGCTTGAGAAGCTTATAAAATTTACAGTGGTGAGAAATAATTAGAGTAATTTTTATTTTTATGGTATTTTTGTCATAAGTGTCATCTATTAGTTCAGTGTCTACCATTAGGTACTTTCCCGTATGTGAGTCTCGATTTAAATATAAAATCCTAATATTTAAATCGTCGCGTACTATTAAATTAGAATATTTTTTCGCATTTCAAATATGTACATAGTACATTCTTTCATATTTTGCTGATATTTTAATTCTACTGTTCCACACTGTGCAGACAACTTGTATTTTTAATAATATAATTCTAAAACGATGCTATGCTCCCCTTTCGGTATAGCGTTTTTACCGAATTCAAACATAAACTACCAGTATGTAAATATAATAGATAGTGGGGAACACTGTATTTTCTTTTGAAATATTACCCAATATAACGAGCAAATCGAAGCGCTCCCCTTAAGCGAAATTAAATTTGCCAGTACATTTACGTGTGAAAATAACATTTTTTACATATTTGGAGGTTCCTTTTTATTTACACTTTGCATCGACTACACCGGCAGTGACTCCAATAATTAACAAATCGGCCAAGTGCGAGTCCAACTCGCGCACTAAGGGTTCCGTACCATTATAGAGCAAAATTAGGCAAAAAATTGTGTTTTTTGTATGGGAGCCCCCCTTAATGTTTTATTTTATTTTAATATTATTAATTAAATATTAAAATGCACATAAAACTATGGATCTTGAGAAAAAATCAAGTACCTACCTATTGCCATTATTGATATGGAGCCAAAAATGCCAAAAAAATCACTTTTGTTATATAGGAGCCCCCCTTAAATATTTATTTTATTTTATTTTTAATATTTGTTGTCGTAGCGGCAACAAATATACACAATCTATGAAAATTTAAACTCTCTAGCTATTACCGTTCTTGAGTTACAGCCTGGAGACAGACAGACGGACAGACATCGAAGTCTCAGTAATAGGGTCCCGTTTTTACCCTTTACTTAATACAGCTTTCAGAGTATTTATTCCTTCATTCTATGTGAGCTGTAATTACTAGCTAAAGCTAGTTAATATTATGAGCACCTAGTAATTGCAGACTTGCGATGTACTGATGCATACTTTGTATAGACAGTTCACAGCAGAGAGGAGTTCATACTCCTATCTAGATCTGTCGTCTTTACTCGCCTTTATTGATGTAAATGGATACGTTTGCAATATCAATAAATTCGCCTACTATTTTTACAAAACCAACCAGCTCTGAATTAATAAAGTCGAGTTTACATAATACATACTATTTAGTAGTGACCGACCGAACTTTCGGTTTCGGTTTCGGCCAGTTTTGGCCAAAAAATCCAGTTTCGGCATTAGTTTCGGTTTCGGCCAAAATATAGCCGAAACTTTCGGCCCTGCCGAAACTCTAGTGTTCGTGTGTCGTTCGGTAAACTCGTGCTTACTCGTCGGCGAGACCCCGGCTTATCTCGCCACCGTTCATATTATTTTATTCGTGTTTTGAGGTTATGTCTTGCAAATTACTGCCAAATTACTAAGTATTTATTTTGTTTTTTTTAGAATTTCGTTTTATCTTCAGCAAATTTTATTTTTATTTTCAAAAGAGATTTGAATTTTATTTCTAAACGACAATGGCACGTTGGTGAATTATTTATATATATATATATATATATATTTAGTGGTGTTTTCTAGGATAACTTTCGGAAGCTATTTCTCAACATTTTAGTACTGAGTGATTATAAAAGAAAAAATACGTGTATTTTTATTTTTAACAAGGATTAATATATCCAAATTTGGCAGGAAGGTTTAATTGCACCTTGTATATTTTTTCCTTCTAATTCTGTGTTTAGTTCTGTTAAATTGCAAGTTTACTCAGTAATTTCGTTTTAAGCTTCGACCGCGGTCTGTAAGACTGCATGTCCTTGTTTCCCATACAAAGAATATGACTGTAATTGATTGTTTTTTAAGATGTAGTAAATTCCTTGAAATAAATTCTGCTCATATTTTTAAGGTTAGCCTTCGTTCTAATGAATTAAAACTTGGAATTATATAAAAAACGGAATATGATACTTACTGAAAAGTTTCTAGGAAACATAATATTCGAGTCTAAGATTAATAATATTTATTTTAACAAATGTCACAAAAAGTAAAAAAATCTAATTTGGCACTTTTTCTTATATGTTAACAAATGTAACAGAACAGTAAATTTCAGTAAATAATCGTCATTTTAAATGTTTTAAAAAGTTTTGGTTTCGGCCGAAACTGAGAGCAAGGCCGAAAGTTCGGTTTCGGTTTTGGGCTGAAAAATAAGTTTCAGTCGGACACTACTATTTAGTAAAAACCGAGTGTGAAAGATTGATAAAATTATAGCAGAATTTTAAGCGGAGTCTTACGCTTACAATGTGATGTTCGGGATTGCAGGATTTTTTATGAAAGGAGCACGTAACCTGTAGTGTATGATTAGGTACTTGTAAAAATGTATAATCCAATTCTATTAAATCGTATGTCGGACGAATGTGTAATGCGCGTTATTACTGTCGGCTTGCACCGCTGCCTATTTAGAATACACACGAGCTAACTGGCTGTATTCACGAGGTGACATTTAAATATGAATATGTCGTTGCGACGGCAACTGCTAATAATGTGCGATTTTTCCGCGCATCTGAACCCGGCCTTGCTCCGTAGTATGCGTCGCAATCTGCGACTTATGCACGGCTCACTTCGTTAAATTATTACCTGGAAATGTCTCGCTAGTCGCTAGTCATTACAGCCACTCTAATTAGGGTTCAACTAGTGTATAAACTGACGCATAAGATAATGTATTGGGAGTTGTGAGATAATATTAATAAAATTAATGATAGACTAGGTGAATCTCATCTCACAACACTTACAATTTAGAATAAATTTTAAGTTATATCGTTTTTAAGTGGCTCATACTAAACGTTACATCTCTTAATTGGTGCGGTGTGCCGATTGAGTCGCAAACGTTGGTAACCTCAAGTTTAAAGGTTCACGAAGAAAAAAAGGTTAGAAAGACTGGCCGCAAAGACGACAAAACTTAAGATTAAATTCCTTAGACTCACTATCAAACACGAAAGGTTGTAACGTCTCCGAGGGGTTGCAACTAGTTTACCAACCGACACTTTTGTGATGGCAAGTTCAAGTAGTAACGTCATGTGGTCAACGGCTGCGGCTCGCTTGCAGTTTGTAGCGTCCCTAGGTGCGTCCTGATTGTTGCGGTGGGTTGATCGTGCCCGTAACTTTGCCTAAGCGGTGAGTGGAGCACCATGGGGTTTTAGTGGGTAGTTCCTCGGAGAGTCCCACATACCCCGGCCGATGTCCCCAATCCGCCGGGGATGCGTAATGCATTTCCCCATGTAAAAAAAAAAAAAAAAGGTGCGTCCTGATTAGCCGTGACTGTAACATTGTACCATCAGGAAATTGATTCATATACAGATTGTGCAGGCTAACTTGGCTTGATAATAGAAGTCAAAGTATCTAGTATATATAGTAGGTCCACGATTCGCCAATGAATTAATTTATCTGGTTGCACACATAACAGATATCATGTCACACACAGTATCTTAATGATAAATCCCGCAGGTCCGGTCACAATGACATTACGAAATTAGACCCTTAAATTTTCTAAATGTTGTAGGACCACTTCTTTTGACAACAAAAACTAAATCGCGTCACAAGTGAACGTATAACATATTATGGAGTGACACGCAGTTTTCGTAAGTTGAGCTAACAAGTACATGAAAGACATTTGTTTGTTAGTAATTTGAGTTACCGAGGCATTCCGAACAAATTGACGTCACCCCTCGCGAGAGAAAAGTTTTGATTCATATTTTTTTGCGAAATAGAACACGACTTTTTATCAACATAAGTAAAAGTAAAACTTTTTCTAGCTATTGTTTGCGAAAGAATCGATATGCTTTATATAAAAATAGATTCAGCTTTTTAGGGAAAGTAAATTTTATTTTTTGGGATAAGTAAATTAACTGTAAAATTTTATTTTGTTACAGATATTCAGAGTTTGGCAACAGGATTGTTGTGGAGAAAAGGACCAATATTACCTGACATTAATTTTCAACTTAGTAATCTTTTTTTGATTAAATAATTTTAATGATAGTATCGAATGAGGTGTTCTTAATAATTTTAATGTGACCTGAACTATAGTAGTCTTCAAATTTTTTTGAAATCATACAAGAAAATAAGTACAACTAAATTGGATAAAACGAGCAACGTTTGCATTGCACATATTCCTAACGCTCTGCAAATTAAAGCAATACGAAACATGACATTGCATAAAAATAAGTAGATTGTACTTTGCGTACCTCTCGACATCCAATAAAGCGATTCCGACCAAAAGGAAGCAAGAAGATAACCTACTTACTGATCCGGCGTATTCTATTTGCCTGTAATAATCGCGATGACAGTCTGATATTACATAAAAGATTTGCCCTCCTTCGACCGAAATGCGATTTTCTCCCTCGCAGTTATTGCCGGCTCGTCTCGAAATTTTTCTATTGAAAACGAAGCGCTACTGCTATTAGAAATTTTTGAATGTATTCCAATGAATACGAAATTTAAGAGGCACGGAGAATTCATACGCAAAGAGGTGACAAAATGTACTTTGAAGAATGGGAATTTCATAAGTACGAGTACATCGATTTTGTAAAGGTGATTTAATAACCTTATTAGTGTATTTGCATGTTGCATGATTGTATAATGTATATTGAAGAGATATGATTTATGGAGGATGTATTTTTATTAGAACATTTACATATTTTTAACACATACATAATATTATTACTACAGTAAATACTCTTTATATATTTTGCAATGGACTCTTGTTGTATTTTGTGTTAAAGAGCTTTTAATTTCTATTCTAAGCTTATAAGTAGCTTAATGTTGTAAGCTTTTTTTCTATCTTTATTCCTGCTTGAAACACCTAATTTACTACAATAACATTTTAAACCTGGCTTGAATTGTTTTATTGTGTAGCTGTTGAAACGTGTATTCGAAGTATCAACGTTGTAAATTGTAATATAACCTTGCCCAAATAGAGCAAGTCGGTTACTCCGAAACTATAACACGTACTCAATTATCTGTTATTATCTACCCTATCGGGCTAATAGACGGATCCTTCGTCAAGCGGTCCTCGAGCACACAATATTAAACAAACAGAAGTGGGCCTCGTATAATGAGTGTGTGACAATTAGGGCAGATAACGCGAACGAATTCGGGAGGCCGGTTAGCCGCGAAGTTTGTTCATTACGGCGCGAACAATGCGGCGGCGACGGCTGCGGAGGAAACGTGCGCCGACGCCGCGACAATGAGCCCGCCGCCTTATCGCACCGGATACACCCCCCCGCGCCTTCCCGCGCCTCCCCGCGTACCTCGCACCTCCCCTTGCCCGCCCACACTTGACGTATGAGCAATGAATAAATGGGAAAAGTTTCAGCGCCCGTTCGCGAACAATTGGTCATTCCTGAATACACTTAACGCGTCTTCGTAAGTGTAATTACTATGATAGAGCGCGGTGTAGCGCTGATTTATGCGACTTTTTTTTATCTTCCACGCCTTAGGATACCTATATGATTGGTTTTTGCGACATCAAAGAAATAAGTTTCTTTTCTTCCATACTTTTAAGATAAAACAATCCTTTTAAGTTTTAATGTTAATTAAGGAAAAATATAGTTCTAAAGTTTTTTTTTCCAAAATTGTAAATCTGCAGACTAACTTTATTATTTTCAGTTCTCATGTCAACACATCGCATTGTATGAACGATAACTCTACATATCGTCTCGTTTTTAACCGACTTCCAAAAAACGAGGAGGTTATATGTTCGGCTGTGGAATTATTTTATATTATTTTTTTTATGTTCAACGATTACTCCGCCGTTTGTGAACCGATTTTCGAAATTTTTGTTTTGTTGTCTTAGGTTTCACTCCAATTTGGTACCATGTTTACAAAAGTGGTGACTTGATAATGGGATCTATGAGTAATCGAGGGAACTCCTCGAAATTTATATGGAAACATATGGTGATTTTGGTTTTATGAGAAGCATCCTAAGCATATGCTACCAAAACGCAAGATTTTGCACCGAGGTATACTATGGTTCCGAAGATACTAAGAGAACTCCAGATTCCTGATAGATACAAGTTTGGGAGTTTAGGCGCTGTTTTAAGAACTGAAAGCATATGCTACTATACAAATTACATTTATCATCATCATCATCATCATCATCATCATTACCACGTCAGGGTCACCAATGTCACCAAATTCAACCTTATCTCCAGAGCATAAGGCACACATTTGACATTACTTCTGAGAAGTTATAGTTGCTTCGATAATGTAACATTCTGTCTCACTTCGCCGAGATATTCTGGAAAACAACCTAATTTCAACCTTTTGCATTGCGTTTAGCGTTAATAGTACAATAACACTCTCAGCTGCAGTCTCACTGTAGTCGGGTAGGTACCTGCGTGTGCGACAAGTCGAGCGAGTGCCAGCCTATTGAAAGTTGAAACTAGTCCGGTGACCGCCTCTACTTAGCACGTCACGTCACGTGTTCACTTCGATTTTAACACGAAGTGGGAGGGACGGCCGGAGTCACGAAGCTTTTTTTCCTAAGCGCTGCCGCTGCATACAAAATAGTACAGAAAATAGACATCACACACCACATCACACAGATTCTGACCGGTCACGGCGGATTCGCCTTCTACTTGAACATATTCAAGCTGAAGGAGGATCCGTCCTGCCTGTGTCAGCCAGGAGTTGAGGAGACGGTTCCTCACCTGCTACTCGAGTGCCCAATTTTTGCTAGCAATAGATACGATATTGAGCAGAAATTGGGCACATCGATGACAGGTGAGAATCTGCCATCCATCCTGGGGGGTAAAAAGCGGGACATCTTCCTGGCTTTTTGCAGAACGATCGTGGGTGTAGTGAACAAACGTAACAGTAGTATTTTGTGTGATAATAACAATTAGGTTCTAATTTTAAGCTGTGATATTAGAATAGTCTCCGTTCTTTTTGTTTTATAATATTTGTGCCGTTGTTGTACTATTTTGACATTTTAATTGTAGGTATTTTATTTGTTTATTTTAGTGGAATCATTTTATTGTATATTGGAATTTAGTGTTAATTATATTTTATATTGGATATCATCATATTGTACAAATTATATTATTGAACTTAATTAATGGGCTAATTAGACAAATTGTGTTTATTGACAAATCTATATATATAAAAGAAAGTCGTGTTAGTTACTTCACTTATAACTCAAGAACGGCTGAACCGATTTAGCTGAAAATTGGCAGGGAGGTAGTTTAGAGCCAGGAGAAGGACATAGGATACTTTTTATCCCGTTCGACATCATTCCCGTGTGACTTGACATGTAACGTCAGTCACTATAAAACGTGGTATAACAAAAAAGAATCAGACTTGGAATAACAAAATTGACGTATAATGACAGCTATGTAATGACGTATGGATGACTATTTGATATTTGTAAGAAATCAATAATATAACTATTTCTATTAAATAAATAATTAACATTATTGCCCAATTGCCCATTCGTATAAACAGTGAAGTGAACTATAAAACTCGGTATGGTTAAAAATTTAAGTTTTTAGGTGAAGTGAAGTTTAATTAATAATGCCGCGACCAAGACGATCGAATCTTTCCCGACAAAGCCGTGATGCAAGAAGAATACGAAATACTGCAAATGAAAGGACTGAAGAAGAACAAGAAATTGCACGTGAACAGCGCCGCGATAGTATGGCTCGACTTCGTGCTTCTCAATCACGAGAGCAAAGTGAAGCAGCCCGTGAAACAGCTCGGTTGGCAATGCAGAATCGTCGAGCGAACAACAGAGGTCAACAAATAGATAATTTGCGACGCAGAACAAGATATTTATCAAGTGCTGATTTGAATCGAGCAGCGTTTCAATACGATTGCAGCAATGATTACAGCTTGCATCCTAGCGTTTGCATTGGGCAAATGGACGTAGTTTGCGAGTATTGTGGTGCATTAAAGTTTTCCGGAGAAACGCCTGGATTATGCTGCCTTAATGGTAAAGTGAAATTGCCATTGTTGACTCCGCCACCTGAGCCATTGTATTCATTGCTTTGTGGCGAAACACAAGAATCACGCCACTTTCTTGCAAATACTCAAAAATACAATGGTTGTTTCCAGATGACGTCATTTGGGGCAGATATTATCGAAGAACGGGGATTTAATCCGACATTTAAGGTATTTATTTTTGTACTTATATAGAATGTAGTTAAAGAATAACTTACTTTATCTATTGGTACCTATGTAGTATATTTGCTAATTCTGAACTCTACTCTCCCACCGAAAAAAGTGTTTATAACCCAGTTAATACTGTCTGGTTTTTATTTTGTAGATACAAGGACAGATTCATCATCGAATTGGATCATTACTACCTTTCGAAGATACACAGAATAAATTTTTACAAATATATTTCATGGGCAACATGGAAGAACAACTTGATCGACGCCTAGAGATCAATGCAGGAATGAAGCGAGCAATTCTTCAAGACTTGCAGTGTCTGCTTCATGAACATCATGCGTTGGTCAGGTTGTTTAAGAGTGCTTTAGAGCGCATGCCAAGTGATGACTATAAAGTTGTTATCAAAGCAGATAAACGACCATCTGGAACACACGAAAGGACATTTAATGCTCCAACAGTAGACGAAGTTGCCATCCTGATTGTTGGTGAACAATTGGAAAAACGCGATATTGTGCTTACACGTCGCGATACTGGGCAACTGCAACAAATATCTGAAACTCATCGATCATATGACACATTGCAATACCCGCTGATGTTTTGGCAAGGAGAAGATGGATATTATTTTAATATTAAAATGAAAAATCCATTGAATGGTGAGTATCAGTATCATAATTTATTTCATTTATTTGTGAAAGACACTGATTTAAAATAATGCTTATTAAAAAAATGGTTAATGTCTGTATTGTTTGCCTTTAAAATTTGCCTTTGAAATGGTTAATTATCAAATTTTTAATTTCAGGTGAAGAAACTACAAAGAAAGTTAGCTCAATGAATTATTACGCATATCGTTTGATGATTCGTCAAAATGCTGACAACTATTTGCTGCGGTTTCGTCGATTGTTTCAGCAGTATTGCGTTGACATGTATGTAAAAATAGAAACGGAACGTTTAACATTCATTAGGTTGAACCAAGCCAAACTGCGTTCTGAGGAGTACATCCATTTACGTGATGCAGTTAATACTGAAGGAAATGCAGCTAATATTGGTCGATTAACTATTCTGCCGGCGACATACATTGGTAGTCCACGTCATATGCATGAATATGCACAAGATGCAATGACATATGTTCGTCATTACGGTCGGCCCGATCTCTTTATTACTTTTACCTGTAATCCAAAATGGATAGAAATTACTCAATTGCTGCTTCCCGGACAAACATCAAGTGATAGACACGACATCACAGCACGTATATTCAGGCAAAAAATTCGGTCCCTGATGAACTTTATTGTTAAACAACGCGTCTTTGGAGATACTCGATGCTGGATGTATTCAATCGAATGGCAAAAGCGAGGCCTGCCGCACGCACACATTCTTATTTGGTTAGTGGAAAGAATTCAGCCTGACCAAATAGATGATATCATATGTGCTGAGATTCCTGATTATGAAGTCGATCCAGACCTACATGATGTTGTTACTACTAATATGATTCATGGACCGTGTGGTGCCATCAATCCCCAATCACCTTGCATGGTCGATGGAAAGTGCTCTAAACGATATCCACGGAAATTAACGGCGGAGACTGTCACTGGCAATGATGGTTATCCGCTGTATCGGCGTCGATCACCAGATGACAACGGTCGAACTGTCACAACGAAAGTGAAAAGAATGGATTTCGTTGTCGACAACAGTTGGATTGTTCCATATTCGCCACTTATTTCTAAATCGTTCAAGACACATTGCAACGTTGAATACTGCAATTCAGTTAAGTCCATAAAATATATTTGCAAATATGTCACGAAAGGCAGTGATATGGCGGTTTTTGGATTGCAATCCTCGAATACCAACGATGAAATTTCACGCTATCAAGTTGGTCGTTATGTGAACTGTAATGAAGCGATTTGGCGTATATTCGCATTTCCCATTCACGAACGTCATCCTACTGTTACGCATTTGGCGGTGCATCTGGAGAATGGTCAACGAGTATATTTCACGGCTTCGAATGCTACGCAACGTGCTGAAACACCTCCAGCAACTACATTGACCAGTTTTTTTGCAATCTGCCAAAGCGATCAGTTTGCACGAACTTTGCTTTACTCGGAGATGCCACGTTATTATACTTGGAATGCTTCATCGAAGAATTTTCAAAGACGGAAGCAAGGCGATGCGGTTCCTGGGTATCCAGATGTGCGTTCTACTGATGCTCTTGGTCGTATGTATACAGTTCATCCAAAGAATAATGAATGTTTCTATTTGCGGTTGTTGCTGGTAAATGTGCGTGGGCCAACGTCATTTGAGTCACTACGAACTGTTAATGGTGTAATATTCCCAACATATCGTGCTGCATGTGAAGAATTGAAGTTATTAGAAAACGATAGTCATTGGGATACGACAATCGCTGAAGCCATTATCTGTGCATCTCCAAGTCAGATACGCACATTATTCGCTATCATAATTTCGACATGTTTTCCATCAAACCCATGTAACCTGTGGCACAAATACAAGGATAATATGTCAGAAGATATTTTACATCAAATTCGTGTCAGTTCCAGAAATCACGATATTGAGATGAATGAGGAGATACATAATCGTGCTTTACTCTTGATCGAAGATATGTGTTACCTCATGTGCGGTAATTTATTAATCAGGTTAGGAATGCCAGCACCATATCGTGAAATGAATGACGCATTTAATCGAGAATTGGAACGGGAACGTGAATATGATCACCAGGAATTAGATTTAGTAGTTCAAACGAATGTACCCCTGTTGAATTACCAACAAAAGAAAGTTTATGATACTTTAATGAAGGCAATCGATGATGAAAATGGTGGTTTATATTTCCTAGATGCCCCTGGTGGAACTGGCAAGACATTCCTCATGTCATTAGTTTTAGCAACTGTTCGGGCGAGATCTAACATAGCGGTTGCAGTTGCTTCTTCTGGAATAGCAGCCACATTGTTAGAAGGATGCCGTACGGCTCATTCAGCATTCAAATTACCGTTAAATCTTCAAACTATTGAAGAACCAACGTGTAATATTGCAAAACACTCAGCAATGGCCAAAGTTTTAGCGGTATCGAAAATCATCATCTGGGACGAATGCACAATGGCGCATAAACGTGCATTAGAAGCACTTAACCGAACATTAAAAGATTTACGCAATGACTCGAGATGTTTTGGAGGAGCAATGATTTTACTTTCTGGTGATTTCCGCCAAATACTGCCAGTAATTCCAAGATCTACGGCTGCCGACGAAATAAACGCTTGCCTCAAATCGTCAAATCTATGGCGCCATGTGAAGAAACTGCAACTGACAACAAACATTTTTGATTTTTGAGAGAGTTGCATTGCTTAATGAT
Organism: Polyommatus icarus; assembly: GCA_937595015.1. Lineage (NCBI taxonomy): Eukaryota > Metazoa > Arthropoda > Insecta > Lepidoptera > Lycaenidae > Polyommatus > Polyommatus icarus. The sequence goes on from OW569326.1 coordinate 15,298,204, forward strand.
ACATCTGCTGAAGATTTCTCGGAGCAATTGCTGACTATCGGTAATGGTCAAGTACCTGTCGATGAATCGAGCGGATTAATATCATTTCCAAATAATTTCTGTAATTTTGTCTCATCAAAAGACGAACTTATCAACAATGTATTTCCAGAAATTATTTCTAACTACAAAAATTATGAATGGATGAGTGAGCGAGCAATTTTAGCGGCTAAGAATAAAGATGTAGATGACCTAAACAACATAATTCAAAATAAGATCATTGGAACAATGCATTCATTCAAATCTATTGACTGCGTCACAAATGAAGATGAAGCCACCAACTATCCAATTGAATTTTTAAACTCTTTGGACGTGCCTGGCTTACCACCGCACAATTTACGCCTAAAGGTTGGCTCCGTAGTAATCATGCTTCGAAACATAAACCAACCAAAACTGTGCAACGGTACGCGTTTGGTGGTTAGAAAATTGATGAACAATGTAATTTACGCTACGATAATGATAGGAAAATTCAAAGGTGAGCAAGTTCTCATTCCGAGGATACCGATGATCCCAACCGATATGCCGTTTGAATTTAAAAGACTTCAATTTCCGATACGTCTTGCATTTGCCATGACCATCAACAAATCACAAGGCCAATCCTTAAAAGTTTGTGGTTTAAATCTAGAACATTCATGTTTTTCCCATGGTCAATTATACGTGGCATGTTCACGGGTCGGAAGACCATCTGCGTTGTTTGTTTTTGCGCCTGATAATAAAACAAAAAATGTCGTGTATCACAAGGTACTTAAATGAAGAGCAACCTATGTACTAAAATACAGAAATAATTATGAATGATTGATGTAGAAATTTAATTTTTTTTGTATTTTTTCCAATAAAAAAAAAACTGCTTATTTATTGACATTAAGGCGGAACAAAGTTCGCCGGGTCAGCTAGTCTATATATATAAAAGAAAGTTGTGTTAGTTACGCCACTTATAACTCAAGAACGGATGAACCGATTTGGCTGAAAATTGGTGGAGAGGTAGCTTAGAACCAGGAATAGGACATAGGATACATTTTGTCCCGGAAAAATGTACGGTTACTGCACTATATACTTTTATGTTTTGCGCGTAAACTATTCAATCGATTTTGATGAATTTTGGTATGGAGATACTTTGAGTCTCGGGAAAGGATAAGGGATACTTTTTGTCCCGGAAAATGTATGGTTGCCGCCCAATAAACTTTTATCTCAAGAATGGATAAACCGATTTGTCTGAAAATTGGTGGAGATGTAGCTTATAGAACCAGGAAAAGGACATAGGATACATTTTGTCCAGGAAAAATGTACGGTTACTGCACAATTTACTTTTATGATTTGCGCGTAAACTATTCAATCGATTTTGATGAATTTTGGTATGGAGATACTTTGAGTCTCGGGAAAGGACAAGGAATACTTTTGGTCCCGAAAAATGTACGGTTCCCGCACAATAAACTTTTATGATTTTCGCTTAAACTATTTATTATTCTATTTTGATGAAATTTGGCATGAAGATAATATATTGTTTTCTTAATTATACCAATTCGAATTAAATAATCATCGTTAAGACAGGACAACGTATGTCGGGTCAGCTAGTAGAAAATAAATAGCCCTGATAATGTTAGGGGGACGATATTAATAAAAAAAAAAAAACCCTTTCCGTACACCCCAGAACACTGCAAAATCACACGGTAAGTTATTTTACCTTCTTTAATAACCCCCTTAAATTTTATCAAGTTACTAATTTCTTTCGGGTTTTGGCTTTAATGACTGGCCTATTTAAACTAAAAAGAGTGAAATTATTATTTTTAATAAAAAATTAAAACCGACTTCCAAGGTAAAAACAATAACAACATCCTTATAATATGAACTAAAAAGTATCAAATAATTATTCCTATCTAATAGTGCCTTTTTCCGAATTCCGCTAAAACTCATCATAGTCTTTTCGATCGAGACTCGAGTTTGTCGAATGATTTTGAAAATTATATTAATGTTGTTACAAAGTAAATGATTTAAACTTGGTGTTGCGGTTACAAAGTTGGCAATTTGATCATGGGATCTATGAGGTACGTAGGAAAAAACTTTTTTGAAAACTGCCTGAGTATAGTAGTTGTGGTAGTTTCATACCTAAATCCTTTAAATCTACAACTGACAGCTTATATGTTTACCGGCAAATAACTAAAAAGAGTGAAATTATTATTTTTAACAAAAAATTAAAACCGACTTCCAAGGTAAAAAAATGTTTTTACCTTGGAAGTCGGTTTTAATTTTTTACATTATTTTACATCATTACTTAGGTAATGACCTAAGTAATAATATGAACTAAAAAGTATTAAATCATTCTTACTCTTTAATAGTGCGTCTTTCAGAATTCGTCTAAATCTCAACTATTTCTGTACATACTTCTTCATTACTTTGAAGTCGGTACCAGTCCCAAAAGCTTCATAATATTATATTCTGACATTGACTGATTAACTCACGATTAAATTAGCTGGTACCGACTTCAAATAATGAAGAATATAGTATGTACAGAAATAGTTGAGATGTATACGAATTCTGAAAGAGGCACTATTAAAGAGTAAGAATTATTTAATACTTTTTAGTTCATATTATTACTTAGGTAATGTTTTTACCTTGGAAGTCGGTTTTAATTTTTTGTTAAAAATAATTCCTGTATAATATGATTTGATTAGGAAGAATGAGAGTGTAATTTGATCATGTTATGTACTTAGACGTACGATAGGCAATAACCAAGACCTGACTCGCGCAAGTGGGCCAAGGAAAAAAGGCCAAGCACACGAAGAAACCGCACATACTTCGGGTTTCGTGACAATGTAGCCGTGACAATATTTGGTTCGTTGTCGACGAAACCTGCAAAATGTGTGGAGAACTACAACACATGAAGATCCAAGAAGATAGATCGAGGAAGAAAATGAAAATAATATTATTCTACGAAAATTTTGAAAGTAAAAAGAAAACGCTTGAGCCTATTTGGTTAGATATAACATACCGTAACATAATTTGATTAGGTATAAAATATAGAAAATAATGAATTACCTAAAATAATAGGTAAATTATATTTTTAGGTAACTTATACTTTGCTATATTTTTAATTACGAATCTTGTTCATGTATAATGTAAAATTAAGTCCTCTTAAACGGCTGAACCGTTTTTGTGAAATTGTATCCTCCGAATTTAAGTTCACAATAATTTTATCAACTAGATAATGTTGATATTATAAGTTTAAACACTTACGGATTTTGTCGCGGAGCACTTATGTTAAGTAAGTGTTTAAACTTATAATATCATGAGTGATACTCGCGAAAACTTAAGAAGTAATTATAACTAGATAATGTTTTTTTTCAATTATTTAGGTATGTGGACGAGATTGTCACAACAATTCCGAAATATTTGTACGTGGGCCTAGAGCCCTAGACGATCTAAATCCCTTGACGATCAATTTTATTGTGCAATATCCTTGAACAATATAATTGAACCATTTATTTGACAAACAGATTTAAAAGCGGGGGCGTTCAACATCAACCCTAGACGGTCAATAATATTGCACAATACGTGATATTGCACACTAAAATTGCTCATTTAGGGGCTCGCTAAGACTTTATTATAAATCATAATTATTTGTGTGCAACACAGAAGTTGTCTACTTCTATGTTGTCCGCTAGTAATTGAATATAATATTAGTATAGGGATGTAGAGTAGTAATAATAAAAAAGATTAACAACAATGAAAATAAATGTAAAAATATGAAATAAAATATGTTGTGAAATAGCTATTACTGTTTTTTTATTGTGTTTATTTGAATAATAATTATTATATTAGCAAATATTATGTTTTATTTTACCCCTGTAAAGATATAAGACAAGCTTACATTTATGGAACCTTGCCCTCCTTAAAGATGATTGTTACTAAAGATAACTGTGACTTTGATTGCTAGAGGATAAAAGAAAGATAACATTTTAAACCAGCATGTTTTCGATTAAATTACAAATAATTATGCTGAAATACTAAAATCTACATTTACCTCAAAGACGAAAACTTGAGTTCAGGGAATCTTAAATGTAAGAATACAGTTAATACGATCATAGAATGTAATTTGTGTATAATGTATTTTTTTAATAATGGGCTTTAAGTAATTGATAATAAAGTTGTAAAATTAAACTATTCCGAACAATAGCGCATTATTTGTATCATACTCGTATACCCTGCAACGAGATGAACCGCGCGGCTCTACCCGCGAAGAAGGGATTCCGTGGGAAGTAAGGAACCATACATTTTTCCCGAAAAAGTAGAAGTACGTTCCCCGTGGTCTACTCTATATCTGCACCAAATTACATAACATTCGGTCCAGTTATTAAGCTTAGCGCATATAGATTTTTAAGTTAGTCTAGGTAAAAAGAGCTGAAACCGCCTTTTTGTTTTCATATTAATTGAGAAACAATTAATGGAACTTAAGTAACCTCCTTAGGATTATTTTTTTCTAAGCTGACTTAGTGATCTATCAACGCACAGCCCAAACTACTGGACGGATCGGGCTGAAATTTGGTACGCAGGTAGATGTTATGGCGTAAGTATCCGCTAAGAAATCCGCAACTCTACCCCCAAGAGAGTAAAATAGGGGTTAAAATGTATGTGAAACTTTGTTAATTTTAAACCGATCCGGCTGAGACTTTGATACTCAATTAATAATTATTATACTTCATAACGCGAGCAAAGCCGCGGGAAAAGGCTAGTGATTTAATATGCAGGAATCATTAACTCTATGCTTGGTATTCCCCAATTATTATGTTTAATCTATGTTGCTCGTCTTTATTCACAAATTAATAAGAAAATGCATAATTAGAATATTGTAAGAAGTACAAAAAGACAAACAAAAAGAATGCGCGCAATATTGTTTTTTATGGCCTTGATAATTTTAGAAGCCTTCCAACTTGTTGCGTTATTCTGACGATAAACTCACAAAGGCTGTTTTGGCACATGGTCACCTGCTGGTGCCACTACCAGCCGAATGATTTATACAGACTAATGTCACTTGAGAGACATCTGTTTGACACTCACTCCTATTATCTTCATACATGCAAGTAGCATGTGACCGAATTGTGACTGGTGTCACTTTAACTACAGCTGTTCATCCACGCGCCATGACAATGAATGTCATGCACCAAAACATCTTATATATAACTCGATAAGCTGTGATTAAATTAAAGTAATATTATATAAAGCGTATCATATTTGACTCTACAGACTGTGCCTATAGTGGTGGGTTTGATTAGCTTACTATAAAGTTACGTGTTATGGCAGAAATATGATTTTAACTACGTACTCGTATACAAGAATAATAAGAATAAGACATTTTACATCAGTTATTTTGTTTTATACTACCGAAATCGAAACTCTATAATATATTAATATTATTAAGGGGGCGACTAACGCAAAAAATCAAACATCGTCCTCTCTTCACACTTACGCCCGTCTGACCGACGCGGAATCATCGCGTCGCCAAGTTAGTTTTTTCTTAATAACTCGATAAACATACAACATTTTAGAATTAATCCGCTAGGTCAGTTTGTCCATAATAGAATTTTATACAATGTGTTAAAATATTAACTTAGTGTAATGCACGGTTATGGCAATATGGTCCTGTGTTAGACAGATCCGGGATTTCCCTCCGTTATACGGCTGAAGGCGAACCGCAGGTGGTTTTAGTGAGTAAGAGTCTCACATACCCCCGGGGTATCCAACCCGGGGCACCCATGATGGGTTTCCCCTGCGACATCAAAAAAAAAACGGTTATGGCAATATATGAAAAATTATTGAAAATTAGGTGCATCTTTGTGATTTTTGTCTACAGAGAAAATTTTAACATATCGTCATGTTTAAGCTAGGTCGCATCCTCGGGAATATAATGTAGTAAGTATCAATGTTTAAAAATTGAAACAATTCGGGGCTTATTTTCAAGTATGAAAATTAATTATAAAATCGAAAATTTTTGGGGTAGTCGCCCCCTTAACACAAATGATTAGTAACCCATTAACATATTATATTTATTTCTCTTCAAGGCGAATGCATAATATAATATGTGAGCGTAGAGGTGAACTATATTTCAATCGGATAAAGAGCACGGAATCAGATTAAATCTCTTTTATATAGAATATAAAAGATGCAAACTTACTAAGGGAATACTGTATGCAACATATTTTAGTCCTAAAAGAATTAAAAGACAGCGCTGAAAGTAAAAACAAACGCACACAGCACTAGTGTTATTTCTATGCCCGCAAGAGCATTGTTCTATTAAAATGGAAAATACAATCCTTTGTTTTAAATGTTTTCAATAGCTTAATGGGTTCGATATCAGTTTCAACTCCTGCTTTACAACGAGAAAGAGAATTCAATTACCTCTGCACAAATTAAAACTGTATCTCCGCTCACCTTTTACCGAGTTATTTTGAATGTGCGAGCTTTTTTTTTTTAATTTGACAGGTGAGTGAGTACGCCTTACGTCGCCATTGTGTTGTAAAGTATCGGAATTGGTCGACGGGTGGCGGGCAATGGGTCAGTGTTGCCAACTATGGGGATTTCCCACTAAATTTAGTGGGAAAAAATAAATTTAGTGGGGTTTTTAGGGGGTAAAATATCTTCGGGATATTTTTGGGGATGAAATTTTTTAAGAATGGATATTGTTTTAATAACAACCTTAGAGATCGATTTTAATACATTTTAAAAAGAAAATTGCTGCAACAGCTTACAGCTACTAGATGGAAGTTGGAACTGCCACACAAAGCACATGTCTCTAAGGTTTAACCGTTGAATTTAATAATATTTTAAAAATAAAAAAAAATATTGATTTTATTTAAAAAAGCATAAATTATTATTCAAATTAACCTTTTAATAAAAAAAGCTTACTGATTCTTCATTTTCTGGAATACTTATTTATTTTTTATTCCTACAATATAAAAATATATTGTACTTAATTGGTAACTTTTGTCGGTTAAATTGACTGCCTTTTTTAGTTTTTACCGTGGTTGAAACGATCGTGATTGCCATGGCTGACCGGCTGAAGGTGTATTTCAGCGTTTTGAGCGCTTACTAAAATGCACCCAAAGTAATTTTAAATATTTTTTGGGGAGTTTTGGTTGAAATTTAGTGGGTTTCGAAGTTGCTTTAGGGGGAAAATGTTATGAAGAGTTGGCAACACTGCGACGGGTCCATTCCGAGTTAGCGCCGACAATACGAACTCTCTGAATATCAACCGTTCCCTCGGAATTACATTTAAAACCGTTGACAATTTTGCGTTGATTTTTATCGTGTCGCCGCGATAAGTTAATTACACACGCCGCCGTTTTACTCGACGTAATGAATGGGAATTGGACCGAGCATTTCATATTTCACTTTGCGGGACTTATGTGTCTTTGTATTGAAATTCAGGGCTATTTCGAATATGTTCTATGCCTTCACACGTTGATTGTGCTTGAAAGTTTTTATTTGTCGTTTTATAAGTAGCACCTCGTATTATTACATAAGACTATAAAAAGGGACATGAAGTCGATTAAAAACTAAAATTACATGCTGTCGATTTCATCGAAGAAACTTATAGGCTGTTTTTAATTACAAGGGAGCCAAAATGACAGGTGAACGAGAAACACCTGCGGCTCGATGCAAAAAAATAAAACTTTAACGTAAGCGAAAGCTTCTGATAATTTTATTTTTAAATAAAATGATCCTTTACAAATGAAAATGTTTATATTGTTAATTTTTGAATAAATTAAACAAAAAAAGTTCCGTTTTTTCATTTTCGTTTATACTTTGAATTTTTCTTATACTAAAAGCTATTTTTAAAAAATCATTGGGATAATATAGCCCTCAATGATGATTAGATAATGATCAATAAACACGTTTGGATGATCCTTCAACACTTAACACAATTAGGCAACTACAGTACGTGTATCAGCTATCAATTAACATTTGTAATTGAATAATAAATTCTGATGTATCAATACCGATTGACCGATTAAGTCGATATCACACGATTCAATTTTAATTCGATATATCAATTTTACTAATTTGAAGGAAATGACACGTCTCAGTACTGTTTTGGACAACATCATTGTCTACAAACTAAAACACTAGCTGTGATTACAATTATTATATTATAGCCTCAATCAGCTGAACTGACAAATTTTTTTGCCCAAATACGGCATTATGCTTTCGCCCGCTGTTATTATTTCAGACGTAGTCATGGGGACGATTGTTTAATGTTTAATACGAAGATCTCAGAAACTTCAGAAACTTGTGCATCGTTTATTCATCTTCATGTTATTTTGGGCATTAAAAATATATGTTGGCCGATTCTCAGACCTAAGGATATGCAGCACTTTTGGATGAGTTTGATAATAAACACGTCGAGACGAGAATCATTCTACTATTATAAAGACGATTTTTTGTGAGTTTGTATGTCTGTTACTTCGTCACGCTTAAACGGCTGGAGCGATTTTGATAGCACAGAGTTAGCTGGCATCCTGGATTAACACATAGGCTACTTCTTTGAAAAAATTTCCTACTCCTATGGGAAAATTCTTTATTAATACGCAGTTGACTTTCACTAAAAACCGCAAGTAACACCGAGGGGCACAGCAGCTAGTTTTATATAATTTCAATTTGATGTGTGTGACACCGGCTTTAGTCGGTCTATTGCTCCACGTGGACAAATGGAGGCTTGTAGAGGTAATAATAGCTCCATATCAGCGCAGATCACGATGAATGGACGTCATTAGGCCGCGATCATCATTTGCATGGACACGACGCTCGGCTCCACGTTAAATTGGAACTAAACAAATGTAACTGAAAACATTTTCCTCTGTGTGACTCTAGTCCAGAGTTCGATATTATATAAAAAAATGCAATATTATACGTATTTTTAATAACCACATCATACTTATAGTGGTGACATAGAATTCCGCAAACTAATTGGTCGGGCTAGGTCTAAGGGAGCCTAACCGTACAATAGCTATGTCCACATTATGCAATTTCATCTTCAATTTTCGTCATCTTCTTTTTATTCAACTTTCGTTTGACATATTCAATAATTGAATGCGTCAAAATCCACCCGCGTTGAAAGAAAAGTGTCACAACGAGCGCTACAATTACAACGCGCGTCACGGGCATGCCTCACGTTCGCTGTTGACTGCGCTATAACGCATGCCCTTGATGAACAAAAAAAGGCCCAGTGTGGACAAAGCTATTGTACAACTATAGATATAATCCCACCAGTCACCAAATCTATTTTCTCTGACGGTGCTGCATACAGCCGGCAACTGTAACACTTTCCTCTTCAAGTGTGGTTAAAACCTGCTGCAGTCGTGTTCTTTGAGACGTCCGAAAATATCTAGAAATATATTTACATACGTTTCATCCTAGAATCTCCATTTCCTAGAGTGGTCACTGAAATTATTCAAAGGTCGTCGTGGATGATCGTCGTGCAGGACGGTGCAGGGTGCAGGCGTCACGGACGTACGACCGTCCAATTTCGCGCGCTAAATTGTTCATAACGGAAGTTCATATCCGGGCGCCGCCCGCCCTGCGCTCGGGGCGAGATTAGGCGGTAATTACCATTTCCGCCGGCGCACGACGCAGACGCCGTCTCAGAAAAGTCGCAGAAACGCACCGTGGGATAAGATGTGGAACGCGGATTTGCTGTAGTATTGAGGATTGTTATTACTACTAAATTGCTTCTTGATTGTAATTTGAGGAAGACATTTTATGGTGTAGTATGAAAAGAGTTTGCATTTATTTTAAAAAATATAAGTATTTCATTGATAATGCATCTTGTAGAGTATGGGAGTGTACGTTTTATTGAATCCTATCGGCTTGTATTTTCTTAGCGAAACTCGAGGGTTTTAGAAATAAACAAAATATAATAGCTTCAGACAATGTCGGGTATAAAATAACATTTTGAGCGAGCAAAACTGATTATGTAAGAATAGAGTGAGGCACTCGGATAGGCTGCGCGCTCGCTTCCCATGTGATTGAATAAGTGGGCACGGTGCTTCCCTAATGAAACATATTGAGCGTGTATCGAATCACTTAGGCGCGCTGCTGCGCCTCCGCGCACGGAAAATATCAACAAACGTAACTTAACCCACAAATAGCATTACGACCGAGTTTCGTTTTAAAAGAGCCGACAAATCGAATTACTTAACCATGAACGTCAAAGAAGCAACAATTTCGCCACGATTTTTGGAATAAATGCGAGCGTGCTGGGCCTTTGTCGCCCGCACTGTTCCTGCCTCGAGTTACCACCGAAGGGAGGCCGTAATTAATTCATTAATGTCAAAGCGATTGTGACGTTGGCGCCATGTCCCGCACATTATGGGCCAGATTTTAAGACAACCGCCGTTGTTTTCTGTGCCCGTTACTTAGCATTAAACAAAATTAAGCTAATATTATGAAGCGACAGCGACGCAACGTCTTACTTTTTTGTGAATAAAAATATTAAAGAGAAAAAGGTGGAAGCAATATTACTCGCGTACAGGAATATTTAGAAACAATATATATTTGGACCACAAAAAGTGGGTAAAAAATTGACGCGCGAGCGCTGGTCGAGACAGCAAAGCTCTTTGAGCGCGTCCACAGAACGCGTCGGGAAATCCAGCTTTGTAGGCCCCGGCTTCACAGAACTTAGAGCTCGTCAACTATTTTCCGAATCAATCTTTTAGGTTTTTTCGATCGTGCGACTTTGTTGTTTAAATTAAAATTACTTTTACATGACTAAATTTAAAAGACTTTTTAGCATATCGTGACGACGACTAGCGTATCATATATTTATATACCTACGAACATACGTTCGACTCGTCTAGCGTCGTGAAATATAAATTTATTTTTTAATTAGCATAGCGGACAAAGTAGTAGAGTTGTCGTCAAAAATCAGTAAGAAGTAGAGCGGGTAGGATGTTGCCGTAGCGGCCGGTGCTACGAACATAGACAAAGTGAGTGATTAAAACTTTTTTTTGTTTTTTTATGATGGTTCGTTGCAAGTTGCAACAGAATCAAATTATTAAATTTTATTAAAAAAACTACTTATTAAAATAATAAACGATAATATAAGGTAAATAAAACGCTTCATAGCCATTTTACCAATATAAACAGAACAGATTGTTATGAAAAAATATTTAATATACATTAATTAGTTTATGCTGTGGTTGTGACTGTACCGGGAACCTAATCTAACTAAACTATAATAATATCAGTGCTTTACAAAATTACCGCATGCTATTAAAATAGAATGAGCGTGGTTAAACGAAACCCGACATTAATAAAATGATAAAATTAATATCACGTGAAAATTTCAAAGCAAGTTTAATAACTACGGTAAGCTCATAAACGTTGCGACTGTTATTTCTATACGAGGTATTATTTGCCCTAAAATATACAGGATATTATCAGGGCGAGCGGAGCGAGCCCTAGTATATATCCCACAACCTGACCACTTTTGTGGTACATTTTACGGAAAAACTAACACGCCTATTGATTTGTGCTTTAACATAGTAATTTTTATTTATATGTAGATGTGTTATCATCGGTCAGTCAAGGTTTGGTTATATGGTTTTTAAAAACTGCCTTAAACATCATTACCATTCAGAAAAACGACGCGTGCCTTCGCAAAGATAGGGTTTTACTTTTTAGCTAGTTAAAAATAGCTATAAAAGATTAGTGACCCTATAATAATTACAACGATTCACGGAAACAACTGCTGAAATAAGACAATGTTATAATTAATGAAGACATGAGTGGATGAAGTAACGAACATTTTACAATTTACTAGTTTGTTCTTAATTTTTTCTCTAATTATTTGAACAAACCTTGTAACTTACCTATAACTTTATTTATTACACCTAATATATGATCTCTAGCTGTACATAGAATCCACATTAATATCTGATTTCAAATCATTTTCCCGATCCTAAAGCCTCCATTTATGCAAAAAAGTCAGTTTTTAAATTGTTTCTTACCTCCTCTCTCATGTCTTTAATAATTTATCGTTATTTGTACGCAAGTATGGAATAAAACTAAAGCAAAATAATATATGATAATTTCTTAGCAACATGAAAATTGTACTTATGAAATTTTCCCTGCTTTGGTTAGATAAAACTGTATTCTTAATTTTGATAACATCAATAACAAAACTCAATTCTCACGTCAACTTGTTCACACAAAAACGTTATTTACTTGTTATTTACTAATAAATTATTGTAAATTGATGTCGGTCACGCCGCGGAGCGCTAATGTGTTAAAGTAGTCGGATGCACTACACCACTTCATGACCATTTCGTGTAAATAAATACAAATCTTTGTCCTCAACTACCTTATAATGTTAAACTCGGCAAACAGTTATTTAGAAAAAAAATATTAAATCCAGTTATTTCGCGACGAAAAAAATTATGTTATATGTTATGTATGTTTATTAGTTTGCAATCGAAATACATTAAAAATATAGTACTTAATTATTTAAGTAATTTTATGTAAGTAAGTATTACCCTTGAGGTCATTGCTAACATAGAATATCAGTGTTAATAAAAATTGGTAGGTACCTAACGTAAATAATTAACCCTAAAACGTAAAGTGTTGGAATAAAAATCGCACTTTATAAATTCAAGTCCTCAGTCCGCCGCTTCACAAAAAAGCACAGAATTGCGCATAAATAACAAAAACATAAGCCGCGAGATTTCCCGCATTTGCAACTGGCATTGTATAATGTATATTTACTGCTAAAAACGCCAGTAAAAATATATTTTGTCCTATTTATATTGTTACTCATTATTTGTCGAACTAGCACTAATATAATTAACTGGAGCAGACGTTTCTACGCCTACACCAACGCCTCTTTAGAATAAGAATTCAGTATTATTTTGTCTAGGCAGGAAAAAAATAAAAATATACCGATAATAAAATCTATTTTCTAGGTGCTTGAAGAAACAATACTGAACGAGGATTATATTTCATTTTTAGATTTAATAAACCCACGTTTTTCAACTATCGTATACATAAAATCATGGAATAGATCGCAATGCAATCCTTTACAATTGATTGGATATGCGAGGACCTGAAAACCTGTAAAGCTGGAATATTGTTTTCAAATCTTACTTGAATCCGCGTAGACGACGCAGACGAAACCGCGCGAAAAAGCGTGTGTACACACGGAGATATATCGTGTTTCCCTCCCGCCGCAAGACGCAGTTACCTTCGGTATTTGTTAGCGGCTTTTTGTTTGCGTAAATCAAAGCGAGTTTAGAGTGCAGCGACATCTCGGGCCCAGGTGCGGTACACTCACGCAAATATTTTATGAAAATACAGACGACGGCGTAGGGACGTTCCTTCTATCGATACTCACACACGATGCGCCCGGCTACACCTCGTGCCTCCGCTAATTGACTTCATTACGACTCGCAAGACGACGATCACGAATCATAATGGACAACCATTAAAACGAAACAGAGTGCACTTTGAAGTTTGAAGTGTAATGAGTTTTTTTTCAGTATCGAGTGCGATGTTAATATACATTACTAGAGGGGTGTCGCGTGGCGGGCGTCGCCGCGGCATCCTCCAGCCGAACGGTAAACACTTTGCTGTAATCTCGAGATGAGAAAACTTTCAGTTCTCTTAATTCAGAAACTTATTCAACAACCTAACAACCTTAGAGCGGACCGCCCGGCGGACGCAGGACAAACAAACTTACTCTTTAATCTTTGTCTTTATTAAACTAAACTTAAACGCGAAAACGTTTTTTACGAGTGAATTATTGAGTTTTCGGTGAGGCCGTGTTTCGGAGTTCGAAATATTAGCATGAAGAGTAGTGCCGCCGTAGTGCGTCATCTCCTGCCGGCCATCACAGCGTCTCGGCGAGTTTTCTTCTACGTCGCAAACACTCGACACGTATATTATCTTAATGTGTAATGTTTGTAAATTGAAGTACTATCGTATTAGCTTCTCGATCCGGGATGTTATAGGATTAACATTATCTAGATCCGAGGCTGATGGCGTCACAGTGGGGCGGAGGCGCTGCGACGAAACGCGCGACAACCTAGTTAGTCTTAGGTTGAAAAAAATGTAAAAGTAAAATTGCTGGAAGCAATTTGGATGTGCCGTGTCAATTCAATTACGAACGCTGAGCGCTCCAATATCTCTGTGAAGATTAGGGCAATGAAAAAATATAGCAGGGAAAAATCTAGAAAACATTTAATAGAGAGGTATGTTTGTGTACGTTTGGTTCGCGGCTTAAGTGTTCATAAAACGGAGGATTTTCTTATAGCTTTTCTTTTCATTTGCCGTTAAGACAATTCTATTTACGATAGTTATTATATTCATGCTAAGCATTTGATTTTACGCAAAAAAAATGTGTTTTAGTTTCTGTAGAACATTTGTCATATTTTATGCATTAAAATATGCAACATATTTTACAATAATACTCAATTATAATATTGTTGCAGAAAATATATGAATCCCAATTATTTGGATATTGTTTAAAATCTAGTAATTAAAAAATCATTACCTATATTAAAATGTATATATACCTACGGCTATTTGTAAAATAAAAATTGTGATTTATATTTAGCATTCAAGCAACGATGTTGAAATATTCAAAAAAATATTATCTTAAACGTGTTAGAGACGCTTTTAGAAATTCCTAATTTCCAGTCTGCTGACTTTAGCCCTATATCAGTGAAAGGTCTATGTTAGATTTTATTTTTAGGACCCTGGTAAAATATAAAATGTGTTCCCGATGCTCCCGTGGGATAGTGAACTGACACGTATGAAATTTATATCGGAGCGCACCGCCATTAAGACGTTATATTAGACACCTTATGACAAAGATTATCCCAAACTATTTTACTGACATTATGTCTCCACAGATAAATAACGAAACTCTTCAGCTAATGGCTATCGTTTACTCAAAGTCAGACCGCGTCATACTCTATTTAAGTAAATAGACAAAAAACTACTTTACAATATAGCAGCTACGAACAAGACCACGTTATAGTGAATAATATGTTTCCAGATGAGTCCGGGCAAGCGAAGCACTCTGTGCGAGGCGAGCGACGCGCGTCCGGGCGTCACAGTTACCGACATGGACACGGTACAGGAAGAAAATGACAATGACAGGTGACAACACTATTGTATCGATAGATTCAAATGTGGAATAAAGTTTTTTTTATTGTTGGTACGATGACAAAGGAATATTGTTGCGACTGTTAAAAGTGGCAGTTAAATTAGCAATTAGCATTAGAATTTGTTACGAGTTTTGCAATATTTTAATCATAATGTGTCCAGACGTCAAAATTGAACCGTACTTTATTTTGATATTAGAATAACATAAAATAATTCCAGAATAGACTGTTTTCAGAAATTCTTAAACTAAATTATACTAGAACTATAAAACTGCTCTCAAAGCGGCATAAGAAATACATGCTGGAGTTTAATTAAAGTTTCTTTAAATATGATTTTTGTTGTTGACTCTACCTTTGTTGTTTTATCTCGTAAACGATCGCCGCTACGCTTTTCATAAAAACATTTTAAAAACATCGAGTCTAAATAATATTATTACGTTGTTCTATATAACAAGTTTAATATTTTATTAACGCCTTCAAATGCATTTATGCAGGATTCGTGACAATTTTAACTACGGTAACAGAATTTAGGGTAACTTAGGAAACAGCAGACATTTAATGTTTAAAATAAACGTTTGACCATTTATTAATCAGTATTTCTTGGAACATAATAGTAGTATTGTAAATAAAATAATACATTTTGAAATATCTCGGACGCTAAGCTACACAAAGCTTAAGGATATTTCCGCTTATACCTCCGAGAAGAAATACACATTTTGGAGATTTTGCGCTGCGTCTTCGAGTCCAAACGGTTCAATAACGTCCATTGGAATTCTGGGAATGCTGGTATCAGACTTTTTTAAATATTAAGGGCCTGTTTCACCACTTCCTGATAAAGTGCCGGATATCCACAACCTTATTGACAGTTTCTTCATACTCTATCTATCAAGTTAGGTTAGCCTATCTGGCACTTATCAGGAAGTGGTGAAACAGGCCCTGAACTTTTTAAAATTCGTCATGATCGTAGAATATCTGATTTTTTTCAATTTTCGGTTTATTGTATAAATAGACTTGTATTTATGTGTTTTATCGACTGATTATAATTTTTTTTTAATCCACCAAATGTCTGATTTACAGACTAGAAAAACGACGGATTTGATTGTGTGACCGTAGTACAACGACGGATTAAACAATGCGTCTGAGTTCGGTGGACGGCGTCCATCCCCCACCGGCGGATGGTCAATACCGTCCCTGTTCTACGGTTACGCAAACTTTTTCTCGTAACGCACTTTTTAATAATTTTTAAAGAATATTTAAATAGTTTATAATACGTATTAGGCATATGTAACTCGAATAAGTTCAAAATATTATGCATTCAAGGTTAAAACGGATGTTAGCGTTTGTGCAAACTAATAATATTATGGGTAAGTGAATATTATAATATTTTGTTGCTTTGTAAAGACTTGAGATGCTGTTTACTTATGAATTAAACACTTTTGCTACATTAAATAGAAGAACAGTAGAAAATTGATTGTTACGCGACCGAATTCGACCGAACTGCGAACAGAAGACTTAATTTTCTTATCCACCGTACAACGACGGATTTTATAAATCCGTTGTTGTTCTAAGGACTTACTTTTTTTGGTATATGATTTTAGTTTTTACACTGATTAAGCTTTATTAAAAGTAACTATATAAGAGTCAAACACTTCTTTATTTGTTCTGTAGGTACTTTTTTTTGACGGAATTAGCCAATCGTCATTATTCTATGGATATAATATGCTGGTTGGATTTGCATATCCGACGTCATTCGTGGCACACAATTTAACATAGGTCGTTTTTTCGATAAAAAATAATAGAGATATTTTGACATTTTCAATTGTAATTTTATTTAACTGTTAGCATAGCGCTTATTTTAAAGCCAAAACGTACAACTTTGATAAGTTTCATCTTAAGAACCGCACTGCTGATATAAAGCAGTGCGGTTCTTAAGATAAAACTTATCAAAGTTGTACTCTGCAATCCCAATGTCACTTATGCTTGTCTTGTATAGCAAGACATATTCTAAGAGTACACAAGATAACAAATTGGCCAAATAAGTTTTGCTGCTTGAAGAAAAAAAAGTAAGTTCTGGGTAGGCACCTAGCACTTACATATATTTTTAGCGGAGCAGACACCTGTAACGCAATGACGTAACAGGTGTCTGCTCCGCTAAGAAATACGTACAACGACAATATTTATACATACATTTATACGACAATATTTCAGCTGCTCCTTGTGGTAATGACCACAAGTTAGCAAATGCAAGATATATGGAATTATGCCTTTTCAAGAACCATCTCATAAAGGTACATATTACTAAGATAAATTAATTGCCTCCATTTCCATTCCTGAATAAATTGACGATCCTTTTATGTCTGCAGGTGAAATGATGCCTATTGGGGCAAACGAATTTCCTCAATCAGAAACCTCACAAGTTCTCAGCAACGTTAGATTCCCAACAACGTTGACTCCCATTTTTATCTCCAACTGCATCACCAGTAAAAAGACATACAAAATTTGGAGACCCTTTTTGTTGCCAACATGAAACTGATGATTTTTTCTGCCCTTCTGTATTTATTATTAGCACTTACTCGAATCCATCATCTCCATCGTGTTCAACGAACTTAAAGAACAGAGAGAAATTAAAGCGCGCTAAAAAAATGAAAAGTGGAGAGAAATACAACTAAAAGCTTTAAAAAACTTATGCAAAACGTATACAGTATTAAAAAAAGGGCGTATAGTGGATGCTAAAACTCCATGCCAGTGCAAATTCCAACTAACTACTTATAAGATTTTCACTAAGTTTTGGCAACTTGGTAGCAAAAAACAGCAATGGTTGTATGTAGCAAACTATATGTAAATACTATTTAATATTATACTTTAACTGTCGTCTGAATGTTCGGTTTTCGGTCCTCTATAGCTATGTAGCTAATGAGGAGAAGAAAAACAATGGTTGTAGGTATGTACCTACAACCATTGCTTTTCTTTACTACCAAGTTCCCAAAACTTTGTGAAAATCTCAAAACGCTCTGCGTTTGAAATTTTAGACGTGGAGGTTTCACGAACACGATGGAGATGGTTGTTTCGAGTATGTGCCAATAGTAGACACAGAAGGGCAGAAAATCAACAGTTTCATGTTGGCAACAAAACAGGTTTTCAATTTTGCATGTCTTTACAGTTGGAGTATTGGGTACTAACACTTGAGAAGAATCTTGAATATTTTCAGTTATTGGAGATGATGAAGTATTCAAATAAAGTATTTTTACTAAGACTGATTAGTTCATATTAGGTTTAAAAATCTTACCACGAAAGGGTTCTCTCTATTGTAATAACTAATAAGTATTTTACTTGTTTAGACAAGTACTGTTGTTTTTATTAAAGAAGTTATAGCATTTTTTGATGATATTATTATTTTTAAATATATATTGTACCGTATAATGTACGTTTGTTTTTATATGCACGTGGGAGAGCCATGCTTTGGCATGAATGGGCCGGTTCAACCGGAAAAATACCACGGGCTCACAGAAAACTGGCGTGAAACAGCGCTTGCGCCGTGTTTCGCCGAGTGAGTAAGTTCAGCGGAGGCCCTATTCCCTTCCCTACCTTTTCCTTACCCTCTCCTATTCCCTTCCCTACCCTGCCCTACCGTATTGCCCTATTTCCTTTTAAAAGGCCGGCAACGCACCTGCAGCTCTTCTGATGTTGCGAATGTCCATGCGCGACGGAAATTGCTTTCCATCAGGTGACCCGTCTGCTCGTTTGCCCCCTTATTTTATAAAAAAATATGTGTTATTTTATATAAAAAAAATATTTTTTGTAGAGGAATTAAGATCATTAAGTTTTTTCTAATACATCAAGAATTTGATTACATAATATAATACATTATTGTTATTTCTTACTAAGCTTAATAAAAAAAAATGTTGTGGAAACAATTAATGTTTTTTATTCCATTTCATAGACATATACTTTTCAAAACCGACCATAAAGTTTTGTACATATCCCTGGAATATTGACGGAAAGTTTCAACCGTCATGAATCTAAAAACAAAACTCCATACAATAACGTCGGTTCATTACATACGTCACATTATACTCCAGGAAATAACGACTGATGTGACTTTTTAAAAAAATTACACAAATTAGGTATTTGTACTGTGCATCACATTATAAAATTCATGAAACAAAAACCACATGCCCAAATTTCACGTCAACTAAATGGCTAGTTCTGAAAATATGAAACAAAATACGACACAAAATCTTTGAAGGGCTCTCCTGTAAAATGGCTAAATTGCAGATTGAAGAATTGCAGGTCTTTGTTCTACAATTGCGACGAATTTAACATTAACTTACAACACTATCATAACTCAGAGGATCAAAATTTGTGCTGTCAATTATATCAAAAACTCTTAAATTAATATCAATACATCCACTCGATATAAAAGGGGATTTTCCGTTGAATATTTTTTATCACGCCGTATAGTCGGAGAATGCGTCGCAGATATAAAGGGATTCACGCGAACGGTGCACGAGCTGCGAAAATATTTATGACGTTTGATATACCGCTATGTGTCCCTTAATACGACTGCCTGCTGCCTCCGATATATTACATAATGAATATTATTTGAGCTGGTTGCGTTAAGAGTAATGCATAATTCTCTACCATAGATTTTTTGGAGAAAATTATTAGTAACTACTTTGAGGTTTCCTATTCTGTAATTGCATTGTTCTGCGAGTTGTTTAATTTTTTACTTTAAAACAACAACAAAGATTGTAGAAGCATTCCAATTTGTAATAAAATTCGCAGCTTTACTTAATTTTGTGTCTACCTAGTACCTTCTCGTCTCTAAACAAAGACTTCTATTTAAATAGAAGTTTTTGTCTCTAAAGCGAGACATTAATTTTGTAATGTAATGTAATGGATGTTTCTCTACCATAGATTTTTTGGAGAAAACTATTAGTTCCTACTTTGAGGTTTCCTTTTCTGTAATTGCATTGTTTTGCAAGTTGTTTAATTTTTTACTTTAAAACAACAACAAAGATTATAGAAGCATTCCAATTTGTAATAAAATCTACAGCTTTACTTAATTTTGTGTCTACCTTCACGTCTCTAAACCGAGAGACATTAATTTTGTGCTTCAAACAATGTTAAGTGTAATCAATAACTTTTTGCAGTATCGAGTCCTCGTACTCGGACCTAGGACACCTAAGAGAGAGGACTAGAGCGATGCTGGGCCCTGCAGTTGAGCCCCTAATACAAAACTCGCACTCGCAACCGAATAGCCGCCGTGTGTCCAGCGACATAGAGACGAAACTCGCCGCCAACCTCAACACCAGGTAAACTTATCTACGTCAGATCCTTTAATAGAGAAATGTATGAAGATTTATTAGTTCAGATTTATTTGAAAAATATGCTATTTCATAAAATAAACTTCATAAGAAAACAAACAAAATGAAATGAACATTATAGATGCTTTCTGGCTTAACTTATAATATCTGAAATACTTACTTAGTATTTTATTACAACTGAAAAAAACTGTAATTTACGCTTAAGTAACAAAATAGTAATTGATTCCACCATACCAGTAAACACTAAATAATATCCATTTCGGAAAATAAATACATCTTTAACGATAAGGATTGTTTCAGACGGCCGTCGGCGATAATCGCAGCGTTCCGTCGGCCGTCGCAGGCGCTAGCGTTGTGCGCGGCGACGCAGCGACGCTTCCTGTCGGAGCTGTCGCCCAACTCCCGGGCGTCCGTCGCCTCCACCGCACACGAGCCCCCGCCTTCTGCCGCGGAGATCTTGGGACAGTAAGTAAGACATATAAACCGGATAAAACTGCACAGTTCGGTTTCAACTCTATGAACGTGCGCCAGTTTGGTCGGTTTAGTATTGAAAAATAAAGATGTCGTGTTGTATTTTATTATATTTTGTGACTAAACTATGCCGTATATAGCGGGTTTAAGCCTCTCTTCTTATAACTTATGAGATTAAGGCCATAATAATATTATTTTTCCTCTTACATCGCTTAGACTTTGCTCCAGTGTGAGCGAGCCTTAAGCGCGAAGAGGTAGCAGATAGACAAGCACTCTTTCGCATTTATTATATTATGTTATACGCTCAAAGACCGAAATCGCTCAATGACCGAAAAAATAGCTCACAACGCGTTGTGGTCACAGTGAAACAGCCACGACGCGAAATTCGCGTTGTGGCTCTAATGAAAACGGCCACGACGCGTTCTGGCAATCACAAAAAGACCATAACGCGAAATTCGTGTCGTGGGCCGTGGCTGACATGCTATTCGTTTTTCTTGATTTGTTCTTGACTTATTAATCGTCCATAGGTATGAAAGATTACCACGAGTACAACTAAATATTTTTTCTTTTACTAAATCACTACATAACGTGTTTATCATTATTATTTATAAAATATACATAGTTCCATACTATCCGTACCTACTAATATTATTACTGGCTGTCTGTCTGGCGCAACGTAGTTGCAGGTATCAACTGGTAGTATTATATTTAAATTATATAAATAAAAATAAATTTTTATTATTTATTAAGATCAGATTAACTACTTTATATTAAACAAAAAAAAACAACAAACAATAACACGTTGTGCCAGACAGACAGACTAATAATATTAATACGGATAGTATGGAACTATGGATATTTTATTTATAAAAAATAATTTAATAATAATAATTTAAAAAAAAACACGTTAGGCAGTGATTTAGTGAAAGAAAAAATATTTTTAGTACGCGTGGTAATTTAAAATCAAATATATTACCTATCCATACCTATGGACCTTAAATCTAATCTAAAATCACTCTATGCATTTAAAGTGTTTTTGAGTAACTTAAGCAAACAACAATATGGTGGAAGCGGCCTCGTTTAGCACTGAATTGTAGTTTTCGAAATTCAGAATATCGGTTTTCAGAAATGTTGCAGAAACAGGGTACAGATTGACAGCTCGCGAATGCCTCCGCGAAGTCTCGATTTCAATATGCTGCCGTTTACGAGAATACTTGCAATCAGGTTATACAACTGCCTATCGACTTATAAAATGAGCCTAATTTTATTTTATTTTTATTAATTTATTTTGTTAAAAGTCATTACTACAAAGGTGATGATTTGTGAGCGTGTTAATCTAATAAACGGATTTTGATCAATTTCGGCATAGAAGTTTAAGTACTGAATTAACACATGCTACAACTATGTGTTGCCTACGGCTGTGCAGCTCGCAAACGGTAGTATATTATTATTTAACATCAGAAACTACGGTACGGTTGTAGTTGTATCTACCTAAGTCGTAACGCAAACCTAAAATTAATTAGACTCGCAGGGAGTTTAGAGGCTTCGGTATGATTAAACTAGGTAACGTCATATTTTAAGGTACGAAAGCATAATCTGAGGATTAGGTCTCCACGACGAAATAAGAAATGTACCAACATTTTTCTTTTCAGTGAAGCCCTAAGCAAGGCACTATCCGCGCTGTACGCGAAATTGTTGGTGGTGCTCGGGCTAGCTTTCCCCGTCACTGAAGTAATAGCCAATGGCGTTCCCGAAGCCTACTACCAGGTACTGAATTTCCTTTATCCTGACCCTTTTCTTCTTCTTAATCCATCAAATAATGTCAACGGCAATGTTCGAAAGCAAATTTGAGATTGGACAAAACGCGTCTCGACTTGAGCTTGCGAATAACAAAATCTGAAATTTGATATATTTTTTTTCATTTATTTTAAATTATATCATTAACTTAAAATTATATAACATGTTTTCAGTGCACCATAAACCCTCTCGGTTTATCTGGGCACTAGGTATCGCACCAAACATAATATTCTTTTTATACGTAATTTTAGTTTATTATCGCGAAAACGCATTCGAATTCATAATTCGTAAAATATTAATTGATATCTATTTTTTTATTTCTGTCTTTGCTCGAAATTAGTCTAATAAAATTTAACTAAAGGTCGCTCAATCACAATACATATTCATTTTCGTATATCTCTAATCGTGACTGTTAACTGAACGTTGTAACATATTTCCAGGGCTTTTACCTGTACCTATATCTGGTGTCTCTACTGTTCGTGATATTTCAATACGCGAACCTGATGCGAGAGAAGGCGTTCAACCTAATTATAAGCAATCAAGGTAATATATCCCAAACTACGTCTGGCCTCACTGAAATTCGTTTGTATGTAAACCGTACCTAATTAGTCGCATTTGCGTTACAAAATACGACATTAAAATCGCATCTCGTTTGCATAATTACTGCAGCGAAGAATATCGTCTTTTCTTTGTATTCCACTAACATTCTCAGTCATTTGTTTAATTGCCACGGATAGACAGGTCATATTAATATTAGACGAATTTTTAAATGTTCGTTAACTTAAAACATTATTTTTAAAATATGTTACCTCGTGTTTTTAACATTATTAATTTCAGGCCAGGTGGAAAAAGAAGATAAAAACGGCACAGGCACCGGGAAAGCAACACCCAACGAGAAAACAAAACGAAAAGAAGTTATTTCCCGCTACGGCAGTTTTTATTTGAGGCTCGGAGCCATAGGTACGTTATCAATATTGGCTTATTGGCTTATACCGTGATAGATACGGACAAACAATGCTGCTGTTAATTTTCAGCATTCGGCATCGGATCGATGGTGTACAGTGGACTGGTTTTCGGGGAATATTTCGAGAAGCGGGACCGCTGCCGCTCCGTACTGGCCGCGCTTACTCCGGCTCTGCGAATGGCTCTCACCCTCGCTCAGATGCAGTTCATATTCCTCACCAACAAGGACATCGAAGTCGGGAAGTACAAGCTGATCCAACGTTTCGGATTCATGCACATGATAGCTACTAACCTATGCGAGTGGCTGTTCGTCCTGGTTCAGGAGACGAAGCACGAGATACATCATCTGGAGCACTCGATGTTGGTGGAGGAGGGCGGAAACCACACGATTCCAGCGGAACCGTGTCGGAGGTCCAACATCATGGGCTCGCTCGTACAGAACGCCTCACCGTTCCTTTTCCCCTGCACCATTGAATATTCATTAATTTGTGCTGTCATCCTGTATGAAATGTGGAAAGAGGTATTTTTTATTTCACTCTATTGTATCGTGTAAAAGTTATTTATTAGTTTAATAGCGACTTTTATTTTTAGGTCAAATGTACCCCCGAAGATTTTGAAAAGAAGTTTAACTTCGGGGTGAAAAACAAGTCACGAAACAACTCGGTGACTCCTGAGAAAATTTTACAACAGTTCGGTAAACATCGTTTGAATTACGTATCGATTTTTTTATGTCGTAGTAATATACTATACAATATACATGTAATTATTCTAAGTAATTTTTGACGAATTTTCTAATATAATTACCTAAAATTCTATAGTAAGCACATGTCTGTTTCTTACAATCTTTTTATTTGTGTAGCGGGCATGCTAGGAGTCAACTCTCCCCTGGGCAGTCGGAACACGCTGCACCACTTCTCAGTGGACTGTTCGCACGCGCACAGGGGACTGATCGCCGGCATACTGCTCATAGTGATTACCATCATATCGCTCATCATGTTCTTTGTGTTAGCGAACAACAAGATTACTATTAACGTAAGTTTTTTGTTGTCTGTTTTTTTAATCTCATACAATTCACAAAGCATAACTTTTACTTTTTTAGTAAGTATAATATAATATCATAGTTTTTAGTTATAAAAATTGGAACTGTTCTAAGATTCTACTAAATTATGCAATTATGCAGCTTTGGTTATTGTACAATACAATCCATTTCCTATTACGTACGAGTAGCAAAACATTATTCTCTTATTTTTCAAACACTTTATGGGTGTATTTTTTTCAAATACGGATGTACGTAATATGGAATAGACTTAGAAGATATAATATAGAAAATGTATTGGGATTTATTCTTATTTATTTTCCAGGACGCGATTTTCGAAGTGAACATATGCGAATTGATTTTGTATTCACTATCAATAATTGCGTCACTGGCAGCCCTGAAACAAATGAGAGTTCTGCCGTATAAAAGAAAAACACAAGGTAAGGCAAGTTTAATATATAAATTACCAATGTATATGTCGCAGGCCACTGGTTAAAATAGCCGTTCAATCGAACAGCTAGCCCTTTGACTGAACAACGCCATTTAATCACACGGCTCGCTTTTTATTGAATATTTCAGTCGCTCAAAACGTTCAACACTACAGCTGATTCAAAAGCAGCTGTTTGTTTGAATTAGTTCAGCGCTCACCACCGCGGCGCTAGGTGGAAAAAACATATGTATGTTTTTTCCACCGTAGCTAGCTAAAGTTAGAATAAAGTTCATGTACAGTTTCGTTGCAAAAAGTCGCCTCTGTTCAATTCCGCGGCTGTATAGATTGAGCTTAAAGTACTACCATATTTTTATAAATAAAAAGATATATTTAAAAGTAAAATCGTATCATACTACGAATAAGGCTTCGTTCAAACGTACGCGACCAAGCGACTGCGAAGCGGGAGCGTCAAGTTACGTCAAGTTGTCAAATGCGTGTTTGTATTGACGCTCCCGCTTCGCAGTCGCTTGGTCGCGTAGGTTTGTACGAAGTATTATAAAAACTATGTTTATTGTTTATCAAGTTTATCAGTGTTTCTTAATAATAAGAATGATAACATGAACTTTGGTATAGCCGTGCTGGGTCTGGACACGTCGCTGCTGATCCTGGCGCAGTCGGGCATGTTCGTGTACTGCATGTTCAGCCTCATCGGCTGCCACCACTCACTGCACCTCGCCCAGGGGACTGACCTCACTGGCTTCTTCTCGGAGTTCCTCTCCTTAATTCAGGTACTTTGTCAATAATCTATATAGTTCTTACACAATTCAAGAAGAGAGAGTACGAGTATTCCCTCTTAAAAGGCCGGCAACGCACCTGAAGCTCTTCTGATATGGGCGACGGTAGTTGCTTTCCTCGTTTGCCCCCTTTTTTATTAAAAAAGGGGGCAAACAAGGAAACAGGAAAACAACTCCACTGACATAACTGTACCGATTTTGATATTTTTTTCTGCGGTTATTAAATGGAGCTGAGAATTATTGGCTAACATCATTTTTTTTCATACTCAAATTGCGAATATTGCAAAACAATGTTTGCTGGCTCAGCTAGTATTGTTTCGAGTACCTACATAATAATATTTAATCTCACTTGATGGACACCCGCGCCAGATAAGGTGGATTTAATTAAATACTTCTTGAAAATAATGGCAGACTTAATGCAATATCACACTTTTCCAGTCAACAATAGACCAACATAAAAACATTTCTAGTCTTGCAAAACGATTAGTAAAGTAGCTGGCCTAGTATCCAATACCTAACTAAAAATATGGTTTTATTAAAAATATAACAATGCAGTCCCAGTTTCTATCAAAACCGCGGATCCAAACCTCTTTCATCATTTTTCGATATTCCTTACAGACTCGGTTTTCGGCTACCCTGCCCACTTCAAAAGTTTGGGCTGAATTAGATTCGGTGCATGAATTCATTCAAATATTGATGGGATATTTTATAGCAATACTAGATTTTAGTCACTAACTACGTAATCCTTTTGCAACGTGCAATCCAACCACTATTTAGTCGAAAGCGGCTTCCTCCATGACAAAAAACGAAAACTGATGAATGATGTGTATTGATGGGTATTTTCCGATAGTTGATTCCTTGGATCTCGTATAATAACTCATCGTTTTATTAAAGCAAAGAAATTCTATTCTTCTCTTTTTCAGACGATTCTCCAAACTCTGTTCATAATCGACGCGTGGTGGCGGCGCAGCAGCAGCTCTGAACACCGGCGGAAAAAGCCCGGCAGGCAGCTCGTCACGTTCTTGCTCGTCGCCAACATGGCTATGTGGGCTATCAACACCTTGGAAAAAGTAGCTATTATACCTCCCACACAAACCTGCGAATTCGCATTCCGTACCTAAAGGGTAAAAACGGAACCCTATTACTGAGACTTCAAGTTCATTCCGTCTGTCTGTCTGTATGTCTATCTCCAGGCTGTATCTCAAGAACCGCTACAGCTCAACTTCCGAAATTTTCACAGATTGTTTATTTCTGTTGCCGCTATAACAACAAATACTAAAAACAAAATAAAATTAATATTTAAATAAAAATATGGCTGCCATACAAAAACACAACGTTTGCCAAATTTCGCTTTGTGACGGTACGGAACCTTTCATGCGCGAGTCTAACTCGCACTTGGCCGATTTTTAGTATGAGTTTTGTTGCAAATATTTGCCATACGATGTGAATTTGCAGTTTTGTGTGGGAGCCTTTATAACTACCACACTAGATTCGGTGACGTCGACCGTTTTTAACTGACTTCCAAAAAACGAGGAGGTTATATGTTCGGCTGTGGATTTTTTTTGTATGTTCAACAATTACTCCGCCGTTTGTGAACCGATTTTCAAAATTTTTGTTTTGTTGTATTAGGTTTCACTCCAATTTGGTACCATGTTCACAAAAGTGGTGACCTGATGATGGGATTCATGAGTAATCGAGGGAACTCCTTGAAATTTATATGGAAACATATGGTGATTTTGGTTTTATGAGAAGCATCCTAAGCATATGCTACCAAAACTCAAGATTTTGCACCGAGGTATACTATGGTTCCGAAGATACTAAGAGAACTCCGGATTCCTTATAGATACAAGTTTGGGAGTTTAGGCGCTGTTTTAAGAACTGAAAGCATATTATGCTACTATGCAAATTGCATTCATCATCATCATCATCATTACCAAGTCAGGGTCACCAATGTCACCAAATTCAACCTTATCTCCAGAGCATAAGGCACACATTTGATATTACTTCTGAGAAATTACAGTTGCTTCGATCATGTAACATTCTGTCTCACTTCGCCGAGATATTCTGTAAAACAACCTAATTTCAACCTTTTGCATTGCGTTTGGCGTTCATAGTACAATAACTGTCGTCTGCCGGGTACCGTACTATACAGTGCGAGGCGTGCCGCGTGTGCGACAAGTCGAGCGATATTTTTTAAATGTATTGTTTAAAATTGTGTGCAGGCTGCAGCTGATATTATATTTTGTAAGTGTGACTGTAATAAGATACTACGTAGAATAATATACAGGTGTATTATGGCTGCTTGGGAGTTGAAGCGTTCGAGACCGGTTTCAGCACGATACTTATAATTTGTTGTTGCTTCAAAATGATGAAGATTGAGTACAGAAATAGTTGAGTTTTAGCCGAATTCGGAAAAAGGCACTATTAGATAGGAAAAATTATTTAATACTTTTTAGTTCATATTATAAGGATGTAATTTTTGTTTTTACCTTAGAAGTCTGTTTTAATTTTTTGTTAAAAATAATAATACTGAAAGGAGACCTTGAAATGTAATGCCCAAATGTGACCTCATAAGACAGAGAATCTTTAATCCTTCTCTCTTCCTTTTACTTTCGTAACTCCGAACGCGCTCCGAGTTAAGAGCCAACTAGGGCACGTAGGCTTTTGAGGTTTAAGGATCTAGATAATAGTTTTACCGCTAACAATGCTGAAAATCAAACAAGCTCAATAATGACGTTATACCTAACATTTTATGTGTTTACTTGATTGCAAACACGATTACATCTCAAAAAATCTCAACTTCCTCGCTCGAATTACAGTTGAAAACAGTGTCTGTTACAGACGTGGAGCGTATTCCGCTCACAATTCATCTAAACCCCACAATGAACCTAATATAAATCGAAAATATTCTCGTATTTCGTTATAAAGTCGACTAAAGAATTGAAAGCGTACGCAAATGTTTGTTTTATTCAATGGTTTTCTCGTGCACAGATCTTGGGGAAATCGCAACTTGAATTGTGGCGAGAGTTTTGTATATACAGCGTGATATATTGCCAGTGCTGTATTCCATAATATATATCAGTTATGCTAGCTATTATTATACAAAATGTTGCTATAAGACAACATTTTTGATGTGAATGAATGTAATCTGTTGAAAACTATTTCCATAAAAAAGTAATCCCAAAAGTAAATTAGCCCATCAATCCCCAAGCGACAGCCGGCTGCCGCATAACAATTGAAAATCTATTGTGTCTGCGATACCCACGATGGAGGTGCTAAAAAAATATCAGACTCATCCCGTATTGCAGATCTTACTCGGTGGTTATCGCTTACCTAGAAATCAGAAGCCAAACTCTCACAACTCGAATCCGAACCGGATCTTCACCGACGTCAAGATCCGGTACTCTACGAGTACGCCCAACTAGCCCATTAAAATGAACTTTTTTTTTTCAGAACCGAGCGGAGTTCAGGCCAGCTCATCTAGCGTTCTACGGCCCGTGGGCTTGGACCATCATCACGCACGTATCAATGCCCCTGGCCATCTTCTACAGATTCCACTCCACTATATGCCTGTTCGAAATCTGGAAAAATAGCTTCAAGAATAAACCGATTTACTTAAATGTGTGATGACTGATGAATGACAAGAATAAAATGTGATTTATCCTTTATAAAATAAAGTTTTGTTAAATACCCGCTCAATGTTTTCATTTGCGAAAGCTGCATGTCATTATATTATTCATATTTTATTAGTCTATGAATTAAATTAATATAAAATGATTAATAATTATTGGCACTTGCAATTATTGTAAATAATGAAAGTCTATGGTTTTTAAATTATAGTATTCCTATGACATAGACAACTGAAGATAACACTAAACACGTATCGTCTGCGACGTGGGACACGATGTGTCTGGGAAACGCCCTTGAATTTTCCAGTAGACTCTAATTAGCCAGATTGGAGTCGTCTACAGGAGTCTATCAGAACTTCTACTCAAAGTTTGTAGATGATGCGAAATCTCACCACAAGGGAGCTAATCTTCACTTTATGCAGAAATCCAGATATTCCAAACACTTGACCCTCAAAATAGAGTAGATTTTCCTTTCAATGTACTCCACAACCTGTTCTATCATGTTGTAAAGCTGTAACTGAATATGAACCAGGCCCAACATTGCGATAAAGATAGCTTTTGTCTTTTCAATACATTGAAAAGGGTCAATGAAAAACATAAAAGAACACAAAAGCCGACTAAACTATCATAGAGTAACAATACAATAACTCGCAAACTGAAAACGACCGTTTCAGCGGCAGTAGAACAAAATCAACGGGAGCTAAAGTTTTAAATTGTTTAGTCAAATTTCCGCGCAGCGTGATGAGGCATTTAACGCATCGAATTCTGCCCTTTGTGACGCCACCGCTAACAACAATACGCGCTAATTGTTTACGTTAGCTCTTGTACTATAAATTGGTTCAATATACTTTTTCAATGTAGCTACGTAACGAGTATGCACTAGGTTCATGTCACGAGACCTAAAAATAAGCATTGATGTATTAAATATGTTAACAGAATTATTTAGGAAGTTAAAATTATTAAATGCGAGGGGAATCTTTTATTTTTTGGATCGAGGGATACTTTTGTTTGGTAGCTATGGATGCGCGGAGTAGCATGGGGGCTTCTATATTATCATTTATCACCATTTTTTTATACTGAATATAGGTTATTGAAGATTATTACCCATATTATAAAGTTACCATTTCGCACGGACTAACAATAGATGTTTTAAATATTATAAATGCGAAAGTGTGTCTGTCTGTCTGTTACCTCTTCACGCTCAAACCGCTGAACCGATTTTGCTGAAATTTGGCACGGAGATACTTTGAGTCCCGGGAAAGGACATAGGATACTTTTTGTCCCGTAAAAATATACGGTTCCCGCGCGATAAACGAATTTTGGCGCAACGGAGTTGCGGGCGTCAACTAGTATAATATAAGCAATGGCTTATATATAATTATTATATTATAGTAATAC
The DNA here is from genome assembly GCA_937595015.1 of Polyommatus icarus. Lineage (NCBI taxonomy): Eukaryota > Metazoa > Arthropoda > Insecta > Lepidoptera > Lycaenidae > Polyommatus > Polyommatus icarus. Next base: position 15,329,237 of record OW569326.1, read on the forward strand.
ATGTCACTGAAATGGCGATCCTTATCATATTATGAAAAATATGAGTCTTACATGATGAATCATCTAAGAGACTATTTTGCTCAAATCATGCTCACAGCTTTTGCTGTCTTAACAAACGGCGTTCACTTACCAAACTTTTCCTAAAACGCATTCAATATACATGCATACATTATATGTTCCAAATATTCTTAGGGGTATTAAAATTAATATTTCATACTTTTGTTTTACTTCGTTTCGCTCTGTAATTTACACGATTTAATAGCATCAAAAAATATTATTCCTTATATTATTCCTTATATCCTATACCATTGTCAATAAATTAATTGACTATGGTATAGGATCTAAAATTTTCATTAAGTATAATAATTAAAACATGTTAAGAACAAAGACATTGGTGGTTGGTAGTAAAAGTTGATCTCAGCGATTATCTCTAATCTTCTAATACCTGTATCAGAAGATAACAAGAATATACGATAGCCTCACTATGACAGGTGGAGCACTTGTGAGTCTACGAATTTGCGTTCGGCGTCTTTTGTAGATAAATGGACAACACGGACGTTATTTTAGAAGACACAGAATGGTATGTTTATTATTAAATTAACTAAAAGGTGCAGGTAATAATTATTTAAATAGTCATTGCAGAAGAATTACGTGGAAATTGTCGTAAGCATAATATTTTTATGACTCCAGAGGGCCGATTCTGTATCGTACATTTGTGAGTTAATAACTGAGTTAGTAACGAAACCGAGGAGTGAGTAACGGAAAGTGCCACTTTTTGTATTCACTTGCATACAAAAGTGAGACTTTCGGTTGCTCACTCCTCCGTTTCGTTACGAACTCGGTGATTAACTCACAAGTGTACGTTACAGAATCGGCCCGCTGAAGTCAGAAGTCTGATGTATCTTGGATACACCAGATTTCTGGAGGCATAAAAATATTATGCCTGAGAACAGTTTCGGTGATAGTTCGACCGGTTACGTCAGCACACAGGAGTGCAGTAACTTAGTAAGACGGTGACCTACACGACTTGCAAGAAATAAGTTGCAAGAGTCTGGACCGCCTTGTTACAATCCTATGATTTTTATTCAGACCTTTCTTGTCAGACAATATGGTGATCAACCTGCTATGTCATAATGGAACTTGGAATCCCCTTTTTTAATTCCAACGCGGAGATCTTATTAACTATCACTTGAGATAAAATTATTTGTGCTGTGCAGTTTGCAATATTGTGAAGTTGTATTATTTGTAACTTAAATTTTGTAATGCGTTTTAAAGGAATCATAAAAATATAGCATATATTTATCCTCATTTCAAAGTTATTATAATTAGTTTATTTCAGAATATGCAAAATCAAAGAGAGAAGGCAAGCACACTCGCATTGTGGTTTCGAACACCACTCCCATCAGACGAACGAACACAACCAGTTTAGATACGACATAAATACGACATAGTCGGTAAGGAAAAACAGACTTATACGTAGCCAGTCCAAAACTCTATCAGTCAGGTCTATCAGTTCAAAATGCATGTCAAGCTGTATTTATGCGGTATCGAATAAAAAAGGAGAAAAATGATTACCTATAGCTATAGGTAAACTCGCCAAGACGCTTTCAACTTTTTTTAACCCTTTGGCGCCTTTACCTCAACCCGTATGGCGCAGCATGATGATTTAATGGTAAATAGCTTTTTGCCGATCGCCGGTATCGGATAATTTAGAGGTAGACATCTAATTAATCCGCGGAGGTAAGACGGAGGGGGAGGTGGGGGGGCATGTACCTCGTTAGGAGGGCCGTCTGAAAGTGACACCGGCAGCGCTAATTATGTACCCGTGAGGACATCTCGTAATCCACGCGGATATCAATCTGGTATTATTTTAACTCGTTCGCTATTAGGATACTAAGGTCAGAAGGTTTGAGAGTATATAAATTGGGCTATAAAATATGTAAAGTTTAGAAAATTGTTAAATTAAATTTATTAATTTTATAGATTACAGCTACACTTTGATTTGAGTAAAAAATAACCCATCTATCCCCAAGCGGCACCCGGTTGTCGCATAACAATGGAAAATCTATAGTGTCTGCGATTCCCACGATCGAGGTATTAACTTGAAATACATGAAATTGTGTTGTGCTAAAATGTAAAACACAATATTTTTTTCTCGGCGGATTTTGAAACTGCAAGTCCTCCTTGTGGACTAACCACTCACCCACTGAGGCCGACTCTCTATCTTTTCTTAACTGTATATAGAGTGTGATCTGCAGAGCTTGCTATAAAATAAACACTTATATTACTAATCCTAACAACCTTGTGTAAAATTAACAATTATTATTAACCACACGCTTATGTGTAAGCTAGTCATGACACCTTCAGTACAATATTTGCGTTGCGATCACACACATGTGACTTGCAGTGGTGTCACCGCCGTGCAATAAGTAGTAAAGTTATGAAAAATAAGGAAAAACCGAGTCCGAACGCTAAGGAAAAAGAGAGATTTGAGCCGCTGGTCGCTGTGCCTGAGGATGAAAGGTCTGAGAGCTTCATTAAATGTACTCAATAAATACCGCGTAGGCGGTTATAACCGCTTCCAATATAAACACTTTTACCTCGTGAAATTTCTGTTTATAAGTAAATCCTTTTTAATATTATAATAACAGCTGAAGTGTCTATCGTAACATCTTCGTACTTAAGCCGATGAACCGATTTAGGTGAAATTTATTAATGTAGCTTCTTACATTGTATTTCACGAGTATGTATCACGAACATAACATTTTTCAATGTCACGGTTGTGTACAGCTTGTAAATGTTATATTTACTTTAAATACTGTAAATGTTCTAATTATTTTTTATGTTGTCGGCCGCTCAAAGAGAGTAATATTCAGAAATGAAATATATACCGCGTTTTCAGAGAGCACCCGCCGCACTCGCTGCCCCGACTGAGTGTTGTGCTGCCGGCCAGCTCCAGCTCTAGCGCCGAGAGGGTATATGTGCAGCCGCAGAGGAAAGTGCTCTCTCATGGCGAGTAAGTTGACTCCCATTCTTATATTCTAAAATATATTGACTGTTGACCTTTCCAAGCGTACACTTTGGTAAAAAGAGTTTTAAATTCCCAGAAAGAAGACAGTTTTTCTTCTGAAAAAAATTGTACGATTATTTGCCGATAGTTTATCGGCAATCCTTAGTTGGATTGCTAAGGACTACTTGTTTCGAGGTTACCTGATGAATCATAAAATTTACATGTTTCAAAATATCTCAAGTTACATACTTGTAGGGTACCAAAAATGGTTGTAGGGGAAGTATGGACAAAATGACAGGGTGTTTTGTTTTTCAATCATATTTTTAGGGTTCCGTAGCCAAAATGGTAAAAAACGGAACCCTTATAGATTCGTCATGTCTGTCTGTCTGTCTGTCTGTCCGTCCGTATGTCACAGCCACTTTTCTCCGAAACTATAAGAGCTATGCTATTGAAACTTGGTAAGTAGATGTAGTCTGTGAAGCGCATTAAGATTTTGATACAAAAATGGAAAAAGTATTAAAAATTTTAGGGGTCCCCATAGGTACAACTGAAACAAAAAAAAAATTTTCGTCTAACCTATGCGTGTGGGATATCTATGTTTCTAATATCATTTTTTTCTAATCTGAATAGTTTGCGAGAGAGACTCTTCCAAAGTGATAAAATGTGTGTGTCGATGATTGATTGATTGATTTTTATAATAGTGTGATGTACACTATTATAAAAACTACCAACGAAAATTGGTTTGAATGAGATCTAACAAGTAGTTTTTTTTATACGTCATACATGCTAAACCTTAATTTAACTTTCATTTAATCAACTAAAATATAAAAATAAATCAAAAACCTTTTAATTTTATAGAAATAAACCTTATTGCTGCTGCGGAACCCTTCATGGGCGAGTCCAACTCGCACTTGGCCGGTTTTTTTATTTAATGACATTCTAATTAGTCTCAACGGTTTAACATTATCTTAGGTTCATTGACTATCAGTAATACAGTCTTTTAATTCAATAGAAACTATAATAAAACATACAAAAAAAATATGACTAATCACAAAAACCACTTTGTCCATATAGTATGGACAAAATGACATACACATTTTTAAGTAAAAAGTTCACAATAATTAAATCGTTTGAGATTCTTTCTAGTCATTTAGAGTTAGAATTCTTGGCTCCAAGACTGCCGATTAGTTTTTCTTTCGTAGTTTCACGGCATAATAACAAAATAATAAATCTTAACTATCAGAAACACTGTACCTACAGTGTACATAGTATGTCATTTTGTCCATTTTATTTGTAAGTCATTTTGTCCAAATGTAACCAAAAACAAATAAATATCAAAATTCCATCAAATAATCTAGTGATTGCAATAAAGTTCATAGAAATCACTGTCTAGTAGCTTAGTTCATCGATTTTATTACAAACTAGCTGACCCGACAGACGTTGTCCTATCTTAACGATAATTATTTAATTCGAATTGGTATAATTAAGAAAACAATAGTTTAAAATTAGTATCTCCATGCCAAATTTCATCAAAATAGACTGAATAGTTTAGGCGAAAAATCATAAAAGTTTATTGTGCGGGAACCGTACATTTTCCGGGACAAAAAGTATCCTTTGTTCTTTCCCGAGACTCAAAATATTGGAGCCAAATTTCATAAAAATAGACTGAATAGTTTAGGCGAAAAATCATAAAAGTTTATTGTGCGGGAACCGTACATTTTCCGGGACAAAAAGTATCCCTTGTCCTTTCCCGAGACTCAAAGTATCTCCATACCAAAATTCATCAAAATCGATTTAATAGTTTAGGTGAAAATCATAAAAGTTTATTGTGCGGGAACCGTACATTTTCCGGGACCAAAAGTATCCCTTGTCCTTTCCCGAGAATCAAAGTATCTCCATACCAAATTTCATAAAAATAGACTAAATAGTTTAAAAGGCGAAAATCATAAAAGTTTATTGTGCGGGAACCGTACATTTTCCGGGACAAAAAGTATCCCTTGTCCTTTCCCGAGACTCAAAGTATCTCCATACCAAAATTCATCAAAATCGATTGAATAGTTTACGCGCAAATCATAAAAGTATATTGTGCAGTAACCGTACATTTTTCCGGGACAAAATGTCCTGGTTCTAAGCTACCTCTCCACCAATTTTCACCCAAATTGGTTCATCTGTTCTTGAGTTATAACAGGCGTAACTAACACAACTTTTATATAGATAATACCAAATGACAGCAAATAACTTCAGAACAGAAAAAAGGAGAAAACCATCTGTTAAATAAACTTTTGAAGGCAAGAAACACGTTTGATCTGCTTACTGCGGCGCAACTGTGAGAATAGCGCTCAAAGTCTGGCAGGATTGTTAATATGACTGCCGTCACGTGATACAATCGCGGAAATGTGTCTAAAACACCCCATTTTGAAATAAGGGCACTATGTCATTTTGTCCGTACATGTCATTTTGGACGTATTTCCCTTACATAAAAATAATAAAGATTAGCCATAGATTAGCTGGTTTTTTGTGGACATATAACCGAAAATGCTGTTGTAGTAATGGCACTTATCCACAACAATAACCTTAAAAATGGCCTTACATTTTAACGTCAGTACTAACGTTTATTTTAATTTAGAATTCGACCTTACCAAAGTAGCTTTAATTACTTAATACATACCTCATTAAGCTACTTTACCTACCTAAACACTAGTAAAACAAAACCTTAGCTAACCAAAATGGTTATGACTATAACGCTAGCTCAGGTGTCGCATACAATTTATTAAATTAATTAGTAACGAATACCGGTTGGATTAAATAAATTTGTTAATGAATAATATCTCATTACAGTGAATCTATGACGGTAGTGCTGTCAGCGTTTTACGCTAAATTGCTCATAGTGTTGGGCCTCGCTCTGCCAGTAACCAGCACCATACAAAATGAACTCTACACTAATATCACTTCGGATGTGAGTATTATTGTTATTTCGTATCATGTTAATTTGAAGTGACAATGAAAGAATTTGTCGCTTTATAGTGGAGGCAGTGAAGGTTTTCACCTCCGATTTCGTTGAACCTCCATCGATTTTCATGAAAATTGGTAAGTAGGTGGAAGATACCCGAAACAAAAGTGACATAGTGCCAACTTGCGCTTTGGCCCTGAGGGTGGATGCCAACCCTTCTCGGGGGGTGAATTTTTTTTAAACAAAAATAACCCCAGGAATCAATAGACACACAAATTCTAAGCAAATTATGTTATTTAAAGTTTTTTAAGAAAATCAATACTTTTGGAGTTATTAAAGATCAAAGGTCATGTTTTTGCGTGAGAAAAATACTTGTCTTAAAACAGTTTTTCATAATTAACTAAGAAACTATAGGTTTTTACGAAAAATATGTAATTACCAAAATTAAAGCCAATAAAAAAACAAACTAATATCTATTCTAAAATGTCTTCCTATATTCATCCAAAGTGATGTTAGATTGTATATAGATTTTCTTTCGGCGAGTACCTAAGTCTAAGCATTCAAACTTAAAAACCGGTAAACTGAAGCATTTTATGACATGCACTTCCTCAAAACTTTTTAAAGTACTTAAAAATACCTTTCTAATAAGCATTGTAGAAAGTTAAAATCATCAAAATTGATAAAAATAAGATGACACTTTCAAATTTTTTTGGAAAATCGAAAAATAAGACGTTGACCGTTTCTACAATAATTCAAATTTATGGTTATCCCCAAAGGATTTTCTTTATTTTAGCATAAGTAATGACCTCAAAAATTTTCCTTGGTTTAGAATGTTTAGTTTTGAAAAAAAGAATGATTTAGTAAAATCGAAATTATTCAAATTTTCGTAAATATCATTTTGTTTTGAACATAACTTCAAAAATATTGAACTTTCGTAAAAATTATAAAGAACAAAATTGGTGTCCACTTTTTATGAAATCTTTTGATTTTCTTTTGATTTTTATAGGATGAAAAACAACGAAGATATAGACTTTTAAAGCCTAACTTTTACTGCAAGAACCATGAACTCGGGACCTTTTAACCCTATTTTTTTAAACCAAGGGCTTTAAAAAGTATTGTTCAAGTTGATCTTAAAGCTCTTTAAATTACCTTTAAAATGGTCCATAAATGAACTCGATAACTTAAAAATTAACAGAGCTATTGTGATAAAACAAAAATATTTTTTTTGAAAAGAATTTTGAAGCAGAGATTTGGGATGCAAATATTGTAGAAAAACCTGTCAAAAGGTACATCTATACTTAAATTATAAATGCTCAAGTGTTTTTGTCTATTTGTTATCTCTTAACACCCAAACGGTTCAACTGATTTTTATGAAATTTTGTATGAAAATACTTTAGTCTTGGGAATGGATATGGACATAAAATACCTACTTTTTATCCCGAAAAATGTACGGTTCCAGCGCGATCGCAGGCTTCATATAGTCCTTACTGAATATACGTTAATCTTTTCAAGTCTTTCAATATTCAGAAAGTAAACAAAACAGTAAATGTCGATTCGATAAGAGAGGGACTTTTTATAATGATGTGCGTCTATTAAATATTTCAGTCTAACAGATTCAGCCTTTGCGTAAATGTTTTTGTACAGGGAGTAGTTTGAAATCGTTGTTTGAATATTTTGGACTAAATAATATCAATGTTTGAAATATATTATCAATAAAATTTATCTTAACTAAGAAAAAATATTCGAACTCATTAATGCTGATATAAAAAACTTAAAATAAAAACTTAGAGCTTATTTTTCAGACATTGGGTAGTTTACAGGGGTAAAAATATCGCAAAAAAACTTCATAAGAAATTAATACTAAGTAAATAAACTGAAAAAATTGGGCTCAAAAAACATCAACCTATTAAGTTTTTGAACCCAATTTTTACCGTGATTCCGCAATAAAGGGGTACTTTTGGGGGTCCATTATTTTAGTCTTATCCAAAAATTATATCATAAATATTAAACAAACTGTTTTAAATACAATGTAAATATGCGATTTTTAAGTTCAGATCTGGTTCAGATATACAAAAAGTGTTTTTCACGATTAAAGGGATGGTTGCCATAAGGGTTGAAAATTAATTAAATAATCATGAAATATCATGAAAAAAAACATTACAACATTTATTTTATCGAGTTAAACCCAATTAGTTAAGCCAGAATGGTTAAATCTGCATTTTTTCTATTTTCAACAAAAGGGGTGTATCTCACCCCTAAAATAAAATAAGCGCAATACGAGCGTATGTCACTTTTAAAGTAGAGGGCTTAATGATCTTAATCCCAAATTTTCATCCAAATCGATGGAGGCTCACCGAAATCGGAGGTTGCACCAGATTTGGGGGGGGGGGTTAGTCCATCCGCGTGGATGTCGGTTACCGCTGCAAAAAGTCTACCCAGGAAAGACACGGTCAACAAAATTATTGCCAGGTCAATTCACAGAAACATCGACTACGCAGTCATTATTCGCAGGCTGCACAGATTCTATTTCTGTGGATGTTAAAGTTGTTAATGATGAAAATATTTTAGTAGTCCCGGAGTGCAACCCGTTGTTTTAGGATAGATAACTATTTCAAAAAGGTCAACAAAATTATTGCCAGATCAATTCACAGAAACATCGACTACGCAGTCATTATCCGCAGGCTGCACAGATTCTATTTCTGTGGATGTTAAAGTTGTTAATGATGAAAGTATTTTAGTAGTCCCGGAGTGCAACCCGTTGTTTTAGGATAGATAACTATTTCAAAAAGATATTTATATTCAAAGACCAAATATTATCTACATAAACTGTACTTAGTGATGAAATAATTTAATTTTGATAAGGATTAATGGCATGGTTGTTGTACCTCACTTGACATTGATAGGTATAGTGTGTTGCGGACTTTTTTGTAGATATTTAAATCATCTACATTTACTTAGAACATTTTATGGTTCTATCTTTTATAGTTTAGGCAGCGTACGCAAAATAAGTAAATTTTCTGGTTATTTTTTTTCACCTTGTGTCAGAAAAACCCAAATATCCTACGGAACCCTATATTTTCCGAAATAAAATGTAGCCTATGTTACTCGTAAATAATGTAGCTTTCGAATGGTGAAAGGATTTTTTAAATCGGTCCAGTAGTTTTTGAGCCTATTCATTACAATTAAACAAACAAACAAAGTTTACCTCTTTATAATATTAGTATAGATTTATTAATACTAGCTGTCCCGGCAAACACTGTTTTGCCATATAAAGCATATTTTCACCCATATTATTTTATTGAAGTGACTAAATTAGTATGGGACACCATGGCAACGTCACAATAGATCCTCAAGGGTCGCACATCAGGGTTACTTGACCTGTCTACAGCAAAGAAAAGGCAATGTCCATCGCTATTCCATGGCACAAACAATGGTCGCCGTATGTCTTTAGTTGTAATTATTTACTATTATTTATTCAACAAATACTTATCTTACTTACTTACTTATCAATATAAAAAATAGCCAGTAGCCGATTCTTAGACCTACTGAATATGCATGTAAAATTTGGTAAAGCCCTTTCGGAGGTAACTAACGTTGTGACACGAGAATTTCATATATTATATAAGATTGTCCAATGTTTTGATTTTAAAACTTTAAAATTGACAGAAGATTCTATCAGTGTGTAATTTAAAATTTTGGCTCATGTTCTACGGCATTTGATTCCGTAGACACTGTGCTACGTAACTACTACGCAGGTGCTACGAGAAAAAGAAATTTTAGAATGCTTTCTAAAACTACACAGAAGCGAATAGGTTCTCTTATATATTGGCTTTTACGAATAAATAAAATATGCAATGCAATTATATTTTGTGTGATGGTTTCTTCTGAAATGTAACTAAAATTATGATTTTACAGGTATTTACACTGTACCTGTACATAGTGAGCATGATTTTTCTGGCGTACACGTTTTTCCACTTACGAATAGCAAAACGTGATGCAGACGGTAAGTGAATCATGATGTTATTCATTAACGATTTTAAAGTATATTTCTACTACGCACGCCTCAATCCAAGTAAAAAAGACGGTTGGAGAGTAGTGTTATGTGTCGAACTCGAACTCGACTCGAACTCGGTTGTCTGTAAAGTCGGTTTACTGACGATAGTTGAACGTGACAACGTCATAGCCTTAAATGGGACGCCTCAGAGCGAGGTAACGCCGCATGTTGCGTCATGTTTTTTCGTGCGCGCAGCCCATATCGAATTATAAGACGTTGTCACGTCAAAAAACCTATGAAGAAATATTAAAAACACAACTGTTATTGTCATTTCATTACGTACTTTTAATCATGAAATGTTTTCACAGAAAATATTAAAAGGACTCGCTACGGAAGTTTCTACTTGCACATGGGCGTCGCCGGTTTTGGTGTGGGGACCATCATATATTCCTGCCTGCAGTTCAGCGAGTACTTCGACCTCTCCGGGGACTGCCAATTGATCATCGTCGTACTTAAACCGGCGTTCCGAATACTGTTTCTGGTTGCACAAACTATTTTCATCTTCTCCTACACTGATGTAAGACGTAACTCGTTAATGTGTTCAGCTGGGTACACTCGCAAAGATATAACTGCTCAGTTCGGTCGCAGCAAACGTATAATGTCGTGACCACTTATACAATAGTTGCCATTTACTACGTTTCTGTTTATTTTAAACGAAATTTTAATACTTGAAACATACTAATTAGTATACAAATTAGTATACTAGTGTTATTTCTTTCTTTCACTGGAAGAATTTTAGCATCCTATTACATACAGGATGTTAATTACATTTAAATCAAAAATAATTTAAACTCAACTAACTTTTGACTTGATTATATCCTAATTTTGTGCTTGTTAGACGCAAACTTTCTGTATCTCTGACCAAAATGTGCAGTTATATCGTCGTGTGTAGCGGAGCTTATAGTATGCATTCTGCACGTGCTGAATTCATTTTATCACATCGACGCGTCTTTAATACATATTCAAAGTCATTGCGAATTCTTATCACAAATTTTGTAAATCAGTGTTTATCATTATGTGATGAGAATTAACGATTTAATTTAGCATATTCAATCACTCTGGAGAATAATTTATACTAATAATATAAATTTTAAAGTGTGCTTATCTGTTAATTTTTCAAACTTAAACCTCTAAAACGATTTTGATAGCGGATGTATACTTTGGTCTTTGAGTCCTGGGAAAGGATATAGGATAAAGCTTCGCGTCCACGGGGTCGGAATCGGAGCGTACGGTGAGGACGGAGCATCTATTATTATGTGTTTATAATTTGTCAGGTGCAGAAATGACGTTCCAGTGCACGCAGTACCATAGAAATCAATACAAAGCAACATATCCGTCCGCTACGTACGCTCCGATTCCGATCCGGTGGACGCGCACATTTAAATAATAGCGCAACAGTGTTGCCGGAAATATCTAGTAACCCAATAATTGTTTCACAGATCCTGGACCCAATGCGAGGAGTAGTGATAGACAGGTTCGGACTGATGCATCTCATCGCTACGAACGTGTGCGAGTGGCTTAACGTCGTGATCCAGGAGACGAGGGACGACATTATAGCCGTGGCCTACGACAGACCTGCCTTGCTGAGATACACCAACATTACTGGACCAGCTAAAGTCATCTTCACAGACGCCCCGAACACCTCTCTGGGCAACTCTACAGATCTCGTAGGAAACTCAACGGGATTCCCCGGGAATTTTTCAGCAACTATAGTACCGTGGACTTGTAATGTTTCAAACATGATCACCCCCCTGATTCGCTCCATGAACCCGTACCTGAGGCCGTGCGGTGTTGAATACAGTCTGCTGTGCTCCATAATAATTGTTGTGATATGGAATGATATATGCACCGTGCCGGGAACGGTAAATGTTATTACTTTTTCTTTATTACAACCGGCCTTATTACCTGGCTGTTGTTGCGTAATTTTAGGCCTAACACGTTCTAGCCTTGTAGCGATCATTAAATTAAAATATTATATTTTAATTAAATTTAATATTTACACAATAGGTACGTAAAACAACAAGCCATACAGTAGGTATTAGTGTTTGGAGACAAAATACAGGCAAAATTAAGTAATAAAGTATGTAGCTTAATCCAGACTTATTTAGTTTGTTTACTGGTACTTATTACTTATTAGCAACAATAATGACAGTTTTGTAGTCCCTATTTAACGATACCGTAATTGATATTAATTTACAGAAGTCCAAGAACCATCGGTCAAACAAACCGGAGGAAAGACAGTGCTGCGGCCAGACCAAATCCAGTAATCATTTTTCAGTAGACTGCGGCAGCGCCCACAAAGGCTTGTTTATGGGTATTGCCATGCTGGCGGGAACCATCGTCAGTCTAATGTTATTTAATGGCCTGTTTCAAAACGATAAACACGTGGAAATTGCGCTGCTGCAGGTGAGATGCTTATTCATATTTTATCATAAAGATAATATAGAGAGTAGGAAGGTTATGCAGGTTACTTCTGTTTTTTTTATAACGCCTTCAGTATTTGTTTATATTATCTTCGACGCAAAAGGGGTGTTACACATTTACACGTTATTTAAGATTTTTTTCCATCATTATACTTACGAAATAATGTGTTGCAAAGCATAAGCGTGTCCGTACAGATTTCCTCGCAAGATAGAAACAAAGTAACACACAAACAGCTGTTTATCTACAAACTACGGACGGTACGGACACTTATATTTTCCAACACTGTTAAAGCTAAATCCTAAATTGCTCTACGATCTAGAATTTAATATGAAGATTGAAGATGCTGAGTCCCAGGAAAGGACATCCCACCATAGTAGTTATTATCCCGGTCTAAGTTGCGTGCAACATAATTCGCGGGCTTCAAACCAGAAGGCCGTGTGTGCGATGCCCCTAATTTTCAATAAGCAACAAAAACTTATATGTGTCTATGAAAGTACTTCCTTAATTACGTGAATTGATCTTTTGTATTTTAACTATTCCAAAGCTCCCAAAATTGCACTTACATATATTATCTTCTTAAAAAGACCGCTTTTTATACGCCCCTTTGGCTTTTTATATTTCTATTACATTTCTTTGCAAAATCCAGATTAACATTTGGGAGACGATATTGTTCATCATAATGACGGTGGGTTCCGCTGCGTGCATCCAGCGTATGCGGGCACTGAGTGTGCGGCAGGCCTCCTCCTCGTGCGGGATGCCGATGGAACACGCGCTACTGCTCGTCACGCAGTGCGGCGTCTACCTGTACTACCTGTTCCAAATCATCGGCGCCTGCTTCCTCATACAAACACATCCGGAAGGGAGGCGGATAACGAGGTAAGCGAAATGTCACCGGTAAAGGTAATTTTGTTTATGTGTCAAACAAAAGATTAGAGAGACAGAGATTAGACTAGCAGAGTAGACAGAACTAAGAGATTAGAATAAAGTCAGAGAGTCAGACATATTACTTTATTAAACTTTGCCAGTAGCCACTATTATGTTCCTACGAGCTTTTGCCCGCAGCTTCGCTCGCGTTGAGAAGTATTATTATATACAAACTTTCATCCCCTATTTTAACCCCTTGGGATTGGAATTTATCAAAATCCTATCTTAGCGGATGTCTACGTCATAACATCTACCTGCATGCCAAATTTCAGCCCAATCCATCCAGTGGTTTGGATAATGTGTAGGGCTTATGTCAAAATTTTCATTTAATCACAGTTATCTAATAACAATTAACGCTGGTCTCATGTAACCCGCGTTCCATTAAGCGTTAAAAACGATCAAAACGCTCAAAATGCCTCCTATTTTGAGCGTTTTGATCCTTTTTAACGCTTAATGGAACGCGGGGTGAGTGCGGCAGTCAGATATTGTAGGACCTTAATTTAGCTTTTGACCTGAGTCCTGATATTCTTAAAAATAAAAACCTCAGATTTAGAGTTACATTACTACGTACGCGTCGATGCTAATTTTTAAGTCAACAATTCATAACTGAACTTTATTTACTTCTCAAAACGTACAATTATTGCTGTGCTAGGCTGTTCCAAGTTAATGCACCGCATTGACGCGTCAGGTTTTAAAGGGGTGTTATACGTACGAACTTAAAATACGCGGGTCTTAAGTTCGCGAAATTACTCGGCTCGCGTCGGTGACACACGAGAATAGCTCACACTGAATTACCATGCCCCCAGGCTTGCGGCTCGTGGCGCTCGGCTCGCGGTTCGCGGCTCTTTGCTTCACCCATTGCACTCCCTAACTACTGCGTACCTTTCTAGAATAATATCGCCTCTATGCGCCGTGGTACAAAGTTCGTGTCAGACGTTGCTGGTGTTCGACGCGTGGAGCCGGCGCAACCCCGGCGGCAGGGAGCGCCCGGGCCGGCAGCTAGTCACGTTCCTACTCGTGGGCAATTTCGCCCTCTGGCTGCTGAATAGGGTCAAAAATGCCCGGGCGGAGTTTCATCCTTCACAGGTTTGGTTTTGATACCCTAGTTTATTTAAAGAATAGTAGATACTTACTAATTACTAGGTAGGTATACAAAAATTGGAATGTTTGGTCAAAGCATCTTTGCTTTTTACTCTATTGTCAATTGTCACTATTAAAAGGGTGTAGTATTATTATGTATAATAATTGTGTTTATTAATATTGACTCGCAGGTCGTGGGTTCGATTCCCGCGTTGGAAACGTGCCATACTTTGGTTAGGACAAACCTGATTGTCTGGCAAGTAAGGTGATCCATGCCGATGCGTCGTCGGATGGGCATGTAAAAAGTCGGTCCTGCGCCTAACTTCTCGCCAGTCGTGTGGGTTATCCGTCCCACTGGGTTATGAGAGTAAAAGGATTAGTGAGTGGTCTTGTGTACTGCGCACACACTTGGGCACTATACAATTACTTCTGCCTCTACGTAACTGGCCTCATTTCAATGAAACCGGCCACCGTCGCCGAAACCGGTGTGGAGGGTATTATTATTATATTGATAAAAAATGGGTACCTGTCCATACTAATATTATAAATGCGAAAGTGTGTCTGTCAGACAGACAGACGGACAGACAGAAAGACAGACAGACACACTTTCGCATTTATTATATTAGTATGGATATTATAACTAGATGATGCCCGCAACTCCGTTGCGTCAAAACTCGTTTATCGTGCGGGGACCGTACATTTTTACGGAACAAAAAGTATCCTATCTCCTTTCCCAGGACTCAAAGTGTCTCCATGCCAAATTTCAGCAAAATCGGTTCAGCAGTTTGGGCGTGAAGAGGTAACAGACAGACATAATAGACACACTTTCACATTTATAATATTAGTATGAATTTATTATTTATCAGTTCAGTGGCGGATTTACCCTAAGGCCCAGTAGGCCCGGGCCTAGGGCGGCCAAATATAGAGGGCGGCAAATCGTGCAAAAAAATTGTAACTGCAGTGTGAACTGTGAAGCTAGTGGCAATGGGTGCGACTCTGGACGGACGCTATATTTTAATAGTGAATAAGGTCTCAATATCTGAATCTCCATAATATAAATAAAATGTACTGGAATCAAGTTTCATTATATGTTTTTTTTTTGTTTTTTAACAAACAAAATTTTGGAAATAAAAAAACATAAACCACAAGGTCTCAGTTGTGTGCAGTAAAGATGCCCCTAAAAAACCCCCGCCAAAAAACTTTAAAAAGTATAAAGAAAAGATCCCCCATCTGCCTAGGAATCAACGTCTCTGTTATAGTCTGTTCGCAACTAGTTGGCCGCTCTGCCGGTATGTGAGTATATGGGCAGAGCGGCCAACTAGTTGCGAACAGACTATTATAGTACATTAGCGGTCCCCCGATACACCTTGACAACAATTATGGACAATTGTTGTCAAGGTGTAGGAAAAAAAAACCGCCAAACAACTTTATAAAGTAAAGAAATAATATTTACTGACTTTAAGTTTTTAAATATGTAAAGTGATATTTTACACTTTACATATTTAAAAACTTAAAGTCAGTAAATATTATTTCTTTACTTTATAAAGTTGTTTGGCGGTTTTTTTTTAATTTCTTAATTTAATTTTATTTCATGCTTTTTAAACTTTTGTAGGTTATAGTGCAGAATAATATGCATAGAATACCGTCTATGAATGTCCTCTTGGATGAGCCCGTCAATATGAGCCCAAACACGAAACCTCCACTTTGGGTTCATACGGAGCTCGGCTCCTATAGAATCCAGGTGATGCTGCAGTAGCTGCATGCAAATATTTACTGTTTATCTACGTCTTACTGATTGTCGCAATCAAAATGAGCCCAAACACGAAACCTCTGCTCTAAGTTGGTGAGGAGTTGGGTATCCTATTGTTTACCAGGTGATGCTGCAGCACCAGGTCAACTTTCCATTAATGTGTATGTTATTCATAAATATCACGAACCAGAATGCAAAATATAAAACTCATCAAACGACTGCAAGTTGCTAACGGCCATTCACGAACCAGATAAACTGCGATTTTCCAGCACTGAGCAGGCTGATGATGAATGATGATGAACTATAGCTAAGAACACTCGCGACCATGTCAGCCTTCAAACAAAAAAACTAGATCAAAATCGATCCACCCGTTTGGATGCTACGATGCCACACACAGACAGACACACAGACACGTCAAACTTATAACACTCCTCTTTTTTGTCGGGGGTTAAAAATGGGAATAAAATAAAGCCTGGGGCCTACAGCGGCCAGGACTGCAAATCCGCCACTGTATCAGTTAATTAATTAAATATACTTCACTTAAAATATTAGTTATATGGATTACTTATAGCTTTGAATTACTGCCTTGATTCTACTTTTCCTACATCCATTTCCTACATAAACGTATAATATAATTATTATTAAGTACTTATTTAAATGATTCAGGTATTTGTTGATAATTTATTTTTTTAATTTGTTTTTTTTGTTTTAATTGTTTCCAGATGGATTTCTTCGGCGTATGGGCCTGGACTCTGATAACGCATGTATCGGTGCCGCTTCTGGTTTGCTACAGATTCCAAGCAACCGTCTGTTTCTATGAAATCTGGAAAAACTCTTACAAAACAAGAAAATATGCGTATGAGTTACACGAAATTGAATTAAAAAATTATCACGTTGCATAAAATATCCTTTTGTTTAAATTATTATTATTACTTTTGAAATACAGATATTATAGCTAAGTAGGTACTCTTTTTATTAATTATACTAGATGATGCCCGCAACGGAGTTGCGCCAAAATTAGTTTATCACGCGGGCGGGAACCGTACATTTTTCCAGGATGAAAAGTATCCTATATGTCCTTTCCCGGGACTCAAGGTATCTCCATGCCAAATTTCAGCAAAATCTGTTCAGCGGTTTGGGCGTGAAGAGGTAACAGATAGACAGTTACACTTTCGCATTTATAATATTAGTATGGATGCCATATTTAAGGCTCCCCACATAGGCGCGTTATTATCGGTCGATAATATCGCATGCGTTATTGCGATATCTGTTTTCAGTACATTTTGTATTAGGGTTTAGGTCATGTAGTTACATAATAATATTATACTGCTGCGATAATGACGCCGCAATGGAAGTAGGACGTTGCGTTTCTCCATCCTGCGATATTCCGATAGGAGTTCTAGAATGTTTTGTTGGGTCTAAAAACACACTAGGCTTAATTACGCCGGCGTAATTTACGTGGCCAAAATTACGTACAGCCGCTTACGTCTGATGCGACACACTATAAATTACGCGAAGAGCCGAAATTTCCGTTGCGGAACGCACGCGTAAGTGAGTATTTAAAATTCTCAGATGTAATGTGTGCGTTAATACTTTGGAGTTAAGGTTGGATTTGCTATGCCCGGTTTTGATAATTCCGTCGCGTATAGTGTGTAGCTACTTGCTATACAAAACATTACCGCTGAATCGCTGCCGAACTTAACGCTCGACTCGGCTCGACGGAAATTCGGCTCGCGACGGAATTTCGGCATAGTGTGTCGTCTGTCGCGTTCCGTCCGCGTTTGATACTTAT
Organism: Polyommatus icarus; assembly: GCA_937595015.1. Classification (NCBI taxonomy): domain Eukaryota; kingdom Metazoa; phylum Arthropoda; class Insecta; order Lepidoptera; family Lycaenidae; genus Polyommatus; species Polyommatus icarus. The sequence goes on from OW569326.1 coordinate 15,347,221, forward strand.
ATCCTAAGATCCAACCGTAAAATCCTGCATGAATCGTTTTTTTCGATCAAATATATTTTAAAATAATCTTTAGAACGTATAGAATGGATTAATGTTGGGTTGCCTTGTTAAAAGTAGCCGCAAGTACCTCTAATTGAGCAAAATGAAAGCCCGTAATACAAACTTGCGTGTATTCAATAGAAAAATAAGAACTAAGAAGCAATGACATTGAGGAATGACAGGACACTACGCATAAATATAAAAACGCCTGTTAAATAAAAATAGCTATCTTGCGGGTTCTCGACGTCCTCAAATCCTGCCTATTATATATACATATATATTATATACATAATAATTGTAGGCCTGAACATTTGTCATATACAAAAGTGATGGCAGCCCCAGTTTGCGGCTATCGTGCAACTGGCAACCATGGATATTCATGTACAAAATGCATAAAACTTTAATTTTGTATCTAAATTATTAAAAAAAATCGATGCTTCAATTTTGATGAAGAACTACATGTCTGTTTACGGGCTGGCAACCCTAGGTTGCGGCCGACTTAGAGCTGGCAACTATTTATACCTTCTTTTGTCTCGTAATTTTCTTTCAAATGATGTTAAATTTATTGAAAAAAAGATACATGCAAATTTATGCATTTATCTCATGAACACTAAACTTAATTAGAGGTACTTTTGATAAGGCAACCCAACATTAATCCATTATATACGTTCTAAAGATTATTTTAAAATATATTTGATCGAAAAAAACGATTCATGCAGGATTTTACGGTCGGATCCAATAGTATTACGAGTTACGCGGCGTAAATGGGGCGAAACTTACGTCGCGCGTCGGCGTAATTCAGCCTAGTGTGTTTAGACACTATGACGCAAACGACCGTACACACACCTGCGATTATAACGTAAGTACTAACGTTAGAACGTAGGACGTTTGGTTTTATCGACAGTTTCAGAACTGAGACGACAGTATGAGTGTCCTAAAAACTTTTCTATAATATGGATAATATTATATCTTATCTTAAAATACGCAAACACATAAATACGCGCTGACTTGTTGGAGTCTTCCTTGCATGTGCGTGCGCTGCGTTGACTTTTTTTGCATACCTACCTCGGCTGAGAAGTGAGACTTGCTTGAGAGAGATGGTATAATAATGCCCTCGCGGCGCGGCGCACTCTCGTAAGAAATATTGGACGATAAAAACGCAGCTGTGTGCAAGGAATCGGGACGCATTATCACAATTCGCAATATTATCGTATGCGATATAATTATTGACCGATAATTATTACGCGCCTATGTGGGGGAGTCTTTATGCTCACAATAAGGGCCCCGCGCATTAGGCGGCCAGGTGGTGCGGCCAGGTCGCTGCGACCACCCCGCGCACTTTGCGGCCACTCGTATGAGTAGTGATTTGATGAGTAAACTTTGACAATTATTTTGTTTTCTGTATACAAAAGACGTGTGGCCGCGGCGACCAGTGCACGCGCACTGAGTAATTTCATACAAATTCCCGTATCTCGTTGGCCGCGGCGGCCAAGTGGCCACGTGTGTCGCGATGTTTTTCGTTGGCCGCGCGACCAGAGCGTGGCAGCTGGCCGCCGGTCGCGTAATGCGCGCACCTACATATATCGTAGAAGAATTATTAGTTGGCCGCAGCGACCTGGCCGCGCGACCTGGCCGCCTAATGCGCGGGGGGTCTAAGGGCCCCACGCATAATATACAATAGTATAAAAGCTAGCTACTAGCGTACATCACGTCGTCTAATCCCATGCTAAGTAAAAACTTGTGTTATGGCAATCTGACAACACATCAGAAAAACATCGCGACACACACGCGGCCAACGAGATACGGGAATTTGTATGAAATTACTCAGTGTGCGCGCACTGGTCGCCGCGGCCACACGTTTTTTGTATACAGAAAACAAAAGAATATTCAAAGTTTACTCATCAAATCACTACTCATAAGCCCGATCCCCACTCGCGTGCGAACCGCGCGCGACGCCGCGAAATTTCCGCGAAACGTGAGTGTGGATCCGGTTCGCATATTTTTCGCACTTCGCGGCTGGTTCCCCGGCCGCATCCACACTCGCACGCGGACCGTGCGCGACGCCGCGGCGCCGCGAAATTTCTGCGAAGCATGAGTGTGGATCCGATTCGCATATGTCTCGCACTTCGCGGCCCGTTCCCCGAATGTTGTCGGTTTTCTGTCCCGCGACAAAGGGTTTTTTTTTAATCTTTATTTTAATAAGGGCTTTTGCCATACAAGACATGCCAGCATTGTTTAGTGAACAGAATAATAATACAGTCTGTCAAGAAAGAGCAGACGCGCGGAATTTTGCTGGGAATACGAAAGAGTGCCGTTGTGTTTTTGTATTATTTTCCTAAAATTGTGTTATTTCGGTTTTTAATGTGTAATGTTGGTAGAATATTAACCATTACGTATTACGATTTACGTACGTCCTCACAGAAAACCGGCGTTGACGTGGGAGAGCCATGCTTCGGCATGAATGGGCCGGCTCGACCGGAAAAATACCACGTCCTCACAGAAAACCGGCGTGAAACAGCGCTTGCGCTGTGTTTCGCCGAGTGAGTGAGTTTACCGGAGGCCCAATCCCCTACCCTTTTCCCTCCCGTACCCTCCCCTATTCCCTTCCCTACCTTCCCCTATTACCCCTTAATCAGAAGAGCTGCAGGTGCGTTGCCAGCCTTGGCAACGCACCTGCAGCTCTTCTGATGCTGCGAGTGTCCATGGGCGACGGAAGTTGCTTTCCATCAGGTGACCCGTTTGCTCGTTTGCCCCCTTATTTCATAAAAAAAACATTAAAAATTTGATGTCGTGCACAAGTGTGGGCAAGTGATACAACTTCAAGAAACGTGCCATTTTGTGTTCCCTCCAAAACTCCGTCGAATGTTTTAGTAAAGGGTCTACCACTTTACTAAAACAACTGACTTGACTCGTTGACTTTACTGACTACTTTTTAACCGACTTCAAAAAAAGGAGGTTATCAATAATTCGACGCGTATGTATGTAATATTTCCAGAACTGTCCAGTTTTTTGATATGTTAATCTATAGCAGCTTCTGAACAAATGTGCCAAATTTCGAAAGTGTATGTATGTATGTATTTGGCATCACACAGCATTATAATAATATTATGATATTAATGTAACTAGATCACAATAACTGTACCACTCAATACTGTTTATTATTATGATGTTTCGTGTGATGCTGGAAATAAAAGTATTCTTATTCTTATGTACGTATGTATGTTTTTATGTTTGTGCGCGCATATCTCTGATTTAAGTGATTCTTTTTTTGTTGTACTAGGTATTGTTCAACTTAGGGAATGCTGCAAGTTTCATCAAAATCGGTTCAGTAGTTTTTGAGATAGGGAATTTTAATGCTACGTAATTATTTACGTTGAAGTCGGTTTTATCTTTTTAAAATACTATTTTTAGACTTTTACTAGACTTTTGACTTGACGATCATCTGGAAAAACAACTTTTTGTAAACTTTTCACGATTTTTTTTCCCGCCATATTTTACTTGACACTGGCCATTCTTAAAAAGCCGAGTGCCATATTATGAAAAAAGTAGACGCGCGGGAAATTTTTCAAATAAAGAACGCTTAAAGCGCGAACTACACTGCGGACATGTCGCGAACTTTGAGAGGATTTGGTAGTAATGTGCGATCCGCGCCGCGATTTGCGCCGCGATCCGCGCCGCGGTCCGCGGCGTGCCTTCGCGCGCGAGTGTGGATCGGCAGATACGAGTGTGGTCGCAGACGAGGCCGCAAAGTGCGCGGGGTGGTCGCAGCGACCTGGCCGCACGACCTGGCCGCCTATGCCTAAAGCGACACGACATCACACCGTAAATAAAGTCTCGAGGCCTTGTTTCTTAAGTTAATGGTCGAGGCACATAGCTCCATGGCCTCCATGTAAAAGAACAAAAGTTAAAAACAAGTGATTTTTTTTTATAAGAATTCTTTTTTTCCGCCTTTTAACTTGACCTAAAGCTGTTTTTAGCAGTCTTATCACTCTTTAAAAAAATACCATTGTCCATTATGTCAAGTCAATGTCAACTGTCACAGAGCCGTCATTTGTCAAACGTCGCAAGTAAACGAGAACAAAACGCTAGCAGGCGGCAATAAAATAACTAAAATTGCAGTTTTTTTAGGAATTTGTCCTTATTAAATAAACTTAAATTTAAAAAATGGCTTCTGCCATGGATGTTGATGAAGAAGAAATCGAATTGGCATCGTCTAGTAGCAGCAAAGGAGACAAGAAGAGATTTGAAGTTAAAAAGGTAGGTCTAGAATGAAAAGTTATGCTTCATCATTGTCTAACGCATTGTGTGTTCATTAAATTAAATAACTAATGCAATCAATTATTATCCTTTTCAGTGGAATGCCGTTGCTCTATGGGCTTGGGGTAGGTAAAAGTTTCGAGAAGTATGGTATCAGTCCTCTTTCTTGTAAATTTTGCTCTTCAATAAAAAAGTAGTTTTATTATACTTGCTCATTTATGGTGCCGTACGTAATGACTTATAATATAATAATAATAATATCTATGGACGCTTCACACCACGTCAGTCTGGCCCTGTGGTAAGTGCCTGAAGGACTTGTGTTACAGGTACCAGACAACGGAAATATATTTAATACTTTTATACTATACATATATTTAAGATTTTGGCTAAAGTTTAGAATCATGCCCCACGATTTTGGTGTTACGATGGGTTGAGGAGGGATGGGTTGGATGAGGAAAACCCCCCCGTAGCACTTCCAGCCTCATGAGGCCCTCCATTTATGAGAAATTCGCATTTAAAATTTTCGTAATTTCGAGGTTAAGTTTTCTATTCTCTGGTGTTTACGAAGTGTTTTCAAGGCTGTGGTGAGTGTGGGACGAATATTCCATCATTCCAAAACTATATAATCCAAGGTTTCTTGATAAAAATTAAGTAAAATTATCAAAATTCACTACTATAAAGTAATTGTATGGGTTTGGTAAATATTGGGCTTCTTCTTCTTCTTTTTTTTTTTTTTGTTGGCTTTTGGCACTGATACCGAGGGTGTACTTTGCCACTTTATTTGACGTTCCGATTTGCATTGTTTTTGTAAATTTTTTTAAGGATTATATTTTACGTAGTGTAATAATATTCCAAAAACGAATCGGCCGACCCCGACTCCACGTAGTACTTGTCTGTCAACCCCTAGAGTGCAATTCCTAAGCCGGAGGCGCGGAGGGAGAGCAGCCCCCGCCCGCCGTAACGAAACTAGGAACCAGGACTCGCCGTGGCGGCGGAGGCTGGTCGCCGAAGGCGACCAAAAAGCCGGAGCTGCCTAAGGCGAGTCTTGGTTTCTTTGTTTCGTTACGCAAGGGCGAAGGGGCTGCATTTCCCGCAGCGCCGGAGACGTGACAGACGGACATGGTTCCAAAAACGAATCGGCCGACCCCGACTCCACGTAGTACTTGTCTGTCAACCCCTAGAGTGCAATTCCTAAGCCGGAGGCGCGGAGGGAGAGCAGCCCCCGCCCGCCGTAACGAAACTAGGAACCAGGACTCGCCGTGGCGGCGGAGGCTGGTCGCCGAAGGCGACCAAAAAGCCGGAGCTGCCTAAGGCGAGTCTTGGTTTCTTTGTTTCGTTACGCAAGGGCGAAGGGGCTGCATTTCCCGCAGCGCCGGAGACGTGACAGACGGACATGGTCCCAAAAACGAATTTGCCAACCCCTAGAGTGCAATTCCTAAGCAGGAGGTTGCATTATGATAAAAAAAAAAACAAAACGTCAAAGTGATAACACGGTAGATTTTATGTAGTTTGTATGTAGTGAATTTTGTTAATTTTACTTAATTTTTATCAACATAACTTGGATTATATCATGAAACAAAATTGAAATATACATCCTTCACTCAACCGCAGCCTCGTGATCCTTCAAAAACACTTCGTAAACACCCGAGAACAGATTACCTAACCTCAATATTTCGAAAATTTCAAAGGTGAGTAGCTCCAAAACGGGGGGGCTCCGGAGTATGGAGTTGGTACTGGGGGGTTCACCCCCCCTCCCCCTCCCCCCCCCTCCCCCCTCCCCCCCTAAATCGTGGGGCATTATTCTAAACTTTTACCAAGATTTTTATTATATGATACACATATTTAATAAACATCCATGACCCAGGAACTTTATAAACTTTTTGTTCCGTCGGCGGGACTCGAACCCGCGACCTCCGGCTTGAGCTACCAACGCGCTCACCACTGCGCCACGGAGGTCGTCAAGTCAACAACTTATGAATTGTGAATATTATATTTCAGACATTGTTGTGGACAACTGTGCTATTTGTCGCAATCATATCATGGACTTGTGCATAGAATGTCAAGCAAACCAAGCTTCAGCTACAAGTGAGGAATGCACAGTAGCTTGGGGTGTTTGTAATGTAAGTATTTTAGATGTTTTGTTAATTATATTGTTACATCCATCAATTATTTACTAATCACTTTTTCTTTCAGCATGCTTTTCATTTCCACTGTATATCACGTTGGCTAAAGACTCGTCAAGTTTGTCCCTTAGACAATAGAGAATGGGAGTTCCAGAAGTAAGTATTTTGATAACATTATGAAACTACAACTACCTTTTGACCAATAAACTTTTACCTATCCATACCTATAATTTACTACTTTAAATAAAGAGAGGTATTGTGTCACTTTATTGTGAGCATATAAGAGCAGATATCTGTAGTTCACAAATATTATTCAAAATAGAAAATTTATTAATAAATTAGCCTCTGAGAAAGAATACTTCTGATGAAGGTTTTGGATGCAAATGTATATATAAAAACATTATTTTTCAGGTATGGACACTAAGTCTCACAATATCTTGGAAAAACAAGGATCAAGATAATATTATGACTACAGTAATGTCACAGCATACTTTTTCATTAAATATTTACCATCTAAGTTTTTATTAATTTGATTACTTATGAAAATTAACCTTAATTTTGTGAAAATAATGAAAAAAATTGTAAAACCAATTCATGAGTATATTATTAGTTGTCCCTCATATCTAACAAAATAGTTAACACCATGTGAGTCTTCTTACAAACTCTAAATAGACAATTTTAAACAAAAATGTGCCACCATAATAACCTAGATGCTGGGGCAGGTTATAGAAAGGGGACGTTACAGCAACCAACTTATCACTTATGTTAGGGTTACTGAACCATAAGATGGCTTGGCAAAGATCACTTAATCACTTATGTTAGGGTTACTGAACCATAAGATGGCTTGGCAAAGATCACTTAATATGTTAGGGTTACTGAACCTTTGGCAAAGATGGATGAAAGTAAAAGGGTAAGATGGAAAAATTTAAGAAATTTAAAATGCTGTATGAAAAGAGTGGAGGCATTTATTTATGATTTAAATGAAAATATTTCATAATGGCTAACCTGATAACAAGATGCAATGTTTTAACTAATTTGATTTTACATACACTATCTTTGCATCATATTTAAGCTAGTGTTCTAGCATTTTTACAAATAGGCGATATATTTACATTATTAACAATGTATCTATACAATACAATAATCATACATATTGTACAACAAATGATGCGCATTATTTTATGATTCAAAGAACAATTAAAAGTCCCTTGAGATTTTGCCCTAGCAAAAAATATGAAATTGAGATCATTTGGATTATAGTAAATCATACTAAGGTATACAATAGATCACGAAAAATCCTATAAGACTGGCATAAGGTGCCTCAATGACCACAATAATCAACGACTTGGAAACATGACACAACCCTTTCCAAATTACTGTTTTAAATTCCAAAAAAACTGGAATTTGAAACAGTATCTTAGTTTGTGAAAGTATAAATTATATTCTAGAAAACTAGTAATTGATGGCCAGTCAGAAGGTCTTTTTGTGAATTTTTGGTGTGTGCAAGCTTGTTTGTATAGTGAATACAGACTGGGGATATGTTTGTTAGTAAGGGAGTTTTTTCATTAACATTGTGAATTTGTTACAAACTCTTAACAAATCGAGGTAGTATACCGGTTTGATCCACATGCGAGTAAATGAATTTTTTGCTTTGACTTTATCTCATAGCAAGATATGAAGCTTGCTATGATATTAGTCAATTCACCTACATAATATGATTAAGTGTGTATTTTTTAAAGACAATGTGCGCATCATTTATTTCACAACTACAAAAATTAACTATAAGGTGCAGAGTGATCTGTACACATTCACAGAACGTATTTTGCGACAATTATTATTATAGTAATAGGCCGGAATTACATTTTATCATCCTAGTCAATAGTCAAGTAATAAGTAAAATTCTTGGACTAAATGGTTTGTACAAATCATACACTAATGCAGTAAAGCCATAGATTGCTTCTTCTTAAAAAGAAATATAAGTAGCTGAAAATTATATTTTAGCATTATCTAATTAATATGGGTAAACATTAAATTACTTATAAAAAATGCCTAAAACAATTTTAAAACGACTGAATTTATGTTCAAATAATGTACCGTGTATTAAACAACCACACAAAAATCTAGTTCATCTAAAAATTTATATTTTTTTTTTCAATATAATAAATATATCATATTTTTAATATAAAATAAAGTAGTAGGTACTGGGAAAGGATTTGGCAATTGAAGATAAAAAAAAGGTTTTTCTGTAACACTCAGACCAAATAAAATATTTTGAATTTCAATTTTGAATATTATGGTCAGTTAGGTGTGAACGAAATGCAAATGTAGTAGAGAAATAAGCCGCATAGTTCCCGAGTCGTCCGGTGCAGCAGTCCAAGGTGAGCCTTCGCTTCATTCCTGTCGGTCAAAAACTAAGCAAAGAAAATTCATTTACATTTCACAAGACTTTGATCAGTAAAAACAAAGGCTATGAACTATCTAGGCTTTTTATTTGATCTGAGATGTAACACTGTAATATCTAATTATTTTTATACAAAATATTCAATAGGAAAGATTACCTAAGTTACATACAACTAAAAATCTTTAGTTCTACTTCACACATTGTTTAACCAAATCACAAATTGTTTTATCATTGCCATAAAACATAGAAGTAACCCTATTCCCTAATAAAATGTACATCAATATTTCTCTCTGCTTAAGCATACAAGCTTATGTTTTAATTTAAAAATGATATAATTTATTAGTAGGTACTATATATTATAATATGTAGTGCAATAATAATAACAAGAAATAAAACCTTTTTTTTTCAAATGTGTCTTCTATTAAAAGTTGTAGCAAAAGGGTTTGTCTTAATTGGCTTAATACTATGTAATTCCAGCAGAATCCTAAAATACATTTAATTTAATATAATACTTTGCATTTTACAAAATTTTGGCTAAACCATTATTAACATTTCACATTCTATGCCTCTACATAGCTTAGGAGTGAACTTAAGTAACTGATCATAAGATATAATGTTATGTCAAGACTCAAGATATTAATTAAATAACAGTAGTTTGAAATAAGTTAACATTTCAATTTTCATGCCAAAAAATAATGTTTTCATACATGTTGAGTACACTAAATAAAGCTTTAAAGACTTGTAAGTTGTATCTGTCTTGTGAATGTGATACACATTGTAACACTTTCATGTCAAGATCATACATTCCAATAGATTTGCATTAATTTTGTGCTAGTGAAACAAAATATTATGAAAAGTCATAAACATGAATGGAATAAATTCATTTAATTTAATAATTATGTAACCTATCACACAATACTTAACCTGAACCTCACGTCACAATAATAAATACCAGATAGAATAATAATCCTAGTCAGTTACAATAATATTAAACTAATAATTGAATAATAACGGTGGAAACATAACCGTAAAGTGGTTGCGGCTGTCAGTCTGCTGACATGGCAGTGGGTAAATCTATAGTTCGGCTTTCGTTGCCAAAAATTAATCTTAAGCGTTTCATTGGAGGCAGGGGACGGATAGGACTGTGTTTGCGGTGACGCTCCTTCGACCTGCGTCTCTTTTTGAGACGTCGTGCCGTTTCTGGGTCTACTCCCTCAAGTCGGAGCACCTCATACTCTTGCACTTCAGATACGCCACCACAATCCATTACTTCCTCCACTACTGGACTTCTTTTAACTCTCAAAGTTAGCTTCAAGCCTCTTCTAGGAGGTGTACATGGACACTCACTACTTTTATTTGAATTGTCAACTAACCAAGGAGGTGCAGTGTCAGATTCTTTCTTAACTTCCTCAGTCCTATTTGAAATATCACCCTTATGCTGCTTGTTATTTATTACTAGTACTTTATTACTATCATTACATTCACTTGGGTTTACATTTTCTCTAAAGTCACTTATTTCACTTTTCAAACATTCAACTTCACTCACACACTTAACATTCTCTATTGAATTTTGTTCATTCTTTTCAATCTCTGAACTTGTTGTCTTTGTGCCATCTGAATCAGTTGTCATTTTTTCACATTTTGTCAGAGATTCTTTAGTATCACATTTCTCTGTATCATTGGATGAAATTATGTCTGTACTGGAGCTTTCAGGAGTAGGATCCGTTTCCTGGTCATCTTTTGATACTAATTTACTACCATCAACTTCACACACTTCTGGTTCTATTTTTATGGAACTACTATTATTTTTACTTACTTTTGTTTCAGAGTTTGATTTTACACTATTTTTACTTTTAGAACTAGATGACTGTATGCCGTCATTCAGTCGTTTGTGGCTTCTCAAAACAATGCCAGAATGTGAATCTCGACTGCTTCGGGAGCTGGTGATGCTACAGCAGCGTGAGGAAGGGGTTTTTGTCTGTATTGCACTAGTACTTGTTGTATTACCATTAACAACTTTATTACTATCAGTCCGTCTACGTAATCTGTCACTCCTACTTGAAGCTGATGACTCCCTACTTCCTTGACTCTCTTTAACTGGCCCATCTATAACATCAGCTATACAACCCTGAGCTATCAGTAGTTCAGCATCATATCGCGTGAGCCCTTTTTGCTTCATTTCCTTCATACTAAGCGGTGACACTATATTAGTTGACACCTGTCTGTTTGATATTCGAGTTTTCTCTGAATTCTTACCATTTACTTGTTTCTGAGTTTGCTTAGCTTTAGTCCTATTGATTCTATTGTCAGTTTCTCTAAATCTATATCTGGAAACTTCCTCATTATTAGATGAGCTCTGTACTGAGAATGCACCTTTACCTCTTCTTTCACAAGTTTCACATTCACAATAACAATTGCCATTACCAAAAAAATCTTCACCATAAAAACAAGTAATTTCCTCACCGACTTCAATGTCTCGCAGTACACGGACAAAAGCTTTGCCCCGGTCGGTAGCTTCAAATGTGCATGTCGGTCTGCAGTCATGGTTAATGTAAGCAGCTGGACCCAGCCATAATTGTGCACAATTTTTTCTGCAGCTATACATCACTGAAAAGTCATTTTTACCTGGATGCAGCAGTTGTTTCTCCTCTTCTTCGGTCATTTCTGCTATACATCCAACTAGGAAGTCAATTCTCTCATGTTTAAAAAACTTTTTTGTTGTGGAAATTTTAGCCCCCACTCTTCCTTCCAAAGAGTACCTGTAGCATGGTTCAATAACAAATCCAGCTTTCTTGTCAAACACCCGAAGGTATCTATAAATCTGAAAGGGATATACAAAATAAATATGGATTGTGCGTTTAATTTAAAAATTGATGGCAACTTTGTTACTTACATGATCCCTCAGTTTGTTTTGTTGATGTTTATTTTTACTAAAGTGTCTAGGCATCCATTCTCCACCTGCTAACTTGGTGTAAGCTTTATTGTAGTCTTGTGTCTGAATAAACTCCTTGATAATATTTTTTAATTCTTCTTTGTTTGTTTTGAGAGGCCTGTATCGAATGTTCATTTTGTGTGTTGTGATGTCGAGATACGGATCCACTATGAGGGCGGTCGCCAAGTCGTCGTATTCTGACAGCTCACGAGGAGTCATACCCATGGGCTGCATTTTGTGGAGTGCTTGCCTCCCTGGATAACTATTTGATCCAACAACCATTCTGGACGCCTAAACAAAGGAAAAATCGGGATAGAATTAGCACTGAACGATTATATCATAAATCTTTAAAAACTGGCGACGTCGTAAAGATTGCTTTAAAAATTTTGTCACAAGTTTTTGATAAGGAGGATCCCGGTCCAAAACGATTACTTATTTCCATTTATTTTAACATCACTGAATTATAAAAGGACAAACATGGCGGACGAAAACGAATATCGAAAAAACGACACGTCAAATTTAAACGCTTATTATAGCAAATTCATATCAGACGAAGGATAAGAAACACTAGTAATAAATATATAAACTTTTAAACATTGCAAACAACTTACTTAGATCATTGAATGTCCATATAAATCATCTTTAATCAATGTAACAAGCCATTAACGCCTATCGCTCACAAGACTGACGCTCACAAAAGGTTATTTATTTTCAAAACATATAACAAAACAATTAATTACTGACGACACATAGAACCCAATTTTAGATTCATTGTATTATGTTAGAAAATAAACAATAATATAATTCTGAAAAATTTAAAGAAACGCTGAAAAACAACCATGTTTTCGTGCACTTCATTCATATATCGTCAAACATTTACGGGGAACCAGGTTTAATTATTTCTAAACGAAGTAGGGCCAAAACTTTATTAATAATAGCAAAAGGATATAGTTTATTAATAATTTGGATTATTTTTTTATAGCTTATTATTTTTAAATTATATAAATATTAATAAAAAAGTATACAATATATTATTTGAAAATTTCTTCGTAAATGTATATTTTTTTTTTATGGGAGTCACAGACTAACGTTTATGAGAGTAGCAACTTAAGTACAGTCTGTACTCTGTACGAGCTCATGTCGGCACTACAAATAGGCGAACGCGTTGGCCCAATGTGTAGAACAGACGTTCGCGCCAGCGACCACTTATCCCAATAGACGCCTAATGTTTTGATTTCTCTTAACAAATAATTGTGTCAATGCGCTGAGGTAAGCGACGCGCGGGGTGAGGGAAGAAATGCATTACGATTGGCCAATTCAAATTCACGGCATGTCATAAATCATAACTAGTGATGGGAAGTACGAGAAGCGCTGGCCAAAAGAAAAAAAAACAGTACATAATATTTATTTTATTTTAAGTGTAGAATGAAGAAAAGACTTTTATAAATTAATATTTAATCATTTTTAAAATGAATTAACTTCGTATAAATTCTCCGAACTGCAGGTTTCTGAACCGAAGATTTTGTAAGAAATACCAATCTTGTAGTTATGTATTTATACATCACACTATTTGCTAAATCCACCACATGATTGGTTTCTTCATAATGAAATTGATGGAAACTTATTTCTGAAAAAAGTTGTTCACCAATAAAGCTGCTTGAAGTTTTATTGACTAAAAACTCTGCTTGGTTCACTTTTCTTTACGCCTCCAATATACAATTTCATGATAACTTCACAGCGACGGCAAATTTTAACAACACTTTGTGATGGGTAGATTAAGCCACCCATGTCTCTGTAAGCTATAAAACTGTTAGCATTTTCGTTTAAAGTAATCAATGCCCCTATGCAGGTTTTACATTTCAAATGCTTTATTAAAGAGCTAGCAACAAAACCTGCTATGTACTCAATAGTATTTTCAGCAAACTGAGATAAGCAAATTGATTCTATGGCACTGTCTAAATCTTGATGACTTTCGGTGCCGAACTGAATTTCGCTCTTATCTTCTGCCGTTGTAGTCAAATTTATTCTTTGCAGTGCAGATGAGCAGTTTAGAATTGATATATTCTCTAAAGGTATGCAGTTACCCGTAGATACTTCAACCAGTTCTGTGTGTATCAATATTTTTTTAACACGACGTGGTAATGATGATGATGACGATGATGATGATGATGAATTTGAATTGCGTGGTAGCATATGCTTTCTGTACTTAAAACAACGCCGAAACTCCCAAACGTGTATCTATAAGGAGTCAGGAGTTCTCTCAGCATCTTCGAAACCATGGTATACCTTGACCCAATATTTGAATTTTTGGTAGCATATTCTTAGTACACTTCACATAAAACCAAAATCACCATATGTTTCCATATAAATTTCGAGGAGTTCCCTCGATTACTCCTGGATCCCATCAGGTCACCGCTTTTGTGAATATGGTACCAAATTGGAGTGAAACCTAATACAACAAAACAAAAATTTCGAAAATCGGTTCACAAACGGCGGAGTAATCGTTGAACACACAAAAAAAAAATATCCACAGCCGAACATATAACCTCCTCGTTTTTTGGAAGTCGGTTAAAAATTTAAAAACACATACTTACACACGTTTACAAAAACAATTCATAAAATATTACTCTTTTTCAACAACATGAAAAAAAAAACAATTTGTTTAACTGATAAAAAGTCAATCATCGCATCACTAGTGACGCTTGACTCGGCTTGACAGTAATGAAAGAAAGGATAAGGATTACTAGTTTGTGTATGATAGAAAGGGAAATACTTATAAACAAACGTTTTCCTTGACGTATTCGGACCAGCGTAAGTTGAGCTCTGAAGAAATTGATTCCTGACAATATAAATCTTAAAATTGGCTTACCTATGAAAAGTTATGCCGTCTTTGCTAAAATTAGACGATTGGCTACATTTTCCACACCATTTTACTGTACAGCATGGGCGTATATAAGGGGGGGGTCCTGGGGGTCCGGACCCCCCCCATTACTATCCATCTTACTTGTCCAATCAACAATATATTATGTACCTACCGCACCGATTTTAATCGGCGACGTACATAATATGTGTTTTTTTTTATTCACAGTATAATAATTTATTATTATACTGTGGAGCGTGTCCCTAGGCAGAGAGGTACCGCGATGCCATAAGGGCGATGCGTTCGTAGTTCGACGCAGGGGCGCCGGGAAATGGCTGGCTGGTGGCACCAGTGCACAATTCCCCGTGCCCGTGGCGGTGCATTCAAACTATGCAAGTTTAGATGCACCGCCGCCAACCGCACAGACTCACTGGACTGGCGACGCAGCTTTATTCCGATTTCCGAAAGAAATTATCCGAAGTTGATTTAAGGCCGTCCCCCGAGCAAACGACCTTGACCATACATTTGCCGCGTTGCCGAGATCGCGCCAAAACCTTATTATTTTTACTTATCTTAGTTCAAAATTGTCCTAAAAAAAATTTAAACCACAAATATGTAGTTTATGATATTGTCGATCTATTGGCGTGAGTTTCAAATAAAAGTAATTTGTAAATGCTAAGGAGATGCTGAATGTATGCTCGAATTTTAACAAAATGGTATTACTTTGGAAGCCGATATCATGAGTATAATAAACAAAAATAGAAAATTTAAAACGACGAAAGGAACGTTGATATACTGAAGATTATTGCTGTATTTTTATTATAACTTTGTAGCTTTCAGATTATGAGTTTATAAGGTTTTAAATACGGTCAATTACGGAATCTCCGGACGGAACGCCCTTAACAATAAAACGTAAACATTCATTCCGATATTCAAATTTTAAATATTCGGCCAAGTGCGAGTCGGAATCGCGCAAGAAGGGTTCCGTATCGTTATAGAGCAAAATAGGCCAAAAATGGTGTTTTCTGTATGCCCTTAAATATGTATTAATATTTTATTTTAATTATATTATGTACTAGCTGTCCCGGCAAACGTTGCTTTGCCTATAAAATTCTCGTGTCACAATGTTAGTCCACGAACTCCTCCGAAACGGCTTTACTGATTTTTACCAAATTTTATATGCATATTCAGTAGGTCTGAGAATCGGCTACTGGGTACTTCATAATATATTGATAAGTGCATATGTTGAATAAATAATAGTAAATTATTACAACCTGAGACTGACGGCGACCATTGTTTGTGCGGCGAGATAGCGATCGACGTTGCCATGGCGACATACTCACTTCAATAAAATAATATGGGCGAAATACTTTATATTATGGCAAAGCAACGTTTGCCGGGACAGCTAGTATTATATATAAATGTATTTGCCATATTATTTTATTGAAATGACTAAATATTATGTATGTAACCATGGCAACGTCGATCGCTATCCTGTCGCGTCGCACAAACAATGGTTGCCATCAGTCTCAAATCTCAGGTTGTAATAATTTACTATTATTTATTCAACAAATGCACCTATAAATATAATATTATAAAGTACCCAGTAGCCGTTACTTACTCAATCCAGTCGAAAAGTATCGACATCTGTTGGAATCTTTTGGAATTAACAGATAATTGTGACTGTCAATTAATTATAGACAAATAATTTGCAATAAAATAAAATTGCGATTATAATTAAAGATCTAAGCTATCCTATCACTCAAGTTGGAAAAAAGCACACATTAAAAAAAAAAAAAACATTAAAATCGGTTAAGTAGTTTAGGAATCCATCGCGGACAAACATCGTGACAGGAGATTTATATATATTAGATTAATATAGTACATATAAAACTAGCTGTTTCCCGCGACTTCGTCCGCGTGGACTTCAGTTTATAGCGCGCCATGTCAACAAAATTGGTGTCTAAAGCTTATGTAAAAAAACCCTGGTACCCCTTAAATCAAAACACCCAAAAACAGCTGTGCAGTGTGCACATAACTTATTTTTTTTTTTAAACTTTATTTATAAAAGTATATATTTTAGCCCCCCAATTACACAACTTTACCCATAAACTATTTATCATTGATAGGTTTAAGGTTACGTCACTGCATAGATAAAGTACTGAGTTATTTAATAACGTAAAAAAGAAATAACAATCGAAAAAATCCAAAACTCAATGTAAGATGATACCACTTCTTATAGAAAGACGTTTGAGTAAGCGTCACCGCGATGTAGGAGACGGCATGGCGCCATCTATTATGAATTTTTGGAACTCACTTAATTTGAACAAATTTACGCATTTTCACCTCCTTACAACCCTTTTTTCCAGTTGAAAAGTAGCCTATGTCCTTTCTCAGGCTTTAGACTATCTGTGTACAATATTTCATTACAATCGGTTCGGTAGTTTTGGCGTGAAAGCGAGACAGACAGACAGACAGAGATACTAACCATTTATAATATTAAGTATAGATAGATTTAGAGTATAGATTGAGGATTTTCTGAAAATTTCAAGTGCCTTTGAAGCCTCCCTTAAATATTAATTTTATTATTATAGCGGTACTTAATAGAAATACACAATCTGTGAAAATTTTAGATGTCTAGCTATATCTCATATAGCGGTTCTTGAGATACAGCCTGGAGACAGACAGACGGACAGACAACGAAGTCTAGTTAATAGGGTTCCGTTTTTACCCTTTGGGTACGGAACCCTAAAAATACTTTTGATTTCCTAAACACGTTACCTATTTGCTACTGCGGAACCCTTCATGGGCGAGTCCAACTCGCACTTGGCCGTTTTTTTACGTTAGGGACCCCCCCCCCCCCCTTATCAAAGCTATATATACGCCCGTGCTGTACAGGGAGCCATATTTCGCCTTTATCGTATTTTATTTAGTAGTAGACGCATGAGATGTACATAGGTCACGGAAGTGGTCGATAATGAGACAGATTTCGCTGTAATTGTCTCAAGTAAGACCTATTAGTCTTACATGTTGCCAGACAGTATTTGCCTTGCATTAGGCGTCTATTGGGATAAGTGGTCGCTGGTTCGCGCGTTCGCGGTAGGTATTTAAGCCGGCTGTACACTCTCGCCGAGATACAGCGAGGCGGCCCGAGTGCGAGAGTGTAAATCGGTGCGCTCGCCTCGTCTCGCCTGTCTCGTACCCTCTCGGTCCGTTGTCGGTATATTGCGCCCGAGACAAAGGGTCTCGCGAGGAAAACGAGCGCACTACTGTACACTCTCGCGTCTTTCAGTACTAGTTTCGCCGTTGGACAGTGTAGAACAGAAAAATAACAATAATAAACGACATTATCAGTCTTTATCTGTGAGAAATAAAATTGAATATGATTATAAATCTTTGGATTGCAATGATATCTTTCGATGCATGGTGAATGGTGAATGGTCGTTTTCGTCCATCTTGTCTGAGTTCTTAACTGCGATTGAACTAAGCGAGAATGTACATGATCGCACTCGGGCAAGGGGCTCTCGCACGAGACCGGAGACTCTCGCCCGAGAGCTCTCGGCGAGAGTGTACAGCGGGCATTAGACGTTGGCCAACGCGTTTGCGAGCTTGCCGCGCGGTGTCGGAATGATCAAAGGAAATTTGTCGCAAGGCTTGCGTTCCATCCACACATAGGCCGCGCGATCAGTTCGCCCGGAGCAGCGCTGAAGAGTGCACGTTTCCTTCTTGTGGCGAATTAACGTCTAACTTGACGAAATAGCGAATAATATAAGTATCGAGTAAACATTTAAATTTATTGAGTTAACTATCAGAGTAAATCTGCCTGTGGAACAAAAAAATCATATCAAAAGTGCTAAAAAAATAAGGTTCTTGGACATCATTGAGATGTAGGACATGGTATTTTTCTCACGATGTTTTTTAGGGTTCCGTACCCAAAGGGTAAAAACGGGACCCTATCACTAATACTTCAATGTCTGTCTGCCTTTCTGTCTGTCTTTTTGTCCGTCCGTCTGTCTGTCTGTTTGTTTATCTCTCTGTCTGTCTCCAGGCTATATCAGCTCAAGAACCGCTATAGCTAGATTTCTGAAATTTTCACAGATAGTGTACTTATATATGTTGTCGCTATTAACAATAAATATACTAAAGATAAAATAAATTTAATATTAATATTAATAATTATTATTATTAATCATGATAATTATAATTATAAGGCAATCATTATTATAATATATAAAAAATAATAAGTAATAAAATAATTATATTATTTTAATATTATAAAATATGTAAAAGTGAGTTTATTTCTTTGTTTGTTACGTTTTCTCGCTTTTTACTTATTTATTTCGAGAATACCCTTTAAAACCTTCTTGTTGTCCACATTTATAAAGTAACTAGATAACACCCGCAACTCCGTTGCGCTAAAACTCGTTTATCGCGCGGGAACCGTACATGTTCCCTTTCCCGGGACACAAAGTATCTCCATGCCAAATTTCAGCAAAATCGGTTCAGTGGTTTGGGCGTGAAGAGGTAACAGACAGACAGACTTTCGCATTTATAATATTAGTATGGATTATAAGTTGAGAATAAATATACAGCTGCAGCTGTTAGCGACTCAACATCCATTTTGATCCAAAGCATACTGAATGACCTTCCAATGTGTGGATTACTCGCAAGCGCCGTTGCAAGCGCACCGCCAACGCGTTGGCCAACGCGTTGGCAGTGCGTTCATCTATATGGGGAGGCAGCATCACGGTCGACCCGTCGCGTCGCGACTCTACAAATATATACTTGTAATCTGTGGTCGCGACCATTCATGGTCAGACTTGCCCGTGCCCGCGCGGGAAAAATGCGATCTCGCGGGCAGGCTGCGCTGCGGGCACGGGCCAACGGGCATGTCTGTGCCCGTACAGACATGCGACAAACCTGCCCGTAGCAGGCGGCCCGGTAGTCAATTCCCCGCTGCACGGAGCCGTAAGGCTAAGGGCCTTATCACACTGGCGATTAGCGAGCGATTTGAAAGCGACGCGACTGCGCAGTCGCGGTGTCGCGTGGACGCCATTTTGTACACTCGTCTATAATGGAGTATACAAAATACGAGTGCGCACTGCGCGCTGCGCAGTCGCGTCGCTTTCAAATCGTTCATCAAGTGCAGTTGACACGACTGCAATAGAACAAACCAAACAGTTCATACGACTGCACGCCGACTGCACGCCGAGTGCCGACTGCAACTGAACTGCAATCCGACTGTGCGTTTGGTTTGCAGTTCGATTGCAGTCGTGTCTACTGCATTCAAACTGCACATCAACTGCAATTTGCAGTTAAAATACAGTTCGTCTGTGTATACGAGTTACGACTTACGAGGAACGACCCAATGGTTCTGTGCCGCGTGCGGTGGGTGGCCGGTAGACTTCTGTGCGGTATCGCTATCATAAAAAAGTGGCATTTGACAATCACATGACTGATGACAGATAAATTGTAAACATTAAATCAACAGCTGATTTTTGTAAAGAAGTCATTGAATTTTAGGTTATCTAGAGTCACTTGGTAAAGATAAGCCCTTTCATAAGCACGATTGCAACAATTTTAAGAGATAAATGAGTCGTAGTTTATAAAGTATGTAAAACAATCATTTTTATTTGTGCACAACTTGAGCGGTTTACATTTTACAATTTATGTAAGTAAAAAAGTTGAATACTTTAACGTAGCAGATCTGAGAGTGAGCTTAATTGTATTGTAACAGAGTAAAACTCACTTCTTTAGTTTATTTAAAGTTTAACTAAACTCCTAAGCCGTTACTCTATGCCTTTACTAGAGTTTTACCATATCAAGTAATCTCAAGTAGCTCATAAAACTTTTGGCAGTTTAGCTAGTTTTTGCAGCAAAAAAGAATACCTATTTTAAACTGTAACTAACTATTTAAACATTTTAGATAAGCAAGATGGCACATTCATCAGAAAGCAGTGGCAATTTAAAAAGTGGTGTGATTGATTTTGTTGCTGGATCATTAGGTACTTATGCTATTTTTAATTTATTAAATAATATTTATTTAAGTATCTAATAAATCCTTCGATCGGGGATTCTCGGAAATGCTATTGTATTCTATTGTTGTCACAATCACCGGTGTTTGTACAAAGCTTAACCCATCAAGCCCCGTACGAGCACCGGTGATCGCGACAACAATAGAATACCATAGCAATTCTTGGAATCCCCAATCAAAGGATTAATGGGTTAAAATTTTATTAACCCTTATTACTTTAAAGGTTAGGTTAATAGATATTATAATCTGATAACAATTTTGTGTGCACACTGTATTGTGTACTGTGTACAGTAATAGTAATAAATAATAATGCTTCTCATTTGCCTTTCACACTAATTTGTGTGATGAGGTTGGTAAAATAATTGTAATACTAATATGGATAGATATAACAACTGTAAAGCAACTGTAAAGTAACACAATATTATGTTCTAATAATTTTACCATAGGTGGAGTTGCTGTTGTTTATGTTGGCCAACCATTAGACACAGTCAAAGTAAAAATGCAGACTTTTCCACATCTTTACAAAGGAATGTATGATTGCTTGAGGACAACTTTAAAGAATGATGGTGTTATTCGAGGGCTATATGCTGGCACTACACCTGCAATTATGGCAAATGTTGCTGAGAACTCAGTACTTTTTGCTGCTTATGGATATTGTCAAAAACTAGTGTGCCACATGACTGGCACAGAGGTAATAATTTCTAATACTTTCTTTCCTTCTATAGGTAATCAGTCATTATCAATAATTGTTTATTGGGGTCATATAACATTACGAGGTTTGCCGGCAGAACAGTCGCATAGCGGCCACACATCTAGTAGACGTTACGAATTTGTTGCGAATCCACTGCGTGTTTGCCGCATCAATCCGCCTATGCAACCGCGCCAACGATCTGCCAGGAAACCGCCAGTGGCAGTGTGCTAAGGCCCTTTATAATAAAAATATCTGGAGACAATTCTAGGGCCTTGAGTCCTTTGTAGACGAGTTTTCACTCATGGTCCTTATCAAGTGATGGAACACTTTTAGACTTTAAGATCTCCTTCGACTTTCGAGGTGGTAATTGACAATGTGAACATATTTACAAACAATGTGTCACCATCAGATCACGATCTACCAAGAAAGCGTCATATTGTGCACAAAAAAGCGTTCCGTAATCAAAATTTCGTGTGTCCTAATTCCTCCTAAACCTAATAATTGAAGACATGACTGGATGAAGTGGGTAACAAACAATTTGTAAATGTTCGTTTTTAAGGTTTTTTGCACAAAAAATGTGGATACTATATTTTGTAGTCAGATATCATAATTTATAATAGCCAGATGATGAATCATGAAGTAGGTAAGTTACAAGGTTTGTTTAGATTATAAGGGGGAAAATGAGTATTTGTCCTTGTGTTAAAATGTTAGTTATCCACTTTATCCACTTATGTCTTCAATTATTGTTAACGGTCCCTTAAGTCCCTGCCTCACAATTACGGAATCACAGCGAGTTTTACGCGCTTGGTGACATATTTTACGTCCACAAACAACAATTAATAATTAATGTGTTTATCATTTCAGAGCGTTGATAAGCTATCAGCGCTGGGTAACGCGTCCGCCGGGTTCCTGGCGTCGTTTTTTTCGTCGTTCACGCTCTGCCCCACGGAGCTTATCAAGTGTCAGCTGCAGGCGATGAGAGAAGTCAATGTCCAGGGCTCTCAATCAGCTGTATGAATCTTGGGTATTCTTCGAACATTTATCGTTTGTGTTTCTGCTATTGTACCTTCATACATACAACGAGTATGGTCTCGAGGCACTTATATAACAGTATAATAATATTGAGTATCTCGTTTCCACGAGTATGTGATGAAAGCTCTATAGTAGTTTTCGTGTGGGAGTTAAAGAGACAAGTAGCTATAGATCTATATATAACACATGAACTTCTACGATTGTCTTAAGCCGGGTCCAGACGAGTGTAACGTGTAATGTAAGATTACTTGTAATTTTGCGTCACAGTGTGCCGTGTGGACGGCACATGAACTCAAAGCGAATTGTACAAACGAGCCTTTGTGCTCGCGCGAAAACCGACAGCCGATGGATAAACCCCGAGCGTTACATGTAATGCTCGTAGTGCAGTCCACACGTAGAATTCGTGTTACATTACATGTTACACTCGTCTGGACCCGGCTTTACGTGAGATACGAATAGCCGCCGCCGTCAGCCGTGTGTGCGTTCTAACGCGGTTGGTCTCCGCGTCAGCTACCAAAAGCCGGTTTGTGGAAAAATTCACCATCATTCTGCTTTTGTACATGTTTTGTGTAACATTAAAAAGTTAAAAACATTTATATTTTCTCTCATCATAGTTTCAGATACATAATATAAGCATGAGTATTATATCGTTTGTCTTTACAAGTATATTTTTTAGATTACCTACCTCGTTTTTGATGATACTTACTTATATCAAAATAGTTCGCTTCAGGCGTTCTTTGAAAGCAAAGTAAATAGCGTCTGTACTCTGTTATCAATGATATCATAACATTGAAAATTATTATCTTTTCAATAACAGCTAATTACGAATTGCCAGGCCCCCGTTGCTATCTAGAACTTGTAAATAACATAAATTTAATTTATCAATTTTGATCGAGATTACTAGTCCTAATAGAATAAAAATGTGAATACAGCATAAATTACTATGCTATTATAGCTATCACATAATATACGGTCTACATAATATAATTATTATAATATTTAATTAAGTATCCTAAATTTTTTATTCTTCCTGAACAGTGTCCTATTTCTTCTTCTGATCTTTATGGTAGACAGAAGGTACTTTTGAGAGTTATATTATGGCCAACCAAATCCACTAATTTAGACTTCTATCTCACTAAACTATGCATATAAGTAAGCTTTTTAACCAACCCCTATTGTACCCCATCTTTTATCTAATGTAACATTATTTAATTTCTCACAAATTTAAATTATCATTTCCAGGTGAAAATAACTCCACTGCAGCTCACCCAGCAAATATTTAAACAGTATGGCATACAAGGTCTGTTCCGAGGTCTGGTGCCGACCATCATGAGGGAAATGCCGGGGTATTTCTTCTTTTTCGGAGGATATGAAGGTATACTCAAGCTAGGCTTTGGTTAATACAAATAGTTTTATTGTTCGTAAATCAGTGTGAAATGCAGACTCTGGAATTATGATGGCTGAATTTACGGTCGCGCTGACCGCTCCCTAATAGAGTAGTAGTTAGATCCCGCGACGGCCAGACCTTCCTCAGTTTCATAAAGCTGAAAGTTTACCTGTTTGTAGCCTTTACAGAGGAAAGATTGACCAGCAGCTATGAAGTTTCGGTCGTGGTTACTTTAGGAGGTAATCAGTTCTGACGGTCTACCTGACCTTCCAGAAAGAGTAAAGCTGAATTTCATAGCTTATATTCTTCGCGGTAAGTGGAGGAATCTCGTCCTCCAGTACCGGACATTTTTGACTTCTGCCAGACATCCTTAAACTTTCTGTAAGTAGATATTAGATTTTGAGGGTGTCTAGCAGTGGGAAGCAACTGTCAAAAATGTCCGGCACTGAAAGACGAGATTCCTTCCACTTACCGCGAAGAATATAGGCTATGAAATTGAACTTTTTTCCTTTCTATATCTGTTAGCTACCACTTTCACGATTTTTCGCAGATAAAAATGTAAAAATGTTTGTCTTATCAAAATGAAGCTACTCACAAAAAATTAGCATGATAGTAATAAAAAAAATTGTTCTAGGGCTCCCTGACTATACGCGTTGTTCAAAGTTGTCTCCTAGAATTTCATACATCTCGGACCATCAGCGCCAACGGTGCGCGTGCACTCAGAGTTAAAGTTAAAATCAGCCTAAACATTATTCCATCCAATAAACGATATCGATAACGAAAACAAATACTATCACTTTTACCTATAGTTTGGGAGCCCTAGAACAATTTTTTTTGTGATTACTAACAATCTAATTTTTTGTGAGTAGCTACGTAGGTACATTTTGATAAGACGAACAACATTTTTATTTTCGAAAAATCTCGAAAGTGGTAGCTAACAGAGATAGAAAGGATTTCATACTTTGACTTGATGGTACTAAAATATGGATTGTTTTATTTGTAGAACAAGGTTACTCTTAAATCATATAACTATTAACTTAGCAATATACAAAAAAATCAGCTGGTTAGGGTTCCATTTTAGGGTACAGTAATACAGAACCCTAAGAACGCTCTTATTTTGTTGCCTTTCTCTCTTTCTTATACGCAGCTCATGCGCTCATCACACAGATTACTGTGAAATTATTAAGGGCGCAAAAATGTTTATAAAAATCACTATTTCCAGGTACAAGAGAGCTCCTAGCAAAGCCAGGCCAATCGAAGGACGACATAGGTTTCTTCAGGACAATGGTAGCGGGCGCCGTCGGCGGCCTCGTGCTGTGGACGGTCATATTCCCCTCTGACGTCATCAAGTCCCGGGTTCAAATATCGAACAAAAGCCAAAAGTTCCTTACAGTTGGAATGGAGATAGTGAAAAAAGAAGGTATGCTTAAAAAACTAAGTTGCAGTAGATACATTTTTGCCTAAGTTGGACTTAGCCCAACATTTGTTATATAAAATATACTGGCCGTGTTTCCACCGGCAAGACAATTATCGCGAGAAGTGTCTGACAGTCTGTCTGACAGCAGCTTGCAAGTGTAAACCCCGTAGCAAGTCCTGTCGCGACAATTTGTCAAGCGCTTCCTGCGAGTAGTTGCGACCTACGTTGGGACAGTACTCGTATGTCTAAACAGTCATGTCTGCGAGGACTCGCGACAGACCTCGCTTTAGGTCACCGCAGATATACGGTCTAGTTTCGTATGGCATTTCCGCGAGCTTCTCGCACGACATTTATTGCAGCAATAAATTGCAGGATACAATTTATTGCTGCAATAAATGCAAATATGAAATGTAAACAATATTGCAAGAAACTCACGCAAGACTTCCGCGGGTTTGCTTGCAGGTGGAAACATGGCCTTAGTAAATTTTTCGGAAGAATTGTTAAGGTGAGACCGCACTACGTGGCACTACGCGGCAGCGACGCGACGCGACACGTCACGCCAAAATATTCCTTGTATGAAGTCATAATAAGGTTATTATTATGAAGTAAGCCACACTACGCGGCAGCGACGTTTCGCGACACAAAATTATTCAATGTAACGTAAAGTAGCGTCAAGTCACTGCCATGTAGTGTCGCTTTAGTGTGGCCTTAAGGCTGCCTTCACACTAGCGTTTGTCCAGCGTAGGCGTTCGATGAACGTATGCGCAGCGCAGACGCCACGACAACGCGGCGCGTACGTCGCGTCGCGTTGTCGCCGCATCTCTACTGGAACAATCAGTACGCCGTGCTAGCGCCGCGTGTGCGCGACGTATACGCCGCGTTACTGTGGTGTTCTGTACAATAATTTCGATGTCAAAAGTACTTTCTGTTGTTGAACTCATTTTACATCGTATTACTTCGGGCGCTTGTCTACGAATGAAAGAATCAACGCATGCACAGGGGTACATTACATGACACCGCAGTAACGCGGTGTATACATCGCGCACACGCAGCGGCGCTAGCGCAGCGTACTGATTGTTCCAGTAGAGATGAAGCGACAACGCGACGTACGCGCCGCGTTGTCGTGGCGTCTGCGCTGCGCATACATTCATCATAATGCGCATAAGGCAGCCTTAATATTTTTAGCCGACTTACCGCCGAAAAACGAGGAGGTTATACGTTCGGCTGTGGATTTTTTGCTTGATGCAATGAAATACCACGGTTTACAGAATATTGGAAATAGTTTCTTATCCATTTTATATATACCTAGTTAGAAAAGGGTTACAAGTTATAAGTTATAACCATATTCATACTATGTATTTCAGGTGTATCAGCGTTATACAACGGACTGAAGCCCACTCTCGTGCGAACTATACCCGCCACTGCGGCTCTGTTCGTCGTCTACGAATATTCTAAGAAGTTTATGCATCAATCGTTTGGAGACTGAACTGTTATCAATAAATCAATCTGTAAATATTTAAAAACTTTATCTCAATTCTTACAAACACAACCTATACAGACTGGTACTTAATTAAGTCTTCACAGTTTTCCACGTAGAACCTAATTTTAGTTGCACTTAAGGGTAGGGTAGGTACCCTCAAAATTCTCATACATACGTAATACCAAAATCATTTTCTCATTCGAAAATATTTAGCATGTTTGAGTTATTTTTCAGCTTAAAATAGTAATTATCTAGGTTCCTGCACACAAATTTACTTCAAAATATTTAAACACAAAAAAATTTTTTTTTGTTTAAAATTTTTTTTAGTAAATTTACTACGAAATATTTAAACACTAAAAATATATAAATAAATAGTAAATTTACTACAAAATATTTCAACTCTAAAAAATATTTTTAGTATTTAAATATTTTGTAGTAAATTTACTATTTATTTATATATTTTTTAGTGTTTTACTCTATTTTTTAATGTTTAAATATTTAGTATAGTTCTTGCAATCTACGAGTACGCGTCGCCTTTATTTGTAGTTGGAAATGTGAATAGACATTTTCGTTAGTGTGCGTACCCGACGCCCGACGGAGCAGTCAGTAGCGAGCGAGCCATGTACGCGTGCATAGATATGGTCACTCACACAACTAAGGGCGACGCGCACTCGTAGATTGCAAGAACTATTGTAAATTTACTAAAAAAAAATTTTAAACAAAAAAAATATTTTTTTGTGTTTAAATGTTTTGAAGTAATTTTTTGTGCAGGAACCTAGGTAATTACTATTTGAAACTGAAAAACAACTCAAACATGTTAAATATTTTCGTATGAGAAAATGATTTTGGTATTACGTATGTATGAGAAATTCCAAGGGCACCCGGCCTCTTAAGCGTTTATTCTTGTGTTTGGAAAATTAGCTCATATACTATCTTCATTTTCCTAATGCATTTGTACAACCAAATCTTATTCTATAATAATTGTTTTGTAACTCAATAAATTGCAGTGTCGTCACTTGTTTTTCTAGAGTCGATAGCAAATAAGTGGTCAATGCAAGCGAACACTGGGCTGTTGAATTTCCTTAAATGAGTTCCACAGGTTGCCGAGCCAAAAAGGATTCCGATAAGAAAAGCTATAGCAAGGAGAAGAAACAGGACACAGACTCGCCTGTTCTCACCGATCACGACATCTCGGAAGAAAATCAGGAAGTCGTATAAAGACCTAAAACAAAATGCACCATGTATAACAATGCTATGGCTTAAAAAGTTATAGTAGGAACGATGGACTATGGGCAACGTTTATAATAATAAGTAATAACATAAGCTCACCGGTGACTCAGGTGAGCGAGACACAATAGAATAACAATAGATTTCCAAGAATCCAGGATCGAAGGATTAAATTGTTTAACATTGTTGTATAGGTACCATGAGTCCGACCGTATTTTGAAATACAGACAATATTGTCTGTATTTAAAAATTTCGCAGCGTCAAGGGGAAAGGAAAATTATTTGCGAAAGTGTTTAATTTGTATTATAGTCAGTGCTGACGAACAGCACTCCCTCCAGCGCGATCATCGATGACGTCGCCTGCAGAGTCTGCAGAGTGCAGACACCGTTTGCAGACTCTTCAGCCGACGTCATCGTCGCCAGAGTTCGTCTGTATGCAAGGGCTCATTGCTCATTGTAGTACATCTACCTACGAATAACAAAACTATGTTATTCGTAGACATCTACACTAATATTATAAAGTGTGTCTGTCTGTCTGTTACCTACCCCTTCACGCCAAAACCGCTCTGATTTTGCTGTTTGGCATAGAGATACCTATTTTGAGTCCCGGGAAAGGACTTAGGATACTTTTCATCCCGGAAAAATATAATATACCGTTCCCGCGCGTTAATCGAATTTTGGCGCAATGGAGTTATGGTCGTCATCTAGTAGGTATTTCCCAATTATTATTAATTATTCATACTTAGGGCCGATTCACACCGGATCGGCAGCGGCCGGCAGCGGCGCGAAGAGCACTTTTAGTGTGAAATAATTTTAAACTTTATTTACTTACATACTTATACCGCGCGGCCGCCAGCGGCGCGGCGCCTCGAGCCGTTTTAGAAGTTTTCAACCGATACTAGTACTTATAAGTATGTAAATAAAGTTTAAAATTATTTCACACTAAAAGTGCTCTTCGCGCCTCTGCCGACCGCTGCCGGCCGCTGCCGATCCGGTGTGAATCGGCCCTTAAAGTTTCTGAGGATTAATATTTAAGACTCATATAAACGCTACAATAAAGCTTCACTAACTATAGTCGGGTCGCGGAGCAGATGGAAATATTCACATCGACTATTACGTTTTCTAAATAATTTTACACGCGCACAAAAATATTGATTCTAATAGAAACGATTTTTTATATTGTATCCTTATTCTTTTCCTTTTCTTCCCTTCGCGCACGAAATAAAATATTATTAACTACTACCTAGATGACGCCCGCAACTTCGTTGCGCCAAAATCTGTTTAAACTTTAAAGCGCGAGAACCGTGTATTTTGTCCTTTCCTGGGACATCGATTATTATCTGCATACTAAATTTCATCAAAATCGGTTCGACGGTTTTAGCGTAAAGATAACAGACAGACAAACACTTTCGCAAAAACATAATATGACTTCGATGACTGTCTGTTTGTGTAACTCGATAACGGTATAATAGCTAGAGAGTTGACATTTTTACAGATTATGTATTTTTGTTGCCGCTATGACAAAAAATACTTACCTACCTAAGTACTATAAACGCCTGCTTTTTGGAAGTCTGTTAAAAAACAAATTAAATATATAAGGGGGGCTCCTATAAAACAAACATGCTTTATTTGCCATTTTTTGCTCAATGTTCACTAAATATTATGTACTTAATTGTAGGTATTTATTACTTTGATAAATAAGTAATTAATAATAAAATTTTAGAGTAAATAAATAATAATTAAGGGGAGGCTCCCAAACAAAAAACACAATTTTTGCCTTTTTAGGGTTCCGTACCTCAAAAGGAAAAAAACGGAACCCTTATAGGATCACTTTGTTGTCCGTCTGTCCGTCTGTCAAGACCCTTTTTCTCAGGAACGCGTGGAGGTATGAAGCTGAAATTTATATCAATTACTCAGGTCTACTGTCCCTTGAAGCTGTGAAAAAATCAAACTTCTAAGCCAACGCAATCAAAAGATACAGCCGTTTATGCCGCAAATTTTCGACACTTGCAAGGGAATCAAAACCTACAGGGTGCTTCCCGTGAACTCAGAATCTTGAAATTTGGTACGAAGCAACGTCTTATAGCATAGATAAAGGAAAAATTACGAAAACCATAAATTTTTAGTTACATCACATAATATATTTTTTTTTAATAATTTTAAACTTACTACCCATTTCCTCATACTCGATTGTCGTAATGAACGAACTTTGTAAACCTCGCAGGTTTGTACGGAACCCTCGGTGCGCGAGTCCGACTCGCACTTGGCCGGTTTTTTCCTATAATGCGTACCTATAATGGTACAGAATTCGTAAAGTACAGATAACGGAACCCTTGGTGCCCAAGTGTAAATCGCACTTGGCCGAATTTGGTAGTAGGTATGTGGTTAATTAAAATTAACAAGTACCTGCTATGCACGGTGTTTTCATACAAAATCTTGTCAGTCTCATCGACGACTCGTTGGCGTTGCTGGTAAGCAAGTGCTATGATAGGACATTTTTTATGGAGTATGTCTTCAATTATTCCCTTAGAATCCATACCGCAACTACACGTGGGTATGAGAGCGGCACCGTTATCTGGCACTTCAACGCCTCTCGTTTCAGCAAAAGCTTCTATAATAGAACTGTTGGCGTCATTTTTATATGATTTTCTTGAATATCTATAAATGTTTCTCACGCAATACTCATCGGACGACATTGACGCAGAACTATTTGGGTCACAATGTAATTGTCAATCACTCATCAATCAGCATAGTCTTTGAACATAGAGGATTTAATATTGTTTTGCTTTATGATTTAATTGCAATACGCGTTAGTAACAAAGATCTTTAAACAGGTTAGTAATAGGTCATAGATGTACTGCCATACATGCTACGGTCTAATATCGGAGAGGTCCACCTGTGCAGGTAGACCGAAATGTGTGTGCGAATAGTCCTGCAGTTTTTTGAGCCTTTTTTTTCCGGAGGGGGAAATGCATTACGCATACCACCCAGGCGCAGGGGGCGACCCGAGCGGTGATGTGGGACTCCCGTAGCTAATGAGACCACGGTATACCCACTAAAACCCCCCCCATCTTCCGCCACGCCGCCTTTTGACGGGGCCACAGGAACGATACACACATCTGCGACCGCGCCAGCGGCCCGAAGACTCCACGATGGGCGCACAACACGTGCGCCCTCCTCCTCGGCCCCCACCAGGGCTGTAGCAGACGCCCCTCCGAGTCTGCTACTTGGAGGCCATGTGGCAGATCAGGTCTGTGGCTCTGCCACCGACCACACCTCGGCCGCAGAGGATAGGGCAAGCGGCGCACCGTAATACCTACTTGCCTCTTCCTCTGCGGCCCCACCTCGGTGCGCATCCGCAGCGGACTCCTCCAGTCCGATGGGAGCGCCCTCCTCGGGCCAGGCGGCGACACCGGCCGGCCCTGGTTGCCTCTTTGCTTCACCGCGATAGTCCAAGCCGCGGTTACTAAAGCCCCACCGCCACGACAAGGCGAGCCACCATCGGGGGGCAGTTTTTTGAGCCTGCACAGGCAACCGGAGTAAAATCGAAAATCAATTCTTTCAAGTGACACCTGCGCAGCACAGGTGACCTCTCCGGTAGACCGTAGTGTGTAATAAGTTAATAACTAATTAGTGCACCGAGCTAAAACAATAATTTTATTAGCTCTGTGAATAAGTCTAGGTATGGCTTATGTCGCAGCCAACTGGTTTAAATAGCCGTTCAATCAAACAGCTAGCCCTTTGACTGAACAACGCCATTCAATCATAGGTCTAGCTTTTTAATTGAATATTTATGTCGCTCAAAACGTTCAACACTACAGCTGATTCAAAAGTCGCCTTTTGATTGAATTACTTCAGCGATCACCACCGCGGTGCTAGGTGCATTTTGTTTACTAAATGGCGTCAACTATGCCGGTGTTTGTGATTGTATCCAGATAATATTTTTCGGAAAGAAAGAACTAAATATACGTAAATCTCCTAAGAAATTACAAAGAGTTTTCCTATTCTCTCAAATGACATAATTAACTAATTGGTCAAATGGTCACCTTAGTTAATTTGCCATTTAACTAGCTGGCTAAGCGTCGTCTAGGTGTAGTGTTGAACGTTGCAGTCAACAAGTCGGCTTAACGACGTATAGCCGTGTGATTGAATAGCGTTGTTCAACAACAGTGGGCTGCGACAGCTTAAGCCGGCTGTACACTCTCGCCGAGACACAGCGAGGCGGCCCGAGTGCGAGAGTGTAAATGGGTGCGCTCGCCTCGTCTCTCCTGTCTCGGACCCTCTCGGTCCGTTGTCGGTATATTGCGCCCGAGACAAAGGGTCTCGCGAGGAAAACGAGCGCACTACTGTACACTCTCGCGTCTTTCAGTACTAGTTTCGCCGTTGGACAGTGTAGACCAGAAAAATAACAATAATAAACGACATTATCAGTCATTATCTCTGAGAAATAAAATTAAATATGATTATAAATCTTTGGATTACAATGATATCTTTCGATGCATGGTGAATGGTGAATGGTCGTTTTCGTCCATCTTGTCTGAGTTCTTAACTGCGATTGAACTAAGCGAGAATGTACATGATCGCACTCGGGCAAGGGGCTCTCGCACGAGACTCTCGCCCGAGAGCTCTCGGCGAGAGTGTACAGCGGGCATTATATAAGGTGGGCTCGCAAGCATATAGGACTGACTGATACGAGGATATCAATGATTATAGATCAGTGGTTCAACTTAACTCTGAGTTCTGAGTTCTGACCTTAATGTTATGCAAATATTATTCAAATCTAATTAAGTTTTATGTAATACACAAATGATAGGTAGCCTAGAACTATATTTTATACCCTTAGGCCGTCTTTCCACAGAAGCGGAGCGGAGCGGAGAGGAGCTAAGCGGTGCCCGATTTGACCAATCGTGCTATTCCAGCGCAATGACAGCAAAGCGGAGCGAAGATTTCGAGCATGATGATTGGTCAATTCGGCACCGCTAAGCTCCTCTCCGCTCCGCTCCGCTTCAGTGGAAACACGGCCTTATGGCGCATTTTCACTGGTCGATATTCATGAATCATGGCCCATGGCCATTCATTTCTTAAAATGGACCCCGTGCAAGGCTAATTGGTGACCCCTGGCGTAAACAATAGATTTAGATAGAAGGATTAAAGGCAGTGCCATGCAGTACCATTGTAGAAAAAATTTCTACAGTGCATGGTATAAACTTAGATAAACGATTGGCGTCGTAGCGCCGCGCGCGAGACCAATCATCAATCTATTCTAAGGGCGCATTTTCATTAGTCGTTCAGAAACGCATGCCACGGCCAATAACAATGCGCCATTAGTTGTCAATTAGTTGTCATAGACTCCCCGCATGCTGAATACCGTACGAGCGACTAATGAAAATACGCCCTAATGATTGGTCTCGCGCGCGGCGCTAATATGCGGGACGCCAATCATTAATCTAAGTTTATACCATGCATTGTAGAAATTTTTTCTACAATGGTACTGCATGGCACTGCCTTTATAAGTTTAGTAGGGGGTAAATGAGACTTCATTTACCCCCTACTAAACGTATTTTACGGCGTAGGTATAAACAAATTTCGACGTATTTTAGATCTATATCAATAAAATATAAAGTATTAGACCTATTCAATTGAGACTTTGTATGTTCAATGAGTCTATTATTGACATTATATCCTGAGAATATAAACTATCTGGCACATCGGAAACCAACTCTATGAGGGTCAACTTCCACTCCCCCCTATTTTAGGGGATGGGGGATGATAATTACAAGTTCATGAATTTTTTTGTTGATTGTAAGTATAC
This sequence comes from Polyommatus icarus, assembly GCA_937595015.1. Taxonomy (NCBI): domain Eukaryota; kingdom Metazoa; phylum Arthropoda; class Insecta; order Lepidoptera; family Lycaenidae; genus Polyommatus; species Polyommatus icarus. Next base: position 15,380,912 of record OW569326.1, read on the forward strand.
GAGTACTAAACTTAGATTGCATACCAAATTTCAGCTTCCATACACAAAACTGTGTCCTTCAGAGTCGGCCAGCTGACTGCATGTACACGGTCCGCATGCACACATTATTACGCTAGTCCATTGCCATTTGACAGGCGTAAGAATGTGTGCGTGGCCGACTCTGAAGACACAGTTCTGAGTATAATAAGACTCCGTCCGCCTTTTTTTCTACGTTCATGTAAGACTTTTAGATCTAATTTAATACCTCATTATCAAGGTTTAGCATAACTGTATTTGAAAAGTCACTTATTGTCCATTTCCAGAAATACACTTATTTTGCCACTTCTAATCACTTATAAGTTATAACAGTGTGCCGGACCGTTAATGTCAGATTTCGATTGTAAACTAAGTCACACTAAGTATTGAAGCTTTGAACATGTAAAAAATTGTCAAAATACTGTTTTCTTTTCCGCATGGCTAAGACACAGATGCGTGTCATCTACTCGTATGGCGCTGGGCACTGAAGAGTGTCAATTTATTTTTTAACCGACTTCCAAAAAGGAGGAGGTTATACGTTCGTCTGTTTAAATATATTTTTTTTGTATGTTCAACCATAACTTCGCCGTTTATGGACCGATTTTCATGATTCTTTTGTTGTTGTACAGGGTTGAATCCGAAGTTGATACCATGTTCACAAAAGTGGTGATCTGATAATGGGATCCATGAGGAATCGAGGGGACTCCTTGAAATTTATATGGGAACATATGGTGATTTCGATTTTTTCTGAAGTATTTCAGGCATATACTACCAAAAAGTAAGATTTTGCACCAGGATATACCCTGGTTCTGAAGGTACCCAACAGAACTTTTGAATCCGTATAGATACAAGTTTGAGGATTTTAGCTTTATTTAAACTACTCCAAGCAAATCCTACATTATTTGTGCTGAACATAGGCTAAATTTTATTTTGGAAAAAATAGGGTTTCGTAAGATATTTGGGTTTTTCGGACGCCAGGTGAAAAAATCAACCATAAAAGTTACTTATTTTGCGTACGCTGCCGAAACTATAAAAGATAGAACCATAAAATGTTCTAAGTATTGTAGATCTTATAAATATCTACAAAAAAGTCCGCAACACACTATACTTATCTATGTCGAGTGAGGCACAATAACCATTTATTTATTTAAAAATCTTGAATTTTTTTGGACAACATTTAAACGCATTTATTTTACTCGTGCCATTAATCCTTATCAAAATTAAATTATTTCATCACTAAGTACAGTTTATGTAGATAAATATTGGTCTTTGAATGATTAAAATTGGACGTTTGGTTTTAAAATTATGGCGAAATTAAAATATTACGATAGTGGGCGTCACCAAGCGGGATGCGCTTGCTGCGGGAGGAAGACAATCTGTGCAGTGTGCACTGTACAGTGTACACGGTACACCCTTCGGATAATGTTTGCGTCCGCCGTCCGCGTCGTCGATGTCAGTGTCGGAGTCTGTGAATTGACCTGGGAATCATTTTGCTGACCGAGTCTTTCCTGAGTAGGCATTTTGCAGCCGTAACCGACATCCACACGGGCAGAGCCGCAGGCGACCGCTAGTAATATGTACAACTCGACAACAAGCTATAATATTATAGCCTTGTCGTCTCATATTATTATCTAACTAAAAAGGGTAAAATTATTATTTTTTAACAAAAAATTAAAACCAACTTCCAAGGTAAAAACAAAAGTAATACTTATTCTTAATCTAAAAAGAATCAAATAATTCTTATTCCTTATCTATAGTGGCGTCTTCAGACTTCGTCCCTAAACCTCAACTTTTTCTGTACTCAATCTTCATGCTTTTGAAGTCAGTACCAGATTACCTTAGCTTAATTACTATGTCAAGGATCTCAGAACTTTTCCGGGCTGGTACTGACTTCAAAAGTACGAAGATTGAATACAGAAATAGTTGAAGTTTAGGCGAAGTCTGAAGACGCCACTATAAGGAATAAGAATTATTTGATTCTTTTTAGATTAAGAATAAGTATTACTTTTGTTTTTACCTTGGAAGTCTAGTTTAAATTTTTTGTTAAAAAATAAAAATGTTCAACGCCACAGTTAGAAATTAGCAAGATTAGACTTAACAATAAAAACAAAAATCACTTTAAAGTTTTTATTTTTATAGCATAAATGTTGGTGGTCTTTTTAAAACAGCTCAGTTTTGTTACAACAAAACTCAAAGACAGAAAATAAAAAAGGATCAGGAGATAAATTTTCAGAACCAGCAAATAAAAAATCTGAATGTTAGGTATCTATGGACGCTTCACACCACTTTGTTGATTGATGAATAGTTAGAGTTTGTAAATTGTTATTTATTGCACCAGTAATTTGTCTTTGCCGGAAAATTAATGAGAAGCTAATATAACACGGCCAAATTAACTAGACGCATGGTTTGATGACGTCATTATGGAGCTCTCATGATACTGCAGTCTAGAGGTGCATCATGTTAATGTGACCGTGTTGTATGTAAAAATTAGTATTATTATAATTAAAATAAATTAGTTTTAATTATTTAATACTACATTGTAAGACAATAAAAGTGACATCAGGGGATCATTAAGCATGTAAATCACTTTTCCTCACACCACTCATTTTCCTTGCGCACTTGCTCCTCTTCAGCAGCGGTAAAATCATTTTTAATGTTGAAGGTTTTTCGTATCTCTTCTGGTGTCTTGCCTTTGATCATGTTTGCCACTGTTTTACAAGTAACATCCAAAAGTCCTTTAATGTCCAAATAATTAGCTGCCAAAATTAGTTCAAACAATGTACCTTGATCTACTTTAAGAAAATCTGCATCCCAAGATGAAATATCATCTGTTCTCTTTTCTTTATTTTCATCGTCCTCGGGTAGCGGAGGATCGTCTTTGTGGTATGTAGCCCATTGAATGACTTTTTTTAAGATCGCAGAATTCACGTTGGGTAAAGGTACTACTTCTTCCTCGTCGTCATCCATGCCCAAGTCTTCTAACATTGTCTTTATAGTAACTGAGCATTTTGCTATTTCTACGTCGACGTCGAATATTTCCATATCAGATGATTGTAATTTTATATTAGGCATCTAAACAAAAGAAAGAAATTAAATTAAACCAAGTCAAAGCCGACGCCATTTTCGAGGTAACTTATAAATAGGATGTTACCATTGATGGAACTTACCTTTAATTGTAATTGAGGATAACGTACAGATGAAAATAGTCTTGCTGTTTGAAGATTATAAAACTGTGTATTTTTAAGATTAAAATATAATTAAATTCTGTTTGAACAACAACGAAGATGCATTCACATTTCCAGTTGACAAATGACAACTGACAACACAGATCAAGAACTAGTCTGACAAGCCTTGTACTCTGTAGACTGTAGTCTTCTTCTTCTTTTTTTTTTTTTTTTTTTTTCTTATTATGGCTCTCGGCTTTTAAACCATGGCCAGTGTCAAGTAAAGTTTTGGCGGGAAAAAAAAAAATTCGTAAAATTTTACAAAATTTTCAAGTTGTTTTTCCAGATTATCGTCAAGTCGAAAGTCTAGTCAAAGTCTAAAAAGTAGTCGGTAAAGTCAACGAGTCAAGTCAGTTGTTTTAGTAAAGTGGTAGACCCTTTACTAAAACTTTCGATGGAGTTTTGGAGGGAACACAAAATGGCACGTTTCTTGAAGTTGTATCACTTGCCCACACTTGTGCACGACAACGAATATTTAATGGTTAATATTCTACCAACTAGGGATTGCAAAAAACGGATTTTTAAAAAAATCCGGATTTTCGGATTTTTTCATCCTCAAATCCGGATTATCCGGATAATCCGGATTTTTTGTAAATTTTTAAATGTTTTTGGTAAACAGCTCTGAATGTGAGTTATTTTCTTATTATTTCTTTATTTAACATTCATTATAAAAGTGCAAAATAAAACGTCTTAAAAATTAACATTTTTCTTAACTTAGCGATGTGAAAATCGCAAAGTTAAGGAAAAAAGGAAAAGATTAAAATAATAGTATCTGGTACTTTAAATATTATTAACAACTTAAAAATACCTTGATTTTTTTACTGTTTAAAAATGTGAAATTTTAGTTAACATGAAAATCCTAAGCAATCTTCCCTTTTCGGAGACTTCGTCATTTATAATGAATTTTTGCACCTGCAGCCGTCAGCCGCACATCATCAGATTATGCTCCAAGATCTGCAAGCCCTAAGGCTCTAAAGTCTAGTGGAACATAGTGGAAATAGGTCAAAGACACAAATATTGATCAACAGTACGAGTCGTAGGATTGGTCCTACGTCGAGGTAGAGGAGCAAGAAATTCACTATGACAACGAGTACCTGCACTTGGGCCAATTAGTTTCTTATGACTACAGAAAACAGAAAAACTGGTCCACGAAGAATAGTAACTTACCAATCTCACTGAAGTGCAGACTCGTTGATATGTGTATTTCGCTCGTCATAACCAACGATGCGCAAACACGATCATTGACTGATTTACGATTTACAAACGTTCCAACTCAGGGTTCGCCAAAGAGCAATAGAGTTCAAATCTCAACAAAACAAAAAAAACGTAATGTGCTCCCATACAAGAATCAGAGACGTAGGAATTAAGACGGCCAAGCTAAAGTTGCAATGGGCTGGTCACGTTGTCCGCATACATCTAGGCTGGTTATCGACCGAGTGGTTATCCTACTATTATTAAAGGCATAAGGAAAGATAGCGCTATTCTCTGAAAGGGATTTTTTCCTCCGAAGGCAGATCACTGTAATCCTGACGTTACGACGATCCTTGAGGATCTATTGTGACTCCTTCGTATTAGAGTACCGTCCCCAACCCAGTGCTGCTCATAAATTTAACGATGTGATTTGGATTGGTGCCACAATTTTCCTTTTTAGTAAATTAGGAGACTTTCGCTCTTTTTCGCTTACAGTGGAGCTGTAGAGTCAAGTAGAAGGTGAATAGGTGTGTCACAGAATCTGCAGGTTGTAAAGCTATTAACACCTATACTGAAAAGGTGCTTGTTCAGCTAACATTGTCCAGTTAGTCTTCTGGCAAGGATTCTATTTTTTTTCTTACTAGCCATCTATAAACTCCCCACTGGAGGCATATCAGCTGGGCTGGCAAACGGTGACGCTGGGGCAAGATAAGTGAAAGATTTGGGTGGCGCCTTTGCCCAGCAGTTGCATAGTATATTTATATTTTGCACAGAATAATGACTTAATTATAAACTTACTTTATTCCTTCATTTAATTAGACAGAATCACAGATCGGCAATCGGCATTGGTTTCGTAAACAATTATAATTTATAATCATAACCTCAATGTAAACAAAAGCAACATATTTTAGAAAAAACATTGTATTCAATATTTTTTGTTAATATTTTATTAATTGTATTCAAAGTTCTAAAATGATTGTAAATTTATCATAGTTGCATTTATATTATCATGTAGAAAACATAATAAATATAGTAAAATAAGAGCTAGGTTATAAGAAATTATGTTGTTGTTTCTTATAAATAAAAATTAAAATGAAGAAATGTAAAGAAATGTAATTATAACCACCAAATAACTACACAATGGAATGTTAGATATACGGAATTCTGAATTTGGTACGTGTAGACCACGTAAAGTTGTGATAGCGCCTTTAAACAAATGTGAATTTGTATGTCAGATATTACACAATACATTTAAATTAATTTTATATTACGTAAAAGCTTCTTTTTCATAATTTTTATCTACTATTCGAAAAAACCGAAAATCCGGATTTTGAGAAATAAAAATCCGGATTTTTCATAGGCCCAAAAAATCCGGATTATCCGGATTTTTCGGATTTCGAAGTATCCGGATTGCAATCCCTACTACCAACATTACACATTAAAAACCGAAATAACACAATTTTAGGAAAATAATACAAAAACAAAACGTCACTCTTTCGTATCCCCGGCAAAACCAAAAAAAAAAAATCTTCTTCTTCTTTTTTTTTTTTTTTTTTTTCTTGTTATGGCTCTCGGCTTAAACCATAGCCAGTGTCAAGTAAAGTTTTGGCGGGGAAAAAAAAATTCGTAACAAAATTTTCAAGTTGTTTTTCCAGATTATCGTCAAGTCGAAAGTCTAGTCAAAGTCTAAAAAGTAGTCGGTAAAGTCAACGAGTCAAGTCAGTTGTTTTAGTAAAGTGGTAGACCCTTTACTAAAACTTTCGATGGAGTTTTGGAGGGAACACAAAATGGCACGTTTCTTGAAGTTGTATCACTTGCCCACACTTGTGCAAGACAACGAATATTTAATGGTTAATATTCTACCAACATTCCACATTAAAAACCGAAATAACACAATTTTAGGAAAATAATACAAAATCACAACGTCACTCTATCGTATTCCCGGCAAAACTCCCTTCTTCTTTTCTGTTTGACAATTGACATTTTACTTTTTTTGTATTACGAACTAAGATAAGATACGGCTACAATCGTATCGGCTACAAATCGACGGCGCGACGCCCGACGGTAGACACTTCTAGATTTTCTATTGGTTCCCCACCCATCTGAAATTATCTGCAGGTTGGCATCACTGACAACATATTGGTAGTGTTTTAAAAAAATATCAGTGTACTATCAAATGTGGCGTAAATCAAAATATCTTAAACTTACTTACTACTTATTTACTGGTAACAGTTTAGGAACACGCAAATTGTCAAACTGATAAAAAATTTCATCAAAATCGGTCCAGTCGTTTGAGAGAAGTTCAGTGACATACACACTCACAGAAGAATTCTATATATTATGATATATTATTTATACATTCACACTACACTTTATCACGTAAAGTCTCCTTCGGCGACGTGATGCGCGCTTCGTTCGGGAGCCTCCCCCGGAGTTTGAAGCTCGTTTGATGAAATTTCATATTTTTGTTGTGTTTGACGCGCTGTTTGATCGTGTTCCGATGCGTTTGAACAAACTTTGTACCATTCTTTGGATTACATTATTTTTAACCGACTAAAAAAGAGGAGGTTATCAATTCGATACGTATGTAATACATACTTATGTAATATTATATGTATGTTTTTATTTATTTAAAAAACTTTATGCACATATAGGTACAAAGGTGGACTTAATGCCTTATGGCATTATCTACCAGTCAACCTTTGGGCGATACAAGAACAAAGTTGTATAGGTGCCAGTCGCAAAAACAAATATAAATAAATAAATTATACTTATAAAATATAATATACTTAACATATTGCATAATATTATACTATACTTATAATATACATATTTGATATTATTATTATCATACATAAATTATATTATATAAATAAAACCAATAACCATACATAATATTATATATTATTTAATAGGTGTATATAATATAATATATAGTTGATCTTGCTTAAAATATTATAAATATTAAATTATGCCATAAACTAACTAACTAAGAATCTGCCAACTGTTTCAAGCGGCGTTTCACACGAGACACGACACGACACGATTCATAGACAATTATAAATTGCACGACAGACGTCACACAGTCTGTCGTTTGAACGTTTTCACACGAGTGACGATTTCTGCGACGACACCGCATTCACTTATGGCTGGTTTATACGTGTTATGTAGATACTTGTCAACTAAATTTCTACTTATAACCATATACTTGCTTAACTAAATTTTAACTTGCTATTGGTTACTAAATTTTGTGTTTACAATTTACAAATTTAAAATTAAGTTAACTACTTATCAACTTAGTACGTGTAAACCAGCCATTAGTACTTAAAGCGGATTGTCGTCTCAAAATCGTGTGTCGTGCTGTGCGGTGTCGTTCCGTGTGAAAACGGTACATAGAAATGTATGGCGCACGGAATCGTCACCGCATTTTGTCGTGTCGGGTCGTGTGTCGTGTGAAAACGCTTAAGTCACGTACCCTGCGCTTAAAAGTGTCTCTGGTTTTTATCATCCTGATTTCCGGAGGAAGAGCATTCCAGAGGAGAATAGCCTGGACATAAAAAGAAGAGTGGACGGAACTGGACTTGTGGAAAGGGCAACTTAAAAGCTGATTTGAAGTGGATCGGAGGTTTTTATCGTGCCTGCTACAACGGTATTGAAAATGAGGCGCGAGATATTCGGGAGAATGGGTCATCCCCATTCTCCCGAATATCTCGCGCCTCATTTTCAATACCGTTGCAGCAGGCATGATAAAAACCTACTTTTCTGAACTTAAAAGTTTATTCAAGTGTTATATTGTTTGTTACATAAAGATTAAATATTCATAATATTATTAGCAACCCGTGCATCATTGCAGCAGTGAATATAGCACGCATAGTGCCCGCACAGAGTGGCGCTGACGTACTGGTAACCAGTGTAGCTTGGAGCGATACAAAGAAACATGGTCGTATTTTCGAAGGTTGAATATGAATCGGAGGCAATTATTAAACAATCGGTCGAGTTATCGAGTTTGTCGGCATTAAGATCTAAATAGCACACGTCATCATAGTCAATTATAGGAAAGATAAGAGACTGGACCAGCAAGGTCTTGACCGGAATGGGAAGGAAATTTTTGAGCCGGTAAAAGGATCGTAGTATGTTAGTGACTTTGCTGGACACATTAGAAACATGGGATTGCCAAGTCAGAGAGGAATCGATATGTAAACCAAGATCTTTTACGCTTGTACTATAAGTAATTACAGAACCATTGTAGATAACAGGTGGAAGAGCGCGCGTGTCCACTTTACACAAGCATCTTGGACTACCTAACACCATTGCCTGGCATTTTGCGGGATTCACTGATAATCCAAAGTTATCGCACCAGTCTTTTATTGCTTTTAAAACCTCGTTTACTCAATTCACTCTCAATGAGCCCTTTTATTTGATGCCCATCTTGCAGAAGTGCTTTCAACTATTCCCCTATCTTGGATGAGCAGCCATATTGGATGTAGAATGACATTACATCTGTGGAAATTTTAGAAGTCTATTATTGTTATAGTGGTTCTTATTATACAGCCTGAAGACAGGCTGACGGACGGACGGATGGACAGACGGACAGGCAACGAAGTCTTAGTAGTAGAGCGGGCTGCGGGACCCCACTACTACTGGACTTTTTACCCTTTGGGTGCGGAACCTTAAAAACGATAAATTATGTATGATAGTATATTAATATACTTAAACTAATTATAAACTACGGATGAGTATGTTACCATTTCAACATTCCTAGATAATTAGTATACTTAACTAAAAAATATTTTCATTACGATACAACTTATCGATAACTTGATGCAGCCCTAGTGTAAAATATATGAAAATTGTTTACACAAAATATCCTTAAATTGTGCACCATGGCTAGTCAAGTTACGTTTTCCATATAATTAAACATATATCGACGCCCCCAAGCAATAACCCAGTAATTGCAAAACTCATTTTTTACAGGAGAGCATCCTATGTGTTTTTTAGCTATATCTTTTCAGTAAATTATTATTATGACATGTTAAATACCTCAGATGAAAGGTATTTTTTAATAGAACGACCTTGTAGTATTGGGATTACATTATATATACAAATATCTTTATAATAAATAAAAATATATATTACGTAAAATATTTTACATCATTATATCAATAATTATATATTACGGTATAGAATTATAAAAATGCATTCAGCAATGTCAACTTACTATATTATTGCGGTATTTTTTCAAACACTAATATGCAGTAATCATTATTTATTTGGTGGTTTAAGAGAGTTTTTTAATAAAGTGTGTAACAGTAAAGATCTTTTACTAGCTTATTGGCGTGAAATTTAAACCGTCTTTATACAGTAAATACCTAGTACCACAAAATACTTGTATGTATTTGAATTGTAATAATTGTATACTGATATTTCATAAAATATGTTTTTAATAGGAGTATGAAAGATAACTACACATTATACCAAAAAAAACAAAACTTTTATTACCGAAAAATAAACAACAAAATAAACAGTCTTATACTCTATACTATATCAGTATTCATACAATAAAAAAAGAGTTAAATTTATGAAATTAAAAATAATAATCAGTCATCATCTGAGGTTTCTTCGTTGACTGTGCTAGTATCAATAATGTTGTCCTGAGAATACGTCAGTGATACGTAAAAACTATGATAATATCTTGGAATTGCTCCGGTATTGCACAGGAATAGTAAATCTGTGTGAAGTGCCTTGCTTATTGGGATAGGATGATGATAAGCTGGCTCTAGAGTGATATTATCTTCGGACGCTGAGTCCGGCTTAGATTTTCGTCCCCGTCGTCTAATTTGGGTTGAGTGTAAGGTGTCTAACTCCAAATATTGTCCATCAAAATCGTATTTAAAATAAAGCCTCCCTGGTTGTGATGGAGTTACGTGAACATCCATGACGTCGGACCAACGGATGACATTCCCGTTTGTATCCCGGCATGTACTGTGACCGCGAGTCAATAAACGTACAATGTGTTTGGAATGTGTAATGTGTTTGCTTTATCTGTTCTATAAATAGAATGCTTCAAGCCCCAAGCGGTCGCATGCGACCGCGACAGCAATACAAATCTATTGTGTCTCGTTTATGCCACGATCGGGGGATTAAAGAACTATATTATGTTTGCCGGATTGGGGGAAACAACTGCAGTTGATTGCTGCAATTATTTAATTAACCGGCATGTACTGCGACTGTGAGTCAATAAGTACAGTGTGTTTGGATCGCGAGTCCTTTTACACAATCTTTATTCTCGTTTATGCCACGATCGGGGGATTAAAGAACTATATTATGTTTGCCGGATTGGGGGAAACAACTGCAGTTGATTACTGCAATTATTTAATTAACCGGCATGTACTGCGACTGTGAGTCAATAAGTACAGTGTGTTTGGACCGCGAGTCCTTTTACACAATCTTTATTCTATATGCATCGGAATTGTTTGCGGATCTCTGACGATGTTTTACCTATTCTATAAATAGAACTATATTATGTTTGCCCGATTGGAGGAAATAACTGCAAGTTAATTACTACAAGTGTTTAATTATTAAGTTATTTTATAAACCGCCATAATGTGTGGATTGACTGCGAGTCTCTAAACACAATCCTTATGTATCGGAATTGACTGCGGGTCTCTGACGATGTTTTATCTAATAATAAAAGTATAATATTTTGGCTGGTTTGAGGAGATTAACTGCGAGTTAATTATTATTAAAATTTAAAATATATCGATATTTTTTAAATCAACATAATGTATGGATTGACTACGAGTCTCCGACAATATTTAAAAAAAAAATTAGCAACTACCGCGCGTTTTCTCGCGCTCTTCTATTTCTATAAACAGAATTACACGATTAAGATAAGCTACTGCTTATAAAACATTTCTGATAATAAGTGTTGCAGATCGATTCCATTCCCATCGATTATTATCATTATGGATTTCACCTGACAAAGTCTCGATATTATCAGACTTATCAACAGTATCTGACTTATCTCGATATGAATTATTATCAGACTTATCAGATAATATATTAACAGACAAGATAACTTCGTAAAGGAAACCTATAACACTCAGACTCGATAAGTCTTGTCTCAATATCAGACCAAGATTAATATTGTTTCGCTGGATAATTCCAGTATTTGGTCTCAGAGACAAATTAGTAGCAAGCAAAGAAAGCAATGTAAAAGATATCGCGGGGAATACCTATGTCATTTATAGTACTGAATGCGCAATACAGGTCAAAACATGTCTGCGAAGAACAAGTTTACGCCAGTACACACGTTTTATCGTGTATTTCAATTCTTATGAATACTGTTACTAGCCTTTACCGAAAACACTCGCCTAATATTTCACAGCAATAATCTTGTAATGGCAGTAACCAAAACTCGATGTCAATTATTTTACAGTATTACTACAATACCGATTATGAGTCGTAAAATTGAAAAAGTAACAGTTTGATATTTAATTTTTGTCGTATAAAAATCAAACTGAGGTTCCGTGCAATAAAACTTTCCTTCGTCATAGTTTTATAAACAACCGTAGGAAAAATCTGCAAAAAATTACATACTTACATAGGTAATGGTCCACGGAATCTAAATTTGCAATAAAAAAAAATCCAGTAATGTGCTATTACTGGGTTATTGCTTGGGGGCGTCGATATATAGAAGTGAACTTGATAAATCAATACCAATAACTCGTAGGGAATTGGCAAAAATAAACTTAAAACTAGGCCCTGTCGATGTAGAATAATTCACCTGCGAAATGAATATTTGTCCGGGTTTTTTCGATGTGTGGATCCAGAATCATTCCACAAACATTTAACCATGTTTCTAGAGCAGTATTTTTAAAAATTATTCATTATTTAACTTAAAATCACATTTTTTCTGAGAGCCCAAATTGACAACGATCGGCTCAGGGGCAGACAGTCAAACAGATGAAAAAAAAACTATACAACCTCAAATCACGCTTCTCTTTCTACCACGCAGTGTTACTGATAATGACATCTCGCTTGCTCAGGCCTTTGTTTCTCTATTCCGATAGGTATATTAACTTTATGCAAAGATCTTTATTTAGTTTCTTATGTCGACGCTATATAGCCGCAGCGCACTCAGTCGGCTGCGAGCTCTTCTGCGTGTTTGACTTATGACAATTATAAAAAAAACAAAATAAAAGTCACAAAAATGCCTAGGTGTGTCTTATGATATTGTAAAAATAATTCCAAAAACACTTCCAAATGCGACGGTGTTATGAAATTAAAGACAAAACCAAGGAATATTTGGTTTTATTCCAAATAAATTGTAGCACATATTTGTCAATATGAAAAGGTATGACAAACGTATGACAATAATAATTGTTGACATTAATAGACAATTCGAGAGATGCTGAAGAAGGTCTTAATGTACACTACATTCATCCGGCCTTTAGAATTAACGGGGGACATAGTGCTTGAGATAATCTGGAGTTTTTCTTTGTCTTCCAGATCTTCTGGTCCGATCTCTCTCCTCATCACGAGTTACAGCTTCCTCTGTGCTAAAGCCCAGGGGCGAAGAAGGTGCCTCTTGTAGTACTTTTTCATCTTGGTGTAGAGGATCAGAATCGAAATCCTCCGTGTTCCGGTGTGATGAATCTGCTTCCATCCCTTCAACTTCGGCATTACCATTTGAACTCAATGGTGCCATCTCCGTTTCTAGTTGTGGTTCTAGGACAGTTACAGGAGTTTGAGGAAGTGGTGCTAAATGTTTGTTAGATACGGTAGCCTCCCGCCCATCTGCTAGTCTTACGTAAGAATACTGAGGATTAGCTTCAATCAATTCTACTTCTTCTACGTCCGGGTCATATTTAGACTGTTTTGTATAATTCTTCTTTAAAACAGGGCCAGGGCTTAGGAGCCACGTTGGAAGAGATTCACCGTTAGTACTCCGACGAGGGTGCTTAAAAAACCTTTCGTGGGGGGTCATGTTTGTGGACGTACACAGTAGTGATCGAATAGAATGTAGAGCGTTAGGAAGAACGTGTTCCCAATGATCAATATCCATTTGTTTCGACTTTAGGATCAGTCTTATCGTCTTCCATAATGTTCCATTTAACCGCTCGACTTGTCCATTTCCTTGAGGATTGTATGGAGTAGAACGACTACATGCTACACCATTCATCACTAAGAAATCTCTCAGTTCTTTCGACATAAACGCCGTACCTCTATCTGAATGGATATAATGCGGTGTCCCAAACATCTGAAATAAATCCTTAAAACATCCTATTACAGTCGCAGCGGATACGTCTTTAGTGATGTATGCAAAAGGAAATCTTGAATACTCATCAATAATAGTCAAAATGAAACGATTTTTAGTATGAGTAGGTAAAGGGCCTTTAAAATCGACATTGAGTCTTTCGAAAGGCGCAGTAGCCTTAATAAGATTTCCATTTATTCTTGCAAAGCGGGGTTTGATCTCAGCACAAATGCGGCATCCTGCAGTCATTTTCTTAACATCTTCGGAAGTGTAAGGTAAGTTCTTTGACCGAATCCAGTGAGTCATGCGTACAATACCAGGATGACTCATTGTATTATGCAATTCATAAAGTTTATTAGTCGTAACGCTTGAGCACACCCGAGACAGAGTATCAGCTATAATGTTCTCTCTACCTGGACGATAGACTATATCGTATTTGTAGTTAGATAACTCCAGACGCCATCTTTCTATTTTCTCGTTCTTTATCTTACTTTTATGTGACTGATTGAACATAAATGATACAGATCGCTGATCAGTGATGAGTCTAAAATGTCGCCCAGTTAAATAATGTCGCCACTTTCTCAAGGATTCAACAATGGCACAAGCTTCTTTTTCGACAGAAGAATGGCGTCGTTCAGAATCATTTAAAGACCTCGAAAAGAAAGCTACTGGTCGACCATCCTGCGAAAGAGAAGCAGCAAGAGAATGTTCAGAGGCATCTGTTTCAACAGTAAATTTAGCGTCTGGATCTACGGCATTGAGAATTGATTTCCGTATATCTGCTTTAATCCTTTGAAAAGATTCAATTTGTTCTTTAGTAAGTGGAAACTGTGTATTTCTAGCGAGCGAGTGGATCTTCTCGGAGAAGTTTCTTATCCACTTAGCATAGTGAGCAAACATTCCAAGAGCTCTTTTTAGAGATGGGGAATCATTTGGAACGGGTAAGTTCATTAAAGGACCGACACGATCCTCGTCTGGCTGAATTGAGTTATTTTCAACTTTGTATCCTAGTAGTTTAATAGATGACTGTCTATATACACATTTCTCCTCGTTTAACGTCAGGTTGTATTTATGGACGGCGTCTCTAAATCGTTTAAGATTTGTATCGTGTTCTTCAATTGTTTTGCCACAGATAGTTACGTCATCAAGATATGCATACGTACCCATTAGTTTTTCTTTAGTAATGATAAAATTGAGTGTTCTTTGAAAAGCAGCAACTCCATTAGTTACGCCAAACGGTATACGAGTAAATTGATAGAGGTTCCCGCATGCCTCAAATGCAGTATATAATCTCTCTGTTTTCAATAAAGGAACTTGATGGTAAGCACTTTTTAGATCGATCTGGCTATAGACATTATGTTGAGCAACTTTCGATACGATCGATTCTATATTAGGCAGAGGATACGCATCTAATTCTGTGAATCGATTAATCGTCAGTGAATAGTCTATCACGAGACGCTTACGATGAGTAGTACTTGTAGTAACCAACACTTGTGCTCGCCAAGGAGAATTGGTTGGCTCGATCACTCCATCATTCAAAAGTTTCTCGATTTCATTTTCAATAAATATCGTATCAGCTTCCGAGTGTTTCCTAGATTTAATTGCTATGGGCTTTACATTTTCAGAGAGGTTAGCAAAAAGAGAGACTTCGGGAACAGAAGCCGCCATAACATTGCATATTTTAAGAGGTTTCTTCGTACCTCCAAAGGTAAGTTCAACTGACGAGTGGTCACTTAATATATCATGTCCAATTATAATATCAGAGCAAAGTGAGTTAAGAATATAAAGAGGTTTCTGTCTATAGAAATGTTCATTCATTTTGAGATCTACAAAGCACATCCCCTTTACACAAGAAGTGTTGTTTTTGGAAGCTAAAGTTACATTTTCGTTCCAGGGAATGCGTTTTAATTTCAGTTCTCGAACAAGATTCTCATCTATAAAGCTAGTAGAGCTCCCGCTATCTATAAGAGCATCAGCTCTGTAATTATTGATAGTCACGACTATAGTAGTCTTTTTCAAGCTCATAGGGGAGGCGGCCGAAATAGCTCCTAGTAGTTCATTTTCCGATACGGCGGCGTTAGATGAGGCCCCGACTCTCTCACCCCTGCATACTTTGGCATAATGGCCCTTCTTGTTGCAATTAGTGCATGTGATATTAAATGCGGGGCATTTTATGCGTTGGTGGACTTGCCCACCGCAGAAGAAGCATTTCTTTTGGCGAAATTCAGTCGTCGTTTTCACAATATTATTGAAATCAATACTAGTAATTTTGTAGTCTTTACAGTTATTGTTTGCCAATTCAATGGAAAGGGCTTTATTAACGGCCTGATCTAAATTGATATCTAAACTTTGTAATAATTGTTGTCTGATTTCATTTGAATTAATCCCGGCAATAAATGCGTCACGTATGTATTCACTTTTGTGAGTTTGAGCATCTACAGCTTCAAAACAGCAATTTTGGGCGCGTTGCTGGAGCGTGCGCAAGAAATCTGAAATGCTCTCATCTGATTTTTGTACAGATTTTAACAGTATATATCTGGCATGAACCTTATTCTTTTCTTTAATATAAAGTTTGTCTAATAGCTTAATAGTTGAAACATAATCTTTCGCTTCACGAACGTGAATATAAACATTGTAAGATAAATTGTTTAATAGTAACCTTAGCTTGGTTTCTTCCGAAAAAGTTTCTTTTCCCATACCTTCAGTAAGATAGTTTGAGAATGTCGTTTTCCAATGTTCATACTTTAATTCAGCCTCTTGTCAATATGAAAAGGTATGACAAACGTATGACAATAATAATTGTTGACATTAATAGACAATTCGAGAGATGCTGAAGAAGGTCTTAATGTACACTACAGACGGCATAACATTTTATCGATTAGTATTCTTATTTAATTATTTTCAATTAAAATACGAACATTCAATTACTAGGCAAAGACGCGCGCAATGATATAATAAATAATAACTCAAAGCAGATATGTTACTACCGCGCGAATTGTGAAGCTTCAAATACAGGTCAATTGTCCGCTCCTTTATTTAGTCTGCATCGAACCATCGAACGCACTTCACGAACGTACCGCGTCTTGTCAAGTACCAAAATAAATTGAAAAAGCCGTCGTGTGTATTTAGAAATTGTACGAACTATGGCTCCAAAGTAAACAAAACACATGGAATCTCTTACCACTTATAAGAATGCAATAAATACCTCGATTGATTACATTTTCAATTATTTTTTCGAACAATCTGAAAAAATTGAATTTCCGCCATGGTTCAGGCAAAGAAAGTGACAGCGATATGGTTTTGACGCAAGAACGATAAGGATGGTTGCGCTGCTGCAGCCATAGAGTAGTTAGTGCAGACTCGCCACATGACTGTTAGATGGTGACTTAAATGCCTACAATTGCAGTTTATTTGTATTCTATTTTTATACGCTATGCGATGTCTTATGCAACTGTACTGTACTGTAAAATGAATGAGGAGTACATTTTGCTACCAATGATGAAGCAAAACAATTGAAGTATCGCATTTTAAAATCATTTTTGAATTCCAATGTTTTTGACTCGCTCTTAGGGGGGTATTACATTATAATTTATATTGGATCATTTACAGGATCATATTATATAGGATCCAATAAAAATTATCATTTTATCATATTATCTGCATATTACATTATCATATAACATTAATCCTATTTTACGTCATATGTTGTTTCAATAGCTAATGGGGAGCGCTAACGCTGACAGGTATTGACATCAGTGTTACTAGATCTCAGAGAATTCGATTTGTCAAAAGACATCGTCATTTTTAATATGGCTTGTTTTTTGTTATTTCAGCAAAATTATTCAAGTATATAATTAGAAAAAGAATTACATTACATTATTTGAAACATACTAACGAACAAGAAATTAAAAACTCTTTTTTTATATTAAATAACTGGCAACACCAATTTCTATGACCGTATTGGATCCAATCTCTCAGCAAATGTTAAAAATCTATGATCAAGGAAGAAATGAATCATTTATCTATGTTACATGATCCAATATAAATGACCCAATGATCTAGGATCCAATATAAATGATAATCTAATACCCCCCTTAGAACATTCAAAATAACAGACCCCTATTTTTAATCATAGAGCTCATCTCATACTAATATTATAAATGCGAAAGTGTGTCTGTCTGTCTGTCTGTCTGTTACCTCTCCACACCCAAACCGCTAAACCGATTTTGCTGAAATTTGGCATGGAGATACCTTGAGTCCCGGGAAAGGACATATGATAGTTTTTATCCTGGAAAAATGTACGGTTCCCGCGCGATAAACAAATTTTGGTGCAACGGAGTTGCGGGCTTCATCTAGTAATTGATAAATACACAAATATTCGTCTCCATTTGGCACATAAAAATAATCCGGAAATACAAAAAATTTCAAAGAGACAGAAAAGAAATAAATTAAATCTTTTTGAAGGTACATAAAATATGTATTTTATGTAGTAAAAAATGATTAAAATCGATAGCCTCGATCCTTCACGTGGTCTACTTCTTACCTGAACCTGTGCCAAATAACATAAAAATTGCTCCAGCAGTTCGCGAGATAAGCCCTTTCAAATAATTTCCCTCATTTTTTCACATTCTCCTATTAGTCTTAGCATGATAACATATTGCCTATAGCCTTCCTCAATAAAGGGGCTATAATATCTAACACTGAGAGAATTTTTCAAATCGGACCAGTAGGTAGTTAGCGCGTTCAAGTTAGCCCTTTCAAGCCTAGCCTATAGCCTTCCTCGATAAATAGGCTTTCTAATACTGAAAGAATCATTAAAATCCGTTGCGTAGTTTTAAAGACTAAAGGGAGCAAAGGGATATGAGGGAAAAAAGCGACCTTATTTTATAATAATATGTATAGATATAGATATTTATTATTACTTAAATATTTTGGTGTTAAAATTTTCAATTAATGTAAAAGTAACTCTTACATATTATGTTCTTTCATTTCTTACCTTATTTTAAAGCTGGCAACGCACCTGCAGCTCTTCTGATGTTGCGAGTGTCCATGGGCGATGGTAGTTGCTTACCATCAGGTGACCCGTTTGCTCGTTTGCCCTCTTATTTAATTTAAAAAAAACCTACTAATTAATATAATATACATATTTAGCCCGGGCATACGACCGATCCTAAAGTAATTACTCTAAAAAAATATTATGTAAATACAAAGAAACAAAAATTTACACGTTATATACCCCAAGTACTAATATTTTTAAAAATATTCAATGTGTACTTTTGTTTTCCTACGACTTTATTATAATATGTATAGAATATAGCACAAAGTTTAATAAAAAATAATCTAACAAACAATTAGTTTTATTCAATGTCTCTTCTGTTCAACAATAACAATATTCTCTTATTCTTTGTCGCGCATGCGCGCCGATGCGCCTGTCAAGTGCAATTCAAAACCATCTCAAAACATATAGTTATTCTATTCTATACCATTCATTACGTATTATCTGTCGCATTCATTGTTGTAACTATGGTAACCTTTAGATATGACAGAGGTAAGTACGTATTTGAATTTGAAAATTGTTTGGAAGCAATTTAAGCTGGAAGATAGTATGAACGTAACAGATCTGTATTTAGTAGAATATCATTGGACGCGCGCCATTTCGCATTATCATAGAGTAGTAGATTCAGAGGGGAATGTAGGCAGAATACAGATATCTATGATGAGACGACAATGAATGAAGTATTCAGGTAGACGAGTTTGTATTTCGGTAATATAAATACGGTATTACGTGTACATTATACATGCGTACATTATAATTGTATTTATAAATATTTAAGTAATTTAAATAAGGTAAGTATGTAGTGGACTTTGAATCCATACTTATTATAATATAACTAGCTCTCCCGGCAAACGTTGCTTTGCCATAATATGCCGTATTTCGCCCATATTATTTTACTGAAATGATTAAATAAGTATGTCACCATGGTAACGTCGATCGCTATCCCGTCGCATAAATTTAATGGTCGCCGTCAGTCTCAGGTTGTAATATTTTACTATTAGTTATTCTACAAATGCACTTATTAATATACTAGCGACCCGCCCCGGCGTTGCACGGGTATAAAATATATGTATAGCGGCTATATATTTTATACCCGTGCGACGCGACGCCGGGATCATTTTTTCAGTGACTATATTATAGCCACTAAAAATGATTAAAATCGATAGCCTATGGTCCTTCACGTGGTCTACTTCTTATCTGCGCCAAATAACATAAAAATTGCTCCAGTAGTTCGCGAGATAAGCCCTTTCAAATAATTTACCCCGTTTTTTTCTCATTCGAGTTGTTATATTATTATTTCGTTTATTTCTGCATGACTAAAAAGTTGGATTTCACTTAACTATTTTTAACTGAAATCCAATTCTTTAGTCATGCAGAAATAAACGAAACTTTGTTTGTATTCCCCTATCTTAGATGAGCCGCCATATTGGATGTAGAATGACATTACATTCGTTTTAGAGTTATTCTCAAAAAGTTCTTTCATTTAATATCCATACTGTTAATATAGGACGGCATAGAAAATAATTATTCCGCTATCTTGGATGGTCGGCCATTTTATATTTATAGTGATGTCACATACTGACTACTGTATTGTGCAATGTGCATAATCATTCAAACCAAACGTATATACAAAATTTCAGCTCAATCGGTTAAAATATTATATTATGTACATACATACTTCGAAATTGAGTTCAAAAATTCCACCCGAACTTACATAATAAAATCTTTTAATAATGTTTAGTAAAAACCTTTGTTTTATTTTATCCACTAACTCAAGTCTGCGTTCATTCGAGTGTAGGCACAAAACTTTGTCACTTCTGCGGTACTGATCTATAGCCATCACCGCCCCGCCTCTCACCCCTCTCATTCCTCAAGTGTGATGCCCGCTCTACACTCTCGCCGAGACTCGAGAGCTCTCTGGCGAGAGTCTCGTGCGAGAGCCCCTTGCCCGAGTGCGATCATGTACATTCTCGCTTAGTTCAATCGCAGTTAAGAACTCAGAGAAGATAGACGAAAACGACCATTCACCATTCACCATGCATCGAAAGATATCATTGTAATCCAAAGATTTATAATCATATTTAATTTTATTTCTCACAGATAATGACTGATAATGACGTTTATTATTGTTATTTTTCTGTTCTACACTGTCCAACGGCGGGACTAGTACTGAAAGACGCGAGAGTATAGTGTATACAGTAGTGCGCTCGCAGAGACACAGCGAGGCGGCCCGAGTGCGAGAGTGTAAATGGGTGCGCTCGCCTCGTCTCGCCTGTCTCGGACCCTCTCGGTCCGTTGTCGGTATTTTGCGCCCGAGACAAAGGGTCTCGCGAGGAAAACGAGCGCACTACTGTACACTCTCGCGTCTTTCAGTACTAGTCCCGCCGTTGGACAGTGTAGAACAGAAAAATAACAATATTAAACGACATTATGAGTCATTATCTGTGAGAAATAAAATAAAATATGATTAAAAATCTTTGGATTACAATGATATTTTTCGATGCATGGTAAATGGTGAATGGTCGTTTTCCTCCATCTTGTCTGAGATCTTTACTGCGATTGAACTAAGCGAGAATATACATGATCCCACTCGGGCAAGGGGCTCTCGCACGAGACTCTCGCCCGAGAGCTCTCGGCGAGAGTGTACAGCGGACATTACATGTTTTTTGTTGGCAATAGCAACTCCATACATCTCAATGGTAAAACAGGGCGCCGCGGCAAAATAGTCTTGCAAGTGCGCCGCAGGCTGAAAAATATTGGGAAGCCCTGACGTAGACAAAAAAATTAAATATTTACTTTCTTTTAATTTTATTATTATTTATTAAAGTACAAAATATATAATTAAGGATTTTGTGAAAATTTCAAGTGCTTAAATATTACCATTATTAATTACGAGCAAAAAAAGGCCAAAAAAATCACGTTTCTTGTATGGGCTCCCTTGAATATTAACTTTATTTTATTTTTAGTATTTGTTGTTGTAGCGGCAACAGATAATATACCATACACAATCTGTGAAAATTTCAGAAGTCTAGCTATAGCAGTTCTTGAGTTACAGCCTGGAGACAGACAGACGGACAGACAGACAGACACACAGACGGACAGACATCGAAGTCTCATGAATAGGGTCCCGTTTTCACCCTTTGGGTACGGAACCTTAAAACACTGATTTTTAAGCTGTTGGAATTTAGATCGTCGCCAATGAATCACCCCCCTTAGATCTGAATTTGACGAGCTTCTGCAGTGGCCAGGATAAGCCAGGCTACAAGATCCTGGTATCGCTCTTTATAAGTTTAATAAATAAAACTTGAAATGCTATGTAACACATATATTATTAAATTATTATTTATTATAATTTGGCTAAACACGTGAAATATTATACTTACATAATAATATAATTTTATAAGCACATCAATAATTATTATCTTAAATATAATATGTTATGTTGCAGTGTATAAAATTCTGAAATATAACAAATTAAAGGAAAAGCTCTTTAATTATATTTTTATTATACCTTAGGGCCTTATCACACTGGCGATTAGCGAGCGGTTTGAAAGCGACGTGATTGCGCAGCGTGGCGTGGACGCCATTTTGTACACTCGTCTAGGGAATTCCCTATTAAACGTGGACGCCATTTTCTACACTGGTCTAAGGAATTCCCTAGGCGAGTGTACAAAATGGCGTCCACGCGACGCGATTGCGCAGCGCGACGAGTGTAGAAAAAGGCGTCCACGTTTAATAGGGAATTCCCTACACGAGTGTACAAAATGGAGTCCACGCCACGCCGCGGAGACGCTGCGCTGTAGCGGCGTACGCGCTGCGCAATCGCGTCGCTTTCAAACCGCTCGCTAATCGCTAGTGTGATAAGGCCCTTAGGCTGTGTTCAAACCAAACTGACTGTAAGCCACCGAATGTGAGCAGGTGGAGCAGGCTCACTGTGATCCCCAGTGGTCAGTCTGAACGTGAAAATAAACGGTATCGAATGTTGGCGCCTATAGTGCAGGCGCCAAAGGCAGTTGAGTATGCAAAATGTGAGGACCGCATTCTATAAATAGTTTTGACCTCAGAAAAGCTTGCAGATTATGATTCTGAATTGATTCTTGTTCCGTCCAATGGGTTGTTTTCTTTTTATCATCTCCCGGTCTACTACGCCTAGCGTAATAACGCATTGTCGGTTAGGTGTGAACGAAAAAGTTAATATGTATGGAAATACAATAAGCTACGTAACATTCGCTCACATTCGGCGGCTGACGTTCGTTTGGTTTGAGTTTTGAACACGGCCTTAGGCCGTATTTCCACTGAAGCGGAGCGGAGCTTGGCGGTGCCCAAATTGACCAATCGTGCTATTCCAGCGGAGTGACAGCGAAGCAGAGCGAAGATTTCGAGCATGGTGATTGGTCAATTCGGCACCGCTAAGCTCCGCTCCGCTTCAGTGGAAACAGGGCCTTAGGCGGCGTTCCATTGAAGCGGAGCGGAGCTTAGCGGTAACGAATTGACCAATCACCATTCTCGAAATCTTCCCTGTCATTCTGCTGGAATTAGGAATAGCACGATTAGTCAATTCGGGCACCGCTCCGCTTCAATGGAAACGCAGCCTTATACTGAACACAATAATTACTGCATTACATGTGAAAGGCTTAGCACGGCACGTCGTCGTCGCCGCCGCGCCGCGCCGGGCCGTTAAGACGACAGCCGTATGCATGTGAAAAGGGCCTAAGATTATGTCAGGGCACGGTTTAAAGAGATTTTAAACAGGCCTGTTGACTAAAAATGTTGCAATGTAGCACAACCTGATAAAACAGTATAAATATATATATAATATAACAGTATAAATCGCACCCAGTAGACTATTATAATTTATAATACAAAATGTACCCAATATACTTTTAAAATAAAATATTCTTATTTCTTTTGTATACCACTGTTAAAATACATAAAGACTAAAGAGACAAAATTTACACTGCAACTTCTTATGGTTTATACTTAGTACAAATAAACAAAATATAAATTAATAATATTACCTAGTTAAGTAAAGGCATAAAGCGCTGTCCCTCTATGGATGCTGGACAACCTTAAATAAAAAAATTGCAGTGACTTTCTAACATACAATATATTAGGTATATTACATACTACGCCGAACATGATCTGTTCAGAGTTCTTTTAATTATTATTCTGATCATTACTGTTCAATATTAAATACATGACTATCATCCCTTTTCATTTCTACGGTAAAAATATATCTTATCAACATGATTGTTGTTACATTTTTAAGCCATAGACATTTAATAGCTATTAGCACGCATTTTTGGCACATTGTCTTCCCTTACGCAAAAACATGCTCATTATAGTTACATATTAGGTATTATATATACTTAATTTTTTGTGTACACAATTTCGATATTTTTACTGTAAGAGAGTAGTATATTTTAACTGTACTTCATAATATATATAAATATAATATGTACTTACATATTATAAAATAAGTACATAGTAGCTACACATTATTCTAAAACAGTGTTTCCCAATTGGTGGATTGTGGCACGGTACTATTAAAAAAATCCCTTGTTTTAAAAAGCAATTAGTAAAAAATAAGCAATGGCAAAAGCAAGCTACAAAGTACAATACAATAGGCTTGATGACTAATTTTTTTTCTTATTGGCAATTGAAAGACCCTTATAAAATAGATACTTCGCTGAAAGACTCTCATAGCTTAAAAATTCACCAAGATATGAACAATTCAAAAATCTCATAAAATAAACCTGCCCGAAACGCTCCATACAAAGTGCTACGAAAGACTGACGTCAGTCTTTCGTAGTTTGTACGCATCGAGAGGGAACTTTGTTCGATATGTATATTAAATATTGCATTTATGAAAGTGGTTTCATACCAAACGTTGCTTTTAATTGCATAAGTTATCGAATGGT
The DNA here is from genome assembly GCA_937595015.1 of Polyommatus icarus. Lineage (NCBI taxonomy): Eukaryota > Metazoa > Arthropoda > Insecta > Lepidoptera > Lycaenidae > Polyommatus > Polyommatus icarus. The sequence continues at coordinate 15,405,578 of OW569326.1, forward strand.
ATACAAAAATTAAGAAATTTAATTGAAAAAAAAATCGACTTGATTATCCAACTTTGAAGGCGCCTAACAAAAAAAAAAAATACAAAATATGCGATCGAGCTGAAATTTTGGTAACGCTTATTTTTTACCGTACTTTCTTTATTTTATTAACAAAATTCGCTAATCTGACCTTGTCATCATCCCTATTATTATGTATATGGTTATATTAAAAATATCTACATAGATCATTAAATGTGTATTTTATGCTTGGGTTTAAAACTAAGTGGCCACAAAGAGACAATGTGATATTTGGACGTGACCATTTATTATTTTGGCAAGCCGGGACAAGGTTTAGATTACATTTTATCACGCCAATACTAATAGAAGGAAAATACGGAAAAAAAATTTTAAAGGACTTATCTCGCGAACTACCCACTGGAGCAATTTTTATGTTATTTGGCACAGATAAAAAGTAGACCACGTGAAGGATTATAGGCTATTTTTGTGGGCTAATTTTTCTGTGAAATTCCTAATTTACGCGGAACGTCTAGTTAGGTATAGATATCGAGCAAAATATGGCAGAATAACCACGTTTGTTGTATGTATGCGTTACTTCCAGGCGTTGCACAGGCATTTCAAAGATAAAAATACTTTTAAATTATTGTCGTTTGGTCTGTTTGCAAAAGCGGGACAATTTCGGCCTCGCGGGGGACAGCGGGACAGACTGCCTGAAAGCGGGACTGTCCCGCCCAAAGCGGGTATGGTCACGTTAGCCATGGGCCATTGCAGAACAATGTTTGCGAAACACTGTTCCTTCTAAAATAAGTATATTATTTTAAATGAGATAATATAATTTCTTTGTTTTCTATTTATTGGTTATAATTAGTATAGTAGATTATTAATATATTGTGAGATCTAGATAGGAATAATTCGATTTTGTTACAGCAAGTACAGCTTAATATTAATACATAGCATAACAATAAGTACAACGGCGTCGCCAAAGGGGGGGGGGGGGGGGGGGGGGGGTTGATTTGCTTGAAGTTCAAGCCTTGAACAATCATTCCCGTACGTCGAAACTCGAATGAATTCACCAATTCCACTCTAATTCATAGACAATGAGAAAAGTATGAATTGTAGTAGGTAAGTAAAGTCAACTTGCCCCCCCTGCGCCATCGGCTGGCGCCGCCCTTGCAATTCAATATTATATTTTATACTTAAAGTACCTACTATATGGTACTATCTTAAAATTTATCAAATCATAGTCTTTACTTTCTCATAAAAAAGCACCATAATATAATATTATTCATATTAGAAAATTAAATTATTTTTTCATAACAATAAAATATTTTATAAAAATATCAGATCACTTTATATAAATGTAAATAAAATATTATCATTAATTATTACATTTTAAAGTCTATAGATAGACATCATATTGTTTTGTAGTCTACTTGTTTGGTGTTGTTGAAGATGAAGACAGCTATAGGTGTACGTACAATGTACATACAATTAGTATGGTGTAGGTATTTATGAGAGATGGTATATCTATCATAAATGAAGTAACACACATATGGAGCAGAAGGTATACCCGAGGAAATTGATACTAGGCAGTTGACGAACCTACGGACTACGTAGTTCGGTCAGCTTATGTCAATTCTATGTTAGCTGTGATCAGTCAGATGAGTTTGACTTAACGCGAAAAAATTACTTAGGTCCACCATCTGCATAAGAATCAACTTCTCTGATAGTACATCTAAAATCTAAATGTAATAAGTGGTCTACGAATAATAAAACCAGGAAACGTAACTCCCATACTAATACAGTTTTAATTTTGGTTCCATTCGAACTGTCATGTAACGTCAGCCTTTGTACAGCTCAAGGTCACCTAAATATTGCAAATGTATGAAAAGTGAACGTAAGGTACACTTTTTTGACAAGTATTTTGGAGCATGTTTTTTGACGGAGTTACTCTTCCTTAGTTTTTTATTATTCATAGTAAGTGGTTCAAAAATAGGTAATATTTTGATTTTATTAGACTTTTGCGAAATAAAAATGTAAATAAATTATATTTTATAATTTTTAGTTTTTTTTTTTAAAAAACGAAATTCCACTACATATAATAATATTATGTAAAGTGTAGACTGTTAATGTGACTTGAATCTTGAGTCCATAATATTATTATAAAAGGATATCAATATTAATATGATATTGTTACAAACTCTTCCATGAAATACATAAAAATGGTGCGAACTATTTTATGATAGTGCTCCTGTTTTACAACAGCTATAATAATATAATAATAATATTTTTTACATCAAGGTGAAAAAAGTTGTAAATATTAAAAATCAGCTTAAAAAGTTTATTTAATATTAATACACAAAACTATTTCTTATAAATAGTTATTGTTTTAATAGGAATATTTTAAACAAACATACAATTCATCAAAAATTGTGTGATTGGATATGTTGGTTAGTGTGCTGTGTGTGATGTGATGTGTGATCAGTCTAAAATAATAATTAAAAACAGCTACCATACAAATTATTATAATGCAGTTTATGATTATAACGATGGAATAATTTTTCTAGATTTACATAATAAAATTTCTTTTCTAAAATATATTATAGTACCTATTATGTTGTACTAAATTTAATTTCCTACTAAGCGAGAGTAAACTCTTTTTAAATGTTCTTTGATTACATTTTTAAGTTACGCAATAATTAAATAACATTAAATTTACTATACTAAACTTTGCTATAACATTGTAAACTAATATTTTAATAAACATAACTTTAATATATTATAACTACACAGAAAAAGTAAATTAAGCCACAACAAAATCATTACTATAGCTTTGGTTTTATAGAATTATTATGACAAAAATTGAACAATAAGTTGCATCTTTCAGGTTATTGATTAAGCTCATATTTCATTGTTACTTTAATTAATTAGAACATCCGAGTCTTTCTTTTATGCGGAAATACACTTTAAGACTTGGACGCAGTATAGTAAGTATCATAGTGATGAGAACCAGAACTAAACTAATATAACGCAAAACATCTCCATTTCCAGATGCATTCCACCAATTTGAGAAACAACCCAAAATTATTGTAATTATTCCCAACGAGAATGTAAGTAGCCCTATTGAAGAATGTAGTATTTTTGTGTAAAGGGGAGCTATGTAGTGTTTTAGTTTTAAGCTGTACAAAGCTCCGAGGCCTCCGAAACTGGTGATGATCATAAATATGAAAGAAGCTAGTCCAAATTTTCCATGTAAGGTTTCAAAATGATCTTTGCCATTTATTATTTTATTTGAAAGTATTATAAGAAAACCTATAAGAATAATAATTATAGCAAATACTTGAATGACCCAGTGCCTTGCACTCCTCAATCGAATCGGCATCCATTCTGTAGCCAAGTCCCCCGGTGTAATAGCATTTACGGCTGATGTCATCAAAATGAGCCACTGAAAATATAATAATTATATACATATTTTTTAAATTTAATCCTTCAGGCTCCACGCAGGCACCGGTAATCATGAGAACAAAAGAATACAATGTGAATTCCTAGAACCTCCGATCGAGGATTAATTTGCTATTTATTTCAAATTTTGTATTTATCTGTATAACATAAATCAAATACTTATATATGAGGTATTAACCTAACAAGATAAAAATGTAATTTTAAGGATTAGTAAGTAAAATGTCTGTTTACAAACCAATTTGTTTAGGTTTAATAGTACTGCTATTATATGCTTCTAATTTAATTTTAACGCAATTAATGTATAACTTTAATATTATTATGATCCTACAGATACTGATATTGTGAGTAATTATAATAATTAAGGTTCTTACCCCAACGGACATAAGAATAGGATGGAACGAAAACAAAGATATCCCATTTTTAAAACAACAGTAAGTTATTATTAAAATGAACACGAACGCACAAATATTACTGATTAAATTCATAAAGCTAGGTTTTGTTTCATCATTTGGCGAGATCAATTGCGCCCTCTCAGAGCTTCTTTCGGCTCCTGGCATGTTTGTTAATTTATTCAAGTAGATATTTGTAGTTATTTCTTAATTATGCACTGTATTTTAATCAATATTAAATAAATTGTGTTAAAATTCACAACTTTGAAGCTTTTTGAGTTAAGATTGAGGTATTTAGAACAGTGTTGCCAGAGTATACTCAGCCCAGGTTGCCATTTGTAGGTTCAAATGTTGCCATTTGAAACCAAATGTTGCCATTTGAAACCAAATGATTCCATTAGAAAAAAAAACCTGTAAAAAACGTGTGCCTTTTATAAAAATATATTTAAACCTACCTATTGAGTACTGTTTTATTGCTCTGCATTTTGGTTGATAAAAATTTAAATCGAAAAAAATCATGTTTTCAAAAAATGTTAATCCTTTTGGTTGATAAATAATTGATTCCACAAATTTTTTTCTCCTCATAAATTTAAAATCATTTTTTCCTGAAAATAAAAGCATTATAAAATATAAATAAAAAGATAAAAATTAACAAAAAAATTAGACTCCATTTTACAAAAATATTAAAATCCATCCAGAAATCCAATATTAAAACATGCAAAAAATAAACATCCCAACGTTAAGAGCTTATTCCACTTATCCTAGCTGGGATCCTAGCTAGAATCCTAGCTAGGATAAGTGGAATAAACGCTTTTATTAGTGGTTGGTTAATAATGGTTGCATCTGTTCTCGAACCTACTGTAAAGCCGGCTGTACACTCTCGCCGAGACACAGCGAGGCGGCCCGAGTGCGAGAGTGTAAATGGGTGCGCTCGCCTCGTCTCGCATGTCTCGGACCCTCTCGGTCCGTTGTCGGTATTTTGCGCCCGAGACGGTCTCGCGAGGAAAACGAGCGCACTACTGTACACTCTCGCGTCTTTCAGTACTATTCCCGCCGTTGGACAGTGTAGAACAGAAAAATAACAATAATAAATGACATTATCAGTCACTATCTGTGAGAAATAAAATTAATTATGATTATAAATCTTTGGATTACAATGATATCTTTCGATGCATGGTGAATGGTGAATGGTCGTTTTCGTCCATCTTGTCTGAGTTCTTAACTGCGATTGAACTAAGCGAGAATGTACATGATCGCACTCGGGCAAGGGGCTCTCGCACGAGACTCTCGCCCGAGAGCTCTCGGCGAGAGTGTACAGCGGGCATTATGTAGACGTGTACAGTGTACACCGAACACAGATGTACACTTGTTGAATGTTGAGTCTTCAATCAGTAAGAGCGCATTTTCATTATGGCGCATTTTCACTGGTCGAAAGGGCCTGCATGCGGGGTGCGGGAGATTTCTAAAATGCAGGCCTCAACCAATCAAAATGCGCCATTAGTTGTCATAGACTCCCCGGTTGCTGTATACCGCACGAGTTAACGACTAATGAAAATGCGCCCTTAGTCGTTAACTTGTACGGTATACAGCATGCGGCGAGTCTATGACAATTAAATACTAATTATTGACAACTAATGGCGCATTGTCATTGGTCGCGGCATGCGTTTCAGAAATCTCCCGCACCCCGCATGCGGGCCCTATCGACCAGTGAAAATACGCCATTAAATTGGTTTTTCAAATAGGGCTATAGGTAGCTTCTTCGATTAAAACAATAAAGAGGACTTACCAATAGATTTAAAAACAAAAGTATTAGAAAACCACGAAAAAATTTCCTTTGCATCGCACTACTCAGTGCACACAGTCACACACAAAGAATTTATTTAAAACACTTTACACTACGTATTAATTATCTGCTCGGTGGTCACAAAGTTTCATCCACTTTTGTTTGTACATACTTTTATCTCGAGCTTCACCAAAGTAGACCTTTTATTGGTAGAAATATGGGTACAATTTGTTTGTCTAAAATATAAGTATTGTTTTCATTTGGGAATAAAAATGCGTTCAAGATTTTGATTTTGTTCAATTCGATGAGTTCAGTTCATCTGCGAAATATAAGTATTCGATATTTTTTTACCGATGATCGCGCGACAAGTCGATAAGTTGCCAAAAAGTTGCCATTTGAGCTCGGTTGCCGTTTGGTTGCCACGAAGGGTCAAATGTTGCCAAAATGGCAACCAAAGTTGCCAAATGGCAACGCTGATTTAGAATTTCTTTTCATTTTTTTCAATTATCATTGAAAAAAATGTCTGAAATGAGTGTTACCAATGCCAAAAAATATTTACCCTTCAAATTTCAATCCAAGTTAAAATAATATAAATAATAATAGGTGTCAATTTATTCTTTTTTGCAAAACTGATATCAAAAGAAGTAATTTGGGACAAACACCTACAGAGATCTATTTTAGGCGGGCGGGCACTGGTGCCACCTTCCTTCGCTACGCTGCTAGGCCACCGGACCCACCTACGAGGGCGATATCTAGGGCCGCCATTTCTTTTTCAGTTTTCTCCTAATTCTGCGGCCACACATGCGTCGTGCTTGAGACGATACCATTGGACGATCAGCGTGTATCATCCAATGGTTTCGTCTCATAGCACGAAGCATGTGCAGCCACGGCATAACACAACTTATTTCTTTTTTCTTAATCTCACTTAGTTTCCCCCTTAATTTTGGAAAAACATCCATAGTTAGTAACACCGACGGAAAATTACTCTACAATCTATGAAGTTTCATAGACAATTACAGCTGTCATCTGTCAGCTCGTGCTCTTTTTTTCAAGTGGAAATGTCAACAGCCTTGACATAATATTATTAGGTTTAAAGTTGCCAGTTACGTAAAGCTGCCTGAAAAAAACCATTTTTAAACATCTTTCAACAAATAAATAATAATATGATTGGTACCTAAGCTGTAACTTAGAACTTAAAACAGTTTCAGTATGAGATAACATTACAGACAGTTAAGTAACATAAATACAAAAATAGTTCCGAACGTTTCGTTTAGTTTAGAATGAAAGTTAAAAAAAAATATATAGTAATGCAAAAAGTAGTTTTGAACAATGGCATCCCATTCTGTCATCTGTGCACGAACCGCGGTCCGCGAACGAACGTGTACGTATAGGAAGTAGGAACTTGTCGAAACTTGTCAATTGGCAGTCACTTTGTGTTCATTGTTGCATTGCGTTTGTTTTCTCATTTGACGGTATGAATTTTATTAAAGATAACGATAAAATATGTTTTACCTGCCGTTCATGCTTTCACAATAAAACAAAAAGTAAAAAAGCTTGTCGTTGCATTTTTTGGAAAGTCGTAGCGAGTGAATAAATATTAAATTGATTACTGGTCTCCAGATCAGTAGCAAGTTGTACAAGTTCTACACGACACTACTTTGCTGATGAGTTTTAAATTTTATAAAACTATCCTTTGTGTAATGTGACTATCAGTGAGTTTTTACGTTGTCAGTGTGCAGGAACAGTACAGTGTAAATATTTATCGGATTCAGGAGCAAGAAAAAATTAAGATGTTGAGGTAAGCATACCTAAATTATTTTCAAGCCGATATTCTTGTTGTAATTCTGCCAAAAAATTATATGTTGTCTATAATAAAATGTAATATATAGTCATAATTTTTAATAGTAAATATTTGTTTTATTATTATGTAACATGAACCCAAATTAAAATAGTTTTTAAAAAATATTTTTGTCTTGGTGAATTTGTACTGATTGCAATAATAATTGTTCTCTTCTCTAGATACATAATAAGTAGACATCGGATTATCTGCATTTGCATACTTGCATATGCAAATGCATATAACGGCACATTTTAGGCGTCAGTGTATATTTTGGCAATTTTTCGTTGATAGTGCATATTTTGGTAGTTTTATGCCCTTGTAGTCTCCACACTAGCTAACATGATACACAACGAGGCCACAAAACAGAGGTAGAATAGATTAAAAACACTTCAAATATGTGGCTCCATCCCCAAAAACTTAAAAGAATGCAATACACCCGATAGGTACAATATCTTTCTAGAAACAAAAGGAAAATGTTGGTAAAAATTATTATTGGTGCTGTATAAACAAAAGCTCTTCAAAAATATCATAAATTTTAATGATAAGTAGTGTCCGACCAAAGCTTCGGCTTCGGCCAAAAAAACCACCTTCGGCTTCGGCCAAGCTTTGCCAAAGGTCCGAGCAACCGTCAAAATTGAACGAACTGTTACGAAAGACTGGGTGAGTCGTGAGAGAGCGACGGACCAGTCCTGCTCGTGTATGCAGAGGCCGCTGGGAGTCACTGTCAAATACAATAAACAAACACTAACTTAATAAATCATTTAATTATTTATTAAGAAGTTTTATTTTTTATTTTTATTTTAAGCTTTCATTTTCCTTATTACACCTTTTCTCTATTTATTTACTTTTTCTTCTTATATATATTTTAATCTACATAAGGACCGCCTTTGGCGGTAAAAGCCTCCTCCAAATTTTGCCATTTTTTCCTGTCTCTAGCCAGTCTCGTCCATAGGACTCCAGCTACTTCTAAGATATCGTCTTTCCACCTTTTGGCTGGCCTACCACGCCTTCTGGTTTTGTATATAGGGCTCCAGTTAGTCACAGTCTGTGTCCATCTCTCATCTGTGGTTCTTTGAATATGGCCTGCCCATTTCCATTTCATGGATAGTATGTGATTTTTTCAATTTTTTTCAAAGGTTTGACTTCCATATGTTAAGCAAGCTGGTGTTAGGCAGATGTTCATGGCTTTGGCTTTTAGTTTTATTGGTATTTTTCCTTTGAACAGTTCCTTCATTGACCAGTATTTGTTCCAAGTTATCTTTATTCTCCGTTCAATTTCTTTATCAGAACAGGAATTGAAAGAAATAATATGTCCCAGATATACATAGTCTTCTACATACTGTACTGGCTCTGACTCAATAAATATTTGTTTCTTGCATCGGTTTGTCATTATTTTTGTCTTGTCTTTGTTTACTTGTAGACCCACGACCTTGCTATGTTGGATATTAAGAAGTTAGTGATTGTTTATTTTATTTATTAGTCTAGTTTTGGTCTAGTCGAATAAAACAAAGACTGATTGATTGGTCAAATTATTGATATTTCTGAAATAATAAAAAATATATTATTGTAGGATGCGTAAGCGGGAGAGATTTCTGCTGGAACTTATTCAGGGTGCTTAGGGATAAATCATACTAAAAGTCCTGAAGTCTAGGAGGTGAGCCGGAGTGAGGGGAGAGTGCCTAAAGTCTCAATTTTTGGTTTTTGGCTAATAACTAAAAAACGATGTGTTGTAGCAAAAACATTCTACGATGAAAGAAAACTTGTTAAATTCTCTATCATTTTGATTCTATACATTTTTTCCGAATTCTAATCCATTTTCGAACTACACATTTAAGTCATTCCTTAAACTTAATTAATTATTTGTAGTCTACAAATTATTAACTAATAAATAAATCACGAAATCACAAATTTTTATTACCATAGCTCTTAATCAACTTCTCTATGAGACAGTCAATATAGAGGTAAACCTTCAATATTGAAGTTTTAAAATAAGTACTTAATTTTAATATTAATTGTAGCTCGTAGACAATATTGAACATAATTGTATTCAAAAAAGATAAAACCAACTTCAAAATTATATGTAATATTCTACTTGACCTATATTTAATTTCATTGAAAAAATTGCATATTTCTAGTAGAACCTGGACTAGGAAACCGTTTTTCACCCTTATCATCAAATAAAAGCTTATGATTGATAAATAAAGTCGATTTGAAAATATGATTTTATGAAAATAGGAATTGCACGTACTTCCGATTTGGATGTGACGTCATCCCATTTGTAATTTAATATCTTTTATTTATCGCGCTCGTTATATGTAAGTTTATTTGTACATAAATAATATGAATAAGCCTAGAAAGATTTATAAAATATATTTTCTTGAATAATTCAAATAAAACATCAGTTTTATATATTATCTCCATTTATTGTAGCTGGGAAATGAAATGGCCAAAGCTTTTCTACAAAAGTGTTCAACATTGCAAATGATTTCTAAATTCTTTTCTATTTTTTTGGCACTATTAGACTCGTACGCTTAGCACATAAAACTTTTTTCCAATAAAGAAAGTATAAAATACAAAAAACATGACGTCACACTATGGCGGTACAATGGCGGACAGTGTTTTCGGCGCCATATAAAAGGTATATTTTTCTATCAACATTTTTATGGGTTTCTACTGTTTAAAATATAAAAATATTAGTTTTTTGGTGAAAATGAATGATTAAGAAGCAATTAGAATGAAGAAAAAAAATTGGTCAAGTAGCCTATTGAGAAATAAAACTCCGTATCTCCAAAACTACTGAACCGATATTGTTGAAAATTGCACTATTCTCTAAGTAGAACAGTACCTAGTACAACAAAAAAGAATTACTGAAATCGGAATGGTAGTTCCAGAGATATGCGAACACAAACATAAAAACATACATACATACATGTTCAGACGCTGATACAGATTACAGGCTAACATAATAATATACGAAAATTAGGCAGTTCTGGAAATATTATTACATACATACGCGTCGAATTGATAACCCCCTTTTTTGAAGTCGGTTATTTTTTTTTTTTATTGAATAAGGGGGCAAACGAGCAAACGGGTCACCTGATGGTAAGCAACTACCGTCGCCCATGGACACTCGCAACATCAGAAGAGCTGCAGGTGCGTTGCCGGCCTTTTAAGAGGGAATACGCTCTTTTCTTGAAGGTTTGCAGGTCGTATAGGTCCGGAAATGCTGCTGGTGACAGTTCGTTCCAGAGTTTTACAGTGCGCGGCAGAAAGTTACGCGAAAAACGCACTGTGGAAGACTGTCACTCATCAAGGTGATGAGGATGGTATGTTTTTCGCGTGGGACGATGGCGAAAAGTTGCAGGTGGTCTCGGCGTAATTCCAAGGGGTCAAAGCTGTTTGAAACACTATGGCAATCAACAATTCGAGCGGCCCTTCGTTGAATACGATCCAGAGGGAGCAGTTGGTATTTTGGCGCCCCTGCCCAGAGATGAGAACAATATTCCATATGAGGCCTTGTAGAGTTGTAAGCGTTGGTCCGGACTGAAGTACTGTCTCGCTTTTAATTATTACTTAATTTTAATCATTACTTAATTTTAATCATTACTTAATTTTATTCATTACTTAATTTTAATTATTACTTTATTTTAATTATCATTTAGTTTTAATCCATATTTAATTTTAAATGTTACTTAATTATTATAATTATTACTAATTTTAATTATTATTTAATTTTAAATATTACTTAATTTTAATTTCAATGTTACAACACTAGTAACTCTCCGGTTGGAGAGTTACTAGTGTTGTAACATTGAACTTGTCTTACGCGTTTTGTATGGTTTTTCAATCAACACGAAAATCTGGCGCGAGTTTCACAGTTTTTACCGATTTTTGCTTTTTTGCTCGATATCAATAACGATAATAGGTAGGCTCTTGAAATTTGTCATAGAGTCCTTGACTATATGAGTTCTTTATTAATTAATAAAACCAATAAAAGATTAATAAAATTAATCCCATAGAAAAAACACAATTATTGACCTTATTTTGCTCTGTAACGGTACGGAACCCTCTATGAGTGAGTCCGACTCGCACTTGGTCTATAATTGCCTCGGCGTGCTCGCCGCAAACGAATGCCCGAAAAATAATAGTTAATTTTGTTATATATTTAACTTTTCATCGAGGAAACGGGAAAAACGGTTTAAAAACGTTTTAAGGATCAAAAACGAAAAAATCATAACGTTCTCAAATAGTGTTCCTAATAGCGTTCTGTTCCGAACGAAAACGAAATATAACGTTCTTTAGGTACTTAAGGCGATAACGTTTCGAAAAATATAACGTTTTTCGAGCCCTGGTTTTTAGATATGAAATACGTACTAATATCAATGTTATATTGTATATATAGTTTGCTCACGCAGGACGAGTGCAAAATAGATGATAAGCTATTGCTATCAAAATATTGATTAATATTGTTTTTGTAAACTATGTAAGCAGCAACCGTAAAAGACACCGAATTATCTACTCCGACCTCCATCACATTTTTTCCCATAACTTCCAGGACCGCAAATTTCCGCAGCAATTTTTTTTTAATTTTTCATTTATGAATAGTTAGGCTATCAAATAACACATAAAGTTTCGCGTGGGGAGACGTGGGTAAATATGAAAACCTTCGACGAAAAAAAAATAAGTGAAAAATAAGGTATGTCAATTTTTAAGTACTTACTCAAAAATAAAAAGCATACTAAAAAAAGTTAATAGCTCATTATTTGTGAAAACTTTTAAATGGCTTATAGTTACAATTTAGTTAAGTGAATTTGTTATTTGATAGCTGTAAGTTTTCCGAAGAAATAAAAATAAATAAATAAATAAATAAATTAATAAGAACATAAAATATCCTTTTTAAAAATGTATAAAACCGCATGCATGTGCTAAATACTTTTACTCGTATGCGAACATTTGAATGAGCCATCCGCTACTTCAACTTACTTCAACCTATGAAAAAAATATATTTATGCAGTTTAAGTACAAAAAAATGTCTGATTAGGATTATTTGGTTATTAGAGTATCGAATGCAATAAATATTTCATTCAAATTGGTATATTTTAAAAACCATTTATGATATGCTCTAGTTCTACCATTTTCCATAGTGCGTCGGCGGGATTCGAACCCGCGACCCCCCGCTTGAGCTACCAAAAGCCCACCAACTGAGCCACGGGTCATCAAACAATTTTTTTTTGACGTGATAAGATAACGTCTTATAATTCGATATGGGGTGCGCGCCCGAAAAACGTGACAGTTCACACAGGTGTTTTGACTTTGTTGAAACGTGACAGTTGCAACAGTTGTTTTGACTTTTGAGACCATTTTGTACTGAATTTTTCTCTAATCAACTGCTCAACGTGTGTTTAAATCTTTTGTAGTAAGAAGTCGTGCACATTATATATGCGGCGTTGTCATAAAATATCATAATTTACTATCTATTTATTTTAATATTATAAATATAATATGTACTTACTTACAGTGTACATTTCGAGGCTTACTTTCGAGTAGCTATGTCATAATAAAATTTCCTTAATACGCGCTCTTAACGCGGCTAATCTGTTGTCGGTTAATATGTTTGTTGAAAGTGAATGTTTTTTACTTTTTGTGTGGTGTATTCTGGTGCCAGGCACTAGAATGTCGAGCTGCCGGCCGGCTGTACAGGGTGAGTCACAACTCACACTATCGCCCATGCCGCTGCCCTCTGCTCTACCATCAAAACGGATTTACTTGCTAGTTTTTGTAGATAAAATTTACCTTATAAAATTAATCGTTACAAAAAAAAAGTAACAACATTCATATATCCTCCATCATTATCCGAAACTTGTTAAACTAATATGTATTCTGTGCCGAAACCACAAATATGTATTATTATAAAATTTTAATATTAATAGTTATGTAAAGCAGGTAGTTAGATGAATATTTGTTTATTATTATTTAACTGCTTAAGATAACTATATAATATTTAAATCATTAAACTTAAAGGTATTTAATAAATGTATCTATTTCTAATATTATATAGGTAGAGTAAGCCGCGCCGTCAGAAAATATTGTGACGTGCAACTGCGCCACAGGCTGAAAAAGATTGGGAACCCCTGATATATTATAATAATAGACATTGCTTTGTTTGTAGTAATCTCCAGCAAATTCTGTAAATTCCTGTTGCAAGCAGTAAAAACGCCTGATGCCCCATTTCTTAAAAATAATAATCAATATTAAAATCATGGACGTATAAAAAAGGCGGACGGAGTCTCACCATACACAAAACTGTGTCGTTTAGAGTCGGTCAGCTGGCTGTACACGGTCCGCACGCACACATTCTTGCGCTAGTCCATACCATTTGACAGGCGTCAGAACGTGTGCGTGGCTCAGAAGAAAAGTGAGGACACAGTTTTGTATATGACAAGACTCCGTCCGCCATTTTTTCTACGTTCATGATTAAAATAGAGACATCTTCGATCACTAATATACAAGATACACAGTCCGCGGCAAAAAACGACCTCACTAAAAGAGCACCAAACGCAACATTCTGGTGGACTTTTGATTTAGTAGTGCTCGAACGCTCCGCCGGGAAACATGCCTTAGTGCTCGTTCAATCATTGTAAAAATAATACGTCTAAAACGCAAAAAAATAATGGAATTTCATATTTCCGGTAAGTATTAATTTTATCCTAATATATTTCTTACAATTGTATTGTTAATATTAGTATTACGTTAAGAAATCACCAAAAAACTGTTTTAAAATTAAGTTGTAAATAAATCAACACGAGGTATAAACCATCTCAATTGCGAATACTCATACTAAAGGTACTTATCGTAGTTTATCATGCCCACTTGAAATGTTCGGGTTATAAGCTGTGTTTCTGTTCCCTTTGATGGAGTCGCTATTATTTATTATTTTTTTTATTGAGGAATTATTTTTTTTTAGGTTTCCTCGAGATCCAGTTAGATGTGGAAATTGGATATCAGTTATAGCACGGCAAAGATGCGAAGAATTTTTCAAGCCGACTTTAGCGAGCGTTGTATGTTCTAAGCATTTATATTCAATGTATATGTTACGCTCAAAGACCGAAATCGCTCAATGAGCGAAAAAATAGCTCACAACGCGTTGTGGTCACAGTGAAAGAGCCATGACGCGAATTTCGCGTCGTGGCTCTAATGAAAACGGCCACGACGCGTTCTGGTAATCACAAAAAGACCATAACGCGAAATTCGTGTCGTGGCTGATATGCTATTCGTTTTTCTTGATTTGTTCTTCATTGATTAATCGTCCATAGGTATGGAAGATCAAATTTGAATTACCACGCGTACCTACTTACTACAAAATATTTTTTCTTTTACTAAATCACTGCCATAGTTCCATACTATCCGTAAGTACTAATATTATTACTGTCTGTCTGTCTGTCGCAACGTATTGTCGTTTTTACAGATAGATAGACAATAATAATTATTAGTACGGATAGTTACATGGAACTATGGATATTTTATAAATAAAAATGATAAACACGTTATGCAGTGATTTAGTTTAAAAGAAAAAATATTTTGTAGTACGCGTGGTAATTCAACTATTATAATCTTCCATGCCTATGGACGATTGATCAATCAAGAACAAATCAAGAAAAACGAATAGCATATCAGCCACGACACGAATTTCGCGTTATGGTCTTTTTGTGATTGCCAGAACGCGTCGTGGCCGTTTTCATTAGAGCCACGACGCGAAATTCGCGTCGTGGCTGTTTCACTGTGACCACAACGCGTTGTGAGCTATTTTTTCGCTCATTGAGCGATTTCGGTCTTTGAGCGTAACATATATACTTATATTTTAGTTAATTATAAAATTAGACATATTAGAACAACATAATATTACATATAAAAAATAATTAGTCCACACTTTATACATTAAACTTCGGAAAAATTAAAAAATGGACTATTAAATTATTACATTCAACAAAAAAATGTTGAACAGTTCGACTCCTCTCATACTTCACTTCGCCCTGTTCCAGCGGCGAATTTCGGCCATAAAATTAGAGTGATTTTTTGGCTCCGTAATAATTTGAACTTTAAGAGATATACGCCGATGGTTGAATTTAGTATGAAGCGTGCATCGGACGTAAAAATTTATTGCTTTGTAAACACAAATGTACATTGTTTTATAAAAAGATCTTTAATAATTATTATGATTAAGGTTGATTTTAGATAAATGTATACTTTTTTGGGCTCAATTACTCGGCGACAGATTTTCGAGAGGTTTTGTATGAGACTGTGTATCTTGTATATATTTGATCGAAGAGAGACATATCGAATTAGGAGTCCTTTTCACCCATGCGCTATCCCATGGACAGGTCACAGCCCACAGCCCACAGGGGGCAAGATCCTCCCCAAAAGCTTGGTAATAACGTAAGTCACTTATTTTGACGCTATGTTACTATCGTCCTCCCTCAAATCTCGTATTCATCCCCTAAACATCATTCCGGGACAGCGCCTACGCAGACCCACAATGTTGCCCCTACTACCATACGGAATACTGAGCTTCGTACAAATTGTTCTTTCCACCTCGTTAGTTCCTTATATTATAAGCTTGTAAGTTATTTATTCATACAAGCTCGCCGGTTCCGGGCACTTAAAATATATTCTATGGTAAAAACCCTAAGCACTTTTATACCTTTAAGTTTTTATCTCAGATCCTGAGTTCTAAGAAATATTGAGATGCAAGTCGAATAACTTTCCCCGTTAGGTGTTGCATCACCGACCGTTTTAGCCCAACTCGATTCTCGAATAAAGGACACGTGTGGATTTAGTATAAATTAAAATAGTCCAGTGAATAAGCAGATCGGTTGGCGCAGCTCCTCTTACTTGCACACCGTTCAGTTACCCTTGTAGTTACTGCGAGCATGGCTCTTATGTTGTGGACACTAAGGCCCTGTCAGAGGTAAAATATCTTTGAACTGGCAGAACGTACCGATGTATTCCTTGCTCTATTATCCTCTCGTCTTTTTGTGCACCTCTTGCCTGCTTCTGTTAGTCATGTTTTGCCAACCGCTTGCCTATATTTGGTTCGTTTGTCTTGTTTTATCTGAATTTAACGTACTCACTTACGCGGCATTAGCTACTTAGCATTTTAATAAGTCCATTAAAATATTATGTTGTAAATTGCATAAAATGATCATAGGCTCGAAGTGTTCGCATTAGTATCTAATTAACATCTAAATTATTATTTTTATTGACGTCTATGCTCTGTTTTAAAAATCAATTATGATATTTTGTAAAGTTTGGTCAATTTAATTTATTAAAAATAATAGTTATTGTATATCCTTAATATCCTTGTAGTTTTGAAAAAATGGAAGCTTCGTCATCAATCAATCCTCATCCCCATCCTTACATCAATCCCAAGCGGCATCCGGCTGCCGCCAACCCTGCCGCATAACAATTGAAAATCTATTGTGTCTGCGATTCCCACGATCGAGGTATTAGAAGAGCTCAGGCTCAGTTGAATTCGATATCTGGCGAAATCACTAATATTCATCCGTAAAAAGTAAGGCGAGTGACCTATGTTCACCTAGGGCCTAGGTTAGGTAATAGGTTAGCGTAGAGAAAATAAATAGAGAAAACCCCATTTCGCTCTCTAGCTAGGAAGTTTGACCATTTGTTTTTGTGATAATGGTATCAGGCTATCAGCGTTTGTAAGGATTGCAATAAATTGCAGTCAGACAGGTACAATCTGTAGATATCGACTACGTATGTCACTAGTGACTAGTCACTACCTATGTACCTATCACATTTCAACACCACAGCCGCCACTACAATATAAGTACAATAACAACCTCAACATGCAATAAGTACAATAATAATTGCTACGCACATGTGGATGTGTAATTTACAGATAAGGCGACCGGTATTGAAGATCATGCCATATTGTATTGTAATCGTTTAGCTGGCTAGCCACTCGCGAGCCTTCTAGCAAGGTGTTCGACACGTCATCATGTAAACACTCATTGAATAATTACGTAAATACTTACCGTAAATTTCTTGCGTTTAATATCGTACTATGCGATATGGCAATTGCCAGACGTGGTTACAATACGTAACACATAGCATTATAATTTGTCTGTCTATTGATAGGTATTTGGTAGGTGGTGCAATTTAGGTCTTACATTTTGGAAACCATCATCCAATTACCTGTCTGCTATAAATTATAATATTATAGAAGACAGGTATTTGTATGATCCGTAGGCCGTAGCCCGTAGCCCATAGACCTGTTATTTACGGCTACGAATTTCCTTCGAAGGAAAGCGTGCCCCAGACACACATGTTTTATAAAAACAAGTCTATTCTACACATGACACATGTGCCAAATTTAAGGAATAGCTTAGCTAAGCCTATACAATGCAAACAAACTCATATTTTCTCTTTTTAAGATGTATATAATTAATAATATGAAACAAAAAAACTACAAATTTTGAATTTATGAGAAAACCAGGGTCCAGGACCAAAATCTCTTAAAAACAACATAATGTGGGAGTTGCACATTATTGCGTCATAAACTGCCAGCCACAGCCGGTAAAGCTTCCAATCTTTTATTTGCGCCCGGCTAGGCTGAGGAATGACGTACTTACTTAACTTTTTATAGATAATTGTCAATCACAAATATTATAATATATTAGGTACGTTATGTTGGAGGAAATTACTTAAATGATGTTTTTGGGATAATTTGGCACACTCATTTTTATTATTCTAACCTTGAAACAAATTTTGTCTGTTCTTTCAATGCGGGGTTCAAATTCGCGGGATATGGTTAAAAATAAATCGGGTTTTGTCTAATTTAATTGTTGCGAAATCACCTTGAAACTATCTGCGAATGTAATTATTAGGTACCTACATGAACTTGTGATAAGAAAGAACTAGCATAAAATTATTATTTTTTGTAGTAAATGGTAATGTAAATCATAGTAAAATGCATATTTAATCATAGTAAATTATTACAGTAAAGCAAACTAGCAACTTTTTAGTTTACATCTTGATCAGGGGTAAATTGTATTATATTCTAATTATTGTGTATGATTTTCTTTGGTTCCTCTTAACTACAGTTAGTAGTTTAGGATACAGACAAAAGTGGAGGCCGTTAAGGCACAATAATATGCTATTTTTCGATATGTTATTGACATGAGAAACTGAGCTGTATGTTTAAATTAACCTTGAATCTTTTGGTGAGTCATCAACTTGTTGTTTGGTAACTGATGCCACGACGCGCTGTTTTTAATCGGATCTGAGACAACTCGTTTCAGGGAAAGATCAATAATTTCAAAAATATATTGTTGAGGAAAAGAAGCATGAATCTGCATTTTGATTACAGAATAAGTAGGTACTATCAGAGAAGTTGATTCCTATGCAGGTCGGGGACGAGTAGTTTGGTTGCGTTATGTCAAACCAGGCCGACAGATCACAATTAACATTGAATTGACATATTATTCGGCAAAATAACGTTGGTCTATCAACTGCATAGGAATCAATTTCCTTGGACCTTGAATCTTGATGGTACTTCTCGCATGTTATGAAATGTGTCTGTTTTAGTTTTCATAAAGTTGTCCCCTCTAAACTACTCAATATCGAATATCGTCATTACAGTGTGGTGGTTTGCCTGGCGTGCGTGCTGGTGTCGTCGACGCAGCCGCAGCCGCTGTGCAGCGACGTGGTGCACTGCCCGGAGGACTCGTACTGCGACACGGAGACGCACCTGTGCACCAAGTGCCTGGTCTGCGAGGCGCACCGCCGCAAGCCGCCCGAGGCAGCCGCCGCCTGCATCAGATCCATCACCGAGTGCGGATCCTGTGTCGAGGAGTGAGTATCGAATGACCGAAGATGCGACAAGCTACCTCAGGCGACATCAGCGAAACTACTGGTTTCTATGGAGTCGTACGAAATTGCCTCTGGATTAGGCAGTAGGCATACCTATGAACAGGGCCCCCGCTACCATATGTGCAATGTGTGCAATGCACACGGGCGCCATCCTCTAGGGGCGCCAAAACCAAGGTCCCAAAAAATTTTCCTAAAGGGGCGTCAAAATCCTTGCACACAGGCGCCAGTAGCCCTTACGGGGGCCCTGCCTATGAATAATGAAGTTCATATACAAATTCATACAAACCAGACGACAAGAGATACGTCATACGTCGCCTGCGGTTGCTTCATGTCGTCCGCTGCCAACCGGCACCTTAATGATGAGGTCGTGGTCGACATAAACTAGGTGTAACAAAACTAAGTGATAAGGATAACGGACACAACGGACCCTATAGGGTTAATTTCACTGTGACAGTAGCAGCTCTGAAGAGATACTTATTACTTTTGTCTTCTGTGAGAAACGTCCAAAGCGTTCAGCGAAATTACACATATTAAGCTCCCTAAATTATAATCGCTTAGTTAAGTTACATCATGTAGATGTTAAATTTAAAGTAAATCGAGGAATTAATATTGAAGAGGAACTTCGGAACTTCCTGTTACCAATGTTTCAAATAAAGCAAAATAGAAAATGTTATGTGCGATATAAAATGGCTTATATAAGTTATAAGAACCAGGGAGATGAGTAATGCTCGAGAGATAAATAATTCTCGGAAACGATATGTACTCACAAAAATACACACAATTTTAGAGTACCTATGTCGCAGTAAGATCGTCAAATTGATAAACGTTATTGTGATTAATCACTGTAAGAAAATATGCTAAAACGCTTAATTACTATTTTAACCTTAAATCTCTTATCAGGTAGGTCATGTGTCATGTCATTAAAACTTATTTGTTAATTATTTGGGGCACATATCAATTCTATTCTCAAGACGGGTTGCACTCCGGGAGTGCCGGCAGAAGTGAAAACTTGATTACTAACGTTGTGCATTTTTTTAACCCATTTTTTATGAAAATCGATTATTAAATAACCCTCCCGGCAGTCGGGTAAAAATCGATTTTTTTAATTAATCGAAACCCTTACAATGGATTAAATTTTTAACCCATTTTTTATGAAAATCGATTTTAAAAAAATCGATTTTTTTAATTAATCGAAACCCTTACAATCAATTCGAGTTCGACACAAAACACTACTCTCCAACCGTCAATACGGGTTTTCCAAGGTTTTTCGATCAGCACGAGAATCTGACGCGAGTTTCACAGTTTTTAGTTTTTTACCCATCCCACAAGTGCTCAACGCCGCTTAAGAAGTTTTCACTTCAAAAAAAAAAAAACTTTAATATTTGTTAGAATAAGTATCGTTACAGTTGCTGATTCGTCTGTACGAATCAGCAACTGTAACGACCAACAGGGAAAAGCTCTGTAGCTTTTCCCTGTTGGCCTATCATAGGCACTTTGGAGATACGTAGCGTTTCTTTTTAATTGTTAGAGACTGTACCGATACTTGCCAAACTTTTCAGACAAAGTAAAATCAATGAAAAATACGGTAAACATTTCCAATTTCCATATTGTGTTTCAGGGGCGATGTTAGTCCCGAGTGCATGGGCATCACTGGCGGGGGCGCGACGCCCGCTTACGTGTGGGGCGCCGTGTTCGTGGCGCTGCTGCTACTCGCGCTCATCGTCTTCATTGTCGTGTACGCTGTGCGCAATCTCGGCGATTTGAAGATTAGAGCGTGTAAGTAATTTTTTTTTCATTAACCAAAACTATAAGATAATATTATTATGTATATTGTATAGTTTTTGAACTCTTCTTCTGGCTGTTCAATTGTTGACTTCAAAGCGTCTACGCTATGATGCCCTTAATTAATATAAATGTTTACACAGCAGATACAAGATACTATAGAATGTAGATGTTGCAAAATTGATTCAATAATTGAACAATCTTATAATATGGTTTTGAACTAAGTCGAAAATACTGCTGATTTTTTTGCCATATTACGATTTCAGGGTGTACTTAACTGTTGTGAACCACCCAAAGTACATCATTTGAGGCGGATCGAGCAGGCGATAATATTAGCCCGGGCAGTTGTTAGGTTAGGTTAGAGACTAACACAATTCCATTGCCATTAGGTGAATATCTGAATGTGTGTCCAGTCGCGAGCGCGTCGGTGCAGCAGCCGCAGCAGTTCGCGGCGTCGGCGCCGCAGGAGCTCCCCCCGCCGTACGCCCCGCGGCCCTGGGATGACTACGCCCCTGACTCCCAGCCTAGCTCCGGGACATACGTGCCGCAAGATGGTATGTACACTATTCATTTTTATTTGTAGCTAATTATAAAAAGTACATTAATTATTCCTATATAATATCGATTTTGGCATGAATTTACCTTTATCGGTTGTATCACGGCCCACGGGGATTGCGTTCGGAATCATACCACCTGCAACTTTTCACCATCGTCCCACGCGAAAAATATTCCATCCTCATCACCTTGATGAGTGGCAGTCTTCCACCGTGCGTTTCTTTCGTAACTTTCTGCCGCGCACTGTAAAACTCAGGGGCCGTACCACGAAACCGTTTTGAGACTCAAACAATCGAACGAGAATGCCGCGTCCTACTCTAACAAACGTGAAATGACGTTGTTAGAGTAGGACACGGCATTTTCGTCCGATTGTTTGAGTCTCAAAACTTTTTCGTAGTAGGCCTCCTGGAACGAACTGTCACCAGCAGTACCTATACGACCTGCGAACCTTCAAGAAGAGAGCGTATTCCCTCTTAAAAGGCCGGCAACGCACCTGCAGCTCTTCTGATGTTGCGAGTGTCCATGGGCGACGGTAGTTGCTTTTCATCAGGTGACCCGTTTGCTAGTTTGCCCCCTTATTTTATAAAAAAAAAACATATTTTCATGCACTTTCTATGTTTTTGTTTAAGCAAGTATGTTTTTATAAAATAAAACCACAATATAACGGTAACACGAAAATAAA
Source organism: Polyommatus icarus (assembly GCA_937595015.1). Taxonomy (NCBI): domain Eukaryota; kingdom Metazoa; phylum Arthropoda; class Insecta; order Lepidoptera; family Lycaenidae; genus Polyommatus; species Polyommatus icarus. The sequence continues at coordinate 15,427,957 of OW569326.1, forward strand.
CTTCATAACATGCTCAATGAGAGATGACGTCATCAACTTTCGGTGTTGCTTAGAATTTCTGATTCATATAAAGGTCGCGGTTTTCACGAATGCATTATTTAAGTACAACATGGAAGCTAATTAACCTCCACCCACTAACGCAGAAAAGAAACAAAATACAATGACACATCATATCGACCTTCGGTATTTTATATTGCGCGTCATACGTACAGTACAATATACAGTGCACATCACTCGGAAATAAAAGGCCTTCAATGTTTTGTATACTCATATTAATATTATGTTTGATTTATTCGTATATACTTTGTGTGTGTGATTTTTGGGAATCTGTGCTTCAGGAAGTGTATTGCGCACACACTTGGGCGCTATCAAATTACTCCTGAGTCCTGCGTAACACGGTCTGGTCAGAACGCGTTGTGGCCGTTTTTATTAGGGCCACAACACGAATTCGCGTCGTGGCTGTTTTTAAATGTTTAGAACGCGTCATGGCTTTACTCGATTACCACAACGCGTTGTGGTCAAATAGCACGTCAGCCACGACTCGAATTTCGCTTTGTGGTATTTCTGTGATTACCAGAACGCGTCGTGGCCGTTTTCACTAGGGCCACAACACGAATTCGCGTCGTGGCTGTTTTTAAATGCTCAACGCGTCATGGCTTTACTCGATTACCACAACGCGTTGTGGTCGAATAGCACGTCAGCCACGACTCGAATTTCGCTTTGTGGTATAATTTCTGTGATTACCAGAACGCGTCGTGGCCGTTTCACTATTACCACAACGCGTTGTGAGCCATTTTTTCGCTCACTGAGCGTTTTCGGTCTTTGAGCGTAACATATATACCATACCAAAGCAGGTAGCAAGTATTTAAATAATTTAGGAGTTTCGTGTTCCTGGTTGGCTAATATGATGCGTCTTCCGATTTTCTAGCGAATGGTATCAAAAATAACTTAGGTAGTGAACTTAAATGACGTTATGCATCTTAGATGTATGATACGAGATGCGCCTTATAATTATTAACTATATCGTATTTTTTGTTGCAGATTCTATCCACCCGTTCATAAGCCGCGACACGAAAGGTCGCGCGACCGGCGCTCGCGAGTCGGACGACAACCAGGCGGCCCGGCCCTACGGTTATCCCAGCTACGTTCGCCCGCCCAGGTAACTTGTTAGTTTTTAATGATTTAATGATCATTTGAAAATCTGAGCCCCTAGTCAAAATGCATTCGCCAGTTTTGATAGCGAAATTACGCCTCTAGAGCCTAGACCACCGACGCTGCGAACTGCGAAATATTTGCGAAACCAATGCGAAACTGTAATAGAGCGAGATACAATATAACGCATTGTCGTGTGGCGGATGAGACAGTAAATCGGTTCGCCGCTGTTTCGCAGTTCACACTTCGCAGCGTCGGTGGACTAGATAAGAGGCGTTAGCGATGCGTCGAATCCTATATATTTTTGTCATCTCAATTCGCTATAGTACTGGCGTATGTATTTTGACTAAGCACACTGTATTCACTATTCAGGGAAACTAGAGTAAGTGCCCAACTCGCTGGCTCACTATATCGTTCAACATTGATATAGTGATGATCGAGGATTAATGAAGAATGTTGTGATAGACTCTTCTCTAACAAACCCTTCAAGGGGAATCCCTCCCTAGAGGCCATTTGTTTTGACCTTTGAGTCTTTTTTGATGTTGAGTATTTTCAATATGTACCATCGAGGAAATTGATTCCTATGCAGTTGATAGACCAACGTTATTTAATATTTAGTCGAATATGTCAATTCAATGTTAATTGTGATCTGTCGGCTGGGTTTGACGTAACGCAACCAAACTACGTAGATCCCCGATCTGCATAGGAATCAACTTCTCTGATAGTACATATTCTCATGAAGTTGATGTTATTTCAGCTATGCGCACGAGGAGTCGCCGGCGCGCGACCTGGCGGAAACTCCCTTCAGCTACTCCGAAGACCTGAGGGACTCCACAGACATCAGGGACTCCATAGATACCAGGGACTCCAACGGGAAGTAAGTAGCAGAAGCCCAAGGACGGTCAACCACTTTCGACCCGTCGCAAATCAGCGTCAACTGTGTTTTAGGGATTTAAAAATAAGAATAAGAAAAGTTTATTTTGCACATCACACAACGCAATATTTACAAAGGACGAAAGAACAAGGACACAGAACAATTAATTTAACATTATATTGTGTGATGCCACAAATATTGACCCCAGCTCAGCATATAAGCAGCAGGTTGCTGCACTGATTTTCTGCTGGGACCAAGGTGTGACATCACAATAATATAGTTTGAACAATACAATCAATTTTTTTCATTATTTAATTTATTTTCTAAAAGGGAATACCAGTTCGTGTGAGACGGATACGCTTTAACCAAAAATTAACGAGAATCTAAGACTTTGCATTCGTAATTTGAACACTCAAACATCAAATGCACTGTGCTTTTAAAACAATACATATTATGTAAAAGTATCACTTACACCTATCTGGTTTTTTAACCTTCAGCACTGATAATACAGAGATCTCTTTAAAAATGCTTAAAACACATTCTAAAATATTATCTGTTTTGTTACAACTTGTATATTATATGAATAGAGACCGGATTATATGCAACATAAAAAGCTTGTTATATGCATGAAAAATGCTTGAAATATGCTCGAAAATTGGCAGAATATGCAAAATTATAATATGAAAATATGCAAATTCAAAATCTGCATACGATTAGTAAATTATTTTTCATAGGCGATAATAGACCGTACAGTAACATTATAATATGACATTAAAATTATTTGAATTTGTAAAGGTAAGCAGTTAAATATTTTTCAAAATTTTCAGTTGTAAGAGTACACTCTACGATCATTTAGAATATTTTTGTAAATAGAAAAGGTTCGCTCCACATTCACTGAGGAAACTGAGCAGAATTTGAACTTGGGTGCTATGTTAGCACGTCTTACAGTATATCTGGCAAAAGTTCTGCCGTTTAATTTGTAGTTAGCGAGCGCAACTTTCTTCTATCTCTTTCATTTTACTATCGTAACTATCAAAACAAAAGATGCGCACGGCTATAACAGACTGCATTCGAAATGTAGTAAAAAGTCAACTATTAATCGATAGCATGTCGATAGCTCCCTTATGTTTTGTAAAGTTTCTGTTATTGTTATTTTTGGTCGCATTTCGAAACGTAGCATTAGTGAAAAATGTTGTAAATGTACCGATAATATGCATCATAACTAGATCCTAGGTAAAATATGCTATTACTGCTAAAAATGGTTAAAATATGCAAATGCATATGCAAGTATGCAAATGCATATAATCCGGTCTCTATATATGAAAAACGAGACATAACATATCGATGTTTTAACGATTTTTGAAGTGAAAACTTTTTTAGCTGCGTTGAGCACTTTTGTGGGATGGGTAAAAACTGTGAAACTCGCGTCAGATTTTCGTGTTGATCGAAAAACCATAGAAAAAGCGTAAGGCGGTTGGAGAGTAGTGTTTTGTGTTGAACTCGAACTCGAATTGTAAGGGTTTCGATTAATTAAAAAAAAACAATTTTTTAAAAATCGATTTTCATAAAAAATTGGTTAAAAATTTAATTGATTGTAAGGGTTTCGATTAATTAAAAAATAGTTTTTTTAATAATCGATTTTCATAAAAAATGGGTTAAAAAAATGCACAACGTTAATAATAATCAAGTTTTCACTTCTGCCGGCACTCCCGGAGTGCGACCCGTCTTTTTTTTATATGCAAATTGCAATGAAAAGAAATGATGTTTATTTAAATAAAATATGGTTATAAACTAAAGATTAGACATTTCAGTAGACCGTAAGTATTCTTTGTCGCAGCGACACCGTCCACGTACTATTTTGTGTGGGGTAACTCGTGACGCTGGGGTGCTTGCACATACAAAAGTAAAAAAAAGGTCTTTCAGCGCTACACTTTCACAGTGGACTCATTCGCACGGAACACATTCGCACCTTAAACTTAAAAGTATTGTCACTTGGTTTTGTTACACGCTGTTGTTATAAAAGATAGATAAACATGTAATGTAAAATATGTATTTGTGTGTTAACAGCGCCATCCCCGTGACGTCAGTGGGCGTGGCCGGCGGCAGCGCGGTCGGCGACGCGTTAGCGCTACCCGCAGACCGCCGCCGACATCAGGTGAGTTTAAGCTTATTTGTCGCTGCGTAGGCTCAATGTGACCACCACACTGCTGTTGGAACTCGGTTTACTTAAAACTAACTCGGGCTTATATAGGCTATATAATTTCGATAGCGCGATGTAGCGGTTCTACAAAATTTGTACAGCGCCATATGTAATACATGATTAAACCAAAATAACAGCTACGAGGACTGCTATTTATGTATCCGGAATTAAAAAAAGAAACAAACATATATCATTTAATATGGTTTTATTGCTTTTCAAAATATTCGCCGCGATGATCGACACACTTTTGCATACGCTGGTACCAATTTTCATAGCACTTTTTCCATTCTGATTGAGGTATCTCCAAAACGTGCATTTTGAACGCATCAACAGCCTCTTCGCGGCTCGAAAAACGTTGACCACGTAATTTGTTCTTCGCGTATGGAAATAAAAAGAAATCGTTAGGTGCCAAATCAGGGCTGCACGGCGGATGACCAGTCAATTCGATCTTTTGACCCTCCAAAAACTGAGTTGTTTCAGCTGAGGTGTGACAGCTAGCATTGTCGTGATGTAATATGATTCTGCGTTGTCGGTTGTCCTTTCTTATTTCTTCAAAGACTTCTGGTAAACAAATGGTCGTATACCATTCAGAATTAACCGTTTTACGATTCTCTAATGGCACTGTAGCCACATGTCCATTAATTCCAAAAAAACAGGCGACCATTTGCTTCAAAGTACTTTTTGCACGAGTAACTTTTGTTGGTTTCGGCTCATCTTGGAACACCCACACCGTTGACTGTTGTTTAGTTTCGGGGTCATATGCATAGATCCAAGATTCATCACCTGTGTAGATATTATAAACGGCTTTTGACGTACCACGGTTGTATTTTTTTATCATTTTTTTGCACCAATCGACACGAGCCCGTTTTTGATCGATTGTCAAGTTGTGCGGAATCCAACGCGAACATATTTTTTTACACCCAAATGTTCGTGTAATATCTTATATATGCTCGTCATACTTATGCCTAAGGACGCCTCTATCTCGCGATATGTAACATGACGATCACGCATTATTAGTTCCCGCACAGCATCTATATTTTGTGGGACAACAGCTGTTTTTGGGCGACCTTCTTTATTTTCATCCGTGAGCATAGACCGCCCACGATTAAACTCACTGTACCAGTGATAAACAGTGGTTTTTGATGGTGCTTCATCTCCAAAAGTTGCGGTGAGTTGAATAAAGCACTGTTGTCGATTTAGCCCACGCCGAAAATCGTAGTAAATCATTGCACGAAAATGTTCACGCGTTAAATCCATGGCAAATGAAGACACGCAATTTTCAAAATGACGCCATAATGGAAAAATAATTGACAGTCACATGAAACAGAATGTATTCTTCAACCAAAGAGTTCTATTTTCAAATGTTGTAATTACTTTTTAAATATTGTTCTTGTAAGTGGCCAGTTCCGGATACATAAATAGCAGCGCTCGTATCACACCAAAAACGTATTATATAGCCTGCCTAGATATAAACCTTTGTTGGGTGGGATCTTTATGTCAACGTTCTGAATTAATAATTAATATTATTTTGTGTACTTATGTCACGTGACACACCTCTAAAGTATAGTTTCACACAGCTAGCTAGCAATACTAGCTGCCAGTCTTATTGGCAGTCAGTACTGGCTCTGTGAAAACTATACTTAAATCGTATTAAACATTCAATTCATTAGTAATGGCTCAATGAGTAATGAGTAATGACTAATGAGTTAGATACGTAGAGAAACATGCGGTGGTTATCGAACTGGTTTATTTCGCACCGAGCAGTAGCGATGTATTGCGTGCACGACGCGTGGGTCCTCAACAAAATGTAACTAACGGCCGAACTTAGAAACAGTAAATTACTAAAAAGTAATCTTCATTATCGCAATATCATTAATCTCGCAGAAACTAAACAAATATCTCTCTTTTTCTGTCAGTTTCAGGACCGCAACAACAACGGCGGCGGTAGCTGCGCGACCCCCGCGCCCGCTGCACCCGCCCCGCCGCCGCCCGCGCTCGTCATCAACGTCATGCAGACTATAAACACGATGCAGCAGCAGAACAACCTCAACACACGCCCTGTCAGCCCGTAACTGCGTATACGCACGCACCTCAAGTACGTAACAACCCTACGTATAAAAACATCGAGCTGCTATTTCATGACGTTCCTAGTGATTGCGCCTTTATGTACTGCCTATTGGCAACTCATTTCAATCTCAGTTATTTATAGCTATTTCATATTGCCGTGTTAATCTATAGATTTTATTGTGTAAGCGATTTTTGATTTTTTTAGCCTATTTTATAATATGAGTTCGTTGTAATAGAAATTTAGTTCTTACTGCGACTACTTTTAATTTTTATATACACACCCTGAAGTTAATACTTTTGTGTTTCACTCGGGGATCGATGAACATTCATGTTTTTACTCACATTATCACATTTTTTAAATGAATTATCGTGTCGTATTATAATGTTTTTGAGATCTTTTATTTCCGCTGGCTGCATATATTCCTGTATCATTTGGATGTAGTTATAAGTAAAATTAAATTATTTAAAATAAAATAAAAAAAGGTTGTTAATATTTTGAATTACGGAACAATACGAAAATAGAAACAAGAGTTTTCACGTTAAATATTTAAAAAAAAATGCTCGTATCCATGGACGTATAAAAAAAGGCGGACGTTGACCCACCATACACAAAACTGTGTCGTTCAGAGTCGGCCAGCTGGCTGTATGTACACGGTCCGCACGCACACATTCTTGCGCTAGTCCATACCATTTGACAGGCATCCGCCTTTTTTCTACGTTCATGCTCGTATCCTATTAATTTATACTCAGTGTTATACCGTATGTATTAAGTTTTTATACGATACTTGTTGCTTTTAAGATGTTCTATTTGTTACTCTAAAGCGCCTACCTATTTTTTCACTTAGAGTTAATGCGAGCTTTGTGACTGCTTGCCATTTGAAGAAATTAACTACAATTTACATAATCATAGATACAGCGCCTTTAGTGGCATACGTGCTTTCTTCCGGGCTAAAAGTGACAAAAACTCTGTACACATATTACATATAAGTAGAGTGAATTTTTAGGAATGTTTTTGAGTAACAGATCAGAACAAGATATTTTAAGTAGTTGTATAAATGTAGTAGCCGCTATGTTATGTCAAGGGTGACGTCGTGCGGCGTGCCATGATCTCGGTGTACAGTGTACACTGCCGACCGCGCTACCTCCGACATTTTTGTGCATTACACAAAACCTTGAGAAATATGTAAAAAAATCGAAAACAATGAAAAATCTCTTACTCAAAAATAATAAAAACACGCAACATATACAGGGCATTACAGGGTGTAACATAACTAAGTGATAATATTTAAGGGTGTGTATGGGTTCCATTTATAGTTCGCTGTGAAAGTAGCAGCGCTGAAAGAGTAACTTTAAAAAAACTTTTGTATGGGAAAATTCATGACGCTCGGGCGCTTTACAAATCACAAAAAAATTCAGCGCTGATACTTTCACAGTGAACTCTCTACAAGGAACACACACACCCAAAGTATTAGCACTTAGTTTAAATACACCATGTATATTTTGTAAGGTCTACCTACTATCTTTATTTGTCTTGTGACGTTTTCAATATTTTATAAACTTATAAACAGGAGTTTTGCCGGGAATACGAAAGAGTGACATGGTGTTTTTGTATTATTTTCCTAAAATTGTGTTATTTCGCTTTTTAATGTGTAATGTTGGTAGAATATTAACCATTAAATATTCATTGTCGTGCACAAGTGTGGGAAAGTGATACAACTTCAAGAAACGTGCCATTTTGTGTTCCCTCCAAAACTTCATCGAAAGTTTTAGTAAAGGGTCTCCCACTTTACTAAAACAACTGACTTGACTCGTTGACTTTACCGACGACTTTGACTAGACTTGCGACTTGACGATAATCTGGAAAAACGACTTGAAAATTTTGTTTTTCCGCCAGTAATTTACTTGAACATAACAAGAAAAAAAAAACTTTTAAACAAAGAAGACAAGCAGACCTCGTGTTATTCGCGGTATAATTTTTTTTATCAGTAAGAGGTTAAAATTAATTTTTGAAGGTTTTGTCTAATGCGACTTATTTTACTAAAAACGGTTTGTTTACTTACTTTTAGGATAAAAAAGAATAAGATTCTTGTTAAAGTGTATATAATGTAACCTATATAAAAAATTTAAACAAAAAATATTTAAAAATATAAGACGGAAAATTTCTTCAGAAGTGTTAAAAGGAGAAATTAAAATAGAATTGGCTGTTAACAGAATATCATTGGTGCTACGAAATAATGAAGGATATTTTATAATTCCTAACATAAGTATCTGAATTTTTATAGAAATACTCTCGTTTTACTGCTTATCACCTAGGAATATATTTTTAAGTTTTAAGATGGTCTGTAGTTTTTTACCAATATTATGTATATAAAATATTAAAAAGTCGCCTTATTATGTGATTTTTAAATTGTGTAATATGAACATAAATTGTGAATGCTCTATAAAATAGAATGTCAGTGCTCTTAGAGTCAAATACTGGCAAAAATATATTTTGGAATGAACTACTGGAAAAAACCAACAAATTGGCACCATGATATTATACTTCTATGAAAAGACGTTAAAACAAAAAAAAAATATTTTCGAAGTCAAAAGTAAAATCTTTATACTTTCCTCTATGGACTAGTTTGTGTTGAGTCGAGTCCTTACTAGAGATACTTTTTTAAGTTTTTAAAACTATTGTGCCTTCTATACTAAGTATATTATTGTGCTCAGAATATCCTAACTTGATTTTACCTATACTTATATTACCCGTACCGTTGAATTTTTTTGTCAGTAGTTTAAGTTCATCCAATTTAAATAATTTTATATTTAATTGGTTTAAATAGTTAAAATATAATACATTTTTCATATTATATAAAAAATTATGCCTTTAAAATTTTATAACACTGTCTTCCTTGATTTTAGAGTATTAATTGTAGAGGGAAAAATGTTTGTGCCTTCTTTTTATTGTTCTCTTAACATAATATAGTACGGGAAGAACATTTTTTTTTGTAATTACTAACAAGAAATTTTTTTGCGAGTAACTTAGTTTGGATACGACGAACAACATTTTTATTTTCGAAAAATCTCGAAAGTGGAAGCTAACAGAGATAGAAAGAATTTCATACTTTGACTTGATGGTCCTGTCCTGTGATGGATGGAAGTCAAAGTATGAAATCCTTTCTATCTCTGTTAGCTACCACTTTCAAGATTTTTCGAAAATAAAAATGTTGTTTGTCTTATCAAAATGAAGCTACTCACAAAAAATTAGCTTGTTAGTAATCACAAAAAAAAATGTTCTATGGCTCCCGTACAGCCTTACTGTTGCTTTTCAGTATACTAATAATATTAGTGACTGTTAAAAATATTTTAAATCCTACTACATATTATATTAAATTGAAACAGACATTTTACCAGTCACAAAGCATAATACTAGTAAGATAACTTGAAAATGTACAATTATATCCTACAATATGTTGTTGCTCAAAATTATAGATTTTTAAGTGTCAGTGATATGACGTAGTCTATTATAATATGGGTATTTTTGTATATTTTTAAAACAAATAATAATATTATATCGAAGTACAGCATGTTAACTATATTTGGCAATCGTGGCTACTACGGTGCTATAAATGAGACAAAGTAAGCATTATATTAAATTAATAATAATATGTCTATTGTATATGTTACGCTCAAAGACCGAAATCGCTTAATGAGCGAAAAAATGGCTCACAACGCGTTGTGGTCACAGTGAAACAGCCACGACGCGTTCTGGCAATCACAAAAAGACCATAACGCGAAATTCGTATCGTGGCTGATTTGCTATTCGTTTTTCTTGGTTTGTTCTTGATTGATTAATCGTGCATAGGTATGGAAGATTACACATTTTGAATTACCTTACCACGCGTACTACAAAATATTTTTTCTTTTACTAAATCACTGCATAACTATTATATTTTCAAATAATAATGAAAAACATGTTCTGCAGTAATTTAGTAAAACAAAAAATATGTTGTAGTACGCGTGGTAATTCAAATATAATCTTCCATGCCTATAGACGATTAATCAATCAAGAACAAATCAAGATAAACAAATAGCATATTAGCCACGACACGAATTTCGCGTTATGGTCTTTTTGTGATTGCCAGAACGCGTCGTGGCCGTTTTCATTAGAGCCACGACGCGAATTTCGCGTCGTGGCTGTTTCACTGTGACCACAACGCGTTGTGAGCTATTTTTTCGCTCACTGAGTGATTTCGGTCTTTGAGCGTAACATATATAATATGCTCAAATATTTTTTGTAATACTTATTATTATAATTTTTAAACTGTGTTTTATAAAAAATATTTCTAATTTAAATATGCCAAGTAAATCTTTATAATTATAAAGTTTCGATAATAAGTACAAATTAAGCTTCAGATATTAATCTTTAACGAAATTTTCTCTATAATCCTAGTAATTATTTTTTAACGTATATAAAAATTTTTTAAATGTCTCTTATGAATAATATGTTCTTTCTCTGATTTTAAAAATTACTCAGATTAAACAGATTCCAAATTAGTTTGATTATACTACAAATTTTTACCGAAAATAACAGTTCTCATTTTACATGTTACAGAATATGATAATGTATAGCCAAATCGTATGTACTTACAGGTTGAATTTTATTCGTTCGGCAAAGTCTAAAAACGGAATGAATATTCACTCTGTCAAATTCTCAATAACTCATGATTACTATGTTTGTAACATTTAGGGCCTCACAGATGTATTGGTTTTTTGATATATTGTATTTGCCATTGAAATAAAACACTTTTATAATGAACTTGGCTGTGATGCACTTTGTTTTTAATGATATTTAACGATATAAGTTTGTTTTACTCGGAACTGTAACGTTAGGCATTTTGTATTGTGTCTAGTCGCAGCCGTGGCTGCTACTCAAACGCCATGTTAGTTTTTATTATTGATTAAAATATTTTCAAATATATTTTGCCTTTTTATTTTACTTTTCTACTATTCAAAACAGTTGTTATAGTGTTTCTACAGATAGATAGGGATGGGATGTAACAACCAAACCCAACGAGTGCTGTTCTTACACTGATTTATTAAGTAAAATGTTACAACGTTAATGAATGTAATTCGCTGACACAAAGCTCACACTCAGCAGTGTTTCGATATTTATTTAAATTTTAAGGTAAAAGTTAAACACAATAATTATGTTCAAGCACAAAATATTATTTATTTATTTAAAATGTTTATAGCTTAATGAATAAAAAGGGAAACGACTAGAATCTATAATAATGAAGTGACTAAACCGATGCGTGCGCGGGCGCGACGTATAACGCGAGGGCGTGCAGCTCGGCGACGTCGGGCGAGAGGGGCGGGGCGAGCGGCGCGCGCACCCGCCACAGCGCCGACCGCAGCGACGAGTCGCTGTATACCTCCGCCCAGAAACCCGCACGCTCCTGTTTATAATAAAAAAATATTATCATTTCGTTTTGCTATTATTTAACGATTGGTATATTATTTCATGGCAGTAACATTCGGAAAAGTATATTATGATACTATTTGTGATATTTATTAAATCGCAAAGATTTTCAGGAGTTTTCCTAAACATTATAGAATATAGTTGTTCGATCTTTTGACTTGTACGTATAAAGTATTACAAGTCAAGCATTGATATCTTAACCGATTCAGTGCGGATGACACGGGAGCCGTGTCATTTGAAAAACGATTGTATCTCCCTCAAATTACACTTTAGAAGGTTCTACTCTGAACAAAATCTTCTTAATTTTCCACGTAGAATAAGCCTATAGGCTTCGCCTCTGAATATTATGTGAATTGCAAAAAAGTAGGGGCCGCCAACCTTTTTTAAAGGTGCATTCATTTCGGCAGCCGCGTCTTATGGGTTTTTAACGTGTGGCGTATGACACGTGAGCCGTGTCATTTAGAAAGCGATTGTATCTCCCTCAAATTGCACTTTGAAAGGTTCTACTCTGAACAAAACCGTCTTAATTTTCCATGTTTAACAAGCCTATAGACTTCGTTTCTGAATATTTTGTGAATTGAAAAAAGTAGGGACTGTCTCCATTTTTAGCCTCATGGTTCCCATCATCAGACCACCACTTTTGTGAACATGGTACCAACTCGGAACCAGATCAATCGGAAAATCGGAAAATCGGTTCACAAACGGCGGAGTAATCGTTGAACACACATAAAAAAGATATCCACAGCCGAACGTATGACCTCCCCCTTTTTGGAAGTTGGTTAAAAAAACCTAACAACGAACTTCTTTGAAGGACAAGGTCCAAATTGGGCTAATTTTAAAAGGGCCGGCCAACGCAAATAAACCCATTATTTAAATAGAACATAATCTAAGGAATAATTCAAGTCTCCGAGTTATTCAAGGTCAAACTTTTTTATAATGTATGTAATAAAACTTATTTTAGTAATAAAAGTAATAATGTAATCGATCCCAACGTCCTTATCCGAGTCATATAATAGATTAGAGGCCAAATACCTACAAATGATTTGGAAAAATTGACGGACAGAAGGTAAAGAAATAGGGGTGGGCCGAAATTCGTTTTACATTCGGTTTAACCGAACTTCGGCAGCTTGAACCGAACTTCGTCATTCGGCCGAATTTCGGTGGTGTCGAATGGAGGCACTTCACATGGCTTTTTGTATATTTTGCATATTTGATGTATTCGCCAAACAATCACCATGTGTATGTTTGACAAATATTGGCCTGATTTGCTTAATTGACAAATATGACCAAAAATTTTTCCAAATATAATACCAAATACACGTATCCGTACCTAACTTTGTCGGTTTTTGACGCACATCAAAGGAGTCAAATAGGCAAGTAAAGAAAATCAAGTAAAAGTTTGGTATTTAACGTTCATGTGTGGAGGGCCGTATTTGTCTATATTTGCTTGTTTGTGTATTCGTCAATTATTTTGATACCAAACACAACAAACAGCCAATAGCAAACACAAATAGCCATGTGAAGTACCACCATGACATACTTGCATATAGCAGTGAAATAAAATACGTCTGATACAATAACTATCATAGTCATTTACTTATTTGAATTCTTCGATCAAATATATACAAGATACACAGTCTCATACAAAACCTCTCGAAAATCTGTCGCCGAGTAATCGAGTTCAAAAAAGTATACATTTATCTAAAAATCAACCTTAATCATAGTAATTATTAAAGATCTTTTTATAAAACAATGTACATTTGTGTTTACAAAGCAATAAATTTTTACGTCCGATGCACGCTTCATACTAAATTCAACCATCCGCGTATATGTCTTAAAGTTCAAATTATTACAGAGCCAAAAAATCACTAATTTTATGGCCGAAATTCGCCGCTGGAACAGGGCGAAGTCAAGTATGAGAGGAGTCGAACTGTTCAAAATTTTTTTGTTGAATGTAATAATTTAATAGTCCATTTTTTAATTTTTCCCAAGTTTAATGTATAAAGTGTGAACTAATTATTTTTTATATGTAATATTATGTTGTTCTAATATGTCTAATTTTATAATTAACTAAAATATAAGTGTATACATTGAATATAAATGCTTAGAACATACAACGCTCGCTTAAGTCGGCTTGAAAAATCTTCGCATCTTTGCCGTGCTATAACTGATATCCAATTTCCACATCTAACTGGATCTCGAGGAAACCTAAAAAAAATAATTCCTCAATAAAAAAATAATAAATAATAGCGACTCCATCAAACTAGGGAACAGAAACACAGCTTATAACCCGAACATTTCAAGTGGGCATGATAAACTACGATAAGTACCTTTAGTATGAGTTTTCGCAATTGAGATGGTTTATACCTCGTCTTGATTTATTTAAAACTTAATTTTAAAATAGTTTTTTGGCGATTTCTTAACGTAATACTAATATTAATTAGGATAAAATCAATACTTACCGGAAATATGAAATTCCATAATTTTTTTTTGCGTTTTAGACGTATGATTTGTACAATAATTAAACGAGCACTAAGGCATGTTTCCCGGCGGAGCGTTCGAGCACTACTAAATCAAAAGTCCACCAGAATGTTGCGTTTGGTGCTCTTTTAGTGAGGTCGTTTTTTGCCGCGGACTGTGTATCTTGTATATTAGTGATCGAAGTTTGAATTAGAAAAAGTAATCATACGTGATAAACAAAAAACTTAAATTTATAACGACCAGTCTCAAAAATTTTTGGTTATTTAAATAAAACAAACAAAGCACAAAATTAAACCGCTCTTCTTACTAACCAAACCAGCCTTAGAAATCTTTCTTACTTAATCAAAAAACGAAATTTTACTGCCCTTCTCAACAAGTCTAATGCAGGCACTTCATATGGCTATTTGTATTTGCGTATTTGATATATTCGCCAAACAATCACCATGTGTAGACGGTATGTTTGACAAGTATTGGCCTTATTTGCCTATTTGACAAATATGACCAATACTAAAATACCACGTATCCGTACTTTTGTCGGTTTTTGACGCCCATTGACAGTTCTACTTTACGAGCAGCGCCACCACCCACGTTCATTTTAAACCTTGTCGCACTATAAACAAAATCAAGTAAAAGTTTGGTATTTGACGTCCCTGTGTGAAGGCCGTATTAGCCTTTATTTGCTTGTTTGTGTATATGTCGCAGCCGACTGGTTAAAACAGCCATTCAATCAAACAGCTAGCCCTTTGACTGAACAACGCCATTCAATCTCACGGCTAGCTTTTTAATTGAATATTTCAGTCACTCGAAACGTTTAACACTACAGCTGATTCAAGCCGCCGCCGTTTGATTGAATTAGTTCAGCGCTCACCACCGCGGCGCTATGTGCGTTTTGTTTACAATATGGCGTCAAGTTTTGTGATTGTATTAAGATATTTTTCGTAAATATACGTTACAAGTGTTATTAAAGTGACAGAAATTATGGGGACACATACGAGTGAATCAAAATTTCACGAAGGTATTAATTGCGATTGTGTTCAAAATGAGTTAGAATACAATTTATTCTGCTTATTATCATTGCGCTTGTGTAACAATAAAACTAAACGAATGGTCAGCTTAGTTAATTTGCCATTTATCCAGTTAGCTAAGCGTTGTCTAGCTGAAGTGTTGAACGTTGCAATTAACAAGTCGGCTAAACGACGTATAGCTGTGTGATTGAATGGCGTTGTTCAGTCAAAGGGCTAGCTGTTTGATTGATCGGCTATTTAAACCAGTTGGCTGCGACATATACGTCAATAATTTTGCCAAATGCAACAAATAGCCAAGCAAATAGCCAATAGCAAATACAAATAGCCATATGAAGTGCCTCCATAAGAAATCTCTCTTAATTTGTCAAAAAACAAAAATGTTCACTTTACTTTTATTTTACAAATGACTAGGTAAAGGTAAAAGCGTGGCGAAATTGAACCGAAGTTCGACCGAACTTCGGCCAAATTTTTTATTTTTACCGAATGTTCAGCCGAAGTTCATATTCGGTTCAAACCACATTCGGCCCACCACTATAAATAAACCTTCCTCCAAGACGAGCCTGCTATACCCCAAACAGCAGGCGACAGCCGATGGAGTCGCGGATGTAATGTTGTGGCTCCTGTGGCTCCATCCGTCAATTTTTCTAAATCATTTGTAGGTATTTGGCCTCTTATCTATTCTATGACTCGGATAGGGACGTTGTGATCGATTATTTATTACTTTTAATTAATAAAATAAGTTTTATTACATGTTATAAAAAAAAAAAGTTTGATCTTGAATAACAACTCGGAGACTCGACTTAGAACTTTGGTGTTATAATAAAAATTATTCCTTAGATTATTTTCTATTTAAATAATGGATTTATTTGCGTTGACCGGCACTTTTAAAATTAGCCCAAAATTGGATGGACGTTGGATCTTGTCCTTTATCTATGAACGTATAATTTACATCGGAAACCCAGATCTATTTAATATACTCATTTTTCTAACCTTAAAACCTACAAAAGGTTTGCAACATCTGAATATAAAAATAGTTTACCTGCCATTTTCAGGTTAACACTTAGTAAAACTACTCAAAATCAACTGAAAACAGTGTAGCCAAATACAAATACAAATAATTTATTTCCAAAAAAATACAATATTCAAGTTAAGATTAAGACATATCCCCACACTAGGCATAGCCTGTCCTGTGGGGAGCCTTCCGTAAACATCAATTATTTGGGCTCAACCAAATAAATCAAGTTAATACAAGCGAAAAAAAACATAAATCTTTTTGAACGTGACGGGTGACACGGTAGCCGTGTCATCTACTTCTATGGCGTATGACACGGCTAACGTGTCACAAGACAATCGATGGTCCCTAGGTAAGTAATCGAATCTGAAAAACGCTATTTTGCAGGCGAGCGATTTAAAGTTTATTTTTTGCATAATTTTGTACCGGGTGATTGAATGTTTATAATAATTGGGATACACAGTTGTTGGCCTACCAAATTATTACATGAAAGCAAAAATTTTATATTATGAGTAGTTTTCGAGAAAACTGACTTACAATAGTCTACTTCGTAATTGAACTATCTTTATGTGTCGAAAGTGGCAGTTTCGATTATTTACAGTGAACTATAAATACAACAATTTATCGTATCTGCCTATTTCGATATGCTACTTTGGATTATGTTAGGAATATTTTATTAAAAGTGTCACTTTCGATTTATTTTGGCGTACATTACTTGTACTTGCCATTATTTTTTTCAGATTCGATTACTTACCTAAGGACCATCGAAATTGTATGCCGCCACGAATAAAAGTCTTCAAAAATGTGCGCCGCATTGAATCGGTTAAACCTGATGAGATAAGAGATGTCCTGCTGTACGTACGTTCGAATCATCGTCAGCGGACGCGTACCGCAGGAGCAGCGGCGGCGCGGGCGCGTGCGGCGCGGCGCGCGCCTCCGCCGCCCGCACGCCGCCACCCGCCCACTGCCCGCCGCTCAGTCGCAGACCCCGCACCACCACGCCCTCTGTGCTTTCCGCTGCGAAACGACCACAAAGTTGCAATTTCACAGTAAACGTGAGACCGCACTACGACACAGCACACAAGCCACGTTTGTAAAACGTCACTGGGGCATTTTATAAACCTTGATTCTATGGAACGGGAAGTGTCGCGTAGTGTGCTGTCGCTTCTGTGCGATCACGCCTTGAAACGTTAAAAATACTTGTTTTTTTTGTAAATCGTCATTACAAAAATAAACACATTTATATATTTTTTATTACTTATCCAAAAAAGTATAGACAAAATCTCTTTACTACAAGAATACATTATGATTAGGATAATAGTTTCTTAGTGTCCAAGCTTTCAAAAGGAGTTTCCTATAAGTACGTATACGTATGCCATAGCTACTCACATGTGGGTGCCCACGTAACGTCGAGCGCCAATAGATGCGGCGCGCGGCGCAGGCGCTCAGCCGCGCTCGCCCGTAGCGCGCTCAGTATGCGGGCGGGGTACAAGAATGTACGCACGTCTATCTCTGTAACAGTACGTATATATACTTGTCGATATGTCAAACTATAGTCGAACTCATGGTTAACTTATTTTTAACAAACTGGCAACATTTTAGTTTACAGACTTGGCTCGGCCCATAGCTGAAGTTTGTGAAACTTTTATTATTGCGTAAGAGTACCTTTAGGTATATTTTCAGCTTGTTTACAATCTTGCATCCGTTCGACTGCGGCGCTGGCGCGGAAACAGAACTCCTTTATGTATTCCTCGGGGCTCTCCGGACCTGACCAGAGAAGGTGCCATTCGTCCGGAACCTACCGATGGAATTGAAATGTAATGTACGAGAAGTTATAACTGATATATTATGACATAAATAGTACTATCAGAGAAGTTGATTCCTAGTCAGATGGGGGACCTACGTAGTTTGGTTGCGTTACGTCAAACCCAGCCGACTTAACATTGAATTGACATGATCCGACCAAATAACGTTGGTCTGTCATCTGCCTAGGAATCAATTTCCTTGATGGTACTTATAACTATAATATTATGAAAATGAAATATATAATTATGGATGAATAATGTCAATCCAAGCAGTAATAGAGTTTGTTAAGGTCTATCTGCTATTTTATGCCTCTCTTTTTCATTAGAACTTTAGGAAATTTCTTATTTTAATTAATAAGCAATAAGCATTAAGTCTATGCATCTTATCTGTAAAATAGGAGATGATAGGGGTATTTCAATATAATTAACCTTGTGTAGAGCGATGTGTGCGTGTAGGGGCTTGCGTGCGAGGTGCGACAGCGCGGTGTGCAACGCGCGCGCGGCGGTAAGCGCGTCGCGCGCCTCGCCCGCGCACACGCCGCCCCACCATCCGTCGCCGCACGCCTGTCAAATAATAAAACACTTGAGAGGTGTCAAGGGACACCCGGATGGAACGAAGTTATTTTTCTTAAAAAAAATTGTCTCCACTCCATACTGTTCAATGCGAGAGAGAGAGAAACACGCGACACTTTTGTGCTATTACAACTTTTCGTCTTGCCCCCTTTCGCAAGTGCGGCTTATGCGGCACTTCGCACTTCATTCCAATAATACCTGCCACTTCGGTTTCAGTGACGGCGGCCGGTTTCAATGAAACCAGGTCAACAATTTATTTGTAAAAACAATATGGATTGATTTTACGCAGATAAAATAGTATAATATTGAAGGTTAAATTCAGTAGAATATGATGATAATATAAAATCAATAAAAGTTACATTTTATAATATAAAAATTGTTTTTGGTAACAGACAGACTGACAGACAGACACACTTTCGTATATAATTTTATATACGAAAGTGTGTAGTAAAATAATTATATTTCGAATATAAGTACGGATAAGTTGTTCTTAAAATTGTGGCGTATGGTGACAACAATGAACATTCTTGTATCATTCAAGAATAACATAATTATTTTTAATTATTTCAGTATTAATAGACATGTAGCTTCCAAACTTGCGGACATAAAGTTTTATTAAAATAGACTGATATTTCCATAAAGTAAATTTAATAACATTTTGTCATACCTTTTCGATATCAAAATCTCCTTTGATGAGTGGGCTTCCAGACATGTATTTCTTCCACAGCCCCAAAATGATATTAATGGGCGTCGACTTATCTGCTTGTGTAGTACTCGTTGTTGTGTCATATTCTGAAAACGAATGCAAAGAAATCAAATATTATACAAAAAACATTGTATAGCCTATTCATCGTATAAATTTTATATAACTTGTAAGTAAGAGAGTGCATTTATAAGAAGGTACCTCGAAGTCCGCTTATCATGTTATCGGCAGCATTTTTCTCCCAGGCGAGGCGATAGTTCGCCGGCAGAAATAGAAGCTCGGGCGGGTCTGTCTCGGGCAAGGTGTTGAACGCATCCAGATATGTCTGCAATATATTGTTTGCATTATATATTTCAGTAATTTAATCATAAGTATCCATATAATATTATATTGTAGTTACTCGTAAGATATGATCATGCAGAAGATGTCACTTACTTATCTATCTACATTCTATACACGACAACCGTAAAGCCACCCGTCCACATAATATGCGTAATGCGATCATGATACGCGTCGGCGATACGAATGCGATGACCGGCGCCGCGGCGGGGCTAAAATGGTCGCTTTGGAGAATCATAATATATTTATAAATCATTAATATGATTTTTTTAAATCGCAAAATTTACACTGTCTTGGCAATTCAGATGTCTAAATTCGTACTAATTTGACATTCGTGAGTTTGACAGTTTTGACAATTCATTTTGTGAATTGATTGAGAGGAATTGCTAAATGTGACCATTTATTTGATTTAATATTAATTGAGTAAATGATAAATATTACGGCATTAAGGAGTTACCGTGAGATTCGCAGCGAGCGGCAACGGCGCGGGCAGTGCGGGTACGGTCCATGTGTGGTGCGGCGCGACGTCGATCAGCGTGCGGCGCAGCGCGCACACTACGCGGCGGTCACGTGACGCGTCCGCACGACACGCGTACAGCGCGCCGCACAGCTCGCGGGCCGCTCGCGTCGCGCCCGCTGACAGCACCACGCGCCGCGCCGCCACTGCGTCGCCCCACTCCCACTCGTACCACTTACTCCAACCTGTGGCAAAATATCGTGTAGTAGAAACTATGATAAAGATTTTTAACCGACTTCAATGAAGGACTACTATTAGACCGTATATAAGCTTTTTTATGTGTTCACGGATAACTTCGTCGTTTATGAATCGATTTTGATACTGAGTTTTTCGTTGGAAAGAAGGCATTTTATAGGTCGTCCCGTGATAAGGAAATACTGTTTGTAGTCCTTAAATGACTTGCCTTGTGGTATGTAGGCGCGTCGCTCCTGCAGTACGGCGTGGAAGAGCGCGAGGCAGGCGAGGTGTCGCAGCACGGGCGGCGGCGCGCGCGCACCCGCCGCGTCTCCCGCCCACGCCTGCAGCGTCCCGCACACGTTGTGCTTCACACCTTCTGGCGCCTAAACATTTTGCATTTTACTTATTTCGATCTCTTATGTTACTGTAAGTTATTTATCTGTCTATATACACATACACAGTGTATTCAACATAAACGCACACTTTAATATAAGACGTATTCACTACTCAGTATGTTATAAAAATATGAAACTGTGCTTTACGAATGTTTTAAGTTTCATACAATTAGAATAGCGAAACCGTTTTATATTATACAGTATACTAGATCCAACTCTTTTCATTATTTTTAACCGACTTCCAAAATTATAGGATGTCATTGAGATTGAGAATAAAATAATATACAGCAAGATTCGATGCACACCTCTAGTACAACGTTGACGCACATGCTGGCTATCATCGAAGGCACCTCGCGGTCTTCTGTTATAATCCACAGACGGAATTCTTCACTGAACTCCTCCGCCTACATAAACAACGAAAAATAAAAAGAAAACATTTTTAACATTGCAAGCGGAACAGAGAAAAAAATTTTGCACACCAATAATATTATGTTTACTTATTATGAGTGTGCAACATTTTTTCATTAAAAGACTCAAATGAACGAAGCTCTTATGTAGATGGCATATTAATATTATTAAGAATATTTCACAAAAAAAGATTAAATCGCCAATTACTGAGATTATTAAGTAAAAGGTTACGTACAGATCGTTGGGAAAGCGACGCAATGAACGTTTGCAAATCGCGCGAGAACGGTGACGCACCGACGACTATGGCAAGCCACGCCCCCTTCTGACTCGCCCCCAAGGCGGCTTCCCAAGCAGATACACCTTCATCTATTCCTACCTACAAAAATAAATTAAATAAATGATTGTTGTTTCAAATAATTTGTGTCCGTTTAAATGAATGATTTAATAGACACTTTGAAACATAGGTAATCATTATTACTTTGTTCGGACGGAGGAAAGACAAGAACAAAACACATAAAACTTTATAACATTTCTGATAGAATAAATTTTTAGGCAGGTACAAGGGTAGAACATACGGTGTTGAGTGCGTGCGCGTGTGCGTGCGCGTGCGCATCGAGCTGTAATTGTGCGTGCGCGCCGAGCAATAACACCGGACGCGCGTGCGCGCCGTACCGCTCCGCGCGCTCTACGCTGGAACCGCCCCGAGATAACCCTGAGGATGGGATAGCATTAATATCATTACTGTAAAACCTTATCGTGTTTAGTGTTTTATCGCTTCTCTATATATCTATAGCGTATGATAAACTGTTCCGTGTAAAAATAGGTAGTCAATAATAAAATAACATGTTGTTGATTACATTACTGAAATAATTGTATCCCTCTAACTAATAATGATAATATAAAAGCCCGCTACATTGGTCTGACATGTGACTTTTCCAATATGCTTGAGAATGACAAACAGCCCTTGTTTATTCACTCTCCTAATATTATTATTAAGCCGTCATTCCACCGCGGCGCACGTTTTTATTACTTAAAATACGTCAATTCGTGCGTAGCGTGTCCGTGGGTTGCAGTGAACACAGTCACATATATATTTTTTTGCAAAGCGAAGCTTGACGCACGTGCGTAGTCTCTCCGTGCGCTGCGGTGGACTGGCGGCTTTAGAGTGGGGCATATTGTACCAATATATTACATTAAAAAATTCACATAATAGATGGCAACTACATTTACCTAGAATTTTATCAACGAATGAGACCACAGCGCGGTACGTGCTCTGCGGTCGGAGCGCCGCCACGGCCAATACTTGTTCGAAGGGATTGAGGTTCAAACGTCTTATTGTGGTTTCGTCCCCTGAAGATTGATACCCCCGCCAAAGTTGCGAGTTGTCCAAAGACATTCGATTGTAGAGATCTTCATCTTGCATCTAGACGTGTATAACAGACAATTCAATAGTTAATCAATAAAATGTAGTTGAAAAGATGTAGACAGAATG
The DNA here is from genome assembly GCA_937595015.1 of Polyommatus icarus. NCBI lineage: Eukaryota > Metazoa > Arthropoda > Insecta > Lepidoptera > Lycaenidae > Polyommatus > Polyommatus icarus. The sequence goes on from OW569326.1 coordinate 15,450,641, forward strand.
TTGGAAAACGCTATACTTTGACTTTAATAAAAGAAGAAAAGTTTTATTTTGTTAGTATTTTGTCTCACGTTGATTGGAAATGCGTTGTTGAATCTCGCTCTATATTTAAAAGCTTTAGCCTTAGCGACTTTTGAGAAAAGACGTAAAGGTTGCTAAAAATAATTGAAAATGAGTAAAAAATACCTTTATTTGGGCCAGTTTACTCAAGTATTCGCCACCAATCCAGTCATGTTGTCGTCTGATTTCTTCAACAATTTTTGCATCATCTTCGACGCTTATGTGGTTAATGAATATCTTCCACAGCTAGAAAGATCATAATTATATTGACGATGTTATGAAGTGTTAAATTATGTATTTGCATATTATTAGGAACTACACTTATAAACGTAGGCATACAGAGTATTATATTTGCTTTTGAATCATACAGAATACAAAAACTATTATTTCACAGGTAAAATACTGAAATTATTGCATTATCATTAATTTTAAAGGTTAGCCTTATAAAATTTTTAATAACTAAATTTTATTCGTGATCAGAATCAGAGACAAATCTTCAGAGTTTTTATGTCATACTTAGCAAAGTTTCTTAAGAGTTAAAAAGGAAGGGAATGAGACTAGCTTAAAATTCTTTATCTCTAGGCTTGACATTTACCTTATCGGGAATCATATCGTCATAAACTTGTTTCAGTAGATACATGAGCACCACGTATTTATCCTTTCTGTGTAGGCTGAGTTGTATGCGATCGAACATCGTCCTCATAAAATACCGCACCGCCTCATTTACGTCCGAATTCGTCATGTCCTAAAACAAAATAATTGTATTTTTATTAAAAACATGCTATATTTGACGATGCATATTTTGTTTTTTCACATTTTTGTTTCCTTTAAATAAAAAAAATATGATCTCAAAAATATCTAAACCTTATCTATTTTCTAATTACTTGCATATTTGTTAATTTATAATATAAATTATGGCCCAATTTCACCAACATCAATTAGTGTTAACAGATTGTTAAAATGTCATGTCTTCCCTTTCATTCATATGAAAAGCGGAAGAGAGAAGGATACTAATTCGAGCATTAACTTTAACAGTCGTTGGTGAAAATGGGTCTATGCCTGTATATCACACTAAGGACCTGTTTCACTACTTCTTGATAAAGATTCTCCATACTCTATCTGTCAAGTTAACGCACACGTCACACTTTTTGTGTGATCAAGTCTGCGGCTTTCATACATTCTGAAGGCGCGCGCCTTGCAGATTGTATGTAAGCCGCAGACTCGATCACACAAAAAGTGTGACGTATGCGATCTCCCTAAATTTTACAAATATCGACCTGATATCGCTGCACAGTATCGAGGAATAGCGCCTGCACGCAGTCGAAGGGCAGGTGTAGCGTGGGCCGGCGCGGCTGTAGGCGCTTGACTGCGAGCGCGAGCGCCGCCGCGCGCGCCGCCAGCGGTGCGTACGCGACGCTCGCCCGGGACACCTCCACCGAACAATACATTATTGCCAGACTAATATTATTAAGGGTTTGTGACGAGAGGTTCTTACTTAATAGATATATTTTACTTTCTTTTGATGTTACTCTTTGTAGTTTATAAGATATAAAAAGTATTTTATTTATTTAAGTGTTTTTCTTAATTTATTTATTTAAGGTCGTTTTCAATATCAAGGTCATTAAACGACCACCTTAAATACAAATAATTTTAGCTCAAATACATTTATACATATCGTTTTCAAATACTTTAAAATACAATTACAACTTTTTCCATTCAAACACTCTTTTAAATTATCAGGTAGATTACATATATTTCTTTTGTAAAATAAATTCTACACATTCAATGAGTAAATGAAAAACTGATTTATTTAAGTTTATGAACGTGTATGTTTGTTACTTTTTAACGTTTAAACGGCTAAAGCGGTTTTAATAAAATTTGCCATTGAGTTAGGGGTTAGCTGATATCTTGAATTAACATGTAGGCTACTAACGTATTGTCGCTAACATGGCAGTGTAAGTACAATGCAACGCACGAACGATTCGTGACTTTATGAAAGAGCCTGACTTAAATGATAAATCAAGCTCAAAATCAAGCTATATATATATTTACTTCTATGAAAACATGTTAATAGTGTTTAGAAATTAATTAATCAGTTTTAACTTTATTTTTTATAACTGAATATTTTTCGAATAATAAAAATAAAATAAATTAAAATAAGCTAACCTCAGCCTCTATTTGATCGCTGGCCGCGAGCGCCGCTGCGATGTGTTCGGCGGTCGCGCGCGTTTGTTGCAGCGTCCGCGACAGGGCGTCGTCGTGTAGTATATCGCGCGCCTGCGACAGCTCGCGGAGAAGATTCTCCTGGTTTGTTAAAATTTTTATTAGGGCCTGTTTCACCATTTCCTGATAAGGTGCCGGATAGGCTTTCCACAAATTATTTGACAGATGCTCCATACTCTATCTGTCAAGTTAAGTTGTGGATAGCTCATCCGGCACTTATCAGGAAGTGGTTCACGCGAGAGCGAGAATTTTCTCGTCTCGTCTCGTTCTCGTCGCTTTTACGAGACGAGAACGAGACGAGACCTTTTGGAAAATATTCTCGGCGTTACCGAGAGCACATACAGGGTAACCCGAGAGTCTCGTTTCGGGTCTCGTTAGTATTTTTTATTAAGTTTTTATTCGAAAAATTAGAAAAGGTCTACTTAAAAAACAATATATTTTACAAAATATAAAATCTGGTAACCATCCAAACTGCATTTTATCATATAAACACGTTAGTCATAAAATATTCCTTATTCTCTTTAATATATTAAAGAAATAAATAATTATTTACAACTAAGTGAGACGAGACGAGACAACTGGTAACGAGACGAGATTTTTGTTACTCTCGCTTACTCTCGTATCGTGTGAAGCCCTAGTGGTGAAACAGGCCCTTAGTCATTTTATAATATGCAGTCTACAAACGACTAGACGATAATGTAAGATTATTATTAGCACTGGTTCGTGTTATTTTATTTCTAAGCTTACTTACAGAGCTAGTGCAAGTTAAAAGTTTCCACGACTGGTAGTAGATATCAGCTGTTGATATAATAAGTAATCAAGGTGGATATCGAATCGAAGCATTGTGGTAAAAAAATTTTGTTGTTATCAATATTATATGTATTTAAGTATGTAGTGCATTTTAAAGTTTTTTCAATCAAATCTAAATATTTATAAATAAGTATACATTACTTGCAGCTCATGCTGTTGCTTCTGTAAAGCTACTTTTTGTAACTTGATTTCTTTGTAACGTTCCATCATAGATGGATTCTGCTTCTGTATAGTGTAGTGCGAAAGTTGATCTGTAAAAATACGATACAGTCTGACAGTTAATAATAAAAAAAAAAACTTTCCTAGCTGAACTTCGTCGCTAACTGTAGTAAAACCTTCGATCAGTAAAACACGATTGAAATATTCACTCAAATCTCGACAAAATATGATTCTTAAAATAATATTTAGATTTTATGAACACCTGTGTTAGTAATTATTATACTATTTATAATATTTTTATTTTACTTTCGAAATATTAAGAAATACATTTAATTATAATATAATTATAATAGAGGTTAGTCTACTAACCTACAAGGGCATGTAGTCGCGGCGCAAAGTGCAGGACGCTGGTGCGTGCGGCGCAGCGTGGGCGGGGCGCGGCGCGGGGCGGGGCGCGCGACAGTTGCAGCGTGCGCGCCGCACCGCACCACCACCCGCACCCCTCCGACTCCGTTATCACTAGGACGCGTGAGTGTCTGACAACAGATAAGGTACGGTTACACATGCTTATTTCAAACACGAAAGCATGATTCAATCGAGCAGATGCTGCTTTCAAGCACGTGTGTCCAAGCATTGCTCAAAATAAGCATACTAATTTCGAGCATGCTCTGTGCAACTGTATCTATATTATACAATGTGATTATTTATTCCATTTCGAGACTTTGCACAATGATTATACTCCTGGGTAGAAAGCAGAAAAAATTTAATGGATTTTTGGCTTCACTTTTGTCACAGTTATGATACGGCAGCAAAATTACCTGATGGCGTATTGCACAGCCGTCTTTAGCTTGTCGCTGTGCCGCGGTACGAAGTCGACGGGCGCGGCGTGCAGGGCGGTGCGCAGCCACGCCTCCGCCTCGCCGTCCGGGTCTATGATCAGCGGCGAAAACCCACATCTAGCCTCGCTGAGATACTGAAATTATAGGGAATATAATATTATATAATTATGCGAAAGTGTCTATGTCTGTTTGTTACTCTTCTCTTCACGCCCAAACCGCTGAACCGATTTTGACGAAAGTTGGTGTGCTGCAGATATTTTGAGTTACGAAAAAAGACTTAGGATATATTCTATCCCAGAAAAATGTACGGTTCTTGCGCGATAAACGACTTTAGTTGCAGCGGAGTTGGAGCATCATCTATTAGGGAATATAATATTATCTCATCCTCAATAGCTTAGTCCGACACTAAATAAATAAATAAATCTTATTTATGTATTTGTCCCGAACTTTAAAATTATATAACAGTAACAGTAACACAGGTTATTATAATAGCCTGTGTAAAATGTATACGCTTATCCTATACACTATATTATGTGTATAAAATAAGTCTTTACAGTGTTACTATTATAAGCAAGATGATAATCCTCTTGCTAATAAAAATATGTAAGTAGGTACGTAGCAGATAACTCGTTCAGATTTTTGATACTGTGTAAACGTTATATGATAGACAATGACAGCATCGTTAAAACATATCCACCGAGAAAATATTTTGGGGTAATTGCATACCTGATCAATCACTATAGCATTCTTCAACGCCGTTTGATCTGAAGGCAGACCATCTGCGATCCACTTGAACTGTTTATCAGGAGCTGACAAGAAATTTGACGGCGAAAAGTTTAAATCTTCGTGTCCCATTAGCGTAGCCCAATTTTTAGTTACATCTCTAAAATTAGAAATAAAATTATATTAACAAAGATATAATACAATTACATAATTATAATAATATTATGACAAATTACCTGGCCTGTTGTTCGGTCAACTCGGGCAGATATACAACGTATGCAGCGGCCAACAGCGAAAGCAAATTCAATTCGGATAATTCTTTGGTGATATCTTCCAACTGTAACATAACATTATTTCATTTTTTATACGTCGATTAAAACTTGTATAGGTATTTAAGGTAACACTGCATTAAGTTATACTACGCAGCAGCGACTCGACGCGACACGTCTGACGTCACGGCCAGATATTTTTTATGAAACTGTATGCGCCAGCGACGCTAGGCGATACAAAACGTCAGTTTTATGAAAGAAAGTGTCGTGTCGCGTCGCTGCCGCGTAGTGTTGCATTATGGCGGTCTCACATTTAAGTGGGATATTTTTCAAGCATACCTGAGTCTCCCAAGCGTCATACTCGTGCGCGAGATGGTCCAACAGCGCAGCGGCACGGGCGAGCGCCGCAGCTGCGTCCGCCAGCCGCAGCTCGAGCGTCGCCGCGGCGCGCGTGTGTTCGCCGAGCGCGCGCGTCAACGTCGCCACGCGCTCCTCCACGCTCGCCACGCCGCTAACTAGCGCCGCGAGCTGCGACTCCGCCGAACGCACCGCACTATTGACCACACAGTACACTGAATTATAGTCCCTTACATATTTAACCCTGGAGTGGTCGCGTGGACTACATAATATGTAGTCCACGTAAACAAAATCAAAAATTTCTCAAAAACTGTAAGCGTGCGATTCTTGCGCCTGTAGGTACTTTCAAATGACCTATCTAGCTACACATTCAGTTCAGCGCAAGCCCCTGCCGCGTATTTTCGTAACGCAATAGCCTCTCAAATATCGTGGACTACAGGTGTAGTCCGCGCGACCCATTACGTAAGTATTTTTTTTGATTCAATTTTTTATTATTTCCGTATAAGTATTTAAATATAATATTAGTACATACTAGTAAAATAAACTCTGTTTTATAATTTTGATTTGTTTTAAAATAATATTACTTTATATTTTTAGACAAAAAATAGCCGAACGACAAGTTGCATACATTGAGGCGTGGTTGAATGAAGTCGATGGCGATAGGGAAGAGTATCAAGCGCAGTCAAGCTCTTTATTTTTGTTATTTTAATTACCTTTAATACAGAGGTCGTGATTAATTTTTGTTTTTTTTTTCTGATTAAGATGTATATACTTATTATATTTTAATAAGTAAAATGGATAAATTATAATTGTTGTAATGTAACATGTTTTTATCTTTATTTCAAATTGGACTACGTATGTAGTCCGCGCGACCACTCCCGTCACATTCAGGTGCGCAACCACTGCAGGGTTAAATAAATAATCGGCCAAGTGCGAGTTAGACTCGCGCACAAAGGGTTCCGTACCGTTATAGAGCAAAAATTGGTCAAAATGGTGTTTTTTGTATGGGAGTCCCCCTTACATTTTTATTTTATTTAATTATTATTAATAATAATTATAGTGCTACATATTATAATGAAGGCTTTTCTGAAAATTTCAAGCGCCTACCTGTTGTCATCATTGATACTGAGCAAAAAATGTTTGAAAAATCACGTTTGTTGTATGGGAGCCCCCTTTAAATACTTAATTTATTTTGTATTTAGTATTTGTTGTTATAGCGGCAACAGAAATACATAGTCTGTGAAAATTTCAACTTTCTAGCTATTACCGATCTCGAGTTACAGCCTGGAGACAGACGGACAGACAGACAGACGGACAGACAGACAGACGGACAGACATCGAATTCTGTAATAGGGTCCCGTTTTTACCCTTTGGGTACGGAACCCTAAAAATGATAGAATAATAAAAAAAACTGTTTTTTCTATTTAAATTCATTTTATATAAAAAAAAATCTTTTTTTTTTTATATTTACTTAATGTATTTTTAAGCGTCATAGACTGTCGATTTCAGCCCGTACATACTAAATCCAACACGCTTAACAAGTACATATCAGTATTACTAACCTTTCAAGTTCCTGCTGTTTGTCTCTAAGCGGGCGCACGTGTCTGAGCGCGGCGGCGTGCGCGAGTTGCGCGCGCACCCAAGCAGCGAGCGGAGCGCACGCGGCACTCGCGCGTTTCGCCGTGGCGTCCTCGAACGAGGCCGCGCGCCGCTCCACCAGCCGCGACACCGCCACCACCGCCTCGCTGCTTATGTCAGCCGCGTCTAGCCGACTGAACGCAACCATTACTTATTTATTGTACTTTATTAAGAACACATTCAGTGTTTTCTTACAAAATAGAATTCTATGTAATTTATAATCTTAACACTCTTGATACGTAATTATTAATCAAGATTCAGAGACTAAGTAAAAAACATTATGACCAGCTATTATTAGTTTTGAAGTAAGTTATTGTATTAATTTAAAGTAAGTGTCATGTCGAATGCGAACCATCCGCACGTGGGCGATGACACGCATGACAGGAAAAGCGCCGTAAGGGCCTTATCATACGCTACGTAGGTTTGGGAGCGGTTGCGGAGCGGAGCGGGCGCGCAGCGAATGCGCCGCGGACACGTTGCAGATTCGCAACGTTTTCGTCGCGTATTTGTAGCAGGTAAATAGCAGGTAAACGACGTTCAAACTAGTCAGTAATAAAATATATTCCGACGAGTAAACTACAACCCGACGAGTTAACTGCGTACCTGGCGGCTATGACATCGCATTCCAGCGAGGTGCCCAGTTAGCTCGACCGAGTTGTAGGTCAAGTTGACCTACATACATACCGTATATCCTCCTTGACCCCGCGCTTGGCGAGGAAGTTCTTCATGGAGTGCCAGGAGGTGTCGGCGATGCCCATCAGCCGCAGCACGCCCTCTAGCACGTCACGCACCGCGTCCGGCGGCGCCCGCAGCGATCGCACCTATATCCATCCATAATCTAATATATATAAATCTCCTGTCACGATGTTTGTCCGCGATGGATTTCTAAACTACTTAACCGATTTTAATGTTTTTTTAATGTGTGCTTTTTTACAACTTGAGAGATAGGATTGCTTAGATCTTTAATTATAGTCGCAATTTTATTTTATTGCAAATTATTTGTCTATAATTATTTGACAGTCACAATTATCTGTTAACTCCAAACGATTCCAACAGATGTGGATACTTTTCGACTGGATTGAGTAAGTAACGGCTCCTGGGTACTTTATAATATATTGATAGGTGCATTTGTTGAATAATAGTAAATTATTACAACTTGAGACTGACGGCGACCATTGTTTGTGCGACGGGATAGCGATCGACGTTGCCATGGTACCATACATATTTAGTCACTTCAATAAAATAATATGGCAATTAATACATAATATATTATGGCAAAGCAACGTTTGCCGGGATAGCTAGTATTATTATATTTTATAACAGATGACGCTCGCAACTTCGTTGGGCCAAAGTTCGTTTATCGTGCGGGTACCGTACATTTTCGCGACAAGAACTATCCCATATGCCAAAAAATTACCTTAATATCAAATTTCAACAAAATCGGTTAAGCGGTTTAAGCGCAAATCTTTAAAGTTTTTCGCCGTACATTTTATCGGGATAAAACTATCGTATATCCTCACCGGGGACGCAAAGTATCTTCATACCAAGTTCATCTAAATCGATTAGCTTACTATATTACCATATTAGAAACTGTAACGTTATACGAACCTCGCTAAGCGCGTCCTGACGTATATCGCCGACGGCGGCGCGCGCGGCCGCTATCACTGGCTCTACCGCGGCCAGCTGATCTTCTATCTCTTTTTTTCTAAACACATCATGTTTTTTTTAAATTACAGTTTTGAAATTTAAGTTATGAATATATTTTAAAAAAACGATATCATTGAACTTTATTGGTACGGAAAACAACAACATTTTGAAAAACGACAAAAAACTTCCCCACAAAAGTAACAAGGTACTATCAGAGAAGTTCATTCCTAGGCACCTTTGTTTTTTCTAGATTTTGGTCGTTTTTCAAAATGTTGGTGTTTTGTTAACCAATAAAGTTCAATGATATCGTTTTTTCCCATCCGACCGATCACTGCAACTGAATAGATTATAAGCCGACCACATGACGTAGGTCCGTCAACTGCCTATATCTCCTCGTTGGTACGTACCGTATCTGCAACTGTTCATTTTCCCTCTCGATATTCTTCTTCAACTCATTCATCTCCTCCTTCTTGTCGGAGTTGGCTCGGACGGTCGCGCTGATCTGTTCGAGCGCCGCGTTCGCTTTAGTCTGCTCCTCGGACAGAGCCGCCTCCTGTGTCGCCGCCTCCTTTTGCAGCGTCGCCACTTCTATTCTCGCCCGTTTCAGAGCTTCAACGCCCGCCTACCAATAAACAATTACCATTATTATAATAACTAGCGTCGCCCCACCGTCGCCCCCCGACCCGCCCCTGCGTCGCACGGGTATAAAATATATAGCCACTGAAAAATTATTAAAATCGATAGCCTATGATCCTTCACGTGGTTTACTCCTTGTCTGTGCCAATAACATAAAAATTGCTCCAGTAGTTCCCTTTTGAATAATTTCCCCCGTTTTTCCCCACATTCTCATATTAGTCTTAGCGCGATAAAATATATACCATAGCCTTCCTCAATAAATGGTCTATCTAACACTGAAGTCTGAAAGAATTTTTCAAATCGGACCAGTAGTTCCTGAGATTAGCGCGTTCAAGTTAGCCCTTTCAAATAATTTTCCCCGTTTTTTTCACATTTTCCTCTATTTATTCGCTCCTATTAGTCTTAGCGTGATAAAATATAGCCTATAGCCTTCCTCGATAAATGGGCTATCTAACACTGAAAGAATCATCAAAATCCGTTGCGTAGTTTTAAAAACTATATTTATGTATTACCTTAAATGTAATACTTACGGAAAGGACATTTTTCCTCTGGATCAGTGTTTCCTTCTTCTGAGTTAAGATATGGTAGTAGGAGCGTATGAGGTTGGCGTATCTACACGGGGCCTGCATACTCGGCGATTGCAAACTGCTGTAGATAGTAACGAATCCTTCCACTGGGATAGAGTCAATATCATCTTTGGTAATTTCTTGGCCACTTTCTTTTATTAACCTGAAACATCGTTTTACAATAATAAAATAAATATGTGAAAGATTAAATAACCACAGTTAGGTGCAGTAAAAGGTGTTTTCTAAAAAATATTGAAATTACATAAGTGATAAGATATAGTCTTACATATCAATAACTAATGAATATTATAATTTCATATTATATTTATTTTATCTTATATATAAAATTTCCCTGTCACAATGTTAGTTACCGTACTCCTCCGAAACGGCTTGACCGATCTTTATGAAATTTTATATGCATATTCAGTAGGTCTGAGAATCGGCCAACATCTATTTTTCATACCAAAAATTATTTATATGGCAAAACAACGTTTGCCGGGTCAGCTAGTAATACATAATATTAATATATGAACGCTAAGTGATTTATTTTATATTTGCAACATACTTAAATACATAATGAAAACGTGCATATACTCTACCTGAATTAGTGCGTGCGTGTGCGTATACGTGTGCATGTGCGTATACCTCTGTATAATCAGTGCGGGCATGCGGCGCAACGTGGCGTCCGACCACCGCCCCGCCCACAGCGGCGCGCGGCTCAACCACGGGTAGCGAGAAAATAGCTGCCACAGATTCTCTTCGTTCTTGTCTATGCATATCACGATGCCCACATTTTGTTTTATATCTAAATTAAAACAATTTAACACAGTATTATATTTTAACATCTATAGCTATTAGCTAAATTATAATAAATTATATTATTATTATAGCTATAGCATAGCTATCTGTTTTTTTTTATCTTAAAAAACTTTTCATAAACTTAACAGAAATTTTGTGTGTCACAAAACAAAATTTTAATTACGTCTGTTACGTAAACACAAACTATTAAGTTAAGATGCTTTTACCATAAAGTGTCGCCTCAGTTGTATTAGGTGCAGCGCGAGCGAGTGCAGCGGGTAAGGCGGACGCAGTGCGGGCACGCACCAGCGCCTCCACATGAGATAGACACGCCGCCGCCGAGTCGTCGTCATCATCATCATCATCATCATTGACCTTCTGACTACCTTCCGCGTGTAATAAAACGCAAGCACGCATTCCGTCGTTTGCCGATGTGAGCGCCTGAAACAATCATACAAAAATCATCTCCCTAATCAAAATATTTATTTCTAAATAGGTTAACAAAGTTCACACTTTTAGAACTTTATTTGTTACAAAAAGTATCAGTTTTCGTCATAGCCTTTCAAAATTCCGTTCTCATAATTTTTTACTACTTAACTACAAACAATTAAATTGTTGCAATTATAAGAATGACCATAGGACTCTTCTCGACTTTTCTTTACGATACTAACCCATCAATCCCCAAGCGGCAGCCAGCTGCCGCATAACAATTGAAAATCTATTGTGTCTGCGATACCCACGATGGAGGTGTTAAAATGAGTTTTTAATATTTACATTTATTCATGCGAAACTTACAGTTTTGAAAGTATTCGTCAGTCGTGCGGCGAGCGGTGCGGGCGCGGCAGGCGGCGCGTGGCAGGTGGCGGCTAGCGCGGCGCACACGAGCGTCGCAGCCGCAGACACGCCCCCGCTAGCGGCGCTCACGCACACCGCTACACCGCCGCGCATCTAAAATTATCAAAATTTTATGACAAATATTAGAAATGGATAATGGATATTGTTTATAATTGTAAGTTGCTGTCTGGAAATTCAGAATCTGGAATTAACTTTCATCTGTTGTATTTCCGGACCAATACGACCTGCAAACCTTCAGGAAGAGAGCGTATTCCCTATTAAAAGGCCGGCAACGTATCTGAAGCTCTTCTGATGTTGCGAGTATATGGGCGACGGTAGTTGCTTTCCATCAGATGACCCGTTTGCTCATTTCCCCCCTTATTTTATATAAAAAAACTACCATAATAATATTTATATCTGCTATATTTATGATAAAATTCAACGTATTAGAAATTGATCGTATAGAAATTCTTAAAAAATAATAAAAACATACTGCGGTAGCTATGGCTGGAAATAGAGATGCTAGCTCAGTACTGACTTCTACAGCTGAATCTCCAAAGACTTTGTCGTTGTCTGTCACTGTAATAAACAAACCACTTTTGAATATTTCATCTATTATGTAATATTATACTTTCCTTTCATTTTATGAATATATCAATACACTCACAAAACCAAGTAAACTACATTAACATTATTTTCTCCTACTCCGGTGTAAATGCAATGCAAATGTTTTAATAATTGAAAGTGACTTTAAAGTTCTAAGTCAAGGAAAAGTTTTGTAAAAGATTCTTACGGCACTGGTTTATAAGCTTTCCCGCGTTACGACACCATTCGTCGTAGTCCATAGCTTCCAAGTATACTCCATCGCTTCTTAGCTTAGGCATGAAATAAACTTCACTGCCATACTTTAGATATTTTTCAGCAATCGATTTGTACAGATTTTTTTCGTCATCAGTAATAAGTCTCTCCCGGAATATCATGTTTGCTTCTGCATTGAGAGCCTGAAAGTTTTTAAGTTCGACATGGTGACTGGTACTAGGTATATTAATGTTTATAGACAATAGATCGATACTTTATCTTAATATAAAATATTAACATAATTCTTTCTCTAGTCTCTATTACTTTACCATATGAACATCCTGTAGGGTGGATGGCGAATACCATTTTACATTCTCACATATGGTATCTATGTGCGAAGTATCCCATGTATAGTGCGGTTGAGATATAAATGTTTCGGTTATCTGAAAATTAACAAAAATTTTAAATTAGTTATAACAATTTTAGAAAAAAAATATCATTACAGCCTAGTATTACATTACTTACTTCTTTATATAAAAGCACGATATTACGAGCTAACTGTAAGATCTCCTCGTCAGATAACTCTTTAGTGACGTTTTCTTTTAAACGCATTTTTGTTAGCTCCAATAATTCTTCCTCTTCCGTTTCTCTAAAATGGATTGTAAAGCAACTTTTGATCTTTTAATTAAAGAATTAGGTATTATAATTTATAAGCTTCACATTATAATTATTTTTTACTTTTAATTGATTTTATTCCAATGATTCTTATATAGAACTTACTCTACAATTATATGATTGAGAATGGCGCGCAATCGCGGTGAGATGTCAGCTTGCGAACGGGCGGTCGCGAGTACACGCACACGTGCACGCAACCACTGCGGGCCGTCCCCGCCCACCTCCCAAGCACCACCCGCGCATAACTGTAAAAATTAGTTAGCCCCACGCTATTTATACCTCATACCAGTAAGAGTACTTAAATTGACAACATTTCAAATATTTTTTGTACTTGTTTTATGACGAAATATAAAAGTAGGGGTTAAATTAGGGGACCAATATTTTTTATTTTTGAAAATGTGGTCATTTGCATTTATAAAACTTGGTTTTTAATTCTGATCATTCTAAAATGACTTAAGCGCCAAATGACTTCATTGGTACGGTTGAACAACAAAATACCTTTGCACGTCATATCTGATTTCTTAAAAAAAACTGTCAGTACTGTCACTGACTTTGTGGTAATTTACTTTTAGGTTATTGAATTTGTTATTGTGTTTAGATCTGCATTATTTTCGTGCCTACAAACAAAGGTGTGTATCGTATCGTATTCTGCCGTACCAATGACGTCACAAGTGGATTTTTCGTTTTAATTTTTTTTATCGGAAATTAATGATTAAAAATATCTGTAATTTTTTTTATGACTTTGGAAATAAAAACAGAGAAATGAACACTTATTGCAATTAACAACCGCTTATTTTCAACAAAGGTCACACTGTAACAACATACCTGCATTAGGAAGGCGTGCACGGGTCGCGAGCCGCAGCGGTCGGCGCGAGCGCGGTGCAAGCCCCGTACTATCAGCGTCGCGTCCCCGCCTCCAGTTACCGCCCCGCCCTCGCCCGCCTCGCTCGAACGGAGGACGTTGCTCTGCCACAGATAAAAACAAAATATAAAGAAAGAAAGTAAAAATTACACCCATAAACTTGTAAGTTTACATTCGCACAAAAAACGGTTTTGTGCAAATATTTCAAGACTTAATATTTGACTGAAAAAATCTTTAAACCAAAGAGTACCTAATCTTCGTAAATTTTAAAATTTGAACGTCAAAATAGCATGAATGCAATCCCAAAAGTTAAAGTGAAAGCATTAATGCCATGTTTATTATGTACGTTTCTGGCTTTTAAATTAAAATAGGCAATTAAGAAGCGATTTATACAGAAAATTTTTATACTCACCCTTTTGAGTTCCATTAGTATATCGGCGGGTTCTAACAGGGGTGTGCACTCGATTGTTACAACAGCGCCATTATAGTCTCTCAAAGCTTGTTCCAGCAACAAACTATACAAAATAAAATACATAAATAACATTAATATAATAAGTGAGTAGACGCTAACACTGATTTTTTAAAATTATTTGTGATACGTTTTCCTAAATATAAATAATTAAAATAAACTATTTTTGGGAGGGATGGATAAACAACGGTGAACGAACAAACTATATTTATAATATTAAGATATCTAGGTAGTAAGTATACAAACAAAACATCCGACGTACTGCAAATCCTAGAAGTCATTTGAGTTACCTTTTGCCATTCGCATCGGGTCCTGTGAGCAGGACGTTGTGAGTGGTACGCAAAAGTGCACGCAGTATGGCGGCAGCGCGGCGTATACGCGGCGACCACACCAAGCGGCTTGAATCTAGTTCTTCTGTGTCTAACTCCATATTATATACACGCACGCCACCCAATACCTATGTAAGATATTAGAGGGATATAGAAATGTTGAATTAAGAGTAACCTTTGTAAACAGAGTGAATTTTTATAATAGACACATGAACGTAGAAAAAAAGGCGGACGGAGTCTTGTTATAATACACAAAACTGTGTCTTCACTTTTCTTCAGAGTCGGCCACGCACACATTCTTATGCCTGTCAAATGGTATGGACTAGCGCAAGAATGTGTGCGTGCGGACCGTGTACATACAGGCAGCTGGCCGACTCTGAACGACACAGTTTTGTGTATGGTGGGACTTCGTCCGCCTTTTTTTATACGTCCATGAATAGACAATGGAAGTTTTAAAAGGGAATATTATGAAAAGATGCAGAGGGCAGGGATGGGAAAAACTTACATGTTGCACACGGTACATCAGAATATTGACAGAAACGTTGTCAAACGTCTAAAAAAACTTTTTGTTTACAGTCTGTGCTGGTCCTACCGTCTAGCATGACAACATAGGAGTAATATATCCTACTAGATGACGCTCGAAACTCCGTTGCGTCAAAAGTTATTTATCGTGCGGAAACCGTACATTTTTCCAGGATAAAAGGTATCCTATGTCCTTTCTCGGGACTCAAACTATCTCGGTCCTCGGAAAAATTAACGTTTTTACGCGCGTTAAACGAATTTTGGCGCAATGGAGTTGCGGGCGTCATCTTGTTAGGAATAAAAATACAATTGAACGTACTTGTTCGTAGAAGTTATCGAGAGCGTTATCTTTAACAATCCCAGCGACGCCGCGCTCCACCGACAAGTATACAATGTCCTCCACACTCGTATACACATTATTCGACTTGGTGTTCTGCACCAGATATTCAAACTGTGCTATAATTTGATGAACCTAAAATTTCAACAAAAAAAATATTTGTTATCGTTTACTGTAGTATCTACCTCTATTTTATTTACTTACTAGCAAAAAAAAGAATAAGCAATATTACAATAAGTTATAATTAATAAAGACATGAAAGCCTGATTCAGAATTATCATGCATCACAATTATTCACAGCACGTCAACGTCTCTCGGGTCCGCATTTTTTTATAAAGTTACATTGTGAATCTAATATTAATTTAATATCATTAAACACAGACCACTGGTATATGATCCGGTTTGAAGTTGAGATCGGATTTGTTGGTGTTGAACCACTGTAAACACTTCGTGATTGCGTTCTGTAGCTGCGGCAGCGCCATCTTAGCGAGGTCATCATAATCCGCGGCTCGCATGAAGCTCTCGAGGACTTGTGGCGCGCAATTGTTATCCTCGCTGAAATTAAGTGCTTTGATAGATTTATTACTTAAAACATAATTCAACTAATATAGATAAGTATAATAATAATAATAATATCTATGGACGCTTCACACCACGTCAGTCTGGCCCCGTGCTAAGTACCTGAAGGACTTGTGTTACAGGTACCAGACAACGGAAATATATTTAATACTTTTATATTATACTATACATATATTTAAGATTTTTAATATATCATACACATATTTAATACACATCCAGACCCAGGAACTTTGAAAAAACTTTTTGTTCCGTCGGCGGGATTCGAACCCGCGACCCCCGGCTTGAGCTACCAACGCGCTCACCACTGAGCCACAGAGGTCGTATACTGTAAACATACTTTAGGTAAATATTTTGTCTGACAAGACTTTTTAACCTATAAACAAGGACAACTGACAGACTGTAGTCACAATTTGGTAATCACAGAAATACCACAAAGCGAAATTCGTGTCGTGGCTGACGTGCTATTCGACCACAACGCGATGTGGTAATCGAGAAAAGCCATGACGCGTTCTGAGCATTTAAAGACACCCACGACGCGAATACGTGTTGTGGCCCTAATAAAAACGACCACGACGCGTTCAGAAACAAGGCCAGTTACGCAGGAGTAATTTTATAGCGCCCAAGTGTGTGCGCAATACACAAGAGCACTCTGGTGGGCACTATATAATAACTCCTGCATAACTGAACTGGTATCATTGAAACCAGAGTGCTCTTGTGTATTACGCACACACTTGGGCACTATAAAATTATCCTGCTTAACTGGCCTGGTTTCATTGAAACAAGAGTGCTCTTGTGTATTGCGCACACACTTGGGCGCTATAAAATTACTCATGCATAACTGGCCTGGTTTCAGAACGCGTCGTGGCCGTTTTCATTTAAGGGCCACAACACGAATTCGCGTCGTGGCTGTTTTTAAATGCTCAGCCGGCCTAAGATGCGCAAACGAGAAAATCTCGAGATACCTCACTCTCGTCTGTTGTTATCAGCGACCACTTATCCCAATAGACGCCTAATGCAAGGCAAATACTGTCTGGCAACATGTAAGACTAATAGGTCTTACTTGAGACAATTACAGCGAAATCTGTCTCATTATCGACCACTTCCGTGACCTATGTACATCTCATGCGTCTACTACTAAATAAAATACGATAAAGGCGAAATATGGCTCCCTGTACAGTAAAATGGTGTGGAAAATGTAGCCAATCGTCTAATTTTAGCAAAGACGGCATAACTTTTCATAGGTAAGCCAATTTTAAGATTTATATTGTCAGGAATCAATTTCTTCAGAGCTCAACTTACGCTGGTCCGAATACGTCAAGGAAAACGTTTGTTTATAAGTATTTCCCTTTCTATCATACACAAACTAGTAATCCTTATCCTTTCTTTCATTACTGTCAAGCCGAGTCAAGCGTCACTAGTGATGCGATGATTGACTTTTTATCAGTTAAACAAATTGTTTTTTTTTTCATGTTGTTGAAAAAGAGTAATATTTTATGAATTGTTTTTGTAAACGTGTGTAAGTATGTGTTTTTAAATTTTTAACCGACTTCCAAAAAACGAGGAGGTTATATGTTCGGCTGTGGATATTTTTTTTTGTGTGTTCAACGATTACTCCGCCGTTTGTGAACCGATTTTCGAAATTTTTGTTTTGTTGTATTAGGTTTCACTCCAATTTGGTACCATATTCACAAAAGCGGTGACCTGATGGGATCCAGGAGTAATCGAGGGAACTCCTCGAAATTTATATGGAAACATATGGTGATTTTGGTTTTATGTGAAGTGTACTAAGAATATGCTACCAAAAATTCAAATATTGGGTCAAGGTATACCATGGTTTCGAAGATGCTGAGAGAACTCCTGACTCCTTATAGATACACGTTTGGGAGTTTCGGCGTTGTTTTAAGTATAGAAAGCATATGCTACCACGCAATTCAAATTCATCATCGTCATCATCATCATTACCACGTCGTGTTAAAAAAATATTGATACACACAGAACTGGTTGAAGTATCTACGGGTAACTGCATACCTTTAGAGAATATATCAATTCTAAACTGCTCATCTGCACTACAAAGAATAAATTTGACTACAACGGCAGAAGATAAGAGCGAAATTCAGTTCGGCACCGAAAGTCATCAAGATTTAGACAGTGCCATAGAATCAATTTGCTTATCTCAGTTTGCTGAAAATACTATTGAGTACATAGCAGGTTTTGTTGCTAGCTCTTTAATAAAGCATTTGAAATGTAAAACCTGCATAGGGGCATTGATTACTTTAAACGAAAATGCTAACAGTTTTATAGCTTACAGAGACATGGGTGACTTAATCTACCCATCACAAAGTGTTGTTAAAATTTGCCGTCGCTGTGAAGTTATCATGAAATTGTATATTGGAGGCGTAAAGAAAAGTGAACCAAGCAGAGTTTTTAGTCAATAAAACTTCAAGCAGCTTTATTGGTGAACAACTTTTTTCAGAAATAAGTTTCCATCAATTTCATTATGAAGAAACCAATCATGTGGTGGATTTAGCAAATAGTGTGATGTATAAATACATAACTACAAGATTGGTATTTCTTACAAAATCTTCGGTTCAGAAACCCTGCAGTTCGGAGAATTTATACGAAGTTAATTCATTTTAAAAATGATTAAATATTAATTTATAAAAGTCTTTTCTTCATTCTACACTTAAAAATAAAATAAATATTATGTACTGTTTTTTTTTCTTTTGGCCAGCGCTTCTCGTACTTCCCATCACTAGTTATGATTTATGACATGCCGTGAATTTGAATTGGCCAATCGTAATGCATTTATTCCCTCACCCCGCGCGTCGCTTACCTCAGCGCATTGACACAATTATTTGTTAAGAGAAATCAAAACATTAGGCGTCTATTGGGATAAGTGGTCGCTGGTTGTTATATTGTCGAGAACGACATAATGTCAAAATAATTTTTTGACATTATGTCGATAGCTTTTGACAGCTAATGACGACAGATCTACACAAGAAAAATTGTATGTCATGTTAGGGTCAATATAGATGAAGAGAAAAGCCATCAAACATTGAGAAAACGTGTAGACAAAATTTTCTCGTTGGCGTATGCTAGAGGGGCAGAACGCGTCATGGCTTTTCTCGATTACCACAACGCGTTGTGGTCGAATAGCACGTCAGCCACGACACGAATTTCGCTATGTGGTATTTCTGTGATTACCAGAACGCGTCGTGGCCGTTTTCATTAGGGCCACGAGTCACGACGCGTTGTGAGCGATTTCTTCGCTCACTGAGCGTTTTCGGTCTTTGAGCGTAACATATGTATATTAAAATGTACAATCATTACATTTGTAATTTTTCCCCATCGGTAAAGGTATAGTATGGTACGTAACGTAAGTAATATTTAAAGTAAACTTCATTTAAAAAAATCTGCCAAGTGCGAGTTGGACTCGCGCGCGAAGGGTTCCGTACCATCATACACCAAAAATATTAAGACAGACGGATCGAAGTCTCAGTAATAGGGTCCCGTTTTTACCCTTTGGGTACGGAACCTTAAAATGGCAGTCGTTAACGAGTCGTCAATTATTTTACTACATCTATCAAGACCAATCCTTACAAATGCGCAAGTGTGTCTGTCTCTGTTACTTCTTCACGCTTAAACCGCTGAACCGATTTAGAGAAAATTTGGTATGCAGGCACTTGGTGTCCTGGGAGAAGACAGGGTTTACGGGCGCCATCTAGTGTTTCTATCATTACACATACTAGTTAATAAAGATTTTTGGTTTTTTTTTTATCAATTTGATAAACTATATGATTGATGGACTTGATAAATATAAGAATACTTTAGCAGTATGATGGCGAGTCGCGACACAGTAGCTGGAGAGGCGTCGTCTAGATGGTGAGTCTCGAATATGGCGTGCGCGTGCGCGGGCAGCTGTACGCGCGAGCCCGCCAGCGCCAGCAGCCGGTTGTCATCCAGAAGCGAGTTGAGCGCCTCCGCCCACCCCGCCTCCACCTCGCCGTCGAACACCATCCACCCGGATATGTCTGATAACACAGACATATCCGGGTGGATCTAAATTAAATAACTGTATCTCTATACTTATTATAAAACAAAGTCACTTTTTTCCCTCATGTCCCTTTGTTCCCTTTAATCTTTAAAACTACGCAACGGATTTTGATGATTCTTTCAGTGTTAGATAGCCCATTTATCGAGGAAGGTTATAAGCTATATTTTATCACGCTAAGATTAATAGAAGCGAAGAAATAAAGGAACATGTGGAAAAAACGGGGAAAATTATTTAAAAGGGCTAACTTGAACGCGCTAATCTCAGGAACTACTGGTCCGATTTGAAAAATTATTTCAGTGTTAGATAGCCCATTTATTGAGAAAGACAATAAAGGCTATATTTTATCACGCTAAGAATCATAGGAGAATGTGGAAAAAACGGGGGAAATTATTTAAAAGGATAAAAGAAACTCTCGCGAACTACTGGAGCAATTTTTATGCATTTGGCACAGATAAGAAGTAAACCACGTGAAGGATTTTTTCGATTTTAATCATTTTTTCAGTGGCTATATATTTTATACCCGTGCGACGCCGGGGCGGGTCGCTAGTAGATTAATAAAGACAAAAAAACACAGCCCTGATTATGCTAGGGTGAGGAAATCTCAGAGCTGATTACCAACTACAAGAGACGGATATGTCTGAACTCTGATTTCCGATAGTAGAGCCGAGTGTAAACTCTGAGAGTTGGATATGTCTGATCCCAGAGCCAAGTATCACATATAGGAGCCGAATAGTATGTTCAGAGAACCGAGTGTCGCCGAGTGTAAACTCTGAGAGTTGGATATGTCTGATCCCAGAGCCAAGTATCACATATAGGAGCCGGATAGTATGTTCAGAAAACCGAGTGTCAGCTAAGAGATTTGGATACGGGATAATATGTCATCTTGGCATTTTCGAACCCTTACCTTAGTCGTGTGCGTACAAGACAAAAAAAACGAGGAATACGGCTTTTGCTGAACCAAAGATTTCCTTTAGTATTATTGATCTTTATATCCCTAAGATGGGTTTACGATGTGGAGCCACCTGAATATTTCATGCAGGTGGGGGACGGGTTTTTTTTAGCTTTAACAAGGTATGAGGTCAATAACTGCGTGGGATTTAGGTATATAGTCGAGTTTGGTATCATTTTCGATTGAATCGAATGTTTAAATGCCAATTTTGGAATAATATTTAGATAAAAGATAGTAAAATTAAAATAAAATAAAAAATTTTGAATATATGATTGTCAACCAACGAAAACGCTGTTGACAGGGCTTAATTAATATAAGGATGCTGATAGCCGCATTTTTCTGCATGCCAAAGACATGGTGATAAATGGAGCAATAAACATATTATAATTAATATGTTTATTGCTCCATTATTAATATACTAGAAGTTCCGCACGGCTTCGTCCGCGTAAATCTGAAATTTCACGGAAACCGTATATTTTTCACAAATTAATAACCCATGTCTTACGTAGTCTACTATAATATATTCGTGTCAAATAAAATAAAAATTGCTCCAGTAGTCTGTGGGATATTAGCCCTTTCAAATAATTTTCCCCGTTTTTTTACATTTTCCGCTGTATCCTTGCTCTTAGAGTGATAAAATATAAGCTATAGCCTTCCTCGATAAATAGGCTATCAAACACTGAAAGATTCTTTCAAATCGGATGAGTAGCTCCTGAGATTAGCGCGTTCAAACAAACTCCTCAACTTTATAATATTAGTAGACGTTCCGCGCTGCTTCGCCCGCGTAAATTAAATATTTTACAGACAAATTAGTCCACAATAAATAGCCTGTGATCCTTTACGTTCCTACTTTTTATCTGTGCCAAATAACAGAAAAGTTCGTAAAATAAGCACTTTCAAATAATTTCCCCCGTTTTTCTCACATTTTCCTCTATTTCTTCGCTTATATTAATCTTAGCGTAATAAAATATAGCGTATAGCCTTCCTTGATAAATGGGCTATCTAACACTGAAAGAATTTTTCAAATCGGACCAGTAATTAGTAATTACTGACTAATACTAATATAAGCGCGTTTAAGTAATCCTTCTTCTTTTTCTTCTTTTTACGTTGTTAAACATCTTTGTCGCGCAAATATGAGTCCTAAAATGAATTAAGCATTTTAAAGTCATCCGAATATGATACCGAACTCGGAATAGTGCCATAATTAATGCCTCTATACAGATTGAGACTCTGTTTTTCTCCAGAGCAGAAGCTGCTAAAATTTTAAAAAATTAACATCAAAAATCGCGGTGGCTCCACATCTTAAACCCATCCTTGGGCCATAAGGACCAATCCTACCAAAGGAAATCTTTGGTTCAGCAATAGCCGTATAATTTACCGTACACACGCAACTACCTGCGGGCAGGGCGGCGGCATGATGCGCGAGCGCCGCGACGACGCCGTCGGCCCAGGCGCTCGTGTCGCGATCCGCGCGGCCCAGCAGCCACGACCGACTCATGGCCTTGGGCATCACTGATCGCTCGCTCACGGCGTGGCCCAGCAACAATAGCGCCTGTATTGAGTACAGTGATTAAAGCAGAGGTTTTGCTTTCGTTTCATAGACTACTTTCGTAGTTTTGTTGGATCCGGTGGACCTTCTTAGTTTTGCAGCTATGTCATCACTGCAATTTTTTTAATCTTGAAGAAATTTGTTTGATATACAGGGTGTAACAAAACTAAGTGATAATACTTTAGGGTGTGTACGTGTTCTTTTTCTCAAGGAAAGAATCGCTAAGTATGATAACATATGGTCCCGCTCACTACACTGGACCCCATTTTTTTAAACGGGCGTTTGCCCACCACACAGTTTCACCACTGTATCTCCTGTGTCGCCAGGATCGACAGCGGTATCCAACCACGAAAACCCTTTGATATGATCTCAGGGAGCCTGTATTTGTTATCCCCAACACAGATATATAAAACCTCCTGTACCACATTGGGAATAACTGATTCCCAAAGTAGTCCAGGCGGATCTCCATGAATTTATAGCAATAGTCAAAACAATGAAGAATTACTGTCTAAAATCAGATGGTGAAGCATGTAGAAATTTATGACACGAATTTAACATATTATTTTGCTTTGTTCGCATACCACTCCAAAAAAGTTACTTACCGTTTTTAATAATTTTCTTATTGTGCTTTTCCCTGAGCCAGGTGGTCCCACAATGGCGACTCCCATGCGCTGTTGCATTTGCTCGTAGAGTTCTTTACATTTTTGAATCTGTAAATCAATTACATATTTTAAACATGTATACAACGCCTTTAACGCCAGTGAAGTAAGGAGTTGTGTAAGTATATAATATTATGTTCATACATAAATACTGACATACGAGTAAGTAACGTGAATCTACAAATATTATGACTTTACTATCGACTTTTCTTCTTTTAATAATAATAATAATTTATGAAAGAAACAAACCTGAAATTCATTGTGTACTAAATTTAGTTGTTTCACAGCCGACTCTATAGCGGACCTGAAGCTACTATTCGTTTCTTTTTCCTCCGGTACACCAGCAAACACCATAGATAGAATGCTCTCAAATCTGAAATATTTTAGAAGGCTACAGATTATATTGTATATTCTAGTAAAACTTAGAAGCAAAATGAGACCAATCATATTATGTTGACACTCATATTTAATGATATTATATTTGAATACCGTATTCATGAATTGGCTTTGAGGCTAAGACTCAACTTCAACTAGCATGCGAATAGCTCAATACAATATCCGGCAATAAATACTGCATCGACCTTTGGAAAGAGACAATCGGCTAATTTCGGTTTCATAGAGCGTTATCTTTGTAGCACACACCTATTTGACATTATGTCAGTTGTTGTTCAAATTCAATAGAGTGCAAAATATATATCTAGAGTTGTTAACGCCCCTAAATTTGCTACAGCTGTAATTTTCCAAAAGAATTGAATACGTTAACATAATTTGAACACGCTTTTTTATTTTATCATACCCGAACCTAAAGTCACAACTTATAGAAAATTTGGTATATTTTATACAAAGAGTAATAAAATTGTCAAAAGAAGCAAACCATAATAATTATGGTTTTTTAACAGCTTCTAATATATGCCGGACTTTTTGTATTTCGTGCGTAAGAGATAACGCTCTACAAAACCGAAACTAGCCGACTGTCACTTTCCAAAGGTCGATGTGCAATATTTATCGCCGGGTACTGTACAAACCTTTGTGCGTCGTACGCGTTGAGTTTGGAGCTGGTGAGCCGCAGTACGTCTCGCAGCGTGGCGAGCGCCCCGCCCCCGCTTCGATATAGCGCTCCACCCCCGCTCCCATCTAGCGCCCCGCCCCCGCTGCCATCTAGCGCCCCGCCCCCGCGCCGCTCCAGCGCCGCGCCGCACGCGCCCACTGCAGCCTTCAGCGCGCGCAGACCCCAGTCGTAATGACGCGCGCCGCTCAGCAGAGAACTGCCGTCAGAAAACTCATCAAATTATTTATTTATTATAGATTGCATAAGCAGTCTCATAAATATTTTTACGTAGCTACATTCTTTATGTCAGTAACGTGATTTCTCTATAGTATAGGGTTCTATATCAAGTTGATACGGGATACGCTACCTAATTTACTAGAGCTAATTACTATAGAGTCCACATAATATTTCATCATCTTTGGCCACAAAGGTGATAAAATATAGAAGCATAAGAATGTTTTAAATCAGTTAAATGCATAGTTCGACGTATTGTTGGTTCGAATCGAAGAAAAGGTTGTGAAATATTTCCTTTCATTACCTTGCAAAGGTGAACACGTCGTGTAGTGCAGCGGCGAGCGCACGTGCGTCCTGCGCGGGCACGCGGCGGGCGACAAGCAGGCGCGTAGCTAATTCACGCGCGTCGGGTGGGCGCAGCGCGAGCGGACGCAGGAGCGCACTCAACGCGCTGGGCAACGCGCGCCGCCCACCGTACCCGCGCCCGGACGGGTTCATCGTCACCATCACGCCGCACCACGGCGATACATTCACCTAGCATAAGTATTAATACTTTGATTCTTTTATAAGAAACGGGTAGCCAATGTAAATTATTATCGCTCACATATTGACAATTAATAAACTATATTAGTAGGATTAGACAAAGCATGCTACTCCGATTCGCCAAAATACGTCCATCGTGCGGTAAGCGTATATTTTTCAAGGGTAAAAGTTATTCTATGTCTTTTTTGTTTAAACGTTAAGAGGTAACAGACAGACAGACACCCTTTCGCATTTATAATATGAGTATGTCATACGGACCTCTTTACCGTCTATCGTCGGTCGGTGTGCTCGCAGCGCGGCGAGCTGGTGCGCGGCGGCGGCGAGCGCGGCGGCCGACAGTCGGTTGAACTCGTCGAGGCAGCCCCACGCGCCGCTCAGCGCGACGCCACGCAGCACGCGACCGACGCATGCGCTGTCCATCGCCTGTTGACGATGAAAATATTACCTGAGCGTCTCCAGCGACGAATTTACAACTTGTCTAAAAACTTCATCAAATTATTCGTTAATGAGCTGAGACGAGAATGCTTCGAAATCCCTCTTAAAGAATATAGTTTGTCATTAAGGCTGGCTTCACAGCTATCAGCCGTATTGCAGACAAGTGATATCACCGTCAGCCGTATTGCAGACGAGGGATTCAACGTCAGTCGCGTTCCTGAACATGTAAAAATTTTTTGAATATAAAGTCATTTTATACCGTACAAAATTTATACAGGTGAATGTTTCTACTTTGTAAATAATAAAGAAAACCGTCAGTCGCTAATACGATGGTGGAAAAACCGTCAGCCAGCAAAATAAGTTACGACCAATATAGCCCTACTTTGCGCTCAATGTTCAATGTAATATATAATGCGTCGCGTAGACGACATTTCCACCCGTAAACATTCAGCTGACGGCGATTTTCGTTTGAATTAACCATAAAATTATCTCATATAGCAATTTTAAGTAATTAATTCGATAGTCAATATTTGTGAAGAGGAATTATATACATTTTACTTTAAAAGCGCCATCTGTTGTTATATACTAAAACTAAAACAACACCTACCCAACCTAAACGTGTATAATCTAGATATGAACCTTTATTGGGTACGAATTGGGATCTTTTTAATGTCAATTCAATACGATTCCCAACAACAACTTTGAGATGCTCTCAATTTTTATTCCACCCATTATGAAGTGGCTGACGATCAAAGCTGTTATGTATTAGTGGAATACTATTATTGTAACGATTTTCGCTCGGTATGAAATTACTTTTTAAACTGAGCGCAACCTCCCCTACTATATGAGACGCTAGGACATCGTTTCACAGCGACAAGGAGCGGGTGCGTTTTGTATGTGTTCCGACTTCTGACTATAGCTCACCTCATCGCAGTTGAATACCAACACGAGGCGGCCAAACAAACCACCCAAGGCTTTGACCGACTCGGTCTTGCCGGTGCCGGCCGGACCGAACGGGTTCCCCACGAGACCCAGGTGCAGAGACTGAAATTAACAGAAGAATAAGATCGTTTATTTGCAAAAATATGGAAGTTAAAATCAGATGCACAATTTTAAATAGTATCCATATTTTGTCGAATAAATCGCAACGTGCAAATATTTTGAAAAAATAAAACTTAAACTTAATGTAGTTAGATCTCAAAAAAATTTAATTAAGTGGAGTGGATTGCGTAGATTGCTTAGACTGGTCACTGGAGTGATTATTTGATGACTGTCAAATAGTATAGAAGATAGTAAATTAAATCGAAAATATGGACCATAGTAGTGCAGAGATAGATTTTCAAAGTAACATAATATTTTATCTCATATTTTTTTAACTTACCTGAGTAAGAATCAAGAAGCATTCATCAGTTTCACTGGTCCGGACAAACTGCCCCGTTTGCACGCCGAGGTATTCGTACGAGTACGGAATCGTCGCTAGCGCCATCTTTGCTACTACGTCGTTGTCTTGAAAATAAAATCTGAAATTGATGATTTTATGTCATTATTTTATTTATTATTATTATTATTATTATTTCTAGCCTAAACTGTCCCACTGTCCCATTTTATTTATTACTAAATCTAAATGTTATCTTACGCTAAAATTTTACTTTCATAACATGTTCATTTAATAATAATTATTTTTACTTATATGTTTCAGAAAGGTACTCAATAAAATCGACAGAAAAATGAATTAACCTTACCTAAGTTGTTTCTGCCAAAGCCAATCACTTGTGGCTACGACATTACCTTCTATCAAGCTCTGTACTGCCAGAATATGAAAGTCGCATTGTAAAATTAAAGCTTGTCTCTTATATTTCTCTCCTTCATCTTCGACTTCGGTTTCTGCGTAGTACACGCTTTCTTTTTCCAAATTACTTTTCAATTCGTGCAGCTCTTTAGAATTAATAGCCTTTTCGACCTGCTGCGTGAATCTTATGTTTTGAGCTAAGCATATAATTTGTGTCGGCAGCGAGAAAGGGTCCTGCTGCAAAACGCTACTCGTCTTCAAACATTTTAAAGTAAGATTCTTCAAGGAGGACCGAATTTCATTTTCAAAGTTTTTCAGCCATACCTGTAAAAATATTAAGGGCCAGCTGTTTCACCACTTCCTGATAAAGTGCCGGATAGGCTATCGATAGTGATGAAACAGGCCCAAAACTTAAGCGAATATGATAAAACAAGAACTTACCAATAATGCCAAGCTTCTGAGTTATGTTTTTGTTTATCAACTCACTAGCGCTTTAGATTGGCAAAGATAAGCCAATCGCCTACTTTGTTGAACCTCAAATATCAGGCAAAAATGTTACACTACTAACTTATTTATCTAATATTGAATAAAAGAGCTAAATAAAGTACCTACTTATGCAAGTAATAGATAGCTCACCTCGACAGAGCAGTCAATATCAACGGGCTGATCAAGTTGGAAGGTCTCTCCGAAGTGACTGCACAGAGCGGTTATAGACAGTCCGCCCGGTCCTAACTTCACACCGGTTATACCCGGGAACAGTTTCTTCAGGTGCGTCTGCATCACGGCCTCCCTACCCCCGGCCCCCGCTCGCGCTTGACCGAGTAGCTCTAGCAAGTCATCATCACTGAGGAAATACAGTCTAGGAAAGATGGTACGCTTATCCTGAAATCATTTTTGTTTATTTAGTTATTTTGTATATAACAAACTTTAATAGTTATTATAGATTATGAAAAGTGCATTCTAAATTCTATTTTGAATAAAATGAAGTATTTCATTTGTTTAAAATTAATATAGAGCTATTGTATAAATAACACCATATTCTGTTAACCATTACTAGAAATCTGCAGTTGTATCGCTAGATTAAAACAAGGCGCAAGGTATTATATTTTGGTCGCTATTTTTATTCGTTTCAAATAATACAGAAACAGTATAATTATTTTAGTGATAGATTCAGGCGCGCCGCACACGTCACAGTTTTTGTGTGATCGAGTCTGCGGCTTACATACAGTCTGATCACTGATGGCGCGCGCCATGCAGAATGTATGTAAGCCGCAGAGCGCAGACTCGATCACACAAAAACTGTGACGTCTGCGGCGCGCCTTAACGATATTATAATACTTATTGTACAAATGTACACGGCCAGTCCAATACATCTGTGGTTTATAAGCCATGAAAGTTGAAACGAAGCACACTATACTGACTGGCTGACGAAGACATCTTATACGACCCAGGCCACGTCCCACGATTTCGGTTTTCGACCACAGCCATTCGACATAATATTATACTTTATATATGTCACCGTAAGCTTGTAAATACCGTTAGATTATAATCTATCTCGCGAGATTGTAAAAAGTCGAAAGATTGTGAACCGCAACGTACTGCTTACAATTTAACGTATTATTATTCGGTAGATTGTAATCTATCGAAGTGAAACCGTTATATTACAATCTTAAGGGCCTGTTTCACCGCTTCCTGATAAGGCTATCCACCACTTAATTTGACAGATGGAGTATGGAAAATCTGTCAAATAACCCTATCGGGCACCTTATCAGGAAGCGGTGAAACAGGCCATTAAACTGTTAAATTGTCAACTGTCCGGAGGCTGTCCCTGATTGGTCGGCCTTACAGTATTGTAGACCGTTCTGTGACCATAGAGTTAGGAATAAAACACAGGTGTCAGTCAAATGAAATTAATGCACTTCAAGAATAAGTGACATCAATATCCGACATTGTAAATGTTATCAAATGATGAGATCACAAAGGTTCACGAGCATAATATATATTAAAACACAGAAAATGTACGTAATTTAGGCTATGTTCGGTGACTAACACTAACTTATATTTATCATTCAAACTACACTTCTTTGGCTAATAACAGATTCATTTTACTTCCGCAACAATTTTATATGACTAATTCTAAAGCTGTGAGTTATTTTCAACACGAAATCAATTAACAATCACCCAAAGCCCGTTTAATAAACGAATAATGCGACACGGCGCATAATATTATACCGTTCAACTAATCAGCGCCCGAGGTGCGTTCCGTTTCACAGTTTAAATAGAAGTTGTAAGTTGTAAATAAATTATTATTATTTTTAACAAAAAATTAAAACCGACTTCCAAGGTAAAAACAATATTAACATTAATATGAACTAAAAAGTATTAAATAATTTTTGCTATCTAATAGTGCCTTTTTCCGAATTCGGCTAAACCTTGACTATTTCTGTACTCAATCTTCATTATTTTGAAGTCGGTACCAGATAGCTGAATCTTCAGTCCTCTGACAGAATATTTGAAACTTTTGGAACTGGCACCGACTTCAAAATTATGAAGATTGAGTACAGAAATAGTCAAGGTTTAGCCGAATTCGGAAAAAGGCACTATTAGATAGCAAAAATTATTTAATACTTTTTAGTTCATATTAATGTTAATATTGTTTTTACCTTGGAAGTCGGTTTTAATTTTTTGTTAAAAATAATAATAATTTCACTCTTTTTAGTTACACTAGTAGGTAAACCTTCGCGTATATTTTACGTATCTTATTACACAGTTCACACTCACAAAATAATATATTATCAGTGAAGTGAACATAATATTGTGCTAAGTAATTTAACAATTTTAATACTTCAAACCTCAAGCGGTCACCGGCGATTGCGATAACAATAGAAAGGCTATTGTGTCTCGTTTTTCCACGATCCAAGGATCTATCAGATAAAAAATTGTATAAACTTGCATAGGATGTAGCGTAGCTACTCG
This sequence comes from Polyommatus icarus, assembly GCA_937595015.1. NCBI lineage: Eukaryota > Metazoa > Arthropoda > Insecta > Lepidoptera > Lycaenidae > Polyommatus > Polyommatus icarus. The sequence goes on from OW569326.1 coordinate 15,481,004, forward strand.
TCTAATATATAAAATTCTCGTGTCACAGTTTTCGTTGCCATACTCCTCGGAAACGGCTTGACCGATTCTCATGAAATTATGTGAGCATATTGTGAGGATATTGGTCTGAGAATCGGCCAACATCTATTTTTCATACCAAAAATTATTTATATGGCAAAACAACGTTTGCCGGGACAGCTAGTAATATAATATAATATTATCATAATTATTGACAGCTGTTCTTGTTATCAAGAATTCAGTTTCAAATCCATTCAAATCGATACTTAGTGCGCCATCTATCGATTAATAAGTATAACTAATTAAAAAGACACTTATTGACTTCGTTTAGTTTAAATGCTCTTTTTAAAATAACTTTATTTTAATTCTATATTTTGTCTATTAAAATTTTATAAACTAGTTAGTATAGTATTCGATCTGTATATAAAGTAGTAAAGTATATTCGATTCGGCGTATTCGGCGTATTCGGCGCTGACCGCCGTGTATATTTAAACAAAGTATTGTTATACAGTATAAAATTATTATTATTATTAGTATATCCACACCTATGCCTTGTACTATTATCTATTCTGTGCCATGAGACATTGGTGACCTTAACACGACGTGGTAATGATGAAGACGATGATGATGATGATGATGATGATTATGATGATGAATATGAGTTGCATAGTAGCATATGCTTTCTGTTCTTAAAACAACGCCGAAACTCCCAAACGTGTATCTATAAGGAGTCAGGAGTTCTCTCAGCATCTTCGAAACCATGGTATACCTTGACCCAATATTTGACTTTTTGGTAGCATATTCTTAGTACACTTCACATAAAACCAAAATCACCATATGTTTCCATATAAATTTCGAGGAGTTCCCTCGATTACTCCTGGATCCCATCATCAGGTCACCACTTTGTGAACATGGTACCAAATTGGAGTAAAACCAAATACAACAAAGCAAAAATTTCGAAAATCGGTTCACAAACGGCGGAGTAATCGTTGAACATACAAAAAAAAAAAAATAAAAAAAAAAAAAAAAAAAAAAAAAAATATCCACAGCCGAACATATAACCTCCTCGTTTTTTGGAAGTCGGTTAACAAATAAATAAATTTGACGGTTTCACTTCGATATATTACAATCTCCCGGTAAGCAGTAGGTACGTTGCGGTTCACAATCTTTCGACCGTTTACAATCTCGCGAGATAGATTATAATATTTACAATCTTACGGTGACATATATATACTATACGACATATTATTTACATCGAAATTATTGTCTATTACTTACTAAATACTAATGCCTCACTTCTTAATTTCCATACTTACATCCATATACTGATTCAGCGCAGATTGACAACTGTTTAGTTGCTCTGAAATAGAATCCAGCATGGGTTGGAGCCTCGTGGACTGCATCAGGACCGAGAGGCGAGGGTCGGCTTCGAAGATCCGAGCGACCTGTTTGAACGCTTGGTCCACTTTGCGGAACTTGACACCCAAATCACCGTCATCAGTAGCTAATATGGGCTCCAAGTACAGCCACCTGAAAAACCGAAACCAAAATTTAAAACGAATACGGAATACCCGACTATTTCTATGTTACCTGGGTCATCAATCTAATCATCATAGATTTTAGAAATAATTTGTTATAGGGGCGTAACATGCGTCGTCAAATACCGCCTAATGCTTTGCACAAACCTACGCGACCACGCGACTGCGAAGCGGCAGCGTCAATACAAAACACACATAATTTGACAAGTTGTCAATTTTGTATACAGGATATAATAAAAATTAAGTGATAAGATAATACTTTAGGATGTGTATGTGTCCGCTATATATTGACCTCACAGTGAAAGTAGCAGCGCTGAAAGAGCAACACAACTATTGTATGGGGAAATTCCTGACGCTCGGACGCTTTTTTTTACTGTGACTTGTATGGGACAAATCACAGAAAAAAATTTGCTCTTTCAGCGCTGCCACTTTCACAGTGAACTCATTATAAAGGACACATACAAACCCAAAGTATTATCACTTAGTTTTGTTACACCCTGTATGAGTAAAATAAAAGTGTCAGTCACATACAAAAATACTACCTAAACGGCAAAACAGTGTTTGTAGCTAATCACTTACAAACGGTGAGATTTCTCCTTATTTTTGACTTTTGAGATCTATCATTAAAATCTATCCTCTTATCCTCTTTTATTTGGTCCCTAGTAAATTGGGCCTACGGAGACCGTACAGCAGGTAGAACTTACGTAGTGATTGGCAACATTTTTCTCATCAACTTTTCAGTTGTAATTCGGCGCGTAATTTCATCAGTCATTACCGCACACAGGGTTTTTTTCACATAATTATTAATTAAGCACAATATGGAGGACAAGGAACGAAATTATAATATGACTGGATGACGTCCGCAACTCCGTTGCGCCAAAATTCGTTTATCGGGAACCGTACATTTTCTGGGATGAAAAGTATCCTGTTTCTTCATACCAAATTTTAATAAAAATCTGTTCAGCAGTTTTAGCGTGAAGAGGTAACAGACAGACATTTTCTTATTTATAACATTAGTATGGAAGTATGGATTCTTTACTTGCTTTTAGTCCTTATTATTCTATCTATTATGAGTGGGTTGCACGAACTAACTTTAACTTTAACCGGAAAAATTTACAGATATCGTATGAGCTTATGGGGTGTTTGGACGCCATATTAAACTTTAACTTTAACCACGCCTCTGGTGCAACCCAACCTATGTCCCCTTGCGCTAGTATGCGTTAAAGTTAATTCTCCGTTTTTTATCTTAATTAAATAAAAGGCATGATATAGCAACATTTAACGTTAACACTCAGGGATATTCAATTATTGCTTTAATTTTATGAAGATTTTGACCCAATTCTTTTCTGTTAAACTATTCATAAAATTAAAATTAAGTAATGATTAAATGTTTTACAGTCGTTATTAAGTAAATATTACGTATTTTAATTAACCGACTTCCAAAAAGGAGGAGGTTATAATAAAAAGGATAGATAATAAAAGAGTCAATTTAACAAACATATTTATTAAGACGTACAATGTAAGTACAAATAATTATTATTATTTAAAGGAACTTATAAATGCAACTAGGTATCTTAAAATATAAATGAATGCTTGTAGCTTACACAAAATCAAGTAAAAATGGCATTTATATTTTTGACTTTAATCAATACTCTACAGTTACAGAACAGTTAAAAGAAATTCAAGACATACATTAAATTGTTAAAAAATATATAATTTTATTCGTGATATTATTGTAAAAACAAAACCACTGCCACAAAACATGTAAGTAGAATCAATAAATCTAAGTTATGTACAAATCTTTGGGATAGAAACATTGATCGATTGATATGAAATCCTTAAAAATATTATCCTCAAAAGCTAAATATATTTTTATTATAATGGAAATAAAAATTAGAAATAGTGTTTCACTATTTTTCGTTTTAGTTATTATTAATGACAGACGTAATATTATAATAATTCATCAACTAAAAATAAAACGTCCAGGAGGTACATTCATTGATTAAAATCATTTTGAAAGCATGACTATAAGTTATAAGTTATAACAGTCAGACCTGATAACTTTTTAAAATATAATTATTATATATTATAATATTCATATACTTAACACAAATTATTGTTTACAGCAGGGAGACACACATTCATATTATCTACTGACATTACTAGTTATATACACACAATACGCATATATTTAAATTTACAAATATTCTTATTTGTTACTTATATACCTTTTCATAGCCTACAAGTATTTAAGTAAAATAACAATGTATATAAAATGTATGGCACCTAGGCATACGTTTTATTATGGAAATAATAATTTAAAGCATACCATTAGTATCATTTTGTTCAACTATGTGCATGCTTTACGTTGTACAAGAGCGATAGTTATCCGACCGTTTCGTTATTTCTGATAAATAGTAATTCATTTGTGTATTAAGTTCTCCTATTTCTTTTTCTAATTCATTCAGTTGCTCACTGTGGCCGTTATACAGTTCTTCCATGCTAGCTAACAGTTTAAGTTGTGTTTGAGTGTCACTTGCCAGTTTGGTTGCTCTGCTCAATAACATCTGAGCGCGCTCTCTTGAATTTGAAGTTTGGTTAGCCCTTTCAGCAAGAGATATGTTCGTTTGCTTGAAATCTTGTCTAAGTTGCCTAGCTTTTTGTTCCGCTACTTCAGCTCTATTCACAACATCATTGGCCTCCTGCTTTACTTGTTCAGCATCGCTCTCAATTTTCAAAATATCCTTCTGCAAATTGGATAAGTTCGTTTTAAGACCTTCGACATGATCAAGAGTTTCGTTAGCCTTTTTCTGTGCCTGTTCGGTTTCTAGTGCTATAGGTATTAAATCACCTTTTGCTGCATCGATATCACTATTAGCTTTTTCAATAGCATTTTCTGCTGCATCTTGAGCCGCTTGGGCTTCATCTAATGCATTGGATACTTTGTTGGCAATTTCAAGGGTTAGGTTGGCAGATTTATTTACAACTGTTGCATTTAATTTAAGAGCTTTTGCTCTATCTAAATCTGGAGCTGTTTCGGATATAATATTTTCAATGTCAGTAAGCTGCGAAACTGTTGAATTTATTTTATAGGAAAGTTCTGTTATTTCCTTCGGTTCTATACTTATTGACAAGTTTAATATTTCATTTGCTAATGTACGTATATCAGCAGGTGTATTTGTTGTATTCGACAAAAATTCTTTAAGCTCAGCTTTTAAATCATGGCTGGTGTTAGTTAACACTTCAGCTGCGGTTTTAAAGTCATTTGCTTTATTAAACAAATCTTTAGCTCGTGACCGCACGGAAACTGTATCTTGTTTAACTTGTGAAACTTGTCGGTAAAGGAACTCTGCACTAAGTTCATGCTCCTTTATTCTGTGTTCTGTTTTATTTGCAAAATCTAATGCTTGCTCAGCTTTTGTAATTGCACCTTGATCACAAGATATACCACCACATTTTCCACAACCTGCGCCCCCACATATGTCACAGTTGTCGCTTTCTTGTCCACACATTTTTCCGTTAATACTTGGTAATTGAGCATCTAGATTCGAAAGCTGTTCTCGTAATTCTTCTAATTTTTTGTCATTTTCATTTTGAGTATTATTAAAGTTAGCATATTGCAATTCAATAAGCCGATCAGTATTTTTTATCTGTCTGTCTGTATTAGCTATTATATTTTGCACACTTTCAGCCTCATCAGCAGCCTTAGAAGCCCTTTGTTTTGCCTCTCGCGTAAGGTTTAATGCTCCTTCTAAATTAGCTTCTTGTAGTTTGGTTGCGTTATTACCTAACTCTAATGTTTTTGATTTTAAATTGTTAATGCTTGTTCTTAATGCTTCTAATGACACATTTCCCAGGTTTATTTTTGATGTTATAGCATTTAAGTTATCATTGCTATCCTTAACTTTAATCTCTGCTTCATTAAGTTTGTTTTGTAGGGCTGATACATTTGACATAAGTTCAACTACCGTATTCTGACCAAGATTAGCACTTTTGAGTCCAGCTTCAACATCCTGTAATTTTTTTGTCATTTCTTCAAAATCTCTTGTATAAGCACCTGTAGCGCCAACTACTTTTATTTTACTTGCATTTCCGATAGCATATTCTGTTTGTAGTTTAAGATCTCCAATAATTTTATCCCAGCTGTCGAAACATTCTCCACATCCATAGCATTGAGGAGCTTTACCAAGATAACCTCTAGCGCACATGTCACACTTATATCCACCTATGCCTGGTTTGCAAACACACGCTCCACTATCTCGCACACATTGCTGTGATACAGATCCTAGAGGATCACATTCACAATGGAAACATTCAGTGTTTGGATCACCCCAATAGTTTTCTTGGCATTGGTCACATTGTCTTCCACCGTGGCCGGGTTTACAATCACATTTTCCTATATATGGATTGCACTGTGCTGAAAGAGATCCGATAGGATCACATTCACACGGGTCACAGCCTTTACCTAGAGCTATCCTCCAATGATTTTCTGTGCATTGGTCGCAATTAATGCCCATAACGTTATTGAAACAAGGACACTGTCCTGTCACACCATCGCAGCTTCCTTTCGTAAAGTTTGTTCCTAATTCTGAACAGTTACATTTGTAACATGACTTTTCAAGTGCATCCCCATAGTAGCCTTCTTGGCAGACTTCACAGTGATCTCCGGCTGTATTGTGAAGGCATCTTAAGCATTTTCCAGTATATGGATCGCAGTTACCTGGTTTTGTAATATCAATATTGTCACTACAGTCACATTTTTCACAAGTACCTTTAATCGGGTCTCCATAGTAATTATCGGCGCAAACATCGCAAAGTAATCCAGCGTAACCTTCTTTACAATCACAAACTACATCCTTTGTTTCAGGGTCTAATTCACATCTATCGGCGTGATTACTCTTGTTTGGATCACCCATTACTCCCGGACATGGGCAGAGTCTGCATGGGATATCAACGCCAAGTCGAGGATCCCCATAATATCCTTCAAGACACCTTTCACATCTATGTCCCTCTGTGTAGTCTCTACACTCCCTACAAGCGCCAGTTTTATCATCGCATTCAATAGCGTGCCCATTACAATCACATTGTTGACAATTGGGGAAATTAAAATAGCCTGGTTGACATAGATCGCAAGCTCGGCCGTAAGTATTAGCTCTACATTTACATTGACCACTTGCAGCGTCACAGAAATTGTCAAGAGACCCTATGCTATTACAGTCACAACGTTTACAACCAAATTTGCTAAAACCATATGTACCTGGAGCGCAACGATCACATCTAGAGCCAACAATATTTTCAACACACTGACAGTGGCCAGTGTAAGGATCACATTGATGGCTTTTAGAACCTGTTGGATCACATTGGCATGACTGTGATCCGTTTCTAATGAAGAAACCTATACTAGCGTGATACTTTTTACAAACATCTGGAATATTGTCTCTACCAAGATCAAAATAATAGGGGTCATTACAATTATTACGTGTATAGTCATCTTTTACTATAGGATCATTCGATAAAAATGGTATGCTATCAATAGTGGGAACTAAAACAATTGAATCTATTAATACGGTGGCTCTACTATTTGGTGAACGACGATCTTGTTTTCCTAAATAAATACGGATCTCTACTTCTTTCTCTTTTTCTAGGCAAACTGCAGGTTGGACGAGAACACTTCGACTGTTAGCCGGAAGAGTGGTGTATATGGTATCATCCTCCGGACGTACGTTAGCGCATGGTGAATCAGGATCTATTGGATACGGTCTTTTTACTATTATGGTAGCTTCTTCCCAATTTATATTCGATTGCGGCTCGTATCTTATTAGGACGTTGTAATCCATGCTTCTTTTCAAATCATTTATTCTAAATACGAGTGTACTGCTTTCGGGTACTTTCATGAAACCTGGCCCCGTCCAAGTTTCTTTTCTACCATCGGGATAGTTTTCCCTTATAACAACATGACATATCTGGCTTAAGATAGCATTATCGTCTATTTGAGAATCACATTGGCTCGATTCGGCTTCGATTACAATAGAATCTAAAGCACCAACAAAGAAGTTTTGCAGCGGTTGATCACAGCGTCGCCCAGTTACATTAGGACGACATTTACACTGACCCGTAATAACATCACAATCTCTGTCGATGGAACCACCAACATCACAATCACACGCTAAGCAACCATCGACACTATCTGATAGTCCATAGAATTCTGGCAAACACTGATCACAGTTTCTTCCTGTCACATGTCGTTTACAAAAGCAATTTCCAGTAAGAGCGTCACATCCTCTTTCGTTGATCGTTCCTAGCTTATTGCAGGTGCATGACTCGCACCCATCCGGATTTTGTGGGTCGAAATGCCAGTATCCATCCTTACACTTATCACATCTCGCACCATCAACATATAATTTACATAAGCAACGACCCGCTGTTTTGTTGTTAGCTATGTCATCCTCGTCGTCACACAAAACTTCAGTGTCTGTAGTTCCTTCGGGATCACAATCACATTGCCTACATATATCGGGGCTCTGAATATCTAAACTCGGGTCCTTGTAGAATGTAGGTTTGCATCGTTCACAGTTTACACCCATAGTGTTATGTTGACAATTATCACAAACACCGCCACTGATCTTGCCTGTTTTGTTGTATACGGCGGCATCAAAATGACATGTGGTCGCATGATTATTACACGTGCAGCGCTTGCAAGCGTTGGAAGTTTTACCCACCGCCGGCTGCCAAGGTAAGTCATTGTAAAAATCTTCACAATATTCACAATTCAATCCTCTCGTATTATGTGTACATTCACAACGTCCATGAACCATATTATTTTTCGATTCCACTCCCGGCATCGGTAAACATCTCGAAGCGTGCCCGTAGCACGAGCAGGAGCCGCGAACGGTCATTTCGTATATGGAATAGTAGTATTTCTCTTGAATTTCTGCTCTATTATCTAGTAAGTCATCGCCCAGCGTATGGAGTTTAGTGAAGTTTATTCTCAAATTCGTCATTCTCAATAGATTTTGGACCTCCTCCGAATACGGATTCGTGACGTTTATCGTCGGCGGGAGCACTCTAAATATCACTTCACCCTCCGTGGACGGCGCGACACCCGAGTAGCGAGATTCACAGACGACCTCGGTCAAGCTCCGCTGGTTGTGCTTCGGGACGGACGGGAAGGCTTCGTCGCAGTTGTGGGCGAAGTAGCGGTACACGCGCCAAGTTTTTCCGAAGTCGAAGGATCTCTCCACGAGCATAGCGGCCGGTCGGAACGTCTTGAAACGAATAATCAAGTGCGTAAAATGAAATTCGGCCTCCATGTTCAACTGTATGAAAACGTTCTCCTTGCCATTCTCGGACTGCCACCACGACTTGTCCCGCGTTCCCGGCTCGTATCTGTTGATAATCTTGTGTATCTGATGGTTCAGGTGGGCGTTCTTAACGGTGCTATTGCTGGAGTCGCACCAGAAGCACTTCTTTCTCTCCTCGAGATGGGACACGATGCAGTATCTCTCGCGGGTGCGCTCGCCGCAGGTGGAGGAGGCGAAGAGGCGAGCCTCGCGGCCGATGAGCAGGTTGCCGGTGGCGGGGTAGCAGGAGCTGAGCTCGCAGGCGCGGTCCAGCAGGCGCGGGTCAAGGCGCTGGCGGTCGCGGTCGCGGTTGTACACGGCGGCGGCGCCCGCGGCCAGCGCGATCACAAGCAGACACGCACGCCAAGCCATGGCGCGATGTGCACTGGGCCCGGCTGCCCCGCGCCTACCCGCGCCGCCCCGCGCCCGCGCTGCTCTCGCGCACGCCCCTCCCGCCCCCCTCTACCAGGGACGGACTCCGAGTATTACGGAGCTTTTGAAAGCTTTAATTAAATCTTGAGCAACTAACGAATTACTAATAAACGCACAACTAGCGTGATCTATGACTTATATTAATTTAATTATTGTATTTTCGAGTTTCCGTAATCTTGTATTTTCTTCTACATAAATCACTTTAAACTCTCTTAAAAAACTTTTACCATGACATTCACCAACTTCTTGAAATAGGTGTTATGATTATTTATACTCAGTTCAGATATTAATTATTCTTAGTATAGAGCTTTTATTACTTCCAGAAATAGCTAATAGTAACCTGCGTAATTTTATTGATGTTCTGAATTCTCCAGTGTGTTAGCATTTCTTTTGAAACACATCTTTGTAATCGTTATTCAAGTTTTATTTCTATTTTAACACATAAAGCATTGATCTATTCTTATACTTAAAAGAAAAAAAACGATTTGTTCTATGCATTTATCAAAAAGAAAGGGTCTCTCGTACACAAAGGCATAAAAACAAGTTGTAATCCGGCCCTTCGTGCGGCGTCGACCTCTCCCGCCCTCCCCGCGCGCCGTTCTCAGAAATGGTCAACATCCAACCGAAATAACAGACCATACGAGACGAGCTTTTTGTTCCACATTAGCGAAGGGATAGAAATGCACAATAACCCCAAATTCCACTATTTGCATTTTGATCACAGTAAAATGTTCAGAGAGAATTTCAAATTAATAATATAAGCGCCAGTTTTTTCCGCGTTTTAGAAGCGAGTGAAGTCGGCACAATGAAATTTAGTGCACTAGTTTATTACCTATTGATATTAGTATATTTTTTAACCTCACTTCTACTTGCATAGCAAAATTTTATTCGCCAATTAGGTCAACAGCTTTCTGTGTTTTCGTAATAATATTAGAGTTAGAAACACTGAGATATAAGTGTTAGAAAACTCTTGTTGCAGTGGGAAAGCTCTACAAATCGTAATTTTAACATTATAAGCACAATCCATAATGTAGAGTTAAAGAATTATTCTAAGGTTAAAGAGGTTTAATTGTATTTCATTTTGAAGAGTAATGGTTGCGTTCTTATGTTTTTAATAAGTTCTCCATAAAGAAGCCAGTTAGGTTACGTCATGTAGATGATGTAGGTCGGTTTTCAATTACACACGTTTTCTACTTTGCACATTTTTTTGTAATGAGCTGCCGAGTTTATTGTTGTGTTTTGTTTTATTTTAGTTCTGGTTTTGGTGTAACATAATAAGTCTCTGTGTTCAAAAACTATAAGTACTTACCTACAATATGTATAAAAAAGTATATATATTATGTAGGTAAATTATACATACCTAAAAAATTAAGAAACTTTTTAAATATTATTTGTTTTGTGTTATACATGTATGTATGCGTTGTAAGTTGTAACTGATGACTCTATAGTCTCTACATCATATGGGTTGGATGACGGCCTTCCAAATAGAAGAAGAGCCGATGGAATGTCGTTATAGGAACCTCAAGCTACTGTCATTGCCTTTATTTGTGAAAAATGTAATGAGTTTTTGAGTAATAGTGTCAATCGTCCATATACGGCGCGGCATGATACTGACGGTCTTCCGGCCGCGCATCCGCCGCTGATAACACATTTCTGTCGCCATTATTTTGACTAATTTACTGCCCTGGATACCAATATTAATAAAATAAAAAAGAAGTGTAGCGTTCCTCCGCGGGGCTCGGTATAAAATTTTGTTTGGAGGCCCTTAGAAATGGTAAAGAATCTCTATAAGCCCCAAAATTCACGTTGGAAGTGGGAGCCCCCGTGGTTCGGGGTTTGCCAATATGTAGTAAAGTCCTATATTAATATCTTATATATAAAATTCTCGTGTCACAATGTTAGTCCACGAGCTCCTCCGAATCCGCTACTGATTTTTACCAAATTTTATATGTATATTCAGTAGGTCTGAGAATCGGCTACTCGGTACTTATTATATTGATAAGAGCATTTGTTGAATAAATAATAGTAAATTATTACAACTCGAGAAAAACGACGACCATGATAGCGATGGACGTTGCCATGGTGACATACTTTATTTAGTTACTTCAATAAAATAATACGGGCGATATACTTTATAATATGGCAAAGAAACGTTTGCCGGGACAGCTAGTAAAATATAAAAAAGACGGGTTGCACTCCGGGAGTGCCGGCAGAATTGAAAACTTGATTATTAACGTTGTGCATTTTTTAACAATTTTTTATGAAAATCGATTATTTAAAAAAACGATTTTTTTAATTAATCGAAACCCTTACAATCAATTCGAGTTCGAGTTCGACACAAAACACTACTCTCCAACCGTCTTACGTTTTTTCCAAGGTTTTTCGATCAGCACGAGAATCTGACGCGAGTTTCACAGTTTTTACCCATCCCACAAAAGTGCTCAACGCCGCTAAAGAAGTTTTCACTTCAATAAAAATAATAATGAATTGCTCTGAAATTTGTTGGTTTTAATGTCAATTAAAAGGTCAATATTTAAGTAAATTTATTTTATAGCTGTTATTGTCCCCTCCAACAACCATTTGTAGGTAGATATTATGTTATAGTAGTTTAACATTATTTTTGTTACTTATAGATAAGCCGTTATCGCAATAAACTACCTATAAACGAGCGTTTAAGGATGTATGTTAAATTATAACTACGAAACGTCGTATTACGTTATAGTTTTACTGTCAAAACATTTTTTTGAGTATTATTCAATAAAAAATGCAATAAAAATGGATAAAATTTAGTTGTATATCAGGAATGTATCTACTATAGTCGAACCTATAATAATTTAATTCTATTTCTAGGACAAATTAGAAAAAAAAAAGTTAGATGAGCCACTACTCAAGTCACAGCGTGCAGAAAAGTTTACATCGCTAGAGCTTTTCATGAACTTTACTGATGATGTAGTTTAAACTTTAAAACGCGTAGTTCGAATAACCGGGTGTTTAATGAAGTAAGATATAGTGTTTACACAGTCGTTGAACTGAACATGTATGTGTAGGCCGCCGGCAACTCGACCGCCACACCCGACTAAAATAAAAAGCTAGGTCCAAAGTTATATTTTAGGTCTTTTCGATGTGGCGGTTATATAGCCTATATAGGCAGTAGCGGCGTTAGGGGGAGGGGGGCGACGCTATGCGACCACCCAGGGCGCCGGAGAAAAAGGGGCACCAAAGGCAAAGAAAAAATATCGCTCAGGTCGCTAGTAGTGCTAAAACAGGCACTGCCTATAGGAATTCATTTTGGCTTCAAAACTATCAAATACAATTTCACTATCCTTCTGGCCCCGCGCGAGCACCGGTGATCGCGAGAACAAAAGAATACAATTGGAATTCCTAGAACCTCCGATCGAAGGATTAAGCCTCCGGTACTGCGGAAGAGTCATGTTTTATGTTTGAGCTATAATTCTCCAAACAAATAATTAATTAATTACATAGTATCTAACCGACAGCAGTGAATGAACGCTTTCGCCCTGATAAGCGTGAATTCTTTAAACGCGATTACAGAGTCAGAGTTCATACGAGATAAGATGAGGGGCCATAGTTCCATTTTTTAACTATTTGAATAAGTAATAAGCAGTGAACTTTAAACTACAGGAAGAGTAACTCCGTCAAAAAAGTGCACCAAATGGCTACAAAATGTGACCCGAATACATGCACATTTATGCATGTGTTCGGTACACATTTTTCTTGTATATATACTCGAGTGACGTTCAACCAGGTTGACATGATAATTATTGTCACACTCATTTTACAATTTGTTTACTTTTGGTTTATTTACTTTTTACGTAGCTTTTTACAAAATTTTCGTTGTTAAAATGCCTAAATGCCCTGTGAAATGGTGTAGAAGTCATACAGATACGACTTTTAATACAGGAATAACCTTTCAAGTTTCATCAGTAAGTGATTTTTTTTTAAATTATGCTTAGATAAAGTTCTTGTATTTTTTCCGACCCAAAAACATGCCCAAAAAGATGGTTTATTTAAGTTGGATGCCAGGGTATTTGCGTAAAATTAAGCTGGTCTCTTTGTGTTTATCTTACTAAGTTTACATGTTATTGTAAAAATGCAATAATCAAAAAATAATATATTCACAAAATTTTTACAAAGTCGCCATGGACAGTGTTATGCAAGATGTAACAATTTAATCATAATTCATAACCGGGGGTCTGACTGACATCAGTATGGAGTATCTTATTTTTATAATCATGCCGTTTGTACTTCGTTTAGTAAGAAACGAACTGAATTGGATGCCGAGCCAGATTACTCGTTTATGTAGCATACACTTTAATAGTCATGATTAGGGAATGTGTTTTTACACGAATTATCATATTTAGACTGTGAAATCCCAAGTTTTATTTTAAATATTTTTCCATATTTTAGGGTTTTACAAAGATAAGTCCATATTTTTCAAGAAAATGTCACAATCGTCCATGTTTTCACTAAAATATAAAAAAAAATACGTTCCCGCCACCATGCGGCTGCGTATTTCGTTCCTCTCGCGTTTTATATTATTATTTATTACATTTTTTCGGTATTCTGTTTTCAAAGAAGATTATTGAAGAAATAGAAATAAAGTTTCAGCTATGCTGAAGGTCATGTTACTGACATGGCTAAACAAAAACTGAAGTAAAAAAATATCGTGAATTGTGAGTTGTGACGTGCAGGGATCATTTAGCCAATATGAAGCGAATCCAAGACGATCATTTTTTTAAATGAAATAAGGGGGCAAACGAGCAAACGGGTCACCTGATGGAAAGCAACTTCCGTCGCCCACGGATACTCGCAGCATCAGAAGAGCTGCAGGTGCGTTGCCGGCCTTTTAAGAGGGAAGGGCAGGGAAAGGAAAATGGTAGGGGATTGGGCCTTCAGTAAACTCAATGACTCGGCGAAGCACAGCGCAAGCGCTATTTCACGCCGGTTTTCTGTGAGCCCGTGGTATTTCTCCGGTCGAGCCGGCCCATTCGTGCCGAAGCATGGCTCTCCCATATCAAATTATGCAGCATGACGTGCGTTACGTGCTGTCATGGTTACAATATTATGATCAGCATGTCATGCAAGTTGTACAGTTAATACTGTCACATATGTTTATTCCCAAACCATTTATGCATAGGCAAAGCCAGTATAGCATATTTCTGGCCTACCAAATATGCAAAGGCAAAGCCAGCATAGCATATTTCTGGCCTCTACCTCTGTCACGAGTGACTCTTTTCTTACCTATAACACTAAAACAACGTTTAATTTTTGGAATTTTATACTCCATATTTTTCCATATTTCTATTTAATACTCCATATTTTAAATATTTTCGATTTTTTAGTCCATATTTTATATACATATTTTGGATTTTTAGTACATATTTTTCCGGGCCCTATTCATGATATATTTTGTATGAGTAATGACCGAAAATTAAAGAGATTACGAAAATCTGCATCTGTACCGTAAGTTTTTTATTTCAATTCTGTACTAGGCTGCTATTTATGTATCCAGAACTGGCCACTTACAAGAACAATATTCAAAAAGTAATTACAACATTTGAAAATAGAACTCTTTGGTTGAAGAATACATTTTGTTTCATGTGATAGTCAATTATTTTTCCATTGCGGCATTTTGAAAATTGCATGTCTTCATTTGCCATGGATTTAACGCGTGAACATTTTCGTGCAATGATTTACTACGATTTTCGGCGTGGCTAAATCAACAACAGTGCTTTATTCAACTCACCGCAACTTTTGGAGATGAAGCACCATGAAAAACCACTGTTTATCACTGGTACAGTGAGTTTAATCGTGGGCGGTCTATGCTCACGGATGAAAATAAAGAAGGTCGCCCAAAAACAGCTGTTGTCCCACAAAATATAGATGCTGTGCGGGAACTAATAATGCGTGATCGTCATGTTACATATCGCGAGATAGAGGCGTCCTTAGGCATAAGTATGACGAGCATACATAAGATATTACACGAACATTTGGCTGTAAAAAAAAATGTTCGCGTTGGATTCCGCACAACTTGACAATCGTTCAAAAACGGGCTCGTGTCGATTGGTGCAAAAAAATGATAAAAAAATACAACCGTGGTACGTCAAAAGCCGTTTATAATATCTACACAGGTGATGAATCTTGGATCTATGCATATGACCCCGAAACTAAACAACAGTCGGCATCATGTAGACTTTCAGACAATATTTGCAAAAATTTATTCTGAATAAAAAAATTTGAGTTTGAGTTTGAGTCAACGGTGTGGGTGTTCCAAGATGAGCCGAAACCAACAAAAGTTGCTCGTGCAAAAAGTACTTTGAAGCAAATGGTCGCCTGTTTTTTTGAATTAATGGACATGTGGCTACAGTGCCATTAGAGAATCGTAAAACGGTTAATTCTGAATGGTATACGACCATTTGTTTATCAGAAGTCTTTGAAGAAATAAGAAAGGACAACCGACAACGCAGAATCATATTACATCACGACAACGCTAGCTGTCACACCTCAGCTGAAACAACTCTGCAATTCTCTATGTAAACTGTACAGATCTGTTGTAAAAACTGTGCAGTTCTCTACGAAAACTGTACAGATATTTTCAAAAAACTGCGCAGTTCTGTATAAAAACTGTGCAGTTTTCTATGAAAACTGTACACATCTTTTCGAAATACTGCGCAGTTTTGTGAAAAAACTGTGCAGTTCTGTATGTAAACTGTACAGATCTCTTGTAAAACCTGTGCAGTTCTCTACGAAAACTGTACAGATGTTTTCAAAAAACTGCGCAGTTCTGTAAAAAAAACTGTGCAGTTTTCTATGAAAACTGTACAGATCTTTTTGAAACACTGCGCAGTTCCGTAAAAACTGTGCAATTCTCTATGTAAACTGTACAGATCTGTTGTAAAAACTGTGCAGTTCTCTACGAAAACAGTACAGATATTTTCAAAAAACTGCGCAGTTCTGTGAAAAAACTGTGCAGTTTTCTATGAAAACTGTACAGATCTTTTCAACAAACTGCGCAGTTCTGGGAAAAAGCTGTGCAGTTCTGTGAAAAACTGTGCAGTTCTCTATGTAAACTGTACAGATCTCTTGTAAAAACTGTGCAGTTCTCTACGAAAACTGGACAGATCTTTTCAAAAACTTCATAGTTCTGTGAAAAAACTATGCAGTTTTCTATAAAACTATACAGATCATTTTGAAAAACTTCGCTGTTCTGTAAAAACTGCACAGATATTTTCGAAAAACTCCGCAGTTCTGCGAAAAAACTGTGCAGTTCTCTACGAAAACTGCACAGATTCTTTTGAAAAACTGTGCAGTTCTGTGAAAAAACTGTGCAGTTCTGTGAAAAAACTGTGCAGTTCTCTACGAAAACTGTACAGATCTTTTCCAAAAATTGCGCAGTTCTGTGAAAAAACTGTGCAGTTCTGTATGTAAACTGTACAGATCTCTTGTAAAAACTGTGCAGTTCTCTACGAAAACTGTACAGATCTTTTCGAAAAACTGCGCACTTCTGTGAAAAAACTGTGCAGTTCTGTATGTAAACTGTACAGATCTCTTGTAAAAACTGTGCAGTTCTCTACGAAAACTGTACATATCTTTTCAAAAAACTGCGCTGTTTTGTTAAGAACTGTACACCGCGCGCTATAAACTGAAGTCCACGCGGACGAAGTCGCAGGCAACAGCTAGTTGTAATAATTTAGCACATATATTTTTGTAATCTGAAAACGTCTTGTCTAGGTGCTCTGGATAGTTTTAAATTCGTCCGAGTCGTACACGGTTTGTTCAAAATTATTATATATTATTATTATCGACGATTTAAGGATCAGAGGAAAATGTTTGATTTTAAAATAATAATTATGTACTCCTTTCTTCGTGATAGTAGATATGTTTGGTGTATACTGCATAATGCCATCCGCTTTGTTTCATAACTGTGACATTGATAATAACCGCGCAGGCTGTCGTCCAGCGCGCAATATTATGATACGTTACCTGGGAAACGACCTTGGCGAGAATCTGAATTGTCATATTTTAGTGTTCGAAAAGGAGCCAAATTTAAAACGGTTGAAGTATGGGAGTTATGTTTCCTGTAGTTTTGTTATTCGTTGGTAAAAAGAATATTATAGAGCTCTATGTACCCAATATACAAAGATTTCAAGAACAAGAATAAGATTTAACTGTAGACTATATTAGTATATATGTCTATTGTGTATATATGACTATATTAGTATATATTATGTTTTTAAACGACTTCAAAAAAGGAGGTTCCTCAATTCGACCGAATATAAGTATGTTTTTTTATGTTTGTTTGCGGATATGACTGCCGTTTGTGAACCGAATTTGATGATTCTTTTTTGTTACAAAGAGGATACTTCGAAGATGCATGTTAGGGAAATGCTGTTTGAAGTACCGTCTTTTTTATTGGTAAAATTATGTATCTAGGTGTTGTAGTGTTCGTGTTGCCGATAATAACTTTAGAATGTTATTTTAGTTATGTCGCGTTTATAACATACGAGTGTGTTTATATAATAATATACCAGCACAAATACTTTAGTAAATATCTTTGCACAACAATGCAAGTTGCAACATAAAGCATAACAGTGACAACACTATCTGAATACGCACTTCGTTAATTGCGCAAGTCAGCAGATTGATTCGTGCAGAATAATCGATATTCATTTATTTAAAGGTGTTATGTAGCGTAAATATCTACAGTTTATAAAACAATCAATATGTAATATGTATGTATAACTACTACCGATAAAGGCAGCACCAGCACAGATAGGAAATAAAAAGTTTTGTTTGACGTTTGACAAAGTTTCTGTCCATAGATTAATTCAAAAGCGCGCGCGCGAGACCTATCATCTATGTTTCTGTCAATATTCCCTATTTCAAATTGTTTTTTACACACTTTTATAAGCTTCACCTGTATAAATCTGTCCTTTTAGAGTTTAGACTAAGCGTGACTTTTAGTTTTTTTCTATTTTTGTCCATTTACGAATTAACTTTGGAAATGTTTAAAATACTTATTAAGCCTCCAAAGAGACACACCTAGTTGTTGACTTTTAGCTGCGCTATCTTTATAGGCTGTTACCTAATTTTAGATGTGGTACAGTAAAAGGTGAGGTCAGTGAACTCAGTTAATCCTGGAAGCTGCGTAAGCTTGTGTAAGATTAGCTAGCGAGCGACACGCTTATCAATGAGTTTGGCTACCGGTTTTACTTTTATGTTCAGAGTCAAAACACAGCTTGTCACAAAACTAGATCAAAATCGTTAGAGAAGTTTCGATGCAACAATGCCACGGACAGAGACACAAAGAGAGAGAGAGAGAGAGAGAGAGAGAGAGACGTCAAACTTATAACACTCTTCTTTTTAGTGAAATCGAAATTTCTGGGAATTAAATTTTATTCTATTCTAAAGAGACGCCGAACAGAATTTATACTAATATTATAAATCTATACTAATATTATAAATGCGAAAGTATCTCTGTCTGTCTGTCTATCTGTCTGTCTGTCTGTCTCGCTTTCACGCCAAAACTACTGAACCGATTGTAATGAAATTTTGTACACTGATAGTCTAAAGCCTGAAAAGGACATAGGCTACTTTTAAACTGGAAAAAGGGGTTGTAAGGGGTTGAAAATGCGTAAATTTGTTCAAATTAAGTTAGTTCCAAAAATTCATAACAGTAGGCGCTAAGAGTCGCCTACATCTCACTATCGCTTGCTCATAAGTCTTTCTATAAGATGTGGCATCATATTGAGTTAGGTTTTTTGATTCTTTCGATTGTTTTACACGTTATTAAATAACTTACTACTCAGTACTTTATCTATGCAGTGACGTAAACTTAAATTAAACCTACCAATAATAAAATATAGTTTGTGGGTAAAGCTAAAGTTGTGTAATGGGGGGCTAAATAAGCTTTAAATTTGGTATAAATAAAGTTTACTTAATTAAAAAAATGAAATATTATTATGTGCACATTGCAAAGCTGTTTTTGGGTATTTTGATTTAAGAGGTACCAGGGTTTTAAAAAGCTTTTAAAGACACCAATTTTGTTAACACCGCGCGCTATAAACTGAAGTCCACGTGGACGAAGTCGCGGGCAACAGCTAGTTTCTAATAATAACGAATAAAATGTAAGTATAAAAAGTTGAAAACCTTACTAAATAAAACAAAAAATGTGTCACAAAGAAAAATCGATCAGTTCGATTAAAAAAGCAAGATGTAAGTACTTACTTAATCTGAGAGCATTTCAGAAATGTGTACTTACCTAAGTACATTATGTATCAAATAATAGCAATAAGTTATAATAGTATTACGAAATATCGAATACCGAGTACCAAAACAAAGTTGAATGTCATAATCCGAACATCTGTGTACCACATGCTCGGGAACCAAAAGAAGCTATAATATTGTTTTTGTGTTCCTATGAATACATAACATTCTTAAGCGGCAATGTTTTTTTTTTTTTGAGGATCAATGAATAACAATAGATTTCCAAGAATCCACGATCGAAGGATTAATATAATTGGCCAAGTGCGAGTCGGACTCGCGCACGAAGGGTTCTAGAACAGAAATAGGCCAAAAATTGTGTTTTTTGTATGGGAGCCTTAAATATTTATTTTATTTTTATTTTATTATTAATTATAAAACTTTTATTTTTGTATTTGTTGTTATAGAAATACATACCCTTTGCAACTTTCTACCGTCCTTGAGTTGGGTCCCGTTTTTACCCTTTGGGTACGGAACCCTAAAAAAGGAAATAAGATAATTTTAATAGGAAAGACATGATGTAAAATTTTAATCAGTTTAGAAGACTAATGCCCGTTTTCACCAACTACACCTAAAATTTAGGGGTATTTAAGCCAATATTCCAAGTTTTGTTCTTGATGAATTGACAACCCCGTATCCTCATGTCCCTTTGTTCCCTTTAATTGCGGTTTTCTTTAATATATTATAGAGTGATTAAAGAGAAAGGTTTGTGATAAATATGTATACATATTAATTATGGGAGTTCGCTATTTTACAAGTAAAATATCAGACGGCCATTCTATAACAGATTCATTGTCAAGGCAACCGTCGTCGTCGCCACATACGTCACCTAAGTGTACGGGGTCGTCAATCCATCCCATAAATTATAAACGTCACCTAATGGTTTGATGGATGAATCGCATAATATGTTGTTTTATTTCAAATAAACATCACCTAAGAGTTACGGGTTTGTCAATTCATCAAGAACAAAACTTGGAATATTGGCTTAGGGGACCCTTAAATTTTAGGTGTAGTTGTAGCCGTCGTCGTCGCCACATACGTCACCTAAGTGTACGGGGTCGTCAATCCATCCCATAAATTATAAACGTCACCTAATGGTTTGATGGATGAATCGCATAATATGTTGTTTTATTTCAAATAAACATCACCTAAGAGTTACGGGTTTGTCAATTCATCAAGAACAAAACTTGGAATATTGGCTTAGGGGACCCTTAAATTTTAGGTGTAGTTGGTGAAAACGGGCATTACAAACACTTTGTCGGTTTTTAGTGAAACCTCATTGGCTATTTTCAACAGTTTTCAACTAAGCTTCACACGGGCATCACATCAAAGGATTTTCGTGGTCGGTTAGCATTGATGATCCTGGTGACACAGGAGTTGCGGTGATGGGAATGATGGGAATGTGTGGTAAGCCAATTGTCAACATTTCATTTAATTAATCATCAAAAATAAAAAATACCATTTCTTTGTTTTTATTTCCGACGTCCTAAAAAAAATTTCAGATTTTTTAAATCATGAATTTCCGAGAAAAAAAATTAAAACGAAAAATCCACTTGTGACGACATTGGTTCGGCAGAATACGATACGATACACACCTTTGCTTGTAGGATCGAAAATAATGCAGATCTAAACAATAACAATAACCTCAAAGTAAAGTATCACAAAGTCAGTGACAGTACTGACAGTTTTTTTTAAGAAATCAATATGACGTGCAAAGGTATTTTGTTGTTCAACCGTACCAATGACGTCATTTGGCGCTTAAGTCATTTTAGAATCATCAGAATTAAAAGCCAAGATTTATAAATGAAAGTGACCACATTTTCAAAAATAAAAAGATATGGATCCCCTTATTTAACCCCTACTTTTATATTTCGTCATAAAACAGGTACAAAAATATTTGAAATGTTGTCAATTGGCCGTCTTATGAATGCGTGCACGTACCTCCGCTGGGCGTGGTGTGCGGCGCGCGCGAGCGTCCCCGCGGCGTGCAGGCGGTCGAGCCAGCCGCGCGCCGCACCGCCGCCGCCGCCGGCGCTGCCCGCCCACTGCAACTCCGACACCTGGTTAGAGGTGAAATCACTTAAATTATAGATAGATACAACTCTTTATTGCTCACAAATTGGCAACTAGTTCGACTAACTCAACAAGATTACAATAAAATGCCTTATCGCTGGGCAATGGCGGCCTTATCGCTTATATCATTTTTAACCGATTTCCAAAAAGGAGGAGGTTATACGTTCGTCTGTTTATATTTTTTTTTTGTATGTTCAACCATAACTTCGCCATTTATGGACCGATTTCCATGATTCTTTTGTTGTTGTACAGGGTTGAATCCGAGGTTGGTACCATGTTGACAAAAGTGGTGATCTGATGATGGGACCCATGAGAAATCGAGGGGACTCTTTGAAATTTATATGGGAACATATGGTGATTTCTATTTTTTCTGAAGTATTTCAGGCATATACTACCAAAAAGTAAGATTTTGCACCAGGATATACCCTGGTTCTGAAGGTACCCAACAGAACTTTTGAATCCTTATAGATACAAGTTTGAAGATTTTGGCTTTATTTAAACTACTCCAAGCTAATTCTACATTATTTGTGCAGAACGTAGGCTACATTTTATTTTGGAAAAAATAGGGTTTCGTAAGATATTTGGGTTTTTCGGACGCCAGGTGAAAAAATCAACCAGAAAAGTTACTTATTTTGCGTACGCTGCCGAAACTATAAAAGATAGAACCATAAAATGTTCTAAGTATTCCTTTCATTTTATGGTTTCTTCTTTTCATTCCTTTCATAAAAAGTCCGCGACACACTATACTTATCTATGTCGAGTGAGGCACAATAACCATTTTTTTATTTAAAAATCTTGAATTTTTTTGGACATTTAAACGCATTTATTTTACTCATACCATTAATCCTTATCAAAATAAATTATTTCATCACTAAGTACAGTTTATGTAGATAAAATTTGGTCTTTGAATGATTAAAATTGGACGTTTGGTTTTGAAATTATGGCGAAATTAAAATATTACGATAGTAGGCGTCACCAAGCGGGATTCGCTTGCGGGAGGAAGACAATCTGTGCAGTGTGCACTGTACAGTCTGACTGAGTACATGACTGCGTCCGCGTCGTCGATGTCAGTGTCGGAGTCGGTCTGTGAATTGACCGGGGAATCATTTTGCTGACCGAGTCTTTCCTGGGTAGGCTTTTTGCAGCCGTAACCGACATCCACGCGGGCAGAGCTGCAGGCGACCGCTAGTAATATGTACAACTCTAAGACAACAAGCTATAATACGAGTATTATAGCCTTGTCGTCAAGGAGTCCCCTCGATTCCTCATGGATCCCATCATCAGATCACCACTTTTGTGAACATGGTACCAACTTCGGATTCAACCCTGTACAACAACAAAAGAATCATGAAAATCGGTCCATAAACGGCGAAGTTATGGTTGAACATACAAATATATATATAAACAGACGAACGTATAACCTCCTCCTTTTTGGAAGTCGGTTAAAAAAGTATTATGCATCTATCTATACTTATGCTAAACCTAAAGCAGTTCAGTTTGTTTGAACGCGCTTACCTCACGAACTTCTGGAACGATTTTTGTGTTACTTGATGGATACATAGAGTAGACCAAGGGGAAAGCCACGTCTTTCTAGATATTTTTGCGGGTTATTTTAACAATCCAGCATGCTAATCCAGCACTCTGATTATATATTATTACTAGCTGCTCCGGCAAACGTTTCTTTGCCATATTATTATATAAAGTATATCGCCCGTATTATTTTATTTGAATTAACTTGACTAATTAATAAGTATGTCACCATGGCAACGTCCATCGCTATCCCGTGACCCGCGTCGCATAAACAATGGCCGCTCTTTATAGACAAATAATTTGCAATTAAATAAAATTGCGACTATAATTAAAGATCTAAGCTATCCTATCTCTCAAGTTGGAAAAAAGCACACATTTAAAAAAAAGAAACATTAAAATCGGTTTAGTAGTTTAGGAATCCATCGCGGACAAACATCGTGACAGGACATTTATATATAATAGATTATCTCCCTTACTATAATGATTAATCAGAGTTGCTTGTGTTGTCAAGCTCTTATACGTGAGAAGTATTAGAAATTGGCATACAACATTTTTTGTTACTTATTAGCAAAGTGGTAACTATGGCCGTCAACGCGCCAGTAGCTCTTATAATGTTGCGAGTATCCGTGGGCGACGATAGTTGCTTTCCATCTGGTGACCCGTTTGCTCGTTTGCCCCTTTATTTTATAAAAAAACTTTACCTTAGTGATGATATCCTTGTAATCCTTGACGATAGGTACTGTGCGCTTGGCGGAGTCCGTGTACCGCACGAGCGTGAACCTCGCGCCCGCATACCACAGCTCTATCTCGTTCAGCGTGCTGCGAATAGCGGCCTCGCTCGACGCCGACCCGCTTATTTTCTGTTAAATATATACCCTCTCACTAATAAAAATATTTACACAGCGTATTAACAATTAAGGTCTATTAGTATATGCCTGCCGTATGCCATTTTCAGCACGCCATACAAAGAAAATCAGACCTTGAATAGTTATTTGCTGTGTAAACATTTTTAGTTTAAAGTTTAGCTTAGTAAAACTTTTTTTACTTTTTTATGAAGGGTGATAGAGCTTAAGCAGCAGTACAAAGATTTATTGTCAGCTACTTAATTGTAACTTTACTGTATGAAAAATAATTATAGCGCCTGCACAAAATTTAATTGTTCGCTACGTTCTTGTCGATTGCTCTTGCTAACAAGACGTTATGTTTTTACAAATTGAACTCTGAAGGCTACTACGGATGCGAAGTTCAATTATTTTTAAATACATATAAAAATTGTTAATGGCCGAGGGGTTGTAATAAAAAAATTATATTACTAAGCCAACATTTACCATCCTAGGAAATTGATTCCTAGGCAGTTGACGGACCTACGTCATTTGGTCGGCTTATGTCAATTCAATGTTAAGCTGTGATCGCGTCGGTCTGGTTTGACATTAACGCGACCAAATTACGTAGGCCCGCCTAGGAATCAATTTCTCTTACACTATGCATGTGTCTTATTAATATATTTATTTTAAGAGACTACCTTGCAGTTAACAAGAGAAAAAAACGAGAAAACCAAATACTAAAGTCGAAGATGACTCACTTGTATATCTTTAACGTGCTTCCTAATGTTCGGGGCGACATCTAGCAAGTCCTTCAGCAGCAAACTATCAGGGTTTTTGGGTGCCATCTCAAGGACGTTGAATATTTCTCGCCAGTGCTTCTCGGTGAAATCTGTTCCTCGGAGGTATTTGAGGGCCGGCGTGAGATCCTGGGAATGTAAAATATTATGTAGTAAGGCATTTTTGAATTTCAATCACAAGTTCCTTTGTCCTTAGATGTCAGACCAATTTCTCTTAAGCCACCTCTACATCCACGGCCGGACAGTCTTATATTTTGACGTAGGTATTATTACTATTCGTTCTTACGTCATGTAAGTTTATTTAACTGAGTTAATTAAACTTAACGATATAGCGCACGACATCTACCTTGGTAGGACTGTGTGTGACTCACCGTGTATCTGTCGATTTCCCGCTTCAGTAGTAGCGTGACCGGCGTATAGGGTTCGAGGCGCGCCGCCCAAGACGCCGCAAATTCGTCCAGTGAGTGCAGCTTGCGTGCGAACACCACCCACTCCGTACCGCTTAGGGCTTCGTATTCTGTGAGTTCATATTGTGAAAGATATATATGTAGGGGTTATCCCCACAGATGATGGATGTTGGATGCTGGATATTAGTGTTGATGTTTATGCTGATAGTGATGCTGATGCTTACTAATGCTCTGCTTTAATTTGATACTATTGAGATTTATACGAATACTAGCTGTCCCGGCAAATGTTGCTTTGCCATAATATATTATGTATTTGCCATATTATTTTATTGAAGTGACTAAATATATTGTATGTTACCATGGCAACGTCGATCGCTATCCCGTCGCACAAACAATGGTCGCCGTCAGTCTCAGGTCGTAAGACAAATAATTTGCAATAAAATAAAATTGCGACTATAATTAAAAATCTAAGCTATCCTATCTCTCAATTTGGAAAAAAGCACACATTAAAAAAAACAACATTAAAATCGGTTAAGTAGTTTAGGAATCCATCGCGGACAAACATCGTGACAGGAGATTTATATATTAGATGTTACGGCTAATAGCCGAAGTGCGGTTACACCTAGTTTTACCCAGCTACAACTAGGTGTAGCCCGCCACATGCGCTTAAACTTAGGTATATCCTACTTATCTTCGGTTACAACTAGATTTAGCCTTTATTATAGCGGCTAAAAGTAGGTGCAGCCACACACCGGTGGTTAAACTTAGGTGTATCCTATTTATCATCGGCTAGAACTAGGTTTACAGTTCAGTTAAGGATTTTGGTTTTATTTTGAGATTCGTATCTTGCGTTTCCCGTTTGATTCGATTACATGGAATAAATAAAAGACAGGGATGTTTAAGTGACATTTATTATTTATTATTTGACAGGCAAATATCTTTTAACAAAAAAAAGCGTTATTATAAGTAATTAAAACACAAAATATTATAAATCTTCTCTTTATAAACTAATTACAGAACTAGACAACTTTGGCGC
Organism: Polyommatus icarus; assembly: GCA_937595015.1. Lineage (NCBI taxonomy): Eukaryota > Metazoa > Arthropoda > Insecta > Lepidoptera > Lycaenidae > Polyommatus > Polyommatus icarus. The sequence goes on from OW569326.1 coordinate 15,507,262, forward strand.
AAAGATAAAAAAAAGAAACATAGTAAGTAAGTAAGTAAGTAAGTAAGTAAGTAAGTAAGTAAGTAAGTAAGTCTTTATTTCCAAGAAATTGGTTACAATGATCTTATTATAATTATTCATTAATCATAAAAAATAAAGTTTTACTTCTTAACTATGAAAATATCAACCAAGTCTTTGTTCTCTTCTCTCGACATACTTCTAAAACAAATAGGATAACTTTTTAACTCAGTTTTAATTATACAAAAATCATGGTAGATTGGGTATTAGCAATCTTTAGTGCCTACCCACTGTAGTTTTTACTACAGAGGGACTCTCCACATTAAAAGACGAAATTCCATTTTAGTTCATAATATAATTCAACACAATTACGAGTGTAAATCTTGTTTTGGACTGGCATGGTTTATGGTTTGTCTAGGATAAGATATCTTATCTACCGGGGTGATGATACAAAATCGAATCAATCAGGAAACGCAAGATACGAATCTCAAAATAAAACCAAAATCCTTAACTGAACTGTAAACCTAAATCTAGCCGATAATAAATAGGATACACCTAAGTTTAACCAACGGTGTGCGGCTGTACCTAGTTCTAGCCGCTGTAATGAAGGCTAAACCTAATTGTAACCGAAGATAAGTAGGATATACCTAAGTTTAACCGCATGTGGCGGGCTGCACCTAGTTGTAGCCGGGTAAAACTAGGTGTAGCCGCACTTTGGCTATTAGCCGTAACAAATATAATTGATGATACGGCAAAACGTGCGTGATGAACTCGACATGCTGAACGGTGAACCATACAATATACGTGTATGTATGTCCTACGATATATCGACCTCGCCTGCCATAGCCACTCTGTAGTCCGGGCGACTAAGGTTACCCATTTTATTTTGACGTACACCGGTAAGGCGACTATGGAAGCCCTAAGGACTTCACCGCTCGCAACTTTAATTTCTCTATGGCACTGTTCAAGAGGTTCACAAATATTACGCTAGATGGTTCTCTATTAAATTACGCGCCTTTTGGTAGGTAAAACAGTACATCCGGTGTAACCAACATTGTGAAAAAAAATATTTGCAAGCTCATATTTTTCTGTGTGTCGACTGTGAGTGCCGCCATAAAAATGTCAGTAAAAATGTATTTATTTATATGTTATATATTAAAATGATCCTGGAAATTCATTCTTACAGAATATCTAGAAATTATAATTATCTACAGTACTTTAACATGTTTTTAAGCGAGTTAAAATCGATAACTTAAAAACTTCGCCATTGTTTGCCGGTTTTCCGTTATTTATTTTTTGTACTGTTTTACGTTATGAGTTATGATTTAGTTTTCACATAAGTCGATTCCCTATAATATCAGCTTTATAAAAATATTTTTTAATTTGCCATTACAGTTGTAGTTTGTTAGAAAACAGGGTTTTAATCGGTAACGGCACTGGGCGCTCGGCCATTATTTTTTTACCTGCGCCCTCGGACGGTTTTGGGTTGATTGCTGTCAAAAGTTGGACGTTAGAGTGGATAGCCCGACCAAATTATATCAGCACTTTATCTGCCTATGAATATCCCTAAATTTAAAGTCACATATTTAGGGAGTGCTAGCGCAAGTTACCAAGACGAGTCAGTATTGTAATTTTTGATTTATTCATTAATCTATACTAACATTATAAATGCGAAAGTATCTCTGTCCGTCTGTCTGTCTCGCTTTCACGCCATAACTACTGAACCGATTGTAATGAAATTTGGACACAGATAGTCTAAAGCATGAGAAAGGACATAGGCTACTTTTTAACTGAAAAAAGGGGTTGTAAGGGGGTGTCTATGCGTAAATTTGTTCAAATGAAGTTAGTCCCAAAAATTCATAACAGATGGCTCTAAGAGTCACCTACATCGCGCTAGCGCTTACTCATACGTCTTTCTATAAGAGGTGGTACCATTTTAAATGAAATCTTTTGATTTTTTCGATTGTTATACACGTCTTTTAAATAACTCACTGCTCAGTACTTTATCTATGCAGTGACGTAACCTTAATGTGTAATTAATATCAATGATAAATAGTTTATGGGAAAGTTGTGTAATGGGGGGCTAAAGCTTTAAAATTTGGAATAAATAAAGTTTAATTTAAAATAATGAAATATTACGAGGGCTGCTATTTATGTATCCGGAACTGGCCACTTACAAGAACAATATTTAAAAAGTAATTACAACATTTGAAAATCTCTTTGGTTGAAGAATACATTTTGTTTCATGTGACTTGTCAATTATTTTTCCATTGTGGCGTCATTTTGAAAATTGCGTGTCTTCATTTGCCATGGATTTAACGCGTGAACATTTTCGTGCAATGATTTACTACGATTTTCGGCGTGGGCTAAATCAACAACAGTGCTTTATTCAACTCACGCACGCAACTTTTGGAGATGAAGCACCATCAAAAACCACTGTTTATCACTGGTACAGTGAGTTTAATCGTGGGCGGTCTATGCTCACGGATGAAAATAAAGAAGGTCGCCCAAAAACAGCTGTTGTCCCACAAAATATAGATGCTGTGCGGGAACTAATAAAGCGTGATCGTCATGTTACATATCGCGAGATAGAGGCGTCCTTAGGCATAAGTATGACGAGCATATATAAGATATTACACGAACATTTGGCTGTAAAAAATATGTTCGCGTTGGATTCCACACAACTTGACAATCGACCAAAAACGGGCTCATGTCGATTGGTGCAAAAAAAATGATAAAAAAATACAACCGTGGTACGTCAAAAGCCGTTTATAATATCTACACAGGTGATGAATCTTGGATCTATGCATATGACCCCGAAACTAAACAACAGGTGTGGGTGTTCCAAGATGAGCCGAAACCAACAAAAGTTACTCGTGCAAAAATTACTTTGAAGCAAATGGTCGCCTGTTTTTTTGGAATTAATGGACATGTGGCTACAGTGCCATTAGAGAATCGTAAAACGGTTAATTCTGAATGGTATACGACCATTTGTTTACCAGAAGTCTTTGAAGAAATAAGAAAGGACAACCGACAACGCAGAATCATATTACATCACGACAATGCTAGCTGTCACACCTCAGCTGAAACAACTCAGTTTTTGGAGGGTCAAAAGATCGAATTGACTGGTCATCCGCCGTACAGCCCTGATTTGGCACCTAACGATTTCTTTTTATTTCCATACGCGAAGAACAAATTACGTGCTCAACGTTTTTCGAGCCGCGAATAGGCTGTTGATGCGTTCAAAATGCACGTTTTGGAGATACCTCAATCAGAATGGAAAAAGTGCTATGAAAATTGGTTCCAGCGTATGCAAAAGTGAGTCGATCATCGCGGCGAATATTTTGAAAAGCAATAAAACCATATTAAACGATATATGTTTGTTTCTTTTTTTAATTCCGGATACATAAATAGCAGCCCTCGTATGTGCACACTGCACAGCTGTTTTTGGGTATTTTGATTTAAGGGGTACCAGGGTTTTAAAAAGCTTTTGACACCAGTTTTGTTGACACCGCGCGCTATAAACTGAAGTCCACGCGGACGAAGTCGCGGGCAACGAAATAATACCTTGATTATAGTCCAGTAGGATGCTCCACACTCTGTTAAATTCTTTAACAAGTTCCTCGGCGTCGTCCCACGTGGTTGAGATGTCTAGGTTTATGTCAAATTTCTTGCATTCCACCCTTAAAAATATAATTACATAAATATTATTATTCGTGAAAACCTTACGTTAAATTATAAAAACAAGAGCAACCATAAAAGTTAGTGTATTATATTATATTTTATTACTTAGTATAGAAAAAAAAAAAAAAACATACATAAGTTGATCTCTCTCGGTCCGCAATTCGTGTAGCGATTGCGTTGCGGCGCTCAGATCTACGGCGCGTGCGGTTAACTCGGCGAGCGTGTCCGCGCGCACGTCGCTAACACGTCCGCCCCATCGGCCCGCCCACGCCTCCGCTCGCGCTTGTACGCTGTCCCACTCGCTAAGCAGACCGGCTTTCACTGTCTCTGCCTGTGACGTCACATAGGTATTTGATAATTATTTACTCTTGCTTGAATTGAAATTTGAAATAATTATAAATCTAATAATAAAATTAACTATTACAGTGTTGTTACACAAAACAAACCCCTAAAAGACTATTAAAACTTTGGAAATGTAAAAATTACTCGTTATAATTCAGGCATATTCAATTTCTTGTTTTTGTAAATTTTATTATTTTGTAATGTTGTAAAATTATCTTTTTATTAGGAACTCAATAAATAAAGCAAAGTGTTTATATCATAACTAGCGACCCGCCCCGGCGTTGCACGGGTATAAAATATATAGCCACTGAAAAAAAAATTTTAAATCGATAGCCTATGATCCTTCACGTTGTCTACTTATCTGTGCCAAATAACATAAAAATTGCTCCAGTAGTTTGCGAGATAGACCCTTTCAAATAATTTTCCCCGTTTTTTCCACATTTTCCTCTATTTCTTCGCTTCTATTAATCTTAGCGTGATAAAATATAGCCTATAACCTTCCTCGATAAATGGGCTATCTAACACTGAAAGAATCATCAAAATCCGTTGTGTAGTTTTAAAGATTAAAGGGAACAAAGGGACATGAGGGAAAAAAAGTGACTTTGTTTTATAATAAGTATAGATAAGATGTAAAATAACCTGATGCTCAAACAACTCCTGCTGACTGTCAAGCTGTTCGCGCACACGCTGCCACTCTTTGATGGCGTCATCGACGGTGGAGTCCCCGCCCCAGGTACGCAACATGTGACCTTTTTTCTTTAGATCCTCTACCAGTTCTTCCATCTGCAAAAATAAAATTCGTTCTAGTTGTAGCAGATTTATAATAATTATTTTTTGCATTATTTTCTTACAATGAAAACATTAATAAAATATAAACTTTACAAACATGAACTTTTTATTGGCGCTTGCGTTAATATAATTATTACTTCATTATCAAAAATCATTTTTGCAATAAACAATACTACAGACCTCCGGTATCTTACTCCGTACGGCGTGTCGCTCTGCACTCAGCTCCGCTAAGTCACGGGGCGTGGCGGGCGCGCGAGCGGCGAGCGTCGCGGCCGTGGCTACGAACGCCGCGAGCGTGTCAGCGTGCGCGCGGCAGTTGGCCCGCAGAGCGCTCACTAACGCGCCCCATAAACGATGCGCCGCGCCCTCTAGCTCGCGCCGCAGAGCCCACGGGCTGATCGTTATCCAGTACACCTTTTCGTCTTCGCTGTTAAGTTTATGAAAACATGTTGTTACTTTACATGATGAAAAAGTGCAATTCAAAGACTTGCACTCGATGCGATTTACTCGTTTACCTCTATTTTTTGACCGACTTCCAAAAAGGAGGAGTAATACGTTCGGCTGTATGTATCTTTTTTTTTTTGTATGTTCCTCGATTACTCAGCCGTTTGTGGTCCGATTTTCAAAATTGTTTTTGTGTTGTATAGGGTTTAACTCGAATTTGGTACCATGTTCACAAAAGTGGTGATCTGATGATGAGATCCTTGAGAAATAGAGGGGACTCCTTGAAATTTGTATGGAAACATATAGTGATTTTGATTTTTTCTGAAGCATTCGAGGTAAATGCTACCAAAAAGTAAGACTTCGCACCAGGTTATACCCTGGATCCGAAGGTACCGAACAGAACTTTTGAATGCTTATAGGTACAGGTTCGGGGATTTAAACAACTGAAAGCATAAGCCAACACATCAATTTGATTAATCATCATCATCACAACTATAATTATACCATGGTCATCACACTATGACCCAATTATTGGTACTTTTCGTGATATTTTGCATCGAAGCAGATGTTTTTGACGATGATTTCACTATTTGTGGACCGATTTTCGAAATTTTCATGTTGTTGTATAGGATATAATCTTAATTTTGTATAACAATTACGAAAGTGGTGAGCTGATGATGGGATCTATGAGCAATCAAGGGAAATCCTTGAAATTTATCAAAACGCTCGTTACGAATAACAGAAATTTCATACAAAGGTGTCTCTTGGTCCAAAGGCACTGAACAGAACTCCTGAACCTTTAAATATAAAAGTTTGGAAATTGCAGCATCGCTTAGATAACTGCAAGCATTTGCCACAATTTTGCTTACAGTAACATAATGTACTGAATAGTTAACATTCGTATTGGTTATTTACGCATAAAGCCTTATTTTGTAGACAACACTAAAAAGAGTGAAATTATTATTTTTAACAAAAAATGAAAACCGACTTCCAATGTAAAAACAATCGTAATATGAACTAAAAAGTATTAAATAACTCTTACTCTTTAATAGTGCCTTTTTCAGAATTTGTCTAAATCTCAACTATTTCTGTACATAGATATTCTGACATTACTGACATTACTCACGATTAAATTAGCTGGTATCGACTTCAAAATAATGAAGACTGTAGTATGTACAGAAATAGTTGAGATTTGGACAAATTCTGAAAAAGGCACTATTAAAGAGTAAGAGTTATTCAATACTTTTTAGTTCATATTACGATTGTTTTTACATTGGAAGTCGGTTTTCATTTTTTTGTTAAAATAATAATGAATATTACCAAACAAAATAATTGCACTCACAAAGTCATCTTTGCAACAGCCTGTCCGAAGGCTTTGCACGCTTTGAAGTTGTGTTCGAATTGTGAGTGCGTGGTGAGATGTTCGGCGCACAGCGCGCTAAGGTCTGCACCGCACGCCGCGCTGCGCCGCGTCCAGCGTGCGCGCACGCGCTCCGTCGCCGCTAATGCCGCTTCCAGTGCGCACACCGCCTTGTTGCCTATCCAACTATGTCTGTAGTACAATATTATTTGATTACGTACATACAAACACTTTAATTATTAAAAAAGAAAATATCAAAATCGTTCAGCAGTTTAAGCATGACCAGTTTAAGGTAACAGACGGACAGAAATACTTTCGCATTAATAATATTAGTAGGTATCGATAAATGCGAAAGTTTATCTGTCTGTTACCACTTCACGTTAACCCGCTTAACCAATCTTGAAGAAATTTTATATGGAGATACTTAGGGTCCCGGGAAAGGCTATAGGTTAATTTTTATCCCTAAAAATGTACGGTTCCCTGCGTTTTGACTGCGCAACGGACTTGCGGACATCAACTTACTATTGTATATACTTTACTAGTTTACTATAAATCCAATGACATACTTTTGAACGATGCCGGTGAAAAGCGTGTCATTAGCGGCGGCGAGCGGCGGCATGTGCGACGGCAACGCCACCAACCGCCGCAGCTGAGCGTACAGCGTCGCACGCAACTCCTCCGCGCGCGGCAGCAGACACACTGTATTGCCACTGTAAAAGGTAAACTTACTTTTATTCCCTAGTCTAAATGAAAACATAAGTAAGTAATACTTACTGGATGTTTTTTTGTAACTATTTCATGCTAAGGCTGTGTTTTTCACCAGAGATGTGTTGCGAGGAATATGTTTTTGCGAACCAATAGGATCGCTTCATTGACGTGACCTCGCTCAGCGCAGCATCTCTATTGGATCTTAAAAACACATTCCTTGCAACACATCTCTGGTGGAAGTGGTGCTAGACACTAGTTAAACATGATTGGGGTTCATTCACTGCAATTTCTTTACAGAAAAAGTTAGACGAAAAGCAACATCCTTACCGCAACACTAGGTCCACTTTGACGGGCGGGAAGTGTGTTTCCAAGGAGAGCATTGCCTTTATATACTGACACTCTATTGCTTTGTACAGCTGCATGTCCCAGTGAGAACGCCACATCTCTGTGTTTTTGTATCCACTCGACTCAACCTATTGTCATACGAAAAATCATGTCACCGTCATGATTATATAAAAATCTATTTGTTACCAAACTTCTCCGAAACGGCTGGACCGATTCTGTTAAAACATGTGCTTTTTTTAAGTCTGAGAGTCGGCCAACATAGTATATTTCATTCCCGAAATGACGTTGTAAACGGTTTAATCCTTCGATCGGGGATTCTAGGAAATGCTATTGTATTCTATTGTTGTCGCGATCACTGGTGCTCGTACGGGGCTTGTTCGGTTAATATATTGTAACATTGTTTACATTGTAATGAGGTTTCAATACTACTTACCTTTTCTATAACATCCCTTATATCTTTTATCTGTTTCTTCCACTGTGTCTGTTGCGCCAGAAGCTCGGTGTCCATAAGCTGTTCCACTATGTTCCGTATTGCTATATGTTGGCTGGTCAAGTATGTGTTCTAGAACAAACCACAGAACATCAAAAACTTCGAAGTTTTTGATACACAAAGTTTCTATGTCGTGGCAAGGTAAGATCTTCAATACATAGTATTTTGGCAATATAATTTTATTGTAAATGGGATTAGTTCGATATTCCGCCGATATAATATACATATATTCATAGCAAAATATTCAAATAATCTTAGCGGTTATGAAATAGCTCATTTTCATCCTTTTTCATATCTATTCATTATTTAATCACTATAAATAAACGTAGATTTGTTATAAAGATGTTATATATTGTACTAGATGATGCCTGCAATTCCGTTGCGCTAAAAAATCGTTTATCCCGCGGGAACCGTAAATTTTTCTTGGATAAAAACGAACTCGAAAGTATATCCATACCAAATTTCACCAAAATCTATTTAGAGGTTTGGGCATAAAGAGGGCATGAGATATTATTGGATTCAATTCACGCCTCTTACCTCGGTCTCCAACTTGAGCACGGCTGTTTTGAGTCTGTCAATGTATTCTGTGAGCTGTTGTTCGTCGTTCCAATACACGGGTTTCTGGTCTTGTACCAGCGCGGACAGGTCTAGAGCGGCCTGCAACATCATGGGCCGAGTGGACGGAATCATGCGCTCGCCTAGCGTATTGTGAAATGACGCGATCTGGAAGATTTAAAAAAAAAAAAATAAGGGGGCAAACGTGAAAACGGGTCACCTAATGGAAAGCAACTACCGTCACCCATGGACACTTGCAACATTAGAAGAGCGGGAAAGACACGAAGAGATTCTGAAGTATTTGTGCTGTTACTTCTTCAAAAAAAGTTTCTCCGTTGTTTTTTTCTGCAATTTTATTACAATCTACTGGGGGGTGAGCCAATATCTTTTCGTTATCGCTTCTTTATAGAATCGCCAATCAAAATGTATGGAATCGACATAAGACAAGTCGAAAGTCAACGTCATATTAACGAATGCTATGTCTTGATCGGCGATTCTATATAGAAGCGATAAAGAAAAGTCTTGGCTAAAATGCCTGATGCTCTTGGAATGGGAGTTTTTCGATATACAGGGTTCAATTAAACCTTCCTGCCAAATTTTGACGTGACAACGTCTTATAATTTGATATGGGCTGCGCGCACGAAAAAACATGACGCAATATGCGGCGTTACCTCGCTCTGAGGCGTTCCATTTAAGGCTATGACGTTGTCACGTTCAACTATCGTCAGTAAACCGACTTTACAGCCAACCGAGTTCGAGTTCGAGTCGAGTTCGAGTTCGACACAAAACACTACTCTCCAACCGTCTTTTTTTTCAGGGTTTAGGTATCATTCGTCGATTTAACAAAAAAAAAATAATGGGTGTTATTTTTTTTAATGACATATTTTATCCCATTTAAAATCGTTGCGGAACGGTCACTCGCCGCGTGGGGGAATGAGCGGGGATGACGCGGGCGGAGGTGCGCGCGCGGGGGCACTTCACGCGACGACTAAAAAATATATGTAGAAAAGTTAACCAGGGGTAACAATTGACTCACCAAGCACGACGCTTCCTCGGCTCACGTAGGCGGGTTGGCGGGAGCTGATGAGGTTTTATTTTATTGGCCACTTGTTCTACACACAATCCACAGGCACTAGTCCACGTCCCAGGGAATTTGAAAGAGTCCTCGAGGTTAGACGGGAAGAATAAGATTTTTAATGTTCCCATGCGCGCGCGATGTGTCGGCGGGGGAAAAATTCTTCGAAGAGTCTCAGTTGTAGGTGGCGCGGCAGAGCCCGCGCTAGAATTGCGTTCGGAAACTTGTACCGGCTTTATCAAAAGTACCCCGAAAAATAGCAAAAAATACACATGTGAATTTCCGAACGTCATTTTATCCAATTTGTGTTATCTTATATGATAAGGAATGGAATTAAATAATGAAAAGAATTAAATCTGTTACAGTACGGAACATGCCGCTCACCTTAAAAGCATGTAATGTCTTTTAATAAACGCGTTTCACGGGCGACGCGTCGTGTCCATTAATTGCAGTGTTTTTCAGGATAACTTTCGGAAGCTATTTCTCAACATTTTAGTACTGAGTGATTATAAAAGAAAAAATACGTGTATTTTTATTTTTAACAAGGATCAATATAAGTATAAAAATTTGGCAGGAAGGTTTAATTGCACCCTGTATAATTTCCAAATTAATTCAAATAAAATTTTTAGATATTGGGTGCAAAGCCCTCAGCTGACCTGATCTAGCGCACGCGCGTGCGGCAGCTTGTCCGCCAGCGCGGCTAACTCGCGCGCGGCGGCGGGCGGTAACGGCGCATGCGGCGCGAGAGCGCGCGCCTCCCCCACCCACGTCGCTGCGCGCTCGCTCAGCGTCACACTCAGTAGCCCGCCGCGGAACTCCAACACCGGCCGCTCCTGGGACAAGCTCAGGGAACCAGACTTCACTTGGACCTAGAAAAAGTTTTATCTAAAGCTAGATTAACCGGTAAACTTCGTATCACTTCGCTGCTAATATAAAATGGTTTATGTGTTCGTGGAAGTCCATGGATGGCCCTGGACTTTCACGAATACTTCAAGACTAATCCCTTCAGCCGTTCACAAGTTTTAACCTAACAAAATCGAAAATAAATACCTTGTCAACCTCAAAGAACAGAAAATTCTTTCCTAATAGAACAATAATAGTATGTACTAACATAAAGTACTTATACGCTGCCATACCTGCAACTCCCTCGACCAGTCCTCCAGGCATTGGGTGTAAGTACTTTTCAAGTCCTTTAGCAGCGTCGTGCTTAGCGATATAACTTCGGAGCTCTTGTCAAACTCGCTCAAATACTTTTCAGTGCATGTCTTTATTTCATTAACCTGTAAGCACGGAGTTACGTTATTTTATGTTTTTTCAAAAACAATTCGCTAGTATAATAGCAAAGCTAGATGTCGAAGGTGTATGGGATTTCACAGAGCGCATCGCAAGCGCCATGATACTTAGCGGTGCGGTATGGCCACTGACCTCCATTATACAAATATGCTGGACTGATGATACCCAGATATATTTTGTGCGTATTTGAAGCAGAATCAGCTCCCCCAATATTCGGGAAGAGAACTACATCTGACGTAACATGCAAATGGCCGCTCAATCGCTATTGGTTGTAGAAACCACAGATTAATAGTATACCTCCATGGTAGAAACTTGTATTAGTTCCAAGTACTCCCACTACTGCTATCAGCGCCAATATGGCGACTTTCAAACATCATTTTTACGTCAAATTTAGTTCTCTTCCCGAATATTGGGGGAGCCGCTTCAAATAGGCACAAAAAATAGCTGTCATTAATTCAAAGGGTATCATTAATCCAGCGTACTTGTATAATGGACGTCAGTGGGTATGGCATATCACGTATAATTTTGTCATCTAACGACAGTTTGACTCCGGGTTTGTTGCCACTGTAACGTGACGCATAGATGCATTTGTAATTTATATATGGAATTGATTGACAATTTTAATGTAACTTGCACATCTCACCCAATTGAAGTCTGTCAATTCAATACAAATTCAGAAATACATTTTACGGCATCTACTTTCAGTTCAAATAAAATGCCATTTTATGACTATAGTATAAGTATAATTTTCTACTGACATGTGTGTGGCGACCCATGCTGCCGCCGCGTGTGGCATAAAAGCTAGTGGCGTAGAGTAAAATGAAACCTATAGCTTATGTCATAAAGTGGCATTTTATTTGAATTTTTGTCGGTCGTGGTCGCTCGCGGCAATTAAGAGGCCGGGTACCCTTGGAATTTCTCATACATACGTAATACCAAAATCATTTTCTCATACGAAAATATTTAACATGTTTGAGTTGTTTTTCAGTTTAAAATAGTAATTACCTAGGTTCCTGCACAAAAATTTACTTAAAAATATTTAAACAAAAAAAAATTTTTTTGTTTTAAATTTTTTTTAGTAATTTTTTTACTAAATACTATTTATTTATATATTTTTTAGTATTTTACTCTATTTTTTAGTGTTTAAATATTTAGTAATAAATTTACAAAAAAAAAAATAAAAACAAAAAAAAATAGTGTAAATATTTTGAAGTAAATTTTTGTGCAGGAACCTAGATAATTACTATTTTAAGCTGAAAAATAACTCAAACATGTTAAATATTTTCGTATGAGAAAATGATTTTGGAATTACGTATGTATGAGAATTTCGAGGGTACCCGGCCCCTTAAGGGGTCATAGAAGTTAATTATCGCCGAGAATCGATGGTTCAATGCTAAAAGATTACCTTAGCCTCAGCGCGTTTCGCCCACTGCACGCGGCGCACGGCGGGCGACAGGTCTGGCGGGCACGCACGCTCGCCAACGTCCAACTCTGCGTGCATGCTCGCCAGCCGCGCCACTAGACCCGCCACTAGACGCTCTAGCTCAGACGATAGAGTGCTCTTGATGACAGCTCTAGACATTAGCGTTCTGTAACGCTGGAACTCGTAGAGCATCTGAAATATTACAGGTCAGTATGAGCTGTTGAATTCGGTTTAAGGCTCTAAACACACTAGGCTGAATTAAGCCGGCGTAAATCCCGCCGCGTTTACGCCGCGTATCAAACTCATACAAAATACGGGCGGAACGCGAGAGACGACACACTATTCCGTCGCGTATTTGTATGCGTTTGACATTTGCGGCGGAATTTACGCCGGCGTAATTCAGCCTAGTGTGTTTAGACACTAACTCTTTAAAGTTTAACTATTTTAAATAACCCAACCAATATTTTAAAAAAATATATATATTTGTTGGGTTTTTCATAAGCATTCAGTAGATATATAATCTACGGCGTTGTAAGACCTTAGATACAGTATACACGTCATAAATTATAGCACAAGATTTACCTCCCTATTATATTAAAAAGTATTACATACTTTAAAAACTCGAGCTTAGATATTTAATTACCTGATCCACAGAGGTGTTCTGGAATCGTGGCTTAAGTTTTTCTGCAACATTCATCTCAGCCTGTCTCAGATTAGCGGACAATTTAGAGAGCGCGCTCTCCCATTGATGGTTTGGTCCGTTTATAATCCACATGTTAACTTCTATATAAACACAATTTGGGTAATATAATGTTATTATATACAATTTTTTGTTAAAAACAATTTTACTTACTTTGAAATGTACTTAATATGTTGTCAATTCCAAATTCCATTTTTTCAGCATTAGTCATTAACTTATTTAGCTGATTAAATGTGGATCTAATGTCGTTAATCTGAAATTCGGAAATCACATTGTGATTATAATTATGCAGCGGTAACAAGTTTAAAAAGAGATTGTTTATATTTTATACATATTAATTATTATACAATGTGTCCCGACACCGTTGTCCGATCCTTTAATATCATGATCTATGGCATATTTTATCGACAAATTGGCCCTCAATTTTTTTTTTCTCTCTCAAGGTTGTAAAATGGCAGCCATTTTAGTTTTTCTCAGGCTTTCACACTAATCTGACCAGAACTGCTCTTGTGAATATCCTATGAAGATAAAAAAGGTGTCATTTGATAGCTAAATTTGTGGACTACACTTACACAGGCAATATGTTATAAACTTCGTGGAATTAAACATAGAAAAACCCAAGTTTAAGAAAAAAAAATTGTGTATTTTTTATTAATGGCTTTTTGTAAAAAATCTAGCAGATTAAATTTGTTCTTTTTTATTTTAAAAAGATAGAGGAAGTTTTCATCTTCTAAAATGCTTTTACTTCAATGCTCTAAGTCAGATAGTTCAGAAGTTATAACGATTTTCTTATGATGAGATGGTCAGATTAGTATGAAGCCAGAGAAAAAAATATTTTTTCAAAAGTTGGAGAAAAAAATAATTTGAAAGCCAATTTGTCACTAATATAAGCCATACATCATGAGTTCAAATTTTATTTCTCCAACTTTTGAAAAAAAAAAATCTCTGGCTTCATACTAATCTGACCACCTCATCATAAGAAAATCGTTATAACTTCTGAACTATCTGACTTAGAGCATTGAAGTAAAAGAATTTTAGAAGATGAAAACTTCCTCTATCTTTTTAAAATAAAAAAGAACCAATTTAATCTGCTAGATTTTTCATAAAAAGCCATTGATAAAAAATACATAATTTTTTTTCTTAAACTTGGGTTTTTCTATGTTTAATTCTACGAAGTTTATAACATATTGTCTGTGTAAGTGTAGTCCACAAATTTAGCTATCAAATTACACCTTTTTTATCTTCACAAGATATTCACAAGAGCAGTTGGTCAGATTAGTGTGAAAGCCCGAGAAAAACTAAAATGGCTGCCATTTTACAACCTTGAGAGAGAAAAAAAATTTGAGGGCTAATTTGTCGATAAAATATGCCATAGATCATGACATTAAAGGATCAGACACCGGTGTCGGGACACATTGTATATTATTAAATTACGTACCTGTTTTAGTCTTCCTTCAAAGTTGACACAAAACAACGGTACATAGGAATTGCCCTTCCAAGGGTGCAGGGCGTAGTTTGGCCAATATGTATCTGTTAAAGATTTACAAGCACTGATCCATGTTTGTATAGCATTCAACCCGTGCGATAGTTCTGCTAATATTTTATCATCTTCTGCGTTATGATGAATCGACCAAATGTTGAGATCCGATACACATTTCTGAATAATAGAGCATGTGACATGACCTGAAAATAGAAAAACAAAGAAGAAAATGTTGCCCGCAATTTCATTTAGCACGAAATCAGAAGCCGCCTAGGAACCAAACACTTTTCAATATCTTTGTGTTGGATAGTCCACTTATTGAGGAATGCTTTAGGTTAAATTACATCAGGTTGCGACTAATAGCACCAAAAAACCAGGAGAAAGTGTGGAAAATAGGGAATGAATATTCTTCTTTATAAGTAGCATTGAAGAAATTGAGTTATAAGTTCATAACTCATAGCAGTAGACAGATCTAGTACGCTGTACGCTGCTGAGTTTGACAAAACGCGTTACGCGACCAGATTTCGTCGGTCCACCATCTTCTTATCAGAGAAGTTGATTCATAGGCAGATGGGGGATGGCGGACCGACGTAATTTGGTCGCGTTATGTCAAACCTAGCTGACAGACATGAGACAAACATTGAATTGACATAACCCGACCAATTGAAGATTCAAGATAGATACTGCATGTCGCTCCTTTTGTATGAAAACGAGCGTGCCACTTTTTTCCTACCTACTGTGACGTCTGTGACGTACCAATGATAAGAAACGTGTCCATTATCTAGGCCAACGTTTCTATTTGAATTTCTACAGCTCAGTACGGCACTTTTAGGCATTTATTGTAGGTATTTTTAAAGTTCCGATTGACGTCCGATTCCGACAGCAGACTAAAGAACAGACTTTCGAAAGACGAGCATTACTCGTCGTTTGGAAACGCGATATGGCACGCGAAGTATATACACATGCGGTATCTATCTTGATCTGTCTGTGCTATTATTCAACTTCTCTGATAGTCCATGTTGACGCGGACAAAGTGTCGGGCAGGTATAGACTCACCAACAACATCAAAAACATGCACCATCCTGTCCTGGGAGTACGTGGCGCCGACACACCGCCACACGTCGTCCAGTATGCCCGCCACATTCTCCACACTGTCCTTCACCTCCTGCAGCGTACTAGATCGCATCAACCTGCAACAACAGCCCACATACAGACGTCGGGTAATATATAGAATGTAACAAAATAAACTTATAAGGCCTTTAAGGCCGCGTTTCCACTGACGCGGAGCGGGGCGGAGAGGAGCTTAGCGGTGCAAAAAAGCAAACACCATGCTCGAAATTTCCGCTCCGCTTCCGCTGGAATAGCACGATTGGTCAATTCGGGCACCGCTAAGCTCCTCTCCGCCCCGCTCCGCGTCAGTCTGTCTGTCTCGCTTTCACGCCAAAACTACTGAACCGATTGTAATAGTACACAGACAGTCTAAAGACTGAGAAAGGACATAGGCTACTTTTTAACTGGAAAAAGGGGTTGTAAGGGGGTGTTTCTGCGTAAAGTTCAAATTAAGTTAGTTATGTCGCTATGAGTCACCTACATCGCAGTAAGCGTTTACTCAAATATGTTTCTATAAGAGGTGGTAAGGATATTGGATCTTTTCACGTACTTTTTGAAGTTTCAAAGAAGATTTTTTTTGAATTGAAGCAATCGTACCGCGTACGGCGTACCGCGGAAACGGCGGAAACAACTTTGTCGTGGAAATTTTGCAGTAATGTAGCCTACATGGAAACGGGAACTACCGCGCGATACAAGCTGAAGCCCACGCGGACGGAGTCGCGGGCAACAGCTAGTAGTCTATAACAGAACGAACTGGAATAATCAGAGCTGTCCTCGACTGTACGCTCATAACAATATAATGAGCCGAAAGCAGCACATTTATCATACACTTTGTGACCAAAATCAAAGTTACGCGATGAATAAAAAAATTTGGTATAAAACAGATGTAAGTAAAACGTTTTCTTATTGGAACTTTTTCATTCATAGACATAATATCATTGTCTTATTAGAAAGACACAATGCATCATAAAAATTCTTAAATATTAACATACTTACTTGATTTCTTCTGCAATATCATCAAATAGTACACTGAACGAGGAAGCCGCTTCCCTTCCAGCTTTATTGGTATCCGTCCTTTCTGCTATCGATTTCCAATATTCAGCTTCATCCTCAACACTCAATACAACTGGAAAAGATAAATTGTGCCAACAATATAGTAGGTATACCTACCAGATGACGCCCGCAACTACGTTGCGCCAAAACTCGTTTATCGCGTGGGAACCGCACATTTTTACGAGATAAAAAGTATCCTATGTCCTTTCCCGGGACTTAAAGTATATGTCAAATTTCAGCAAAATCGGTTCAGCGGTTTGGGCGTGGGAGAGCCATGCTTCGGCACGAATGGGCCGGCTCGACCGGAGAAATACCACGTCCTCACAGAAAACCGGCGTGAAACAGCGCTTGCGCTGTGTTTCGCCGAGTGAGTGAATTTACCGGAGGCCCAATCCCCTACCCTTTTCCTTCCCTACCCTTTTCCCATCCCTACCCTTCCCTATTTCCTTCCCTACCCTCCCCAATTACCCCTTAAAAGGCCGGCAACGCACCTGCAGCTCTTCTGATGCTGCAAGTGTCCATGGGCGATGGAAGTTGCTTTCCATCAGGTGACCCATTTGCTCGTTTGCCCCCTTATTGCATAAAAAAAAAAAGAAGAGGTAACAGGCAGACAGACAGAAAGACAGGACATACTGTCGCATTTATAATATTAGTATGGATTAGAATATGTAGAGCCACTTGATTTCATCCATTTACAAACTTGTTTATTTATTTATAAGTTTTGCTCATATAAAAAGTTACCTAAACATTATGTTAACCCACATTTGACATTATATACATATACCTAGAATATAATATAAAGCACACATTAAAATCTAGGTGTAATTTAAGAACAATAATAATTTGAACATTATTTAACAAAGTAATTCCTCTCTTTAAAGGATGGATAAATGATTTAACCTATCAAGCCCCATAAGATCACTGGTGATCGCAACTACAATAGAATAACAATAGATTTCCAAGAATCCACGATCGAAGGATCGATTTAGAATATGACTATAACTATTCAACAATATTAATAGTGAACTGAAACTTACAGTTGCTATGAATATCTTCTTTTCCATGAGCTATAACTCGTAAATTTGACTCTAGATCTGCTAAATTTTTCTGCAATTTATTTGAATATAAATCATCCCCCTACAACATAAATTATATTTAAATTTGATTCAATACAATGCAAGAACTTAATAATAATTTAGAAATGCATTGAAATATAATTTTGATGATTCTCACATTGGTAAGAAGAGGGCTGTATATTTGCTTTAATATTTGGTACAGAGAAAGAGCAGCATTGGTTGATAGCGTCAACATATTCACATTGTTGAGTGAGTTATTTTCTTCTAAAGTACATGGCAAAGTCTTATAGAATATGATTGACTTATTCAGGTCACATTGTAGCTGAAAGCAGAAGAAATCATTTACAATTATTCACAAACCATCAAGATACAAAAATAGAGATAAACTATGATAATATGGTGCACCCCTCCAAATTACTGTTTCAATGTGTGTAGTCACATCCTTATGAAAGAGTTTGTATGTAGCAAGTATTCAACCAATCAACCAGTACTCGTAATATTTCACATTTCAGTTATTACCAAGATTTGTTGGTCAACTAATCATAACTAGCCGACCACAGAAAACAACGCACATCAAACGTTTTGACAACGCACTTCAAACATTTGAAATTTTGGAGGGGTGCGCCATGTTATCGTAGTTTATCTTTACACATATTATGTATACAAGGAGTAACAAAACTTGGTATGTCAGTGCTGCTACTTTCACAGTGAACTCTCTACAAGCAACATGTACACAGTTAACAGTACACACTACACACCCTAAAATAATAAGAATTATCACTTAGTTTTGTTACACCCTGTAATGCACTGTATATTAAAAAATGCATTTTATTAATAAAATACTTAATTATTGTTAGCTATTTCTTGCCAACACATCTCTATTTTAAATCCATTTGCATAATGTTGTTTTAAATGAAAAAAATGGAACTTACATTTATTTGAAATTTTAAATTTTTGTCTTGGTTTATGAAGGCTTGTAACAAAAGAGTTTGAGGATTGTGCAAAAAATCATCCAATAATTCTCCGTTGACATCATTATCGTTTAAATCCGATGTTTGAAGCAGTAATCCTGTAACAAGAGTTAATTAAATTAAGGGATACAATAATTATTAATAACGACGTATTCTAATTAGGTAGTTATCGACAAAATAAAGCCTAAGTTAGTAATATAAGAATATACTTTCCTACCGTAGTACTTACCCAAAGCGTTTGTAATGAAATCACGAACACTGGAAATGCTTTTCATTTTTGGAAATAACTGAAAACTATAAATAAATATTGAGTTTTAACATTTTACTTGGTGCAATCTCAATTTGCGATATCACAAGATAAATTTTGTTATCACAATAGTAACCATGGTTACGCGAGTGTATTCCTTTATTGTATCAGTATAGGCAATAATTTGCCCGTACAATTTAATAAGATTTGAGTGGCTCCCGCGACGTCAGATAGCATTGACCAGTGTCCTGGGAATCGTATTGAAACAAACAAGCTGTCAAATGTCAGTTGTATTTTGTAATGACATTGACAAATGACATTTGAAGCAGTCGCCATCTTAGGTTTATAATAAATGCTCTTAAGCTAGGAACAAATTACCGGACGAACGTCCGCGGACGTTTTCATCGGATGCGGCTTGCTTCTATCTGATCAATACAAAATACACTAAGGCCCAATTTCACCAACGTCTGTTAGTGATAACAGCCTGTTAAAAAGTCGTGTCTTCTCTTTTTTCATATAAAAAACGAAAGGGGTAACATGATACTAAACCGAGCATTAACTTTAACAGTCGTTGGTGAAATTAGGCCTTAACTGTGCACATTGTCTGACATAAGTCGCAGACGCGACCTTGAGTGTTCGGACGTCCGAACAGAATTTGGCTGGCCGAATGTTTTTGCATCTGCGGACGTCTGCCATTGACATAATATTATAGGTTAGGTCTTTGACATCCGCGGATGAACCGATAATTTGTTTCTAGCTTTAATCTGTGGTCGCCATTTTATTCTAGACTGTCTTCCAAGAGTGTCTTGTCTTGTCTCTAGCAATGGGAAGTTTTCCTATTTTTTTAATTTGATTGCCAAATAGCTTCCATTTTAGTAACTAGATGGCGTATGGGTAGACAACTATCGGTAATACCAGGGAATACCATCAATAATTGCTACATAACTAGGCAAAAGCACGTAAAACTTGATACATTTCAATTTGAAAAAGACATAATAATATTACAATGAATATGATAATAAAGTTATAATAACGATGTTTTAGTTAAAACTCACGGAAGAAATAACCCTTTTTACCGTTGTTCACACCAAATGTCACAGGAATTATACATTTTGGTTTTGACAACATCTTACCTGCACTTGTGCAAGATAACAGTTAATGGGGCATTTTCTTATTTTTTTAATTTGACTGTCAAACAGCTTCCATTTTAGTAACTAGATGGCGTATGGGTAGACAACTATCGGTAATACCAGGGAATACCATCAATGATTGCTACAAAACCGAGCAAAAGAATGTAAAACTTGATACATTTCAATTTGAAAAAGACACAATGACATTCCAATGAATAGGATAATAAAGTTATCATAACGATGTTTTAGTTAAAACTCACGGAAGAAATAGCCCTATTTACCGTTATTCACACCAAATGTCACAGGAATTATAAATTTTGGTTTTGACAACATCTTACCACGATAACGGATATTTAATGGCCAATATTTTACCAATAATGAACATCAAAAACCCAAATAACACAATTTGGGAAAAAATAATAAAAACCATACCAACAATAAAAAGTAGAAGAAGTTTGAAAGTAACATGGCCGCCATAATGCCGTTCAGTTGTCAGCAATGATTGTCAGTTTTCAGTTTGACAAGTTTTTATTTTAACAGCGTGTTCCTAATAGGGGTCGCAACCGGTATCCCGAATTTCGAAAATACCGGGATACCGGGCCAAATTTAGGTCTTCCCAATACCGGTAGTCATTTTACGAAAACCGGGATATTCGGTATTTTCGGTTTTAGTAAAATAAATGAAAAACAAATATAACTAGAAAAAGTTACGCCCTTTTTAGTGATAGGTAACCATAGTTATTAAATTAGTACCCACTTAATACTTAAGTACGTTTCAAAAATATTCACATTAAGTGGATTTTTTATCAGCCACAGCTTTATACTATAGTGCGTTTCATCGAATAGTTCCTTTGCCGTCATGTTGGTATTCCAGTCTGTCAATAATGTAAACAAGGTTGACAGCTCTGCGAGTTTTCATAATTTTACTGTGATTTCGTGAGAAAATCATGCCGAAAACATTAAAGAGTGGTGAAAGATTGATGG
Organism: Polyommatus icarus; assembly: GCA_937595015.1. Lineage (NCBI taxonomy): Eukaryota > Metazoa > Arthropoda > Insecta > Lepidoptera > Lycaenidae > Polyommatus > Polyommatus icarus. The sequence continues at coordinate 15,528,517 of OW569326.1, forward strand.
TGCTAAGAGTGAAAGAGTTTTGTGAACGTAAAAAACGTAACTAAGTCCCAATAATTCCATTAAACTCGAGTTGCCGCCATTACGGCTTAGTGAAATAGGGTTACCAGCGTCAGTTTAATCACCCATAAACACAGTAAAACTTATGAATACTTGCAGAGCGTGTGTACCGTGTTTACGTTGTTAACAGAGAATGCCAACATTATGGCAAAGGAACCATTTGATGAAACGCACTTCTAGGAACGAAATCCACATACACGCGAACGAAGGCGTGGGTAGAGTTAGTAGAGTTAGTACAGGTAGAGTTAGTAGAGTTAGTACAATAATATTATCAGGGCGAGCGAAGCGAGCCCTAGTACTTCTCACAACCTGTACATTTTGTGGTACACTTTACGGACAAACTATCACGCCTATTGATTTGTGCTATAACATAGTATTTACATGTAAATGTGTTATCATCGGTCAGTGAAGGTGTGATGAGGCGAGCCCTCACAAAGCTCGGCTTTTAGCTAGTAAATGCGAAAGTGACTTTGGTTTTTACGTCTTCACACTTAAAGTACTAAGGGGATCATCATAAAACTTTCATATCTTCCCTAATTTAAGGTAGTACAGTAAGGGTAATGTGGCAACATTAATTTGCACTAGTGCCAACATGGCGGCAAAGGAACTATTTGATGAAACGCACTATACTTCAAACACCATATTTTACGTCCCCAAATGCCGAAATTTTCTCGTGTCTATCTCGAAAGGCTCAAGAGTTATGTTTATAACTTTGGATTTATTAACAACTCTTGAACTCATAAAATTCAAATGCTTGCACATAATATAAGGAGCACCAAAATTTTTAAATGCTTATAATATATCTTAAAAGATCTAATTTTTCAAAACGCCTATCGAAAAAGCTATGATATTCTACCAAAAACATAAATGATCCAGTTTCTGAAAACTTATCATGCTGGGAGATCTGTCTGCGACTTTGCCCTTGCGTACAACTTAACACAAATGGTTGATACGCCTACGCAAATCCCAGATGTAGACGGTCAGAATCCTTCCCTGTTGGACCTTCTGCTGACTTCAAATCCTGATGGCTACTAAGTATCCGTGACTGCACTGCACTTGGTTTATCGAATCATTCCCTTATTAGGAGTTCTATGTCACTTACGGCGGTATTGCGACAGCGTACTGTTAATTACCGTCGTGAGTGCAAGTTAGCAGACTGGGATGGGATGCGGTCATTTTTTGCATCCCGATGATCGCGACAACACTGCCAACTCCCTGGTTTGATTCATCTTCCAATCCTGGGCCTATGCAGTATCTGCTCGGGATTTAAATACCAGCACATATAAAATGGATGGACCTTGCCTCTAGGTCTCTCAAGAGAGAGATCACTCGGGCCAAGAAACAGCACGTCAATAGAATTAGTAAAAGACTGGAGTGCCTCCCCTCGGGAACCCGTGCATTCTACCTACACGTAGGAAATGGCTCGTTGGCCCACGACGCAAAAGACAAAGCCGATCTTCTGGGTAAACTCTTTGCGTTAAACTCGATCCTTGATGGTCTTGGTTTGGACATTGCGACGTTCGGGTTTGGCATATAAAGCGCTGCTATCATACGGGCTCTCCGAGACATTATGCAAGTGGGTCAAAAGTTTCTTAGCAGATAGAAGCATAAAGGTCGTATTTGACGATGAATGCTTGGAAACTCAGTCTGTTGATGCTGATATCTCAAATTTCTCCGTCATTGAGAGTCGAAACGAACTTCTGTCTAAAATAGATAATTAATTGGACAAACAAAAAAAGTAGATGTAACTTAGTCCAATTCAACCCCGCCAAGATACAAGTCTGCGCGTTTACCACTAAAAAATCAATGGTATATCCTTGTTAACAATCTCCCCTAGCATTGAAATACTTGGCATAAACATATCGAGCGAAGTCCAGTTCCAATATCATCTAGAGAGCAAGGCCAAGTTAGCCTTGAAGAAACTTGTTGTTCTTAACAGAGCGAGACAGTATTTCGGTCCGGACCGACGCCTACAACTTTACAAGGCGCAGGTTTGGCCTCATATGGAATACCTACTGTTCTCATCGTTGAGCAGTGGCGCCAAAATACCAACTGCTCCCTCTGCATCATATCCAACGAAGGGCTGCTCGAATTGTTGACAGCCATAGTATTTCAAACAGCTTGGACCCCTTGGAATTACCCCGAGATGTAGCTTCACTCTGCATCCTCTATCTGTTGTATCACGGGGAGTGCTCTGAGGAATTGTTCGGAATCATACCACCTGAAAGTTTTTGCCATCGTACCACGCGAATAATATGCCATCCTCATTACCTTCATGAGTGGCAGTCTTCCACCGTGCGTTTCTCGCGTAACTTTCTGTCGCGCACTGTAAAACTCTGGAACAAACTGTCACCCGCAGTATTTCCGGACTTATACGACCTGCAAACCTTCAAGAAGAGAGCGTATTCCCACTTGAAAGGCCGGCAATGCACCTACAGCTCTGCTGATGTTGCGAATTTCCATGGGCGACGGTAGTTACTTTCCAACAGGTAACCCGTTTGCTCGTTTGCCCCCTTATTTTATACAAAAATAAATAAAAAGGAGAGTCAAATTCAGTATAAAAATTAACCCTGGCTGTGGGTTTCACTGCAAAAAGAATTGAGATCTAAATGAGTGCCAAGTTCTATACAAAATCGAAATATTATGTATTTGTAGAAATAAAATAACATTATAAGCAAGTATTAAACTCTATTTCTTTGCTTTACATATTGGATACCTATAATAACAGTACATATTATTTAAAATATGTGAGATCTTAACAACATTAGCTTAAATCCCGAAAATATCGAAAATACCGGAATACCGGTATTGGTCTGGAGCCAATACCGAAAATACCGGTTTTGCTTAAGTGATCCGGTATTGCGACCCATAGTTCCTAAACTATTACCAGTATAGTAGCCTAATCACTTAGGCCAATGATCGCTTAGGTTTAAGATTTTTTTATTTATGTCATACTTGACAGTTCACTGATATTTTTTAGAAACACACCCAATATGTAGTCAGTGATGCCAACCTGCAGATAATTTCAGATCCGGTGGGGAACCAATAGAAAATCTAGAAGTGTCTACCGTCGCACCGTCTGGTGGAGATTTAAAAAAGAAAACAACCCATTACCGATAGTTGTCTACCCATAACGCCATCTAATTACTAAAATGGAAGCTGTTTGACAATCAAATTTAAAAAATAAGAAAATGCCCCATTGTCACTTGTCTATGTTATTGATGGTTGTCGATGTTAATTTTTATCTGTGAGGTGAGAGGTGACATAGACAATAGTCCAAAATAGTCGTGTTCGTTTGCTTTTTAAACTGCGCATGCGCGGCTTTTTTGTGTGTCAGTGTGAGTGTCATATTCTAAAATACCTTGTCATGTTCTAAAATACCTGTCAGATTTTCTAAAATTTGAGGGAAATTGATCGGTATTTTAGAATATGACACTCACACTGAGGACACTGACACAAAGCAAACGAACACGACTAATGTCGAGAACGGAAACTCGTTTTAAATTATGGCGTTTTGACTATATCTATAGTTATGTTTGTATGATTCCACAAAACTATTTTATCACTTTTTCGCGTTATACTTTGATTAATTCTGAAGATTTTTATCACTTTTTCTTCCGCGCAATTAGTTTCAAAGTTTTTAGTCACTTTTATGTTAAGATGTTTGGTAATTCGCGTTATTTTTAATTTAAACACTAGCACGAGTTTCCAACATATATTATATATACTTAATATACCGGATACTATTTAAAACGGAACGCAATCCAGTATACTATCAGCCGCATGTTTGACCATAAAGTTAATATACCTATCGGAATAGAGAAACAATCCCGAGCTGTCAAGCTTAACCAAAATTTGATTTACATCTGTGTATACAATTATGTTTACGTGTGCGTGTCAGTGATGTACAAACATCTTGTAATTCGACAAAATATCGATCATGGAATAATAATTGTAAGATTGTAAACATAATGCCGGCTGTACATTCTCGCCGAGACACAGCGAGGCGGCCCGAGTGCGAGAGTGTAAATGGGTGCGCTCGCCTCGTCTCGCCTGTCTCGAACCCTCTCGGTCCGTTGTCGGTATTTTGCGCCCGAGACAAAGGGTCTCGCGAGGAAAGCGAGCGCACTACTGTACACTCTCGCGTCTTTCAGTACTAGTCCCGCCGTTGGACAGTGTAGAACAGAAAAATAACAATAATAAACGTCATTATCAGTCATCATCTATGAGAAATAAAATTAAATATGATTATAAATCTTCGGATTACAATGATATCTTTCGATGCATGGTGAATGGTGAATGGTCGTTTTCGTCCATCTTCTCTGAGTTCTTATCTGCGATTGAACTAAGCGAGAATGTACATGATCGCACTCGGGCAAGGGGCTCTCGCACGAGACTTTCGCCCGAGAGCTCTCGGCGAGAGTGTACAGCGGGCATTATAAAATGGGATAAAATAAAACTGCATAGATATAATATAATAAAATTGTAATTTTGAAGTAATATGTGAATTTTCTTCAAAATGCTTGCTGCTTATTTAAGTATGCATGAATTTTTCTTCGAAGTCCAGTTTGGACGGTTAATTATTTTAAGCCATGAATTTCTGGTATCCAGGTCAGCAGGAAATCTGAAAAATTGGCCAAGTGTAAGTCGGACTCACGCATGAAGGGTGACCGGTTTCAACCGGGCATTTTCTAAAACCCGGTACGATACGTCATACGACACGACATGTCATGACAAGATTCGACACGACAGGTTACGTCACGTGACATTAGTACCTACACGACACGACTTCACTAGACCCTATTAATTTTCAATTCACTCTCAATGAGCCTACTGAGCCCTTTTATTTGATGCCCATCTTGCAGAAGTGCTTTCAACTAAGTATTTCCCTATCTTGGATGAGCAGCCGTATTGGATGTAGAATGACATTACATTTGTGGAAATTTCAGAAGTCTATTACTATAGTGGTTCTTGTTATACAGCCTGAAGACAGACAGACGGACGGACGGATGGACAGACGGACAGGCAACGAAGTCTTAATAGTAGAGCGGGCTGCGGGACCCCACTACTAGGACTTAATTTTTACCCTTTGGGTGCGGAACCTTAAAAACGATAAATTATGTATTATTTTAAGTATATTAATATACTATCGTATATTAATATACTTAAACTAATTATAAACTACGGATGAGTATGTTATCATTTCAACATTCCTAGATAATTAGTATACTTAACTAAAAAATATTTTCATATCGACACAACTTATCGATAACTTGATACAGCCCTAGTGTAAAATAGATGAAAATTGTTTACACAAAATATCCTTAAATTGTGCACCATGGCTAGTCAAGTTATGTTTTCCATATAATTAAACAAATACAGAAGTGAACACGGACGTAAAAATACCAATAACTCGTAGGGAATTGGCAAAAATAAACTTAAAACTATGTCCTGTCGATGTAGAATAATTCACCTGTGAAATGAATATTTGTCCGGGTTTTTTCGATGTGTCGATCCAGAATCATTCCACAAACACTTAACCATGTTTCTAGAGCAGTATTTCTAAAAATTATTCATTATTTAACTTAAAATCACAATTTTTCTGAGAGCCCAAATTGACAACGATCGGCCCAGGGGCAGACAGACTGTCAAACAGATGAAAAAAAAGCTATGCAACCTCAAATCACGCTTCTCTTTCTACCACACAGTGTTACTGATAGTGACATCTCGCTTGCTCAGGCCTTTGTTTCTCTATTCCGATAGGTATATTAACTTTATGTGTTTGACAGCTCGTATTGAACATTTTGAACACAGTCTAATAAGGTTATTTTTTGCAATTCTTCCATTCTTTTATTATTATTAATTACAGAAATTTATAACTTTGGTATTAAACTGTAGTTATTGTTACGGACACACAGAGCCATCTAGCGTCGAACCAGCAAAACTTATCTAGGGGACATACTACACACATCCTCAGGTGGTACATGCTCGAGCCTCCTAGAAAGTTCCCACACTTGTTTACTTGCTTACTTGTTTACTTGTTTACGTGAATCGTAAAGGAACTTTCTGTAATTCGCCTCGCCATATAAATAGCCGCAGCTACCCTTTCTTATGTTGAAATACTGGCTCCCGGTATAAACACATATTCGTCCGCCCTGTTGACATACCGGGAGCTGGCAGTTCTTTGTGACTATATTAAGATCATGTGTTGTGTAAAAAATATGTATGGTGGCACTTGAATTTTGATTTGTATTTTAAACCTAATGTGATAAGTTGTAAATAAAATATTTTAATTACTTCCAAATGTTGTTGTAATTATAGGTCTACCAGAATCTGATGGCAAAATGTGAGAAAATAAATTGACTCTAGCAATACCGGGGTAATTGAAATAAAACATTTTGATCCTTTTCTTATAGCAGCTAATCTGTGTATTAAACATGCGAATATAAAAATTTATCCAATGATTTAGGATATTTTTTGAAAATCTGCTGTCAAAAATTGCCATCAGATTCTGGCAGACCTATAAAATTATAACTGAAACTTATCTAAATATCATAGTACTTTATGTTGAAAGTTCTATGTTAGCTATAATTGAGTATTTATATAGAAATGGTTGAAAGTGAATAAATATTATTCAATTTACAATAAGACTTATAACTTGAATTGACTTGATTTGATAACTTGAATAGGCTTCATAACGTTATCAATTACCAGAAAAAAATAACGTTACGATTTAATTTCGTATGAGTAATCGTTATACATACAAAAATAAAAATATCCACAACCGAACGTATAACCTACTTCTTTTTGGAAGTCGGCTAAAAAGCAAAATACTGTTAACGATATAAAATAATAGATACTTCAATTTAATTCGCAATAGTTGTTATAGTAACGTTAACATAGAACATATATTTACCGTTATAAATCCTATTAACCGTTATAACATTTACCGTTATTAATTTCAACTTTTATCGTTATTTATAGTAGGTATCGGGTAAATTTTCATACCGTTATCAATGCCCTTGAAGCAGTAACGTTATGAAAAAATAACAATATTTGAAGCCCTGGATCAGGGTTCGCCGCGCCGAGTATAGAAACAAATTATCGGACGCATCCACAAGTCACGGCTGATGGATGCGGCTTAACAATATGCACGGTTCATCCGCGGACGTCAAAGACCTAACTTTTATGTCAATGGCAGACGTCCGCGGATGCAAAAACATCCGGCTAGCCAGATTCTGTTCGGACCAACGAAAACGAATACTATACTCACAAGATTCGGACGTCCGAATGCTCAAAGTCGCGTCCGCGACTTATGTCAGACAATGTGCACAGTTTTAATGTATTTTGTATTGATCAGACAGTAGAAACAATCCGCATCCGATGAAAGCGTCCGCGTACGTTCATCCGATAATTTGTTCCCAGCTTTAGTTTTTATCTGTCATCCTGTGCTGTCAAGTGTCATCGGCCTTTACTGTCAAAAGAGGAAAAGCATATCTCTTATTAGTCTGTGAGGAAAAGTGCATGATTTTCTTGTGTTTTTGAGAATATTTTTCCTCATTAGGCTCACTTTTCTATTTTTGTTGTTTGTTCGAAGGCGTACATTTTACATTACATAACCTTCGTCGTGAATTGCGTTGCTTGTGTTCGGATCAAAATTCTGTAAAATATGCTTCGCCTACGAGCGGTAAGTATTTGAAGATTCCAAACCAAATACTAAACTTATATTTTATCCCCAATATTTAGTATTTCAATAATATCTTATATTTTCAGCTTGTTCAGCCTGTTAGGCAAGCACAGCGAGCTTTGCTGTCCAGCGGCACAACAAGTTCCGTAGACACAACTTATATGGAAATTCCTGTGTATGACATCAATAAACCTCAAACATTAGAGAATAGAAAAGCAAGGTACGAAAAATTATTGTTAACATTAATTATTAACATAGGGATAATTTCTGTTGTTATCTTTGGCTTACATCTGGTAGAGTCAAGTGAATAATTTTAGTTATTCATGATTTTCAGGTTGCTGTACCAGTCTCGTAAACGGGGAATGTTGGAGAACGGCCTTCTGTTGAGCACATTTGCCAAGAAGCATTTGTCCAACTTTGATGAAAAGCAAACAATAATGTATGATCGCCTTATTAACTCACCGTCTAATGATTGGGACATCTTCTACTGGATTGTTGAGAAGCAACCTACACCCAAGGAGTTTGATAATGAAATTATGGCTTTACTGAAGAAACATGCTAAAAACGAGGACAAAACTGCACTTTCCCAGCCACCCCTATATTAAATAGATCAATTTTCAACAACTCTGTTTAACTGTTATGGGTAGGTAATTATTACATTAAATATTTTCACCTAATAATATATACATGTAGCAAAGCATTGCTAAAGGAAACCTACTTAATTGAAATGTATTTAGTATATTAATTTCTTGTCTAAATGATGGTAGTCTAGTTTATGCTTAATAAAAGTTTTAATAAACTGAATAACAGTTTTCATTTTTGACCTAGTATTTGTTATATTTAGTGCATAGTTTTGCAATTAGGCATACTTACTACTTAGACTTAAATACATTAAAGGGATAGGATATTCATTTTAGTACATATTTTAATATTAAATAAGTCCAGGGATAAAACAAAAAAGACCATATCTTCATATAAATCAATATAATTTTGTTCTAATTAATCCTTCAGGGCCCGTGCGAGCACCGGTGATCGAGAGAACAAAAGAATACAGTGGGAATTCCTAGAACCTCCGATCGAAGGATTAACATATTAAAATATGAAGTTTTTTTGTATGCATGTAGTAATAACAACAATATTTCCTTAATGTAAGTACAAGAATTAATTAAGTACATGGACATAATAATGAATATAATGTCGCTGAAAAGGAGAGTTCATGGGCCGTAAGCATTTACATAATGAAGTTCTTTGGCCTAATTTTTTAAAACATGTATGATGTAACAAATAAATTGTGTTTACAGAAGTCAAGATCATCATGCTGAATACTGCTACTGCAAAAGCATAAGTTATTACAAGTTACACCGCTATCATCATTATATAGGTTGAACTAAGGTATGCTATATTCATTAAATGCATGTTCATTAAAGTCATTTCAATTTATTATTTTTGATATAGGTACTCAGTACTTTCTACTGACTTGTACTTAATTTATATTTTGTAACTTTTTGCAAGCATACTATATTATGCTAATTATTAGAGTTCTGTACCCAAAGGGTAAAACAGGGCCCTATTTCTAAGACTTTGATGTCTGTCTGTCTGTCTCCAGGCTGTATCTCAAGAACGGTAATAGCTCTCTAGCTATTACCGTTCTTGAGATTCTTGAGACTCAACTCTCTAGTTGAAAGTATACGAATTATGTATTTCTGTTGCCGCTATATCAACAAATATTAAAAACAAAATAAATCAAATATTCAAGGGGGCTCCCATACAACAAACTTCATATTTTATTTTTTATTTTTCGCTCAGATATCTCAATAATGGCTACATATAGGCACTTGAAATATTCGCAAAATACTTAATACTTAATAGTATTCGTACTTTAATAATTGATAATAAAATCAAAATAAAAAAATATTTCAGGCATTTTAGGCATACAAACATTTTTTCTTTTGCCTATTTTTGTTCTTAAATGGTACGGAGCCTTTCGTGCGCGAGTCCGACTCACACTTGGCCAATTTTTTTAAATTGGATTTGGTATCTATTTGCTACTAGTATTGAGTATCAGCCCCGGATTTATAAATATGCCGTTATAGGCTGTGGTCTAGGGTCGGCAGCGTCCATAGAGGCCCTACAGATTAGGTGCATGTGGCGGCGGAAACAAAATGGCCTACTCTCATAAAAAGTATAAATTCGGCACTGTTGGGTATACAACAGCTAGTTACGTATATGTATATTAATTTTGAATGTAACTTTGAATTAAATAAAATAAGATGATGTTACTCTATCGATCTTTGCATCACCGTTCTGCGTTACAATTTCACGTTAGTACGCAGTTATCGCGCCCAATTTTCGTTCAGTAATGTAAAACCGACGTGGTCGATTTTAGCGTCGCGTTATGCTAAGTGCATTAATAAATTCATGTAAACGTATATATGTATGAATTGACCCGGTGCAGACATTTCACTCGACCCCGGCGTCGTCACGACCAGGGTATACGCAGTTTGCGTGCACGCCCGCCACAACCGGTCGCGCATCCCAGATTGCCTGCTATCGTTTTGACGATCCGCTGTGATGCTGCAACGTTCGCGCTGATTGTGAATGATACGTCAAAGGTCATATCTTATCTCGTCGCTCCTTAGAATTGTTTAAATATTGTGCGGTGGTGTCAGTGAAGTCAGTTAACTCGCAACCGCCGGTGAACGAGCTTATTTATACTGTGATTGTAGAAACGTAAAGAGTTCGAGTACGAAACGACTGTGGATTAAACATAAGTGCTACATATAGTATTACAAAGTGATTTTATACGAATACGATAGTAAAAGTGATTCAAAATGCCTATCCGTCGTAGTAAGGTAGGTTATTCATTCATAAATGCTGTAATATATTATTTTAATTAAGTCTTAACTGTCGTAGTGTTACTGGTCAAAATAAAGAGTAGGTAGGTAGGAAGATTATTCGGGATCTAATTAAATATTTGAGATGAAGCAAATTTAAGTAATGAGCAATAGATAGCAAAATTATAATTATTGAAAATTAAAGATGATTAAAAAGTTATGGAAGTTTACAAAAATTAAATAAATAACAAAAAAAAATAATTCATTAAAAATTGTAACTAATTATAAGTTATCATTATAAAAACATATTTTTTAAAAATATTTAATTTAATACAAACAAAAATCAAGTGTAAAACCAATTCTAATACCAATAACTACACTGCTCTTTATAATTTTTTCCAGAATCTAGCAATACTCAACTTTTTTAACAATAAACTAATTGGGATGAAAGCTAAAAGTTTTATGTTACAGCGAAAAGGGGATTTCGGTAATATATAGTTTTAACAAGAGGGTTAAAACTGAAATAATAAAAGTCCTTAACTACACCTCATCTTCCCGTAAGCAAGATGTCATATTAGAGGATTTGAGTTCTCTAAAAAAAATTAACATACATTACACTTCAAATATGTTTTTAATATTTCCTAGTAACAATTACAGTTTTCTAACCGTCTTTACATAAAGCACACTAACGAACACGAAGTAAACTAGGTATTGTTTGTTGCATGTTTAACCTAATTGAATTTCAAATTACCTAAAATCATTCACCTAATTTTGTATGGAAAGTTTTTAAGCATTTTTTACAAGTTAGTTTCCCGATGTGTTAGGAAAGTTAACAGTAAATGACTAAATAGAGGAAGTGCCATGCCTACACATTGGCAGGACACGCCCACAAACGTCACACCATAGAGGAAAATAATACACGGGGTACGTCATACTTAGTTGATTGTGGGAGGACCTAGGATCCTCCCATAGGATTGTAAGTCTTATAAATAATTTTTATAATTCATAGCTTAAAATAATATATTTATTCGTAGATTTATTCTTTATGCATTTCCAAAGTGAACTTTATAAAATATTTGTATTTTGTTGATTAATCAAAGACATCCGAAGTTTACTTTTGTGACTAAATAACATAATTTATGTGCATATTGCATTATGCGTTTTGGGGTTGAGATAATAATATTATGTTCTTAAGAGCCTACTGCCAAAACGCTTATAGCCCCGCCTACACACACCGCTATCCTCCAATCGTGATAAATTGATAATGTAATGATTCCAATTTCGATGAATTGTGCCTCCGAGCTTTGTGTTTTGCGCTGCAGCGCTGCAGCTAATAGTGAACATTATCGCGAAACAACGGTTCCCGCATTATAGCACGAAAGTAAAAGTCGTAAGTCCCAAAACGGTTTTTTGATGATTACTTAAAAACTAAATACCTACAATATTAATATTTCCTTTTACCATTATTTTATAAAGTGTGTGATTGTAGTATAGTAGTGCAAGTTATTTAATGATAGTAACTCAATAAGTGTAACAGATATTTGTTGAAAAGTCCAGAAAGATTATTAATAATTTCGAAAAATATAACTATCGAGTCAAAATAAGAAAATCATGTTTTCCTTTTACAGAATATCAGATAAATATACAATGATTAAATAAATCTCAATTTCATTTAAGTCAATCGTCTTCCGGAATCGTAATGTAATGGTGCTCCCACACCGCCGTTAGAAAATGTTTGTAAACTTTTTCTAACATAAAAACATTTACCAACAAATGTTTTCAATTGTTTCATTTTCTTAGGAACTGTTACATGTTATAAGTGCTCCTACACTAATAGAAAATGTTTACTAATGTTTACTAACATTTTTTATCATTTAAATCTGATATTGGCTCACCGCATACCCCGTCGTCCTTTATAAAAGGTTTACAAACAAAAGGTAACACAATATGTTTTATTTTGTTATAATTTGTTTTGCTTTAATTTGTTAACTTACGTTTACTAAACATTTTCTAACATGAAAATATTTTTAACATTTTTTTACATTTGTGATTAAATGTTTGCTAACAAATGTTTACTAACGTTACTAAACATTTTCTAATCCTAAAAAAATAATTAAAGCCATACCTTGACACGTAGGAAATAGAGCACAATTTTGAATAGCCGAAATAATACTAATAGCTCACAGATTGTTTATTTATTTTTCATTCAGAGTGTGGTCAATGTATCAAAGTTCATAACTAACCAAACTTCTTCATACAAAAGTATTCTCTAAGTCATCGAAATACGTAATATAATCGAAACAAAGAGCGCGGCCCAGGTGGGCCTTACGGTTGTTGAGAGACTTGAAAGTGTAAATGGAAAAAGAGCTGTCAGCGAGGTAACGCCGCATGAACTGTCATGTTTTTCGGGCGCGCAGCCCATATCGAATTATAAGACGTTATCACGTCAAAAATATTTCCATGTTTCATATTGTGACATGTCTGTTACATTACAGTAATATCTTATCCATCGTGTAAATTATCCTCAATTTGAAATTTCTAAAAAATAGTAAGCTGTAGAACACTAGTGACTAGTGAGCTCCTTAAGGGCAGGCCTACACATGCCTCGCCCTGCCCACTTAGTTAAATAATATAAAAAAATACAACCCAGACTTGCTTTTTACCGCTTCTCCGCCCATAAAAAATACCTAGGTTTTTAGCCCCCTATTCAACCATTATGAGGATGGATTTAAAAATATTTTCTTAGTGGATAGACATTAGACATCTTCACAAAAATTTTTTTTCTGGTGCAGGTACACCATAATAGGCTACTTGACCTATATTCAATTTCATTGAACAAATGCATATTTCTAGTAGAACTTGGCCTAGGAAACCGTATTTCACCCTTATTATCAAATAAAAGCTTATGGTTGATAAATAAAGTCGATTTGAAAATATGATTTTATGAAAATAGGTATTGTACTGACGAAAACGCTTTTGCAGTACTTCCGATTTGGATGTGACGTCATCCTCATACTAATTTAATATCTTTTATTTATCACGCTCGCTATATGTAAGTTTATTTGTACATAAATAATAAGAATAAGTCTATTATATATTTTCTTCAATAATTCAAATAAAACATCAGTTTTATATATATTATCTCCATTTATTGTAGACGGGAAATGAAATGGCCAAAACTTTTCTCCAAAAGTTTTCAACATTACAAATGATTTCTAATTTCTTATATAATTATTTTATAATTTTTGGGCACTTTTAGACTCGTACATTTAGCACATTAAAAAAATTTCAATAAAGAGAGTTTAAAATGCAAAGCCTATGACGTCACACTATGGCGGACACTGTTTTCGGCGCCATTTAAGAGGCATATTTTTCAATAAACATTTTTATGGGTTTCTACTGTGTAAAATATTAAAATATTAGTTTTTTTTTAAAAAATGAATTATTATGAAGCGATTAGCATGAAGAAAAAAATTAGGTCAAGTAGCCTATTGAGAAACACGCAAGTTTGAATTTTTTTCTAACTCAACTTCTTAAGGAAGGGTTGGACCTAACAGTCAGTTGCGAGGCCCTCTGATGGATGACGCTAAATGACGGATTTGTTGAGAGCAATAATTTTGTTATACTCAAAGTTTTATTTATAAAACTTTTTATTTATGAATATTTGAGTATCACAACTCGGTAAACCTTAAAAAAAACCTTGCGGTCCAAGGGGCGCGAGGCCGTGGGCGGTCGCCCACACCGCCCACGCCTTGCGCCGCCTCTGCTAACAGTCAATTTGTTGCGTAGGTAATGGAAACTATTGCTTAGTTAATAGTTAATATTGTGACTACTTTTCATTAATAGTAACTAATAAGTCAGTGCTGGACCCTGTTCCTTCTGAAATGTATGTGTGGTAGTAACTAGTAATAATATACCTCTGTACTATAAATTATTTATGAATAAGTATGTATATAATTTTGCAATGCAATCTAATCAAAAGATGTTCAAAACCTAAAATATACTTAAACACAAATGTCAACTTTTCAAGTACCTAATTACGTTTATATATTTTAAAAGTATAAACATTATTATTATCAAAAATGAATAAAGTTTGGTAATTATTAAGAATATAAATAGAATGCAGTTGTATCGACCTTGTAGACAAATGTTTAGCTTTGGGATAACATAACTGCTTATTTTTTAAAAGATCTGTGCAAAATGTAGAAGGCGTATAGTTACATACCGTTTTTTTTACCGTTTACATACCAAAAGGTTCGTTGTCTGTAGTTTTTAATTATTGCATTAACTAGTAGCGATCTTAAAATAAAAAATAAAGTCCGAAAGTCGTTAAAACACTCATAAAAAGTCGTACTAATATATTGTGACGTCACACGTTTATAAATTATCATGTAAGTATCTACATAAATTACATTTTTTTTTCTCAAGTTGTGCGTTCATGTGCATACCATTTTAAACATATTCTCATACTTATTAAATTTTCGATGTTATTATGGTACCTACATAATAAAAATGAATAATACAGATACTTAATCTTGAAATGGTATAATGCTCGCAATTCCAAAATTGCGTATTACCTTTTTTTTTTATTAAAAGGTACCACAACCTGAACATTTTGTGGTACACTCTACACTCTACGGTAAAACTATCACGCCTAATGATTTGTGATTTAACATAGTAATTTTTATTTATATTAAGATCATCAGTCAGTCAAGTTTTTTTATATTATGTAGACTAGCTTTTGCCCGCGGCTTCGCTTGAGTTAAGAAGTATTATTATTAATTAGGTGTTAAAGTAGATCGATTAAAAATTTACAAAGTTTCACACAAACTTTCATACCCTATTGTACCCCCTCGGTGGTAGAAATGATCAAAATCCTTTCTTAGCGGATGCCTACGTCATAACATCTACCTGCATGCCAAATTTCAGCCTGATCCGTCCAGTGGTTTGGGCTGTGCGTTGATAGATCACTATGTCAGTCAGTCAGTCGACAGTCAGCTGGTGTGACGACGCGAGCCCTCACAAAGCTCGGATTTTAGCTAGTTTATTAATTGTGTATTTATTAAAAGTTTAAAATTATAAAGTTTAAACAATGTCCTACAAAACTCTACCTACTGTCTTAGGGCCTGTTTCACCACTTTCTGATAAAGTGACGAATAGGATATTCACAACTTTATTGACAGATTCTCCATACTTTAATTGTCAAGTTAAGTGGTGGATAGCCTATTCAGCACTTATCAGGAAGTGGTGAAACAGGCCCTTAGTACCTATACAGAAATATCAGCTTAGTGACCCAAACACCCCATAAACAGGTCCTAGTGAAATGGATATACGAGAACCAGCACAAGATGCAGACGGTGCGGCGCTGCAGCTCGTCGTTCCAGTACAAGCTGGCCGAGGACGGCCCGCTCGAACTCGCGACGACGGACTCGCAGCCGCGCCCGCAGCCCAGGGACACACCCGAACCCTCCTTCAAAGTAAGGGCTGGTTTACACGTATTAAGTAGATAAGTAGTAACAAAATTTTAACTTAATTTGAAGTGCCTGCCTGAAATGTGTCATGTGACAAGAGCCGCCTGCCAGTGCCAACATAACAGAAAATAGTCAAAATTCTAATTTCCTTGTTTAGTACTTAACTAAATTTTAACTTGCTACTTGCTACTAAATTTTGTGTTTTGTGTCGTTGCCATGATTTTGACATGCGCAATAAAAGAGTTTGCAGCGCATGCGCTAAAAATTACGCCGACGAACACGACCATACAGAAAAGCCGCAAACCGATAATGTTGCGGTTCGTGGATCACCGGTTTTGTTCGGCTATTTCGGTATCTGTTCGGCCTGCCGCCTGCCCTGCAGTTTTCGATGCCGAAAACGCTATACACTATACAGTGTGTAACAGAAATAAGTGATAATACTTTAGGGTGCATACGTGTTCCTTGTAGAGTTCACTGTGAAAGTAGCAGCTCTGAAAGACGATTTTTTTTACTTTTGTATGGGCAAGGGCCCGAGCGTCACGAGTTTCCCCATACAAAAGTGAAAAAAAATTTGGTCTTTCAGCGCTGCTACTTTCACAGTGAACTCTCTACAAGGAACACGTATGTACACCCTAAAGTATTATCACTCATTTCTGTTACACCCTGTATAATATGATTTACAGCCAATCAAATGTTATGTCGCACCGGTTTTATGTGACACGTTAAAAACACGAATCACGGATATTCGGGGCGGATCATAGTAATCGCGACAACTAGCGGGATAATTTAGCAAAAATCTGAACGGCCAGTAATTTGTTCTGAAGACCCAATAGAATCGCTGAGCTTAGGTAGGCGCAAATAAGGCGAATCTGTTGGCTCTTAAAAACACACTCCTATGTTACGAATAACAAAAACTAGTTTTTATTATTCGTAAGTCCTATGTACCTATACAAATTTAACGATATTTAAAGAGAAGCAACGAAAGCTCAGTCTCAGCAATCTGATCGCGAAGCACGTTGAAATTCGTGCAACGACCTATCGTTACGCCTCTTTTGCTCTAGCAAGATCTCTGCCAATACGAGATAGCAGTATTGCTATCTCGAGTTTGCACGTACGCAAATGCAGTGCGGCAATCATATTTTTGCGAACGAGTAAAAGAGACAACTAACAAGTAAGGAAGTATCAGTACGAATTACTATGTAGCTCGAAACCGAACCGTTATAGTCCCTAGCCGTAAAAATGCATACAATCTGTGTACCCTTTTGCGGGTTCACATATTATATTTCTAAAAATAATTGTTGCTGCCATTATCTAAATAGATTATACAGCTGCAGATGTTTTTCTCTTCACGTCGTGCGTAATGTTCACAACCCAATTATTATTATGATCAATGATGTCTTGAACTTTTTATCTTGTTTTGTTTTAGAATTTATTAAGCATTGACGTCAATTATAACTTAAACACAATTTTACCAACTTAAAAATACGTGCCTGAAACTCTGAAGTAAGCGATGAATGTTTTGTAACAAGACAAGAACGTAATCGAACTATTTTTTCAGTATGAAGACATACACGTGAGGCTAGCGGCGCCATACCAGTTGCAACCGAAACCGGAGGCGAGCGACCTGGGCTTCGGGAAGTACTTCACAGACCACATGCTCAGGATCGAGTACCACAAACATCTGGGGGGCTGGCAGAAGCCCGAGATCACCCCCTTCGAAAACCTCTCCCTTCACCCAGCGGCCAAGGCGTTGCACTACGCGATACAAGTACGTCACAAGTTCACAACTCACACCCGATAACCCTCGTGTAAACATCTAGAACGTGACAAATAACTTATTTACATTCGCCCGATCTTTCCCAGTAAAATTGCCCGATGTTGTTTATTTTGAAACGGAATGTTATCTTTGTAGCATGATGGAGGAAAACGATGAAGGAGTTTAAGTAATGCTCAATAAAACTTAAGTAATTATGCATTTCAAATGAAGTTATAACATAAATAATTTTTTACCGCTAAATTACTTTAACTTAGCAATGCTAATAAACTAATAATATGATAGCTACACCAGCATTTACTTTTTACATTTTAAATAAACGATATCTTCGGCTAAAATCACAGACTAGAAATATCTCAACATCTTCAGCTAAAATCTCCACAGACTAAAAATATCCCTCACAGTTGTTCGAAGGTATGAAGGCGTATCGGGGCGTGGACGACAAAATCCGGTTGTTCCGGCCGGATTTGAACATGGAACGAATGAACTTAGCCGCGGACCGGTCCGGCCTGCCGCTGTTCGACGGGGAGGAGCTGATCAAGTGCATGTCCCGCCTCGTGCAGATAGATCAGGAGTGGGTGCCGCACTCGGAGTCCTCCACGCTGTATATGCGACCCACGCTAATCGGAACTGAGGTGAGACCTTGGCCATGATTCACAATGCGTTATTCAACTCGGATTCGGAAACTTCATCGCACGACATCCAATAAATGCTCACCTCGCTAGGTATTGACCAATGACTGCACGTTAAAGTTTTAGAAAGTTGTGACGCAAGGCAAATATTAATTAGGTTTTAAGATATTTATTCTCATAAGAATTTACATAAATTCACTTACATGAGAAAGACAATAAAGTAAAGAGATAAGTACAAACAATGTAGTTTAAACATTACAAATCACATCGAGCGAGCTTAGAAGATAGATTACAATCTTAAGTTAAAATTATAAAATTAACAATTCATTTACGTAAACAAAGAAAAAATATATTTATAATTGTAGTATAAATTATAATAAGTTTTTAAGTTAATGGTAAAACTCAATGTTTAGTGGACTTTTCTAAGTAACAACGACTACTATTTTTAAAATATGTCCGAATTAAACATTTCTATCTATATATTATATAGATAAAGAGTATAGTATACTAGCTGTTGCCCGCGACTTCGTCCGCGTGGACTTCAGTTTATAGCGCGCGGTGTCAACAAAATTGGTGTCAAATTTAAAAGCATTTGCATTTTGCACCCTACCTCCATCAAAATACCCTAAAACAGCTGTGCAGTGTGCACACTGCACATATTTTTTTTTTAATTAAACTTTATTTATATACCAAATTTTAAAGCTTATTTAGCCCCCCATTACACAACTTTAGCTTTACCTATAAACTATTTATCATTGGTAGTTTTAAGGTTACGTGATACGTCGCTGCATAGATAAAGTACTGAGTAGTGAGTTATTTAATAACGTGTATAACAATCGAAAGAATCAAAGACGCTAATTCAATACGTCTTTCTGAGGTGGTACCACACCTCAGAAAGACGTATGAGCAAGCGATAGCAAGATGTAGGCGACTCTTAGCGCCATCTGTTATGAATTTTTGGAACTATCTTAATTTGAATTTTACGCATAACACCCCCTTACAACCCCTTTTCCAGTTAAAAAGTAGCCTATGTCCTTTCTCAGGCTTTAGACTATCACTGTAGGAAATTTCATTACAATCGGTTCGGCAGTTTTGGCGTGAAAGCGAGACAGACAGACAGAGATACTTTCGCATTTATAATATTATAATATATAATATAATACTATATTATGCTTAATACACTAATTCATGACGTGCTGTCTATGTCTTTTTAAACGTATCAGAATATTAAAATAGCAATTAGCAAGTACTATTGTATAAGATCATAGTTTTATTAAAAAGATAGGACTATAATTTGCGCTTAAAATAACTAAATTTTTATCTTGACATAGATTTTATCTTAATAGTTTCCTGTTAGATAATAATTATTGGTAGTCTAAACACTAAAATATAAATAAGATGTATGAATTATAACCACCTACGAAGAACGTTATTTGCAAATGGTTTATGATATTATGGGAAAACAAATATTTTGTACAAAAATTAGTGAACTGTGCTTATCATAAAGTAATCAGTAGGTGTGTTTTGTGTGACGTATTATATTTTACCTTTCGTATAATTATATGTAAAGTTTTAATGTAAATAATAGATAAAACAACCAAGGCCTTTCGTGAAATTATTTTGCAATCAGTTTTTGCTCGATTCCTACTTACATTAAAAATATATCTTCCATTTAATACATTCTTCAGATAGAGATTATATGCATGCAGTTTATTAAAGTATTATAATATATTCAGTTAACTAGCGACCCGCCCCGGCGTCGCACGGGTATAAAATATATAGCCACAGAAAAATTATTAAAATCGATAGCCTATGATCTTTCACGTGGTCTACTTCTTATCTGTTCCAAATAACATAAAATTTTGCTCCAGTAGTTCGCGAGATAAACCCTTTCAAATAATTTCCACCGTTTTTTCCACATTCTCCTATTAGTCTTACCGTGATAAAATATAGCCTATAGCCTTCCTCAATAAATGGGCTATATAACACTGAAAGAATTTTTCAAATCGGACCAGTAGTTCCTGAGATAAGTGCGTTCAAGTTAGCCCTTTCAAATAATTTTCCCCGTTTTTTACACATTTTCCTCTATTTCTTCGCTTCTATTAATCTTAGCGTGATAAAATATAGCCTTAAACCTTACTCTTTAACCTTCCTCGATAAATGGGCTATCTAACACTGAAAGAATCATCAAAATCCGTTGCGTATTTTTAAAGATTAAGGGGAACAAAGGGACATGAGGGAAAAAAAGCGACTTTGTTTTATAATAATTAGTATAGATATAGCTGATAATCAGTGCTCATTGTCCAAACTCCGAAACACTACTAGTGTTATGGAAATAAAGAACTTATTATTATGTATAAAGAAGCTTTCTACCAAGCTGACTGAAAATTTTGTATTATTTTGAAATGCCACTGTCAGCCAACAACAGTTAGAGGACATACACGGACCGCATTTTGCAGTCAACACCGACTACAAGATGCGGTTGCCGCACAGCGATCTGTAGTTTTCGTACTAAACTCATATCCGCCATACACGGACCGCTCGAGCAGTTCTTGAGCGGTCGGTGCAAATTTCAACGCGACCGCTTTATAGCAGTCAGTCCCGACTGCAACATGCTGTCCGTCTATGCTCAGTGTAAGTGTCTAAACACACTATGCCGAATTTCCGCGGCGGAAGTTCGGCATGATTCCGCATGCAACGTATTTTAAATTACCGATGACATTATTCGTAGCCGATGACACAACATGCCGAAATCCCGTCGCGACTCGCGTTATATTTGACATTGCTGACGTAATCATGCCGAACTTCCGCCGCGGAAATTCGGCATAGTGTGTTTAGACTTTAGACATTAAGACGAAACATCACGCGATGTCTTTCATATTACTTTTATTTTAGCAAAGTTGACGTGCAACTCATACAATATACCTACGTATTTTCGGCCTATCACATTCTAACCTCTCTCTTCTAGGCAACGTTCGGCGTGATGCAGCCGGAGTCGGCGCTACTGTTCGTGATACTGAGCCCGGTGAGCTCGTACTACAAGACGGGGACGGACGGCGCCGTGTCGATATTCGCGGACCCCGGCGTCGTGCGCGCCTTCCCCGGCGGCGTCGGCAACAGGAAGGTCGGCTCCAACTACGGACCCACGATAGGTTAGTAACATCGAATAAATGAGGGTTGTATGCTTCGATCAAAAGGTTGTATGGCGTATATGTAGCTGTCAGGTCTATCGTATCAAACAGCTGGCATATGTCGCAAAATAGTTTCCATATATAGCTGTCTTATCACACGTACCCATTTCAAAAAATGAAAGCTATTTTTTGTGCCTGTTTGAAGCGGAGTCAGCTCCCCCAATGCGAGGGATAGGAACTAAATTTGACGTAAAAATGACGTTTGAAAGTCGCCATATTGGCGCTGATAGCAGTAGTGGGTGTACTTGGAACTAATACTAGTTTCTACCATGGAGGTATACTATTAATCTGTGGTTTCTACAACCAATAGCGATTAAGCGGCCATTTGCAAGTTACGTCAGGTTTAGTTCTCTTTCCTCGCATTGGGGGATCTGATTCCGCTTCAAATAGGCACAAAATACAGCTGGGTATCATTAGTCCAGCGTACTTGTATAATGGACGTCAGTGCCTGACGGTTACATGGTGCCGTACAACCTTCATTGATTCATCGGCAGGCCTACGTCATTAATTTTTGTGTCCCGGCCCTAAGTCATTTGGTCGGCTCAGGTCAATTCAAAATGCGACCAAAATACTTAGATCAACTTCTCAGTTCTCTGATAACTGTAACAGCACTCAGAGACGTAGACACGTCTACACGCTCAGTTTCTCATCAGTTCAGTCCCCCTAAGAAGAAAAAGGACAGCAGTGATCATAAGAGACAAGCGGTGAAATATGATTATAGCACTAATATTAATGATGTATAATTTACATATCATTCAGCTTTGCCACCATATCAATGAAGTGGCAATATTACGTTACATCAACAAACTTTACAACTAACAAAGAATTTGTTAAATAAATAACGTTCCACGTCATGTAGGATTTTTTCCTGTTTAGTATTTTGACTATCCCACTAGTTGTAGTCTACTACTTACATATACGTCACGAAAACTAATACGTTATGTCTTAACACGTCCTTTTATTGCGAAGAGTTATAGTGCTGATTTATATTGGAACACCATTAGGCAATTGTATTCAAATGTCTCCAATCTGTGAATGCTGCACAATGCACATGGCATTCCATTCCATTAGCATAGCCATCATCTCATCATGAACAGCTGGCGCCCCCAAGTGTTTAAAGTCTATCCACCAACACGTTATAGCTCTATAGCTTTGTCCACATTGTGCCTTATTCTATTCATCAAGGGCATGCCTTATAGCGCTGTCAACGTCAAACGTGAGGCATGCCCGTAACGCGCGTTGAAATCGTAGCGCGCGCTATGACACTTTTCTTTCAACGCGGGTGGATTTTGACGCGCGTCACGGGCATGCCAAAAATTCACAAGGTGTATTTCAGTCTTCTAATTACGAATTTCACATAACAGGAAAAAGTCCATAATAACACATTACGGACTTTTTGCTTGGGGGCGTCGAGCTGTACTAAGTAACTAGGCATGTATTGCACAAAAATGCTTTAGTATACTATCACAGTTATGAAGTTCTATGTTTACTGTGGCATTATCTAATACTTATTATTATTATTTATTATTAACACTTCAAATAAAAACCTGCCTGCCTAGCATACGCCAACGAGATATCTCACTCTACATGTTTCTCGATGTTTAATAGTTTGTATCTTCATCTCTATTGACAAACATATTTTTTTCTCGCGTAGATATTCTATCATCGAAATAACACATTTTCATAATATTTTGTCGAGATTTTGACATTATGAGTCTTGTAGTTTTTAAATTATCTCGAGAGTGAGATATCTCGTTGGCGTATGCTAGGCAGGATAAAAAGAATTTTATTTTTATCTTAATTTTATCTTTTGAAAAATTAAACTGAAAAAAATTCAAGAATAACCTCAAACTTGAACATCAAACTCTGCAATTAGCGATTTTTAATTGTCATCTCTGAGAGGGACATTTCATGTTAAATGAGCATTTGGTCTTAATTGACGTCTCTGAGTGCGGCGGTTAATCATCAAAATGATGTTTTGTTGAAAAAATGACATAATTTTTGAGGATCGAGTTTGATTCGAGTGGTGGAAATTTCGAGAAAACGTCTAATAAGACGTGCGTAAATGTCTTTATGAGTATTTATAACCAGCGTTAACATTACAGAGGCGACGGCGCGCGCGGTAAAGATGGGCCACCAGCAGGTGCTGTGGCTGTTCGGCCCCGACCACCAGCTCACGGAGGTGGGCTCCATGAACATATTCGCCGTCTACATCAACGAGCAAGGAGGTGAGCTCAACAAACAGTCGAAACGCGCGTTATAAGGGCTCCACCACATAACACAATTCGCATCGAATCGCAAATATTTGCTACAAAACTCATACTTAAAAAGACATTGCGATGCGAATGCGCAGTTTTGTTTGGGAACTGAGAGCCTCAATAGAAACAAAAAAAGTTCACGCATATTATATGAATAGGAATGCGTACACGCCACTCCCACTCCCTAGACCCACGCTGTGCGTACATTCCTATGCTATACAAGAACATGAAAACACCACCACCAAGCGACAATGTTAGATAATGATATCATATTATTACTATTTGTCCCCCGCGATGTTACTCGCGGTTTATTAGGGAAAACATATTGTGATATTTTCCTGCTGTAAAAAGTAGCCCATGTGTTAATCCAGGGTATCATATATAACTCCATACCAAATTGTATTAAAATCGCTTCAGCCGTTTAGACGTGAAGAAACAATGAACATACAAACTCGCAAGTTTTCGCCTTTACAATATTAATGTGATAATTATGTTTAAGTTTAACGATAAGAGTTTTATAATAATTATAATGCTCGGGAGGTCGGGAGGTCAAATCTTTATATATCTCCAAAAGCAAAGAAGTATCTATTTTTACATCAAAAACTTCTTAGCCGGTATGGATTATATAGTGGGCCAATGAAAGCCTGAGGCAAACATGCCTAGTTTCGTACGAATACTCACCATAACGACTCATATTTAAGTTATCAGTATATATGATAAATAGAATCATTTGTTTAAAAAACAAAGCAATAATTCTGCAAGTGCATTACGTCAGAATGTTTATTATTGTATTAATTAACAGTATGGAAATATATTTTTACCGTTGGCGACTGGCGTATATTTACGGCAAGTATTAAATTACTACTCATTAATTAAATTACGAGCATAAAATTAGGGTGTATGTAGATATTTTAATTTAAGTATTTAATTTCGTACTTAAAATTCGCATATTAAACAATTATATGGTAACTTACCTATATTACTAAAACGACCATGATTTGACTTACATTAAAAGTAAAGAAAGTAATTACTTCTTATTTAAAAAATGTATAGGATTTGGCACAACTCACAACCAGTCACAACGCATTGCTAAGTGATTTGTCAAAATTTTTGATTTGTAATTTCGCTATCAAATGAGAGTTTTTGCAACTTCTTTTGCCGCTAGGGGGCGCTCCTACAAAGCGCCACCTAGTGGCTTCTAAAATTAAGTATTTTCGACACTTTCGGCCACCTGGCGGAGCTCTATAATATCAATCCTTGTCATTTAAATAATAATTTGGCAAATTGTCATTCGCTAATGCCGTGATGATACGTCGTATGTTGTGTGGTTGTATGTCATGTAGGAGTCGTAATCGGTAGCGCGGGTTATCTACTGACCGGTTATATCTGAAGCAATAACCGGGGTCGCTAGCATCATTCGTTCTTTCTAGATATCGTCCTACGTTTGTAGATTATTCAAAAAATTCCTCGTGATCTAGTTACGTTGGAGAGGTCAGCTGGAATCATACTCGGAACGTCACACGAATTCATATAAACTGATAATACCTTGATCGCGGGAATCTATTGTCTGGACAATAGATTTTCAATTGATATTTGATTTGATGGTTTAATAATGCATTTACTTAAATAAATCATTTTGAAACGGCGTTTTTATGTATTCTTTTGTAATGAAAAATAATTCAAGACGTAAGTGAAATTAAAAAACTTCCCGTTTTTTTGTTTAAATGAAGGCATTAGGGCCGGAAAAATTATTTGAAATAGAAAAACTATGAAGTATATGTGTAGCCAGATATATTAGCTAGGATATGAAGTAGATAAGTTACAAGTTTTATTAAAATAATTAGGGAAAAATGAGGTATTGTCCGTATGTTAAGAAATGTTACTTGTTCGATTCTTCCACTCACTTATGGGTTTTTTATGTTAAAAAATTGTCAATTAAAAGTCCATTTTATACCAATCACTGTTATTAATCCTTACGAAGTTATGACTTCATCATCAACTTGTTTCATCAAAAGCCACCACAGACTATAGACGAGTCATTAATGAGTACTTTGTTCGTAGACAAGCAGCTGAGTACGCCGCCACTGAACGGTCTGATCCTGCCCGGAGTGACGCGGCGGTCCATCCTGGAGCTGGCCAGCCAGTGGGAGGACGTCACTGTCAAGGAGGAGATCCTCACCATGGACAGAATAGTCGAACTCAACAACAAGGGACGGGTAGGTCGTTTTAACGTTTATAACAGTTAACCTAACTTTATTAGACCTAAAATCTACTGTTTACCATAGTGTTTACTAACGAAACACTGTGCGATCTACCAAGTTCATACTTCTCGAAATCTTAAATGAAACAGCATAGTTTAGCTTATTGGTCTGGTAGTCTGGTCTAATTATTTATATTTTTCGCCTGGCCACGATCGACTGGACTAACAGTCGCGATCGACCGGTTGACCACCCCTGCCCCTGGTTTATAAGCTCGTGGGAGATCCATAAATTAGGGATAGGAATGAAGAAGCGGCTTTGTTTTAGGTTGAAAAGAACCCCAAATAGTATCGTACACGTATAGCAGACCGAACTGCGCACAATCCTAAAAGCCTTGTTTAATGTCCAACTTTGATCCGTGGAATGACCGAGCCGACGGCGGGTTAATGAAACTTATTTCATGAGCCTCCTAATGAGATGCACGGCTCGATCGACCGCGACAAACGATACATTAATTATGTATAGTTCGATCGAGGGAATCGCGGTTACATACGTTTTACATAACACCGGTCAGCTCTACGACTATCGTGTCAAAATATTCCTATGACATTTGAATTTTAAAACCGCTCTATTTAATGTAAATCGGCAGCGAAGGCGCCCCTTTTTAGCCTAATATTTGCACAAATTGCATATTGCAATACTCGATGATGCCCGCAACTCCGCTGCGATGCCTCCGATGCCTTTCATATAATATGTATAATCGGCTCAGCGGTTTGGGCGTAAAGAGGGAGATAAATAGACACACTTTCACATTTATAATTATGGATTATTTTTCAGCTGCTGGAAATGTTCGGGGCGGGGACGGCCGTGATAGTGACTCCCATCAGCAGGATCGGTTTCCTGGACATGAACATCGAGATACCGACCACGAAGCAGGAGCAGCCGCTGTTCCAGCGACTCAAGGACACGCTGCTCGCGATACAGTACGGCCACATAGCAGAGCACCCATACACCAGGGTCATATCGTAGTGCGCGATTGTGAACGGTGATCAGACTCTAGTGTGGACTTGGGGCTCGATTCGCACCCGAATGGCCCCCGAGTTTAGATCTCGGGCGATATAAATAGTACGTTTTATAGCTCGAAATATTAATTTGGACTCGTATTTCTCCATGCCATTTTCGTGTGAATTGGGTTTAAGAACAGTAACAATGTTCCGCATTCTTTAGATAAACGTAAGATAAATTGATCGAATGCGGCCTAGTAGTTCGTTCTATCGTGTCGGTTGGACGATGTATAATGTTTTTATACTCGCTTTGTAAATAACTAGCTGTTGCCCGCGACTTCGTCCGCGTTAGCATAGTTAGATCACGTCCCAAAAAATATTTTTCAAAAATATTCAATGTAAAGAATTGACTTAATTTCCTACGATTTTATTCAGTAACCCAAATCCTATTAAATTAAAGGGAACGCCTTCATCACAGCTCAAATCTTTAATAATTTCAGTTCAATCAGTCGAAAGTCTAAGAAAATTTCTTAAAACTTTCATCCCCTATTTCATCCCCTTAGGAGTGAAATTTATTAAATTCCTTTCTGAGGGGATGCCTACGTCATAGTATCTTTGTGCATAATACACAGTTATAGCCCGATCGGTTTAAAATTGACAACGTTTCATACAAACTGTCAACCCCAATTTCACCCTCTTGGAGGTAGAATTTCCAAAAACGCCTTAATTATATCCATTCAATTTTAATTAGTAACCCAATAATAAAGTTTCATGTTTCTAACTTAAGAAATGACGGACTTTCATTCAAACTTTCAACCCCAATTTCACCCCCTTGGGGGTAGAATTTCCAAAAACGCTTAAATATGTGTCTATTCATTTTTAACAGTAGCCCAAAAATAAAGTTTGATGTTTCTAACTCAAGAAATGACGGACTTTCATTCAAACTTTCAACCCCAATTTAACCCCCTTGGGGGTAGAATTTCCAAAAACGCTTAAATACGTATTCATTCATTTTTATTCAGTAACTCAAAAATAAAGTTTCATGTTTCTAACTTAAGAAATGTCGGACTTTCATACAAACTTTCAACCCCTATTTCACCCCTTCGGGTTAAAATTTCCAAAATTCCTTCCTTAGTGGGTGACTACTTAATAAAACAATCCTGCTCACCAAATTTCGTGGCTGTAACTTTAACAGTTTTTGCTCTGCGATGATGAATCAGTCAGTCAGTCAGGACTTGTAATTTTATATGTAAATAATAACTCGTAGCTAATTAGATATTTTTGTATATATTTTAGGTCTACTTAATTAAATGTATTAAATACATTTAATTGTACGATGTGAATATTTAAATGTGCATTGAATTTTATTTTAAATATGAAAATTAAATAAAATTGCGCATCGAATTCATCCATGATAATTTATGATAGTTTCGAATAAAATCACTGCTGGTAGAAATTAATATCTTTGTTGGAGGTGAACTAAGTATATGTTTGTAATATAGTCGCCGCCCTCAAAAACAATGATTTTAATTTTTGGTACTATCTTACTTAGATAATAATCAATTGGAGAAAAACTAGGAAGGCAGATTTATCATTGTCATTGGCGTATATCATCAAATAAAATATTTAATAGATGTAGAAATAGATGTATTCATGTATTGTACCTAGCTCTTTTTAAAACTATTGCTCAAATGTATAGATTAAAGACACTTTGTAAAATTTACAATTTGATGAAGGTAGCGAAAAGTATTTAGTTCCTAAAAATTTTGCAAGAATTGCGCAGTATTTTATGTTGTGACTTGTGACGCTTTGTTTAAACAATGATGAAATTTTTGTTAATTTGAATAAGATTTGTCGGGCAATAAACATCTCTGGCGCGAGGGAGTGTGGTGATAACTTGATAAGGTTATCACTAACATAATAATGACACAGCGAGCTCAGAACAATAACAAGATATATGTAAACTATTGCTGCCGTTATCGGCCAATGCTTAACATATTTTGTTTTAATTATTTCTTCGCTAAGTCCATTAGTTTTTAATCAACTCGCCTGTACCATATTTTCTAGTCTAAGTGATTGTATAAGTTATTTAAATATAGAATAAGTTTTACAATTAAACTGGTTTTTATTTTTTGTTCTCGAAATTGTTAAAAATTATCTACTTAAAAAACTTTGCAATAAGTGAACGTACTCGTATGCGAATGCGAATATTTGTACAATATCATTCGAGTATGAGACAAACACACTCCACCTCAGTAAAATTGTTTTTCCCGGGGCCGTTTCTATAAACTTTACTACATTATTTTAATCGACAGTTAAGAATTATTTACATGCAAATTTTACATGAATAAAAAATACCGATATGTGCAAAACATGTTTATATTTCAAACGAATATCAATGATATGCCTACTCTTTACAGATGTTTTATTCATTACAAACGTTTTGACAAGTAATCGTTATATAAACTGTACCTATTCGGGTGGAAGTGGTAGGTCGTCATCAAAATCCTCAGTCTTCTTTCTGCTCTGCGATTGTTGTTGAGATCTCGATGGCTGCATAGATTCTTGGTTGTTTTCTGAATAACTGTAAAAGATAATCATAAAACAATTTAGCAAAGTACACTGATAGTATAAAGGGGAACGGAAATTTGGTTGCATAGAAAATACTTCCAAAACTAATTTACTACTTTTGATTAATTTTAACACAGACGAGTAGACGAAGGGTTTCGGGAAAAAACATCGAAACCGTACATTTATCATGTACGGTTTCGATGTTTTTTGATTGGGGAGGCCTACGAAGTCGTAAAAATCTAGTTTGTTACATACATATATTGATGATTTATGTATGTAAAAGCTTCTTTAGGTATATATATATTCTATTGGAGTCGTCAAGACGTGAGTAATCGAAATTCTATAAGACGTTACAATACGGCAAACCCTAATTAGGAGGTTTTAAGTGGGTATTAAATACTAAATAGGTATAAAAATGCCAGTGTGACATTAATTGTGTTACGTTTAACGCGGTAGACTGAAAAAAGTTCAGTCACCCATAGTAAACAAAATGAACAATTCACTGGATTAACCTAGCCTAATTGTCAGTAACAATCATCGTAAACAGCCTAATGTTTATGAATCCATGCTAATAATAGATAATTAATATTATAAATGCGAAAGTGTGTCTGTCTGTTACCTATTCACGCTCAAACCGTTAAAATTAAATAAAAGAAAACAGCATAGTAGATAAAAATAATTACAACCGACACCTCGCATTTTAAAAAATCTTAAAAACAGAACTTTTTTAATTTTCAAATCAACACGAGGCCTTACAGTATGATTTTTTAATTTCAACCACGGCTATAATCATATCAGCTAATAATCTACTTAAAACATAACCAATGTTAAAAATAAATAAAACATTGTACAAAGATCATTAATATTAATCGTTTGACCCCGTGAAAGACCTCACGATGTCTGGAAAATAAGAATAAAAATCTACGCAGCAATTGAGCTGAACCACCAGCGCGCAGCGGTCACCCAGACCTGCGTCATTACATTATGCCGTTTTGTAAATCATTTGCAATGACGTGGGTACATAATATTAGGTCATACTCTGAAGTAGGCGGGCCGCTCGATAAATATTTACCAAAATACGCCACGCCAAAACACACGTCATCAAAACATGTAATTGAGAAAATGTCCATTCACAACACACACTTATTAGTGGAAAATGGTCAGGCTCGTGCCGTTTGTTATTTTTTCGAAGCATTTTGAAGCCTTTATCGCACTATCATAAAAAGTGTTAAATATAGCTAAAATATTAACATAACAAATTAAAAATTTGAAAATGTTATTAGGCATTTTTTTTTAACATGCCCATCCGTGATCCGACCCACGCGCAAACGTCATCATCTTTGTTGTCAGATGATCAGCCTTTTATCTTAATATATATATTTCTTGTGTGCGTGTGTATGTGACTGAACTCCTCCTAAACGACTGGACCAATTTTGATGAAATTTTTTGTGTGTGTTCAAGGGGATCTGGGAATGGTTTAGATTCACAATTTTGTCCGCTGGACAATGTTTTTTTAATTAATTTTTAATTTATTAGTAGTTGTTGATTTTGGAATGTTTTACATTGGATCCGACAGTCGGCTGCCATCGCAGTGTCAAATTTTAAATAATATTCGAATTCGGATTTTAATTTTAGTCTGTCCGACAGTTAGCGCTTCGATCAAATTTAAAAAAAATACTTTATATACTTAATATGGCAAAGAAACGTTTGCCGGGACAGCTAGTTTATTTATATTTTTGATGCACACAGCACAGGGGAAACCTGTCATGGGTCCCCCGGGTTGGGTATGTGCCTCAGTTAAGCTGAAGCACCTCGGGAGTATCTACTCTTATCACTAAAACCACCTGTGGTTCACCTTCAGCTTATATAATAAAGGAGGGATTACCAGGATCTAACAAACACAGGACTCCCTCCACGACCGGCCGGTCTACGTCAGAAGGGACCGAACTTCCACCAAAGTTAGGGAACGCTTCGGCAAACTGAAGCGTTCTCCTCGGCTCCGGGACTGGCTAAGCCGGGGAGGTTCCCATCCTCTCCAGGAGCCCCGTTAGACGAGAGTTAGGAGGTTCGCATAGCGTCGCCTCCGCACTTCCGTTCTACGCCGGCGGAGCGGCAGAGAGGTGGGATCGTCCTCTCTGTCCCGCTCCGCGTGCTCTTTCTGCGACATAACAATTTCGCAGAAAGAGACCGTCGCCTGCCAGGCCTCATCGCTCTCGAGCATGCACTGCCACGCCTAGCACTGCCACGAGATCGTGACTATCTATCATCATAAAATGTTATCAAGAGGTTAATTTAATAATACTATAATTTATGTGTTATTGATGCATTACCTGTTTATGTTTGGCTCTGATAAACACTACGTGAGCTCTAATTAGTTCTATCGTCATTGGAAACTGTTATCTTTTGACATTTAAATAGGTTAGCATCATTGCCTAGAATCTAGATAGAAAATAAAGTTAGATATTATTTAAACTATTATTATTAATTACATAGATCACGCCCGCAACTCCGTTCCACCAAAACACGTTCATCGCGCGGTAATCACTGACATAATATTATACCTACTAGCTGTCCCGGCAAACGTTTCTTTGCCGGGACAGCTCGTTTCTTTGCAGTAATTCTCGTGTCACAATGTTCGTTCCCGTACTCCTCCGAAACGGCTTGACCGATTCTAATGAAATTTTGTGAGCATATTGAGTAGGTCTGAGAATCGACCAACATCTATTTTTCATACCAAAAATTATTTATATGGCAAAACAACGTTGCCGGGTGAGCTTGTATTATATAAAGTATATCGCCCGTATTATTTTATTAAATTAGTGACTAATTAAGTATGTCACCATGGCAACCTCCATCGCTATCCCGTGACCCGCGTCGCATAAACAATGGTCGCTCTTTATAAACAAATAATTTGCAATAAAATAAAATTGCGACTATAATTAAAGATCTAAGCTATCCTATATCTCAAGTTGGAAAAAAGCACACATTTAAAAAAAAAACATTAAAATCGGTTAAGTAGCTGGAGGCATACCAGCCAGGCTGGCCAGCGGTGGCGCAGGAGAGAGACAGATGGAAGTCTTTGGGGGAGGCCTTTGCCCAGCAGTGGGACAGTTTAGGCTAGAAATAATAATAATAATAAAAAGTAGTTTAGGAATCCATCGCGGACAAACATCGTGACAGGAGATTTATATATATTAGATGTACTACGTACTCAGTGGCGGTTATCCGTAATCGTATATTTTTCCGGGATGAAAAGTGTCCTTTACGGGCGTCGGAACTATCTGTAGGTACCTATCTGCATACAAAATTTCAGAAAAATCGGTTAAGCGGTTTGGGCAGAGATAACAAACAGACAGACAGAAACACTTTCGCATTTATAATATTAGTATGTCATCTGTTATTTTAGGATTGGTTTAAAATTAAAATAAAATAAAAACTATTAATAGTAAAAATAGTAAGGGAAATAAATTTGGAAGTAAAATTTAAAAATAAACTAAGCATTTAGAATAAAAAGCACAATAGAGATAAATTACTCGTAACTTTAAAATTATTGAAAAAAACCGGCCAAGTGCGTGTCGGGCCACGCGCAATATAGGGTTCCGTAGTAACGCTAGTTTTTGTCCATTTTTTTATGGTAAATGAACGTACATTTATAGCGTGTTTTACGCTACTAACAACATCATCTCAGTTACTTTCAAAGGAATTTGAACGAAAAGTTCCTTTATACTTCGCTGAATACATTTTTTTTAGTTGATCGACCATTACTCAATAACTTATGAAGTATTCTTAGCCGTGATAGTTTTCCTTTTAAATTCAGCATATTTCCTACTTCCGTGAATTTTTTCACATTTCCAGAACCAACCGTTTAGCTGGTAGAAGGAGGGGACACAGGACTCTAACGATTTTTTCCACTTTAAAACTTAATATTTCACAAACGGATCCCTAAATCGTAAAATGATCTATGAATACTCGCAATATTTTAAAAAAACCTATTCAACGACATCCCACACGATGGGATGAGCGAGAAAAAAATATTCATCCCCGCTTGATGTGTAAGGGAGGTACCATAAAAAAAACATTTTTTTACGATTTCATGTACCATTTTGTTGCCATCATTAATATGTGTATTCATGCCAAATTACAGCTTTGTAGGTCCAATAGTCTCTGAGTAAAACCGCGGACAGACAGACAGACAGACAGACGGTCAGACGGACAGACGGACGGACAGACCGAAACTATAAGGGTTCCTTGTTGACTACGGAACCCTAAAAATGGCATTAAATACCTATGACGCACGAGCACTTATTTTAGCAAGCTTATTCAAGCTAATTATATTGTGCACAATTAATAATGTAATAAAATGATTATATGACTTAATATAAAAGTCAATGGCCTTATCTACAATTAACGCCAATAATTTTATTTTTAAGGCCGTCCCCCGAGCAAACGACCTTGGCCATACATTTGCCGCGTTGCCGAGATCGCACCAAAACCCTATTTTTTTACTTAACTTAGTTCAAAATTGTCCTTAAAAAACGGTTGTCTGTAAAGTCGGTTTACTGACGATAGTTGAACGTGACAACGTGCCTCTTTGTCGCTCGTACCGCGCTCTCGCTTGCACTTCAAGCCCTAAATGGAACACCTCAGAGCGAGGTAACGCCGCATATTGCGTCATGTTTTTTCGTGCGTGCGGCCGGCTGCATCGAATTATAAGACGTTGTCACGTCAAAAATTTGATGTCTCCGATTTAGTTCAAATTCGTGGAGGAGGTAGCCGAGGTGTTGCCTTTGATGTTAGAAGAAACCCCGTTCCTCTAGGCCTATTGAGAGCGGAGTTATGGCTACTTTTGTAAGACTTTTGACAGTTGCCGAGCTGTCAATGTCAAAGTTTGAATGCTTGTAACTCGGCAACTATTGTTGTTTATTGTCCTGGATATGGGGTTCTTCGGCTTGTTCTTCCTGGATTTTTCTCCTCTATTCGATCCTGGCCTCAGAATTGAGAAAAAAATTTGATGTCTCCGATTTAGTTCAAATTCGGGGAGGGGGTCGCCGAGGTGTTGCCTTTATGTTAGAAGAAATCCCGTTCCTTTAGGCCTATTGGGAGTGGAGTTATGGCCGCTTTTGTTCGACGTTTGACAGTTGCCGAGCTGTCAATGTCAAAGTTTGAGTGCTTATAACTCGGCAACTGTTTGTCCTGGATATGGGATTCTTCGGCTTGTTCTTCCTGGATTTTTCCCCTCTATACATACGACCCTGGCCTCAAAATTGAGAAAAAAAAATCGGAAAATTCTGTTTGGGCCAAGTTGTAGATCTCATCGTCCTGATTAAAATGAGCCCTCACTCGGGGGCATTCTGGCCTGTGTATTGCGCACGCAGTTGGGCACTATGAAATTACTTCTGCTCAACTGGCCTGGTTTCATTAAAACCAGGGTGCTTTTGTGTATTGCGCACACACTTGGGCATTATAAAATTACTCCTGCTCAAATGGCCTGGTTTCATTGAAACCAGGCCAGTTTCAATTTATGTGTTTTTAACTCCTGACACTGTAAAAAAAGACGGTTGGAGAGTAGTGTTTTGTGTCGAACTCGAACTCGAACTCGGTTGTCTGTAAAGTCGGTTTACTGACGATAGTAGTAACGTCATAGCCATAAATGGAACGCCTCAGAGCGAGGTAACGCCGCATATTGCGTCATGTTTTTTCGTGCGCGCAGCCCATACCGAATTATAAGACGTTGTCACGTCAAAAAAATTAAAACGGGGAATATGTAGTTTATGATATTGTCGATCTATTGGCGTGTGTTTCAAATAAAAGTAATTTGTAAATCCTAAGGAGATGCTGAATTTATGCTTCAATTTAAATAAATTGGCTTTACTTTGGAAGCTGATATCATGAGTATAATAAACGAAAATAAAAAAATTTAAACGGGGAAAGGAATGTTGATATACAAGATTATTGCTGTATTTTTATTATAACTCTGTAGCTTTCAAATTATGGGTTTATAAGGCTTGAAATACGGTAAATTACGGAATCTCCGTAAGGAACGCCCTTAAATAAAAAAAAAGACGGGTTGCACTCCGGGAGTGCCGGCAGAAGTGAAAACTTGATTATTAACGTTGTGCATTTTTTTTAAACCATTTTTAATTAATCGAAACCCTTACAATCGAAAAATCGACAATCGAAAAAAAAAAAACCAATCGATTGTTGATTAATCAATTTCGATTAAAATTAATTTTAATCATTACTTAATTTTAATCATTACTTAATTTTAACCATTACTTAATTTAAATTATTACTTAATTTAAATCATTACTTAATTTTAATAGTTGCTTTATTTTAATCATTACTTAATTTTAATCATAACTTAATTTTAATCATTACTTAATTTTAACTATTACTTAATATTAATAATTACTTAATTTTAATCAATTACTTAATTTTAATCATTACTTAATTTTAATCATTACTTAATTTTAATTATTACTTTTAACTTTATCATTTATAATTTTAATTATTACTTAATTTTAATCATTACTTAATTATTTTAATTATTACTTAATTTTAATCATTACTTAATTTTAATCATTATTTAATTATAATTATTACTTAATTTTAAACATTACTTAATTTTAATCATTACTTAATTTTAATTATTACTTAATTTTAATTATTACTTATTTTCAATCATTACTTAATTTTAATCATTACTTAATTTTAATCATTACTTAATTTTAATCATTACTTAATTTTAACCATTACTTAATTTTAATCATTATTTAATTTTAATTATTACTTAATTTTAATTATTATTTAATTTTATTTGATCCATATTTATTTTTAAATATTATTTAATTTTAATCCATATTTAATTTTAAATGTTACTTAATTATTTTAATTATTACTAATTTTAATTATTATTTAATTTTAATTATCATTTAATTTTATTTGCGATGTTACAATAATAGTAACTCTCCAACCGTCTTACGCGTTTTGTATGGTTTTTCGATCAACACGAAAATCTGGCGCGAGTTTCACAGTTTTTACCCATCCCACAAAAGTGCTCAACGCCGCTAAAGAAGTTTTCACTTCAAAAATTTAAACCTACTTCTACAGTAAAACCGGCCCAGTGCGCTCAGTCACGCGCAATGTAGGGTTCCGTAGTACCGCTAATTTTTGGTTGGTCAATGACAGGACATATTTTATAATGTGTTTTACACTACTAACAACATCATCTCAGTTACGTTCAAAGGAATTTCAACGAAAAGTTCCTTTATACTACGCCGAATACTGAATACATTTTTTTAGTTGATCGACTATTACTAAATAGTAAATATTATAGTAAATAACTTATGAAGTCTTCTTAGCCGTGATAGTTCTTCTTTTAATTTCAGCATATTTTCTACTCTCGTGAATTTTTTCACATTTCTAGAAGCAACCGTTTGGACGACACTGAACTCTAACGATTTTTCCACTCTAAAGCTTTATATTTCACAAATGGATCCCTTAATCGGAAAATGATCTATGAATACGAAAAAAAAATATATATATATACCATTTTCTCGGCACTATTAATATGTGCGTTCATGCCGAATTACAGCTTTGTAAGTCCTATAGTCTCTGAGCAAAACCGCGGGCAGACAGACAGACAGACGGACGGACAGACAGACAGACGGACGGACAGACCGAAACTATAAGGGTTCCTTGTTGAATACGGAACTCTAAAACAATATGATATACCTATAAATGAACTAAAAACTATTAAATAATTCTAATTCTATATTAGCGCCTTCTTTTTAAAATTGGCTAACCTAACCTAACCCTCAATAATTATATCTGTACTCAAGCTTTATAATTTTGAGGTCGGTACCAGTTCTATGTCAAGAATCCTCCGACGTATCACGCAGTGCTTTCGCGAAACGATAGACTTGAGAAAAAGTGGCTGAGGGCAGTGCTGTCAGTGTTTTGTTTTTGTAATATTGCACGTAAACGCAACGCAGGTGTGGCATACAATGCGTTTATTCGTTGCGGCGACGCGTAGGAACAACGTGATCAAGTTCTTACAATCCAAACCAACTTACGTGTGGGCCGCGGTGCTGCCGCTCGCTCTACTAGCCGGCCGTTTCGAAGCTGTCGCCATCCGTAGTTCACTGGAACCACCTGAAATATGCAAAAAAGGCATAATCATTAATCAATCAGTATGCAACAACTGCTTTTTAGGGTTCCGTAGTCAACAAGGAACCCTTATAGTTTCGGTCTGTCCGTCCGTCTGTCTGTCTGTCCGCAGTTTTGCTCTGAGACTATAGGTTCTACAATGCTCTATTTTGGCATGAATGCACATATTAACGATGGCGACAAAATTGTACATGAAAACTTAAAAAAATATTTTTTATGGTACCTTCTGGTATGGCTATTTTTTTTTTTTGCGTCCACCCCATCATGTAGGGTGTCTTTGAATAGGTTTTTTAAAAATATTATGAGTATCCATAGATCATTTTCTGATTTAGGGATCCGTTTGTGAAATATTAAGTTTTAAAGTGGAAAAAATCGTTAGACTCCAGTGTCCCCCCCCCCCCCCCCTTCTACCAGCTAAACGGTAACTTCTGGAAATGTGAAAAAATTCACAAGAGTAGGAAATATGCTGAATTTAAAAGGAAAACTATCACGGCTAAGAAGACTTTATAAATTATTGAGTAATAGTCGATAAACTAAAAAGAATGTATTCGGCGAAGTATAAAGGAACTTTTCGTTAAAATTCCTTTGGAAATAACTGAGATGATGTTGTTAGTAGTGTAAATCACGTTATAAATGTACATTTATTATTGACCATACACAAATTTAAAAAAAAAAACTAGCGGTATTACGGTACCCTATATCGCGCGTGGCCCGACACGCACTTGGCCGGTTTTTATTATATTTGGCGCTCCACTAGATGAATTATTATTAGGTATATTATAATAACTTCTTTACATTTTGGATTATTAATGCCGTATAGTTACACTCTAAATTTTAAATACTATACTGTTAGTTAATATACCAAAATGCAATAAAGTTAAGTTAATTATTATTTGCAATATCACGTATATATATATTGTGATCAGCCACGACACGAATTTCGCGTTATGGTCTTTTTGTGATTGCCAGAACGCGTCGTGGCCGTTTTCATTAGAGCCAAAACGCGAATTTCGCGTCGTGGCTGTTTCACTGTGACCACAACGCGTTGTGAGCTATTTTTTCGCTCATTGAGCGAAATCACTCAGTGAGCGAAAAAATACGCTTAAAGACCGAAATCGCTCAATGAGCGAAAAAATAGCTCACAACGCGTTGTGTTCAGAGTGAAACAGCTACGACGCGTTCTGGCAATCACAAAAAGACCATAACGCGAAATTCGTGTCGTGGCTGATATTCGTTTTTCTTGATTTGTTCTTGATTGATTAATCGTGGTATGGAAGATTATAGTATTTGAATTACCACGCGTAGTATAAAATTTTAATAATATTAGTACGGAATACGGATAGTATGGAACTATGGATATTTTATAAATAATAATGACAAACACGTTATGCAGTGATTTAGTAAAAAGAAAAAATATTTTGTAGTACGCGTGGTAATATTTCAAATAAATATAATCTTCCATATCTATGGACGATTAATAAATCAAGAACAAATCAAGAAAAACGAATAGAATATCAGTCACGACACGAATTTCGCGTTATGGTCTTTTTGTGATTGCCACAACGCGTCGTGGCCGTTTTCATTAGAGAGGTATTTTAGCTTTCAGCTAGGTGTTATAAAATGTTCTTCATTCTCATGAAAAATATTGGTCTTAGGTGTTATCGAAGAGGTTATCAGTGTTATAATATCATGCGCGAACACAATAACAGCAGTGATAAGTGTGTCAAGTTCAGAAAACCGTGTGCCTTGAGTCTCTGGAAATTAACAGGCTCAAAGACGACAAACATGCAATAGGAAAAGGGGAACTTAAGAGGTGTAGTTTATCTAAAATTGTTAACAAATTGATATATTCGATTACCTCTTTATGCCATGCCAAAATCAAAATATTTATTTCTAAATACCTAGGTTAATAAAATTAACACTTTTAGAACGTCTACATGAGGCCAACCACCAATATATTAATATATCGCGATTACCAATTAGCAATGGTGTAATCACGAAAAGGCGTAATATGGCTTGCATACACAATGTGTTTGTAACTTTTGGGAAATTATTTAAAACCCAAGCAAGTAAGGATAAAATAAAAAAGCTACTTACATTTTAGTTATGGAACGACTTCATTAAACAATATTTTACCCAAATAATAAAACTTACAAGCTATTATTAATTATTATTAACTTGACTACAACATGATTAAATTTAAGTATAAGTCCTATTATACACACATGCAATAAATCAATAAGTACTATCATTTAATTTATTACTCAATAACAGGAAAGATTTCACCCTCAGGCTATACAGAGTTATCTTTGTTCAAGAAAATTCTGGTAGCCCTTATCTCGAGTGACCAAGTAAAGTAACTTTAACCGGTTTAAACTGGACACATAGAGTGGTCAATTTAAAATCGTTACACAGTCAGTTTTAATGAGGTTCTGTTAATCTATGTTGCAGTCAATCATCAAAATATAAAGTTTACCAAATATGATTAAAAATTAATAAAATATTTGAGGAAAACCTTCGATCACTAATATACAAGATACACAATCCGCGGCAAAAAACGACCTCACCAAAAGAGCACCAAACTTAACATTCTGGTGCACTTTTGATTTAGTAGTGCTCGAACGCTCCGCCGGGAAACATGCCTCGGTGCGCGTTTAATAATTGTAGAAATCATACGTCTAAAACCAAAAAAAAGGATGGAATTTCATATTTCCGGTAAGTATTAATTTTATCCTAATATATTTCTTACAATTGTATTGTAAATATTGGTATTTCTTTAAGAAATCACCAAAAGACAGTTTTAAAATTAAGTTGTAAATAAATCAACACCAGGTATAAACCATCTCAATTGCGAATACTCATACTAAAGGTACTTATCGTAGTTTATCATGCCCACTTGAAATGTTCGGGTTATAAGCTATGTTTCTGTTCCATTTGATGGAGTCGCTATTACTATTATTTTTTTATTGAGGATTTTTTTCAGGTTTCCTCGAGATCCAGTTAGATGTGGTAATAATATTATGTTCCCATCTTCGATCAAATATAGTTCCCATTAAGGATTTTTTAAGTAGGTTAAAAAGTATGGGCGTTGGGTGATGTGAGTTGTCCTTTGTGGCCTATCGGAAAATGTATGTACACTTATGTATATTTTGGTTAATGATAAAATTAGACATAACATTAGAACAACATAATATTACAAGTAAAAAATAATTACTCCTCACTTTATACATTAAACTTCGGAAAAATAAAAAATGGACTATTAAAATTATTACAAATTACAATCAACAAAAAAAATTTGAACAGTTCGACTCCACTCATACTTCACTTCGCCCTGTTCCAGCGGCGAATTTCGGTCGTAAAATTGGATTTTTTTTTGGCACTATACAAATTTGAACTTAAATCATATACGCGGATGGTTGAATTTAGTATGAAGCGTGCATCGGACGTAAAAATTTTATTGCTTTGTAAACACAAATGTTCATTGTATTATAAAAAGATCTTTAATAATTACTATGATTAAGGTTGATTTTAGATAAATGTATACTTCATTAAACTCTATTACTCGGGGACAGATTTTCGAGAGGTTTTGTATGAGACTGTGTATCTTGTATATTAGTGATCGAAGAGGAAAACAAAGCTGTAGGGCATTTTGCATGCCGTATGGTTAGTTACATGATAATATGGGTTTAGAAGATTTCGCATCGACTACGAAAGTAATATTCAAACACCCTTAGGCTGCGTTGCACCAGAGGCGTGGTTAAAGTTAAAGCTAAAGCTAAAGTTAAAGTCAAATATGGCGTCCTTAGCTTTAGCTTTACCTTTGACTTTAACTTTAACCGGAAAATTTGACAGATGTCGTATGAGATGACAGGTGTTTGGACGCCATATTTAACTTTAACCAGAGATTTGACATTTCGCACTGTTGTCAAAGTTAAAGCTAAAGCTAAAGTTAAAGTCAAAGTCAAAGTTAGTTCGTGCAACCCACTCTTAGAAAATATATAAGTAATAACAGAAATTCATGTTTTTATATCTGTATGCACTAATATTATTATATATGTTGTCTGCAACATTAATATAATAATAGTAGTGCATAAAGTTAAAAAGTTATATTGGTGAAACTCTTCAATTTTAATTTTAAGAGGCGTAACATAAAATAACATAACATAACATTTTAACAGAAAATAGAGATAGATACAGTTTGATATTTTAGCAAACCATTAGGTTATAGCGCAAATGAGTATATACTCTATGGTGTTCAAGGCTTACTTATTAGAAGAACAATAAACGTCCTAACCAGGCATTTTGCAGGGTGTAACAAAACAATTTTTTTAGTAAGATTTTATGGCCTGGTAACA
Source organism: Polyommatus icarus (assembly GCA_937595015.1). Taxonomy (NCBI): domain Eukaryota; kingdom Metazoa; phylum Arthropoda; class Insecta; order Lepidoptera; family Lycaenidae; genus Polyommatus; species Polyommatus icarus. The sequence continues at coordinate 15,570,718 of OW569326.1, forward strand.
AGACCTTTAAGCCTAACAAAACAAAGTGTTAAGACAACACCACAGAGGCATAAAATATAGTCCCATTTGCAAGGGCGTCGCCAAGGGGTGGCAGGGAGGGGCAGCTGCCCCCCCCCCCCCTAGAGATTCTAAAAAAGTTGCCAAATATAATGCAACCAAAGTCCTAAGTCTTTGAGTTGATTTGCTTGAAGTTCAAGCCTTGAACAATCATTTCCGTACGTCGAAGCTCGAATGAATTCAGTATTCACCAATTCCACTGTAATTCATAGAGAATGAGAAAAGTATGAATTGTAGTAGGTAAAGTCAACTTGACCCCCCCCCCAGGTGTAACATGGCCTATTTTCCGTAGTTTAAACACGTATTGTGATGTCACAGAGACATGTGGTGTAACATGGCCTTATGTTACGTAATTTAGACATTTGGTGGCATCTCACCCCTGGTTCTGTCGACCGGAGACTGGCTCGCACCGGATGAGCCGCTGCCGACCGACGCCGCCGCTGTTAACACATTACATTGTCAATATCTCATTAATTACATTAAGGGCCTGTTTCACCACTTTCTGATAAAGTGTCGAATAGGCTATTCATAGCTTTTTTGTCAGATTCTCAATACTTTTCCGGTCAAGTTAAGTGGTGAATAGCGTATTCGGCACCTATCAGGAAGTGGTGAAACAGTCCCGTAATATCCCAGACAGATACATAAGTTAATACAGCCGCTGACAGAACAGTTGTACCATAGTGGTACCTACAACTGTTCTGTCAGCGGCCACATAATTATGGACTTTCACTTCTCCTTTTTTTAATTGCAATTTTATTGTTGTGATAACTGACAGATAACTTTTCTTAGGACTAACATCCTATGATCAAAATATTTACGCAGTGTACGGTGTGTACCACAATTCGCGGTAGAGCTTGTCTAACTTGAAATGACGCGCCCCTCCCTCGTATTCACAGTACAAAAATGTTTCATTTATATCAACTTCGAAGTGGTGGGGCGCGTCATTTCAAATTAGACAAGCTCTGTACCGTTTTTGTGTGTCATGTGAATTTCCAACGTGCTATAGACAAGCAGCCCTATTATAGTTATTCACAGTGTAAATATTTTTTTTTGTAGGGGGATTCAGGCTAGCAGGGTAAAAGTTATAGAGTACCTATGTTCGCGATTGCACCTTAATATACTATAGAAGTCCTAAGTTGACAAAATCTGAAATTATTGTTGTAATTTTCCTAATACATAGTGTTTCACATATTCTAGCTTTTAAGGATGTATATAAGGTCAAATTTCGTAGTACATCCAATTAAATTATGAAAGTACTAAATATGTAAAAAATTGGACACCCAGACACTTATTATTAATTATATTGATTTTTTAAATAGATTTTTAAAGAACTATTCGATATTTAATTATTTGAAAAAAAATTGATGTCATTTGACTACCGAAAATGGCGGCCTAGAGCTCGGCAAGACTCGTTTACACAACTTTAAATGAACGTGGCGAAAAAAGGAACTAACACTGCCATCATACAAAAACGACATTTTTGACAGTTCTTCTTTACCAACAGCGCCATTTAAAGTCTGATATATATTATATTATCTATGATTTAAAGCCCTTCGAAGGAAAGTTTTCATAAATTTCAATTTGAAATATTTCCTCAGAATTACCGGTGAACTCACTTTTTTTGGGCTTAAAAAATCGCAAATCGTACAAAGAAATTGTTAAGCAAGTTAAGCAGTTTTTGACGAATTCTCAAAAATTGTAATACTTCCGGCAAAAATTACGTATGAAACATGGAAATTTTAAAATTAATTATTTCACTTAACTTACCGGTAAGGTATTGATTTTTTGGTATCAATCGATGTAGGATGTTTTAATCTACTATATATTTCAAATTTAGCTCAAAATCTTTGAATTTATAAATGTTATATACATCCTTAAATTAAATTTAATCATACATTAAAAACAAGCTTGTAACAACTACTATAATTATGATTAAAGTGAAAAGAAAATATTGTATTTAAGATTACTTATTATCTTTTCTTATTATTTATATTATTTCCATTAGGAAATAATCTTAATATATATAATTCTTCTGTGAGTGTGTATGTCACTGAACTTCTCTCAAACGACTGGACCGATTTTGATGAAATTTTTTGTGTGTGTTCAAGGGGATCTGGGAATGGTTTAGATTCACAATTTTGTCCGCTGGACAATGTTTTTTAATTAATTTTTAATTTATTAGTAGTTGTTGATTTTGGAATGAACATTGGATCCGACAGACGGCGCTACCATCGCGGTGTCAAATTTTAAATAATATTCGAATTCGAATTTTAATTTTAGTCTGTCCCGACAGTTAGCGCTGCGATCAAATTAAAAAAAAATACTTTATATACTTAATATGGCAAAGAAACGTTTGCCGGGACAGCTAAGTAGTTTCATATATTTTTTAAAGGCTAAATTAGTGATCAGAAATCTAAATTGTTTTATTGAACTTAGAAACTTTACTTACGTATTATCTAATTTGGAGTTGACGTCATTCATATGAAAACTATCTTAAGCATAACAATAACAGTATTTACCCTTGTGAGTTATCGCTTATTACTATCAAATATTATTTATATTTGCAACAAATTGTCGTCAAAAGAAAACTTATACAAAAGTTATTGCCTATAGACTAGCCTACTGGAACAATATTATGGTCAATGCGTTTAAAAGTTACGATGCTACAAATATAGGCGTAACCAGCCTCAGGCTCAGGGTGGGGCAGAGTGAACCCCCCCATTTCTATTTATGAATAGTACAATATATTGTTATGAATTACGCGTTTTAATAATAAAATATAATACTTATTCAGTTATTCTACGGTAATACGGTCTCGCTCGCTTTGAAAAGACCGCTGTAACTTTGTAACGGATATATTATTATTATTGTTGATGTTGTTAATATAAGAAAAAAATATTTAAAACACCCTGGCTCTGACCTATAAGGTGCCTTAGAGGTGAAAACTCCGGAATGTTTCCGAAATTTTGGATGTTTTCGGGAAAGTTTCAGGAAGTTTACTCGAAAAATTCCTGAAAACTCCCAAATTTGGAAGTTTTGAAAACTGTCATGTATCTTATGAAGACAGTTGTGACGTTTAGTTTTGAACGCAAATGACACTAAAATTACCTACTTCTTAAAGTTTTGATAAAATTTTACATACCTTTTTGCCTAAAGCAAAATATAGGTATCCAGGATAATTATGAAAACAGATATTTTGTCCAAGTTATTATTCAGTCGCATGATTCAGATAGTTGTTATAAATATTTATTTTGGATAACATTATTCTCAAACATACTTTATTTATATTGCTCAGGATTGACATTGCTTTACACTTTTCAATTTTTTATATTATTTTTCTTTGAAACCGTGTATGAAATAGTATATTTTTTTTTATAAAAACTAGAATAGTTTTCTTATAGTAATACAGAAACCTTATTAAAATATGGAATAACTAGCTGTTGCCCGTGACTTCGTCCGCGTGGACGTGAACAAAATTGGTGTCAAAAGCTTTTATAAAAAAAAACCCTTGTACCCCTTAAATCAAAACACCCAAAAACAGCTGTGCAGTGTACATAACTTATTTCATTTTTTAAAATTTAACTTTATTTATGCCAAATTTTAAAGTACTTATATTTAGCCTCCCAAAATTTACACAACTTTTGCCATAAACTATTTATCATTGATAGGTTTAAGGTTACATCACTGCATAGATAGAGTACTGAGTTATTTAATAACGTAAAAGAGTACATAATAACAATCGAAGGAATCGAAAATCAGTTACAACTTATAAGATAATACCATCTCTTATAGAAAGACGTTTGTGTAAGCAATAGCGCGATGTAGGAGACGCACAGCACCATCTATTATGAATTTTTGGAACTAACATTTGAACTAATATACGCAAAAATACCCCCTTAAAACCCCTTTGTCCAGTTAAAAAGCAGCCTATGTCCTTTCTCAGACTTTAGACTATCTATGTACAAAATTTCATTACAATCGGTTCAGTAGTTTTGGCGTGAAAGCGAGTCAGACAGACAGACAGACAGAGATACTTTCGGTTTTATAATATAAGTATAGATTTACGAGCTTAAATTTTTTAAAGTAAGCTTACGTACTTATAGCCCGCTATTTAGGGGCGAAATAACGGTTAAGCTGTAACTAAATTATTACTCGTGACGAGTTGAGGTCGCTGTATAGACCAAAATATTTTTGGTGACACTTTGAAGGGTGAATAAACATTTTTAGTTTTTTTCCTGAGGTAAATTATTTAGATTTTAGGTAGGTAGGTACAATCATGCCTGGTAAGTTTTTATTCAAAAATATTCGGCATGTCATATACTTATTTTGAATTTTTTTTTTTATTTGTTATCGTCATCGTGTATTTTTATACGTTTCAAAGAAAAATAATATAACAAATCGAAAAGTGTCAATCAAAGTCAATCCTGAGCAATATAATTATGTTTGAAAAAAATGTTATCCATACTTACTAATATAATAAGTACTTAATAAAATATTTATCACAACTATCTGAATTATGCGACTGAATTAAACTTGGACAAATCTGCTTCCACATCATACCTACAATAATTATACCTAAGGTATGTTCAATTTAATCAAAACTATAAAAAGTAGCTAATTTTAGTGTTATTTGCATTTAAAAATAAACGTCACAGCTGCCTTTAAAAGATAAATGTCAGTTTCCAAAACTTCCGAATTTGGAAGTTTTCAGGAAGTATTCCTTAGAAAAGGAAATTTTCCGAGGAATTTACATCTCTAGTGCCTAACTAAACAACAGTTTTTGTTTAGTTTAGCACCTTATTAGGTCAGAGCCAGGGTGGGGCAAGCGCCCCAGCTTGCCCTAGTGTGGCTACGCCCATGGCTACAAAGATCCATAGAGTCGCACATAACACTGCTTAAGAGGCCGGGTACACTTGGAATTTCTCATACATACGTAATTCCAAAATTATTTTCTCATACGAAAATATTTAATATGTTTGAGTTGTTTTTCAGTTTAAAATAGTAATTACCTAGGTTCCCGCACAAAAATTTACTTCAAAATATTTAAACTAAAAAATATATAAATTTACTATTTATTTATATATTTTTTAGTGTTTTACTCTATTTTTTAGTGTTTAAATATTAAGTACTAAATTTACTAAAAAAACATTAATGTTTAAATATTTTGAAGTAAATTTTTGTGCAGGAACCTAGATAATTACTATTTTAAACTGAAAAAACAACTCAAACATGTTAAATATTTTGGTATGAGAAAATGATTTTGGAATTACGTATGTATGAGAATTTCGAGGGTACCCGGCCCCTTAACGGAATGCGATGAACAGATATTTTACCAAATGAATAGGTATAATGAAATGTATGAGATTCCTGCTTTCGTTAAAATGAGTCGGCTCAAAAGAATAAAAACGACATCCTTACAGAAGTGACGTCAATAATGTTTAATGATTTCATAAACGATGGCACATCTTGGGAGTAGGATGGCTGCTTGCAAGGCCACTTCTACATGTTATATGACTTACAATTATGTATGGATATTGACATTGTATAATTTTAAGTTACAATTGTAAATTTTATTTTAAAAGATTAATTTTTTTCTCACTTTTTTGGTAAAAAGTGGGACCCCGGCGAGTTTCTTACGCCGGTTCTTCTCGCCGGGATAGTTCCCGAACCGGTGGTAGGCACCAGTAGTATCAACATTCTGAAAGCATTTGCTACAAATCTATTCGGAAATAGAACAATTTTTATTTTATTTATTTTTTTGTTTTACTGTGTGAGGTTATCAGTGATACAAAGATAGAAAACCAGCATCCGCAGACCTATTCACTTAACATCAGGAAATTCCTATGCTCGTTTTCTGTTCCATTTCATTTAATTATTATTATTTTTAATAAAAAATTAAAACCGACTTCCAAGGTAAAAACAATATTAACATTAATATGAACTAAAAGGTATTAAATAATTTTTGCTATCTAATAGTGCCTTTTTCCGAATTCGGCTAAACCTCAACTATTTCTGTACTCAATCTTCATTATTTTGAAGTCGGTACCAGATAGCTGAATCTTCAGTCCTCTGACAGAATATTTGAAACTTTTGGAACTGGCACCGACTTCAAAATTATGAAGATTGAGTACAGAAATAGTTGAGGTTTAGCCGAATTCGGAAAAAGGCACTATTAGATAGCAAAAATTATTTAATACTTTTTAGTTCATATTAATGTTAATATTGTTTTTACCTTGGAAGTCGGTTTTAATTTTTTGTTAAAAATAATAATAATTTCACTCTTTTTAGTTACACTAGTAGGTAAACCTTCGCGTATATTTTACGTATCTTATTACAATTTGTTAAGAGTCACAGTTCACACTCACAAAATAATATATTATCAGTGAAGTCAACATATTGTGCTAAGTAATTTAACAATTTTAATATTTCAAACCCCAAGCGGTCACCGGCGATTGCGATAACAATAGAAAGGCTATTGTGTCTCGTTTTTCCACGATCGAAGGATCTATCAGATAAAAAATTGTATAAACTTGCATAGGATGTAGCATAGCTACTCATCTAATATATAAAATTCTCGTGTCACAGTTTTCGTTGCCATACTCCTCGGAAACGGCTTGACCGATTCTCATGAAATTATGTGAGCATATTGTGAGGATATTGGTCTGAGAATCGGCCAACATCTATTTTTCATACCAAAAATTATTTACATGGCAAAACAACGTTTGCCGGGACAGCTAGTAATATAATATAATATTATCATAATTATTGACAGCTGTTCTTGTAATCAAGAATTCAATTTCAAATCCATTCAAATCGATACTTAGGGCTCCATCTATCGATTAATAAGTATAACTAATTAAAAAGACACTTATTGACTTTGTTTTGTTTAAATGCTCTTTTTATTAAAATAACTTTATTTTAATTCTATATTTTGTCTATTAAAATTTTATAAAGTAGTTAGTAAAGTATTCGATCTGTATATAAAGTAGTAAAGTATATTCGATCTGTTGTCATCCGCCACGCGCCGCGCGGCGGCGCCGCGATACCGTCGTCTCCGTGGCGCTGACCGCCGTGTATATTTAAACAAAGTTGTTAAACAGTATAAAATTATTATTATTATTAGTATATCCACACCTATGCCTTGTACTATTATCTATTCTGTGCCATGAGACATTGGTGACCTTAACACGACGTGGTAATGATGAAGACGATGATGATGATGATGATTATGATGATGAATATGAGTTGCATAGTAGCATATGCTTTCTGTTCTTAAAACAACGCCGAAACTCCCAAACGTGTATCTATAAGGAGTCAGGAGTTCTCTCAGCATCTTCGAAACCATGGTATACCTTGACCCAATATTTGACTTTTTGGTAGCATATTCTTAGTACACTTCACATAAAACCAAAATCACCATATGTTTCCTTATAAATTTCGAGGAGTTCCCTCGATTACTCCTGGATCCCATCATCAGGTCACCACTTTGTGAACATGGTACCAAATTGGAGTAAAACCAAATACAACAAAGCAAAAATTTCGAAAATCGGTTCACAAACGGCGGAGTAATCGTTGAACATACAAAAAAAAAAAAAATAAAAAAAAAAAAATAAAAAAATATCCACAGCCGAACATATAACCTCCTCGTTTTGGAAGTCGGTTAAAAATACAGCTTTACTGTAAAACAAGTAAGAAAAATTGCACATAAGTTTTGACTCAGATTTTAAATGGCCGCAAATCATATTAACGTCATATTTGTTTATACAATCGGTTATCGAGGTTCAAAGTTGCAGATAATATTATGTTTGCTTCTGATGTCAATGTGCTATATAAACAAAACTGAAGTTACTCTATAAATAATTTAAAAAAAAACTAGTCTTTTATGCTAATGAGTAAAATCACGTGATACGAGTATAGTCGTCTGCAAAATATGTTTACGGCTCCGTAACTAAAAGTTAAAAATCTAACAATTTAGAACGTTTTCACATTTTGAGATACGGACTACGGTAGAACAATTACTATGTATTTTGCAACAGGCGATATTGCATCGCGGGTTAGATTCTTTCCTAAGCAACGTAATAGAGCCCCAAAGAGGGTTTTTTGCCGCTACATAGCGGACCCGTCACCCCACTTACACGAATTGCCGTTTCGTGTTTTCAAAAACTCTTAATAAGAATATTCCAAAACTTTAATACTTACCGCTACTATGTAGCGACAGATTTCGTATTAATTTTCGTGTCAAATAGCTGTCATATGTCACGAACTTTAAAACCCAAAAGGCTCAATTCAGACCGCAACGCGTAGATACATTTCTAAATTTGTACTGAATTGACAGATTTCATGAGCGTGAGACGTCTTGCAAATCTCTCAAATCCACACAAATTTATAAACGCATCAACGCGTCGCGTTGCTGTCTGAATTAACCCTAATACTGTTATTGTGTACTGCACCTCTCTCGTGCTGCTTGGCCCGCGCCTGTGCTCGCTGCAGCTCGCGGCTCCAGGCGCTGGTCTCCGACAGACCCTGGTCTCCGCACAGCTTCACGATCAGCTTCAGACCTGACAAAAATGGCAGCTATCAGACAGTAAATTGTGACGCAAAGCGTCGCCTAGCCACAGAAAAGGAAAATGAAAATTCGCTTACTAATAAATATTTACGCCTCTAGAACACCGACGCTGCGAAACGCGAAACAGCGGCGAACCGTTGTTTCGTTGAATGCGTTATATGGCATCTCCCTCTATTCCTGTTTCGCAGATATTTCGCGTTTTGCAGCGTCGGTGTACTAGAGGCGTTAAAACCTGTATAAGTTATACAACAATATGTCGTTATCTTTTACATTGGAAGTCTTTTAAAAGAGAAAAACGAAACACTGTATAGTGTATATAATATCCATTGTATAAATATTTAATGAGTAAGTATATGCTGGGTTTTGCAATACAATTGGGACAACTAGTAGGTCATTCCTGATGTTTCATTGATTCTAGGATAATATTATTATTAATTAATTATCTTACGACAGCAAAGCAATAGACGAGAATATAATTAGTAGCTAAAATTAAAAACGGTATATGCTGATAGCTTACAATGTAGTTTGTTTCTCTGTATGAAAACGTAGTTTTTGTGACTCACAGTGAACATTATCTGGGAACCGGGAGTTGAGATTCTTGTAGAGAGAGAGGGCTTCTTGGTAGCGGCCGCTCGCTCGCAGACACCCGCCCATCAGCAGACCCCATTGCGGCTGAAGAAATAAGATGGGATTAGAAGCATTTTAAAGAATAAGGGGCATTTAATTTTACATATTGTATATCAACCTGCTGCAGCGGTGGGTACGATATGCCCCTTCTTCATTAGAAGTTTTTGCCCGGCCACGGCAACAATAAAATTATAAAAATAGAATAATAGCAACATGAGAAAATCCTTATTCCTCTTATAATTGCTCTGTAAGTCCATGCTTGTAGCATGAACCTGCATAATATTTACTTTGATGATTTACTTGTCTTTTATCATCATTCACCACTCAGTAATGTACAGATATTTTAGTACCAACATCATTCGTGATCTACACGCGACATATTTTGTGCTTACTTGGTTCAGTCCAATAATTGCATTCCATTTTGTATTATTTCTGCTCAGACGATCGGGGTCGATACTCGATAGGTTACATTGATTACGTTGATGTATTAAAATACACAATATTCTTTATTTTTTAACTAAGACGATCATAGAGGATGTAAACTACGTAACAGTGGCGATACAATAAAGAGGTCTGTTTCTACATTATACTTTATTAATAAAAAAATTAAAACATAAGTGGTCAGATTATAATGATAATATATCCCAGTCTTATAGCCCAGTCGTGCAGGAGATAAAAAATCGTACATTGACCCGACGCTGCTTGTCTCTTTTACTCCACATCTTTCCAGTAGACACAAAATAGCAATGTGATAATTTCATGTCACGGTCAAACTGTCGCACAGAGAAAAAAATTAACTAGTGCGCCATCAGCCATGACTGTGATAAAAACAGAAGTAGCTGAAGCTGATGTATTCGGGAATTACTACTCGTAGGGGCTCCACAACAGTTAGACAATGGAAATCCACCATTTTGTCGATAAGATCTGTCAGTTTGTCGATTCTTTCTCATGTCTACTGTTGTCATGCTAGTCCTGCTGGGCATAGACGTAGGTTACACGATCAGTTTTTCATCAATCTGATTGACGGAATACTGATGGTTATAAAAAGTACAAATTAAAAAAAATGATCAGTCCATCAATTCGTGGGTTAGATTAGTTTTCCGTCAATCTTTACCAGCGTGATGGATCAGATTGATGAAAACTGATCGTGTAACCTACGTCATAGAATTAGAGGAAGTATTGATAGTGTCAGTACTAACATTGTCCGGCTGCAGTCGCGCGGCGCGGCGGTAGTACTGTAACGCCTCGTCGGGCGGTGCCTCGCCCGCCAGCCATCGCAGCGCGCGTACGTCGCATGGCCACACCGCCTCCACCTGACATCACAATTTTTTTAATACACGAGAATGCGATATATCATATAGCAGAAACTTAGCATATATTATAGAGTGAGTTGCACCAACTTACTCGAACTATAACTTTAACTATAAGTAACAAAATGTCAAATCATCTGCCGTCAAATCTCTGGTTAAAGTGAATAATACACACCATATTTGACGATAACCCACAATAAGTTTTTTACGATTATTGAATGAGAATTAAATACTATAAAAAATAAAAATGAAGAAATGAGAATTATAATAAATACAAATCGGCCAAGTGCGAGTCGGACTCGCGCACGAGGGTTCCGTATCGTTATAGAGCAAAAATGGGCCAAAAATTGTGTTTTTTGTATGGGATAATGTATGTATGTACCCTTAAATTTTTATTTTCTTGAAATATTATTATTAATAATTATTAAAGTACACATATAAAAAATTATGTGAAAATTTCAAATGTCTACCTGTTATCATGATTAATACCGAGCAAAAAATGTTTGAAAAATCACGTTTGTTGTATGGGAGCCCCCCTTAAATATTTAATTTATTTTGTTTTTAGTATTTGTTGTTCTGTAGTTCTGTTTAGTATCTGTGAAAATTTCAACTCTTTAGCTATTACCGTTCTTGAGTTACAGCCTGGAGACAGACGGACAGACAGACAGATAAACAGACGGACAGACATCGAAGTCTCCGTAATAGGGTTCTGTTTTTACCCTTTGGGTACGGAACCCTAAAAACGGAAAGCCGATGTCCATAGTTTAGAATATAAAACTGATCAATTGACAACATTTCAAAATTTTAACATGGAATTTTTATTATTTTATAAGAAAGTAGACTTAAAATAAGACGACACGTGTTTCTTGCTTTTTCAAAATTATGCATTTAAGATATCTAAAAAATAGATTTTAATCCTTCGTATTCTAAAGAGACGTAAGCGCCAAGTGACGTCATACTTACGCCCGAATGGTTAATTCCATTACAGTTTACAAAAGAAAAAATATGTCAATGTAAGTTTGTTACGTTTATTACGACGTCTGTCAATGTCATCGTGGTATTTTCGTATGTTAGAAATGTCATTTTTGACAGTGACTGTTTTTTTATGCTTCATGATGTCTTTTTAAAACGATTTTACACCAGGCAAAGAAAAAATGTCTGATATGCCGTAAGTATGACGTCACAACGTATTTTTCAGTTTTTCTTTATTTTCTCAGTAAATAAGCAATATAAAATTTTTTGGAATATTTTTTTGATATCAGGAGAAGAAACTAAAGAAACGGTATTTTTTATTTTAAGGCTTAAAAATTTTGAAATGTTGTCAATTGTCTTTTATTTATTCTTTTCGATATTTAAATAATATTATTGTTCACGATATCTTGAGATTGATCGCAATAAGCCAAGTTATGTATATGTTACGCTCAAAGACCGAAAACGCTCAGTGAGCGAAAAAATGGCTCACAACGCGTTGTGGTGATAGTGAAAACGGCCACGACGCGTTCTGGTAATCACAGAAATACCACAAAGCGAAATTCGTGTCGTGGCTGACGTGCTTTTCGACCACAACGCGTTGTGGTAATAGAGTAAAGCCATGACGCGTTCTGAGTATTTAAAAACAGCCACGACGCGAATTCGTGTTGTGGCCCTGATGAAAACGGCCACGACGCGTTCTGAAACCAAGCCGTGTTAAGCAGGAGTAATTTTATAGCGCTCAAGTGTGTGCGCAATGCACAAGAGAACTCCGGTTTCAATGAAACTAGGCCAGTTACGCAGGGGTAATTTAATAGTGCCCAAGTGAGTGCGCAATACACAAGGGCACGTTACGCAGGAGTAATTCTTTAGTGCCCAAGTGTGTGCGCAATACACAAAAGCACATTACGCAGGAGCAATTTTAAAGTGCCCAAGTGTGTGCGCAATACACAAGAGCACTCTGGTTCAATGAAACCAGGCCAGTTCAGCAGAAGTCATTTCATAGTGCCCAAGTGTGTGCGCAATACACAAAAGCACTCTGGTTTCAACGAAACCAGGCCAGTTACGCAGGAGTAATTTTTATAGTCACTTACTCATAGCCCAATGGAGCGGAAGACCGACATGACTGGCCGCTGGCGAGAGATCAGGTGCAGGATCGACTTTTACACGCGCACACACTTGGGCACTATTAAATTACCCCTGCGTAACTGGTCTAGTTTCATTGAAACCAGTGTGCTCTTGTGTATTGCGCACACACTTGGGCGCTATTAAATTACTCCTGCGTAACACAGCCTGGTTTCAGAACGCGTCGTGGCCGTTTTCATTAGGGCCTCAACACGAATTCGCGTCGTGGCTGTTTTGAAATGCTCAGAACGCGTCATGGCTTTACTCGCTTACCACAACGCGTTGTGGTCGAAAAGCACGTCAGCCACGACACGAATTTCGCTTTGTGGTATTTCTGTGATTACCAGAACGCGTCGTGGCCGTTTTCACTAGGGCCACGACGCGAATTTCGCCCGTTTCACTATTACCACAACGCGTTGTGAGCCATTTTTTCGCTCACTGAGCGTTTTCGGTCTTTGAGCGTAACATATATATTATATGAGGATATCGATATTCTATTAATCGATAATAGACTAATATACTCAATTAGTACCGTAGTATATCTTTGTCTGAAAAGTTCATAATAAAATGTGTCTTACGTCCTGGTAGTGATGTTTGGCGGCGTGCGCGTCGCCGGCGTCCGCGTGCAGCTGTGCCAGCGCGCACGTCACACTCGCGTCCCAGTTGCCGATCATGCTGTACCTGTGACAGATATTTGCGAGTTGAGGTCTCTTTATAAACTTATTAAGAGACCTATTACAATACCCGGCAATAAATATTGCACATCGACCTTTGGAAAGAGACATTCGACTAATTTCGGTTTCATAGAGCGTTATCTTTGTAGCACACACCTATTTGACATTATGTCAGTCTTTGTTCAAATTCAATAAAGTGCAGTCGCGTCCAGTTCGAAATATATATCTAGAGTTGGGCGATTCCGCCAGAGACGACCTTTAACACGAATTTTTAAAGTATAGCATTTGTTACATTTTTTTATTGAATTATAAATAAAAATATGTATATTTAGTAGCAAAAGAACTTTTATGAGTAAACATTGTAATTTGAATGATTTTGAGCATTTTGAAGTGATATCATCTAACGGCGCGAGAAAAACTGCTTATGCCACACATGATCATTTTTACTCTAAATCACTAGCTCGAAGTTGAATTTCATTACATAATATTGACTGTATAACATAAGTTTCTATTTCGGTGCAAAAAAAAAAAACAACAATTTTGAAATGGTTTTCAAACATTATTAAAGGAAAATTGCCATGGTTGCGCCCGCGATAAAAAAGGTACAAAAGTTTAGTTTTCTCGCTTAAATATGTTGTTAATAATTTAAAACTTTGTGGAAGTAAGGAGAAATGTGAGGGAAATTAGAATTAATCATTGGAACAAACTATTTTATTATTTTTAATAAAAAAACAGAACCTTTAAAGTGGTTGCAACCGCGATCGAAGCAGTACGATTGGAAATGCGACAAATTATTTTTTGACTATTCCAGTGATTTTCATCTTATTTCATATTAATAAGGTGAACAATAACGTTAGATTATATTTGTTATCAATACTTTACATGTAATTACAAGATTTATAAAAAATTGAATGGAGTCACATCGTGTTTTATATTTTTCGAAATATTTCATGTATTACTTAACAGATGTTTCAAAATGATGATTTATATTCTTTTATTTTTAATATTTTAGAAGAAATGCTACAAATGACAGGAAAAATCATAAATATTTAATATTTTTCTTTGAAAAAATATTTTTACTAAATAATTCTCCCATATTCTTTTAAATTATAAATATTAATTTTGAATTAAAGGTTTGCTGTAGTTAGGTTTTATAACAATACATCGAAAAAAAGTTTGCTTAACTTACATTATTAATTGTTTTTAGTCATTTAGACGATTTCTTTTCTCAGATCGATAAATGACTGATAATTAAAAAATAATAAAATTTTAAATAGTATTATTACAATTTACTAATAATATTATATATTGCATATCAAAAATGTAGAAATTAGTCGCAGACTTATGAATAAATTCAATTTCTTTAGACTCGTTGCGCCCGCGATATTCTGATGTTGCACCCGCGATCGTGAAAATTGTTAATAATTCCTAGTACTAATTACTTAAATTAATTGTATCTAGTTAAATCATTTCTTTGTCTTATACACTTTTGAAATATGGGTTAATAAATTACTAAAAGTTCCACAATTAGTAGTATTCTCAAATGAACTCGTCCGAGTTCTTAATAGAGGACCAATTTGGTTGCACCCGCGATAGTACTTCAAACATGTTTTGTGGCTTTTATGAGATTTAATTTTAAGTTTTCATTTATAATCATAATAGTTAAAATGTATCCCTTCAAAAGATAATTTATTAATAAATGTGTTTTATTTTGTCAGTAGGACGCTTTAAGTGCGTCAAAATGTTGCACCCGCGATAATGGAATCGCCCAGTTGTTAACACCTCCTAAATTTGCTACAGTTGTAATTTTCCAAAAGAATTTTAAATACGTAAACATAATTTGAACACCCTTTTTGATTTTATTTTACCCGAACCTAAAGCCATAACTTATAGAAAATTTGGTGTATTTTATACAAAGAATAATAAAATTGTCAAAAGAAGCAAACCATAATTGTTTTAACAGCTTCTAATATATACCGGACTTTTTGTATTTCGTGCGTAAGAGATAACGCTCTACAAAACCGAAATTTCAAATTAGTCGACTGTCACTTTCCAAAGGTCGATGTGCCGTATTTATCGCCGAGTACTGTATATAACTATTTAATTAATTTATTAAGAGACTTTTGATGAGGCTAACATTGTGAAAATATTTTTCGGACAATTCTCATATCATATACATATTATACAGTGTGTTAGTGTGAACGCCGCCGTTATCCTTAAAACCATCAAATGAGCCCGTCAAAATGAGCAACTTTTTTCTATGAGAACAATGCTGGGAACTCAAAAAAATGCCGTTTTCATACCCATACGGATGCCCGGATCGGCAATTTGTATGGGTTTTATGGAGTTCCTAGCATTGTTCTCATAGAAAAAGTTGTTCATTTTGACGGGCTCATCAGTGGTAACTCGGCCATGTAATTAAATCACATTTAATGCGATTCAACAATTGGGCACATCGATAACAGGTGAGAATCTGCCATCCATCCTGGGGGGTAAAAAGCGGGACATCTTCCTGGCTTTTTGCAGAACGATCGTGGGTGTAGTGAACAAGCGTAACAGTAGTATTTTGTGTGATAATAACAATTAGGTTCTAATTTTAAGCTGTGATATTAGAATAGTCTCCGTACTTTTTGTTTTATAATATTTGTGCCGTTTTTTTACTATTTTGACATTTTAATTATTGTAGGTATTATATCTGTTTATTTTAGTGGAATCACTTTATTGTATATTGGAATTTAGTGTTAATTACATCGTATATTTTATATTGGATATCATAAATATTGTACAAATTATATTATTGAACATAATTAGTGAGCTAATTAGACAAATTGTGTTTATAGCCCTGATAATGTTAGGGGGACTATATATATATATATATATATATATATATATATATATATATATATATATATATATATAGTCCCCCTAACATGATAATGTATATATATATATATATATATATATATATATATATATATATATATATATATATATATATATATATATATATATATATATAGTCCCCCTAACATTATCAGGGCTATTTACATATATATATATATATATATATATATATATATATATATATATATATATATATATATATATATATATATATATATATATATAACATGCGATTAAACAACGTAGCGCGTTCTCGAAGCACGTAGACTTTCATACCTTGGCTTATTGCCAAGACGTATAGTACTATAACTCACGCAGGCAACATTCGCTATATTACTCCATTTACTGCGTACTTCTGTTAACGCATTAGAATACTCGCGCATGCGAAAGATCGAGACAACACGGTGTTCGGTGGTCTGCGCGGTCGCCGCTAGCGCTCGCAAACAATGTATGAGGTTTACGTCAAAGTTTTTATTTAATTACAGTCTCTGAGTGCGGCAGTATCTCTCTCCTATCGCGTACTTGTATGAACGTACTTTGATTTGCAAGTGAAAAAGACAACACTCACCAGTGCTCGGCGGTGGCGAGCGCGTCAGGTTCGGGGCTGGCGGCGGCGAGGCGGGCGAGCGCGGCCGCCGCTAGCGCCCGCAGCGTGCCGCCCGCCGCGCCGCGTACGCGGGACAAACGCGCGCTCGCACCCTCCGCCGCACCGCACTGCTCTAGCACTAGCGCTGGAATTATGTATGGTTACGTTTTTTGAACACAGTGCAAATTCTAAAATGATCATATAGAATTTTATTTCTTCTATCTTATCCAAAAAATTTTTAAATATGGGAGCAAACGGGTCACCTGATGGAAAGCAACTACCGTCGCCCATGGACACTAGCAACATCATAAATTGTCGACCTTTTAAGAGGTAATACGCTCTCTTCTTGAAGGTTTGTAGGTCGTATAGGTCCGGAAATACTACTGGTAACAGTTCTTTCCAGAGTTTTACAGTGTGCGTCAGAAAGTAGTTATATACTTACATTATGTTATAATATCGCACATACATTTAAATTCATAAACATTACCAACCGGTGTCATACATAGCGACTAGATCAGTGGCATCGAGATGGGATGCGGCGGTGAGCTGCTCGGCGGCGGACTCAAGCGCATTGCGTTCGATCACGCTGTGATCGACATCTAGAGCGCTACGATCCGCACTGCTGCGCTGCGTCGCACTGCGGCCCGCGCTGCGACCCGCGCTGCTGCGCTCCGTGGCGCTGCTCACGCTATCGCTTCGCTCCATAGACCCGCGGTCGCTGGGGCCTCGCACCGCAGCGGCGAGGCTGGCCAGCGCGCCGGTCACTCGCGCCACACACGAGTACGGGTCGTCGCGAGCGGCCGCTTCGCTCAGCGATTGGGATTCGGACCACTTGCCCAGCTATTTGAGGTTATAAGTAGGTTAAACATTTTTCGTACGTTGAAAAACTTTTATTATTTTACATTAAGAGCCATAACTTACTGGGACGCCATCGCGACGTAGCCAGTGACGTTACTATGTTACCTCTACGTCGCCGCAAAGTGGTGTTTTTAAACTTAACTTTAAGAAAAATAGCGCTTTGCGGCGACGTAGAGACGCCAGACGTTGCCATTACGTTGTCACTGGCTACGTCGCGATGGCGTCGCGGTGAGTTACGGTACTTAGTCTTAATAATGTAATACATACAGCGTATGCAACAAAAGCAGCATCTGCGTTAGCCTCAGCGCGCAGTATCCGGTCGTCGGGATGGGCCCGGGCGACCGCTTTCAAGCGCTGCAGGGCCCTGGTCCCGGCAGCTATGGCACCGTTGCTGGCGCTGGTATTACCGGTGGTCCCAGTGGCGCCGGCAGCGCTGCGCAGCGCCGCGAGCGCGCTGCCGAGCTCCAGGCGGGCGCCCGCACCACCGCCGGAGTAGCCGCGCAGAGCTTCCACGCACCACGACGGTCCGCTTTAAAAGGGAAAAAGTGAGGGTAAATTTATGTCAGGCTTGTTTTTGTTACGATGAAAATTGTCCTTACTTTATAAAATATAATAAATACCCTTAAGTTATGACCCTGTTACCTAAGTTATTCACGTCAAAATTTTCACTTCACACCACGTCAATTGATGCATATATAGAAGACCAAGCTCGCTTTGTTAAAGAATTCACGGTTTACCACGGTTACTCCTAGGAAACCATGAACTATTTGCTAGAATTTTTTATACTCTACCAATACCCCTTCGCTAAATAAAAACACTTTTAACCGTAGCCGAGAAACGAATTATAGATTTTTATTTTATATATATACAAGACTGCATGACTGATGAATGATGACTCAAATTATTTAAAAATAACAGTTGTCTGTAAAGTCGATTTACTGACGATAGTTGAACGTGACAACGTCCCTCTTTGTCGCTCGTTCCGCGCTCTCGCTTGCACTTCAAGCCCTAAATGGAACGCCTCAGAGCGAGGTAACGCCGCATGAGTCATGTTTTCTCGTGCGTGCAGCCGTCTCCATCGAATTATAAGACGTTATCACGTCAAAAAATAGTTACCCGGGCGCATCAGTGGGTCGGGCGAGCGCGGCGGCGGCGCGCACGAGGCAGGTGTCGGCGCGGGCGGCAGCGGCGCGCGACCACGCCGACAGCCGGTCACCCCGCACCACGTCGCGGACCACGCACTCGAACGCGTCCTCCTCCTATAACCGTAGTATACCAATAATTCCAGTAATATGCCACTCTAAGGGCCTGTTTCACCACTTCCTGATTCCTTGAGAACCAATAGAATCGCTTCATTGACGTGACCAGCTCGCTCAGCGCAGCGATTCTATTGGATCTTAAACACATATTTCTCGCAGCACATATAATAATAATAATATCGTTTATTTAATAATAAGACACCACCTTACACTACCAAGATACGATACACATAGAATACAAGCAAAAAAAAACGAACATTAAAAAATAAAAATAAAACATCACATACATAAGGGGCACGTTATTAAGTATAAAAATAAAAGAAAAAATAAAAATAAAATATATGACAGTACATAATCATAATAAATTTAAAAAAAAAACAACGGATCGGTATGAGTAGTGTATTGTTGTGTCCATTGTCAAAAGGTATACCACTCAGGCGTATTACCGTGATGTACACCACAGTGCCTGGTGTTATGTGGTTCCCGATAACTGTCATCTGGAGACAGGAACAGATATGCACTCAGCTACGACATTTCAACATAAAAATATCATAACATAATATAAAAATAATTAATAAAATATAACATAAATAAGTGAATATATATATATATATATATATATATATATATATATATATATATATATATATATATATATATATATTATGAGTAGTGCGCGTGATCTCTGGTGGAAATGCAGCCTTAGGGCCGAAACACAAACCCACGGCACCACAACGCTAAAATCAGCTTTTATTATGAGTTTTGAATGACTTACGCGTCGATTTCGGCGGTGCTGTGCCGAAACACGGTTATGTGTTTCGGCTCTTATACGCGTATGTCGTTTCCTCGACATTTCGTCTACTCGACTCAACCTCAATCCTTAAGAACTATGCCATTTTTTTAGCAAAACGTCTTCATCTAACACTTTATTATTCACCTCAGATGAGTAAATTATTATTTAAGTCGAGGATGTTTTGTAATTTGTTGAAGATTGAGGTTGAGTCTAGAAAGAACTAAGAATATGGCCCGTGGTACATCATACATGTGTAGGTACTCACATCATCGATAGCGATATCGTGGTGGTACGTGGGCGGTTCTACGTCGAGCATCGCGTGGAAGGCGGCCTTCCCCCCCTCCACATCGTCCAGCGCCACCGAGCACAGCACCAGGTGCAACCCTACAACGTGTTTCCATACTAAACTTGTACAAAATTTAATCAAACTTATAAACATATTTATAAAACTAATAAAATATAATAAGCTACTGGTCCATGAAGACGCTGATGAAGGATCTGCGTTTCAGGGAGATTTAACAATCTCCCTGAAACGCAGACTTGTCAATATGTGTATTTTGCCCGTCCTAACTTACGGTGCTCAGACCTGGTCATTGACCGAGTCGCAACGGTCCCAGCTCGGGGTTAGTCAAAGAGCGATGGAGCGCAGCATATTAGGGGTCAGACTAGCGGACTGAATAAGAAATGGTACACTGCGCTCCAAAACTTGTATTGTGGACGTCGGCATAAAAGCTGCCAAGCTCAAATGGGACTGGGCGGGCATACAAGTCGCATGCATCCTGACTGCTGGGCAAAGATCACCGCAGAATGGGTACGCCAAATGATGGACGACGCCGCCGTGGCCGGTCTCGAAAAAGATGGCGCGATGAGCGAGACAAATACGAGTTAGGTTGGCCCACGGCTGCGTTGGATCGAGAGAACTGAAGGAACTTGGGGGAGGCCTTCGCCCAGCAGTGGGACAGCATAAGCTCTTTAAGAAATATATAGTGGTAATAGTATTGAACAGTTATGTCCACCAGCACCTTACAGTAAAATCAATTACACATAATTATACATTTACGCAACGTACAATATTCATGAACTTATGATCCACCGCCACACTAAAGGCAGAACGTATAAAACGAATGTTAATACTTTTAACTAACTTGTAAACAAATTGAATTGAACTGTCTATCTGACTTTTCTAATATGCTAGACAAAGATAAGCAAGCCTTGTATAGTTCAGTATGTACCTATAGTTTGTGCGTTTTATGATGATATGGGTGACAGTTCTCATATTCCTGGCTACGGATTTTTTTTACAAGAAAACAAAAAAAATCTAAATATAATAAATTATATTCCATCTACAAAAATAAATGTTTCCTATAATTGTAAATGAATAAAAATGAAAAGTTGCTAAATACTAACTTATTAATATAAAATTATAAATATTAACTGTGAAATAGGAGTATAAAATTTATTATTGTTACGAAAAAATTTGAAAAATGTCAGATGCATGAAACGGAACTTATGTCAATAGAGATTGCCACTGTTGAATCGAAATTAAATCGATAAAATCGCCGGCGCCTCTCTGAAACGTCAGTACGAAATCGATAATTTCGATTGCGATTCCTTTACGAAGTGATTCGATATTTTTAAATTATCGATTAATTTTTTTAGGTACCTTCCCTACTATTGTCAATTATGATGTGTCACGCATATCATCTTAGAGCGCACAAAGTATAATTATTTTTTCTAGCACCTAGTATACTTGAGATTACATGCTTTGTTTTTATCTATCCTAGGTTCAGTTTTTGTTTTAGCGCGCAGCATTATCAAGTCAATTTAGACCGCAAGAATTGACGCTAAGTAAATGAATACTTCTTGCGGTACGCTAACCCCGTTAGGGAGGCATACTCCCCTGTTTAGAAACTCCTGGTTTATGTTATTGAACTCAATATGAACAGAGCATTATAGTTATTCTTTAGAGTTAGGGTAAGAAAATCTGACATTACCCAACCTGCCATCCAATCGCAGAATATTATGTAAGTATTTGAATAATTTATATACCTGTTTGAAAATCTCCTTGTTCCTGCATAATATGTTGGAAATTTGTGACCGCGTCTCGAAACTTGCCCATGCGCACCAGTAGCAGACCAATGTTGTGCATCACTTTCATCCTGTAAGTGACAATAATTGAATTGAATCATTGTAATACATAATAATATTATGATTAAAACAAAAAAAAATAAAGACATTTGTGTTGTGAATAAAAATAATTAGTTCCACTAAGATGAAGAAGTGATAATGATAATTCAATTTCAGCCACAGTATCTATTAAAATATTTTTTTCACATGCGAATGAAAGTGGCTGGTGGTATCCGGCTCATTTAATATGTGCTTAAAACGAAACACTAAATTCGGGTATAAGATTCAAGCAGCGATCTTCCAATAGATTAATTGGTCTCTGTCCCTCGATCGGACTATATACAACAGTTGAAATTGTAATTTACTTACCTAAGATCTTTTTCCGCAGTCGGCGTTTGATCTAATGCCATTCGATACAGCTTCAACGCCTTTGGATGTTCTCCCATTTTGAAATAAATATTACCCATGTTTACCTGCCAAATATAAAATGTTGAAACAATCAGTTATTGTTAAATGTTGGTCAAATTATTATTCAGAATATACGATTTGCGACATCCAATAGATTCTATTGATTCTGAATTCGAAGTTTAATTATAATATGAAGTACTTATGTATATCGATTATGAATAGAAGAAAAATGTGTATTCACTTATTTCGTGCCTTTTACCTGTCTAAATATCAATATTGCACAGAATTAACTATAATCGATATTTCTCATTATTATTAATCAAGTTTACCTTCAGTCTATTGGCATGAGGGAACAATCTGTTTCTTGTCAACAGCTGATATGTGTTGAGCGCTTCAGCGTACATTTCGTTGAGAGCATACTGATCGGCCAAGTTACATAGAACCTGCAAAATAAAAATAAAATTAAGCCTGAATGAGAAGGCACAAAAACTGTTTCGATTAGTCCATTCAATAATACTATAACGGTCTCTAAAATCTTTAACTAGCTGCTAAAAGAAAAATGCACAACAAATTTTCTGTATTGTAACATGACAATAAAAAAATATATTTTTACTGTCTTATCTTACGCCTGCATTCAAAGAGATTTAACGTTTCCTTTTTTAAAATAAAGAATTTGACAGAAATGGAGTTTATGTTAAAATTACAGCTCCGTGGTTAAAATCTTCATTGAATTAAAGTAAAGGTACATTTATTTAACAGGTTATTAAACATCACCGAGTGCAGCCGTTAGACACTTATTGAAGAAGACGAACACATTCAACATACAGCGAACGTGAGATCCAGGTTGTGAGAGTCTCCCATATTGGCCTGCTCCTGCATTCTGATGAGCTGACGTTCCAGCGTCGAAGCCTCCTGTGCCTTGGCGAGTGCCTGTAAAAATTAAAATATTTATCCGTTTACTCCTGCATCACTTATACTTGTGGTACAAATGACAATAAACGAGAAAGTGGTTTAAATGAAGCAGATGGTGGACCTATGTATATTGTTTTGTCAGGTTGTGCCAAGTTATGTTACCCATTATCTGTCAGCTATGCTTGATTGAACCCGACCAAACAACGTTGATCCGTCATCTGAAATTGGATGAATATCTTTTGATAGTACAGAGTATAAATATTGGCAGAAACTTACTTGGCTCAAGTCACTCTCTCTTTTACTGTCATTTTCACCTCCCTGTTGCTTCTGCGCACTCAACACACAAGACTCTTCTACCAGAGTCATGATCTTGAGCTCCATTTGTTTTATCTTGTCTTCGATACTGAAACGTA
Organism: Polyommatus icarus; assembly: GCA_937595015.1. NCBI lineage: Eukaryota > Metazoa > Arthropoda > Insecta > Lepidoptera > Lycaenidae > Polyommatus > Polyommatus icarus. Next base: position 15,594,306 of record OW569326.1, read on the forward strand.
ATAAGCGCGTATTAGAAATCTCATATTGAACCCGTCAGTCACATAATATTTCAGCTGCAAACATAATAGTTATTTTATGTAAGTAGATGTCAGGTTTTAGCGGAAACTTCAAGGCAGTGCTGACGTAGGGCTTCCAAATAAACCTCCAAATTCGCATCGCATGTAGGTAATGTCATTTTTAATCCTTCGATCGTGGAAAAACGAGACACAATAGCCTTTCAATTGTTATCGTGAGCACTGGTGCTCGCGCGGGGCTTGATGGGTCAATAGGCTCTCTTTTCGTAGATATTTGAGATGCGATGAAAATTCGCATTATGTGTGGGAGCCCTTAAGGGCGTTCCGTCCGGAGATTCCGTAATTGACCGTATTTAAAACCTTATAAACTCATAATCTGAAAGCTACAAAGTTATAATAAAAATACAGCAATAATCTTCAGTATATCAACATTCCTTTTGTCGTTTTAAATTTTCTATTTTTGTTTCTTATACTCATGATATCAGCTTCCAAAGTAATACCAATTTGTTAAAATTCAAGCATACATTCAGCATCTCCTTAGGATTTACAAATTACTTTTATTTGAAACTGACGCCAATAGATCGACAATATCATAAACTCCATATTCGCCGTTTAAAATTATTTTAGGACAATTTTGAACCAAGATAAGTAAAAATAATAGGGTTTTGGCGCGATCTCGGCAACACGGCAAATGTATGGCCAAGGTCGTTTGCTCGGGGGACGACCTTAATTATGCCATTTTTGGCTACCACATTTTTCCAATCGCAAAATTCCTCTTGATACATTACGTTTCCTCTTTCTTGCTATCCCTGCCGGCGGAGTGCTTAGCGGAGGAGGTGTAGCCGGCCGCCCGCACCGCCGTCACCGGCCGCGCCGCCGTGCCCGCACGAGACGCGCCGCGCACGCTCACCGTGCCTACACGGAATATCTACAAATAAGTGATTACATTGACGCCAGATTGATGACTAAAAAGTACATAATAAATCCGTGTGATCCATCAATCCGTGGTTTAGACGTTCAGTTTCGCGTCAATCTTTACCAGATTGATGAGGTACCTACTGAACGTGTAACCTCCGACTTTAGGATTAATAAACTAATAATTTATTACCTACTAGAAATATAATCTAAAATATACAGATATATATGTTACTGTAAAAGCTCGAACTGCTGTAAATCCCAAGATTTTATAGTAAAACCTATAAGATCTACCAATTCGTAATGGTACCTAAATGTCCGATTTGCGATACGAACTTTTGTCGCCATATACGATTAGTTGGTAAATCTTAGGATTGACGTTAATGGCACGGTGTATGTTGAAAAAAAAACGGCCAAGTGCGAGTCGGACTCACGCACGAGGGGTTCCGTACTGTTATAGAGCAAAAACAGGCCAGAAATTATGTTTTTGGTGTTGAAGGCCCCCTTAAATCTTTATATTTTTTAAATATTATTAAAAATTATTAAAGTGGTATTGCCCAGCAGTGGGAGTTGGGACACTGCAGGCTGCTTAATGCTTATAAGTTATAACTTATAATATAAGTTATAATAATAATAGTGCCATGCCGGCGAATTCAGAGATGTTGTATGAAAAAAAATTAAATAGGTTAGTATTCAATGATTACTATCGTATATCGTAATAACTATGTTATGTACCCACCTGATTTGTCTAATAGTTCATTAAGGTAAATAATAATTAATATTTACTCATTATTTTATTCCCAAAACTAACATTTTATTCCCAAAACCAACATTTACCAGTTGACAGTAATAAAACATAGCATATACCGAATTGTAACGGTAAATGTTCGAAAATATCGTCGTATTTTTAGAAATACTTACATTTACCAACTCGTGTCGGTAAATCCTAAGATTTACACTCAAATCTTAAGATTTACCGAACTTCTAGCTTTTACAGTAACATATACAAACCTAAAATATAAAACTAGATAGACCAATAGACCATTTCCTGTATCAAATGATACTGTAACAAGATAGAAACAAGCACTTTTATATTTTGTCGTACTATCTACAATCTATGGTTAAGCTTACCCCTGTTCCCAGTCGGTTGGTAGCCGGTCTGCCGATGCCGGCCGTTCGTAGGACTTGTTGGAAGGCCTGGTCGTCCCGAAGGTTCCGCGTGTCCAGGGCCGGGGCCACCTCATTGAAGCCGGAATACAGGTCGTCTTCGTCATCAATCACTTTCGCCGTCCGCGGAGGTACCGTGTCGTATCGCGATATCATCATTCTTAACACTAGAACTTTCTATTGATAGAAATACAATAAATATTAGCACAACTTATTTTCCTCTATGGCATAACTGTTGAAGACCGTATGCATCAGCAGGTTTCTTGTTTCTTATCGGATCGATTTGTTGTGACGCCGTCACCATGGTGACGGTATCGCCCCATGTCACGAAATATGAAAGTGAGCCATTGACATACCTAAGAGCATTTTCACATTATCCGAACCGATATCGGTGTCGCACGCCGATCCAATATCGGGGTAAGCAAAATGTATGAAATATGTACCTGTCTTTCATATTGTCCGGCCGATATCGGTTCATACATATCGGATCGGCGTCCGGCACCGATATCGGATAATGTGAAAACACCCTAAGAATGAAGTGAGCGTTACCAGTCCACTTACCACAATCAGCTATTTGTTTCACAGAATATTAAAGGGTAGATCCTATGATATCTAAGGTAGTAAGGGTAGATCAAAGCATAAACGTATGATGCTAAAAGACCAACAAAGAGTGCGAGAGAGAAGAAAATCCCTTATGGAATTATAACAAGATAAAAAGAGAGAGGCAGTCTAATGAAAACTTTAACCACTTTCATTTGACAGGTCGGCCACAAGTCGTCACCCGTTTTTATGCCCTTCGGTATTTGCAATTTATTGTTTAAATCCTTTATTATTTTCGACAAATACTATTAAATATAACAATGGTAACTTGTTCTGTGAGTGATTGCAGTGTAAATCATAGGAGTAATCCTGAAAAAAATACCTTTCACAGGTAATTAATCTTCATGTCCTAATTGCTACGATGTCTTTATTTTCGCTATATTCTGTCTTTAGTTCTCTATTTCAAATAAAATATTGTCAATCCTTCCTTTTACTTTCATATTTTGCGTAACTAAAGGTACTATTATTCTTAAATTACACAATTTTTGAAGAAACATTTTTCATCAAAATTGTTTACATATACGCTAGGGCTTGAATAAAATTTATCGATATGCTTATCGATATTTAACATTAACATAAAACTAATCTAAAAATGTAATGGGGGTGTAAGGGTATTATGATATGTATTTAATATAAGAATAAATAATATACTATGTGTGTCGTTTACTTTCAACTTTATATTTGCATTTCTATTAATGTTATAACATATCCGACGATTGAAAAATCACCCCAAACGAAAATATTGTGTATATCTACTTTTCAATCGTCACCTTTTTTCTGTCAAATAAAATATACAATAGAGTGCGCGCACGATAACTCTGCGCGCGACAGCGTAGGGATTCATTAAAAAAATGGGTAATATGCCTGGAGATAGTGACACAAAATTCTTGGTGATTTGTGCCAGTATGGCGGTTTTATAGGGGTATAATTACGTAAAGGCAAAAAGGAAAATGATGGTCATAGCGCTCGCACTGGCATTTGGCCATTGGGTGCTGTCGGAAAAGTATGGCAAGGTGATTTTCGTGAATGGCTACTCGATGATGATTAGCTATGCAAAAATTAGCCTGGTACAAATGGTTCAATTTTTTTATTAAAATTAACGTATTCGCGTCGGTATGGCGGGCTGTAAGCCGCACCCGACAAGTATGGCATTACGCTTACGCCTGCTTATTTTTTTTCGACTATCTGAAAATACAAGCATTTTTGTGGAACAAATCGTTCAACACTCGTTATTTATCCGACACGTTCGATTAACGCCCACGCGTTTGGGCTGCCAGTGCGAGCGCTATGACCATCATTTTCCTTTTTGCCTTTACGTAATTATACCCCTGTAAAACCGCCATACTGGCACAAATCACCAAGAATTTTGTGTCACTATCTCCAGGCCTATAATCCCAATGATATTTTATTGGTAGTTTTACTTTAATATCCTTATAAATACTAATTTAAATTATGTATAGGAATAGACGTTTCGATTATTATGTAATTATGGTGGCCCGACGAAAAGTTTCGTTCAGCTGCGCGCAAAGTTATCGTGCGCGGAGTCTACCTAATTTGAATTACAAAATCTGTCAAAGTTGCATATTATTTATTTCTCATAAAAACGCAGGTAAAATAACTCGAACGAACTATACTATCGATAGTAAAAGATACATCACTAGCACACGCACACATTGACAGATCAAAAATCGTCACGCATTTTCGGGTTGTCAGGTGATCTATACGTCAGTATATTCTAGGTATATCTATGGATCAAAGGGTATCCTTACTAGTTACTCCCTTCAAGAATCAAGAGTGAAAGAGAAAGGTATATTTTTGCTTCTTCGCTATTTACTCTGATAAGTCAATTTCTTGAAATACAGAGAGTAGCTTATTGACTCAAGTTTAAACCACAACTCAATCATGGCTCAAACAAGCTTGATTAATTTCGTTGATGGCAACACAGTGTCGGTAGTCGGTACCAATCACGTACCAATCATCATGAGCCAACCTTGCACTTATTAGTTCTATTACGATATTGATATCTTTGTTATAAAAACTTTATTTTAAAATTATTTTAAAATACCTACTACTTAACTTACTTTTGTAAACAAAAGGCAGAGTACCTAAACTATAGGTACTATCAAAGAAGTTGATACCTAGGCAGATGGGATTGGGGACCTAGTTTGGTCGCGTTACGTCAAACCCAGACGAGTGACGACAGATCCAACCAAATGACTTTGGTCTGTCAACTGCCTAGGAATCAATTTCTTCGATGGTACATTACATTTTCCAATTGTTAAATTTTATGAGACGGAATAGACCGTTCTCCTACGACCTACGTGGAGTTTCTAAATAAAACACAATTTCTCAGTCATATTTATTACATGATCACTAATATTCATTACAATCATTATCCTCCACTTAGCTGCATGCTGACTGAACGGGTATACAGGTTGGTCGCATTATAGCTCACCATAGCTTAAAGCTGATTTTCACTTGATACCTCATTCGCGGTAGTACCTCTAGACTACTAGTCTGGTTGCCGGAAAAATTGAAATTTAGAAAAGGACCAGTGTTACTTGTCCTTTTCATTCAAGCACGAATAAAAGTTATTTTCTAAATAAGTGAAGAAACAAGAAGCGTTAGGCCTTTTCCAAAAGTTCTATCTCTCCTGCGACCGGACTTTAGCGAGTGATATCCGCCAAGTGAGCGATAATGGTCACACGGCGATATAATCGCGACCCTACTCGCTCAGTCAGCATCCGTGTACGACACTCCAAAATATATCACTTAAACTAAACATCGAGCTGACTTGACTGACATCACGGAAACGGTTGACAAATCAATACAGTGGTATTGGAAGACACCGACGGAGCTAGACGTCCTGCGCACAGAATTACAACCTCGTCCGCGGCCCTCGCCGGCAACAGGCGCGGGCCGCGTCGTTATAATAAACAGAAACAATCTCCTCCACCTCCGGACTCGATTCCCTCTCTGCACCATTCAAAATATTCAATATAAAAATAAACGTATCTGAAATTTTATAGTCATTTCGAGAAACGCAGGATTATGTACAATTTTTGATTTCACGATTTCGAAACTCGTAGACTGTTATCTGTTTCGTGACCCTAGGAGACTAGTAAGAAATGCAAGTTTTTATATTTTTGTACATTTGTCGCTTATCAATAGAATAACATCTACTTAAAATATTTAAAAACTCTGAATGACGTCTTAACATAGATATGGTAATGAGAGTTTAAACATGTCATCACATAACAATGGCATCCATGATGAAGCGCACTCGTTCTTTCTTTCTTCCCCACTCATACATCCGTGGCAAATCGATTGCGATAGTACATAATATTTGGAAATTCATAATCATCGTGTAAAATATTCGAAATTTACAAATATATAGGTATAAAATGTTTATATATGGAAATAACTATTATAAAACTTTGTCAAATTAAGTAGCCACGTTGGGGCCGTGGCGCACGTTCGAGGCATGCTTTCGTCGCCCACTATTTGAATTCTGATTATAGAATCTAGCGCATGCAAAATAAAGTCTAGTGTTTTACGAGTAATGTTTTCTTGCAGTTTTGTAAAAAGTTGGCATTGTTGGTGTATGCCATATGGTATATTTCATAATAATCAGAAATCAAATTGTGAACGACGATGATTTCTGCCGACCGTGCGCATTAGGGCCTGTCCACATTGCTAATTTTAACTCCGCGTTTTTTTTCGCAATTCTGTAACACATTGAATGTTTTAGGAGTATCCGCACTGCGGATGAAAAAATTCACGCGAATAAATATTACGCGGCTCAAATTCGCAGTGCGGACAGGCCCTTACAACGCGAGGGTATAATATTACAGTTGTTAAACACAGTAGAGTTATTAAACATTATAAATTCGGCCATGAGGAAGATTTAAGATATTGCGTTACTGTGCAAGTTATATACCATCTATTCAATATTTGGCTTGTATATTCCCTTTTACTGTTAACGTTAAAGCCTATGAACTATAGTAGTGACTGCTTACATTTTGAACTGAGACTTACGAATTATATTGTCGTATTTGACTGCCAGCCACAATTATCTTAGGACTCTTGAGGGTGCGGCAATGTTTAAACTATGAAGTATAGAAAATGAAGCAAGCCTGTACTATGCTACGTATAGTCACTAATACAAAAATACGCGACAAATCGCCAAAATACTATACACATTGAGTTTTTAAACAAGCATATTATATGCGAGCTAATGTTCATCATTCGTTCGCACAATATTGACACATTGTGCATATTTTGACGAAAATAATAAATCCATAGTTATTTGAATACTCGTGACTGTACGTAGCGTTTCGTTAGGGTCACTGATCACATAAGAAGCACCAATGTGTAGGCATTCACACGAGCACACAGTATCGGGATGAGTTACATACAATAATAATATATCGACGATCCCTACGCTAAACTAAACAATTAACACGTTTTAACTTGTCAAATACACATAAAATGTTCACCGACGCCAAAAGCACGTAGGCTGACGCCAGTCGACCGCGAATAATATGAAGATTAGAAGGTGCAGTTAAGACGACTATTTATTGACATGCAATATCTTCAAAAAATTTAACCCTAAAACTTTTTACGTTTTCGTCGCCCGGATTAAGATTATGCTGGATGTAAAAAAAATTACTCGTACTCGCTCAAAGCGCGAAAGAGAAACAAACAAACGAACTCACATACGCATATGATGACGGACGTGTGGACGGTCGACAGGAGCTCGCGGGCGGGGGGGCTGAGCGGGGCGTGGCGGGGGGAGAGCTGGGGCGGGAGGGGCAGGGCTAGCGGACACGGGAGCCGGACGGGCGGGAGGCGCGGGTAGTCCGGCGAGGACAGCCGGGGCGTTCCCGGCCGCGGCGGTTTCTGCGCCTCCGGCCGCGAGTAGCGGGCCAGGAGGAACTGGTCGGGCGGGGACGGTTGGCGCGATTTTGGCGACCAGCGGGGCGTTTCGGATGAATGGGACGTATCGGTCGGGTAGTAGGTAGGCGGGGATGATCGTGAAAGCTGTGGCCACGAGCCTATCGACCGTATGGGCGACGGAGGTATCGAATGTGGCGATAGGCGTGGCCTACGTGGCGCTGGGAGGGGTGACGCCCGCTAGATCTGCGTGGAGAAGCGCGGGCGAGGCAGCTCGTACACGTCGCCGTGCACGGAGCGGGCGAGCGCCTTGATGCTCGCCGCTATGTCCTGAGTCTCCTCCTTCAATAAAAAAGATTATAATGAGCATTTTGAATCATAGGCAGGACTTCCCAAACTTATTTGCACTGCGACGCTCTTTGAGACTAAGCCATTTGGCAGGTAGGTAATTGACTTATGTGGGAAATCTGTTTGCTTTTCATGTTCCTAGCTTATGAAAAAGGGTTTCCAGTTTGGTATTATTTGCTGCTCGCATTTCTGTTTCTACATTTATTTTTGACCTGTGCTAGTTTTCTATTTACTACTCTAGTAACTATAGGTCTACCAGAATCTGATGGCAAAAGTGAGAAAATAAATTGACTCTAGTCTCTAGCAATACCGGGGTAATATAAGAATAAAACATTTTCATCCTCCTTTATTCCTTTAGCGGCTTATTTTGTGTGTGAAACATACAAATATAAAAAAATTGCCAACGATCAAGGATATTTTTAGAAAATCTGCTGTCAAAAATTGCCATCAGATTCTGGTAGACCTATAATACCTTGGACCATCTTGCGTCACAGTTTGGGAAACCCTGCTATACGAGATCAACATCAATATTTTAGAGATGTTATATTGTGAAGTAGGCAATCAAATAAAAGTATGTACCATAAACTTAATATATCTAGCGGAATTCCGCTATGTATATTAACTTTTTGGTATGTACTATCAGAGAAGTTGATTCCTATGCAGATCGGGGACCTACGTAGTTTGGTTGCGTTACGTCAAACCCAGCCGACAGATCACAACATTGAATTGGTCGAATATGTCATATTCGACCAAATAACGTTGGTCTGTCAATTGCATACTTATAAAATATACTTTCTAAGTTTATGGTCAATTGCATAGGAATCAACTTCCTCGTTGGTACCAACCACCATCGTAGTTGATTCATAGGCAGTTGACGGACCTACGTCATTTGGTCGAATTATGTCAACATGTAATTCATGTTCATGTTTCATTCATGTTGTCACTTGTCATTGTGTCGATTGAGATTGACGTAACTCGACCAAAATACGTAGATCCGCCATCTGCCTATGAATCAACTTCTCTAATCTCTGATAGTAGATTGTACAGTTTCTATTAACGGCCGTTCCCAATATTCAATCTATCTCTGGTTTGACATACGACCGACCGCAGCTAACATTAAATTGATCTATATTCAATACTTTATTATTAATCTATACTAATTTTATTAATCTATACTAATTATTAATCTATACTAATATTATAAATGCGAAAGTATCTCTGTCTGTCTGTCTCGCTTTCACGCCAAAACTACTGAACCGCTTGTAATGAAATTTTGTACACCGATAGTCTAAAGTCTGAGAAAGGACATAGGCTACTTTTTAACTGGACAAAGGGGTTGTAAGGGGGTGGAAATTCGTAAATTTGTTCAAATTAAGTTAGTTCCAGAAATCCATAATAGATGGCGCTGTGCGTCTCTTACATCGCGCTATTGCTTACACAAACGTCTTTCTATAAGAGGTGGTATCATTTTATATTAAGTTTTCGATTGTTATTATGACCTCTTTTACGTTATTAATAACGTTATTTAAATAACTCAGTACTTTATCTATGCAGTGAGGTAACCTTAAACCTATCAATGATAAATAGTTTATGGCAAAAGTTGTGTAATTGGGGGGCTAAATATACTTTAAAATTTGGCAAAAATAAAGTTTAATTTTAAAAAATGAAATAAGTTATGTGCACACCAACCAAAACACCCAAGAACAGCTGTGCAAGCTGTTTTTGGGTGTTTTGGTTTAAGGGGTACAAGGGTTTTTTTATAAAAGCTTTTGACACTAATTTTGTTGACATCGCGCACTATAAACTGAAGTCCACGCGGACGAAGTCGCGGGCTACAGCTAGTAAAATATATTATGTCTCTAATATCTAATGAGAGCTATTCCTATCTCTAGTAGGGCAAAACCAGAGATAGATCAAATATTGGGAACGGCCGTAAGTGTATCACCTATTTGCTATCTGCCTTTGCTTGCTAAAGAACACTTACATAGTCATCATAGTCCCTGACAGACGGGCGCTGGTTGGGGAAGGTGGGCATGGAGATGGGCATGGAGTGCGCCACGTCGCCGCGCGCGCCGCCGCCGCCGCCGCGTGCCCGCTCGATGTGAATACCCTCGTCGTTGCTGCCGTCTGAAATTTACGATGATGATTATTTATTTTTTCAGAACGTCTAAGGCTTCTTACTGACGAACGGCACGCGTCTACGGCTGCCCACGACGGGTTGACGGCTACCGTCGACAAGTGCCGTTCGTCTGTAAAAAGCCTGAAATAAAATAAAACAAAAGCATAACAGACAATCAACTTGACATAATATTATATCTAATCAGTAATCAACAATGATATTCTACTAAATACAGATCTGTTACGTTCATACTATTTTCCGGCTTAAATTGCTTCCGAACAATTTTCAAATTCAATTGTCAAATTTGACAGATAAGTGAAACAAAAGATACGAAATGCCATTTACATAAAAGAGACAGACCAAATAAAAGACGAGCCAATTGGCCCGTATTTGAGGCTTCACAACGCGCGCGGTAGTAACATATCTGCTTTGAGTTTTTTTTTATATAATATCATTGGTAATCAATAATAAATAATGACTGCCATTACAAAATTTTATGGCCAACCAATGCCCTTAATTAACACTGGCAATGGCAAGTCAAGAAAGTACTCCGTTTCAATATAGTTTGATGTAAACATAAAAATGAAACTCGAACAATTTATATGATATCGAACGTACCGTAACTTCTTGGTGGAAATTCATGTTTCACAGTAATAACTTACACTCTTTCCACTTTTATTAATTTATTTTATTGCAATTTTGTTTTACACGACCGGTTTCGAAAATTGCAATAAAATAAATTAATAAAAGTGGAAAAAGTGTATAAAAAGTGTAAGTTATTACTGCGAACAATTTACTACACAGTTGTATTCTTCTTCTTCTTCTTCTTTTTATTATGGCGGCCCACAGTTGTATTATTGTGCTATTGCTAAATATATGACATTTGAATTGTCATCGTATTTATAGATATGCATTCATCGAACATTGAAATCGGTTTGAGTGTGATGAGGTAGCAGACCACGAGAGAATGTTATAACTAGGGCCCGGATTTATATTATGTAAATACATATTTTTGTTTTGCGTGATTTTCGGCCTAGAACGTGTTTTTTACACGAATTATCATGTTTAGACTGTAAAAAACTAAGTTTTATTTTCCATATTTTTGGGTTTTTCAAAGATAAGCCCATATTTTGCAAGAAAATGTCACAATCGTCCATATTTTCACAAAAATACAAAAAAAAAATACGTTGGCGCCACCATGCGGCTGCGTATTTCGTTCCTCTCACGCTTTATCGTCGTATTAATTGTTTCCAAAAATGATTATTCCTTCAGGATTCAAGCCCCATAAGAGCACTGGTGATCGCGACAACAATAGAATACAATAACATTTCCAAGAATCCGCGATCGAAGGATTAATAAAGAAATAGAAAATAAAGTTTCAGATGCAAAAGGTCCTGCTGCTGACGTGGCTAAACAAAAAATATCGGCCAAGTGCGAGTCGGACTCGCTATAGAAGTCTAGCTATAGCGGTTCTTGAGTTACAGCCTGGTGACAGACAGACGGACAGACATCGAAGTCTTAGTAATAGGGTCCCCAGGGGCGTGCACAAGATTTTGACACTGGTAATGCAGCGATATCGGTTCAGTAGTTTTGGTGTGAAAGCAAAACAGACAGACAAACGGACAAAAAGATATATTTTCGCATAAATTAATATATACATTGAAAACTTAACTTTCGCATAAAATAATAATAATAGTCTGGGTCCCGTTTTTACCCTTTGGGTACGGAACCCTGAAACTGAAGTATGTTTCGGTCTTCGGGTAAAATAAAGGATTAAAGTACGTAACACACAAAGAAAAACAAAATTCTGTACCGATTATTAGGGTTCCGTACCCAAAGGGTAAAAACGGGACCCTTAGTTATTTACACTGTGCTATTACTAAGACTTTGATGTCTGTCTGTCTGTCCGTCTGTCTGTCACCAGGCTGTATCTCAAGAACGGCATTAGCTAGACTTCTGAAATTTTCACAGAATGTGTATATCTATTGCCGCTATAACAACAAATACAAACAAAATAAAATTAATAATTAAGGGTGGCTCCATGGTGGCTCCCATACAACAAACGTAATTTTTTTGCTATTTTTCGCTCGACATCAATAATGGCTACAGCTAGACACTTGAAATTGTTACAAAATCCTTAAATAAACCAATATAATTCAATTGTATTTTAATAATTGATAAAAAATTTGAATAAAATAAATATTTAAGGGTTACCTACACTAAAACAATGTTAAATTATTGTAATTTTATAGTCCATATTTTTCCATATTTCTGTTTTATAGTCCATATTTTTCCATATTTTCGATTTTTTAGTCCATATTTTAAGTACATATTTTGGATTTTTAATACATATTTTTCCGGGCCATAGTTATAACCTACTCCTTTTTGAAAGGCGGATAAGTCTTACCATCTGAATCATAATCATCTTGATCAGAGACCATGTTGTTACGGGAGTCAGTGCCTTCTAAATCAAATATATCCTCTGCATCTAAGGAATCTTCCTCATGAGGTATAGGAGGATTTGCCTGAAATAATGTTAAAACATTGATACCATGTATTGGCTCTAACATTTAACACCGAAACAATAAAAATATGAAGGTAATATGTAACAAACATCTATGACTCATATATTTTGTTTACATAAAGAATTTACGGATTGTTTCATTTATGAAAACAATATGTACATAATATGAAGATATACTAAACAGTATGATTTACAAATTAATTGCTATTTAAATTAATTTCAGTATAGTTCTTGCAATCTAGGAGTGCGCGTCGCCCTTAGTTGTGTGAGTGACCATATCTATACACGCGTACATGGCTCACTCGCTACTGACTGCTCCGTCGGGTACGCACACTAACGAAAATGTCTATTCACATTTCCTACTACAAATAAAGGCGACGCGCACTCGTAGATTGCAAGAACTATACAACAATAAAACAATGTGTATACCCGAATTTGTGGAATTTTTCTGGAATCTTTAATAGAAGACAGTCTCCTTCTTTGAATTGAGTTAAGAAGTGTAGGAGGGCCGTTGTCCAGATTTGAATAGTTTGTCCAATTGTCATTATCAACATTACTATTTGATCTGCTTAAAATACTGTCAAAGAAACAAAATAGCATCAAAAACTCTTAATACTACTAGTGAGGGAGCCCTAGAAGATATTTTTTTTGATTAGGTACTAACAAGCTAATTTTTTGTGAGTAGCTTGTTTGTCTTATCAAAATTAAGCTACTTACAAAATTATCTAGTTAACTTAATAAAAAAAAATGTTCTAGGGCTCCATGACTATACTTAATGGTTTTTAAATAATTTTATCTTGGGCCGTATACACCATAATAATTATTAGCTAAACACTTTAAATAATATTCAATAAAACATTCAATAATGATTTCTTAAGTTTTCGCGAGTATCACTCATGATATTATAAGTTTAAACACTTACGGATTTTGTTGCGGAGCACTTATATTAATCCCGAGTCGACGTTTCGGCTGCTTTACAGCAGCCGTGGTCACGGATGGACTGAGGTGACAGGTGTCCAAGCACAAATCTATGACACGTCGGCTTCAAGACACTGTGAGTTTGTTCTGCGTAGATCGGAACGCAAACAAAAATTGATGAATCGTCGGGTAGTTGAATAACTTCAAGAAATTGGACACCTGTCACCTCAGTCCACCCGTGACCAAGACCAAGTCCTCCACGACAAAATCCGTATGTGTTTAAACTTATAATATCATAATAGCTTCAACATAATGTCTGTATGTCCCAAACATTACTACCTAGATATGTACACTTACCTAGATAAAATTTTGTGATCCCTGTGTGCCCTCTCTCTGTAAGCTTCATACTCTGCTAGCTTTTGTTCTCTAAATTGATTTACTGCTTCTTCTATCTCATCTAGATGTGTCTTTAATGTTTGGTTTAGCTGCTTCTTAAGAGTTCCTATCAACTGTGTAGAAGGTTGAGTGCCATTTCTATCGGTGAACTGATGGTTGTTTGTATCAATGTTTTCTTTCATTTCAACATCATTTGTTATTTCTGGCACTAGCAAATTAAATACTGGAGAGAAGTTACTTGATTTCTTCAGATTGTTTATTTCCTGTTCTGTAGTCTGTAAATTAAATTAAAAGTTGAAATTTAATAAAGTTGAATCAATAATGTGTTAGAGCTTGTCTAATTTGAAATGACGCGCCCCACCACAACACTAGTTGATTATCTATTAAGTATATAATATAAATCTCCTGTCACAATTTTTGTCCACGATGGATTCCTAAAGTACTTAACCGATTTTAATGTTTTCTTTTTTTAAATGTGTGCTTTTTTCCAACTTGAGAGATAGGATAGCTTAAATCTTTAATTATAGTCGCAATTTTATTTTATTGCAAATTATTTGCCTTAGATAAAGAGTGTCCATTGTTTATGCAACGCGACCATTGCCAAATACGGGCGATATACTTTATAAAATATGGCAAAGAAACGTTTGCCGGGACAGCTAGTAGTATTATATTTTTTTTCAATCTTGTACTCTGCTATCAACGTCGTCATAATCAGATGTTAAGTTGATTCTAGTTATTATTAAGGTTTACATATTTTTATTCCATCTTACTTATAAAATATAAATATTGGAGTTGAAGCGTTAATATAAAAATTTAGTTATATGTATATTAACTTGAAAAACTAATAAAAACAAAAATTAAAAATAAAGTAAATTTAATTGAGAATAAATTAAGTGATTGACTTACTTGCATAGATTTTTTTATAAGAATTACATTTTTTTCTTGAAAGATTGCATGAGTTGTCTGTCCACAAGCGAGACACGACTGCAAGTTGAAGCGACCAATCAAAGTATTGCCAATAAGTGCTGCTTGAACTACATGGCATTTTAGCATGGTAGCAAGACATGATGTCAATTTCTGAAAACAATAATGTAACTTATATTATATATTAATATAACTAGATCACAATAACTGTACCACTCAATACTGTTTATTATTATGATATTTCGTGTGATGCTGGAAATAAAAGTATTCTTATTCTTAATTTAGTATAATGACAATGATGTATGTTTCGGTTCAAGCATTATTATTTCTGGATTACAATGGGGTCAAATGCATTATTACAGAAGTTGGCAATTATTATTTCTAATTTATTTCAATAAATTATCATATAAATAATGATTATATGTACACGGCTTTGTGAATCTAATTTTAAATAAAATATAGAAGAAATTAACATTCTAATTATAGTTGATTTCTTTTTTTATTAAAATTTTTGACAAGCCTTAAGGCACTTGGCATCTATGCCAGCCTCATAGTATTATTCAAAATTAAACTATGCTAAGTTTAAAAATTAAACTATGTGACCCTTCATTGACAACAAATAGAACTTGATTTATGGGCCTTGTGCAAAAGAGGCGACAACAAAATAATATTAATTTGCCCCCTTAACAAATTTCCTGGGAACAACTGGCTTCTGAGATCACGATTTTGTCCACAATCCACCAACAAGTGCATTAAGTCTTCTGTAACCCCACAGTAAATACAATGACCCCTTCTTTCCTATCATATAAATAAACTTGTTGATTGTAACGTGTCCTGATCGCATCCTCATAGCCGCAACCAAGCTAGTCTTAGAAATATTAGCACCCTGAAACCATGGGCTCAGACAAAGGTTTACAATTCAATGTCCTGTACCAGATACCTTTGGAGGAAGAAAAATCAATAAAAAATTTCCTCCACCTATCAATACAAAGGTTGGTTTCATATAATTGTTTTACTACTACTTGACACTGGGAGGAGCATCAACAAAAAATAAATAAACAAAATGTACCATTGAGGAAATTCATTCCTAGGCAGTTGACAGACCTATGTCATTTGGTCGGCTTATGTCAATTCAATGTTAGCTGTGATCGGTCAGAGGAGTTTTACATAAAGGGACCAAATTACTTAGGTCTGCCAAGTGCCATCTGCCTAGGAATCAGCTTCTCTGATAGTACATGGCATATTGATCTTAGATACGATTTGCCATAGATAGAGTAGGTAAGTTTATAAATACAAGCCGCAATAAATATGTATGTACAGTATACACAAGACGTATTTTTTTGCATTAAGGTTGGTATTTCGTTTTCCATATTATACATTGTCATAATTAATAACAACAAGTGCCTAAATGTTATTTATAGGTTATGTAATATGTTGTTTTTATAAAGCAGATATAATAAGTATGTACTGTGATACGAGAATAGCTTACCGTGATTTTATACATATAAGCTTATAATTAGCAAGTAGCCTATCAATTTAAAGACACAAGTATCCGACAAGAATAAAAACGATGAAATATTCAAGGTTAAATAGTATTTATTGATAGTACCTCACTGAAAAATAAGTCCCTTTGTTCCTCCGTAGATAACTCCAGTTTTTCTATGTCGGCAACGTCTTCTACTTTATCACATTCTACTACTATATTTAAACATTTGCAAGAGTATAGAGTCATTATAAACTCTAATTTAAAAGTAATCAAAACAATTGAATCTGCTAAGAGCGAATTAAAATTCTACCAAGTAGATCAGTGTGCTAAGTGTGAGTTTTTCCATTTGCATTCGATCGTGAGCGCGTTTTGCGTTTACTTGGAATTTGTATGAGATTAGTACAGCGCCACCTAGTTGTGAACGCGAGAAACAAAATATGGTAGTGCGAGTTTTTACGTACAAGTTTAACGAATACGAGGATTGTTTACGCGATCGTAGGTGAGAGCGTTAGAGCCTGTGATTGGTGGGTTCAAGTATTGGGCTAGTGCGAGTTGCATTTTTGACATTTCGATTCACTAACTTCGGAGTTTATTTCGAATATACCGTAGTAAAGTTATCACTTGTGTTTTTCATAGTGAAATCGTGGAGATAGAAGAATGTTTTCACAGTTAATATATTACTTATATCAAAAACTAGCATAATATCATGGCCGATCCCTCCTTTTTCGCCTGGAGAATGTTTGCAGCTGCGGAGGCAGACGATAGCCGTAATTATACCGCTTGGAGCAATGCAAACTCTCGTGCATCATTCAATGCACTAGACCTCTCAGAGAAACAATTCCATGATCGCTATCGCATTACTAAACAAAATATGTTGAAGTGGTTGTGCAGAGAGCTAGGTGTTAAACAAATTTGAAATCTTCCCAACGGGTTGGCCTAAAGGAAACGGGGCACTAGCCACTATGGGAAAAAGACAGAAAAACTTCGACGAAAAAATGCAACCAGCATCACTCCCATTGGGAAATATAATAGCAATTAATTTGAAGAAGGATACTTTTATCACCATGACAGAAACGGAGTTGCTCCTTTGTTTCAATCAACATTCAGAAAATATGTTATGTCGCCTCAGTAAAGCGGAATATCAACTTAAAGGTAACGAGAGTTTATGCAGGCAAAACAAAGCAGCTAAAAGTTGTCTATACAGTATAGCAGAGTGTGATAACATGTGGATCGACACCCACAGGATCAATACATATTTTTACTATTGTTGTGAACTGCTCGTTGAATATATTATGCTACGATGAAATAAGCTCTGCACGATTATCACAGTCAGGATTGTTTAGCGTCAAACAAGGATGCTTGATTAAGTCAAAGGACTTTTCTGTTCACTCGCACAAAGAAGACAGTAGTATGTTACACGTGAACCCTCAGGTTTCCTTTGGAGATATTGCTCCGATCAATCATCTTTTTAATATGTGGTTCTCTGAATCATCACCAGTTATAGCGAATCAGCTGAACAGAGAGAACAGCTACATGCCTTACAGAAGCAACTAGACGATTTAAGCAGAATGATCCAACATTAGAAAGCTTTTCGTATCATGACATTCATCATTATAACGCTATTTATGTCATTGCAGTGTTAATTTTGATCATTGGATCATTGTTACTATGGAAATGTAGAGCGTTGTAAGAGCAGCACCTCCAATGCAAAGGGAGGCTGAAGGAATAGAGATGACTTCTCGCGGAAATATTATAGTGATGCACCAGCAATCAAAAAGTGATCAGTGCCTTGAGAAAGTGCAAACTATTAGTGATAACGATAACAAAGTGTGTGGCCCTAGCAGGCAACAAAGTCGGGGCACTTCGCCCGTACTTCACTCTTTTGTGTCAATCGATGACAAATAATGTATTAGCATTAAGTTAGTTTAAGGACCTATTGTTTTTCACCTTGTATCACCTTCATCATCTTGCGGCTCGGGAGCATGTACGAGCTAGCATGTACATTGCTGATCCTACATAATTATTTTCCCGGAGTCCCGGCAAGTGCATACTCTCGGGCAGATCGCAACAAGCCGTCATCAATCGCACACTCATTTTTAGCATTAACATACAGTCAATATATTATCATTTTATATTATCAAGGAATTTTAATTTAATAATCAATCTATCATATCACAAAAAGGGTGTAGTCGAATAAGCAGCTCCTACACACCCCTTTTTACTATACCAATCGATAGGGGGCGCCAAGGGGAGCAAAAAAGCTTGGATAAACTTTTCTCAAAAATCAACCTCTGTCAAATGACAGGCCGAAATGTATGTAATGTATGTGCCCAAAAAGGAGGAGGTTATACATTTGTCGGGACTTGATTTATTTCTGTTGCCAGGACTGGAGGTTATACAAAAAATCTTCTGTTAACACAACATAATAATTAAGCCTTCGGCTTAGGAATTTCACTCTAGGGATTGACAAACTACTACAAAAGAAAGTCGACGGAGCCCCGCCACGCGGGGCTACTATTTCTGGGTGGTTCACAAAAAATAACCAACCAAGCAAACACAAAAAATAACCAACCACCAAGCTACGCTCCCGCCTTAGCCATCTAACCTAACCCAACCATGTCGTATTGGGCAAAATTGCTATTAATTACTGTTACTATACAGTAGGGAATTTTGATTAGTTTTATCTAAATGGGGAGGGGGGGGGGATGTCCGGGGGTGGAAGTGGCATAGGGAGGTTTTTCTCACCCAAAATATCCTTCCTCAACCCATATGATCACCAAAACAATTGGGGTAGGTTTGTGAACCGTAGCCCTAACGAGGTTTGTATATCGGCCTCTATCTAGCCGGGGGTTGATTTTTGAGAATAGTTTGTCTGAGCTTTTTTGCTCCCCTTGACACCCCCTATTGATTGGTATAGTAAAAAGGGGTGGTCATAGGGGGTTGAATTTTTTCGTCAAAATTTGTCTAAGTATTTTCGCCATACTAACCAGGGCCACATTTCGGCCTGTCATTTGACAGGGGTTGATTTTTGAGAAAAGTTTATCTGAGCTTTTTTGCTCCCCTTGACACCCCCTATCGATTGGTATAATAAAAAGGGGTGGTCATAGGGGGTTGAATTTTTTCGTCAAAATTTGTCTAAGTATTTTCGCCATACCTACTAACGGGCCACATTTCAGCCTGTCATTCGACAGGGTTTGATTTTTGAGAAAAGTTTATATGAGCTTTTTTGCTTCCCTTGGCGCCCCCTATCGATTGGTATATTCAAAAAGGGTGGTTATGAGAGGTTAAAATTTTGACGAAAAATTTTTCTGTCTTTTTCCCATAGTGCCCTTCCCTCCAAGTACAACCTCATATTTTTTTAAACTTACTCCTCCATAAACGAAACCATCAATTATTACAATTATTGAGAACAATAATTACTTCTCATAATATTTGAAGTGTAAAATTATAAGTAGTATCTAGTTTTAAACACGAAAGTTACATAGGTAAGTACCTAGGTACCTATTGTTATCAAGAATCAAGATAATATTTTGTTTGGTAACCCATACAACTTAAATAGACCATTCGTTTGGTTTACTTCTCTCTTAAAATAAACACTACTAAAATTAGTTGGTTAATAATTTGACGTTTCAATACTACCAACACTACGAAACAATTGCTCGTCACTCACGATGAGTAAACGCAGATCAAGTGGTTTAGCTCGATCGTAACTCACACTCGCCTAATCTTGACAGTCGATGAGTTAGGAGTTTATTCGGATAAACCGAAGTAAAATCATTCGGACTTTTCACATGAAACTCGCACTCGGCACACAGTGGTTAGACGCGTTTGTTATTTATGTAAACTCGTGTACAAATACATATTTAGCTAGATACACATGTTAACACACCGCTTATGTACAACAAAAAGTATTTAACGATTTTTCAATATCAGGGCGATGTAACTCTTAAGGTAAGTACAAAAAGTATGAAGTAGCATAGCAACTACTTTTGACATACTGCTTTTTTCTTGGAAAATAGAATGTTATTTGTCTCCTTCACGCAACCTATTTTTTTCATGAGATAGAAAAGGTAGAATGCAACCAAAATCGCATGTTTATTTTCACGTTCCTTTTCATGGATTTTTATTCATGTTAAACCACAGCTGATTGAATTAATTGGTTTATCTAGATTCTAGAGATAAAAGTAATACCTTTTTGTAAAAAAATAATATCCTAATTTCTAAATAAGAAGCTATAAAATCAACTTCTTTTCTTCAAATCTTTTAAAATGCAATGTGGCTGACAGTCAGCTGTTTATTTTTGAATTTTTTTTTTTTTTTTTTTCAATTTATTCTTGACTATGGATACAGGTCCTTCAGTCGAATACATTATAACAGTATAATGAACTTACATTAGAATACAATTACATTAAATAACAAAAAGAAAACCTACAAACTTTAAAAAAGACACAAGTTACAACCAATCAACATTTTACATTTCATAAAGACATATCACTTATGTACTTATTTAAAACTTAAAAGCTTAAAAAAACAAAACCATTGATATTGTCACATGTCATCTCTAAAAAAAAGAAATACAAAACACAAACATAACCTAAAAAACCTAAATATTTTGTACAGTATTTACAATATATTTGAAAATAGAGTCAAAGTAAACAGAATTTGCTAATAGGTCTTGACTGTGGCGGGGGACACTTAAAGAGTTCTCTTGAGCAATTTCCTTAATATTATTATCAAATATGGATCTTTGTATGGCAAAGACTGGACACTTAAAAAGCACATGATCTATGTCTGCATTTTCTTCTGAACAATGAGAACAGGTACTATTGTCTATTACATTTATTCTCCTAAGATGTGATGGGACCAGGCAATGACCAAAGCGCAAACGATTAATTGTTGTGATTAATTTCCTGTTTACATAAACTATCTTGTTGTACCATGGTATCGTCGGTAAGTCTTTTTGAATTTCCGCGTACCATTTTCCTTTAGTTTCTATTATCTTCGTCCAATAGTCTTTCCATAAACTTTTAATTGAACTTTTAATTTGTGGGTATATATCAGTAAATGGTACCTTAACACTTTCTGAAAGGTCTACATTGTGTTCCCTACGGGTCACCTGGTCTACAATTTCATTGCCTAATATGCCACTGTGGGAGGGAACCCAAACTAGTTCTATTTTCTTTTCCACCAATTTTGTTAACATATATCTAATTCTAAATATAATATAATTTTGTTTAAAAGACATACTTTGGTTACTTAAACTATATAACACACTTTTAGAATCAGTAATTATTAAAATATTTACATTATTTACATCAGTAAAAACATATTTTAAAGCTGCTAATATAGCCCAGGCCTCTGCTGTAAAAATACTGCAACTTTGTGGCATTTTAAAACATTTACTTAACTTACATTGTGGGTCATAGTATGCAGCTTTAACTTCCTCACTTTTAGAACCATCTGTATATATTGTGTAAAAATCCCTTTTATCCTGTAGAAATTGTGAAAAGTCAAATTTATTTGTAACAGAATCTAAATGACACTTAATATTAAAAATTGTAGTCTCATATGGATATTGATAAATTGGCCATTTGTTACTAGTGTACATATTTTTAGAATAATTTTTTGTTAATAACATAATTCTTGGTATTTCAGGTAAAGAAGCAGAAATGAGATCATTAGATGTGATAGTTGGTAAAGCTGACTGTACAATTTCTATAGGATGCAACAATTTATTCACTAGAAAATTGTTATTACAGGATAACTCTTTAAGACAAAATCTCTCAGCCAATTGTAAACGGCGCAGAGACAATGGAGGTATACAATTTTCAATTTCCATAGACACGATAGGGGTGCTACGCATGGCACCACTTATTATTCTTAAACCTATATTCTGTACAACATCTAATTTCCTTAGTAATGTTATATTTGCATTCATGTAAGCTAATGAACTATAATCAAAATGACTTCTGACTATGCTTTTGTACAACATATTAAGAGTTTTTGGGTCTGAACCCCAAAATGTTCCTGCCAAACTTCTCATTACATTTATGCTTCTCATAGCATTCTGACATACATAGTTAATGTGTTTATCAAATTTAAGTTTATTATCTACAATAACTCCTAAGAATTTGTGGTGATTCACAATGGGAATTCTGTTGTTATTATAAATTATATTTACAGAATGTGCAGGTACATCTTTACTAAATATTAGCACTGAACTTTTCTCTGAACTTATTTCTAATTTTAAAATATTCTTATAATAATTTTGTAATTGAGCTAAAGCTCTATTTATAAGATCGATAGCCATATTTAAGTTTTTATTTACACTGTACAAAAGCAAGTCATCAGCAAATTGCAATACTTTTACTCCAAGAATATTTACAAATTTAAGGATTTGAGATGTATAAAAATTGTAAAATGATGGCGATGTCGTAGCCCCTTGCATTGTGCCTTTATTGGCCGTCTTAGGCCCATGCAATTTATTATTGAATTTTACATAAACTTTTCTGTTACTTAAAAATTTATGAATCCATTTTAAAGTTTTCACCGGAAATCCCAGTTCCTGTAAAACTTTAATTAACACTTCAATGTTAACACTATCAAAGGCAGCTTTTACATCTAAAAATACACAAACAACACTGCAGTGACTAAGTTTTGCCTTTTTTAAATCTTGTATAAATGATACAAAGCTTCCAGAACAACTTTTTCCTTTCCTAAATCCAAACTGAATATCCGGTAAAATGTTTTGTGATTCAGCAAAATAATCTAATCTCATTTTTAACATGTTTTCAAAAAGCTTACCTAAACATGATGATAGGGAAATTGGCCTGTAGGAAGATGGGTTACTAGCTGGTTTATTTGGTTTTAAAATAGGAATGACACATTGAGTTTTCCATGACTCCGGTATGACTAAACCATCCCATAACCTATTATAAATCTTCAAAAGAATTTCTATTGCATTAGGGTGTAGTTTTTTAATTAAAATATATGGTATACTATCCAAGCCTGGCGTTGTGTCTTTTCTACTTTTTAAAGATATGTACAACTCGCTCAGTGTAAATGACTTATTGAGAAACGAATTACTTTCATCTTCAACGGCTTGATCATAAATAGTCTTTAAATTGCTTTCATTTACTTGAGACTGATCTGAAATTTTATTTAAAAAGGATGGTACCCAATCATCATTTAAAAACCTATCATGGGAAGTACCTATTCTCTTGAATCTTTTAATATATCCCCATATTCTAGAGACTGGTGTCATTCTATTAAAACTACTACACAGATCTTGCCATGATTTAACCCTTTCATCCTTTAATAACCTTTTCTTTTGAGCATCAAATTTTTTATAAGTAATAAAGTTATCAATGCTGGGCAAAGCTCTATAATTTTTTAAAGCTTCCTTGGACTTTCGAACTGCATCTTCACATTTTTGGTTCCACCAAGGAGCTGGTTTTCTCAGTGTCTTCGAAACTGGCTTTGGATTTTGTTTTGGTACTGTTATTGATCTTAAATTACATAAAATACTGACAAAACTATTGTATAACTGAAGTGGTTCTAAATTATTATTATCTACATTTAATTCTGAAAAAGATGTCTCTGATAACTTAAAATATTTATTCCAATCTGTTTTACTATAAATATATTTTTCTTCCACAGGACGAACTTCATATATTGAGGGCTGTACATTAATAGTTACCTGAGTTGGATAGTGGTAGCTGCCCATTGGATCACTGTGGACAAGCCATTCGCAAAGAGGAGCTAAAGAAGGACTAACAAGAGCTAAATCAATTGCAGATGGATTTCTATTTGGTGCCTGAACTGTTGTGACACTGCCATCGTTCAATATGCACATGTCAAATTCATCTATGATGTTAAACACACTGTTACCTCTGTTATTGTTCGAGTGGCATCCGAATAAAATGTGGTGTGCGTTAAAGTCTCCCATGATGAGACATGGTTTAGGAGTTTCAAGTAATACTTTTTTTAATTTATTTGTATCAAACCTGTTATTAGGTGGGCAGTACACACATAAAATGTGTATTGTTCCTATTGTAGTTTCTAATGATATACAAATATTTTGAATACTTTCATAAAAAGTTGTATTTACAATTTTATATTTGAGGTTTTGTTTAATGAGTATACCTACTCCATTATGTGAATTTAATGAATCCTTACGTATGAAATTATAAGGTGTAAAATCTGGAATCATACTTGAACTCTTAAGCCATGTTTCATTTAACAGACATATGTCTATATTATGATCAAAAAGAAATGTTTTTAATAAGACTCTTTTATTCTGCAAGCTTTGTATATTAAATTGTGCTATATTTAAATATGTATCCATTATGTGATTAAATTAGATAGTAATATATCTTTAATTCTTTTATTTGTGACTGGAGTATTGTTATTACCGAGGATTACAAGAGACTTAACTAAGGCATTCATTATAATGTCATTGTTCAAAATTTGTTCTACATCGAAATTTGTTTTGGTGTTACCAACAGTATTTACATTGATAGGTTTAGAAATTGCTGGAAAAGATTTAGGGTCAGTGAGCAACGGAACACTACTCACCACAGTGGCATAGCTATGGTTAAAATTCTGATATTTGGACTTCTTTTCCTGCATTTTCTTCTGTTTCACTGGACAGTCTCGTGAGATGGCCAAGTGATTTCCGCTACAGTTGAGGCATACAATTTCTTCTACATCACATTCTTTGTATGAGTGCCGTCCAGCGCATGAGGAGCACATTTGCTCTCCTCGGCAAACTTTGGCAGAGTGGTTGAACTTGAGGCATTTGAAGCATTGCAATAATGGTGGTATGTATAAATGTACTGGATACCTGAACATTTGTATGTAGGCGTATTGAGGTAAAATTGTACCAGCGAAGGTAACTGCTATTGTACCCAATGGAGTAAGTTTCCCTTCAACTTTCTTAAAAAATCTTTTGATTGAAATTACTTCTGTGTCGCATGCAATGTTTTTGTATATAGCTTCATTGGACAGATCCTTAGGCACATATTTTATAACACCAGTGATCTCCGACTGGTGGGCCGGTACAAAGGCTTTCAGTTTATTTCTTATTAGAAAATGGTCCATTTTCAGGAAGTTATTCGCTGGTGCGGGCTTTTTAAAAGTGACACCAACTTTATAAGCGTTCACTCTATGTACACCTACAATTCCCTTAACATTTTCCGTGAATAATTTTGTTAAAGCAATAGGGTTTTTGTTTCCCAATTTTTCATTGTTTATCGATTGAACATAAACGACGCAATCGCTACTATAATTCTCTGGGAATTGTCTCTTATAATTTGTTTTTGTGAACATTCTATAGTCCACAGCACTATCGTCCAATTTTCTTTTCTTAGAAGTATCTGCGGGGGCCGGACCCCCGTCGCTATCTACACTCATCTTATTTATATATTATTTATCACTATTGAAAAAGTAGTATTTACAACTAAATTACAGTAATATTACTGGAAAATAAATTTTTATAAAGCAGAGAAAATTTTGAACACCCGCTCTTTTCGACTTCCCGCCAAAAGTTCGTTTATTTTTGAAGGAGGCGAAGGATTGCCAGCTGTTCAAGTGTCAATGTCATTTGTCAAAATATTCGACATTCGTAGAAATTTGGCTTTTGTGGATGTGGAATGGGAATTGCCATAATGCAAAGTTTCTTGTGGATTTAAAATATTGTTTTATGGTTGGTTTTTTAAAAAGTACGTAAACATTTTACAGAAACAATCATTTATTTTTTGAACATAGCACCTAGTACATTTGTGTAATAGTTTTACTTTTTGTTACTCATTTGTAGGTTAGTATTAGAGACTAAAATGTCTAAAAGATCTCAGCCTGATTGGAGTCCACCGGGGTCACAGCAGGAGCGGCCTCAACTTAAGTTATACAACAGTCTCACAAGACAGAAGGAACTATTTGTATGCGAGAATGGAAACCGCATCAACTGGTACAGCTGTGGGCCGACTGTGTATGACGCGTCTCACATGGGGCACGCAAGGTGAGCCATACAATATAGAACGATGAGTGTTTTTTTATTATTTCAAAATTATGCAGTACGTGATCCTTAATTGTGCAGAATGTCTGTATGCATTAAAATATGTTTCTGTGTAAGAAACATAACATATTGTTGTATCTGTAGTTTGCTGGTAATTCGTAATGCAATAACTTACATGTATAACAGTCTTAATACATTATTTATGTCATAATTTTGTTGTATTTTAGGTCATACATCTCCTTTGATATTCTTCGGAGAGTGCTATCCACATACTTTGGCTATGACATCCTCTATGTAATGAATATTACCGACATTGATGATAAAATTATAAAGAGAGCTAGACAAAATCATCTATATGAAAATTACTTGAAAGAACCAAGAGATCTTAATGAAACTATAGATGATGCAACTTCAGTATTAGATTTCTATGAAAGTATTGTAAAACCAACAGCTGATGCTGATAAGAAAAATTTAATGCAGACAATTTTAAACAAGTAAGTAATAATTTATTGTTTAATCCTTCAGGCCTCGCGCGAGCACCGGTGATCGATCGAGAACAAAAGAATACAATGGGAATTCCTTGAACCTCCAATCAAAGGATTAAATAATATTATGTTTAAAATGTTTATCTAAAAATATTTTTATGGGAGTACTGAAGTGCTTCAAATCTAAAATGCCTTTGAAGTAAGTAAGTCAAAAATTATGAACAAAGGCAATGGATTAACTTTTAAAACAACATGTTTTCAGTGTTGCTCTAGCAGTAAAAACTTTGAAAGAGGCAGTAGAATCTAAAGATGATGAAAAAATACTAAAAGCAAAATGTGACATGCTGAAATCTGCCAAGGACCCATTATCTGAATGGTTGGACAACAAACATGGAGCCTCAGTATCAGACAACGAAATATTCACCACTTTACCTCGGTATTGGGAAAATGAGTTCCACAAAGATATGAAAGCTCTAAATGTAAGTAGCAATAAATGATAAAAATAATATTGACCCTATGGGGTTGATTAAAAACGTAATAATGCAATCACGATTGAAGTTTTAGTTATACAATGTTTATGTTGTTGTCTGATTCATTAGAAAAAAGTTGCTTAGCAGATAAATGGCAAAACATTGCATGACTATACACCACATTGACCTCTTTATAAGTAAGGCCGCGTTTCCACTGATGCGGAGCAGAGCTTCGCTAAGCTTCACCGCTGTGCCGAATTGACCAATCACCATGCTCGAAATCTTCGCTGTCATTCCGATGGAATAGCATGATTGGTCAATTCGGGCACCCCTAAGCTCCGCCCCGCTTCAGTGGAAAGACACCCTAAGAGGGTTGAAACATGATCAATACCTATTCATAAAGGTGTTGTTAATTAAATGTAATAGTTGTGATCATGATAATAATATTTTTAATGGATTATTCAAATGTGATAGACATTTTTTTTTAATTATTATCATTGCAGGTTCTACCCCCAGATGTGTTGACAAGGGTCAGTGAATATGTTCCTCAAATTGTAAAATTCATTCAGAAAATAATAGATAACGGATTGGCGTACGAGTCAAAGGGTTCAGTTTATTTTAATGTTAGTGAGTTTGATAGTAAGGATAAACATCATTATGCTCGTCTCGTGCCTGAAGCATACGGAGACACTAAGTCATTGCAAGAAGGAGAAGGTATTTTTATAATTCTATTTTATTAAATAAATCTTTTAGGGTCTACACAGATGGACTGCAATCCAACTGCAAATTGCAGTTCAAGTGCAGCTTGAATGCAGTTGACATGACTGCAATAGAACTGCAAACCAAACAGTTCACACGACTGCACGCCGACTGCAACTGAACTGCAATCCGACTGGGCGTTTGGTTTGCAGTTCTATTGCAGTCGTGTCAATTGCATTCAAACTGCACTTGAACTGCAATTTGCAGTTGGCATGCAGTTGAATTGCAGTCCGTCTGTGTAGACCCTAAGTGCTTTTTAAGCATTTAAAAATATTACTATAGGTGATCTGAGCGACGAGAAAGCTGAAAAACGATCTGCTAATGATTTTGCTCTCTGGAAGAAGAGTAAGCCTGGCGAGCCATCTTGGGACTCCCCCTGGGGTGCAGGCAGGCCTGGCTGGCACATTGAGTGCTCGGCTATGGCGTCAGATGTCTTCGGCTCTAAATTAGATATACATACTGGTGGTGTTGATCTTAAATTCCCTCACCATGATAATGAAATTGCTCAAAGTGAGGTTTGTGTTTCCTTTTTTTATATTTAATTTATTAAAAAATATTAAATTGAATACTTTTTTTAAATAAATCATCCATAATCCACTAAGCAATTTAATAATATAATATGTAAAATATTACGTTATTTCAGGCACACTATGATCAGCCTGGCTGGGTCAATTATTTCCTACACACGGGACATTTAACTATCGCCGGGTGTAAGATGTCAAAATCTCTGAAGAATTTCGTCACAATTTCGGATGCGTTGAAGCGTCACACTTCGAGACAGCTACGGATAGCATTCCTGCTGCATGGCTGGAAAGAAACATTAGATTACTCTGATAATACAATGGAAATGGCTATACAGACTGAGAAATTATTTAACGTAAGTTTTTTTATTCTTCACAAAAGTATACATATTACAAAAACAAAACTCGGTGCCACAAAAACCTGAAGGGTTTGTCCGTACACCGGTGCATCTATCTTCAAATGCTCACTATTACTGCTATAATAAAAGTAAGTCCATGTTTCTTATAAAATATATAACATGACTTATGACTTTTTTCCTTATTTTGTTGTTGAATAATATTGTAAATTACCTTTTAAAAGTGTACAAAATATTAAATAAAGCAACATCTAATTTCAAGAGGAGATGAGCATAAGATAAAACTAAATAATTATACTATAGGTTAGATCTCTAAACAGGACGCTGATAAGACTAATGAAAAAAAGAGCCATATTAGTAAGATATTTTAATATTCCCAATAATATTGTTTAATGTTTTTCAGGAGTTTTTCCTGACCGTAAAAGACGCATTGCGGAGTGGATACGACGAAGCCAGTGGAGGCAGCTGGGGTCCCGAGGAGCAGCAGTTGTCAGCTAAACTCTCAGCTACTAAGGAACAAGTCCATGCGGCTCTGTGCGGTAAATTAGCTTGACTTGTTTTCGTAATTAATATGAAGTTTAAAGTATTTCTATCTCAATTCAATGTATGCATATTGTACTCGTAACAGCGACTTTATGGTTTAGTCCTTATTATAAAATCTATATATATAAAAGAAAGTTGTGTTAGTTACGCCACTTATAACTCAAGAACGGATGAACCGATTTGGGTGAAAATTAAGGAATAGGACATAGGATACATTTTGTCCCGGAAAAATGTACGGTTACTGCACAATATACTTTTATGATTTGCGCGTAAACTATTCAATCGATTTTGATGAATTTTGGTATGGAGATACTTTGAGTCTCGGGAAAGGACAAGGGATACTATTGGTCCTGGAAAATGTACAGTTCCCGCACAATAAACTTTTATGTTTTCGATGTTTTCGCCTAAACTGTTCAGTCTATTTTTATGAAATTTGGTATGGAGATAATTTGAGTCTCGGGAAAGTACAAGGGACACTTTTTGTTCCGGAAAATGTACGGTTCCCGCACAATAAACTTTTATGATTTTCGCCTAAACTATTCAGTCTATTTTTATGAAATTTGGCATGGAGATACTTTGAGTCTCGGGAAAGGATTAGGGATATTTTTTGTCCCGGAAAATGTATGGTTCCTGCACAATAAACTTTTATGATTTTCGCTTAAACTATTTAATCTATTTTGATGAAATTTGGCATGGAGATACTAATTTCAATCTATTGTTTTCTTAATTATACCAATTCGAATAATTAAGTAATCATCATTAAGACAGGACAATGTCTGTCGGGTCAGCTAGTATATTATAATTTTTAAATTCTTAAACAACATAATACAAACATTTGTGTGTAGTATGTATGTACATTCTACACACATTTAGCATAGCATAGCAAAATGTGTACACAGTACACAGCTAATAACTACATAATATATTACAAGCTCTGTTTGTCTTTGTCGTCCGTGACATCTTCCGTCTTCACCTCTGTGCTACGCTTTCTTACAAGTAAACAACAAAACAGCAAATGAAATAGAAAATATGTTTTTTTCTAAAACTATACATAGTTAATTAGTGCTTTATTTAGAAGTTTTCTTCTGTAACAACTTTTTACTATAATAGTGATGATATTACAGACAATATCGACACGCGAGGCGTGCTAGACGCGTTGCGCGAGCTAGTGGGCGCGGCGCACGTGTACGTACGGGGCGTGGCGGCGCGCGCGTCACCGCTGCTAGCGGCCACCGCGCGGTACGTCACTGACGTGCTACATATATTCGGCGCGGTGGAGGGCCCGCGCGGCCTCATAGGGTTCCCAGTGGGGGATGGCGGCCTCGATGTGAGTTTCATCATTATATTTTTATTATCACAGCAAATTAATTGTCTAACTCTTAACTAATAAAAAAGACGGTTGGAGAGTAGTGTTTTGTGTCGAACACGAACTCGACTCGAACTCGGTTGTCTGTAAAGTCGGTTTACTGACGATAGTTGAACGTGACAACGTCATAGCCTTAAATGGAACGCCTCAGAGCGAGGTAACGCCGCATATTGCGTCATGTTTTTTTGTGCGCGCAGCCCATATCGAATTATAAGACGTTGTCACGTCAAAAATTGGTTGTCTGTAAAGTCTACGGAGTTTACGGATGGTAGTTTTACGTGACAGCTATGACAATGCGCCATTAGTTGTCATAGACTCCCCGCATGCTGTATACTGTACGAGTTAACGACTAATGAAAATGCGCCCTAACGGGACAATGACGTCATCTTTTTTGTGCATGCAGCCCGTACCAGAGTAGACAGAATTATAGAGTATGCCGACTCAGAACTGATGTTGAAATTTTTAAATTTGACGTATTATGACGAAAATCGTCGCTAGGGTTGTTGACTTGTTACCTACGAATTTAAAACTATGACATATTCGCTGGACGTGCTCCTCTTTGGTCGTATTGTTGTTTGTGTTTTGGCACATGCGATAAAAATTGTCAGAATCCAATTTTGAAATCTTTATTTGAAATATTTAAAAATAAATTATATCAGCCAGCGCGAGGCACATTCCGTTCATGATCGACGTGAAACCCGACGAATTTGACAGATATTGAAACCTGTCCGTTTCTTTGCAGTCGAACTACTGGTAGTTATGTCTATTGTGCCCGTACCATCGAGTTATTAGACGTTGTCACATCAATAGTTGCGAAATGGACATGCATTGAAATATTTTGTCAACCGATCGTCTTTTTAATGTTTTCAGACGGAGACAACGGTGATGCCGTATTTGGAGGCGCTGGCGAGGTTCAGGTCGCGCGTGCGGGAGGCGGCGCGAGGCGCGGGCGGGGCGCGCGACGTGCTCGCGCTGTGCGATGAGCTGCGGGACTGCGTGCTACCCGAGCTCGGAGTGCGGCTGGAGGACAAGCCAGGTACAACACTGATGAGAGTTGAGCTTTTGCTCATTGTGCTATCTTTTGACGTGATAACGTCTTATAATTCGATATGGGGTGCGCGCCCGAAAAACATGACAGTTCATGCGGCGTTACCTCGCTGATAGCTCTCAGCAAAGCTCACCTGGCCCGCGCTCTTTGTTTCGATTATATTACGTATTTCGATGACTTAGAGAATACTTGTGTATGAAGAAGTTTGGCTAGTTGTGACCTTTGATACATTGACCACACTCTGAATGAAAAATAAATAAACAATCTGTGAGCTTAATAGCTCACAGACTGTTTATTTTGAAGTCGGTACCAGATAGCTGAATCTTCAGTCCTCTGACAGAATATTTAAAACTTTTGGAACTGGCACCGACTTCAAAATGATGAAGATTGAGTACAGAAATAGTTGAGGTTTAGCCGAATTCGGAAAAAGGCACTATTAGATAGTAAAAATTATTAAATACTTTTTAGTTCATATTAATGTTATTATTGTTTTTACCTTGGAAGTCGGTTTTAATTTTTTGTTAAAAATAATAATAATTTCACTCTTTTTAGTTACACTAGTAGGTAAATCTTCGCGTATATTTTACGTATCTTATTACAATTTGTTAAGAGTCACAACTCACACTCACAAAATAATATAATATTATCAGTGAAGTGAACATATTGTGCTAAGTAATTTAACAATTTTAATGCTTCAAGCCCCAAGCGGTCACCGGCGATTGCGATAACAATAGAAAGGCTATTGTGTCTCGTTTTTCCACGATCGAAGGATCTATCAGATAAAAAATAGTACAAACTTGCATAGGATGTAGCGTAGCTACTCATAATATTTAATATTATCATAATTATTGACAGCTGTTCTTGTAATCAAGAATTCAAATCGATAGGTACTTAGTGCACCATCTATCGATTAATAAGTATAACTAATTAAAAAGACACTTAATGACTTTGTTTTGTTTAAATGAGCATTTTTTTAAAATAACTTTATTTTAATTCTATTTGTCTATTAAAATTTTATAAAGTAGTTAGTAAAGTATTCGATCTGTATATAAAGTATTCGATATTCTGTCGTCTGCCGCCACGCGCCGCGCGACGCCGACCGCCGTGTATTAAAAACAAACAGGTGTTGTTATACAGTACATAATTATTATTATTAGTATATCCATACCTATGCCTTGTACTATTATCTATTCTGTGCCATGAGACATTGGTTGCCTTAACACGACGTGGTAATGATGATGATGATGATGACGACGATGATGATGATGATGATGATTATGGTGATGAATATGAATTGCATAGTAGTTTATGCTTTCTGTTCTTAAAACAACGCCGAAACTCCCAAACGTGTATCTATAAGGAGTCAGGAGTTCTCTCATCATCTTCGAAACCATGGTATACCTTGACCCAATATTTGACTTTTTGGTAGCGTATTATTAGTAGTAGTATACGAAAATTAGAAGCATAACTAAAGCTCCTGATGCTCTATTACATGCTCAAAAACAGAAGTGGAAATGGGCGGGACAC
Source organism: Polyommatus icarus (assembly GCA_937595015.1). Lineage (NCBI taxonomy): Eukaryota > Metazoa > Arthropoda > Insecta > Lepidoptera > Lycaenidae > Polyommatus > Polyommatus icarus. Next base: position 15,627,704 of record OW569326.1, read on the forward strand.
GTGGCAAGATTAAAAGACGATCGCTGGACAGTAAGAGTGACAAAGTGGAACGGTCCAAGTGGTAAACGACACAGGGGGAGACCACTAACAAGATGGGCGGACGAGTTGATAAAAACGGCTGGACCAAAATGGATGGAAATAGCTAAAGATAGAGAAAAGTGGCATTCTTTGGAGGAGGCCTTCACCTGCGGAGAGGTCCTTGCAAGCCAAACAAGAGAGAACTAAACTCAAAGCTTACTTTACTTTAATTAAAAAAGTTAGATGTTAGTATAATTTTAATACTTACTTACATGTTAGAATTGTTATTCTGTTTTGTTAACTTTATTAGTTTTCTTCTGCATTAGATATTAATAGGTGTAAGTAATGTTAAACTAAAAAAAAAATATATTGTAAATTTGCAAGGAATAAAAGGCTTTTTATTTTTATTATTATTATTTATTATTCTTAGTACACTTCACATAAAACCAAAATCACCATATGTTTCCATATAAATTTCGAGGAGTTCCCTCGATTACTCATGGATCCCATCATCAGGTCACCACTTTTGTGAAAATGGTACCAAATTGGAGTGAAACCTAATACAACAAAATAAAAATTTCGAAAATCGGTTCACAAACGGCGGAGTAATCGTTGAACATAAAAAAAACCACAGCCGAACATATAACCTCCTCGTTTTTTGGAAGTCGGTTAAAAATTGAGAGCATCTCAAAGTTGATATTGGGAATCGTATTGAATAGATATTATAACGATCCCAATTCGCACCCAATAAAGGTTCATATCTAGATTATACACGTTAAGGTTGGGTAGGTGTTATTTTAGTTTTAGTATATAACAACAGATGGCGCTTTTAAGGTAAAATGTATATAATTCTTCTTCACAAGTATTGACTATCGAATTAATTACTTAAAATTCCTATGTGAGATAATTTTTTGGTTAATTCATCGAAAATCGCCGTCAGCTGAATGTTTGCAGGTGGAAATGTCGTCTACGCGACGCCCTAGGATACATTGAGCGCGAAGTAGGGCTATATTGGTCATAACTTATATCGCTGGCTGACGATTTTTCCACCATCGTATTAGCGACTGACGGTTATTTATTATTTACAAAGCAGAAACATTCACCTGTATAAATTTTGTACGGTATAAAATGACTTTATATTTAAGAATTTTTTTACATGTTCAGTAACGCGACTGACGTTGAATCCCCCGTCTGCAATACGGCTGACGGTGATTTTTTGGTTAAACATGACCTCAATAATCATCCATCAAAGTTTCATTCGGTATAAAATCACTTTTCGCAACTTTTTTTTTACAACTTTGAAATACTCTCAGTTAACATTCCACCACGGGTGCGGTGACTGACGCTGATTATATTGATTGATAAATATTAAGCTACCGCTGGACAAAAATTTGGTCGGTATGAAATGACTTTGCAAACGCTAGCACTACCTCCCCTACTATAAGTTTAGTTAATAACGTCATATTTTTGCTTGTAGATCGCACAGTAGTGAAACTAGTCAGCAAAGAGGAGCTAATGAAAGAGAGAGAAGAGAAGAGAAGACAGGAAGCGGAGAAGCTGAAGAAGAAGCAGGAACTTTTAGAAGCGCAGCGCGCGAAAGAAGAACAAAAGAAGATACCACCTAGCGAGATGTTCAAGAAGGAAACGGATAAATATTCTCAATTCGATGATAAGGTACTAAAAAGAAAAGATACATTAGAGAAGTTGATTCATAAGCAGACTATAAAAGTAATGAATGTTTTATGGCGCTTTGTAGCCGTAGGGTCTATTGTGTGATGTGTCAAATGTCGAAAAAAACCAGCTGTCATATGTCGCGAAATAGCTTCCACGTGTCACGATTTAAAGGGCCCATTCACGGCGCCGTGCGGGACTGCAAATGAACATAGCTCACTGATTGGTCTACACTCAGTGTTGCCGACCGGAAACACCGAGTGTGGACCAATCAGTGAGCTATGTTCATTTGCAGTCCTGCACGGCGGACTGCCGCGAATGGGCCCTTATAGCTGTTATATCATATATGTCTGTCTGACACTACATTTGACACGACAGACCCTACTGTCCCTTTGGTGGCTAATGAATAATGATACATCGAAAACCCTCATGTTGGGTGTCTCAAGACATTGTTAGTCGTGATCTGTGTTGATCGTGATAAAATCAATTTCTCTGATAGATCTGATGCATCCATAAATTTTTAACAATGTTGTTCTTGCTTGTATAAATCTATTCATTTAAAATTATAGCCAGCAACTGTTTACATTGTCTTATAGACAAGCAGGCCTAACTTTACGAGTTATACGTAGACAGTAGACATGTGTTTTACCGTCACGCTGCTGTACTTATTAAAAATATCTAGTTGTAATAAGTTTCCACCTTATACAAACCTGTAGAATTTCGTGCATAGGTGCTTATATCTAAAAGAACTTATATCTATTAGTTGATTATTCATATTGTGTCCTTTCACGTTGCAGGGCTTGCCGACACATGACCAAGACGGAAAAGAGCTTAGTAAAGGGCTCGTGAAGAAATTGCAGAAACTACAGCAGGCGCAAGAGAAGAAGTATAAAGAATACCTGGCCAGCGTCAACACTTGCTGACCATAGACAATACTTGATGACCATAGACAACACTATGGAGTTAAAGAAATACAAAAAACAGGGGCTTGATTCTCAATCATCGAATGTCGTTTCGATTGCGGGCATATCAATTTCGTGCTGAATGCTGTCTCACTGGGAAGCTCAAGGCTTGAGAATTGAGCGCCTAGTATTATATTTATTTATCTTTATTTATTCCATTTTTTTATTTCTCTTCGATTATGTGTCACAAACCGTTAAGTTTTTTTTATTCTATTTTGTTCTTAAAATTGCTTTTTAATGCCGAAAACTTTGGGTAGTTTAACATAATATTTTGTAATTGTACACACAAACTATAAAAACATTTTACTGACCTTTAAGACACAACTTTAAACTTGAGATGATTTCATATTCATGCAGTTAATTCCCATAAAAAGCATTTAATGTTTCGCTTTAAGGCTTCTTATTGCATAAAATGTTCTTTTATACCTTTTATATTATACTTCGCAATTAATATACTGTTGTTCAGTATTAGGGTTATAATAATAAACTTTTCACTGATATATTCTTGGTTATTTAATTTTTAAATATTATATTCTTGCTACAGTATTCCAAAATTAATAATGCGCATAAGTGACCGTGAATAATGGTCGTATTACAAAAACTACAGGAATATCACGACGGACTTTGACTAACACATGTATCTTAAAGGTGAACGCAGATTTGGCCGCACCGCACGCACCGCAGTCGCCGCATTTCGAATTCTTTATATGAAGTTTAATAGACAAGCTCGCATACCTACCCGCGCCGCAGTCTTCGCAACTTCTTCATTCTTTATAAGTATGAAGAATTCGAAATGCGGCGACTGCGGTGCGTGCGGTGCGGCCAAATCTGCGTTCACCTTAAACGCAATGCAATTAGAAAATGCAATATCGTCTCCTTCGCTCGGGAAATACGACCGTTGTCGAAAAATTACGAAAATGTCCATGCGCATTATCACTTGGAGCACTGTACCTTGTTCTTTCTAGTCTCTAAGTACCATCGAGGAAATAGAATCCTAGGCAGTTGACAGACCTACGTCGTTTGGTCGGCTTGTGTCAATCAATAATATTAAATACTTTAATCGGACTTGTTCCGGAGATATGCGAACACAAACATAAAAACATACATACATACACTTTTGAAATTTGGCACATTTGTTCAGACACTGAAATATAGTAACATATAGGGAGATCGCACACGTCACACTTTTTGTGTGATCGAGTCTACGGCTTACATACATTAATCCGCATGGCGCGCGCCAGGGCCCCCGCTACCATATGTGCAATGTGTGCAATGCACACGGGCTCCATCCTCTAGGGGCACCAAATCGCCATCTTTAGAGGCGCCAAAACTAAGGACCCAAAAATTTGCCTGTAGGGGCGCCAAAAATCCTTTTTTTGCACACAGGCGCCAGTAGCCCTTACGAGGGCTCTGGCGCGCGCGATCAGAATGTATGGAAGCCGCAGACTCGATCACACAAAAAGTGTGACGTGTGCGATCTCCCATATAAAAACTGAGCAGTTCTGGAAATATTACATACATAGGTACGCGTCATTAATTGATGACCTTCTTTATTGAAGTCGGTTAATTAAAAAGATAAAACCGACTAGGGATGTAATCCAAAATTGTAGGTAGCTGGTAGGTACCGTGTAATTAATAATTAAAAATCCCTATCTCAAAAACTACTCAACCGATTTAAATGAAACTTAAGCAGTATCTATTCCCTAAGTTGAACAATACCTATATATTGTAATATACCTAGTACCTGAAACAAAAAAATAATAACATAAATCGGACTTGTAGTTCCGGAGATATGCGAAAAACAAAGTAGATAAATACATACATAAATAGTAAATACACTTGAAATTTGGCACATTTGTTCAGACGCTGATATTGTCGCCGCTTCTATACTGGAACAATCAGTACGCTGCCCTAGCGCAAACGGGCAAACGCGTAAACGAGTCACCTGATGGAAAGCAACTTACCGTCGCCCATGGACCCTCGCAACATCAGAAGAGCTGTTGGTGCGTTGCCTAGACGATCAATTTTACTGTGCAATATCACGTATTTAATTGTGCAATATTATTTACCGTCTAGGGTTGATATTGAACGCGCCTCCTTTCAATCTCATTGTCAAACAAATTGTCCAATACTATTTTTCAACGCACAATAAAATTGATCGTCGAGGGCCCCATTTACAGAACAATTACCTTTTTTTTTTTTGATGGATTAATAATAATTCACATTGCAACGTGCGTCTTTTAATTTACCGCGTAAGAAGTCACATTCGCGGTGTTTCAAATAATTGTTGAAATATGAATAGAATATTACAATTATTTACTACATTAAGTATCTACTGCAATGTTTTCACGTTAGACGGCAGCACCAGCACAGGCAGCAAACAAAAAGTTTTGCTTGACGTTTGACATCGTTTCTGTCAATATGACGTGTGCAAACTATCGGATTTCGGTCGGATTATTTCTGTACCTATTTGCTAGTAGCGCCACCTTCGCTCCGACCTTTGCGTAATATTGACTGTGCATACGGCATACCGCGAATTTAAATGTCTGTTTTTTAGGGTTCCGTACCTAAAGGGTAAAAAAGGAACCCTATTACTAAGACTTCGTTGTCTGTCCGTCTGTCTGTCTCCAGGCTGTAACTCAAGAACCGCTATAGCTAGACTTCTGAAATTTTCATAGATTATGTATTTCTATTGCCGCTTTAACAACAAATACTGAAAACTAAATAAAATTAATATTTAAGGGGGGCTCCCATACAACGAACTTGATTTTTTGGCCTTTTTTGCTTGACATCAATAATGGCAACAGGTAGGCAATTGAAATTTTCACAAAGGCCTTAAATATATTATGTGTAGGTACATTAATAATAATATTTAAATAAAATAAAAATTTAAGGGGGCTCCCATATAAAAAACACAATTTTTGGCCTATTTTTGCTCAATAGCGATTAGCGGTACGGAACCCTTCGTGCGCGAGTCCGACTCGCACTTGGCCGATTATATGAACTAATCAATCAAGAAGACACTTCAAATCGTGAGCCTAAAATATTCAGTTTTTATAATAAGTAAATGGACTAATTGGTTAGCTGATAGTAAGGTGTTCTTCAAGGATAGCGGAAGACCTCCAGACGATAAAATATATTCTATGATAAAAAGTATTTTAAACAAAACAGTTGGCACAATACCACAGGTGTTCTGATTGACCTTTTAAGAAAACGCATCTGTTTTTGATTGCCCAAATGAAAACATTGCAATATAAATTGGGCAATTCTATATCGTAAATAGGTATATTTTATTAACTTAAAAAATTTATATTTGATGCCATGACGAATGTAGTGAAATAGCTTTGGCTTTAAGGCATTTGTTTGTTACCTATACCCATTCGCCGTATTTAGGTATAATATTTATGCTTAATCAGGGCCGGATTTAGGGGGGGGCAACCGGGGCTACAGCCCCGGGGCCTCCACGAAAGAGGGGCCCCCACAATGGAGACTTCAAAAAAAAAATTCAAATTCCAACTAGTAAACACTCGTAAAATTTTTTTTATTTACGAGATTATTTTATTTATTTTTTACGCTGTTTCCGCTTTTAGACATTTTTTCTTTCGCTGTTTTACCTTGCAAGTGGCAAGTGTGAGTTTTCTTTCTTGTAATCTTCAAAAGCTCTTTGCCTGTTCCTGGCTATCCACAATAGAATAAAAGTTGCCAATTCGATAAGGAATTGATAGTATATTCTGCGGATTTTAGCAGCCTATTCCCCGTATTTGCGTGTCGATACAGCGTGGTTGGCGAACCAATGGTTCCACAATAAATTATTTATTGAAAAACTCAACTGAAAAAAATTGTCCACTTTATTTGGAAAACAATTTGGGGCCAGGGGGCCTCCACTCCTCTGTTGCCCCGAAGCCTCTCGACCTCTAAATCCGGCCCTGTGCTTAATTATTACTTCCTGTGTAGAAAATTACTATGCTAGTTTTTTTTTTTCAACTCTACATAAATCGACCCAAATAACGTACCTAAGTAGGTATTAGTCAGCTATCTGCCTATGAATTAATTTCCCTGGTAGTGCATAAAATGAATTTCTCAAAATGTTTCTGCCCACGAAATGTAGAGCATATACCTAATAAGCCGGTATTAGGTACGCACCGCACACGTAGGTGTACCTACTTACCTATTAGTTATGCTAGTTAAAAATTTAATAATAAAAATTATCAATAGTTTGTCTTACCATTGGTTTCATTTTTGATCCTGGAGTAGAAGATTCAGTGGTGAGAATGTGGTGGTCCAGTTGTCCGTAAAAACAGGATTCATTATAATTACTTTACAGCTAATCTCTAACCACTTTTTGACAGTTATCTGCAACTGTACCTATTCGAAACAAACCTGCAACCGCATTCTCCGAACACCAATCTAATAAATTACGTCGCTATCAAAGAGCAATCATTTAAACATCGCTAAGGATAATATGACAAATCGAAAGATTATCTTCATTGAGCAAAACATTGAGAATTAAATACAGTGGCGTCGCGACAATAGGCGTGAACGCTTCAATGAGCGAGCGCGCGACCAAAATAACTATAAAAAGGTGAATTCGAGTTTTAAAAAAAGGTAAAAAGTGAGGTAAACAATCTGGGTGATGTTTTTTATGTCGGTGGGGTGGCACGAGAGCTCGCATCTGCATCTATCGCACGCCACTCTTATAACTGGGGATTATAAAACTTATGCTCTCCCATATTATTGTGATTTGTCGAAAGAGCGATTTATGTCGACACTAAGGTGACAGCTTAATTTTAGTTTATTTCAGTAGTTTTGTTTAAAATTACTAAATAGGTAATTTTAATACCCGCTACAGAGAGAGTAGAGACCACGAAGCTAAGAGACAATCATTAAACGAAACATCTGAAAAGTTAGGTATGCCATATGCCGTATAATATAGGTAGGTATCTACCTAATATCTAATTGTATTCATTAATAAAAGCAATAAAGTATGTTTAACGTAAACTGTAATATGAAAAAACTTACCTTGCAGAATAAATAACGAGTTACAATTCTAATAGGTCAAATGTAGAGTCCTAACTTAGATACTAACACAAAATACATATTAGTAACAAATACTAGTACAGATCACATATTAGTACAAATACTAGTTAGGATTCTACATCTGACCAGGGCCATGTTTATATTTTTTATGAGTATAATTATAGGCCACTTTAATTTTGCCGCCCTTATTTACGAACTCTGCCAACCTAGGTCGCTGCCGTCCTCCCTAAGACGCCATATTAGGACGCTACCGCGGCCATGGCCCATGGCCTATACTAGCTAGTAGCTATACGTAAATCTATAGCTGCATCTGGCCTAGTTGACAACCTATTAGGTAGGTAGTACGGCTAGTACCTAGGTGCATAAGCTAGTACGTAGGTAATTGTGTTTTAACATATTTGACTGGTTTATTATTAAGGAAGACTGGCATTAATATTACCTATATCTAAGTAACGTATGGTGTTAATTTATCTTATTTTTAAAATAATCTGACTATTTCGTTAAGGTGTCTTAAGCCCACTCTCACTATGTAGATTGTAGAGAGTAGAGACTGGTCTAGTCTCTATTTATTAGATTCTACCTTATATACTATAGATAGTAGGTAGAGATATGTAATTTGTAAAGATTTGGTTAAATATTACTTAATTATTGTTCAAGTTATTTTAGTATTTTCGTTATTTAGTATCTCATTCAGAGATAGATACTGAACATGAAAATATACTACGGTACCTATCATTTCAAGTCATGAATTTATAAATTAAATTATTCTTCTGTTGAGCTAATATAACTAGGTATGTCATTTTAATGTTTTTTTTCGCAGTACTTAGGTACTAGCTTTTGAATAATAATATTCAAAAGCTAGTACTGCGAAAAAAAAACCTTAAAATTATATACCGGTAAAATGGGGCTATTTGGTACAACATTTTGTGAAAAATTATTATTATAACGAACTAAGTACAGGTAACTGTACTTTAATGATTACTACTAACACGTCATCTCACCGGTAACTTCCCATACTGGTACATATTAAACGTATATTCATTCAAATCACGAAGCTACCCTAATTCAAAGGTGCCGTTCCAAATTTCGCAATAGTGGGGCTATTCGAAATTTGACACAAAATAGCTAAATTTTAAAATATTCTGGCTTTGTTTCTATTTATCTCATCAGGCTATTGTTGGAACAATAACACTTCACATTACTACGTACATACTAAGACTGCAATATATATATATATATATATATTTTTTTTTATGCTAAACATTTTTACATTTTTATAAAGATATGGTGGTGCTAAATTTGGGGTTATTTGGAATAAATACTCGTATAGCGATTGCTTTATAGTTTTAGTGAAGTATGTGGGGTATATTTGGAACAATTTAAGGGGAAGTAGTAGTAGTAATAGTAGTAACTGAAACAAAATGCAACGTACTCGATACTCGAAAATTGCATTCGGGGTTATTTGGTACACCATCTATAATCTTAGTAAAACTATCACCAGCCTCGAAAGGTGCTATTTGGAATTTTGTTCCGAATAACCCCAAAACGGTTTCAAAAAGCCCCAATTTATAAAAAAAAAATAGATATGGCGATGTAAAAACGTTAGGAAATGCCGGTATAAATCATTAGAATCACAAGAAAACCTTTACATCCAAAAACTTCTCATAACACACCAAAAGTAAGGTCACACTTAATTATGTTCAATTTTGATGATTTTTTCTAAATAAGTTTTGCTGCTACTCACAATAGTTTCATTACCTCCAAATTTCGTCCCCCACTACAGTTTTAGTTGAAGTATTGCCAGACGAAAAAAAAATGTAATACTTACCAGTAAAACAAAAGTTATAAATTACCAAATTTTTTTTTTAAATAGCCTCACGGTTTCCAAAAAGCCCCAACTTACGGTATTATACTTACTTAATATTTTAACGGTCGCTCAACAGAATAATGTAATCTATTTATATTATTTAAATCAGTAATCTGAATCAAGCTCAATCAAACGAAAAATTTAGGAAAGCGATTAGATGGCATCTGTTTAAAATAACTTGAGTAGATTCAAGAAGTAACGGTAGTTCCCATAAGCATAATAAAGTCCGTTACGTAAAGATCAATCGAAAAAATAATTTAAATGTGGAATTATATCGCGGTCAGGTTTTGTCAACAATGGGCCGTCAGAGGCGCGCGGTTGACCGCCCGGCGAGATGTCAATCATTTGAATATCGAATTCGAAATTGTTTCTTTTCCCGATTCCGGTGCGATTTTCGCGATAGTAAAATTCATTATTGTGGACCACTGAACTGTATTTGGGGGTAGAATTGTAAAAATGTTGAATATTAACTTCTCGAAATTATTTGGACGCAATCACGTGAAATTTTAACGGTCTTTTCTTTCAGACCCCGACTTTGGCATTCCGATATCACTGACATCTCTGTCAAGTTCTTGGCTACTTGAATTAACATGCAGCAGTGAACTATTATGAAAAGATAATAATATTTGGTTACCGCATTTGAAGCTTTCCGTGCTACAGACAACAACACAATAATATCTGCGTAGTTCAACTACAGTCGCCACAGAAGACATAGGCAATAATAATTAGGTACCTATACTAGTCCCGTAAATTAAAATACCTAAACTGTTTCAGTAAGGTATAAATAAGGGAATGGACCTAATGCTAGACACTGAACTAATAGATGACACTTATGACAAAAATACCGTAAAAATAAGAATTACTCTAATTATTTCTCGCCACTGTAAATTTTATAAGCTTCTCAAGCTATCTGTTGAATTAAAAAAATATATTAGAGACGCCTTCTGGAACAAAATTTTAAAATGGTATCAGTTTTCGTAAATAATATGACCGCGTCAATACGCGCTCGGCAATTACTTAGCAAATATGTATTGGTAATATAAGGAAGGCGAAATTTTACACGTAAGTTTTGAATACATTTATTTGATTTTTTGTAATTTCTATTGATTTAATTTGATTATTGGTCATGTTGTATACACTAATTAATGTTTATTTAAGATTTTTTATCCATTTTCCCTAACAATATAAAGGGTATCTACTATTAGTTCTTGAAAATGTAAAAAGCCTAATAGATGACATGGATCTCATCTTTGAGTTTTGCAATACATACTAAAGTTATTTTGTACTTTATGCTACTGCAAAAGTCATCACTATTCTCTGAAAAAATAATTCTATTAACAATCTAAGAACTTAGAATTACTGCACCTAAAAATGGACATGGTGTCTAATATTAGACCTTGTAGGTACTGATCTAAAAATCGTTTGCTTTAGTTTTTAGCAGTAAAAAAAAAGAAAAACCGGCCAAGTGCGAGTCGGACTCGCGCACCGAGGGTTCCGTACAAACCTGCAAGGTTTACAAAGTTCGTTCATTACGACAATCGAGTATGAGGAAATGGGTAGTAAGTTTAAAATTATTAAAAAAATATATATTATGTGATGTAACTAAAAATTTATGGTTTTCGTAATTTTTCCTTTATCTATGCTATAAGACGTTGCTTCGTACCAAATTTCAAGATTCTGAGTTCACGGGAAGCACCCTGTAGGTTTTGATTCCCTTGCAAGTGTCGAAAATTTGCGGCATAAACGGCTGTATCTTTTGATTGCGTTGGCTTAGAAGTTTGATTTTTTCACAGCTTCAAAGGACAGTAGACCTGAGTAATTGATATAAATTTCAGCTTCATACCTCCACGCGTTCCTGAGAAAAAGGGTCTTGACAGACGGACGGACGGACAGACGGACAACAAAGTGATCCCATAAGGGTTTCGTTTTTTCCTTTTGAGGTACGGAACCCTAAAAAGGAGAGCTGAGAAAAGAAAGAAGAAAAAAGAAGCATGGATACTAAAGACTGAAAATAAATTTGCTAGGAAAAAAAAGACGGGTTGCACTCCGGGAGTGCTGGTAGAAGTGAAAACTTGATTATTAACGCTGTGCATTTTTTTCCCATTTTTTAAAAAATCGATTATTAAAAAAAACTTTTTTTTTTAATTAATCGAAACCCTTACAATCGATTAAATTTTTAACCCATTTTTTACGTAAATCGATTTTAAAAAAATCAATTTTTTAATTAATCGAAACCCTTACAATCGAATAAATTTTTAACCAATTTTTTATGAAAATTGATTATTAAAAAATCGATTTTTTTATTAATCGAAACCCTTACAATCGATTAAAGGATCATGGGCATTTTGGTATATTGCTCAACAGAGATAAAATATATACCATTAGATAGCTCTTAGTGAGTAGGTAAAAAAGTTATATGGCGCCCAGCCCCTAGCAACTGTACTTTTTGAAATAATGTACAGTCAACGTAGAAGGCCGGCGTTACCGACGTAGTTTTTGTCGTCTATGTGGTAAGACTTATTTAATTTGCGCTTAGAAAGGTTACGGATGTCTTGTCTTAGACAGTACACCTAAGATTTACACTCACAGTAGTAGTTTAACCCCTCCCTCATACTGCTGACCCTTAAAGGTGAAAAGGTTAAACGATGACCGAACAGAAAATATAAATAGAAGATAAGTGTAGACATATTTAAGACTGTTTAAGTGTATAAACTATAAATTGTATTAAGAACATAACTCCCTCAACTTAAAATCAGGGACAGGAGCATTATTTAAAAAAAAAAAAAAACGCTAATAGATGTACCGACGGACAGACCGAACCTATATTATTCTTGTTGTTGACTACGGAGCCTTAAAAATAATCATGCTATAATGTAACGTGACGATTATCAGCATGAAATGTATGAGCGCTGATGTCACTTTTAACATGGCTTTACTCAAAAAGTACAACGAATCTTGACAAGCGCCCTATTGGTCATTAATGTACATGGGTATACCTTCCTAAAAATATACAATCCGTTCCTGTTGAGCACTATACCAGAGCCCATACATTTTTGCCCCTCATCATTTTTAACCCATTTTTTATGAAAATCGATTAATAAAAAATCGATTTTTTTGATTAATCGAAACCCTTACAATCGATTAAATTTTTAACCCATTTTTATGAAAATCGATTTTATTAATCGAAACCATTACAATCAATTCGAGTTCGAGTTCGAGTTCGACACAAAACACTACTCTCCAACCGTCTTACGGTTTTTCCAAGGTTTTTCGATCAGCACGAGAATCTGACGCAAGTTTCACAGTTTTTACCCATCCCACAAAAGTGCTCAACGCCGCTAAAGAAGTTTTCACTTCAAAAATATGAAAAATAAAAATAAAAGGAAAGATAGTTTCAGCATAGAAGAAGAATGAATAGAATCTGGAGACAACGTGGATAATATTTCTGATGCATGTAGTTACTATGATGAAATAAATGAAATCTTTTGAAAAATGGCAAATAAAGACCTAATAATAGGAAAAATGTAAAATGTAATGTAATGTTCTATGTCAACTATTAGTTCATATTGGTGTCTACTATTAGTGATGTTCGTTTTTTGTGATGTCATCTATTAGTACTTATGACTAAGTTAACAAAAATACCAATAATATATGTTTTAATTGATTTGTCAGAGAATAATTATAATAGTTTTATTTTGTAAGAGTTACTGAAGACATGGAAGAAGTTATCAATCCTTTATTTTCATAAATATATATTTTATAACATTCAAATGTTGCATGTTTCCTTAAAGTGTCTGCCATTAGGTCTCTTCCCTTAGATATATATAATTTTTTTATTGTATCTATGGTCAAAGGTCAAAATAAACCTGCCTGTTAAAAAATTTTCGTGATCCTAACAATTAGGTAGAGTACTTACCTTTCTAATCTTATCGGAGTACCTACTACCTACCTACTTGAATTTTAAAGTTTTAAAGCAACGAATAACAAAACTATTTTAAAGTCAAGATTTAAATGCCATTTATATTTAATGCCTAAACATGCTAAAAAGTCACGCTCACGACAAGGATAGCTAGCCTATGTAAATTACAGAGGGAATTTTTAGTCAGAGCCTAAGTAATTAGTAGTTAATTAATTCATGGTAAATTTTAAGTGCAGGTAGTAGAGGTTATTTCTTTCAGAAATTATATTCGTTTGTGATGTAATTTTGTTTAACTTCCAAAAATTATGGTGGCCCGTTTCAAACAAATTACTATAACTTTTAGGCCTGGAGATAGTGACACAAAATTCTTGGTGATTTGTACCAGTATGGCGGTTGTACAGGGGTATAATTACGTAAAGGCAAATAGGAAAATGATGGTCATAGCGCTCGCACTGGCAGCCCAAACGCGTGGGCGTTGATCGAACGTGTCGGATAAATAACGAGTGTCGAACGATTTGTTCCACAAAAATGCTTGTATTTTCAGATAGTCGAAAAAAAATAAGTAGGCGAAAGCGTACGCCATAATTGTCGGGTGCGGCTTACAGCCCGCCATACCGACGCGAATAATGATCGTCGAGTAGCCATTCACGAAAATCACCTTGTCATACTTTTCCGACAGCGCCCAATGGCCGCCATACCACTGCAAAGGTGTAAGTTTTTTTTTCGCCAATCGATTTGTACCACCCTGAAACTTTTTTAACAGTTCCCTGTATGATCATAAATAGGAGTCTGATAATGCCATACCTGTGGGAGGCAGCGAATGTGAAAAATATTTTTTTCAAAATCCTAAGATTTCAAACGTAATTCAAACGGTTTTTCATGTATGGCGCCACTTTTTCCGCCTACTACAAGTATGGCAAATATAATAATGGTCACATTGTATCGTATAATTTCCAAAAATCCAAATGCCATACTGGTACAAATCGTCCAATTTTTATCATTTTTTTGCTCAAGTCCGATAGTCATCCCGCCCCATGGTTACAATATGTAACAATTTTTTTTGGTACAATTGTCAAATGCCGAGACTACAATGATGCCATGATGTAAAAAATGATTTTACGTATCTTATAGTCGTATTTTTAAAACGTGTCAAATAAATAAGTATTTCAAGTATGGCAGCACTTTTTCCGCCTACTAGAAGTATGGGAAAAATAATAACGGTCATATTTTGTCAAATACTTTCCAAAAATTTAAATGCCATAGTGGCACAAATCGTTTGGCGAAAAAAAATCTTACACCTTTGCAGTGGTATGGCGGTCATTGGGCGCTGTCGGAAAAGTATGGCAAGGTGATTTTCGTGAATGGCTACTCGACGATGATTAGCTATGCAAAAATTAGCCTGGTACAAATGGTTAAATTTTTTTATTAAAATTAACGTATTCGCGTCGGTATGGCGGGCTGTAAGCCGCACCCGACAAGTATGGCGTTACGCTTTCGCATACTTATTTTTTTTCGACTATCTGAAAATACAAGCATTTTTGTGGAACAAATCGTTCGACACTCGTTACTTATCCGACACGTTCGATCAACGCCCACGCGTTTGGGCTGCCAGTGCGAGCGCTATGACCATCATTTTCCGTTTTGCCTTTACGTAATTATACCCCTGTAAAACCGCCATACTGGTACAAATCGCCAAGAATTTTGTGCCACTATCTCCAGGCCTATTTGTGATTGGCTATTGGCATAATATTTACTTACTTACCATTTGACTATAAAAATCGTTTCACAAATATAAATATCTTAATATTATATAATAACCTCCTACTTTTTGGAAGTCGATTAAAAATGGATTTTCAAATGTGTTAGTCGCGCTAAAACTCGAAAACGGCTGAACGGATTGGGCAAATTTTAGTCGTAGAAATCCAGGGAAGGTTTTAAAGTGACACGAAGTTTAAAATAAAAATTTATATACTTTCTTCTTTTTAGGGTTCCGTAGCCAAATGGCAAAAAACGGAACCCTTATAGATTCGTCATGTCTGTCTGCCTGTCTGTCTGTCTGTCGGTCCGTATGTCACAGCCACTTTTCTCCGAAACTATAAGAGCTATACTATTGAAACTTGGTAAGCAGATGTAGGTAGTCTGTGAACCGCATTAAGATTTTGATACAAAAATGGAAAAATTATTAAAAAATTTAGGGGTCCCCATAGGTACAACTGAAACAAAAAAAAATGTTTCATCTAAACTATGCATGTGGGGTATCTATCATCTAATGGATAGGTCTTTAAAAATCATATTGAGGTTTCTAATATATATTTTTTCTAACCTGAATAGTTTGCGAGAGAGACTGTTGGGTGGACTGGAGAGGTAAAATGTGTGTCCTCCTCCTCTAACTTCTAAAGTATGATAGGGCATGATAATTCTAAAAAAAATATATGATGTACATTACTATAAAAACTACCAACGAAAATTGGTTTGAATGAGATCTAGAAAGTAGTTTTTTTATACGTCATAAATAGTAAACCTTAATTTAAGTTCCATTAAATCAACTGAAATATTAAAATAAATCAAAAACCTTTTAATTTCATAGAAATAAAACTTATTGCTGCTGCGGAACCCTTCATGGGCGAGTCCAACTCACACTTGGCCGGTTTTTTTTATGAAGTTGTCTTGTCTCATGAAGTAATGAAATCTCAATAATTAGTTCGATCCCAGCATGTAAGAATCCAAAAATGAACTCTTGATTGCGCCTGCGACCCTTAACCTATATTATACGGCATACTTACCAAATCAAGTTATTTACTCGGCCTTTCTTCGATCTTACATTTTTAAGACCGAATTCCAAATTGCTATATTTATGATACAAGCAAGGGCTTCCATTCAAGAAGATCCAGCCTTTGCCACTGCTAATATATTATACGTACAATGTACACTCGGGGAAGTTGATTCATATGCAAATGGGGGATCTACGTAGTTTGGTCGCATTACGTCAAACTCAGCCGACAGATCACAATTAATACTTATTGAATTGACATAATCGACCAAATGACGTTGGTCTCTCAACTGCATAGGAATCAACTTCCTCGATGGTACATATTACATAAGTACCTACATGATATTTACATGATACGTTGTATCTTGCATATTGTTATGACTAAGTTACATAATCTACATAAAATAATTTAGTTACAATAAAAATACAACTATAAATAAATTAATTAATAACTAGCGACCCGCCCCGGCGTCGCACGGGTATAAAATATATAGCCACTGAAAAAAAATATGCCTATAGCCTTTCTCAATAAATGGGCTATCAAACACTGAAAGAATTTTTCAAATCGGACCAGTAGTTCCTGAGATTAGCGCATTCATGTTAGCCCTTTCAAATAATTTTCCCCGTGTTTTCCACATTTTCCTCTATTTCTTCGCTCCTATTAGTCTTAGCGTGATAAAATATAGCCTATAACCTTCCTCGATAAATGGGCTATCTAACACTGAAAGAATCATCAAAATCCGTTGCGTAGTTTTAAATATTAAAGGGAACAAAGGGACATGAGGAAAAAAAGCGACTTAGGGCCTGTTTCACCGGTTCCTGATAAAGAGCCAAATAGGCTATTTGACAGATAATGCAAAAAATTCTGTTCCACACGTGTCTGATAAGCCAATCAAGCAGATAAAATCATTGATATCCTATCAGCCCGATCATGTGGCTGTTAAAGGTTTTATTTGTCAGATAACAAAACTTTTTTTGAGATCGCGAAAATATTTCCAGCCTGCAGCCATCCTGCAGCCTATTATATTTTTGCCAGTTATCGTAATGATGCAGTTCAGTGTTGTGTGAACTTTCTTCAAGTTAATATAATATTATAATGATATTTTGAATAAACATGGATCTTTTAGAGATTTTAGAAGATGAATTAGATGATTTTTAGGGTTCCGCAACCAAAAGCCAAAGGGTAAAAACGGGACCCTATTACTGAGACTTCGTCAACGATATTCTATGTTACTAACGTAAGAAACTCATTGGACGTCGTTGTCTGTCTGTATGTCTTTATCTGTCTAGCCAAGTGTGAGTCTGACTCGCGCACAAAGGGTTCCGTAAAAGTAGGTCATAAATTGTGTTTTTTGTATGGGAATGGCCCCCCTTAATTTTTTATTTTATTTTAATATTATTATTAAAAGAACACATATAATTAAACTAGCTTTTGCCCGCGTCTTCGCTGTCATTAAGAAGTATAATTATATATACAATCTTTTATCCCCTTAGGGGTAGAATTAATAAAAATCCTTTATGATATGACGTAGGCATCCGCCTACGTCATATCATCTACCTGCATGCCAAATTTCAGCCCGATTCGTCCAGTGGTACGGGCTGTGCGTTGATAGATCACCATGTCAGTCAGTCACCTTTGAGTTATATATATATATATATATATATACATATATATATATATATATATATATATATATATATATATATATATATATATATATTGTGAAAAATTCAAGTACCTACCTGTTGCCATTATTTATATATAGCAAAAAGGCCAAAAAATCATGTTTGTTGTATGAGAGCCCTCCATAAATATTAATTTTATATTGTTATAGCGGCAAGAGATAGTATACATAATCTGAGAAAATATCATATCTCTAGCTGTTACCGTTCTTGAGTTACAGCCTGGAGATAGACAGACAGACAGACAGACAGACAGACAGACAGACAGGCAGGCAGGCAGACAGACAGGCAGGCAGGCAGACAGACAGGCAGACAGACGGAATAGCCGGGTGCCGCTTGGGAGTTGATGAGTTTAAGGGTTAATGGCATTTAAGTTTTATTATGTAACAAAATAATGTTTGTGTTTTAAAAATAGAATGTGTCAATAAATTTAAGAGATAAATAAAAGTATTAATGCAAAAAGTATATATTATTATCCTTCAATATTCAATCACCGTTACAATTGAAATATTTAAAATTAAGTTTTTTAATTACTACTTTTTATTTTCTTATTCACATTTTAAAACTAACAGAGTTAACACTTAACTGAAATGGAGGAAGAAGAAAAGCTATTAAAATAAGTATAATATAAAATATTTGAATAGCCTTTCTTCCTTCTCCATTTCAAGTTATCTATTCTTTTTTATAACGCATTTCCATCTTCAACATCAGCTGTTTCTTAAAAAAAATTCCTGGAGTTCTTCCTCAAGAAGGGTTTTTTGTAGCTTTACAAATTCGAACTTTTCTTCGGCTAATTTATCAAAAGATCTTTTTGCTTCGGGTTTACCTGTAAGGAAATACATATTTCTAATATGCAAGTATTTCATAACAAATACTTAAATAATGATATCCTGCAAACTTCAGCTAGGGAGGCAAATCTGCCCAAGATCAACATCAACCAGCTGCACTGAACACAAATACTGGTAGGTAGGTTATAAGACTGGTAGGTGATCAACTTTTAAAAGTCAGATCAGATACAATAATAATTATGTCACAAAAATGTTAAGTACACTGGGTGGTTGAACTTGTTACCTCTGGGTTATGAGTTATGACTTATGAGTCATTACTAATTTCACAGATTATGATGTTTGAGATTTTAATAATACTGAGTAAATGTAAATGTTCTAAAAGTCCACTGTGGACTCTTGGAAATGCTATTGTATTCTATTGTTGTCGCGGTCACCGGTGTCCTTATGGGGCTTGAAGGATTAAATATTTATTCAGTATCAGGAAAACTTACACAGAGCAGGATGTTTTTTTGATCAGTAGCACCTCAATCGTGGGTATCACAGACATAATAGATTTTCATTTGTTATGCAACAGCCAGCTGCCGCTTGGGTGAAAGTTCCACAACAACTATATCATCTTGGCAAGAAGTACTAGCCACAATAATATCTATTCTGGAATCTGGAAACAAACAACATATGTACTTATAAATTTACATTATGTTTTTTTATTAAGGATTTTATCTAATGAAAATATTTACCATTCACTGTATCACTAGCTGTCATTGGGATCAGATAATACAGATTACAGAGTTTATTCAAACATAGGTATCAAACAGCTGTCTAATCTACAACTAAAGACTGAACTGCATCATGCATGAGACAGAGCACAGCATGCTGGAGAGATTGGAGACACAAATCCATCTTCTTAGTCGTTTCCTTATCATTTCCTTTATTCGACTTAACCTCAATCTTTAGACATGTATCACTAGTTCAATAGAACTTCCTTGAGGCTTCTTTGATTGTCTTAACTGTCTGTTTCCAACTCAGACCAAAGAAACAAGGTTTCCAACGAAATCGTGTTTTTATTATAGTAGTATAGTATCCTCAATCTCCATGGGAAAATTTACACTTCTCTCGCGATTCTTTCCGTTGTCTAATATAGCGTCTCGTATATAAACATTTTTTAGTCTACATTCTATAATACAAATCACAAAATATTAGGTAAATTATTCAAGAAACTACTTAGAAGAACATAGAACCATAGAACACTGAAATATTTTCAAATATCTTGAAAGGTGTCACCTACGATTCGTTTTACGTATTTCATATTCCTTGCATATTAAATATGTGTGTTGTTGAATCAAAACCTTTTGACTCTTTTAAAACAAATCTTATGTAAAACTTTAGTAAATCCATCAATACATACGTCAACTCTATTTTTGTTGCTGTTTTTTTCTAATATATTTATGTGAAATTATGAAACTATTGTACTTTTCAATATAAGGTTGGGTTAAAATGGAACGTACGACGGAAATTGCGACGTTGCCACTCCGACTGTCAAATAAGGTTAGAGTTAATTATCTGGCGCGTAATTTAACAGAGACGTACGTGGTGGAACCAAAAAAATACATCAAGTGGATTTATATGGCAGATATTTTTATGTGGTAAATAGATAATGGGAGCTTTATCGGGAAGCGGTAAAACAGGCCCTTAGTTTTATAATAAGTATAGATAAATAAACACTATTAATAAGTAAAAAATTAAATCTAAATTTTCGTATCTTAATATTAAGTATAAGTATACAGCTAACTAGCGGCTCTACCATTAAGGCCATCCCCCGAGCAAACGACCTTGGCCATACATTTGCCGCGTTTGCCGAGATCGCGCCAAAACCCTATTATTTTTACTTATCATAATTCAAAAGTGTCCTAAAAAAATTTAAAACGGCGAATATGTAGTTTATGATATTGTCGATCTATGGCGTGAGTTTCAAATAAAAGTAATTTGTAAATGCTAAGGAGATGCTGAATGTATGCTCGAATTTTAACAAATTGGTATTACTTTGGAAGCTGATATCATGAGTATAATAAACAAAAATAGAAAATTTAAAACGGCGAAAGGAATGTTGATATACTGAAGATTATTGCTATATTTTTATTATAACTTTGTAGCTTTCAGATTCTGAGTTTATAAGGTTTTAAATACGGTCAATTACGGAATCACCGGACAGAACGCCCTTAAACAGCGTATTCTTATGTTCTAGCGAACTTTTTTAAAGCCATATCAAAACATATTACATATTTAGGAGGTTGGATGAATGTTCGTTTTTACACAAAAAGTACTAAACAGATTTTGATCAAATTCAGTATGGTATAAGATAGTCTGTGGTATAAGTCAAAGCCGTGTAATAATTAATAAACCGTAGGCTTTCATTCCGAAAACTTCACTCTCAACGTTGTACTACTCAACTCGAGATTAAAACCGACTTCCAAGGTAAAAATAATAAAACATTCTTATAATATGAACTAAAAAGTATTAAATAATTTTTCTTATCTCATGGTGCCTTTTTCCGAATTCGACTAAAACTCAACTATTTCTGTACTCAATCTTCATAACTTTTGAAGTCGGTACCAGATATAGCTGAGTCCAGATGCCAGAATATTTGAAACATTTGTACAGCTGGCACCGACTTCAAAATTATGAAGATTGAGTACAGAAATAGTTGAGTTTTAGTCGAATTCGGAAAAAGGCACCATGAGATAGGAAAAATTATTTAATACTTTTTTAGTTCATATTATAAGAATGTTATTATTGTTTTTACCTTGGAAGTCGGTTTTAATTTTTTGTTAAAAATAATAATTTCACTCTTTTTAGGTACCTAGTAAAATCATCGCGTACTATACGTAGATTAGGGCCGATTCACACCGAAAGGCAGAGGCGAGGCGAACAGTTTCAGTGTCATATGATTTTAAACTTTATCTTCATTATTGTAATACTTACATAGTATCGCTTGAGAAATCGACGCCGCCGGCGGCCGCAAGAGGCCACGAGCGTCCACGGGCGGCCGTAGATTTCTCGAGCGATACTATGTATTACAACAATGAAGATAATGTTTAAAATCATATAACACTGAAATTGCTCGCCTCGCCTCCGCCATTCCGGTGTGAATCGGCCCTAATACACCAGTATATAACTATTCTACTTATCTTATTACAATTTGTTAATAGTCACACTTACAAAATATAATATCAGCTGCAGATAATTTTAAACAATACATTAAAAAAAATTTAAGTGGAGACGTGCTAGGGCCGCGCCAAACCGGAATTTTAGCAGCGGCGAGGCCTTCAATGTCATATGATTTTAACCTTTGTCTTTAATAATGTAATACATAGTATCGCTTGAGAAGTCTACGGCTGCCCGTAGCCGCTCGTGGCCGCGATTTGTAAGTGTGACAGTGCACTAGCATGTTACTTGTATTATATCGAAGCAACTTACTTCTCAGAAGTAATGACAAATGTGTGCCTTACGCTCTGGAGATAAGGTTGAATATTTTGTCATGTTCGATTTTGGTGACATTGGTGACCCTGGCGTGGTAATAATGATGATGATGATGAATGTAATTTGTATAGTAGCATATGCTTTCAGTTCTTAAAACAGCGCCTAAACCCCCAAACATGCATCTATAAGGAATCAGGAGTTCTCTTAGTATCTTCGGAACCATAGTATACCTTGGTGCAGAATCTTGCGTTTTGGTAGCATATGCTTAGGATGCTTCTCATAAAACCAAAATCACCATATGTTTCCATATAAATTTTGAGGAGTTCCCTCGATTACTCATGGATCCCATCATCAGGTCACCACTTTTGTGAACATGGTACCAAATTGGAGTAAAACCTAATACAACAAAATAAAAATTTCGAAAATCGGTTCACAAACGGCGAAGTAATCGTTGAACATACAAAAATAAAAAAAATATCCACAGCCGAACATATAACTTCCTCATTTTTTGGAAGTCGGTTAAAAAGCGCGTCCAAAAGCTAGTATGGCGCGTATTTAAAAAGTTAACATTGATTTTATATTCAAATTTTATACTGGAGCTTAATGAAATAAAAATGTAGCTGCAACGTCACGACGGTTTTAATGGGTGGGGTGAAATGACTTGCGCTTCATCCCCTCGGGCCCGACTCTGAAAAACGAAACAATTTTACACATTAATTATTTAAAGTTCTTTCTTATACTCAGACTTACAAAGGATTTCATCGCTGAGTACCTACGTACACATCTAGACTTAAGCCTCTCAGACAGATATTTTTTCTGAGGTCGAGAGTAAATGTTTTGATGCTAAGCTAAAGAGAAATAAAGTGTTTTTTATCGCAATAATATAATGTCTTACGACAAGTTTAGTACCTAGCTTACTTAAGCTCTATTCATTTGGTTCGTTTACCAAATTAAAGGATAGAGCTTAACTATCCCGTTGGATTGTTTTATTGGTTCAAACTTTAAACCGTTTATGTATTAATTTGTATTTAGATAATTCTCCGTAAATCCAGTATCATGTTCGGCATGTTCCTAAGATATATATTTCAAGATGGCGAATGATTCCGCTTAACACAGTTATAATTAAAGACGAGTTCGAAGGGTAATATTTTGACAATCAAGTGATTTCCTCATTGCGAAAACCAATTTTCGAAGGCTGGAAAGCGATTAAAGTGAAACAGGAAATTTGCACAGCGTTGTTGGACCCGTGACGTCACTCGTCCTGCTGACGCCCGCTTCCGATTAGATCAAGTATTTCGCCTCTTGTCTTCGAGACCTCCAAATTAGGAAATTAAACTTCGCCGCTGGTACATAAAGGCGCGGAAATCTGACGACGACAGCGCTCATTAAAATACTTAGCTGTACACGGGGAGAAGCGAGTGGCTGCCAAACTTCACAAACGCCAAAAGTACCATCGAAGGAATTATGTAATTCATAGGCTTAATTCATATGGTAGACCTACGGCATTTGGTCGGCTTAATATGTCAATTCAACAGTGTCGCGCAGGCTTGATATAACGCGACAAAATAACGTAGGTCTGCCCATGATTCATCCTGATAGTACAATTAAAAGTCTATTTTTTAATCTTTCCAAATATATTGCCTAAAATATGTTATAATATAATATTATGTATTTTGTGTTCACAATTTAAATACATGTAGGTATCCACCAGAAAAGCGATACACAATACATATAGCTACCGATATTTTGTACCTAGGTAATTTTAAAATACATATGTTCAAAGAGAACCGTTTAAAACACTTTTACAAAATAATTTACTTAATGAAAAATGTTGCTTAAGAAAATGCGAAGCGACGTTTTTAATTCAATTCGTTAGCGTAATTAAAATTTTTAAAGGAGGACTCGCTGTAGCGAAATCTGGTTAATACTAATTTACGCTTTTGTTGATTGAGTAAAACTCGAGTAATGGGATGGCGCTCCCGGGAGGTGAGCGGGGCGAGGTCGGGGGAGGACAGGGGGGAGATCACTCGCCCGTGCTTTAATTGCTTTTTACTTAGCAACTGTTCATGAACAGAACGCCCGCGAAAATGAAGAAAAAAATCGTTACATCAACATCTTTTAGAGATTGCCCAGATTCGGGTGGGTCTGTCGCGGCGCGGGTGCTTCGCCGTTGTTTTTCCAGCGCGCCTCATTTCCGGAGGGGGTCGCGAGGCGGCGCGAGGTGGCGAGGGGCCTAAGTAATTTCTCTTAAGAACTCTAAACGTAATTAGTGTAGGGCGTGCAAAGGGAAGGGCTTGAAAGTCGGAGAGGGTTGCGTCCCCCGCGCCCTCGCGCCGCGCCGCTCTGAATATTTGATCGCGCTCGTCTCGCGATAATATTCGCCGGAGGAGGTTTCCGTAAACACGAGCATTTTTCCCTTTCCATCTACTTTCGTTTTCCTCCGCTTCGAGGCTGTCCGCTGTCGCCGTGCGCGCTTAATTGAGGCCGTACTTGCCAGGGAATTAAAAACTCTCGCCTCGCTGCCTCCGAATACTAATGCTATTAAAATGTTTTGACCATATTTCCTTTTATGAAAAATGTTTCTCGAGAGCTCTACCGTCTTTATTAACGGCTTTGCGGAGCACGCGCTGTCTGCGAAAATAATAATATGATTTCATTATAAAGAAAATTATTTCAATTAACTTTGTACAGGTTTTCTCTGTAGGCAGTGCCGCTATTATATTTCGTATGTCCTGACAGAGGCTACAAATTTTGGAAGAATACGCGATGTTATTAAGTAATAAATTGGTACCTAGGTATGTATAATAATTACCTTAATAACACGAATCCCGTCCTTTACCTTTTTAATTACAAGCTATATTTCAGAGACATTCAATTGTTAATTGCGTTAGCATAAATAAGATTTATAAAGGGACTGCGGAAGCGTCTTGGACATATTAAAATTCATTTAATTGGGCGAGGCGGTAATTTACAAATTCAAAACGCTCAGGAACAAGAAAGGAAATTAGAATTCGTAATTAGAGCGAAGTAATACCGTTCCGACAACATTTGATTACCAATTATGGTAATTTGACTTAGAGCAGGGTAAGATTTCTCCTAATTTGTTACTTAAATTACCATCGCCAGCGTCAGAATATAATTTCATGTCTTGCTGGAGTTCCTAATTGTTCCTACAGTGAGTAGCTACTAATTAATTAATAATAAGGAAGTGGGTAACATTTATGTTTAATTACAGCTTAGCTTTCGTTTCATACGAGCCATGGCCCATGACTGAAAATTTCGGTTCTTTGTTGTATCTGGCATAAAATTAAGCCAATTATATGAGCAACAATCAAATGAGTTATGCCTTAAACTTTGTAAAGAATTTCTTTAAATCAGTAGGTCGTATAATATGAGTAAATTGTATGCTAAAATGTAACAATTATGCATTTTCAATAGTTTTGATATAAAGTAGGGGAGCCCAATAGGGGATTTCGCGACCTACTTGGGCGTGTCAGATTAAGTCAGATAGACTTCCGACATGAAGAAACTTTTTTGATTTCTATACCATAATAACTAGACATAGTTATCATGGTATAGAAATCAAAAAAGTTATTTTGAAGTGTTGAAATATTATCGGTTCTCTCAGATTAAGATAGGGGATGCTTAGCATAGGTACTCCAAAGAAGCTTCCATATGAAGCAGTGACGACTGACGAATTAGAAGACGACGATTTAGGTAAGGTAAGCCTGTAGAGTACTGTAGACACATTTTAAAATATAAAAAAAAACCTTCATATTGTCCTAACCAAGCTTTGCAGATATTTTATGTTGCACTCAACTAAATTATTTAGTCCTTGTTGTCTAAAATCTTATTGTAATTTAAGTTGGTTGAATTAGTTAGTAGTAAAGTTGGATATAAGCAATTTTCTGTTTATTTTGTATTTCATAACTTTAAAATGGCTGCAGTTTCTGAACCCACCGCTAAAATAAAAAACGATCTTTTTATTTTTTTATTAAAACCTACTAGGTCTCCAGGACGCTCAAGTAACTACACGAATTCTTGGCTCCCCTACTATAGATCCAGTGTAACAAAAGTACAATTTTCTCTCCTTAAATCTTAATCCTTCTGTCACATAAACGTCAAACGCGTTAAACTGATTGGTTAAAACTGTAAAACATGCTTCTCGAACTCAAGTGCTCGTCACGCACAAGCATTCGGAGATAGAGATGGCATTGTGGCATCGCTTCGTGCTCTTGCTTTAAAAGGAAGTACATATATTTCATTTCGGTGACTCTGGACAGTTTTCCTTTTATTTCTATGACTCAACTTACCTATTTTATGATTGAACTAGTTGTCCCGGTGTACTTCGTGTCATTCGTGACATTCGTGAAATAATTCCCAAAATATGTGTTAGCTATGCATTATTAATTATTATATCAATGTGTTATTAATATTCCTTAAATATTATTAATTTAAAAAGTTGAAATAACAATAAGATTCACGACTATCTAAAAAATTGCATCATATAATTTTCAGTTCTCTATTTATTAGCATTACATTATGAAATTACCATGAATAATATTACTTATTAATACAATATTTTAATGTCTTCTTGTCGCGTTAAGTATAAAGTCTTAATTAAATTGTTAAATGTAATGGAGGCACTTCACATGACTACCTATTTGTATTTGCTATTGGCTATTTGTTGCATTTGGCAAAATTATTGACGTATACACAAACAAGCAAATAAAGGCAAATACGGCCTTCCACACATGGACGTCAAATACCAAACTTTTACTTCATTTTGTTTACTTGTCTATTTGACTCTTTTGATGCGCGCCAAAAACCGACAAAGGTACGGATATGTTATTTGGTATTGAAATTGGTCATATATTTTGTCAAATGGGCAAATAAGGCCAATACTTTGTCAAACATACCGTCTACACATGGTTATTGTTTGGTGAATACATCAAATACCGAATACGCAAATACAAATAGCCATGTGAAGTGCCTCTATAAGATGTAGAAGTTGGATGTTAATTTATGTTCGCGAGCGCGCGCGCGGCGGAGGTCGGGCGGGGCGCGGGGGGAGCGGGCACACTCCGTGCAATTTAATTATCGGCGAGGTTCCCGCGTTTACCCTTTTGTATCTTAGCCCCCGGTTGAAAAAATGCTCACCCATAAAATAGAGGACGGGTGAAAAAAGGAGCGTATGCAAATTCAGGATAAAATATAGCCCGTAAATGCCACCGTTTCTAAAAGAATATTAGAGACGTTTTTCAGTGGGTGGCCAGGGGGGCCACTTTATATTTTGTCTCCTCGCTAAGTACTCGTTCGGGGTGTCCGCTACCCAATCCTTAATTTGCGACTGTTGTTCGGTAATAAATCAACCTTACCCTCTACACGTTTCAACTTTTTGTTTATAATAAACGCTTTCGTGAGATTACTTTAAATTTTTAAAAATTATTGCCGTCAAACTTTCTTTTTTTAATCAAAGTTCGTCTGGAAGGTCTTTAGCATGATGGTGAAATATTGCATGGATGTAGGTAGGTATTAGGCAGACTCGGCGTGTTTGAGGTTGGAACTTGGAGCGGACCTTTAGGTACAAAAGTCCCTTCAATACATATCGCCTACTCGACTCGCAATACCTTAAGGTATGCCTAATTAAGATTAAATATATGTATTATAGAAATTATTTTATTTCATTTTAAGCCTTTCCTAAGAAACTTATTAATACTTATCCAAATATTCATAAGTTTGGTTGTCTGATCTTATACCCACAAGAGGCTCGGGTGGTCGCAATTTTAGGAGCTTAACTCTGTAGGGTGGTTTTAAACGTAACCCCTATCCAAATCATTTGCGACATACTCGAACGAAATTCAATCTTAATTTATTTTTGGAGGATCGATCAATACTTTCGTAATAGATATTACCGTTTAGTCAAAGAGTAATTATAAAAATTTCCTTAATATGGATAGTATAAGTAATTACGTCGTAATTATTAAAAGGAGCTCCAACAAGGTCTGTAACGGGTTATTAAGTGTCGCGAGGCATATTTTTTTGTTCAGCAAGAGGATAATGAGGGGTCTTGAGCCGGGGGAGCGGGGTGCGGGGGGTGCGGGCGAGTTGATAGGTGTTTTAATTATTGACGGCCGGCCATCGCGCCCGAGAAAGAGACAACATAAAATATTTAACGCACGCCGCCGGCCGCGCTCTCGCTTGTAATTAAAGCTTTTCTTTCCTTTTTTCAGCGGCCCGATACAATATTCAGCACGAGAAGGAAGCTTCCGGAGCGGGGTGGCGCCTCCATTGTACTCGCTAAGGAAGATAAATTAAAAAATATAATTACAAGGCGGCCGCCATAATTCTCGGCGGGCGTGGTGGGCGGGCAGGGGGGTGGGGGAATAGTGGAGGAGCGGGCGCTCCCGGAGGAGGCTTCTTAAATATTTGGGGATAGCGCGTACCTACGCATTACGTAAATTAATGACACGGATTCGAGGAAGCACGGCCCCCCGCGCCTCCCGGCCCCCCTCGCTGTTTGTTTTGTTTTAATGTGCGTTGTTAACGATGTTATTAGACGCGAATTATAATACGCGCAGCCGCCCGCCCCGCATTCCCCCGCCCGCCCAGCCCGGCCGGATTGATTGCTCTAATGACTCTCCGCTACTCGTTTAATTGCTTAAATCCGACTTTTAAATTTTCCTTATTAATTTCAATTTATAACGTTTTCGTACCGAAACTCAGCTTTCATATTTATAAAGCGTAATTAATGTCGTCGTAAATAAAAATAGGGGAGACATTTTTTATATTTTTTATTAATTTTCATAAATTTTTAAGAGAAGGGTACCTTAGTGGTTAGATAACAACTAAAAACTCTTTTAAAAATACCTGTAGGCAGTATTTTTTTAGTTCAATTCTAATAGTTTCAATTCTATTTTCAAACTCCACCTGCGAGAAAAATACAACTCGTTGAGCTGCACTTGTACGATGAAACAAAACAATTTTGCAGTTTAACCGTTAACCGTTTCACACACGGGAATACTTAGTACTATCGTGTGTATGTATGTATGCGTATATCACACATACCTACATGTAGTGTAAGGCGCATGCGGGGCAACAAGTGTGCCCATGTGCCTCTCACGCCGCAACTACAAGACAAACGACGTCTCATCCCGCGCCTCTTACAAGCATTTGTTTTGTATCCAATTCTATTGGGATGTGATTTTTGTAGTCCTTTTTGTATTCTCAATTGTAATTAAATGCTTAGTACTTAGAAATTAGAACCTAGGTACTTTAGGTGATAGATACTATGATTTTGTTTGGAAAATTATAAAATATATGCAGTATATTTATCAATATTCAAAAACTATTACTCGACTCCCTGTGTTCACACCTTAACATTCGTTTCTCAACCTTTAGGCATTCCAATATACATTGTGTTTATCTTACCTATGTTGTATTGTTTTACTTTTTTGAACTATCAATACTAATGAGAAATTGCGTCTGAACTGATTTTACTTGGTATGGAAATTCTGTTAGTCCCGGGAAGGGACATAGGATACTTTTTGGCCCGGAAAAATGTACGGTTCCTGCACGGTAAACGAATTTTGGTGCAACGAAGTTGTGAAGTAATAGTAGGTACAAGTGCCTGCATAAATGTTTTCACAAATCAAGAACTTACATAGCCATACCTACATGAATATAGAGAATAAAGATCCTTCCATAAAGAAAAATTAAATCATAATAATTAAAACAGTGAAATTACTAAAATTGTTTTTGAAAGATCCATATCAAAGTAGCATGTTAAAAAGATATTAAGAAATTCAGGTTTAAAAAGTTTCTCTTGTTTTATAAATTCTTTCAAATTAAGTTTTTTATTCGTCTTTGATATTCGAGACTACGTGAAGCCTTAGGCAGGGTATAAAGCTAACCTACTTAATTTTATTGATTTTAGAAAACGCTTTACAAAAAAGGTTGTAAGCGGTTTTTAATTAAATGAATGAGAAATATTTATAAAGGTATAGTAATATATATTTTAGTACAAAATGTCATAAAGCGAGTGAAGTTCTTTCTGTAAGCTAGGTCACACTTTCATTACACCATAAAATATGTTATATTACATACAGTCACTAAATCACAGGTTTGGGTTTTTTTATTCCACTTAGGGCCTGTTTCACCGCTTCCTGATAAAGCTCCCATTATCTATTTACCACATAAAAATATCTGCCATATAAATCCACCAGATGTATTTTTTTGGTTCCACGACGTACGTCTCTGTTAAATTACGCGCCAGATAATTAACTCTAACCTTATTTGACAGTCGGAGTGGCAACGTCGCAATTTCCGTCGTACGTTCCATTTTAACCCAATCTTATATTGAGAAGTACAATAGTTTCATAATTTCACATAAATATATTAGAAAAAAACAGCAACAAAAATAGAGTTGACGTATGTATTGATGGATTTACTAAAGTTTTACATAAGATTTGTTTTAAAAGAGTCAAAAGGTTTTGATTCAACAACACACATATTTAATATGCAAGGAATATGAAATACGTAAAACGAATCGTAGGTGACACCTTTCAAGACATTTGAAAATATTTCAGTGTTCTATGGTTATATTACTTCTAAGTAGTTTCTTGAATAATTTACCTAATATTTTGTGATTTGTATTATAGAATGTAGACTAAAAAATGTTTATATACGAGACGCTATATTAGACAACGGAAAGAATCGCGAGAGAAGTGTAAATTTTCCCATGGGGATTGAGGATACTATACTACTATAATAAAAACACGATTTCGTTGGAAACCTTGTTTCTTTGGTCTGAGTTGGAAACAGACAGTTAAGACAATCAAAGAAGCCTCAAGGAAGTTCTATTGAACTAGTGATACATGTCTAAAGATTGAGGTTAAGTCGAATAAAGGAAATGATAAGGAAACGACTAAGAAGATGGATTTGTGTCTCCAATCTCTCCAGCATGCTGTGCTCTGTCTCATGCATGATGCAGTTCAGTCTTTAGTTGTAGATTAGACAGCTGTTGATACCTATGTTTGAATAAACTCTCTGTAATCTCTGTATTATCTGATCCCAATGACAGCTAGTGATACAGTGAATGGTAAATATTTTCATTAGATAAAATCCTTAATAAAAAAACATAATGTAAATTTATAAGTACATATGTTGTTTGTTTCCAGATTCCAGAATAGATATTATTGTGGCTAGTACTTCTTGCAAGATGATATAGTTGTTGTGGAACCTTCACCCAAGCAGAAGCCGGCTGTTGCATAACAAATGAAAATCTATTATGTCTGTGATACCCACGATTGAGGTGCTACTGATCAAAAAAACATCCTGCTCTGTGTAAGTTTTCCTGATACTGAATAAATATTTAATGCTTCAAGCCCCATAAGGACACCGGTGACCGCGACAACAATAGAATACAATAGCATTTCCAAGAGTCCACAGTGGACTTTTAGAACATTACACATTTACTCAGTATTATTAAAATCTCAAACATCATAATCTGTGAAATTAGTAATGACTCATAAGTCATAACTCATAACCCAGAGGTAACAAGTTCAACCACCCAGTGTACTTAACATTTTTGTGACAATTATTATTGTATCTGATCTGACTTTTAAAAGTTGATCACCTACCCGTCTTATAACCTACCTACCAGTATTTGTGTTCAGTGCAGCTGGTTGATGTTGATCTTGGGCAGATTTGCCTCCCTAGCTGAAGTTTGCAGGATATCATTATTTAAGTATTTGTTATGAAATACTTGCATATTAAAAATATGTATTTCCTTACAGGTAAACCCGAAGCAAAAAGATCTTTTGATAAATTAGCCGAAGAAAAGTTCGAATTTGTAAAGCTACAAAAAACCCTTCTTGAGGAAGAACTCCAGGAATTTTTTTTAAGAAACAGCTGATGTTGAAGATGGAAATGCGTTATAAAAAAGAGTAGATAACTTGAAATGGAGAAGGAAGAAAGGCTATTCAAATATTTTATATTATACTTATTTTAATAGCTTTTCTTCCTCCTCCATTTCAGTTAAGTGTTAACTCTGTTAGTTTTAAAATGTGAATAAGAAAATAAAAAGTAGTAATTATAAAACTTAATTTAATATTTCAATTGTAACGGTGATTGAATATTGAAGGATAATAATATATACGCATTAATACTTTTATTTCTCTCTTAAATTAATTGACACATTCTATTTTTAAAACACAAACATTATTTTGTTACATAATAAAACTTAAATGCCATTAACCCTTAAACTCATCAACTCCCAAGCGGCACCCGGCTATTCCGTCTGTCTGCCTGTCTGTCTGCCTGCCTGCCTGTCTGTCTGTCTGTCTGTCTGTCTGTCTCCAGGCTGTAACTCAAGAACGGTAAAAGCTAGAGATATGATATTTTCTCAGATTATGTATATCTCTTGCCGCTATAACAATATAAAATTAATATTTATGGAGGGCTCCCATACAACAAACATGATTTTTTGGCCTTTTTGCTATATATAAATAATGGCAACAGGTAGGTACTTGAATTTTTCACAATATATATATATATATATATATATAT
This sequence comes from Polyommatus icarus, assembly GCA_937595015.1. Classification (NCBI taxonomy): domain Eukaryota; kingdom Metazoa; phylum Arthropoda; class Insecta; order Lepidoptera; family Lycaenidae; genus Polyommatus; species Polyommatus icarus. The sequence continues at coordinate 15,660,465 of OW569326.1, forward strand.
ATATATAAAACTCAAAGGTGACTGACTGACTGACAAGGTGATCTATCAACACACAGCCCGTACCACTGGACGGATCGGGCTGAAATTTGGCATGCAGGTAGATGATATGACGTAGGCATCCGCTAATAAAGGATTTTTATTAATTCTACCCCTAAGGGGATAAAAGATTGTATATATAATTATACTTCTTAATGAGAGCGAAGACGCGGGCAAAAGCTAGTTTAATTATATGTGTTCTTTTAATAATAATATTAAAATAAAATAAAAAATTAGGGGGGGCCATTCCCATACAAAAGACACAATTTATGGTCTACTTTTACGGAACCCTTTGTGCGCGAGTCGGACTCACACTTGGCTAGACAGATAAAGACATACAGACAGACAACGACGTCCAATGAGTTTCTTACGTTATTAACATAGAATATCGTTGACGAAGTCTCAGTAATAGGGTCCCGTTTTAACCCTTTGGCTTTTGGTTGCGGAACCCTAAAAATCATCTAATTCATCTTCTAAAATCTCTAAAAGATCCATGTTTATTCAAAATATCATTATAATATTATATTAACTTGAAGAAAGTTCACACAACACTGAACTGCATCATTGCGATAACTGGCAAAAATATAATAGGCTGCAGGATGGCTGCAGGCTGGAAATATTTTCGCGATCTCAAAAAAAAAGTTTTGTTATCTGACAAATAAAACCTTTAACAGCCACATGATCGGGCTGATAGGATATCAATGATTTTATCTGCTTGATTGGCTTATCAGACACGTGTGGAACAGAATTTTTTGCATTATCTGTCAAATAGCCTATTTGGCTCTTTATCAGGAACCGGTGAAACAGGCCCTTAATCTGTCAGTACGGGGTGCTAAGGAAGTAAACATACATGCATGTGAAAAACATACTTAGTCCTTCTAATGGTGCAGTCGGGACAGACCTCGTAATAAAGTCCTGTCGTCATTAAAGTACGTGCTACGGCGGGCGGAAGCGTGCTACGAGATTGCTACGAGATTGCTACGAGCGCTACGACGCCTACGCCACACTGTCGAGTACTCAAAATAATAAACGCATCGCAATTCGCAAATAGAGAATAATATTGTTATGCAAAGGTAATCAAAGGTTAGAACAGAAGGCGTTACTGCCTACTAGTATCACAGTTTACTGTATATGCTGGTGCTGCACTCTAGCTTCAAAACATTGTAATAATCATATTACAGCACAATAAAACATACGAGACGAATGTACACCGTACATAATAATATTTAGGTACGCTCCCAGAATGTACGTATTACTTCCTCCTATGATAATCCGTGTATTATTATTCCTGCAACACGACGCTGCTCGAACTAGCGGCACGCCGCACCGCTCCTCGAGGGAAACTTATTAATTTTTCGTCATTATGAATTCCGCGAGCGAAACTCGATCGTCTAATTTCAACCCTAACTTATCAAGACGCGAATAAAAAAGTTCACCCCCCGGCCTCCCGAGCTCACCCCCTTGTTTAAAACGCCGGCGAAAAAAGAAGCACATAAAAATGCATGAGGCCTTCCTCGTTATAAGGAAAGGGTAGCGACCCCCCTTCCCCCTGGGGTGGCCGCTGTAAAAATCGTCTCTAATTTAAATTTGGGAAGTTTCGCGGAGCGAGGCGGCGCTGATGTCTTGATAAATGCGAGCGAGTTCCACTAATTCGAAGTCTTCAGCGCTCGAAGTTTTAATTGGGTGTGCATAAATCTGGCGTAATGTTCCGCGATCACTGTGGAGTGTGATATGATCTGTAATCCGGACTCCGGACTCCTTTCCGGACTCGCTAACGACTCCGCTATTAGATAAACATCGCTCATTGCACAGTGACTTGTCTTATGTACGAGCGATTGTTCCTATGAATATAATTATACACCCAGATAGGGAAAATGAGAGCAATTTAAATTCCCCACTTAATTTTATTTATTAACTACTTACAGTCGACAATGCCTCCATCGTCTTTTTATTGTTGTGACGGTGAAACCCATTTCAGGTTAAATTTGAGATCGAAGATTAGTAAGAGTATTATAGCCAGAGCCAAAGTATAAAACATATTATAATATCTAGTATTATGTTTGAAGTATCTTGGAGATTATCGCAAATATAACGCAATAAAAATTATAATATTAAAATGACTAACTTGTTATGGACGAGAAAGATCAATCATTCTCATAAGAGGAGCAATAAATTTATGTGTAAGAAACCTCTGCGTTCGATTATTATTGTTAATCGAGGGCTTTGATTATGACAATATCTGCATATGACTCATGCTTAGTTATTCTTAAGAGTACGTATAATTTTGCCGATTTCGCTCATTTAACCGATTCGTGGCCAATTCCGCGCCCAGCGCGTCATTCAAAAAGTTTTAGTGAGGCCGATGACGCGCCAGACGCGGCATATAAGAATTGTTAAAAAACACGTTAAAACTAATTTATTATACTGTAATTACAATTCCCTTGTCTAAATATACATGTTGAACTCAATTTTATGCGTGGCCGTTTATTTTAGAATTAAAGGCTACTAGTCAGAGATCGTCAATCATTGGTTCACTCGAAGAATCCTTACTTTTCTGCGATTAGCGTATTTATGAAACTTTTTTTTCTTATTAACACTCATCTTCATCAGCGTCAGTAATTTAGCTTCGATGCTACTGTCTGTTGAGTTATTTTTTGCGTCATGACAAATACGAGAACTTTCAATTACTTAATGTCCTTTTCAATGTAAAGTTTTGCAATATTGAGTGACTATATTCTGGAAAACTTTCATTCTCCTTATTGTCGTTTTCCAGGCAATTTTCATTTGAGTATGTTTGTAAATTGTGGCTGGCTATATTCAGGAAAGTCATTATATTCCTGCTAATTATCCAAAACAAACGTATTTCATTTGTTTAAATAAACGATTTTCTGAGAGCTCTTAAATTTTAATACAAATTTATATTGTCATAGCTACACAACTACTCTAAGTTATTTATTCTTCAACTAAAATAGATGAAGTTGCTAGTCATAATAAATCCCACAACCTTTACGGAAAAACTATCATGCCTATTGATTTGTGCTTTAACATGTAATTAGGGTTCTAACTTCCGTACCCAAAAGATAAAAACGGGACCCTATTACTAAGGCTGGCCTCACACAGCCGGAACGTCTCTCTGAATAATTCATAATCGGAAATTCATAACCTAAATTTCGGCACCTTGCCTCACACACATCTTTGAAAATAAGATTGATCAGTAGTCTCATGATTCCTGGCACATATTTAAACGTCTTTACGGAAGAAGAATTAATACTAATAAATATTATTTTTCTTTTACTTTCGTTTTCACTTAATGTTTCCCAATTCGGAATTAAACTTTTAAGAGTTTCCAACCACGCTATGTTTTTTTCCCTGTCATGGTAATCCTCAATGGATGTGTCCTATATTTCAATGCTTAAGATTAAATTTTCCGTGTCAGACATCACGCCAGCAGGTCACAACACGTCCAGGGGTTAGCTTCTTGCAGTGTCAACTGAAATAATTCATAATCTGATTCCAGTATGTGTGTGCCGCTCTATTAAAATGTATGGGAATACGCGCGTTATGAAATCATAATCTTAAATTTATCGATCCGGAATTCAGAACGCTCGTCAGTATCATTCTTACAGATCGATCTGAGAAACATAATCTAAAAAAAATCAGAATGTGTACGTGGAGCATACTTACTGATATTGTATGGAATTCCAGTCTTACTGAATTAATAATATGAATTCAGAAAGACATTCCAGCTGTGTGAGGCCAGCCTAAGACTTCGTTGTCTGTCCGTCTGTCTGTCTGTCTGTCTGTCTGTCTGTCTCCAGGCCGCAACTCAAGAACGGTAATAGAATTGAAATTTTCACGGATTATAAATATCTGTTGCCACTATAATAACAAATACTAAAAACAAAATAAAATTAAATAAATAAAATAAAAAATGAAGGGGGGCTCCCATACAAAAACATAATTTTCGGCATAATTTTGCTCTATAATGGTACGGAACCCTTCGTGCGCGAGTCCGTGTTATATGTGTTATCATCAGTCAGTCAAGGTGTGACGACGTGAGCCCTCACAAAGCTCGGCTTTTAGTAACCAGCACTAATTAAAATCATTAATACCTACATACTGGTATGAGCAAAATTTGTGCCAAAGGTTGACGACTACTTACACATTTTGTTAACAGTATGAATTACTACTTTTATACGCCATATCAGCTTTGAATTACAACTAATACGAACACTGCACACAAAATTTATCTTTTCCCTCTCTGATTTACGCCTATTTACAATAATATATGCATAAAACACAACCAGTGGCCAATGCCGCACGTGGCGCGTCATCGTTTAGCAGGGCCGATGACGCTTATGGTGCGTCATCGAACAAAGTACTTGGCCTGTCGTAAGAATTTGTTGAAATGAAGGTGGCAACGAATCGGTTAACAGACGTGATTTAACATTTAAAATACAGTATTTCTATAAGTTTTAATACACAACATGTTAGATCATTTCAATTATAATCTAATGTTGGAGCTAGATTTTTTATTTTTTTTAAGTATCTTTAAATAATCCAACTCAAACCCGCGACAGCTTAGTGATTTATGCTGTAAAAGGTTTAGAATATCACCTTTTTATGGATTGTATTGACGTCTTAACGGTATGAAAAAAATACAATGTACTGTTGAGAAAGTCGTCTATACAATGTTGGAATTACTTTTTACCACTTTAATATAAAAAACAGAAAACCTCTATCTCCCCGCTAACTTGGCGATCGTCCTTTTTCACCTGGCATATGAAAGACGGGCGTGAGTGTGAAGAGAGCAGTAGAAAAGAGTGTACAGGCTCTTAAAATGACATTTGTTTTTTAATTTTAATTTAAATATTACAAATGTTTATTTTACTCCTACTATACTACAGTACCGATTTCTGGCGAAGCACACGTGGCTTATGAAATCTCCAATGTATTTCCTTCAAAGTGACGTCAATGTCCATTTATTCAAAGGTTGTGTTAGCGAAAAAAAAAGTCACCAGAGAGCGGACGGTGGCATTTTTTCCATTCGCCGCGTTCCATTAGCGTGCCTTTGTTTGGCGGAGGCGCGCAAATTAATTTAGCTCTCCCGCCATTCCCCTCCCCTCACCCCCTCTCCCCGCACGCCTCCCCCCCGCTCGCCCTTTGTCTACGCCTCGCTCTACGTATCGTTTTCTTCTTTATGGCTCATTAGGCATCATCGTCACCATTGTTTTTCCCTTCGGCCAAGTAATCTAATTACTTTCGTCGAGTCGATATTTCGCGGGAATGGCTATTATGGCTGAATTTTTTGAATATGCTCTGAAAGGGCCCATTATTTCCCTTTGTTTAGTTGTTCTTTTTGAACTTCAAAACCTTAATAAAAACAAAATCACGTACCATAAATGTCTTATTGAAAATTTATTTTCGTTTTTTACTTGCTTCTCAACAAAATATATCATTCATTATGATTTTTATCGCGTTACATATTGCCTACACTCTATAGTAATAGCATAGGTATCTTCGTCAAGCTATAATAATATTGTAGGTTGTTTACTATCTATTTACAAATTTGTAGATACCTGCTATGCGTCTTAAAAATAATCCCTATTATATTACCTTTGAAGATTTTCTAGCAGTTGCTGCGACATGAGCGAAATTGTAAATCCTAACTATATATAATATATGCTTATTTTTAACCGACTTCTTTATTTACTTCATCATCATTTCTTACTGAAATATACAAGTAGGTATTCGACCTAAACAATACAAATACGAAACGTTAAAATGAAGCTTTGTTAATTCACATTTTAAGGACGAACATTTCAAACGTCAATTATACTTTAAATACATCCCTTTTGAAAATTCGGCAATTATTTTTATTAGTTCAGTTTGTGGGATAGTACAGTTGTTTGTAATTTTTGAATTAAATGTTGAAGGTATCGACCAGAGCCGTAGCTACAACATTATATCGACGATTAAATTTATAAAAATATTTTTATTGTCGATAGTTCCGTTTAAATACGGTAGACCCTCACTAATCCGGCGCCCCTTATAATCCGACATGCCTATTACTGGTTAATTTAGGTAAATAAACATTATTTTGGCCAATCTTTATTTAGGTACACGTAATGCGAAAATTAAACGTCCAGAAGTTAATGGTGATCTACTGTATTACATTTACTACACTCTTACGTAATATTATAAATTTATAACTATTTTGAAGCAAAAATATAATTCAAGACGTGAGTGGAAGAATAAGGTAAGTAAAATGAAAAAACTTCCCGTTTATTTGCTTAAATGGAGGCTTTAGGGTCGGAAATTTTTTTTTTAATAAAAAAACTGTGGAGTATATTTGCAGCCAGCCATGAAGTAGATAAGTTACAAGTTTTATGAAAATAATAAGGGAAAAATGAGTTATTGTCCGTATGTTACGAAATGTTACTTTTTCGATTCTTCCACTCACGTCTTCAATTATAAGAAAGACTTACGTACGTCTATATAATATAATACTAATTATACTAAAATCTTTCTGTGAAGGGTTAAAACACCGAAGGGTTAAAAACCAGCTACTTTTGTTCCCAAGCAGCACAAGTATATCTAGTAAAGCACTATTAGTTATTTTATAGAATTAAACTTAGTATTCTCACATAAGAGTCAATAATCCCGGAAGATATCCTGGAGATATCCTATATACCGAGTTCAGTAAAAATGGGCACCTGTCTACACTATAATGACAAGAGCATAAGAATTCATCATTAGATAACGATAAGAGCAATTTATATTTATCTATAGGGAATATCTACAAAACTATTATAAGAACATAATAAGAGGCACATAAGAAAGGAATAAGGTTTTGTTGCCAACATTAAGATAACACCATTACTCTACTGATGTTCTAGTGGTGAATATTTTTAAAAACCTATAATAATCAAAATCAACTAAATAAAAACATCAACAAGAGTTACTTTACTTCTTTTAAAAAGCATTTTCTATTATCCAATGGCCACCGTAGTTAAAAGTATTTTAAGTTAAAGCTATAATGGCGAAATGAAATTGAATAAGTAATTATAATAATATATTTTTTATGTTTCGCGCGAACGGAGGGCTCAAATTCCGTGCCGAATTTATTTTATCGTGAAAGTCGATGAAATAGGTTTAAAAAACTTATGGACCTAATATATACGTAAATTTAAATGATATTTTTTTAATAAAAAATATTATTAATGCACATTTTTTAATATATTTTGTTAAAATAAATACCTAAATAATATATTTTGATTAAAAAGTCATATATTTAAGTATTTTTATATTCACAAATAAATAAGTCACGTATTTTAATGTAACTAATTTTTTAGATTTTTACCGCAATGGCGATTGCCGTCGTATTATACTAATAAAAATGGCCTCTAGATTAAATTATCTATAAGTAAGTATTGATTAGAAGATTTACTCCTAAAATTGAGCTAAAGGTAATTTTAAGAGCATGACAAGTCAACTTGCACTTTCACCAGAAAAAATAATCTTTCAATAGTATAATCGTTCTTAAGACCATCCTATCGTAATCTATAGAAAGAAATGTTTGTAAAATATTTATTTCGTTATTATCTACCAGAGTATATTCAGACTGGCATAAGAAGAAGGTATTTTGTTGGCGTTTTGGTGATTTTTCAGTGCAATACCATAGAGAACCAATATTTCTGGTTGCCTTCCTATTTTATATTTCTTAAATCTTAATATTGTCATATTGTCAAAAATATTAGGTAGTTACTTATTACGCGTATTATGTAATGTGTCCCGTGCATCATTTTCCTCTATGATGTAAAGCAAACAAATTATAGGCAACTTTTCATCCCCAGAATCGCCACATTCACTATCATTGTCAGTCTATAGTTCATCATGGTTTCATCAAGAATCGATGTTCGAGAAGGTGTCAATTATTCTTCTTAAGCTTGATGAAAATATTATGTCGATTCGTTACTGAAGTGATGACTTTGAGGGCAAAGAAAGTTGATGTGACTAACGGCACCTTCTTAGGGTTCCCTACCCAAAGGGTAAAGGCGGGACCCTCAAGAACCGCTATAGCTAGACTTCTGAAATTTTCACAAATTGTGTATATCTGATGCCGCTATAATAACAAATATGTACTAAAACAAAATAAAATAATATTTAATAATAAATAATATTTAATTTATTAATAATATTTATATCCCATACAAAAAACGTGATTTTTTGGCCTTTTTTGCTTGATATCAACAATATAGAAACAGATAGGCACTTGATATTTTCGCAAATGTCTTAAAATATACGTTTACTTAAATAACTAAGTAATAATTATAAAAAATTTAAAGGAGGCTGCCATACAAAAAACAATTTTTGGCCTATTTTTGCTCTATAACGGTACGGAATCCTCGACTCGTACTTGGCCGATTATTTATACTTTTCCACTTTTCTTCAAAAGATTTTTTATATCTAAACTTCTTAAAATCTCCTGCTTTCTTTATGTTTGCAGAACGCTGTCTTTTATATACTTAATACTCTTAAGGTCGTCCCCCGAGCAAACGACCTTGGCCATACATTTGCCGCGTTGCCGAGATCGCCCCAAAACCCTATTATTTTTACTTATCTTAGTTCAAAATTGTCCTAAAAAAAATTTAAAACGGCGAATATGTAGTTTATGATATTGTCGATCTATTGGCGTGAGTTTCAAATAAAAGTAATTTGTAAATCCTAAGGAGATGCTGAATGTATGCTTGAATTTTAACAAATTGGTATTACTTTGGAAGCTGATAGCATGAGTATAAGAAACAAAAATAGAAAATTTAAAACGACAAAAGGAATGTTGATATACTGAAGATTATTGCTGTATTTTATTATAACTTTGTAGCTTTCAGATTATGAGTTTATAAGGTTTTAAATACGGTCAATTACGGAATCTCCGGACGGAACGCCCTTAAAATAAAATGTTTAAAGTCTAAGTTCCCTAATGAAAGAGGAAACTGGACTTTCACTAGAGTATACACTATTGAGTATCTAGTCATTGATTCTATTAAGTATAAACTTAAAAAAGTGCCTAACAAATCCATCTAAAAACCTTTTTGATTATTTTTAGAATAATTGTTCTATAAATAATTTCAATTCTTAAAAAGTATTTGTGATAATAATGGCCTGTTTCACCGCTTCCTGATAAGGTGCCCGATAGGGTTATTTGACAGATTTTCCATACTCCATCTGTCAAATTAAGTGGTGGATAGCCTTATCAGGAAGCGGTGAAACAGGCCCTTAGTCTATAGAATAATTTAACTACAGCAGCGCTTTTACTAGAGCAAATATAGTCCATAACAAATCAATTTGCTCTTAACTAAGTGTAATGAACTAATGAAGGTTTTAAAACAAGGAACACTAGATAATTTTTTATATTAGGAACTTAGTTCTTATTCAAAACCATGTATAGAATGCCAATGTCTATTATGTCTATAAAAAAGTCATGATTAGAACTCCTAAAGTATAAATAGATTTAAGGCGTCTGAAGTGTGCTACTTGGGGTTATGAATGCGCGTACGCATATGTATATATAAGTAAGAATCGTGTTTAATATTTCAATGCTCTGTAAGAATAAATATGTATTTTTTTTAATTAACCATTGTTTATCTAACAGGACATTATACAAGAGTATTATTGTTACGGATGTGAGTGCGTCGCCGCGTCTCTCGCGATCTTGTGACGTAATTACTTCGAATTCAACGTTAGCTTAGCATTTTGACGACGTCTGATCGTCGTCATGGTCAAGCTGTTGTTTTTTAATGTTTTATGTGTGTTATCATACCTGCGCCGCTGTTGTTTCACCTGCGCCAGCGCCGGAGCGGAGCGCCCGCCGTCACAAAAACAGCACAACTGACGCAGCACGCTGTGCGACCCCGCGGCCCGCGCGCGGCTCCCACACTTTTTTACCCCGACCGCGGCGCGTGCCCCGAACCCGCTCACCCTCAACCCTTGCAGACCTTTGTACTCGGCGAACGAACGCGATATTAAAAAAGTAGCTGAGCCACCGGTAATGAACGTCCTAAATCTACGCTTCAGATTTTAATAAGCGACGGCTTCTCCTTTTAATTTTCGATCTCGAGTATTGCGAAAATTGAGAATTATCGCCGAAAAAGTAAATATATCCTTATCGCCGAACGCGAATTTGCATTCTCGAATTTCGTAATTAATCGCTCGGCGGACACATTTTAAATTCCTAATTAAGCGATTCGTCCTCTCTCCCGGCTATAAATTAGATCGAGCCGTTTCCATAGAGACTACTCATCCTTTAAAGCGGGCCGGGAGGCGAGGGGGGACTTTACAAAAAATATAACTTAGGGTGAGTTAAAAAACCGTGGGGGACGCGGCCGGCCGCTGCACCCCACGATGAGAAATCTACGATCGATATTAACTCTTTTTTAGACGGGGAATCGCTGAATTTTAATTCTCTTCAAGGAGACGAGTCGGATCGACGGGCCGCGGGGGCGATCGGTCTCGCAGCCGCGGACTAATATTTGTTCTGGCAGACTATAAATCACGACACGGTTAGTATTCAGCTCGTGCGTTAGTCAAGGTCAGCCGCCAGCCGACGGCGACACATGCCGCTGACGTGTTCATATATCTTTTACACTTTTTACCGGGGTCACATTTGAAAAGCTCCTGATGTTTAGAAAATCTTCAGCGGCAGTAGGGAGCCCAATTTACCATTATACTGCTAATCGAAAAGGTAAAACCTAGAAGTTCGATTAAAATCTTGATCAATCGCTTCCATTACGCCTATTGTAATAATCGTAAGTGGAATATTTTTAATTATTAATGAGCCCGAGGAAAACGTAATAAAAAACGCCCGGTGCCGCGCCCGCCCAAAAAACTTTTAGTTATAAAAAGCTATTTATGACAGTGACCATTATCGTCCAATAAATCAGCTGCCCGCTCTTCTGTTTTCGATAATGATTCTATTATTATGGAAAAGCGTTATATAACTGTAACATTTTTTATTCTCGCTCGCTAACGTGGAGGAGGCTTGTGTTGTGGAGAAACGGTTTGTTTAATATATAATAAGTTATAACTGTTTAAATAAGTTACTGGAAGGCCATAGCAATAGGCAGTGCCTTATATATTTTTTTATATACTGTTATTTTTCTTAATTTTAATTGATAAAAATTGATTAATTTTTTACTGACTTATAAGTATAACTGAATACTTGCTGTCAATAATAAACTGTTTTTAAATCTGTGTCATAAAATATGCTAATTGATGTAATATAAATTATTTGTAATTGACAGAAACAGATTACAGAGCCTGTTTGCAGTTTTGCACAGCTGAAAACACCTTTTGTAGGATCTTCTCATTCTGTATAATTACTTTCTGACAACGACTGTTATACTTTGTATTCCAATACTTCCAGGTAATTTATTAAATTCCAGCAAGTTTGAATATACATACTTAATTATAAATTAAAATATACAAAAAAAAAGCGTACTCCACACACTATGTCGAGGGTTTTTGCGTGTCGGCGGCGCGCGGCGGGCGCCCACTGTACGGGTTACAAATTGTGGGGTGAAAGGGGTAGTTTTTTCTAATCGACTTTCCTAACAGTAATAAACGATATTTATCTTTCTTAATTATAGTCTCACTCTGTTATTTGGTAGCTTTGGCCGTGTTTTGTTGTTGCTATTATCGAATTATGTGCGTTTGTCGCTAACGTATTTTTTAGAAAAAAAATTAAGGACCCGGGATTCGGGATCCAATTCTATTTTGAATTTTGAAGTTTGATTTTTATCACTATCATTTCAGGAGGTTAAAATTGTTATTGCTATGGCGACCCGTCGGGTGTTGATAGGGATATATACCTGTAGAAAGACTTGTTATTAAAATACATGACCAACAACTTGGCATAACTGAAACTACACATAATTTAGCAACATTGCGCTAATTTTGGAATGGAAAGTATATCATTTCACCTTATTTTTCACTAATGTACTCATTATTCACTTATTATTTTAATAAAATAAAAATTTTAATAGACTTGCACCTGAGGCCGAGCTTTGCTCCAAGTTGAAGGAAAGAAAAAATATTCTAAGATTAAACTTGATCGTTTGTTCTTTCGAAATTCCTGAAATACAACCGTTACCAAGAAATTGATTTAATAATAATACTTATTATTTGATCGGCTCGTAAAAAGAACGAAATTATAATAATAATTCATTATAAATTTATAAGGTTACTATACAAATAAATATTCAATTGTGTAATCCCAAACAATGTAGCGTCTGAAAATTCATCAGATGTATCATGTAGCCGGTGAACTGTGAATAATAGTCGTCCGACACAATTGACAGACTACCATAATGACGTCACACTTGTCACATACTGAGGGCACTTCCTAATCTTTCCTCTAGATGTTCTAATGATGTATGTCTAGTCTGAATTTATTCCACTTGAGCTGTGGACGAAATTGGCAAGTTGTTTTTGACAACTGAAGGTCTTGACCTCGATGAAAACGTCGTCTATCCTCTTCAAACTTTTTAAGGCACATATTTACTAATTTTTAAAATAAAATTGTCTTCTCTCTATCTGTGACTGTGACTATCTGTGATTTTCCATACCTATTCCATACCATACGGTATTAAACTTTAAAACTTTTTAACTTATGACAACCTCATCATAGACACGCAATTGAAGGAAAATGACGAATTATATGCTTCCAGTATTTTGGTATATTTGAAGCTTGACAATTTAAAACAGTTAAAATTATCATAAAAGTGAATTTTAAAATGAAAAAACGAGGGCAGTGCTCCGTGGGGCGCATGCGTAATGTCAACCCTTTGCTTTACCCCTTTCGGCTCCCCGAGCGTTTTTTGTGGGTCTTTTGTACCGCGTGGGGTACCTGCTGCGGAAGGGTTGAGTTTTTTATGTATGGACCGTCACGCTTTTTTGTGCAGTCGATATTTTTTCACTATGGACTCGGCGAGAGCATAATAGAAAGTGCAATGAACTCAAATCAGCTGATGCTGTACACTTGTGTCCTATCGATTATAGTTCCCAAGATCGACCTTCGACAATTTTTTATAGTTGCAATGTCATACTATCCCATAAAATAGCTACAATAAGTTGTTGCCATTTTTTTAATCGAATGATCGGTTGATTTATGTAATTATTGTAGTAATAATAGTATACAACTATACTGTCGTATATTATATATACAAAATAATACTATCGTATAATACTAAGTTTATTTTAGGAATATTAATAAGTTGTTCTTTTTCGAGTCAGAGTTTGCTACTGAAGAGTGAAGTTCCATAACGATTAAGCTCTACAACTCTCAAAGCAGAAGAAGAACTCTCAAAGCAGAACTTATTCTTGCCCTAGACTCTAGGGCACGAATAACAGAGTGTAACAAAACTATGTGATAAGTGATAACTGATATAGTTCTTGCAATCTACGAGTGCGCGTCGCCCTTAGTTGTGTGAGTGACCATATCTATGCACGCGTACATGGCTCGCTCGCTACTGACTGCTCCGTCGGGTACGCACACTAACGAAAATGTCTATTCACATTTCCAACTACAAACAAAGGCGACGCGCACTCGTAGATTGCAAGAACTATAACTCATAGTAGTTTAGGGTGTGTAAAAATGTGCTCTTTCAGCGCTGCTACTTTCACAGTGAACTCTATACAGGCGATTCATGCACACCCTAAATTATTATCACTTGGTTTTGTTACACCCTACTTCATCATTTGTGGCAAATTTCTGTCCACCCAAAAAAGTTTTGAGCTTAGGGAATAAATGGAAGTCTGATGGCGCTAGATCAGGCGAATAAGGTGGGTGGGGCAACAAATAGTAGTCATGGACGTATAAAAAAAGGCGGACGGAGTCCCACCATACACAAAACTGTGTCGTTCAGAGTCGGCCAGCTGACTGTATGTACACGGTCCGCACGTACACATTCTTGCGCTAGTCCATACCATTTGACAGGCGTCAGAATGTGTGCGTGGCCGACTCTGAAGAAAAGTGAAGACACAGTTTTGTATATAACAAGACTCCGTCCGCCTTTTTTTCTACGTTCATGATAGTACTTTAATTCATTGATTTTCTTTAATTCTTTTTTGATCGTGCGTAAGCAATCGCGGCAGCCAACAGGCCGATAACTTTTTCGTATTTGGTTCTTCACTTAGGATATGATCTACCTACCCGTTTTTGAGATACCTATAGTGTCTGCTATTTCAGACATAGTTCTTGCAGGTATATAAACATTCATAACACACATAAAGCGGTAACATTCAGACAGACAAACACGTATACTTTTTTAAAGTCCATTAAAAGTATATATAAGCAGCAGATGTTCAGGCAATATTTTTGTTTGATTTCAGAATCCACTGAGTATTTTCCTTAAATCGCTGATATAAAAACCGTAAAAAAGTTAGCAATAACCCTAACTGCAGTACGCGCCTCTGCGCCGGATGGTTTCAATTTTCACAAACACCCGTTCAATTTTTAGACATTTCGCAAAAAAGCATTCTACTAACCCACATTGATAAAGGTGTTAAGATCGAGTTGCACCCGTTAGCACACGTCGGCTTTGTTCAACCCTTTTTTGTCGAAAGTAAAAAACTTCTGTTAACAGTTACGTCTGATCAGATGTGACGGAAGCTGATTAGCTACTCTGAGCAAAGATTACTTACTTTTTGAGAACTATATCAGTTAGTATTGAAAGGTAAACTACTTGTATACTTACTGGCAGAAATATAAATAATATTTTAATAAGGACCTGTTTCACCACTTCTTGATAAAGTTCCGGATAGGCTATCCACAACTTATTTGACAGATTCTCTATACTGTCTGTCAATTTAATTTGTTGATAGCCTATTCGTCACTTATCAGGAAGTGGTGAAACAGGCCCTAATAAAAGGATGTAGAGATTGTAGAGTTTTCCATTGCATACTCGCTAGTAATTTTCTCAGGAGCTTTAAAATATTTTTATCATCATGTTTTTAAATATTATAATGCTATGTAATTTATAAAGGCGTAAATACATAGGTTGGACTGCAATAAGCGGTATACAAATTAACAGAAACATGTAACTACCTACTTGTCATATTGATTTCGTATTATTTTTAAAACACTCATAATTCAATAATTATTGCCAGCTGTATAGAGGCCACCCTCATTCTGGTGAATTTTTATAAAAAAAAGTAGTGACGCTTTTCACAACAATCTCGGCCGGATCCTATTTCGCGAGGATAGAGTTTCATTGATATAAAGACGTTTTTACGACTTCTTTTCATTACTCGGAATAAGGTCACGCTTTAAATTGCCATGTTTTAATATCTCATCGCGTAAATAAGTCACGAAGCAAACCTGCGGGCAAAAGTAATTTTACAGTAGTCACATTACTGTCGATGACCAAAATACGTTCGCTGAAATAGGCCCAAAAAAGCAAACATCAGAGAACTGTAACATAAAGATGTCCAGTCGGGGTTCGTAAAATATCTCGCGATACTCGTTTTTGTTCGTATTATGTAAACATCGAATAAAGGGCATTACAGACGGATTAGGCTCAAACGGTAGCCAGTGTGTTGTCACATAAAACAAGCGATGTAAAGCGAAAGCAAACACTTCCTTTGTGGGACACACCGGCGGGCGGCGCGGTGTGGGGGGCGCGGGAGGGGGGGGGGCACACTAGAGACAATTAACTATTGTCCGCAGTGTGGACACCGCCTATACTTTGTGGATTAAAGGATTAGGCAGATAGAGCAAACATTTACCACGCTTTGTTGCTCCTGATTCGCAGAAGGTATATACGATGCCGCTAAAGAGTTGTGCGTAATACGGAATACCGTCAGATATTGCGAAAGGTCGCAATATCTGACGGTATTCGGTATTGTAAGGACAATAAAAAAAAACTTTTACACGATCTCGCTACAATCACTCAGTTGTGTGCTACAACGCCCTAACAATTTGTACCTAATAATAAGTATTGCACACTTATTTAAAAGATGGAGAGTATGATGAGTTTGTTACAAGCTATAAGATTTAGAATCGTCTCAAATCTAGAAAGCATAATAATGTAATGTGATGACTAAAACTGAATCTATATCGTAGAGATCGAGACTCGAATAAACTATAATACATAATATGACATTAGTTGTACGGACATTTTATTATATTTGATCAAACACTATTGCATTATACATAGTCTCTTGAATTCTTGATCGACAATCGCGGAATGACACGGCGCGTTATTGAAGCCTATCCCAAGTGGTTCCGTACTCGCGAGTTCTGTTCGCGTTATTAATGACATTGTATAGTTCGCGCACATTTTTTGCGCCGAATAACGTCTAGGTTAAGAGGAATCATAATTGGGATGAATAGAAGATTTTAAAAGGAATATTTGGCGTAAAAATCAATAATGAAACGTCGTCGCGACAATGGGCAGCGGTGAGCCGAGCCGACTATCAAAATAAAGGCTCCTGCGTGACGCGGCGCGGGCGGATTTTTTATTGCGCCATTTCGATTTGAAGTGGGAGGACGAATTCGCGCCATTACACTATCACATAATGGCGGTCTATCGAATCAACTCATTCGAATTATTGAAAAGGATTAAATCATCATCAGGCAAAAAATTATACAAACTAAGAAAGTAAATATGTAGTAACAACATTTTGTGATAATATATTGTTCTTTATTATTATGATATAATTTAAAGATTTTCATAAATCTCAAACAAAATAAATTATGTTATAATTAACTGCCTCATAGTTTCTACTATTATGAAATGATGCTTCTTAACGCAATACAGTCTCTACTAAAAAGTAAAGTATGTTCTCTCTAGATATGTCTCAATGTCTCAATGCTATTACATTATTTATATTATCCGTGTAAAAGATTGTATAATGTGAAAAAAGGATAGGAAAGGTTTAGGTCGCCACACGTGCACATGTGACAATGCGCGCCGAATGTATTCACATATTTGCTGTTCTCCATTCACGCGGACGCATTGCACCATTTGTCACAAGATCTATAGATCCTTAATACATTTTCAAATGTATGTCACTGGAAGAACACCCATACAGGTTCACACTCTGTATAGCTAAAATTCGTAGTTTTTAATCAGTGCCCAGTGACATACCTTTTTTCTCATTAACGAATTCAATTACCTTGTCGTTTGGCATAATAATAAAGAATGGTAGTATTCCAAATTAATATAAAGTGAAAAAACGACGAAAAACTTTAATGACAAACAGAGAGAGGGTAATTGAAAAACGAATAGACTTTTTTATACCCTAAAATTCGGTGGTAATGTCCAAGTGATTATAGGTTGTATCCCGAAGCTATTTAGTCCACGGTTGGCAAATGTTGCTTCAGAACGGAGTGCGAACAAAAACTGATACTTAAAAAAAACTTCAAACTACTTCCGCCAGCTATCCTTTTCCTTACAATTTGTTAACTCGCAAAAAAAGTTAGAAGCGATATCCAGTAAATATGTTTGTAAGAACAGACGGATGGTGTAAGTGTGGTGTAAGCTAATTTTAAAAATAATATTAAAGTACTTACATAAGTGCAAAAACTTTTTCCTGTAAAATTTGGTAGTTTGGAAAGCTTCTGCTAGCTGGAAGGAAGATCTTGTTTTTGAAGCTATGTTTGATACATAGTAAGAATTGAACAAGTCTAAAATTAATATGAACAGTTTCTAATTAAGTAGAGTTAACTAATATTTTTAAGGTATCCCTGTATAATGATTAATGATCCATAGTAAACATTGAAGATTTCTAAATTCTAATGTAATTACAATTTAAATAGTAGTAGAAGTAGAAATAGTTTGAGTTCAATATAATTTAGTTTTC
Source organism: Polyommatus icarus (assembly GCA_937595015.1). NCBI lineage: Eukaryota > Metazoa > Arthropoda > Insecta > Lepidoptera > Lycaenidae > Polyommatus > Polyommatus icarus. The sequence continues at coordinate 15,678,366 of OW569326.1, forward strand.
CATGTTGATTAGATTTTAGAGTATGTGAATACCAAGCTGTTTTGCTACAAATATCGCATTATACTATTGTGAATGTATAATTTATTTGAGGTTATTTCATATGTATAATGAATGCGAAGGCAGCAGCACCTGTCAGTCGGCACCAGCAGCCAGCGGACGTACCCTAATCAATAGCGAGCGTTTCCGCCAAACGCACAAAAACAAACGCGCGTTAACTCGTAAAAAACACGAAGACGAAAGTGTTCCAGGCCGCAGATTATGAGCGCGTTCGTTTATTAATTTATACATACCATTAAAAAAACTAAACCCCATTTACACAAAAAACGTAGCGCGCGTCCCTCAAAAGGGAAAGGGTGTCTCGCTCGAATCGCGTGCTGCGCGTTTTTTAAAAACTGTGTTTTTTTTTTTTTAACGTCGCCGTCGGGAGAGCGTCATATTGACGCATCTCGGAGAAGGCGTCTTCGCACAAAAAATCTCGCTCCGGGTGAAATGAAACCCTTTTCAGTATTTAGACACGCATGAATGAGGGTGAACGTAATTGGGTCTCATGCGTGCCTCTCACCTTAATTATTGTACTCCCGGAGCGGTAGTCCTGCGGGCACGAGCCACCATATGGTACCCCGCACCTACATGCCCACCTCGGCTAGTCCAGCTCCAAGCGGCATGACGTGTCGAATGTCGATGTCTTAATTACTGCCTCGAGACTTAACGACTTTAAACGCCGTCATTTATGGCGAAATTATGCGAGCGTTTTTCTAATGCCCGAAACAATGACACCATAACACCCGGCAAAAACAACATCAATATTGTCGAGGATTCTTAAGAGCGCTATAAAACAGGAGCCATGAAAACGCTATTAAATATTAAAAGTGGAGAAACGGAGAGCTTAACAAGAAATAAAACATCGTTATGAGAGGCTACAGAGACTCGGCCAGGCCGGCTATCGGCGCGTCTCAGTTAATGCCTACTTATACCTTATTATATAGCGGAGTTTGCGTTGAGGAACAAAATTAATTGGTTAAAACTCCTCTCGGTATCCAGGGCCGCCCCTCCCCGCTCTCCGCACCCCCCGCACCTCCCCGCGCCCCCTCCGACTCCCTCTTAATTCCGTTCCCCCGCAGGACCCGCGTCCCGCTAGCTCCTTTGAACGTAACCTACCCATAGAAAAAAGCAGAAAGTATGAACTTCCCTACCACACGGTTGTAACTTAATTAAAACATTTTTTTCTTCTTTGTAATTATGATTAAAACGATATCTATTTTATCTAATAATATCATAAATTATGTTATATTGTGATTAAAAACAGAAGTTGATTTAAATAGTTGATATTTATGAAGCTGTTTAGAATACGAAACTATTGATGTATTGTATTTTGAAATTTCTCACAGGGTCCATGCAGGGATAAACTTTTGTTATTTCCGTTTTTTAATTTTGTCAGTTCTATTATTAAACTCTATAATATAAAGCTGCTACTCATTATTATTACACAGTTCTTTCTCAACTTTAAATTAACTAAATACATATACTTACGTATAAAAGGTTTTATTGGCACAGACCGAGACTGTAATAGATACTATACAGATAACGACTTATAGGTATTAACCTATCAAGCCCCATAAGTTCACCAGTCATCGCGACAACAATAGAATAACAATAGATTTCCAAGAATCCACGACCAAAGGATTAATATAAAAAATCGATCGATAAAATATCATTAAAATTTACACATATAGTATTTTCTATATGTGTAAATTTTAATTTGTAAAATATATTAGATGCATCGTACAAAAATATAGTATCTAGATAAATTATTACAAAATTAAAAATACGCATCTTTAATTTAACGAAAAAGAATTAAAAATATTGCAAAAAAAATTCCGAGTTACAACCCATGGAGTGTGTGCCGATAACGAAGGGCAAAAGCAAAGGGTAGGGCGGGCGGGCGGCTCGTTGCCACTTCTCCAAATAAATTATAACTCGAAGCCCCCCTGCCCCCTTCCCCCCGACGGGGTGCCCTCGTCATTACTGTTCTAAGAGACAACCTTTTACCTCATCTAGATTTATAGATCGAAACACAATTTTTTAATCATTGGTTTACTTTTGCTTTTGTTTCCGTTATGTTAATTTTTAATAATTAATTTAATAGTCAACGTAATATTAATAGAGTTTATATTAAAATTGTTTGAATTTAAAATATTACTTATTACATCGTATTTTTTTTAATTCTCAGACCGTCTAAAGTTTTTGTCCACCTTTTAGTTGGTTAATATTGTAGACTAAAACAATACACTACGTTTATTATCCTGCTAACTAAGGTAATAAATATTTTCAATAAAGTTATAAATAAATAAAAATTGAAGTCAAGAAGTTGTTACAATAACTAAACTTTTTGCATTTATGTAGAGACAGTTTATACCATATAGCTCCATCTAGTGTGATATGAGAATAACTTTTGTAATATTCATAACCCCTTTGTAATTACAAAGTACGATGCGTGATGATCAAAGGAATCTACTTACCTATAAGTTTAGTTTATTTATTATACTGTATCGTATAATGTTGGTCAGGAACTGTACATTTCGCCAGCATAAAAACTATCCTTGAATTTCATTTTCCGGGATTCGGCGATGTATGTTTAACTAAACAGAACTAAATCAGTTCAGAGGATTAAGTGTAAGTATCCTATTTATACAGGATGTTACAAGACAAGGACATAATACTTCAGGGTGTGTTTGTACCCTTATATTATAGCTCACAGTGAAAGTAGTAAGGCTGTGAGAGGATTTTTTTGTGTGATTTGTATACCGGTAAAATATGCCAACTTTGCCACATAGGATAACTTTGCCCTAGGATCCATTCTTAAGCAAATCTTTGATGTACGGAGGTATTTTAATATTATGGCAATATTTGTTTAATTTGGCGGATAATAGGTTATATGACTGATAACATTGACAATACCCCGTAGCGCTAACTTTATTCATTAACTTGTTGGAACTGTACGTACCTACGTATTGAAAAACGGTACGTATTTTTGCGGGCAAATTGTGGTGCAAATTTGTGAGTTAATTGTGCGTGATGGTGAAACCACAGGTTAGTTTTCTTTTGTTATATTATAAAATAATATCTATAGAGTATTATAGTGATAATGTAATTAATCAGGAAATTATATTATAATAAAACTTATGATGATGGGCAAACTAACCCAGCAGTGTTCCGATCATCGGATGTCAAATCGGACATTTTTAAATACTTTACTAAAAATCGATGTCATTTTTTATTACTGTATGCCTTGCTCAGCCAGCCAAATAATATAATGATGATAATGGGTTTATAAATAAACAGAAGCAATTTAATATTTATAATATATTCCTGATAATAATGTAAAAGATAATTAAGTAATTTTATAGATATGTGTCAGCCCTAGTACTCTTACAGACCAAAATGCAAATTGTATGGAAAAGGAAAAAAATGTAAGGGTAACATTGCCCAGTCAATTTAGTAGGATATTATTCGCGATATCGTTTAAATGTCTATAGTAAACGCCATCTTTTCCAAAATTCTTTCCAAAATTCACTGGATTTTGATGCCACCTGCGCAAAGTTCATATTTACGTCAAAAATCAAGGTGGGCAATGTTGGCTACAAGTCCAGGTAACTTTACCCGGCATGAAAATCAATCATAAATAGAATTAAATGAACAGAAGTAATGTTTTTGACATTCCTACACCTACACATGAAGCCTTGTAAGTTGCAGAGGGCAAAAAAAACTTACACTTCCATACATTTTTTTACAAGAAATAAAATTATTGGAAAAAAGCGGGAAAAGTTGGCATGTTTCGCGGTAGGTAAGTGCCCCAGGGTTAATTAATTTCAACATACCAAAGAAGAAAAAAAGTTACTCTTTCAGCGCTGCAACTTTCACAACTATACACCCCTGTATAGTTGTGTGTATGAGTGTGTGTATGAGTCTCCACTCGTACACATCCTAATGTACTATCACTTTGTTTTGTTACAGCCTGTATAAAAATACTTTTGTAATTATTGCAGCAACTGCATTTGTTAAAACAATAAAATTGCCGAATGTTTTAAATAAATGCTTTCACTGTTTATGCTCTACTGTGCACCTAAATGTAGAGGTGTGTCTTTTCCGCATCATTCTGCCTGCAATGTATTTTAAATTACCGATGGGCGATGACCCACTATGCCGAAATTCCGTCGCATCATATTGTACATATGCGTTTGACATTGCTTACGTAATCATACGGAATTTCCGCCGCGGAATTTCGGCATAGTGTGTTTAGAGTTTAGACACTTACTATTACTTAATCTCTACAATAATTATAAGTATAATTAACAATCCGTATTATAAGTTTGATAAGATTGTTAATAGTTAAAATATTTATTTCTAATTTGGTTCAACTAACTGTTATAGGAAATATTATGGGTATAATGTAGGTAGAATTTATAGTCTACATGATATCTACTTTAACTTACATTATAGAGATATACGAACAAATTAGTAGTCTATTGTCGAGGGCAATCTGCACCAGGCATAATAAAATACCTTAGCCTTTTTTTATGAAATAAAGGGGCAAGCGAGCAAATGGGTCACCTGATGGAAAGCAATTACTACCATCGCCCATGGACACTCGCAACATCAGAAGAGCTGCAGGTGCGTTGCCAGCCTTTTAATCCTTCTAGCCCCGCGCGAGCACCGGTGATCGCGAGAACAAAAGAATGCAATGGGAATTCCTAGAACCTCCAATCGAAGGATTAAGAGGGAATACGCTCTCCTCTTGAAGGTTTGCAGGTCGTATAGGTCCGAAAATACTGCCGGTGACAGTTCGTTCCGGAGTTTTACAGTGCTTTGGAAAAATCTAAATTGTAATTTGTAACTTATTTCGGACTTGATTTTGCACCAAAATTTATATCGCTTTAAAAACTATCTTTTGCCTTTTCACATTTTTTTTTAGTCAAAATATGCGGCTGAAGTGTGGGGACTGGGGAGGTAGGAAGGTGAAACTGACAGACCATCAGACACACACACTTTCGTATAGTTATAGTTTTAGTATGGATCGTTTTGTATGAAGTAGGCAAATATAATTTTAAGTGGATTTCTGTAATCACCTATCTGATTGCATTGAAGAAGTGAAGAAAAAGGATAAGTAAAACGACAACATAAATAACAAACATGTTTTAATTAGAATAATTATTTACCTGACATCGATAAAGAAATACATTTTGCACCATGCTTATATTAAAAACTTCAACTCTACAAAATTTGTACATGACAAAAGAACAATTCAAAATAAAATTATGCTCTCATTCAAAAGAACTTTTACTATATGAGGTAGTCGTTAAAATGGCAGTTCAGTAATATATTGTTAAAACATTTAACAAACAGTAATTAGGTACTCGTACAATACATTTAGACAAAGCCGTGTGCTGCAATGGCACATTTAATAATTAATACTATTAAGTAGTTCATTAATTAAGCGTAAAACAATAAAATTCAAAAAATAGGAACTCAAAATGATTGCAAACAATCATAAAAGGATAAGCGAATCATGCGAGTAAACTTAACGATGCTGCTACATTTAATTCAATATCGTTAGTCGATAAGTTTCCTCGGTGATCACTTTTGAGTATCGGTTTATAAAATGAAGAAAAATAAATTAGCGAAATATATAATAAATCAGTCTTAAATTGTGTATCGATGTTGTCCCCGTAACAGATAACCGTTAAACCTCGTCAATGGAAGGATACATGTACTATATTATACGTTCATCGTAATCCTAAAAGAACTTTGGCTCTAGACCCTGGCGTGTTGAGTGTTCAGTGTTCACAGTACACATACACACAGTAGTACACAGTACACACACGCGACACGCTTTGAGGTAGATAATGGCACAGCGCTAATTTCACTAACATTAGTCATTTAAAATATTACAACATTGCAACATTGAAATTACGATCACTAATTGATTCTTTAATTTGTACACGTTCACATTTGTACCGAGTATTTCTTTGGAAAAAATATCTTCGCTTAGGTATATAATAATATTCGATTACGCTACGAAACCCTTTATTCCGCGATTCCTTAACGCTAGTGAAATAAAATAATAATAATCAACAGTCAATACTACGTACATCGATCAAAAACTGAACGCACGAAAACATCACGACCTCCGACGTCAAATTAGACCAAAACGACGAAAATAATATTACAACTAGTAGGAAACTAATACCCGTAGAACAGATTGCGATAATCTCACGTAAAACTATCCGAACACGTCGACAGCTCGACTACACGGCCATGTACACGGTGAATTATTTAGACTAGATATATGTACAGTTTCTCACATAAATATTTTTATTGGTTCCTAGCATCTAAGTAAACTCGACAAAATAATTCACACATCCACGGCCGCCGGAACCGACGCCAGCGGCCCCGCGAAACACGACGGTTAAAGTATATACATATATTAACAATAGTTTAAGTTACGATATCTCAATATGTAAACGCTTACTAACTAGCAGATAAATATTTTTTGGAGACAGCATTATGTACAGAAGCTCGCCGCACCGACGCGACATATCTCGCCGGGTCACTCTCTCGCTCGCCACTAACTCTACACGCTACCTATATATCGATTCTCACAGTAACCCTAATTTTATTTTATACCTTTTTATAATTATGCGTCGACATCGAAATATAATAGCTACCATTATACTATACTTATCGGGGAGACGAGTAATTATAAAAATGGAATTTAAGTGGGGGTTAGCGATTTCACGAAGGAACGAATTTTAAAAATAACATCGGGACGGCGCTATAGTAATTTCCAGATTTACAAAAGTCAACCGAATGGTTAAAAATTAGTATCGTCTTATTACGAGGGTGATTAGAAGCCGGTCGTCGCGGCTCGCGGCACAGAGACGTCGCCTTTGTCCCGAACGCGGAACTGCCGAATCGATACTCACTAATCAGCCAATGTCGGGGCCCATTGTATTTACAACAATAATCAGATTCGGCGCTCCGGTCACCGTCGTCGGCCGTGGAGGACGAGGGCGACGTCTGTCGACGCTCCGCGGCTGAACGTTCCGTTTTTCTTAGAACGAAATTAGGCGATGTAAAAAATCTTTTGTGGAGCACCTTTTTGTGCAACTCCTCGTCGAACAAAAGACCGGCAACACATTTTTGCGGAGACCTTCCTAGGTAGTATGCAAATTCAATGAGGTCCTTCGAATGGTATCAGAGTTGATTTATGGCGGTGCAAATTTTTTACGTCACCCGATGTTTTACACGAGCGATAAAATTTTACAAAAAAGAGTCGAGGCCTAAAAGTGACCAAATCGAATTTCTCGCAACTCGGGGAACATATTTACACGGAGATGCGGAACCAAGAGGTCGACCTCTTATAAACGATACGATCGAGCGAAGACCCGGCGTCGCGAGGTCGGTGCGCCTCTACTCGGAAGGAACTCGTATACCGGCTCGGCAGCGCGCGCGGGCGGCGCGCTCACTACGTGCAGTGCACGCGCAGGTCGGCGGGGGAGTCCGGCGTGCCGGGGCGGCGCGGCAGCGACAGGTCCTCGGGCTCCGTCTGCTCCGGGCACTCGTCCCAGCGCCACTCCGGCGTGGCGGGCGAGGGCGGCGCGTCCGGCTCCGGCGCGCACGGGCAGCGGTGCAGCGCGGCCGCCTGCCGCCGCCGGAACCGCGCGCCACACCGGCACACGAAGGGCGCGTCGCCCTCGTGCACGAGCGCGTGCGCCTTCAGCTGGTTGGAGTCGGAGAAGCGCGCCGGGCAGCGCGCGCACGCATACGGCCGCTCGCCCGTGTGCACGCGCAGGTGCCGGCGCAGGTTGGCCACCTGCACGAAGTGGCGCGGGCAGTGCGGGCAGCTGTAGGGCTTCTCGCCGGTGTGCAGGCGCAGGTGGGTCTTGAGGTGGTGGTCCCGCGTGAACCGCTTGTGGCACTCGCCGCACTCGAAGGGCTTCTCGCCCGTGTGCGTGCGCTCGTGGTTCTGGAGCACGTGCTTGTAGCCGAACGACCGCGAGCAGACCTTGCACGTGAACAGCTTGTCCCGCGGCGGGTCAGCGGCGCCGGGCGAGGAGCCCGAGGAGGGCGGCGACGGGGGCGCGGGGGAGGTCTCGTCCAGCTTAGGCGTGCGGCGGCGCTTGCGGGGGTGGTCGGGGAGCGGCGGGGGTAGCAGCGGCGCGGGCGGCGAGGGCGGCCAGGCCAGCAGCGCGCCGGAGTACAGGTCGGCGGGCAGGCCGGCCACAAGCGCGGCCGCGCGCGTCGCCAGCAGCCGCTCCGCCAGCAGCGGCAGCTCCTCGCGCATGCTGGACAGCGACCGCACCGACACACCTGCGAAACAAATCGTTACATTAATTAAAACGAAAGGGGTTGTAGCATCGTCGGCGGTTCGTTACCGACCCTATCGCACGCGATATCTACGTTACACCCACAAGACGAGGTGGTATACTGGGCGTGATTGAGTCGATACTTTGCCTCTCTAGGAGAAAGAATTTCTCGCTATCGCTTCCGTCACGGGTTAAGTCTCGCCTAAATAAACACCGAGCCGAACCTATCGATGGCGTACTTATCAGCGCTGAGGAGCAAAAAACGCGGCAAAAAGCGTAAGTCAGCCTCGGCGAGGAAACATTTGGTCGCAATCAGCAGTGCAGGTCGCTTCCGCCCCGACCTGTTGCGCAAATCACCAGGCGGCAGGCACGCTACCGACGTACATCTACACTCTACACACAAACAATAAACAAAGGAAGCCCAACGTCAAATGTTACCAGTTACTACTAACCTAAATAACTGCTTCGCTGAAAAGTCACGACTCACGACGCGCGTCTCAAGAAACTACTGTATATTAGATAGTGATACAATATTGTGTATACAGTACGATGTTGTTAAGCTTGGTTATTGTTTTCAAAATAAGTTTAAAAGTGTACGTTGAAATAAGTAGGTATAAGTTGGAATGAATAAAGTCGGGATGGCGAATGAATATTGCTTTATTAATCGCGCTGTTTAATTAGGTCGTGTAAATCAGCTTGGGCGGCGAATCGGCACCGGGCGGAGTTTCTTATGTAATAGAATTAATTATTCCTCGGAGCACCTCCACCCGCCACCCAAATTATATTCAAATATTAATTTTGCCGGAGAAAAGCCTTTTGAGAGCACTTAATTAAAATTAGACAAAATCGTAATTGAAAGTTCTCCTCCAGGCGTGAAGAGGGAGGGCCTACGTTATCTACTTATTTAGAATTAATTTCGCCGCTGTCGCTTCTGTCAGAAGGCGTCACGATTAAGATGAAATGCTATAAAAAAAATTGTCGCGCACATCTTGCGCTTTACGGAAGTTTACTTCCTAGTTCCTACAGACATAGTTTCAACATTTATAAAATTATTATTACTGGACAGCTTCAAAATTAATCAAACTAAGGTTTAAAAGGATATTGTTGTTTGTGCATAGTAAATATTGTTTGAATATGTAATAATAGGTACAACATGTTATTTCATTTTTAACGTCCAAAAAACCCTTTGAAAAGAAACAACACCACGGTCGCTAATCATTTAGATCCAAATTTTTTGTTTGGTTTTTTCTTAAAACAAAATTTAACAATGACGTGTTTCTTTTAACTTCGCACTTTCATACCTTTTTATGTTTAAAAAATAATCTGTTGCTTGCTTGCAAGTTGAAAATGTTTTTTGGTACGGAAAAACCGTAGGTATTGATTTTGTGTTACATTTATACAAAGAGTCACTTAAACACATATGTTATTATTTAACTGTTTGATAAGCCTCTTTTTAATAATGTAGTTTTATAAAAATACCAAGTGTTATTTGCCAATAAGATTTATACTTAGTAGGTGTTGGTGATTGTTTTATGCGTCATTTTAAGGCATCAAGTATATTAATTGTTCTTGTATTTCGGAGTAAGCGGGCTCCTAGATGATCATTTTTTTGTGCAATATCAAGTATTTTGCAATATTATTAACCGTCTAGGCCCTAGGGTTAATTATTGAATGCGCCCGCCTTTCAATTGTCAAAAAGGTTGTTTAATAAAATATTGTTCAATATTGTTGCAGGTCTAAGGGCCTGCTGAATTTTTGTTACTTCGTCAATACAATATTATTGATTCGATGATGATAGACATTTAAATATATGCGCAAAGTAGAAGTTACATTATACTTATAATATCATTGTAGCAAATACTAATCTGTCTACATTTAGGAAAATTAAAGTGACTTAATTCAAATTTTATCCAAACAAATATTATACTGATTTTAGCGTTTTTATCATTATTAACATTTAGGATATTGACCTAATTGTAAATTGTTAAACAGCTATGTACATTTTTTCATATTATTTATTTTACTTCTTTTGTATACTTTCAGAATTGTATCGATATAATATTAGCCTTTGCTAATTCCTGTATTCTGTATGCTTAATACAAAAAATTACCTACACTTCTTTATTATTTGTAGCCAGTTAGTATTCGTGACTGTGTGTTGTAAATTACAATATGGCGGACAGACAATCGTGGGGGTGATCCAACAATTTGTCGAATAATTTTAGTGTAATTAAATATTTGATTTGCTAAAAGGATTTAAATTATTCATAGAAGGGGTAACATGTTTTACATATCCAAGTAATTACTTTGTATGTACATATTTTAATACATTTTATATGCAAATATTATGTCATAATTTATAGTTATTAAAAATTAAAATGATTATTGTCGTGATCGTGATATCATTAGTCCGCTAGTAGCTACTTCAAAATTAAAACCTATTAAAATAGAAAAAACTAAAACTTGAAAAATAAAGTGCCTTAAAAATACATATACATATTCTAAAAACCGTTTTAGGGTTCTGTAATCAACACAACTCTGTTGACTACAGTACCCTAAAACGGAACCCTAACCAGCTGATTGTTTGTATATTGGTAGGTTAATAGCTGTTATATAATAATTAAGAGTAACATTGTCCTACAAATAGAACAATCCATATTTGAGGACCATCAAATTAAAGTATGAAATCCTTTCTATCTCTGTTAGCTACCACTTTCAAGATTTTTAGCAAATAAAAAAATTAGCTTGTTAGTAATCACAAAAAAATTGTTCTAGGGCTCCCTGACTATACATAATATGTAAGTTACAAACTTTTTTTTAATTACAAATAAAAAATGAGTAATTGCTCTTATGTTGTAAATGTTAGTAACCCACTTAATCCACTAATATCTTCAATTCAACTATAAATTCAAAGAATTTTTAGATGTTAGATAACTATTTTATAATATAAATGAAAGAAAATCCCTCATATTAATATTGTGACGTTAAAAAGTAAAGAACAGTGCGCATTATAGGGAACCCCTTACAAACATATTTTGCCAAATTAAATCGCAGTTATCGATCCCCATTAATGACAATAACTTTTTATACTTTTATGTGGTATTCGTGTAATATCGTTTTAGTGTATTGTAAACCACCAAACAAATTGTAAACAAGAATAAAGAATCTTTTGTCTTGTTTACAATTCGTTTGGTATAATTTTTACTACAGGCAAAGAATGTTTATTCATTAACCGGATTTTAGAAGATGTAGAAGTGTATTGATTGTTCCAATTAATTTTAACGTGATAAGTGTAATAGGATTAAGCCCTAGTGGCTGTGTAAGTTAAAACTAACCCTCAGATTACCGAACTGCTACGGTTTCGGCTTTAAGGGTTGAGCAAAAACCGAATAATACTATTTTTGGGGCTTCCACGAAATGGTTGAAATACACATTAGTTATATGTACGGTAAACTAATTTAATTACATGCAAATTAAACAGTTAATTAACATTCCTTTGACACTTTCAGTTTAAGCCGTATGAGATAAAATATTAAAGTAAGCGACTAATTATTGTATTATGACTTATGATATGAAATTATGTATTGTATTAAAATAATTAAAATCACACGATTTCTAAATTTTGTATCGTGAATATTATTTTTAAGGTGTGTATTTAAGATTTTTAAAGTGTAATGTGATTTTTTTATACCTTATATATCACATCAAAACGTAATCCCAGTAAGCAAATATCACATAATATTATTATCTCCACTAAAACAAAAGCGTCGGCAAAGTTTCGTAGCGGTCTCGTAGCTCGTAGCGCGTAGCACGCTACGCCGCGGCCGCTACGGTCTACGCTTGACTGAGTGCAAAGTCGCGGGATGCAAAACAGCATGTGTGCGCGACGGCCGCCAATCCCGCGCGCCGCCCCACGCATGTCCCGACCGCTAACATTCAAAACTTTCACACGTCCTCCGCACACTCACCTCTCGCGTTCCGACTCGACTGCAGCGACAGGGCCATCACTCCAACTTCACTTTCATTTATCACTGTACTCGAAGATCAGATTCGTCTCAACGTTCTAATGAGATTCATGTAGCGCCGTTGACATGTCACCTTTTCGAAGTCGCGGGTGCGAATGTGCACGGTACAGTCGCGCTCGGCGGGACCTACCACAACACTGGCGGTGGCGGCGCGAGTCCGGCCGGCCGCCCCTCCGCCGTAAACACACCCCCGGCCCCTCCCACCCCCCTCGCGCCGCCCCCCGCGCTAGCCCCCCCGCTCCACGCCGCACCTCGCACCCCCCCGCTAAACCCTCGCCCGCACCGCACTGCACATGCACCGCATTCACTTTTTACGGCGGCTACTACTCGTACATTATGTCGGCAGTTTTTTCGGCGAGAGTACCACATAAGCACTTTTTTATATTTACGACCGGCTCCTGTGCGGAGCGGGAGATGCTTTCTTTTTTAGTACTAATTTAGGAACATTTATAGAATTACTATTGTTGTGCTGTAAATAATATTTGTTAGTTGTTTTCTCGATATTAGGTGAGTTAGGTGTAGTGTCAAACTTTAGTTTATCTTTAAAAAGATGATTTATACGTTTAAATGTAAAATTATTAGTTATTATTATTTACTAATTGAAATTTTGTTTTCAAAACTCAACAGTCCAAGTACGAGTATGAATTGAATGCAAAAGGGAGATATTCTTTTACGTATTCACCACCACACAAATGCTTTGAAAGTTTATTATGTACTATAATAATTATTAAGTATTATATTTGCAAAGCAGATTTTCAAAGTCATATTTAATTTCTATTTATAAATATTTAAAAAAATCTAAACAAAGATTTTTTAAACTTTAATTTATCAATGATATTCAAATATGAGCCACAAACCTTCATATTGTTCAATGTCAATATTTGTATAAAATTTTGTGGTCTCGTTTTGAGCCATACTTTTCTGGTTTTAATTATTAGACTCAATGTTAATTTTGAATTAAATACATGAGTGGATGAAGTGGGTAACTAATAATTTGAAAATTGTCGTTTCATTGCATAAATTGAGGTTTTATTTTATTATTTTTTATTTATTGAGAAAGATTGCTAATATTTAACAGTGAAACTAAGTATTGTAATAACTGTAGGTAAGCCATTAATAAGTTTCCACTGATACAAGATCTAAGTATATACTTGTAAAATATATGGATAATGAATATACTTTAGGAATGACACCAGACTTAAAACATTAAACTAATTGACAATTGTAATTACTGAGACTAATATACCATTGATAGTTTTAGGACCATAAAAATGATTCTGATGATACTATTATATCTAGACATATTAGCCAGATGATGAAGTAGGTAAGCTATAAGGTTTGTACTATCAGAGAATTTTATTCAAAGGCAGTTGACGGACCTACGTCATTTGGTCGGTTTATGTCAATTCAATATTATTGTGATCTGATGGCTGGGTTTGACGTAATGCAACCAAATTATGTAGGTCCGTCATACTCATATCTGCCTAGGAATCAATATCTCTGAATGTACAAGTAAAAGAGAAAAAATGATTAGTTATTGTCCTTATGTTATAAAAAGTTACTTACCCACTTCATTCACTCATGTCTTCAATACTTATTAAGTTGTTAAAAGGATTTCACTTTCACGTCTTAGTCATAGTCATAATAATGCCATTAAAGTTATCTTGCCAAACAACATTTAACTCTTGACCAATATTTAATTAGTAATTCCTAATGACGAATATTTGAATAATCACCTAAATTACCTAAGTATCTATATTGGATTACGTAACTCTGTGTTTTTCGCTTTACGGCGCATAATATTTTTGACATATTCTAAGCTCCAAACAGTATTCAAATGTAAGTTTGATATCCACATTCTACATAATATGTATATAATAATGAAATTGAACAGCTGTTGCGGCGTGAGACTCCCGCGACGCCGCTGTACGTGTCCAGGCTGCACTGGTCCACGACAGTCGAGCAGGTCGTGGACTACATCAGGAGCAAGACCCACTTCGTCCTGAGGGTCGAGCGATTGGAGTCCCGCCACAAAGTCAATTTTAGCTCCTTTGTGGTGAGGGTCCCGACGCATCATCTACCGACCTTCGAGAAGGAGGAGTTCTGGTCGATTGGAATCGTATACAGGAGGTTCCGAGGACGACTTCCGAACACGTCGCGCCCCACGTCGCAGACAATACGTGTATACTGTATAGTGTATAGTGCTTAGTGTTCATTTTAGTAGGTATAAATGTTATGTATGTTAGTTTATAAGGCATATAATATGGGCCAAGATGCCAGATAAATAAATTTAAAAAAATACGTAGGTACGGCTGCACTCAGAGTCTGATGATAATAATGATTAAGAGCAATTATAGCTCACTAGCGGCTTGGCCGCAGCAGCTTAATCGCGGCGGCCATCGAGACCTTGGTGTGGCCGAGGCCACGTGCGGCCTGGTGCGCGTGGTCTATGGCGATTTCATACTACCCTAACGTTCTATCTCGATGGCCGCCGCGACCGCCGCTGCAGCCTAACCGCTAGTACGCTATTGCTCTTAAGGGCGTTCCCACCGGAGATTCCGTAATTGACCGTATTTAAAGCCTTATAAACAGTTAATCTGAAAGCTACAAAGTTATAATAAAAATACAGCAATAATCTTCAGTATATCAACATTCCTTTCCCCGTTTTAAATTTTCTATTTTGTTTATTGTACTGATGATATCAGCTTCCAAAGTAATGCCAATTTATTAAAATACAAGCATACATTCAGCACCTCCTTAGCATTTACAAATTATTTTTATTTTAAACTCACGCTAATAGATCGACAATATCATAAACAACATATTCCCCGTTTTAAATTTTTTTAGGACAATTTTGAACTAAGATAAGTAAAAATAATAAGGTTTTGGCGCGATCTCGGCAACGCGGTAAATGTATGGCCAAGGTCGTTTGCTCGGGGGACGGCCTTAATTTCAATTTAATGAAGAGTTTGACAAATAATGTATGGGGCTTAAATGTGAAAATTTAATTACAGATTAGTAATTTCTTCATTCAGTTAAGTAACTTCACTCGAGCAGTTTATTTGTCTTGCGGACGGTTTACAAATTTTTCAATTACTTATGACAAACTTTTCTCTGTCCGTTTCTGGGACTTAAGCGTGAAGAGATAACAGACAGACGATTTCGCGTTTGTTATACCTATTAGTATCGATTAACTTCCAATATCTTCAATTATTAAAAATGAAACGTTCGCTTATTATTACGAGTATGAAACTTGAATTGTGATAATATGAAAAAGTTTAGAACTAATCATGAACTAATAGTCCGGTCTAATTAGAATTTTCCCCATTTTCCTCTGTTTCTTTGCTCCTATTGGTGCAAAGAAACAGTATGTTATATAGCTCAAGTCTCCCTCGATAAATAAGACTTCATCAAAAAACTAATCTTTTTAATCCCAAGCTGTAGTTCCACAAATTCTTTAGCTTTATAATTTAAGCATATATATGATTTTCCCAAACTTTGAGCCCGCCATTTATGAGAAATGGTAAGTCGTATGAAAAAAGTGTCTGAATATTTTTTGTAGAGAATTCTATGATCTACACTCTTGTCATACTTATTTTTGTGATAAAATGTATAGTTTGGAAAAAAAAAACAGGAAAAACCTTATTTTCATACCTTTGACCTTGAATAAAAAATTTTGCACAAGGAGGATCGCCGGGGACTTTTGAGATTTTATTAGTAATGGTGTATTTAACGTCTCTACCAATTTTCAGCTCTATGCGAGTTATTCCGAGGTCGAATGTTTAATTTTCCTGAAGTATAAGTAATTGTTCAGAAGTATACATCTACTGCCCGATTATCAGTCATAACACAAGACTAAACATAAGATTAGAAGATGTGATGTACATTGCCCGCTTTGCTTTATTGTATATTATTGTGTGTTAATTATAATAAGAATTGGATTGAATAAAAAACTAAAAACATTTTTCCGGTATATTGGGCTTTTTCACATACATAAACTCTTAACTATATGCACAAACACCTGGATAAAACATCGTAACACCCGTCACATATCGTAATAATTAGGAGCGCAATTGTTGACTCTGTCACATAAAAAGCGTAAGTGTCTGAGCGTATCGCGTAAATTACGCATTTTTATCGTCTGAGCTATTTCTACCGCGTGTATTTCTACCAAGACTATTTCTACCGCGTATATTTATGGAGTAGCACGCGCCCCTTCGCGCTTTTTATCCCGACGTCTAATAACTCTATTATTAGGAGTAACTTGACATGTGGTAGATAAAGAAGCTGCGCTTGTACATACGGGAGCGGTTTTTTGTATGGGGTATTAAAATAGTAAAAAAGTACCTAAGTTTAAATTTTATCGGGATAAAATATGTACCCAATACTCAATAGCAACGATGTCAATACGAATAGTAGAACAGTAAGGGCCTATTTCACCGCTTCCTGATAAGGCTATCCACCACTTAATTTGACAGATGGAGTATGGAAAATCTGTCAAATAACCCTATCGGGCACCTTATCAGGAAGCGGTGAAACAGGCCATAAGTATAGAGTAGTAACAGCACTTAATGTACTATAATGTGAATAATATACATATTTATAAGATGTACGCGTAAATTTTATATATAGTTACATAAAGTTCTAACACAATGCTCTTACCTTGGTAATTAAAATATTTATTATAACCATAAGATTGAGAGAAGTATTTCAACAGTAGCGGCAATTTTTGATAATTTCAGAATTCTGCCCAATGACAACCTTCATCAAGACAATAAAAGGCAGAATTTAATTTAAAAAAATAAAAATATAATTGCTAAACAAGCTTTAAAAAGATAATATAATTAAAGTTAATCTAGCACGTGTAATGTGCGCTAATTCGACGACGCGACGTAAAAAACCAAAATATACGTATCAAAAAAGAAAAAAAAAGCCATTTAATTTATGGCACGTATGCGCCTTATATTTTTAGCTATAATAAACTAAGGAACAGTTGTAATCATTAAAACAACACAGCTTCCTTCGAACGGAGAAAAGAATCTTAGTTTTTTAAGTGTTGCCACCTGCTGTTGTCGCGTGCCGGTAATCGGCAGCCGGTATTCCACTCTATTTCGTGCGATGTAGAGTTGATTTTCGCATCATTTTATTTGGATTGCAGTTTTTTAAACAAAAAACATATTCTTTCTCGTTTTATGAGAGGTATTGTCCGTGTTGAGGATGTTTGTGTGTTATCTGGCACACGCCGCACCTTGCAACCCCCCGTTTCAACTATATCACCTATATTAGGCAGCACTATCAGCGAAGTTTGCAGATCATTTTTTATGGGGCAGGTGATACGATCTTATCTCCTCCCAATATTTTGTTAAAACGCCGATAATTAGGTTTAACTATGTCTGTTTGAGATCAGCGATCAATTTAATTTATATAGGTCGCGTCGATTTGGCATTTCGCAAAACAGAAGTTTATTTATAGGTCGTAAAACTAATTATTATTATTATATACAAACAAAATTTATTTGATCCGTTGATCTGGATTCCAGGAGTTTATTTGACAATTAAAATAAAAAAAAAAGTTAAGTGTCCTTTTTTTACTTTGCGATTAAAACGATTAGACATACACTTTTCTTCTGTGTCTAAGAATAGAAATAATCCAGTGATTATTATATAGATTACAGGACATCTACATTCATAATGCAAAATTAATAAATAATAAAATAGCGAAAATTAATATCAGCGACCACGTCTAAAGGTTAGGCCGTTGCATAACCAGACATACATCTAGGTCGTATACTCACCTGCACTTATTATAATATTATATTCATAGAATAGCACTAATTAGTTACATAATGTGATATTTTAGTCGCACTCTGATCGTAAAAACTATTAAAACATTATCATGTATAAATTATTTAAACATCCTTTGCGACCTTTGCGGTTGAATATTTCCAATAAAATATACTATCATAATTCATAGGCATTAAAATTAGCAAAAAATATTAATTAAATACTTTAATGCCTAAGTCGTACGAACTACGAATATTTAAAATTCGTTTTTACACTTTCATTAAAATACACAATATTATACATACGTATTACTTACGGACTAGGTATAAAATTATAACCTTTTTTGTTATATTTACAATTATTCTTCTATTTACGTTTAGTCAAACAAAGTTTATTCCTGTTTTAGAGTAACATAAAATAGTTTTGTTACTAGCAATACCCACAAGTTTGCACTTCGAAAAAATCGATAAATGTTCAATAAGAAAAATATGCATAGGTAGGTACTCATCCATACTTTCATACTAATTTTTTTTTATCTATGGACGCTCCACACCACGTCAGTCTGGCCCCGTGCTAAGTACCTGAAGGACTTGTGATACAGGTACCAGACAACGGAAATATATTTAATACTTTTATACTATACATATATTTAAGATTTTTATTATATCATACACATATTTGATACACATCCATGACTCAGGAACATTGAAAAACTTTTTGCTCCGTCGGCGGGATTCGAACCCACGACCCCCGGCTTGAGCCTCATACTCAACCAATTGAGCCACGGAGGTCGTCAAATTACTAATACATAATACATAATAATATTATAAATGCGAAAGTTTGTCTGTCTGTCTGTCTAATCGTCTGTCTATCTGTCTGTCTGTCTGTTACCTCTTCACGCTCAAACCGCTGAACCGATTTTGCTGAAATTTGGCACGGAGATACTTTGAGTCCCGAGAAAGGACATAAGATAGTTTTTATTCCGGAAAAATGTATGGTTTCCGCACGATAAACGAATTTTGGAGCAACGGAGTTGCGGGAATCATCTAGTAAAGTTATAAATTGCATATTGCGTAAATGTGGCAGTAACTTCTTCGCCTATTGTTAATATTTGCACATTTTTGAGACAATAGTGCCGGTCATTATTGCGAAGGCTGTCACATCAAAGGGTTTCGACGGCGAGAGTGAGAGTGGGCCCTTTGTCTTGAGAGCTGGGATCCCTTCGCGCAGCGCTCGTGAAGGATCCAACTCTTTGAAGCCTGAACCACAATTAAGCCTTGCCGAAAAAAAATCAAGGACGCGGCACTTTTGTAAAGAGTTCTCGAGAATCAGCGCTTTCCCTTTCGTTTTATTCGCAATGTTACTTTCTTCTGTCGCGTATTTTGTATCATTCTACTGTTTGTAATAGTGCATTATATTATTTTATAGATAGGTGTCCGAAATGTGTACGGTTCTCGAGCGTTTATTGGGCGCGAAAAGTACCTACATAATATTTGTTGTTGTGTAGTTAGTGTGGTTAATATATTAGAGTTGAAAAATAGTATCATCATTCATCATCAGTGTTAGTCAACTATATTTTCAAAAAGTAGACTTTAAAATTATTACATTTTGCTACAAGGTTTAACATTTTTGCATACAATAGCAAACAAAGGATTAAATTTTTTTTTTTTTTCATTTATTTATTTGCTCTAAAAGTGTAATACAGTAGGTGGTAATGTGGTTCTTATAGTCTAACACTTTTAGCTATATTGTAGAATAGCATGCAAATGTATGAATTGATTATTGAATAATCAAACTTAAGATATATACGAGTAAAATAACTAATAATAATAATAATCAAAACCATTTAACAACAATCAACATTGATCATACCTTTTGTTTTAAAACAAGACAGAACGAGACTTTACCACTTGTTTTCCTGACGACCATCTTTGTCACATTGCATTGTTTATTTTATTACAACATTGTTCAATTCTCAAACGATGCGCTTACTGGAATTGCAAATTTTGACAATGAGATCAGCGAATGACCGGGCAGTAAAACAATTGCGTAAATCATAAAACTGAACTGGTTCATACATAATACATAACAATCTCAAAAAATTGGCAGTTGTTTTAACAAAAGACAGAAAATAAATGCGCAATAAAATGACAGGTAGACTACAAAGTTAAAAAAAATAGGTCAAAACAGTAAGTATGTACAATATTGTTTCAAGGTTTATGATTTTTACTTGCATCTTATTTATGCTTCAATTTATGTACAAAATTACAATACTGTAGAAAACTACACGTAACTTGAGTTTTAAAACTTGGAATCTTGAGAAGGAAATGTTTATTATCCGTACTTAAAATAATTAAATGCCAAAGTGTAAATCACTATATATCGATTTAGCTAAAATTTAGATTCTCGACGAGTCCGGACATGGATAGCTAGTAATTATTATTATCCAGGAATAATAACTATCCTATGTATAAACTTGTACGCTGGTCGCTGGCTAAAGAAAGTAAACTTGTTTTTAGGAATTCGTCATTACTATTATTCTGTTCTTAATAATAATGATTAATGAGTAAATGGTTTTACCCAGTAATTATTAATTAAAGTCTAATTGGTAATTACTTACAATTGTAGTCAACTAACACCTTCACTGATGACAAAACATTTGCATTGTAGTGTACTTACCTATGAGATATAGATTATCAATTTAAAAAAATAACATCATACATAATCTATTCTGCCTGCTCACGAAGCTCCTTAATCATTTGAAATGGTGTTATAAAGAAGTAATTTAGTGACAATTGAAGTAAGTACGTTACCAGTAGCGACTAGCGACTAGCGAGTATACCCTCGCCGTGAGAACGACAGCTGTGAGCGCGGAAATTATAAAAATTGTGAATATTTCATTCACAAAATTACGCGTTCGGCCGTTACGAATCAATCGAACACAATGGCCGGAGTTTAGCCAGTTTTTTTCTATTTGTTGGTGATTTTAATGTAAATTTTACGTAAACTATGGTCTGGTTTTACCGTTTATTGTACAGGGGAGTAATCAATAGCCGGCCCAACAATCTTATGATTGATTGCAAACTCGTTTGTATTTAAAGTGGATTGACGGATCCATACAAAACGTTACAATGCGGCGCCAATAATTATTAAATCTGTTAAAACTCCTTAAATTTAATAAAATATCGATTCCGGATATCCTTTCAATATTATTAATTAACAATACGTTTTAATCGAACACTGGTACTGCTAATTTTGAACGTTGTACGTCACGACGCCTTTCAAGCTGTATAATAGGGTAAAATGTAGAGCCCTAAAAGGTATTTAAAATTGATATTGTTAGAGTACATTCGGGTGGATCGCGCAGGTGAGAGCCTGTGAGCATCGGACCGAGACAAAGTATAAAATATCGCCTCCAAAGGATTCGCATCGAATATTTATCCTCGAGTCCGTTCGATCGCCCTTTGTTCTCGTCGACCGTTTAAACTTTTGATTCTGCTGCGAGAATAGTTAACTGGACCCTCGGACTTGTAAAATACCCGACCGTTTGACTTCTCGCTGGCCGAAATCGACCTTTATGTTGTAGGATATTGCGGATACATTGGCTTGTGTTATTCGGTGGAGTTACGTCCATCGGCCAGGGGCAGGTGGCTATCGCTTGCGTCACGGACTCTCCCCTTCCGGGTGTGATGAATAATTCTCTTTCGACTGCGAGGAATTGTCGTTGGGAGCAGTCGGTCCGGGCGCCGATACGCATCGCCGGCTCCTCCATAAAATCTCGAATTATATCTCACCGTGTCCACTAAATCTTTTCTTTTTTTCCCAATTCATCTCGTTATCATTTTTTACAAACAAAAGCTATCGATAGCTGTAGCAATTTGATGTTTACACGAATTATGTTAGTGATAATTTCTCTGCATAATATAAATTATTATTTATAGCACTTACAATAGAATATAACATTATGTATTTTACTTTTCAATAAGGTTTCTATGAGCCATCGTAGCTACTAATTTCCTTTAATTTTCTTAATTTTGGGTCATTTAAACCTTCAACTGTGAGAAATGTGTCAAAGCTTGGTTATTTCCGTCGTCGTATTATAATTGGTTCTAAAAGCACTTCCTGACATTGACCGTTACAGTAAAGTATATATACAGTACCTTTGTGACGTGTAAAGGATTAGCCGGCATGCCCCACGTCCGGTGGGCGCGCGGTCACTCCATCACTCCCATCCCCGTCGCAACGTCTTTCAAAGTTCCATCCTTTATGTTCCATCGCCAAAAACTGTCACCTTTTGTGACATGCGCGACTCATCCGCTGTCAAACCTTGCACAAACTCAAAAATAACATCGACGTATTTTTTCAACCATGCAAACGTTGCTCTGATAAGTTGGAAGTTTTTTTGTTCACAAACTAACAAGGGTCTGGTCTTATCTATTTATATCTCCTATTGATCATAAAAATGAATTTGTATAGATAAAGGTTACCGGAAAGGACAAATAATAACGTATAACCTCGACAAATGTTAGAACTGAGATTGGCAACAGAAGAACATCATTGAACAGAACAATGCAATGAAACATAAACACGATGCCATCCATCTTTAACTTAGATTTTACAGAACATAAAACTAGAAACTAGTATGTATTATATAATTATGTAATGAGTACATGAATATCATCGTGATCACCACCTAAATATCACCTAACTACCTATTATAACTTCAAAATTGTTAACATATTATTATGTTTGATTATTCAAACACCTAAACAGTTTGATTATTCAAACATAATAATATGTTAACAATGTTGAAGTTATAATAGGTAGTTAGGTGATATTTAGGTCGTGATCACGATGATATTCAGGTACTTTATATCGAGCATAACTTAGATAATTTCTCAACACAATTCATAACTTAAATCTTTTAAAGCAACTCGCTACGATGTGAATAACTTTAATGATAAATAGAAATGTTTATGTAATAAAAATTATCCCTCTTTTGTGGCGTCACATTGCGGCGCGAAGACGCCACACGCCACAATGGGCTCTCGGCTTGACATTCGCGATTTCTAAAAAACATACCGCGCCGCGCTCGCGCACTCGTGCCGAGCCTCCTTTGTGACGCACTCGAATGCATAATTTGTCGAGCATATGCCCGTTTTTTACACAAAAAACGTTAAAGTGACCTATTCCCCGCTAACGGGAATCCATTTAATATCTTTAGAATATCTTTTGACCCGTGGACATCTCGGGACAAAAAAGTCCACCTGGACTTAAAAAAAGATGTAACGTAAAATATTTTTGTGTCGAATGTTTTCATTAAAATACGATTTGGGGGCACGTGGAGGGCAAGCGGTTATCTAAAAATTGCAAGAAAATGTCGAAGAATTCAAATCTACTTGATTTTTTTACCTTGGACGTAATATTTCGCGGCATTTATTTTTGTGACATGTTTTTAAACAGAAGGGACATCACAGGACCTTCAAAGTACGTGAAGCAATTTGCGCCCTGCGGAGCTAAAGCCGCGGCCACAATGGAGGTTTCGGGTGAATGTAAAATTAGTAACATACATACTAATTATGTTTTGTAAAGTAACGATCGATGTAATGGGGCTGAGTAATTTTAATACTGTTAATTGTAAATATTAAAGTCCCGCAAATCAAACTTGTGTAGGTAGTAACTAATTACTACGAAATAACGGAATAGTAGTTACTAATTAGTAACATGATACGATGGTAAAGCTAGTGTTTAGACAATTACTCTAATTAGTGAAAACAATATGTTTACACGTGCTTATGTCCGCTGTAGATTTTCACGTAGCCGTGATAATAATAATTTATTCCCAACATAATATATATATACATAGTTAATAGTTGTAACTTATTATTTAAAAATAGTTGAGTTCAAGGAAAAAGAATTGGAATAGTCAATAGACTATTCTAATTCTTTTGCCTTTTACATTTATCCGGCGGAGTTGCCGGTCAATTAGTATATTTACAACTTCGCCGTATCTTATCTTATTTATGATACAATATGATTACATCCTTATTCGCGTCCAACAAATCCTTTCCAATATGTTAAATGTGCGATCCCCCCGCGCCCCCCGTACCCCCCGTGCCCGCCGCGATGCCCTAGGGCCGTCGACTGGCCGTGACAACTCCCCCGAATAGCCCTCACAACCTCTCAACTATAATTCCACGTCAAACTCCCTTTCACTCTTTGTAATGAAGGGGCTTTGGAAATCACCAAATATTTTTTTCAGCGACGAGGAAAAGTTACCTAAATTGAGTACAAATCAAAGAATTTTATTTTAGCTTGTCTTTCTCAAAACGAATTTTGATAATGATTGTCGTTTATTATTATTTATTCCTTTATTCGAAGCATTACAATATACAAGAAAAACATGACATAGTTTCCCATACAAAAACCTAAAAGGTTTATCGGTTTGGGAGAGATGTTGTTTACATAGGTAGGTACTATTCTTAAACTACTTTAGTATTTTAATATTATTTTATGACTACTCTTACATTACATAACATTTTAAGTTAGCAATTACTTAGTTTTAGTAATGTGCTTGCTAGTTCTGATACTTGAACTTGGCTTGACACGCTTCCGCGTATTCTATTAGTAATTCAGTATGCCTTTCCGCACAAGCCTCTTCTCCTCCGCTATTTCTTCAAAAAAAATTACTAATAACTAATTTCTTTAAAGATTTAAGACTGTGGAAGTAGAAAGGAATAAATATTGACTGTTAAGCATTGTCTGATAAAGAATAACTATAAACCAAAAAATATTATCATCCCCTCTTCATTTCATTATTTACTCGCGTAAATAAACTACGATATTTATGTCTTAATTATTAAATAGTTTTAATTTATTCTACTCCATTACCATTACTGAGGGTCTATTCTTGACCCTATCCCGACTTAACGAGCGTAACGTCTCTCAAATGTTAATGAGGAAACCAACATATCTACACCATTCACGGATATTAATTAATGTAATCAACAACAAAACTTCACTATATACATAAATAATTGCCATGTTATATTTAATGGCTAAGCCACCCCTTTAGAAAATAACCTAGGATTCTTAGCGTACGAGTACGATAAGCTGTGTTTTAGAAATGCTTGACACTGGACACGTAACAGCTTTTTAAACAGACACTAATAAAAGACATCAGTCCAATGCTAATAACATTATGTACTCACTACTTAACCATAACTCGCGACAGCCAACTTAAGCCTCGCTATGAAAATGTCAACTTAGATCTAAAATAACATTTTAAGATAAAATCCATTATGGAACGACTGGACGTAAAAAACGCAAATATCGGTTATTGTAATACGATTTCAAAACGCAATGGCGCAATAGAAGTATCGAGGAAATAAAAAATTTGATCGGATTACCCTTGGACAGCTGCAGGACAGAGCGCGGACGCAACTTTTTTTTTTCGAGAAAAAATTGCGAGCATTCAACACGCTCTCCATACTTCCGATTTGTATAGTCTAATTTTATTTCGATTGGGACGTATCTAATTCGAAGTTCATTAATCTCGGCTGCCACTTGTGTATGGTCAGTTGCTGACAGGAAATTGATTGTGTTTTTTGATGATTTCCCATTTGCTGAATGTTACCTGTTAGCCTCCATTAGCTCTCGAACTGTATGGTTCCGCACAGCTTCTGTATGATTGGCCTTTATTGGAAATTAATATTTTTTACTTCGTCTGCATCGTACTAGTAATGTGTACCTAAGTTTGTTGGCACAAGGAGCTTGAGGGTAATTTGAATAAAAGTCTGTATGAATTCATTGATACGCATAGGTACGCATCAATAAACTATTTTTTTTAGATTTTACAAACATTCTACTGAAAGTCTGAAACATTTCAGTAGAGTGTTTGGAAAATTAAACTATTCTAGGTCATTGGTACATATAATAACCTAGAATTTCAATTATCTTCTTCATCCAGATTTTATTGCATATATAACTTGTCACACCTACCTCCTACGTCCTACAGGTAGAGTAGCTACGTTATTTTTTTGGTCTTCGAAATATTTTATGTACAGACCTTTGAGAGTAAAAAGGTTGTATTGTGAAAAATATTCAATTAATATCCGTTCAGAGTGACACAATCCAAGGACGGAGCTGCAAAAAGAGCATTTAATGGCGATTACCATTGTGCGCCACACCTACGTCAACCAGCATTGTACCACCATCCAAAATGCCACACGCTTTAAATAGTTTTAAGCCCGCGGAAATATTGAATTACCACAAATCGTACAGATAAGCGACAGATTTTTATGTCGCGTTTCGCACATCTAGGCAGATGAACACGCGGTCCAGATTAAACTTGAAAATCATTATGACTGGAGTCTGGACAACGGACAATTATAGACATCCTATGTTGGATAACGCAAATTAGATTCTGTCTTTTTACAGAAGAAAACACTACACTACACTTATAGAAATGACACCGCCACGTTCCTGTTTCAGTGATCTGAATTATTCTGAACGAACTCATAATTTAAAAGTCGTTGATAAAAAGTACCTCATAATTGATTTGGATACAGCAGGTACACATGCAAATATTGGGATGGCCTTCCCCTTTCAAGTCTTTAGTGTTCTCTCTGAACATGGGTATATATAATATTAAGATAATATGTTACAGAAACTTGCAAAATATAAGTTCTATCGCTTGTCTGAGATCGTTGAGAGATGTTCTTAATCACATCGCTCCAAGTTAAAACAAATTTCAATTTTCAAATAGTCTTAAAATAGTCCACGTATTTTAATCAGAATTTTTTTAAACATAATTTTTCCTTGAAATGGGACGAAAATGAAAGTTACGTTACCCTACAAGCAATAGGGTAAATACCCTACTCATGTTAGTGGCACCCACGCCAAATTGTTCAATCGCAACTAGATGAGTTTTTTGCGATCGGTCAACATAATACTGGCAAATATTATATTTCTCGAAAGAAAATATCCCATTTCCGCATCTTCCCGCAACAATGAGTGCGCCAGCGAACTATTCAAATAGTGCCCGGCGCGGGTACGCCCGCGACTTTTTTGCACACACGGCGAATTAATGGATAACCGAGGTACGATGCAAAATAAAAAAACATGGTTATTAAATGTTGGTTTCGCGTAATAACACGTCGGCGCGGCATTGTCTCCCCGCGGGCTCCGGTTACGGCCGTTAAATATTTTGCCTCCGATGAAAGGGAAACTTCGTAGTTTTTGCTCCAGAAATTCGTTTTTGCTCCTCGAACGCGGAAGTCGTATACTTATGCAAAAGCTGAAATTTGGGAATCGATTTCGCTTTTATTATCGACGAACTCGGTCGGAAATAACATACAATTACTGTTCGGTGGCGGCGGCCGACTCGATTGCGGCTTCTATATTACGTTTCTCGGGCGACTTTTTAGCATATTTAATAGCGATTCGGCGTTTTAATTGGAATACCTACGTTTCGCCCGATTTCAAAGAGCCCCGGGAACATTTATCAATTCCACAAAGAGTGAAGACTCTCAAAAGGAGCCTGCGTCGGACAGATTTAATTTGTTGCGAAGGCCTTTATAATTGGAACATAAAGATTGTGAGTAATTAATTTTCGCACGGAGTCGGGAGCCGCGCGGCGGACCGCGCCTAATTAATATTAATGACGTCAGGAGGCGCCGGGGCCGACTGCCGACCGCCGACCACCACCACCACCCGGGTAAGCCACCGCCGCGGTCACGCAACTTACCTCCTTTGTTTTCACACATTTTTTACGGAGCTTCCCTAGAGAATGAGCCGAGCGTCTTCGACTCACAGGATGTAGAGTCCGAACAGTTGCAGTGGTGAGGGTTTTTTGCTTTTCACGATGAAAGGAGCGGGATTTCACGATGAGGATACACAAAGCATGATCAATAAAATAATCCTAATTATTTTATTGATCATGCTTTGTGATATACCTATATCTAAAAGAAGTCAGTATTAAAATTTATAACTGCCATTAAAAATGGATTGGTTTTGCGAATCCATTTTATAAGTTGCATCTATTACTTCAGTCACCAATCAAATCATGGCTTAAAACTGCACGTAGAGCTATCTATTATAATATGAAAAGTCGTTATATAAAACTTAGATATACAATGTACAGGGTCATGTTGTGTGATTGTGTCAATGTAACGGCACTAATGTATTGGTTATGTAGTATATGTGGAGGTGTGGTGTTGGTTTTACGGCTATGTGAGCGTGTGAGGATGTGCGAGGAATGAGGATGTATGAGGATGTATGGATGTGCGAGGCGCGGTGACGGATGGGCCGGCGCTAAAAGCCGGACGGAAGCCGCGGACGCCCGGCTCAGATTACACACCGTGGGACTTGACGCAAACACGCAGGGCTGCCAATGAATATTCAGCGTTTGCTAATCGATAAATATTGCATTAGTATATTAAGAAAACCCTAAAACTTGGATTAACGATACTAGGGCCCGTATTTTTGGTCAGTACTTAAGATGCAACCCGATCGGCTCCAACGACCCAAGACGCGGTTCGGCTCTGTGATTGGTCCAAATTTTGACAGCCAACCAATCACAGAGCCTGAACCGTGTCTTGAGATCGAGATGCATCTTGAGTACTGACCAAAAATACGGGCCTAAGACTGCGAAATAACAACTTACCTAGCAATTTTATTGTGGCGTAGAAGTGCTACGAGCGAGCTACGAAAGCTAAAAAACGCGAGAAAGGTTTAAACAGCTTTCTTTTTTAGCCTCATTCGCGCAGCCGTAGTTTATTTAATTTCCATAGTGTTTTAAACGAATAATATGTGCATTGCGCATATTATTGCCTTTTGATGTTTTTGGCATACGATCTGCTTACTTACTTTAAATTAAAAAAAACTGTTACGGATGTTATATTATGACTATGAGCCACAAACGTTTTGGTTTTGGTGTCGTGGGCCGAAACAAAAATTTATTAGGGTTAAAAATAACTTTCTTGAAATTTAGCAAATTAAAAAGGGCAAATTTTTCACGACTTTCTCGAAGATTTCGCACTATTTTTCCGGTGGGCATTTAAAAATGGTTTAACTTGACGCGGGCCGCAGGTTGAATATATGGATGTTCTAGCGACACCGGCGCGGTGGTGAATAATATGCATCTGGGTGTGCACATTAATTAATGTTAAGACCTATGTAATAAAAATATTCTATTTTATTCTTATACATGCGAAGCGTGAGCTAATTATATTACAACGAGCTTTTGCCCGCGGCATTCGCTCGCGTTAAGAAGTGTTATTATATACAAACTTTCCCTATTTTAACCCCTTGGAGGTAGAATTTTTCAAAATCCTTTCTTAGCGGATGCCTACGCCATAATTATCATCTACCTGCATGCCAAATTTCAGCCCGATCCGTCCAGTGGTTTGGGCTGTGCGTTGATAGATCACCATGTCATCTGAGGTTTTATATATGTTACGCTCAAAGACCGAAATCGCTCAGTGAGCGAAAAAATAGCTCACAACGCGTTGTGGTCACAGTGAAACAGCCACGACGCGAAATTCGCGTCGTGGCTCTAATGAAAACGGCCACGACGCGTTCTGGCAATCACAAAAAGACCATAACGCGAAATTCGTGTCGTGGCTGACATGCTATTCGTTTTTCTTGATTTGTTCTTGATTAATTAATCGTCCAGAGGTATGGAAGATTATAAATTTATAATATTGAATTACCACGCATACTACACAATATTTTTTCTTTTACTAAATCACTGCATAACGTGTAAATTATCCTTATTATTTATAGAATATCAAGTTCCATATAACTATCCGTACAGACAGACAGACAGACAGTAATAATATTAGTACGGATAGTACGGAACTATAGATATTTTATAAATAATAATGATAACACGTTATGCAGTGATTTAGTAAAAGAAAAAATATTTAGTAACACGTGTGGTAATTCAAATATTATAAATTTATAATCTTCCATACCTATGGACGATTAATTAATCAAGAAAAACGTATAGCATATCAGCCACGACACGAATTTCGCGTTATGGTCTTTTTGTGATTGCCACAACGCATCGTGGCCGTTTTCATTAGAGCCACGACGCGAATTTCGCGTCGTGGCTGTTTCACTGTGACCACAACGCGTTGTGAGCTATTTTTTCGCTCACTGAGCGATTTCGGTCTTTGAGCGTAACATATATAATATAGATATGTATAACTCTGTGTCATGTACGTAGTTGCAGATAAACTTTTTTTAATTGTTGATATGTAGGTGGCAGCCCTGTTATGATTGCGCATAGGCTATGTGTTCGCGGCGTCCATATGCGAGCCGTCTCGGCGCATCATAAACAGAACCTTACACCCACTTTGGCTTTTAGGTTTTTTGTTCCGACCTTTGTATAAATAAGTATTTGCCTACTTCAATTTTGCTGTGAATAAATAAAACACATCTAAGAAAAAATAAAACAAAAAGTAAATACATTCGATAGTTGTAAATAGGAAGTCATGATGTCTTTATTATTGTGTTTAGTTTAGTAAAGACTTTTTTGGAACACGACTGCAAGAACGCTATACTTTCACATCGCAAACCTTCACGTTCACCATATTGTATTTGCAAAATTTTTAATTTCCTTTAATTGAGACGTTCGAATTAAAATAAACAATTTATTAATATGTAGGTAGTAGGTACATAAAAATTCTATTGACCTACATATTCGAAATCTATACAGTATACCCACATGGTGATCCGTCGGCATCACTTGCACAAAGCCGTGGCGAATGTAGGTAAGAAGGTTATAATCGAAGTGGGTTAAGCAAAAAGCGGCATATGTTTTATTGTAAAAAATCCTTTGAACATAATCTGCACGTGTGCCGCACTCTTGAGCGCAATCGGGCGAGATGTTGATACATGTTGCTAAACTGTGCCAAAAAACCTGCTCGAATACCGCATGGACCTCATAAGCCGAGATCAGTTTGACTATGAGATAAGTAGAAGTAGGTTATTTACTAACGTCTGATAATATTATTCTAGAATCTTTCGTGGCTTAGTCCCCGTAAGGGAACCAATTTGTATAGCAGAAGTATTCCTGGCATAAAATTGATTCCTTATCTCCCACTTAGAACGAACTATGAAATAAATAATATGTAGGTAGCAAAAAAAAATAATAATAATAAAAATAAAAAAAAGCATGACTTTTCTGTTTAACTTATATAAGACATAAGGTTGTCGGATAATAAACACCGACAGTCAGCTTTAAAAAAAAAAGTAGGTAGCCTAGATCATAAATGTGTGTGTCAAATTTTCTAGCTCTGAAAGTTTGCTCTGCGCGTTGATCAGCCGGCAATGTCTTTATAGAAACCATAATTAGTATAAAGATCAACTCGGTATTTAACTACCAGCGCTATTTTGATAACTACATACGAGTACTTCTTCTTCTTCTTTTTAGTATGGCGGCCTCAGTGAGTTCATACGAGTACTTATAGATCTACCAGAATCTGATGGCAAAAAGTGAGAAATTAAATTGACTCTAGCTATACCGGGGTAATTGGAATATAACATTTTGATCTTTTTTTTTTAAATAGGGACTGATTCTGTGTGTTAAACATGCAAATGTAAAAATAAATCCAATGATCAAGGATATTTTTTAAAAATCTGCTGTCAAAAATTGCCATCAGATTCTGGTAGACCTATAATTACACATATTAGGAAACGTAGGTCTTAACAAATTGTAGTGCAAAATTGATACTTGTATGTACATACGCGAGTACAATAATTGCAATTATTTGAGGTCCGGCGCACCGAGTCGAATCTACAAACTACTAGAGTGTGAAATCACCCGATCTCCCCTTTGTGGAGAGCCGACGGACGGGAATACCTCCTACATACCAGAACTACACTAACAACACAGCACTAACAATATACAGTAGACCAACTTCACACTATACGAGGGCGCACACGTACAGAAGCCCAAAAGCCCTGGTAAAATGCAGTCTTTTACTCGTCCAAAACCGGTAGTTGATCTTTTAATAATAATAAGCTGTCCCGGTGAACTTCGTGTTACTTTAAAACCTTCCCTGTACTTCTACGAATATTTTAAGACTAAAAATAGCCCAATCCGATCAGCCGTTTTTGAATTTAGGCGTTACTAACACAACTGATAATCCATTTTTATATGTATAGAATATAGATTAATGTAAAGTTGTATGGAGGACGGAGGTACAAACATAAACGATTTCATATCGGCTGCTACTAATATACTTAAGTTCTAATTTAGTCAAACTATTGGCCGACCTCTGGTCTGCAGAGAGCAAACCAATGGAGTATCACGCGATATATAAGACCCAAAGATCTGTGTTGTATAGATTTGATTTCAAAAGCTGAGTTACGCTACTGCATGTGTTTGTATTGTGCTAACAATCTTGAATAGCAATTCGTCTCACTTCTTAACATAAAAACTGATCTACAAACAACGCAACGCCGTGTAATAACTCTTTGAAAACGTAGAGTCATTTCGTGATGTTTGCCCGTGATTATTCAATTCAGTGGACACTGGTGACATACGCCGTACGCGTTAGAAACATTTTCATTGTTAAAACTTGTTCAGCATTCTAAGATTGCTCCTTTGAAGTCGATCTTTTTCAGCTCTATAATAACTCTTTTAAAACGTAGAGTCATTTCGTTATGCTCGTGATTATTCAATTCAGCGGACATTCAAGTGCATTGGTGACTTTAAAGTTCTCGTTTTTGAAATCTCTTGAACATTATAGATTTTATTTTCTTTGCTCTTATCTACGCACTACACCCACCTATCACTTTGGTATTATCATATTATTAAGCCATACTTAATAAAATAACATCTCATCGTACGTTTCGTAATGACGCACTTAAATTTAGTCCTGGCTGATATTATAAGATATGTTTTTATGTAAAACTAGAGGGCAAATGAGTTCACGGATCAACTGATGGAAAGCGACAACAGTCGCCCATAGAACTCTTACAAAAGCTGCCCGGTCCGGAAAGAATACGCTTCTTGAAGGTTTGCTGCTTGCAACAGTTCGGAAGATGACTAATGCTTTTATCCACTTGCTATGAAAAAGATAAACCTCTAGGAGTCTAGCTTTTTATATTGAGTAATAGTGATAACAATATCAGAGATCTGAAATCTAAGATCATGTAGTATTCTGAATGTGTCTTTCAATTTTTTTTAAATACCTGTGGCAAATTATGACATACATGTACATGTATTCAAATATCCTTGATAAGGAGCAACAATACCTAATCCTTGTATCATTGAATCAGTGTTCGGGGAAAGACACAGGACTCCGGTTGTAAGAAGATATCGAAAGTGCAAGTGTTACAATGCCGCGTCTACGTTCCGCCATTTTTTGCCCGCCCCATTGTTTGCCCGTCCAACGCACGTTATAAATGATCGAATCGATAGATTCGAATCAATGATTTCTCTTTGGTTTTAACAAATATAACCCTAACTGCTAAGGACATAAGGTCGATAAAATATATTTATTTGTTGCTACCTGAAAGTAAAATCGATTGCTGCATGTTAAATCTATGAATGCTTATTAAAATATGCACATGAAATTGTGTTCATTTGGAATTTGTAAATTTTTGGGAATCGGGAGCAAAGCCTGAGTTATAAGAGCAATTAAAATTCAAGACATTTATTTAAAACTAGCTGACCCGACAGACGTTGTCCTGTCTTAACGATGATTATTTAATTCGAATTGGTATAATTAAGAAAACAATAGATTTAAATTAGTATCTTCATGCCAAATTTCATCAAAATAGATTAATAAATAGTTTAAGCGAAAATCATAAAGTTTATTGTGCAGGAACCGTACATTTTCCGGGAAAAAAAGTATCCCTTGTCCTTTCCCGATACTCAAAGTATCTCCATACCGAATTTTATAAAAATAGACTGAATAGTTTAGGCGAAAATCATAAAAGTTTATTGTGCGGGAACCATATATTTTCCGGGACCAAAAGTATCCCTTGTCCTTTCCCGAGACTCAAAGTCTCTCCATACCAAAACTCATCAAAATCGATTGAATAGTTTACGCGCAAATCATAAAAGTATATTGTGCAGTAACCGTACATTTTTCCTGGACAAAATTTATCCTATGTCCTTTTCCTGGTTCTAAGCTACCTCTCCACCAATTTTCAGCCAAATCGGTTTATCCGTTCTTGAGATAAAAGTTTATTGAGCGGGAACCGTACATTTTCCGGGACAAAAAGTATCCCTTGTCCTTTCCCGAGACTCAATGTATCTCCATACCAAAATTCATCAAAATCGATTGAATAGCTTACGCGCAAATCATAAAAGTATATTGTGCAGTAACCGTACATTTTTCCGGAACAAAATGTATCCTATGTGCTATTCCTGGTTCTAAGCTACCTCTCCACCAATTTTCAGCCTAATCGGTTCATCCGTTCTTGAAAAAGAAAGTTGTGTTAGTTACGCCACCTGTATGTGTCCTAGCAACTTTTCATGGAATGAGACACTGACAAAACATACAAAATCTTACAACGTCTGTAAAATGTTAATATGTTTTTCTTATTTAATTTAATGCTTTCATAGTTATTTTCGTCCTACTTATATTCGCTATCTTTTGTAGCAAACGCAGTGCCGTAAATAGCCTTTTTTGCGCCCTGTGCGAGCTTCTATAACTGCGCCCTTGTTTTTTTAGGGTTCCGTAGTCAACAAGGAACCCTTATAGTTTTGGTCTGTCCGTCTGCCTGTCCGTCTGTCTGTCTGTCTGTCCACGGTTTCGCTCAGAGACTATAGGACCTACAAAGCTGTAATTTGGCATAAATGCGAATAGTGATATTAGTGATGCCGACAAAATGGTACATGAAATCTTTACAAAATATTTTTTATGGTACCTTCCCTACATATCAAGCGGGGATGATTTTTTTTTGCGTCCACCCAATCGTGTGGAGTGTCGTTGGATAGGTTTTTTAAAAGTATTACGAGTATTCATAGATCATTTTCCGATTTAGGGATCCGTTTGTGAAATATTAAGTTTTAAAGTAGAAATAATCGTTAGAAACCAGTGTCTCCCCCTTCCCTTCTACCGGCTAAACAGTTGCTTCTGGAAATGTGAAAAAAATTCACGGGAGTAGGAATTATCTGCTGAATTTAAAAGGAAAACTATCACGGCTAAAAGGCTTCATAAGTTATCTATCGATATACTTAATATTATGATTGGGAAGAGTTTGTTTGTTTGTTTGTTTGAACGCGCTAATCTCAGGAACGCTGGTCCGATTTGAAAATTATTTCAATGTTAGATAGTCCATTTATCGTAGAAGGCTATAGGCTATATTTTATCACGCTAAGACTAATAGGAGCGTAGAAATAGAGGAAAATGTGAAAAAACGAGGGGAAAATATTTGAAAGGGCTTATTTGAAGGTGCTAATCTCAGGAACTACTAGTCCGATTTGAATAATTCTTCAATGTTAGATAGTCAATTTATCGAGAAAGGCTATAGGTTATATTTTATCACGCTAAGACTATTAGAAGCGAACAAATAGAGGAAAATGTGGAAAGAACGGGGGAAATTATTTGAAAGGGCTTATTTGAACGCGCTAATCTCAGGAACTACCAGTCCGATTTAAAAAATTCTTTCACTGTTAGATATCCGATTTATTGAGAAAGGCTATAGGCTATATTTTATCACGCTAAGACTAATAGGAGCGTAGAAATAGAAAAAATATGGAAGAAACGGGGGAAATTATTTGAATGGGCTTATTTCAACACCCTAATCTCAGAAACTGCTGGTCTGATTTGAAAAATTATTTCAGTGTTAGATAGTCCAGTTATCGAGGAAGGCTGTCGGCTATATTTTATTTCGCTAAGACTAATAGGAGCAAGGAAACAGAGGAAAATGTGGAAAAACGGGGGAAATTATTTGAACGCGCTAGTCTCAGGAACTACTGGTCCGATTTGAAAAATTCTTTAAGTTTTAGATACCCCAGTTATCGAGGAAGGCTATAGGCTATATTTTATGACGTTAAGAGTTAAGACTAATCGGAGCGAAGAAATATAGAAAATGTGGAAAAAACGGGGGAAAATCAGATAAGAATTAGACCACGTGAAGGATCATAAGCATTTTTGTGGACTAATTTTTGTGAAATATCTAATTTACGCGGGCGAAGCCGCGCGGAACATCTAGTTGAGTAAAATTCGATCAACTAAAAAAATGTATTCGGCGTAGTATAAAGGAACTTTTCGTTCAAATTCCTTTGAAAGTAACTAAGATGATGTTGTTAGTAGTGAACACGTTATAAATAAACTAGATAGCGGTACTACGGAACCCTATATTGCGCGTATTCCGACACGCACTTGGCCGGTGTTTAGATATTATAGGTACCCAGAGCAATGCTTCCAGGGCCACAAGCCTCCCTGGTCTGGCCATTCTTGCGCCCCCCCCCTGGGGCACCGGTGGCACCGCCCTATTTACGGCACTGAGCAAACGAGACGCACAAAATGTTCCAATTTTCAAAACGTCTTTCAAATCATTAATGTCGACACTCGACAACTACTAGGCAATAAAATGCAACAAAATATAACAAAAAAAAGTATACTTACTGCTTTTTCATACTGCACTAATAGGTGCATATTTTATGCAAAAAATAAATGGTTTATTTTTAATTGTACTCAGTAAAAAAGTATTGATCCTTTCATGGAAGACGGAGAGTAATTAACTCATTTTTTGCGCTTCACCCAGATACATTTGATTTATTTTAGGATCCCTTTGAAATTAAAGAATTTGCGAAATATTGTCCAATGATGCTGCGGTCAGTGGTTCCCAATCTGGTGTGGTTTAAATACATTTACAGAATTTATGAATTGATACTAAAATATGTAAGTTATTTTTTTTTAAACAAGAATATTTTGCAATCTCGTTTTTACAATCAGCTGCTGTAGAAGCGCTATAGCCATATTTTCGAGTATGAATGAAGAAGATAGGCGATAGGTCAATGGAGAATTCTCTTTATGTGCGGTGACCGGGCCATAGTGCAGTTTCAGGCTTCAGGCATTTATGTGTAATTTATTATTATGCATGTAAAAAGTCATTCAAATATTTAAAAAATATTTCTTTTTTGTACAAAACACTGAACAGCGATGCCAAATATTCAGTAACAGCGGCGTAAAGTTTGAGAGCCCCGCAGCGATTCCGGGAAGCCGGCAAAAAGCGCAGGTATAGGAAAGTGAAAGGGTCGATGCAATACGAGAACTAGCCCAGTTCTGTGAGTGACCTCCATGTTTTTGTCCCGGCATCAGATGTTGCACGTGGGAACGATCAACCCGATATTTGCTTAATCCCAGTCCCAATTTACATCATTGTGATGGCGGCCATTGAGAACAAAAATCTTAAGTCGATACCTATTGTACTATTTTATGTATAGGATTGTGTATTTACGCTGGCAAGGTTCATCAGAGAAAAGCCCTAACATAAAATATAATAATAGGGTATTATAAATCTATATCTATATAATATATAAAAGAAAGTTGTGTTAGTTACGCCACTTATAACTCAAGAACAGATGAACTGATTTGGCTGAAAATTGGTGGAGAGGTAGCTTAGAACCAGGAATAGCACATAGGATACATTTTGTCCCGGAAAAATATACGGTTACTGCACAATATACTTTTATGATTTGCGCGTAAACTATTCAATCGATTTTGATGAATTTTGGTATGGAGATACTTTGAGTCCCGGGAAAGGACAAGGTGTACTTTTTGTCCCGGAAAATGTACGGTTCCCGCCCAATAAACTTTTATCTCAAGAACCGATAAACCGATTTGGCTGAAAATTGGTGGAAAGGTAGCTTAGAACCAGGAAAGGGACATAGGATACATTTTGTCCAGGAAAAATGTACGGTTGCTGCACAATATACTTTTATGATTTGCGCGTAAACTATTCAATCGATTTTGATGAATTTTGGTATGGAGATACTTTGAGTCTCGGGAAAGGACAAGGGATACTTTTTCTCCCGGAAAATGTACGGTTCCTGCACAATAAACTTTTATGATTTTCGCTTAAATTATTTATTAATCTATTTTGATGAAATTTGGCATGAAGATACTAATTTTAATCTATTGTTTTCTTAATTATACCAATACGAATTAAATAATCATCGTTAAGACAGGACAACGTCTGTCGGGTCAGCTAGTATATTATAAATACTCTACCTGTTATGTTGACATAATAATAATTATTGTTTGAAATCAAGCATAGCGACCGGGCTAGGAAAATAGAAGGCTTCGTACTTTCATTAATGTAAGTAGGTACATCCTTATGAAAATATCTTGTAAGGACTAAGGAAGGAAATATAAATGGCTGAACAATTATACCTTATCTACATCGTTTTATGAGCTATTTCTTCTTAATGGCCGTCTTAAAGTTTATGGAGACAATCCAACTGAAACTTACTTTTACTACACAATACACATGTGTTTTATTATTATGTTAAATTCAGTAGAATGCTATAAAATATTTTGACGGAGTCTACTAAATCAATCTTCGAGTAAATACTAAGCAAGGAATCTAGATATAAAACATAGTAGGTACATGTAGACTCTACGAATACATTGTAGAGCCACGGTAAAGTCATTTATTTAGGTCTCTTTACGACTATGGAATGTTCGATTCCCTAAAGGCTTTAGTTTGTGCACATGGAACTGATTACTGAAGGTACCATGTAGTAAATAATAAAAAAATTGATAGTAAGTATTACAAACAACCAATATAAACAACCATTAACAATAAACATATAAAATCATACCATAATTCCTATACCAACCTCAGTCTGATCTCTACGAACATTTTTTTTTTGTAAAGATATTCGGACAAACAGAAGGTTCTTTCTTTTTCTTCTTTTTTGGCAACTTGACACAAAGGATGTGTATGTTGTGCCACAGACAAGGTAAAAAGGTAAGGAATATGGCGGGAAAACCATATTCCTCCTATTATATTTTTCATCGTCGTTTTCATGTATCGTCAGGTCTAAAGTCTAGTCAAAGTCTAAGTAAAAGTCAATACAGTCAAGGAGTCAAGTCGGTCGATTCAGTAAAGTGGTAGACGCTTTACTGAAACTTTCGATGGAGTTTTGGAGGGAACACAAAATAGCACGTTTCTAGATATTACATCACTTTCCTACACTTGTGCATGAACACGAATATCTAATGGTGAATATTCTACCAATATTACACATTAAAAACCCAGCTAACACAATTTTAGGAAAATAATATAAAAACACAACAGCACTCTTTCACATGCCCGCCAAAACTCCAAACAGAAGGTTACACAATATCAAAATTTATTTTATAAGACACTAGCTGTCCCGGCAAATGTTTCTTTGCCATATTAAGTATATAAAGTATTTTTTTAATTTGATCGCAGCGCTAACTGTCGGGACAGACTAAAATTAAAATTCGAATATTATTTAAAATTTGACACTGCAATGGTAGCGCCGTCTGTCGGATCCAATGTAAAACATTCCAAAATCAACAACTACTAGTAAATTAAAAATTAATTAAAAAAACATTGTCCAGCGGACAAAATTGTGAATCTAAACCATTCCCAGATTCCCCTTGAACACACACAAAAAATTTCATCAAAATCGGTCCAGTCGTTTGAGAGAAGTTCAGTGACATACACACTCACAGAAGAATTATATATATATATAAAGATTTTCATAAATGTCCCACCTACGCGTCTCTAACCCTCAAGAGACAGGAGTCAGTTCCCACGCACATGTTAATGCGAATTGATGAAATCGACCCTTTGGTGAAATTTGACATATTTTGCGCAAATTTTTTGCATCCATCGCTTTCTCGGTCGTCGTGGGAACGCAGCTCAGGTGAAGGGTTTCTGGCCGAAAGGTTCGGTTGCACAAAACTCGGGAATTATAAAGCCTTTGTGCACACGTCAAGTGATGTTCACCTAATAGATAATTTATGGCGCGGCCCGGCCCGTCTTGCGTTTAAAAATATTAGGGTTGATTCCTCAGACAGATTCGTCGAGATAAAATATTTTTGGCGCCTACGAATAATTTGTTTTGGGCATTGAAACATATTTTTGCCTTGAAAAGGTTTATAGCTTTATAATTTATTTAACGCTGTGCTTTTGCAAACAATGGCATATTTTCACATTTTGAAGGGTTTTGGACTTTGGTTTTTAGCTTATTATTATATTATTTAGAGGCGATATTAATATTTGATCACTTATCAGCCATTTGTCTAGACACCAAGTAAAATACCGGTCAAAGGCTTCAATTACGTTAAATATACAAAACACAGCTCTGTATAATGTTTGCCCTTATTTATGCAATATATTAGCACAAATCTTTAGAGATATCCCTTGCCTTAGAATAATAATGAACGACTAACAAATATTATTTATTTAAAACGAACATCACGTGACTATGACCGCCGCACGTAAACCATAATCCGTTTCTATGGAGATGTTTAGATTAACAAAGTAATAACTGCGTTGACAGTTAAGTACCAATAGGTCCAAGGTGTGCGCTGTAATCCCACTGTAGTGGCGACAGTCACGTAACCCGTCGCCACGCGCGGGTCTATCAGACCGCTTGCGCTTTACACAAAGCAAAACTTAATAGTCATCAGATTAGTGAAAATTTTTGTGCAAAACTGGTAACCGTTCGATTTGATTCGCAGATTATAATGTGCAATCTAACTGTGCAGTGTGCATAATATTCTGATTGATTTTCTATATAGGTTTTGGATCATATTATCTTAAATGGTTTGTGCTTAGAACAGGAATAAAATATACTTCTCTCTTCTATATTATATTTTGATAAATTATGTAGGTACTAGAGTATAACGATTAACGTCCAAATTAAACATAATGTGACTGGTTATTTATATTTCCCTCTCATAAATTTAC
Organism: Polyommatus icarus; assembly: GCA_937595015.1. Classification (NCBI taxonomy): domain Eukaryota; kingdom Metazoa; phylum Arthropoda; class Insecta; order Lepidoptera; family Lycaenidae; genus Polyommatus; species Polyommatus icarus. Next base: position 15,719,465 of record OW569326.1, read on the forward strand.
TCCGCCTCACTACATCGCAACGGCTCTCAAAACGTCCCCTAACCCTTTCTCGCCATTCATTAACAGATGTACCTATATACAAGCTAAACTACAATCCAGTTCCACCCTAAAAATAACGCCAATATAGATCTTCCTTCGGTTGCCGCGTGTATTTATACCATAACCCTTTTTTAGCTAACCAATCATACGAGGTAGCAGACGCATAAAAAACATATACTGTCGAGTAAAAAACGTAAAAGACGACGCGGCGCGCGCGCCGGCCTGCGCGACCGCGGAGTTTTGATAGGGGCTTAATAATAACCCTTTCGTTATGGAAGGGTTAAGCAGCCAATGGCGCGCGAGGCGGGGCCTAGCTATAATAATTGTCCTTATCACTTATTATTTATAGAATGATTAATGTGTACCAAATAAGTGCACGTTTTAGACGTTTTATTACTATTCAGTGAACTAATGATACAGTGAGTGCATTAAATGGACACGCCTACATATTAATGTTAACGCCTACATAAGCATAACTCAAAAGTTAATAGTTCGTCTTAGTTTTAGGGTTCCGTATCCAAAGGGTAAAAACGGGACCCTATTTCCAAAGAATATATTATATATACACTATGTGACTTCGATGTTTGTCCGTCTGTCTCCAGGCTGTAACTCAAGAACCAGTATAGCTAGACTTCTGAAATTTTCACAGATTGTGTATTTCTGTTGCCGCTATAACAACAAATACTAAAAACAAAATAAAATAAACATTTAAGGGCTCCCATACAAAAAACACATTTTTTACCAACTTTCGCTCATTAACGGTACGGAACCATTTGTGCGCGAGTCCGACTCGCACTTGGCGGATTTTTTTATTATATTCGTAAGTTGCACTTTTTATTTGAATTTTGTTTTCAGAATAACTATTAAAGCAAAGGAAAGTGAACAATATTATAATGGGTTAGTTTTACTAATTGGGGTACTTACTTACTATCTTATAAATAACTCAAATAATCAAAGTAAATCAAAATTTAGGTAAGTAGCCTATGAAGCTTAATTTAAACCAACATAAAGAAAACAATGTTTTGCTAGTCCTTTACATCTACAAGTAGTACCAAACATTGCCGTAGTATATTTTCGTAGTACAAAATTTAATATTACACCAAAGAAAAGGCAACAAGCTTGCATTTAAAATATCCTGTGCAACGTCTGAGTTGGAACAGTATAAGAAAGTGTGTATGAGCCCTTATGTTTTACTGCTCTAGGAATATGATAAAAATACTCCCGCATACGCCCAGCACAAATGAATTAAATTCGGTCCCCCTTCTCTGGCAATTGAAAACAACTGTTAGACTTTTATTAGGCGGTACAGCCGCGAGAGAAAGTGTTTCGAGGATAAAATTAGCACTTTCTTATTTAAACTACACGACGTGTAAGAACAAAGAAACAAAGTGTTTAAAAGATTGCAGGGATTACAACAAAATATGAGCTGATTTGCTTTTTAGTAGCATACAAATATTAGCCAAAATAAACAGTGTACATACATGAGTATTATTATTTATTTCAGAGATTAATACAAAATAAGTATAATGATCCGCACTGTCTTATATATTATTTTTAGGGTTTGGTACCCAAAGACGGGACCCTATTACTAAGACTTCGTTGTCTGTCCTTCTGTCTGTCCGTCTATCTGTCTCCAAGCTGTATCTCAAGAACCGCTATGGCTTCTGAAATTTTCACAGATTGTGTATATCTGCAGTTACCGCTATAACAACAAATACTGAAAACAAAATAAAATTAATATTTAATACCATGCAACAAACGTGATTTATTCGGCCTTTTTCGCTCTATATCAATAATGGCAAGAGGTAGGCACTTAAATTTTTCACACATTCTTTTGTTATAATATGTGTACTTTAATATTTTATAACAATATTATAATAAAATAAAAATTTGAGGGGGGTTCCCGGACAAAAAATACAATTTTAAGCCTATTTTTGCTCTGTATTGGTACGGAACCCTTCGTGCGCGAGTCCGACTCGCACTTGGCCGATTATTGTTTATTATATTACTATGTATCTAGATAAGTTCATAATTTTAAAGCCCCTGGTTATGGCCTCTAACTATACTGATGACTGATGTCAGGATAAATAGATATTATTTAATAGTTATTTTATTATTAACCTATCAAGCCCCATAAGAGCACCGGTGATCGCGACAACAATAGAATAACAGTAGATTTCCAAGAATCCGCGATCGAAGTATATAACATGATGTTAATTTAGCTTTTTGTAAATTTTTTAACAAGTAACATTTCTTCGTAACTGTACAAGTTATGTATGTATAGGTACAATTTGTTCTTCTTACAGTGGTCGATCGTGGTGGTATATTTACAAATTATCACTTGATTATTTCTCGTGTAATGCCTATGTGTTAAAATATTATTATGTTTTAGGTATACTTTAATATATTTTTTAAATTTCACTTTTATTTAAGTAAAAAGTTTAAGTACATGTTTGTTACTTCTTTACAAATTAAATAGGTAGGTACGGATTTTGGTTTTTTACCCCAGGAAAATTAAACATTCGACCTCGGAATAATACGCATAGAGCTGAAAATTGATACACCCTTACAAATAAAATCTCAAAAATCTCCGGTGATCCTCCTTGTGCAAAAAATTTTATTCAAGGTCAAAGGTATGAAAATCTGGTTTTTCCTGTGTTTTTTCCAAACTGTACATTTTATCACAAAAATAAGTAAATCAAGAGTGTAGATCACAGAATTCTCTACAAAAAATATTCACACTTTTTTCACACGACTTACCATTCCTTATGAATGGCGGCCTGAGATTAGCGCATTCAAGTTAGCCCTTTCAAATAATTTCCCCCGTTTTTTCCACATTTTCCTCTATTTCATCGCTCCCATTAGTTTTAGTGTGATAAAATATAGCCTATAACCTTCCTCGATAAATGGGCTATCTAACACTGAAAGAATCATCAAAATCCGTTGCGTAGTTTTAAAGATTAAAGGGAACAAAGGGACATGCGGGAAAAAAGCGACTTTGTTTTATAATAAGTATAGATATAGATGGCGTATTTAACGTCTCTACCAATTTTCAGCTCTATGCGAATTATTTCGAGGTTACGATTTTTTTGCGTCTAATTAGACCGGGCTATTTGCCAAAGTTGATATAGTATTTTAGGCTCTAGATAAGCATTAGGCTTTTTACCCCAAAGTGTTATCAATGGATATTGGATATTATAACAACTCGACTTGAGTAGTTAAGAGCAAGTACCTAACTAATACCAAGAAACAATAACTTTTGAGTTCTAAATAGGTACCTAAGTACCTACCTATATCAACACAACTTTGAAAACGTTGAAACTTGTATGATATTTTGATTCTGTTATTTATCTGTAACTACATCGCTACACGCTTTTTTGTAATTTTTATGTTAAATGCTTAAATCCCTTTACTAAATCGAGTTTTTAAAATTGCCTTCTATTTTAATTACTTAAAAGCATGTAAAACTATTAGAACATCAATTAAAAACTCCAAACTGTTATTACGTCATGTCCATGCAATTAAAGCATTAACAATGAGTAACGAAAATCACGGCATGGGGTAAAACGTAGCAACGGATAAAATTGTCCCCTATAATCGGACGAATTCTTTTTCTGTTAAAATAGTGTAATGAGCCCTTAAATATTATTGTAAATACATAAAAATGGCAATATTTAGGATATAGGGGCGTATTCAGTGAGTGATGCGATGTGGGCGATTGTTCCACGTTTAATTGGGTAAGTAGTTTGGTCTAATTGCCCCCGGACACGACACCTCGCCGGTTGCCCCTTCCCCCCTGGCTCCGCGCCTGAATATCACTCGCATTTATTTTCATTATTATCAGGAAATCATTTACAACAATTAACAGTCGTGGTTTATCAGCCGACATCGCTTTACTTGTATAATGTGGATTTAATTATGAAATTTGCATATTTTCCCCCAAATTCAATGACTCGTGAGTCGTGAGTGGTAGAAAAGAGACACCTAATAGTTGTAAATTCGTTATAATATTCGTATACATGTGTGTACAACTTGTATTTTAAGTTCAATTTAATCGGAGTAAACTTTATTATAACCGGTAAATGACACAAATTAAGTTTTAAGCCTTTAGTTGCAAAAGCAAAAGATACTGCCTATTTCGCACTACAGTATCTCACGGATACACTGTACTCTACCTTTTTTTTTTTGTTTTTGGTCGGGAAATGCAATTACGCATCCCCGGCAGCATTGGGGAAGGACCACCGGGGTATGTGGGACTTGCTACGGCCGAAGAGATGGTAAGTGGCCGCAGCTGTACCCACTAAAACCCGACCGTGTTCCTACTACCGCGCAGGACGGAGACACGAGGGTCTATTACATGTCTTCCGTGGCTTCCGTCCGCGCTTGCCTGCTCACCCAAAACAGGCCCACGCTGTTAGGGTTTCGTGTCCCCCTAGGCCGAACAGAGGCCCCACATGGAGGGCTTGCATAGGCCGGTCGTCTTCTTTATGTCGCGATGCGCAGGAACACAACGCGCATCGCGACTCTCTCGGGGACTCGGTGCAATGAGTGGCGGCATCCCCATACCGTCACCCCGAGTTCCCTGGCTACTGTACTCTACCTAAGGGGTAAAAATTTTGTGATGTTCAAAGCCTAAAATGCAACCATATCAAATTTTGTGAAAATCATTTGTATATTAGGTCTTCCCGAGAAAGATTATATTATTATATTTAAGGTATTCGTATTTTCAAACGAAGGAGAAGGGGAAAGGTCTTAGTGGCTGATGTAATTTCACACATCTGTATAACGCTGTTACAGGCTTACAGTATCGAGAAGGACCATTTTGTTTATTTTATCCAAATTCTACTGGTATCCTGCTCTCTTTATAAAAATCAGGAACCGGTATGCGACAAGATATTTTGGAAAATGTATTGTATTCATACTTACCTCCTACTTGAAACGACTCTCCTATTATAAACTTTCTAAAGTTATACTAATAAAGTTAGTTAAGCAATAAAAAATTCAAAACTCTAGTTTTGTTTGAGAATGTGTTCAAATTTAAAAGCCTTTTTTTTGCTCTTCATCGGACTGCATTAGCCCCATGCTTATTTCCTATCATTTGCACCCTCGACACTGGTCGCTAGGACTATAATATGCAAATAAACTTATAGGTAGTAGGTAGCTATCTAATGAGCAGCCATGTTTGCGTAGTTTTACTGTCCTGTGGCAATCGCTGCGCGACGGTCATATATAACAGGCCAATTAGACTAGTATTCGATATATAATACCATGTATGTAGCATGTATGCTAAAAAGTTATAAAGTTTTAGGCTTAACATCAGTCTCGACTATTTCACACAATCTAAACTCTTAGAAATTATCGACAAGCATTAGTTAGACTTGTCACTGGGTAGTTATCCTGTTAGAACATTGCAACGTGACGCGATACAATATAAATGCGAAGCAAAAGAGGCTGCCTGTACTAAATTTGAATAGATCGTTTAAAAATGCAAATTTGTATTGTATGCACCTACAATCTACATATATTTTATACTCACCTATATTATAGAGCTGAAGGGCCGATTTATATGTAGTTTGGCACAAATATAGAGCCGACTATGGGAAAGGACATAGGTTACTTTTTTTGCGAAAACGGACGGTTTCGGTAGAATTCTTTGTGTAGGCGGGCGGAACCACGCGAAACCTATGCCATTTAGTCACTTTAACAACTACGTGTAGCCGTAGGTGAACAATAAGCCTTACGGGCAGTTAATTTACATAAGCAGGCATATGTTTGTGTTTACTGTCCTGCGTCCGTGGCCGGTCGTATAACAGGGCAATCCGGCGCATTAGTCAAATTAACACGGAGTAAACCGAGCCCGCTGATTACCGGGCGCGACTGGCTAATTGACCTAAAAGTGTTCTACACGAATCGGTCGATATTACGCTGTAAGGGCTGCCAACAAGTTCCAGATAGTTTGCACTTCTAAATAATTTCAACATTATATTTTAAGGTTGCTTAAAATCTGTAGAGGACCGACGCGCGACGCACCGATTGAAATAATGATGGCGATTAGCTTCTTTATCTCAGTAGGTAATCCAAGATAGTGTTTCAAATTCAAATTATTATCTTAACAAAATATCGGGCAATGCCCCTTATTTATCAGTTAATCTACCTCTATATTTATATTAGACCTGGGGCCAGTAACAGATTTTCATGACCAAGACCCTCCCAACCGAAACTTCGTAAAATGAATAAGGGATATATACTATGAATACTAGTGACCGTCAGCTGCGATTCCGTTGGTGAGGTGGGCAGTGCCAGCCTCCCAAAGATGAAGAAAAAAAAATTTTTTTCAGTCATTTCCTCTCCTTTGAAAATTTATCAGAGTATTGTTAAAATGCTCTAGTAAACAATTTAAAAAATCAGCTAGTTGTAAGTCAGTGGAAAAGTCGTCAGCTGATAAGTTTTAGTAGGTATAGATGCTGTTGCCTTACACCTTTCAAGGTACCAGCTGACAAACTTTCCACTGAGATACAGCAAGCTGACATTAATTTTCATTCATAGTAGCATATAAATGATCACCAGTTAAATTTTTAGCTGAGAGGAAATCATTGAAAATATAATTTTTTTTTTCATGTTCAAGGAGCCAGCTGACGTATAATCCACCGTGTTATGGTCAGCTGACTATGTTTTGACTCTGATAAATTTTCAAATAAGAGGAAATTACTGAAAAAATATTTTCTTCATGGGTGAAAGGCTGCCACTGCCCCGTGACTACCCCACCCACGGAGTCACAGCTGACGGTCGCTAGTATTCATAGCATAAGTCTCTTATGCATTGTACAAAGTTTCGCCCGGGAGGAAATCATTGACCAAAAATTTACTTGGCTCCCGGGCCATATGTGGTATTACCAATGCGGCTATCCTAACATACCGCATTACAAGTATATTAATTTAGCTTCCTCAAACATAATTTGCAGTCGCGAATTTATACTAACGATAAATCATTTGTACCACATTTCTTAATTACTAGGTAAAGATTATAGAACTACCACAAAAGTAGTACATGGACCGTGGTAGTAGGTACTCCCCAGCAGACCGCGCGTGACATATTATAGCTCTACGAGAGAACACAGCTACATACGCTACGAGTGCTACGCCACAAGCGCGGCGGTCACCGGAACCTCAGTGGCATCCCTATTCCCAGTGACATGGTAATGTGGCGGATTGATAGACCCGCGCCCACTAACCCTAATCAAATTAATGGCGACCGAGCTCTGATTAACACCGCGAAATACATTTCCATAGACCGGCCCCACGGGCGCGCCGATTTATCGCCGGCTCCTGGTCTATCGCGCCCATCCGTCACTATCTAATCAGCGGACGTTTGTAACAGCCTTCAATGACAATTAAAGTCAAACATCAAAAGTACCAAAAATAGTAACCAAAAGTACCAAAAGTAACCTAACCTAACCTCACGGTTAGGTTAGGTTACCTTGCCGTAACTAGCTATAAACCAAACTTAGTTTTAAATTTTAATACTTTTTGAGTAGGTATTCAACGTTTAAGTATCAAAAGACTTCATAGGTTTTAGAAACCTAAAGCTCTTATATTATTCGCAGACTTTCAACTTTCAGTTAATCATGGTACTCGAAACCTACCCCATTTACTTGAATTAATTAAAAAAGCAGCAAAGTTTGAGGTAGCGTGAACCGCGTCTGCGGCCCGGAGTGCGGGAGTTTGTGTAAAGTAATTAAAATCCATCTCGGGCGGGCGCACGCACCTAACGTGTAATTTTCCTTTTAAAAAGAACTTCCGTTTTAGCTCTCCTCCGGAGAGATTACTTTCTCAGCCCTAAAAAGGCTTTTAAGCAGCGCCAGCGAAATGACCGAAGTTTTATACTTTAATGACTTAGTACAAAATTCGCCGATTCCCCGAGAAATTTTAAACTTAGATTAAGATTTTGACGTTTGAAAGTGTGCGATGTTGTCGAGAGTTTCCCGGCGTTTTGATTACGGAGATGAATATTAAGGAATCCACTCTAATTGCTTTTTAATTACTTCTTGTTTGGATCCGCCGTACACTCCGATAAATAGGTATACGAAAATTGATGAGATACTTACAGACTGTTTTATAATAATCCCACATTAAAAAATATAGACCTTGTAGGTAGAGATCGAACGAAAATAAGCCACCTTAGTATTTAAGTCAAATACTTTTCTGAAACCGAATATAATAGGTACGAATGATGAGCAATATTAATAGATAAGAAACAATCATATCTCATAATGAGATGTAATTTTATTGCCTCAAAAGTAGAAAACAAGCAATATTACACAAGGAATGAGATTCTTATTCCTTGTGTAATATTGCCGTGGCCCATTATGGAGCTAATTAGGAATGGTCAGTTTTAGTGTTCGATTCTGCTAGTGTGGCTACTTTAAATAGGTATCTAGGAATTTATAGCTGTCGTTTATTAACCGTACACGGAAAAGGAGTGCACATTCGCCGAGCGACGTTCGCACACTTATTAATTGGTCGCCCCTCGTGTGGGCAAAAACGTCCTCCGGGCCCTGTCAGTGAGGGAAAAAATCAGTGAGCGATCGGCCCCTCGCGAGTCCATCATATTGATTGAGGGTGGGGCAGCGCCCGTTCATTTATTATAGACAGAGATGCTGCCCAGTACCCGCTCCCAACTACTCTTTACAAGGGGACACGGTAAGCTTTGCTGTAGGTAGGTACATTCGGCTGGCTGCTTTCGGCATGTTTTCTACTTTTGAGGCATATTTCCTTTCAATTGCAACTTGGTTATGAGCTAAAAACGATACAACTTGTACTCTACAAAATTCCAATGTGTACTCGTATGTTTTTTCTGTAGTTTGTCAACCGTTCCTTGTGCATTTTCTCAAATCTTAAGTTATTGGTAAATGTACTACCTAAGTATTGAACTATATTCATATAATACTTAATAGTCTACATAACAAAAGTCTGAAACTGATTTTGTTTATTTGTATGTAGATTTTTAACTGTTATTACTTATTATCTTGATATAAATTTAATAGAGTTCTTACAAAATTTTATAATTCCATACAAAATTTTATATTTCCCATTCAAGATTATCATCAATCATTATAGAGCAAACAAAGTAATAATTCATAATAAATGTTTGTACATAATATAGATAACTAGCTGTCCCGGCAAAGTTTCTTTGCCATATTAAGTATATAAAGTATATTTTTTTAATTTGATCGCAGCGCTAACTGTCGGGACAGACTAAAATTAAAATTCGAATATTATTTAAAATTTGACACTGCGATGGTAGCGTCGTCTGTCGGATCCAATGTAAAACATTCCAAAATCAACAACTACTAATAAATTAAAAATTAATTAAAAAAACATTGTCCAGCGGACAAAATTGTGAATCTAAACCATTCCCAGATCCCCTTGAACACACACACAAAAAATTTCATCAAAATCGGTCCAGTCGTTTGAGAGAAGTTCAGTGACATACACACTCACAGAAGAATTATATATATAAAGATTTAAAACTATTCGACGTCCTTCCTCGGAAGAAGGACGTCGAATAGTTTTTATTTGCGGAAGAATGTAGGGTTCACATTGCATTGAGCGGAAAGTCACCCCATACATGAGATAAAATTTGTGCCATAGTACGACGATAGTTTTTCTGTCCAAACGTCTGCCCAAACGTCTAAATCTATACTGTAAGGAGTAAACCACATGTCCAAAATATATAGTTGATTTTAAATACGTTCTATATACGTAATAATTTAAGGTAGGTACATATACTTATATAGTACTAACGTGTCAAACTTTCAGAGAAACATCCAAACCGTAAGAACAAAGTTATCACATCCCATACGCACTAGCGTTACGAGTAGTTGGACAAGTCGAGAGAAAATAAAAGCGGGGTAAAGGGAAAGTTTCTCCTTAAAATATGTAGAGAAAGTGAAAAGTAAGTGGGGGCCGGGTGGGGGCTGGGCGGGGGTGGGGGCTGCGGTCAGGGATGATGGATCACTCCAGCCCCGGACTCTCTCCTCTCCCAATTACACCTACAACACAACTTATTTAACCAGCTACTGTGTTGGTTTTATACGATTGTTTTTTAATAAGTAACAAAATATTTTGATGATATTTTTTTATTATTCACTCATGATGCCTCTATTTTGTGTTTTCTGTCGGTAAGTATACTTTTTTGGATACAAAACGAAGATTTTGATAGAGCTTATCATAATTATAAAAAAAGCTTTTAAAAAGAAGCTTTTAAGCTTTCGTATAGATACAATATGAGGCTTTTTACGTTTTTCCTACGAATAATAATTTTTTGTTAATGATTTTTAAAAGTTTATAAAAATTAATTTCTAAATTCTACTTGTAGAAAATATATAGAACTGATGGATGGTATCCAGAGTATAATTCAATCTATCAAAATATATTTTTGTCATCAAGCCTATCGCCGTCCGCTGCTAAGGACTCTACATCCGTCAACTATTCCGATCTTGGGCAGTCCTATATCCATCCGCAGCCAGACACTTTTTAACCGACTTCAAAAAAGGAGGTTATATCAATTCGACCCGTATGTATGTAATATTTCCAGAACTGCCCAGTTTTCGTATTATATGTTAGTCTTAAGTCTACATCAGCGTCTGAAAAAATGTGAACAAATTTCAAAAGTGTATGCATGTTTTTATGTTTGTGTTTGCATGTCTCCGGAACCGCAGGGTGTCCTTCGATAATACTTAGGTACTGTGAATCCTTTTAAAAGTTCGAATAGGTAGTTGATATTGAGCTATCAACTCGCTCACCAACTGAGCCTCAGAGGTCGTCAACTTTTGTTTATCGTAAGAGAGATTTACATTTTTTCATATATAAAGCTATCCTGGGTCTTTCCCCACACACAAACTATTCACTCAAAATGTGTTCTACGGCTTAAGCTAAGCGTGAAGCTTAGACAAACTCTCGCATGTATAGGCATTAGGCATTGATGATTGAATACCTATACCTACCTAACGCACAGTGCGAACTTTAAACAGGGCATTTTATCAGTTCGGTCCGGGCGGTGTGTGTGTCATACGTGTGGGGTTCCCTCCCCCGCCGCCCCCCCTCCCCCCTCCCCGCTCCGTTGCCTAGCAACCGTTTGTTTTCGCGCCGCCGGCCGACACAGGGCGGGCTAGAAGGGGTAGTCTCCATGATTGATCAGCCTATCTCACCGAATGCCTACGGCGAATATATTTTTAAATCCGAGATCCTCCGCACGCTTATTTACTTTCTGATTTCGCGTGGGTTAATAGTTTTGCTATTTTTACTTTGTCATTCTTTTGTCATTTGTGTGTTTATTCTTTATTAAGTCACAACTCACAATTCACGGTATTTATGGCCTTGTTACTAATAGAAACAAAAACGTAAATAACAACAATTGATATAAAAATTCGCCATTGCATTTGGCCTTATTTGATTGAGTACTAGTCTCGCCAACACTTTTGTCAATTAGTAACTAATTAAAGTGTTGTTTATTATACACTACATGACGCCCGCAACTACGTTGCGCCAAAACTCGTTTATCGCGCCTTACAACGTAACCGTACATTTTTTCGGGACAAAAAGTATCCTATGTCCTTTGCCGGGACTCAAAGCAGGACTGTCTTACTTCCATACAAACGGCGCGGAATCGCCGAGATATTTACCTACTATTCTGGAAAACAACCTAATTTCAACCTTTTGCATAGAGTTTAGCGTTCATAGTACAATAACTGTCTGCCGTCTCGCTCCAATCTGCCAGGGCTGTCAAGCGAGCGGCGCGGCGGCGCGGGGCCGGGTACTATTACTTATGTTTCGCGGATGCGTGCGCTGCGTATGCGACAAGTCGAGCGAGTGCCAGCATATTGAGACTAGTCCGGTGACCGGACGCTTGCGTTTATCATACCTAAACTCGGGAGTGAGACTTCTGTACCGTAAGGTACTATTATGTATTCTGTGCTCAAAGTATCTCCATGTCAAATTTCAACAAAATCGGTTCAGCGGTTTGGGCGTGAAGAGGTAACAGACAGACAGACAGACAGACGGACAGACAGACACACTTTCGCGTTTATAATATTAGTATGGATTATACCAGTACTCAGTAGTATACCAGTTACATCATTTTACCTATCGGTATTCGGTTATCACTTGTCGCTATGGCTACAGAACAAAAATGTATTTCAGAATCGCGAGCAATCGTAGCGTGCGACAGAGATGATTTATTAGGTAAATGGGAGAGACGTGGGACAGTAATGATAAAAGAAATACCTTCATCACCATCGACACTTGTCACCTGACACCTCTCATCAGCCAAGCGGACCGTGTGAGGCTCTCTTTATTCAAACACATTCCAATAATTTGTTCTTTCGTGTTATTATTCTTGTACTAGATGTTACTCACAAGTCACAACGTAAATTTTTAGGGAAGGAAAAGTATAATAACTTTGTCCACACTGTGCCTTTATTTTGTTCATCAAGGGCATGAGTTAAAGCGCAGTCAACAGCGAACGTGAGGCATGCCCTTGACGCGCGCTAAAATCGTAGCGCTCGCTATGACACTTTTCTTTCAACGCGGGTGGATTTTGACGCATTCATGAAGATGAAATTGCATAATGTGGACATAGCTAATAACTAATAAACCTTTCCAGAGACTAACAGCCGCACTCACTTTATTGTAATTATGTACTTAAATAAAGATTTTGACATAAGCCCCATAATTATGTGTCAAATTCTTCATTAAATTGAAGTTTAATCGTCATTAAATTGCTGTAGCGTTTGGGAAAACACGTCGCGACGCTAAATCCGCGCGCGCAGAAAACGCGCACGTCTGAATGTGCGTTTAAGCTTTAGAGGTAACAGACACCCTGTTTCATTTTAATTGTAGTATGTAACTAGATCAAAAAAGTTTGCTAAAAAAATAATAATAAACCTAAAAAAGCTGATAAATAATTTTTCACTTTAGTAGCGAAACTTTTCGCGATGTGCTAAGATTTTTTCAAAGTAATTTCTGTGTGTGTGTTTTACGAAAAGTATAAAAATTTGCACAACTGAAAATTGATCCATTGTATTTAAAAATATGCAATTCTGTAATTATTTTTTTAAAGTTCTCAGTAGTGTTCCGTGACTGAGTAACAAAACTATTCAACGAACGCCACGCTACTACGCAATTTAAAAATTTTAACTGGCCTAAAAAATCGCAATTTTTTATTTCCAAAAGCGTGTCGAAATTTTAGAAAATCCTTTACACATTCAAATTGCAGTGCTCCTTTTCAAATTACCCCACATTGTCTCTTTGTGCGAACTCTAAACGCACAATGGGTTCTGTTCTAAATTCAAATTCGCAGAAACTTTTGCGCAACGCCTTTGCAAAAATTTTATAACTGACCCAAACGATAAAAAAATCATATTGTTGACATCCAAAACTATTGTTATAAACAAAAACGACGAGACATAAATAGAGCACTTTGTACTTAGCACAACCTCTGCTGGTTAAATTGGTGTAAATGCATATTTACTCGTACACTGATTTACACCAAAGAGTCATAGTATGATAGGAGTGAGTCTTAACTCTTATAAATTTTAATTTATTTCTACTAACTAAGTGAGTAAGTATATTATTAACATGAAAGTGTGTTAGATCCGTAAATTGTAAGATGCATTATAATATTATGATTTATGAAGATACATTTATTTTAACGCATCTTACGATCCATTAAGGATCCCGAAAAACAACGTAATATAAGTCTATAGTTTTCATCGCGGAAAAACGATTGCCGCATTACAAAGTTTCGGGCAACTTAAGAGTAGTTAAATTATAAAAGTATTGCATTATTTCAATTGTTTAATAATAATTATAATTTAAAACCTAGATTTGTGACATATTTTCTTAAAATTAAGAACAAAGGAAGACATCATGTTTCAATATAATTATATTCCTGCAAAGAGCTTAATGAACGTATTTATCAAACAATTGTGTTCGTTACAAAGGTTCGTTACTTCTGAATAATATTTTATACTGAACATTGAAGAATCATCAATTAATTGTACGCTTATAACATTGATACTCGTAGGTACGTCTCCTGTCATTAAAGTAAGGTCAAATGTGACTGTTGCATGTTGTACAAAATATTTTCCAAACATTTTTAAAATATTATATTCAATATCAATATCGCTGAAACAAAAATGTCATTTCATTGAATAAGCTCCAAAACAATCGATTTTGGCCCAAATACTCAACTTGCGGCCACCAGCCCGCAAGCGGCCCGCCGCTGCCGGGATTTTAGCAACACTGGCCCTCGTGAATCGATAATAATTATAGATAAGTATTTTAAACAACGTTATTTTTACCCTCAATAATTTTTGGTTGACCCGCGACACTAAGACATACATTTTTGTTGCCCGTAGGGAAAAATACACCCTAATGCCCCTAACACCCAATACGGAAATACGTTGTTTTAAAGCGGCAAAACATACGTGTTTAAAGCGGCAAAACATCCGTTTCTGCGATGATCTCCCAAGTGGGCCGCGACAACAAAAGATTTCCAAGAATTGGCGATCGAAGGATTAACAATCAGTACCTATTTAAGTTGCTATAAGTACCTACCTACCACGTGTAAGTAATGACTAATGACTCATACCTATACGGAGGCCCATCGATCCGGTCGGACTGATTGCATGCCAAACTAACCGCTTTATATTATGCAACATGGGCTATAGCCTATGGGCCATGTTTAAAGTACGTCACAAAAAAATGATTTTTTCAAATCACCCTTTTTTAATACCTTTACAGACATAGATCAAGATCTTGATCTATGTCTGTGGTATTGTCACATTATTTAAAAGCAGTGGAGATAGAACAGCTCATGACCTTCCAATAATGTTAAATAATATTGCACTAGAGTCTGTAAAAAGTTTTAGATACCTAGGACATATTGTTGCGGATGACTTGTCAGATGACGATGACATAGAGCGGGAACGAAGGGCTCTGGCTGTTCGAGGCAACATGCTGGCACGCAGATTTGCGCGCTGCTCGTGTGAGGTAAAGATAACACTTTTCAAGGCCTACTGTCAATCCTTTTATTCGAGTAGCTTGTGGTTCCGTCATCGGCGTCGGACAGCCAGTGCCCTTCGTGTACAGTACAACAACATCTTCAGGGTGTTGTTGCGGCTGCCTCGGTTCTGTAGTGCTTCTACAATGTTTTGTGAAGCACGTACGGACGACTTTTATGCGATTATTCGCAAAAAAGTAGCGTCTATGCGTCAGCGCTTACGTGAGAGCAGCAACAGCATCCTGCAAATGATTTATGCAAGATTTGACTGCCCCATTCAAGATAAATGGATGAAAATCTTAATGGGACTAAAAATGGGATAAGTCTATGTAATAAATTTAATGTGAAATGTATACTGTAAAATTAATAACATATATATATATTTTGCTTGATAGCTTGTATTAGTTCTGATAATATGTATTGTAACGTAATTACTTAAAAATGTTATGGATATTAATCTGAGAATAAAATTATTATTATTATTATGTATGACCTTAAACTGTGACGTAATAATATGTGGATGGACCCTGACCGTGTGTATGCAGGAGTGGTTAGGTGGGTCTGCGATCAGTCTGACCAAAGCGATCAACCTCTCTATATTATATGAGGGCCTCTAAACGACCGATAAAATCTTCTTATATATAAAATTCTCGTGTCACAATGTTAGTCCACGAACTCCTCCGAAACGGCTTTACTGATTTTTACCAAATTTTATATGCATATTCAGTAGGTCTGAGAATCGGCTACTGGGTACTTTTTATATTGATACTGTGCATTTGTTGAATAAATAATAGTAGATTATTACAACTCGAGACTGACGGCGACCATTGTTTGTACGACGAGATAGCGATCGACGTTGCCATGGCGACATACTTATTTAGTCACTTCAATAAAATAATATGGGCGAAATACTTTATATTATGACAAAGCAACGTTTGCCGGGACAGCAAGTAATAACATATTATGTAAGTAGCAACTACCAGGCGTAAGGTTGTAAAGCATAACCGGTGGTCGTAAATCATACAATTCTATTGTCATTACAACAAATGGAACATTAAAAAACACAGCAAAAAATTGCCTTAAAATATTTGCCAAAAGTTTCAAGAATAATATACAGTTTACGCACATATTCGTATACTTCGAGCCATCAAGTGCTACGTTAAACTCTACTGTCTACTCATTTTATAAGAAATCTTTGAGCTAAGAAAAAACAAAAGACGTAAGTTTAATACCGAGATAAAGTTACAATCCTTGGTTAGGTACGCAATAAAGCATTTTCATATTCTTTCGATATATAATAAACATAATTACGTGCTCTTACTAATATATGCAGCGACGAAATATTAACCAAATTAAGTAATTTGAAAAATGTAATATCGGGCATTTTTCCATGGGCAACTTATCAAGGCATTCCTGGCCGGCCGGGCGCGTGCCGCCCAAAATTACTTCTATTATTTTATAATCCCTCCTAGTTACGTTTTGAATATTAATAACATTCCACGGCCTTCTTATAAACGAGCCATTCCGTTAAAAGGAATTTCCGCTACTTTAGGCTTAGGTCAGGAAGTACGAAATCATGGTTTTGATTTATGTTTCAAATATCGTAGATGCATTGTTTGTGTACATGCCACCGTATTTCAGGCAGAGTAGGGTAAAAATGAAAACCGCTAAATATTGCAACTAAGTAATTGCGATGTACTTCAGATGTTTAAATTGAATTGAGTAATTTATGCATTAAAGTCAAGTGTCAACCACAGAAAATATTTTTTCTAAGTTTTTAAACAATTCTAAACTTTTCTACCGTTGCACCCTTACCACTTAGCATTTGTCAATCAACATTTTTTACCCCCTTAATATAAATTAAATCAAAGATTAGAGCCGGGACTGTCCGATTAAAACATTCATCTATCAAACGACTTGAAAAAATGACCCTAACAGTAAGGTGGAAAGTTTTTTACGCGTAAAAAACGCCACACGCGCCTTCGAAATCCGATTATAAAGGGGTAAGACGCGTGTCTCAGAAAAAACGCTATAACCCCATCGTTTCGAAAGTAAGGATGAACCTCAAGGAACATTGTATAAACTACCTTCGTACACCGATGTAAGACATGCCTTATCAATGTCGTGCGCCTCATGTATGATGCTCTTTGCGAACCGGAGACGAAAAATAGCAAATGCCTTATTAGGGCACTTAACGTAGACGTTAGCTTAGAGGTAGATACGGCCTATCCTTACTGCGATAATATACCCACAAGTCTTATAAAAAACGCTTAACCCCACAGATAGAGTTCTCCACCGATTGTTTCGATATCGGCTAATTGGATCACACGGTAATCGATAGCCCGCAATGTGTTCCTTCAGCTGCCCATAACATATTCCTAGTTGCATAAGATATTATGATTTAAAATTTACCTCGAATGCTAATTCATTTTACATAAGTGCAGATAACAGCTGCGGCGTGACTCCCAAAGGACGTTTCTACGAAAATAAATGCCACGTTGTTTCGATATAAAACAACTATCTATACAATAATTTTCACATTTTTTTTATATTTATGATAAAAGAGTAAGCCCGATCACAACATAATGTTTTACTATCACGTAATCTTAAAAAGAAAAGGAAAAAACGCTTCCTTTTTTTTAAAGTCATTTCGAACATGTTGGTTAAAAAAATGCTTTATCAAAAAGTAGTAATATGTATAAGTACTACAAACCAAGATTTTCTTTACTCTACATAGAGTTGCTATTTAAATACTATGGTCACTGGACGTCTACTTGATATGGGCCATGGATGCCATGGGGGCTAAAGCAACTCGCCCCCTCACTAATTAACAATTTGAAACCGCTCTATCTCTTATTAACAGCTTATTGAAGATAAAACTTTTTTGTTTAACACCTTTTTAGATTATACGGGCTAGTTTATTTTTGAATTTTAATTATCCTTAACTTGCTATAAATAAAACTTGCTATAAAAAAAATTTGAATAGTAGCGTAAAAGAAATTTTGCAATGTCCGAGCGAATATCAATAAAAAATTTAACAGTTGTTTACACACTTTTAATTAATATTAAAATGTAAACACGATTATCATAAATGTAGAATTAAGGAAGCTCATTATATCAAAATAAATTAATATAAACATAATGTCAACATCAGTATGTCGCTATGTTATCACCTGTGTATTGCATAACTCTATGTTATTATATTTGAATGTGTAAATATGTTGAACAGGTGTTGTGGCCAAGGTTTTTTACGCACTCAATTTTTTTCTTAAGAACTTTTTTCTTAACTCCAATAGTTTTTTCGCTCCACTTCCCTTTTACAGTTCTTGGAAGTGTTTCTTTATTTTATTATTTTTAAATTAGATCCCGAGCTCTAATAATAGCCCTATAAACCTATGTAAAATGAATTAGTATTACATTTACTTATCTTTGTTTCATACACGATAAAAGGTATTAATTTTTAGTGGTTAGTATTCACTGGGTATATTGAGCCATTTACATTTTAAACTAAAAGGTGGATTTCACTAGCAATTTTTGCTTAAATCTATAGAGATTTAAGCTAAAATAGCTACGACTTAACTTAGTACGCAGTCGAGCAAATTTTCAAATGAATGATGAATCATTTTAATCATCAACAACAGCTGTCGAGTAATGATGACTTTAGTTAGCTGTATGTTACTTTTATTACCTATTTCAAAAGAATCTGTTGTTTGAAGTGTTTTATCTGTATTTAAGCAATTAACTATAAATTGCTGGCATATAATACAAAATATTGTTACAAAAGTACCTACCTGCAATTACACACAATGAAAGAAAGGGGTAAAGAGTCTATACGAGCAATATTATTTTTATATAAAGGCGTGTTTACACCGATCTAATGCATGGTGCAAGTGCACAATGTAAGGGTTGAGAAGGGTTGGGAAGGGTTGAGTGATAGCCGTGTAAACACCGCAGCAGGTAAAAGGGTTTGCCAAATCAACCTGCTATTCCGTTTGACATCGATGTACTATACTTACTACTAATATTATATTATAAATGCGAAAGCGACGTATCTGTCCGTTTATTACCTCTTAACGCTAAAACAAAAAATAATAATTTAAGTAGATAAAATTTATTAACTTGCTATTGCGTATTGTTGCTAATATGTACATCGATGTACCATATCCATACTAATTTTATAAATTCGAAAGTGTGTCTGTTACCTTTTTACGCTAAAACGGCTGAACTAATTTAGATGAAATTTGGCATAAAGATACTTTAAGAGACGGGAAAGGACGGTTGATACTTTTTGCTGTCGAATGTACCGATCTCGAGCGATAAACTAATTTCGGCTGAACGGAGTTGCGAGCGTCATCTTACTTTCTAGTTTCTATACATCAGCGATTAAAGCAGGCGAAGTCAGGAATTCCTCAGGCATAATATCAAAGATATTGCAATAATTTATGTTAAGTTTTAACATCTTGAATCTGTGCACACAAATCGAATATCTAAGGGTTCTTACAGACGAACGGCACGTGTCGGCGGCACGTGTCGGCGGCAGTCGACGGCAGTCGGCGGCACGTGTCGGCGGCAGTCGACGGCAGACGACGGCACGTGCCGGCGGTAGTCGGTGGCAGTCGACGGCGGCCGACGACAGTTTATAACGCTTGCAGTTGTGACGTAACGCATAAAGGTCCATAGGTTGGTATAATACGCAACGAACGTTTCGCATCAAACGAATATTTTTTTTACAGTACGTCTCACTGTATCGGCAGCGTACGGATTACCGACTAGCTAGCATGTTTATCTTCAAATTAGTCCAAACAAAGTTCCTAAGTCAAAATTTCTGCTTTCGACTTGTCCATCCATACCCCCCTTATGAGCATTCATTTACTAGGCTAAACGGTAATCCGTACGTTGCCGATTCAGCGAACGTAATGTGAAAAAAATATTCGTTTGATGCGAGACGTCCGTTGCGTACGATACCAACCTGTGGACGCTTACCTTGCGGGGGTACGTCACGACTGGGGGCCTACCACCAACTCTGAAAGCAGTATTATTTGGTACTTAGAGATTTTGTACCACAAAATCTTAAAAGTAAGATTACATTAAGAATGTTTCATCCAGACGTTATGTGACGTTATCCCATTTCATCGCTCTCAGCGTACCATGAGCTCCATTTTGACACAGATGAGCAATATTATTTTTTTATTATTAAATAAGGGGGCAAACGAGCAAACGGGTCACCTGATGGTAAGCAACTATCGTCGCCCATGGACACTCGTAACATCAGAAGAACTGCAGGTACGTTGCCGGCCTTTTAATGTAATTGTTATCCTTTCACGTCAAACTAGCGATCTTAAAAATTTGATATTCTTCAGTAGATTTAACATTGTTTTGTATTTTTTCCTGTTATTTAGTAAAATTATATTAAAAAATGAAGACGGTATGACATTCGAAGTCATTCTGTCACCGATGTTTCTATTCTTGAGAGTTCCTTTAGTTACCAATAACAAAAAAAAATAATAGTCAACTAGCCTAATATTTTACGCTGTTAGATTTATTTTATTGAAATATTTTACGGTGTAGTATAAAACCTTTCAAATTCTCTTGTGAGTTTTTACTACATATTTGGTTTAGACAATAATTCATTTGTTAACACATTCATGCGAGAGGGACGAAGGGGAGGAGTCTTTTCTTGGCTGATATATGCTTTTCCGCATGACGGTATCTTGGCGTGATATTGAGGCTTTTAAAATTGTTGATAGCTCATCAAAAGAAGCACTTGACATTCGGAACTAATTAAAAAAAATCGTTTCTTCGTAAACGTGGATAAAGTGTAAAAAATCTCCTTCTTGTTCTCTACACATTAATATTTCTTGAACCCACAACAAACGTGCCTTTTTTTTGCGTTGTTGCCGACGGCGACGGCGGAGCAAAAGTAATAATAATGTTTCTTCATCGGATGCCATTTTTATGCAATTTATATATTATAATTTACTGTATGAGTTATGACATTCAGAGTCAATTAGCTATGTCCACATTAGGCGCTTTCGCCTTCAATTTTTGTCATCTTCTTTCATTCAAATTTCGTTTTGACGCATTCAATTATTGAACGCAACGCCAACATTGTCATTTTTGAAGTTTTGGATACGGTCAGAGGGCATGCCTCACGTTCACTGTTGACTGCGCTATAACGCATGCCCTTGGGCCTTGAATCCCCATGCCCAGAAAAAGACCAATCCCAAACTTCAAAAATTACAATGTTGATGTTGCGTTCGTTGACGCATTCAATTATTGAATGAAAAGATGATGGAAATTGAAGACGAAAGCACCTAGTGTGGACATAGTCATTAGCTTTGTCTACATTGTGGCTTTTTTGTTCATCAAGGGCATGCGTTATAGCGCAGTTAACAGCGAACGTGAGGCATGCCCGTGACGTGCGTTAAAATCGTAGCGCTCGCTATGATACTTTTCTTTCAACGCGGGTGGATTTTGACGCATTCAATTATTGAAAAGTTGAATAAATAGAAGATGACGAAAATTGAAGATGAAATTACATAATGTGGATATAGCTATAATTGGCCTTGTTTGCCGGCGTAATTTTTGGCGCATGTGCCACAAAACCTTTTATTGCGCATGTCCAAAACATGCCATGTCATGACAACGCCACGAACAAAGTTGTTTATATACTTAGTTACCTGTTAAGTTTAATCAACGTGTACATTATGTACTCCCAAATTAATAAAACACATGAAAATCTTCGCTTATTGTCGTAATCACGGAAACACCGAATATAATATGAAACGTAAAGAGTTCCGAACAATGTTTTTGCATTTTGCACCTTGTTCGAAAGAAATAGTTTGTTCTATATCATTCCTAGACTCTAAATATAAATAAAACAATATTATTTTCATACACTTTATGAAGCTCATGATACGAATGAAAGTCTGCAAAATTATTGTAATCTTACAACAAAGTGTTCTGGAAACATGATAGTTTTAGGAAAGGTCGTGGTAGGCCCCCTGCAAGCGTCATAAACTGTCAACGGCTACCATCGGCTGCCGTCGACTGCCGCCGACTGCCGCCGGCACGTGCCGTCGTCTGCCGTCGACTGCCGCCGACACGTGCCGCCGACTGCCGTCGACTGCCGCCGACACGTGCCGCCGACACGTGCCGTTCGTCTGTAAGAACCCTTAGCTGTTAATTTGTTTGCGAGCCTGTACCTATTATGTTTGCGAGTCTTTAAAAAAACTGACCATCCCCATCATTTGTTCGGATTATTTTATTGTCATTCCTGTTACATTTAGTTCTTCGAGTTGTATTATTAATGTAGCTAACAATATTTATATAATTATACATACTATGTTTACGGTAGGTTACAAATACACTTAGAATGCCGAGCTATTCAGAAGCTAACAATAAAATAAAATCTTTTGATACACCTATTATAATCTATATAATATAATAACAGAATTTACAGTAAAGAGAAGAAAGCGATATCTGTAGGATATGATACATCTATGACTTATGTAGGTACAAAAAATCGAAACAAAAAAAACAATCAATTTAAAATTCTTCTTATTTTTGCGTGAGTGAGCTGGATGACTTGCATTTTGGTGTTGTGTTACAAGAAAAAAAATGCTTCATTAAAACGAAAAGTATTCTAATCATCGGATCAGAAGATTCACTTGTACGTACATAATTATTAATATTTAAAATACCATATTGATTCATTTAATGTTGAATTACATACAAATAAATTGAAAACCGATTACTAGTCAAATTATTGCTTATGATATACAGGGATGTAACAAAACTAACTCATAATACTCCAGGGTGTGTACGGGTTCCTCGTAGAGAGTTCACTGTGAAAGTAGCAGCGCTGAAAGACCATTTTTTCTCACTGTTGTATGGGGAAATAGTCATTCGTCACATTGCACACTGGGGCGAAAAAAAATGACCTTTCAGCGCTGCTACTTTCACAGTGAACTCTTTACAAAGAACACATATAAACCCTCTAAAGTATTGTCACTTACATTTTTACACACTGTTAGATAAAAGAAAGCGCGTTCTTATTACAAAACCAAAAATACCTAAATGTGTGCGAGATATTCCAATAAAAAAGGAAAACTGTTTTTAAAGGTTAGACGTTTATTATTTAGATTTGCAGATTTTCGTCCAAGAAACCTTAAGTTCTTCTTAAGCAGATTATGTTACGAAGAATCCATACAAATCACTCAAACGAAAAACACACGGCTAAGTTTTGGAATCCTTTGAATGTACTTCATCATTATCTACATCTTACTAAAATAATTAAAAATTCTGAAAGTAATGCCCATTTCAGTGGTTTACAATCTAGTGCTGACGCCTGACCATTTACATAACACGACGTTTTGTTTGACGACCTCCGTGGCTCAATGGTTAGAGTGTGTGGCAACTCAAGCTCGCGGGTTCGAATCCCGCCTACGGAACAAAAAGTTTTTCAATGTCCCTGGGTTATGGATGTGTATTAAATATGTGTATGATATAATAAAAATCTTAAATATACGACACAT
This sequence comes from Polyommatus icarus, assembly GCA_937595015.1. NCBI lineage: Eukaryota > Metazoa > Arthropoda > Insecta > Lepidoptera > Lycaenidae > Polyommatus > Polyommatus icarus. The sequence goes on from OW569326.1 coordinate 15,743,104, forward strand.
GTATAGTACCTATAAAAGTCTGGTCCCTGTAACACAAGTCCTTCGGGTACTTAGCACGGGGCCAGACTGACGTGGTGTGAAGCGTCCATAGATATTATTATTATTATAACACCGCGACTATCTGAATGACTCGAATAACCGCGAAATGTTGAGTGGCTGGCGAAGAGTTACACCACCATGGTACTGGTGTACCAGTGTACCAGTAGTACCAGACTGCATAAAAAAACCATAGGTCTTGTGTCTTGACTAGACAGTAGACAGACTCCATATAAGTTCCGAATAGAATATTCTATAGGGGATATAACGTTTATTCGGTTTTAAACGTTCACCGCTTCATATGAGAGTATAAATCTTTTGCGGATAATAAATAAAAAAAGTAAAAAAAAAAAACATTCAGTTGGTACCCTTTTATTGCGGCCGATTGTGAGGCTGATAAAGGGATGAATATGAGCTGTCCGCGGAACTAATTCATAAATGATTGAGATTTCATTTTTTGCTACATTTTATGATTTTTTTACTCTCATAAATCAGTTTACTTGGTTAACACGGGCTTTTGAAGTGTGCTTACTGCTTAGCCATTACAAGAGAAATAAACATATCTAACATACGCGTACTCATTAGTCATTAACTCATTACTCATTAAGTCATTACCATAATATTATATTTTATTTACGATTGTTTTTGACATTTTATTTGAATACCTATGTAATGTGTATAAAATATGTAATTAATTGACCTCAAACATACATTTTAATTGTACTTACAAATAATAAGAAACATTATAATAAGTATATGTTCGTCAAAGCTTCTGAAAATGTATCATGAATGTTTCATTTTATAAATTTTTCATCTGAAATTTGAAAAAGAAAGCCATCAACCCATTCATATATTTTTTTCTTCTTTATTCTTAATAAGCCCTTCTGCGAGGATTATTATATCGCAAATAAAGTTCTAAAACATAATAATATTCCTAACAATGACGGCAATCGATCGGCGCAAAGTAGTGATTACTCCTTTCAAAAGACCGGTATTCTGACCCACTTTTAGCCGTTTTTAACAATTTTCTGTCCCTGTTCAAAGCATCCATTGAAAAGCCGGGCGTGAACGAGTTGATGATATTACATTTTTTGCGCAAAAAAGGGGAAATTTACGAACAATCCGCCGTATTAACAACAAAACAGCGGTGTTGTGTTCTTTGTGAGTGTTTTTTGCGAGATCGCGTGCGCTTGCGCGTCGGCGGGCGTCCTCGCGAACCCTTCTGGGCACGGATCGGGCCGGAACCCTTCCCGTGCGCCCTGCGCGCAGCCCTCCAGCCCTCGCGCGGCGCAGCGCTGCGCTTGTGCCCTTTGGCCCCGGAACCCATCCGCTACAATTCGCATGTGTGTGCCGCTCGACAGCTGCATCGGGTTTTTATATACGTTCTCCTATATTTTTTCACAATACGAGCGCAGCGCACCCTTGAAACAGTTTGCGTAATCGATGACAAAACTAAACATTCCGTTCGATGATTTCCGTATTTTTGGGTAAAATAAGATCGACATACAATGACGCGGCTTAAACCAGTTTCGAATACTATTCGATTTATCAACAAAGCTGGATTGTACGATTCGAATACGATAATTATGAGTTATTCACTGGAACTAAGTATAGAAATGTGTAGCTTCCTACGTCTGGACTCTTGAAGACGAACTTGTAATCGTCCCTTGTTCGTCTCGGCCTGCGAATCTGCGAATGACATTTTTAATATCTTGTGTTTATCGGTATTCGGTTCTTCCGGCATTGAAGGAATTCACAATAATTAACTCGATCAAATGTAAAATTTGATCGAGTTTAAATTTCAAATCTTTTGGATCCCTAGTCATCAGGATATTGAAGGTAATGAGAAGGCTGATATGGCAGCAAAAAATACTACAAAATTGAATCCGGTAGATTCTTCTATTAATTCTAATACGACAGATGTTAAAAAACACATAAAACAGAAAATTAAAACATTATGGGATACTGATTGGAAGAATAAAAATACAAATAGTAAGTTATACAGAAATAGAAATTCAGTTTTTGATAAAGCTCCAACATTATTTCATACTCGAAGAGATCAGACCGTTATCACTAGACAGCGTATTGGTCACACAAATATGACTCATGTACACTTAATTAAAAAGACTGATAAACCAAAATGTGAATGCAGAATGGATCTAACCGTGCTACATCTTTTAGAAGAATGTCAATCTCATGTTGATCTTAAATTAGCTTGTAATTTACCAAATAACATAAAGGATTGTTTATGTGACAAAGGATACATACAGACCATTAATTTTGTTAAGTATTTAAATATGTATGATAGTATATAAATGTAATTATTATTGTAGTCGCTAATGACCTTGGCTGTTGAAAAGCGACTTAAAATAAATAAATGAAAAAAAAAAAAAAACTCGGTAGTTTCACTAAACGGCTGGTCATCGAAATCTAATATTGATAAAAAAGAGAGAATGAAAAGATTTATACATGTACAGGTAAAGATTTATACATAGGTAGGTATTATGTATTTTTTTTGTCAGCGAGTTGTTCTGAATAATTTGTATGTGCTAATATGGCATTGTGTGAAAATGTGATGTTAATCTGGCGACGAGTCGTTAGTTTTATGAGGCTCGGAGCACACCTCGTATATCAATATAGGTGTGATTTAAATCTTAATAAATAATACAGCGATATCGCCGATCCCATCGGGTTACTGGGAAACACAGAAGCTGGGAAACTTTAAGCTGTTTAACTAGTTTCTGAATGCAAAAAAATTGTAAAAACGCGAAATCCTACGGAGGAAAGTAAAATTTACAACAGATGAAATGGTCAGTGTTTAGGCGAATTTTGACACAACTTTTAAATGACATGATAATTTTTAACACATAGAAAGAAATAATCTTTTCATTCTTTCCAATTTCTACGTATTATGATATTATAAGTTTAAACACTTACGGATTTTGTCGCGGAGCACTTTTATTAATCCCGACGTTTCGGCTACTTTGCAGCGGCCGTGGTCACGGGCGGACTTCTACGTATTAATATATTTTTCAGGGTTTTCTTGGAGCATTACAATAAATCATCCATAAACAAATAAGCAGTAGGTCGTAAAATTTCAAAAAATATAGTCCAGACGGCAGACCTACCGGCAGACCATAAGTAACATTTCCGCACAAAAGAAATATAATTCAAAACCAGAAACAAACGTGTCCGCTACGAAGGTCTATGTACTATTTACATTCACCCTTCGTATAATTCGACAATAGTCGCCGGACCGGATTGATTTATGCAAAATGCTGCAATTGTCCACTTTTTGCTGGGTAAGGGACGAAGGGTGAACCATAGGGTACGACCGCCCTAAACTTGCAACTCTACTTTTCTGCTGACGCCACATTTCGTATGTTTCTTACACACGAATGACATTTCATTGCGTTTATTCTGTTGGTACCTGGCAGATATCAATTTTTTTATTTTGTTCTCGGGACCGTCAATACTTCTAGAAAAGTCAGTAGCTTTAAATAACGATTATAACGATAGACGCGTAGGTAAACAAATTTTATTTTCAGATTTAGCAAATTTAGTGATTAAAATTTTTAAAATGAAAACAAATAATTTGAACCCTCTACCAACATCTAAATAGTAAATTATACATATTACTAGACTTTCCGCGCGGCTTCGCCCGCGTAAATTAGATATTTCACAGACAAAGTCCAAAAAAATAGCCTATGATCCTTCACGTGGTATACTTCTTATCTGACCCAAATAACAGAAAAATTGCTCTAGTAGTTCGTAAGATAAGCCCTTTCAAATAATTTGCCCCGTTTTTCCACATTTTCCTCTATTTTTTCGCTTCTATTAGTCTTAGCGTCATAAAATATAGCCTTCCTCGATAAATGGGCTTTCTAACACTGAAAGAATTTTTCAAATCGGACCAGTAGTTCCTGAGATTAGCGCGTTCAAACAAACAAACTAACAAACTCTTCCGCTTTATAATATTAGTATAGATATATAATTCTCAAAGGTCAAACAGACTGACGGACATAGTGATCTATCAACGCACAGCGAGCGCACAGCGAGCGCACAGCCCAAACCACTGGACGGATCAGGCTGACATTTGGCATGCAGGTAGATGCTAGGGCCTAGGTCGTAGGCATCCGTGAAGAAAGGATCTTGATCAATTCTACTCCCAAGGGGATAAAATAGGGGATGAAAATTTGTATGAAACTTTGTAAATTATAAACCGATCGGGTTGAGACTTTGATACCTAATTAATAATAATACTTTATGACGCAAGCGTAGCCGCGGGCAAAGGCTTGTTCAAGTAATATAAGCATATTTTAACAACTCTCGATGATAAGTACCAATTACTTTTGCATATTATAATTTTCGTTCATAATTTACATACATACATACTTCCTTTATTATTGCCCTAAATTAGAATCACATTAGACCTATAATAATATTCTCCATTCGTAAAACAATAAATTGCAAAGGTAACGCGAGCTAAAATCATTGGAGCCTCACATCGTACCGCGTATATGATAGGAAATATCGATTGAAAAGACACAATTAAAGTAAGAGTTCGTACGTTTGTTGTCTGTGCGTATGTGTTAGTTAGTTTAACCCCACAAAACTTTCATCTCTGGAGACCCTCCGAGGGAGGCCGCCCTCCGAGGGGAGCTGACTTGCTCACCTCTTTCGCCCTCTACGCCTCACTAGTGTTTTTTATTACGCACAAACCTATATACCTACGTATTGTGTGGAATATTAGTTAGTATTTAGTATATAAATGGTTTAAAACTTCGGTCAATTTTATTGAAAATAGGTTACTGAAACTACACGCGTTTTAGCTACGAAGACGTTTTTTAAATTCTTTGTTATATTCTACTTCGAAACTCTACATAGTCAAAACCGTTTCTAGACGTAAGAGTAAAATAATGTTCAATTTTCGTTACTTTTCTACGATCTTTCCTATGTACTCTAGTTTTTGTATCTGTGTATTAGTTACTGGGCTACATAGGTTCATGTTATTCTTCGTTTCAAAAGTTAGGTGCTTATCTGGGGGCACGGCAGTGCCCCAGCCAAGCTTTTTAGCAAAGGCACGGCCGTACCATCCTTTTCTCGAAGCGGTTCGCGGGTATTTCACACCCCCTTTATCTTCGATGTTAACAAAGCTAGGGATTTAAAATTTCGGTCACTAGGAGCAAGTATTAAAACTAGCTTAACCTCCAAATTACATGAAATTTCAATAAATAGTTTAGGAGTTACGGATGATCAAAGTTACTACATTTTGTCACTCACTGACATATAGATCATCAAAATTCTAAGGTACTTCTAGCACACTTAGAACCTAAATTTAGTACCTGGATAGGTCTTTATTCACAATGAAAGGAAAAATTATGAAACCGGCCAAGTGTGAGTCGGACTGGCGTACATAGGGTTCCGTACCGTAAATTTGTATGGGAGCCCCCCTTAAATAATAAGTTTATTTAGTTTTTATTATTAATTATTAAAGTTAACATACAAATGAGCGTTATCAGAAATTTTCAAAAACCTTAGTGTTACCATTATGGATATAGAGCAAAAAATGGGAAAAATCGTGTTTGTTGTATGAGGCCCCCTTTAATAATTTATTTTATTTTGATTGAACTATTAGCTTTTATGACGACACCAGAAATACATAATTTGCGAAAATCGCAACTATCTAGCTATTGCGTTTCTCAAGATCCAGCCTGGTGAGTGGTGACATACCGATGTACGACGGACAGACAGCGAAGACTTATTAATAATAGGGCCCCGTTTTCATCCTTTGGGCAGGGAAACCTAAGAACTGAAAATGAAAAATAATAATATAATAGGTAATAATATAATAACTTATTAAATAAAATAAAAGATTTTTATGTTTGTAACTTTGCAAGAACCTTATGAGTTTCGACTGCATATTTGTTTGACGTACAAAAGGCTTTAAGTTAGTTATGAACTGAAATGGCATTAAATAAATAAAAAATAATATTAACAACGTTAATAATGAAACAATAATTGAATTCCATTTAAATATAAATGTAATCACTAATCAGTACTGAGATATACACTCCTTACTTGCTCGATACAATTATTATGGGAGTTTTAAGTCTTCACATGAAATAAGGTGTGCTCCTTTCCTGTGAGGAATGTCGAGACGCTTACAACAGTGCTGCTATGTATTCAACGGTAAGGATAAAAAAATGACCACATTCAAGTATTAGCTTAAGAGTCATTTATATAATATGGATATAATAATAGACTCAGAACTCAGAAGTATTTACGTTACATTGTCCACCTATATAACTAACGAAGCCTTAAAGAAAAAATATAAAGGAGATAGGGAATGGGTGCTAAGCTAAGTACAGAAAAGTTATTACGTGTCCTGAAAAGAAAAGAAAAAAAAACCTTCAAAAAAGAAATGAAATCCCACCAAAACATGAAAATATGTAAAAGGAGCCAAGCGAAATATTGCATAGCTATTCAATACTTCTGTCGTAAAAAGTTTTCAGATCACATTCAAGCCAAGCCTTCAGCTTATTTTGTAATTTAAATCAACATTCAGTAAATGTATCAATAGATTTCTTTATTTTATAATTATTATAGTGGCTTGGCAATAAGCACAATAGAAACAAATATAAAACTGCATATTGGGAGGAGTTCATACTTACACAGACGGCAAGCGTAATATTGTGTTCTATTATTATGTAACGACGTATGTGGCCGATGGTACCCAATAAATCCAATTAGTAGCTGATTATTTCTCTAGTGCTTATTGCCAAGCCACTATAATAATTATAAAATAAAGAAATCTATTGATACATTTACTGAATGTTGATTTAAATTAAAAAATAAGCTGAAGGCTTGGCTTGAATGTGATCTGAAAACTTTTTACGCCAGAAGTATTGAATAGCTCTGCAATATTTTGCTTGGCTCCTTTTACATATTTTCATGTTTTGGTGGGATGAGTTCTACTTGAGGTATTTTGGACAATGAAAGCTATCTGCCATATTCAGAAACATTTAATAATTACATAACTTCATTTTAATGAAGAGTTTGTGTAGGAAATGTGCGGAATCTGTCAAAGCCTTTATTAAACAATATAAGGTCAACATCATTATTAAATATTATAACTCTGAGTATGGCTGTAAGGGTCTCGTTTTTGCAACATTTTAAACTTGAATTAAATTTTCAAATTAATAGTTCATCCAGATGCCGTAGTTTAATATAATTATGTCTATTTGTACCTGCATTCGATACTTAAATTGTAGAACCATACAGTGTACTTATAACAAACCCTTCATTGATGAAGAAAACATTTTTACCAAAGAAATCTTTATAAAAATATCTTTTGTACTAAAAAAATTTCGTAATGTCACGAAACTTACCCTAAGGCCAAACACGGCTAATAGCACAAACATTGCGAACTAAAGGGTTTTTTAAAGACATATTGTGTCACTTAAAGAAGCCACTTATCTCGGGGCGCGCACTGCAGTCGGCACACACCGCGCCATAAAAAACCGCTCCCGGCGTAGAGTCGTGCGCGTGCGCATCAGACACGCAACAATTCCGCCGCGGGGACGATTTTAACTTAAAAAAGCATTTTATTTTTAAAAAATACTCTTCCCCCGTTATTTCGTCAAATTAAAAAAGCCGTAATGTGTCGTCCGCGCGCGCCGGCTGAAGATTTGTCGCGCTCGCGCATGTGTTTACGCTCGTCCCCTCGTGATTTCCCGTTTTTAACAAAAATCAAACCACCCGATTCGCCGATTAATATCTCCGAGCAAAAAATCCGCGTAATTGTCCTCGGACTTTAAAAAGGAGCGGCTGGACGTTATGGGGTCAGCGCGGAGGCCGGCGCAACGGTTTTTGTCCTCCAATTTACAAAAAGGGACAGGTCGTTACGCGGCATCTCGCCGTATGTAAGGACCTAATGTAAATTTACAGAATGAGAATTTAAATAAGTCGGCGAGGGGCCGCGACGTGGAGTGGCCGTTATTAATACCCGTAGGAGCTTATCTTTTTATCTGAGTCGTATTTACCTTCGTTTATTTAACGACGCGATCACTCAGTCACGCCGGGATGGAATAAATTCGTATTTTGTGTTCGGCGATAAATCATACGTCCAGAATCGCACAGGAAATTAACATGGATCCAGTTTTCCTCCGGGTGAAGACGAAGATATCGGCAATAAATAAAATTGGCCAAAGAAATGTGAGGGCGGGCGGCGGCGCGCTGGGCGGAAACACTAAAAAAGCGCACCAACTACTCGCATGGTATATCCGATTCCTGAAACCATATAGCGCAACATACAGTTTATATTTTATTTTTGCAAAAATAATATAAATGTAGTTTACATGTATGTACCTACTGTTTACTGTTTCTTTTTTTTCAGATATGCCAGAAAATTACTTAATAAGTGATGAATTCGGGCTTCTAAGCAAGAAATACTTTGAAGCTTAGAAGCTCGAATTTGAAAACAAAAGGTAAAGGTAGTATTCGCGTCGGATGCCATGTGGATAGCATTAACTTATTTAGAAATAGTAACAATGACACTTGTTTTCTGAATATCTATACATTATGTAGCAGATGACATATGGAAAGGCGAGCACTTATTATTATTGGCAAAATTAATGATACGAAGACATTAAAAATTAGTTTTTAAATAAATTTGAGTTTACGTACTATACAGGGTGTAACAAAAATAAGTGACAACACTTTAGTGTACGTGTTCTTGTAGAGAGTTCACTGTGAAAGTAGCAACTAGCAGCGCTGAAAGACCAAATTTTTTTTCACTTTTATATGGGGAAACTCGACGTGACGCTCGGGCCCTTGCCCATACAAAAGTGAAAAAAAAATTTCGTCTTTCAGAGCTGCTACTTTCACAGTGAACTCTCTATAAGGAACACGTACACACCCTAAAGTGTTATCACTTATTTTTGTTACAGACTGTATAATAATAATACTTCGCTTTTCTTGAGTAAATGCGCTGTAGCTACGCGTATGTCGCTCCACAAAAAACATCGTACACAATAATAAGATATAGTTAGTGTATTAGTGTGTGGAACACCGAGGGAGGAAGGGTGAGGGCCGAGGGCTGCCGGCGAGGGACGAGTTGCATGACCCGACAACAACCGGCAGATTTACATCAAAATCTCGTTAGCCGCCGCGCCAAATCATCCACAACACTATTTTCCTTACGGCTACTGTATAAATTGACATGTAGAGAACTTTCGTCGCTTCTGTAGGTTGTAGGTAACATCTTGCTGAAGGTAGACTATAAAAATAGCCATACATCTTTATATTCACCAAACACCTTTAAAACGCGAATTAATTTGAATACATAACGTGTCTTTTAAATCCATGGAGAGGATGACGGATATTTTTTGTCATTAATATGCGACATATTATTATCTATTCTAGCGTATTAAACATGAGTGCTACTCAGTTATACAATAATCAGCCACTCATAAATCATAACTGAGCATGTACTAGAAGCTATGGTTATGTATAACAATAGTCGATACGCCTCACATAGGTGCGCGGCGAGGGTAATTCCCTAACCCTTCACCTTCCCTTAACCCTTTGAGTGGTGTGGGTCGGGGGCGGGCGCGGAAGGGTTGCCGCCCGGCCGGGGGCGGCGCGGCGGGGGGCGGGGGAGGCCCCATCCCGCGTTTTACGACGAGCGTTTTTTATCGTGCGTTACTATCGTTTTTCCTTTTCTATTTTTTATGTTTATTTCCTCGAGATCATAAATTATGATCGAAAGGGAAAGCTCGGCCGGCGACGGGACCGCGGGGCCGTTTCTGTTGTTTTTTATGGTTTCGGAGGTCCGCCGGGGGCTGCAGCGTCGCCATGGCGACTGCATCACATTAAGGGGCGTATGCCGTCGATGGCCGTAAATAAACAAGATATTTGTTGTTGTAACGCGATCGCTGATATTCATGCGCTGTTTGCGGAGCGGCGTGTGTACACCCCGCTGCGGCTGGCCTGCTGGCCGCCAGCCTGTAACTCTACCCACTAATTGTATTTATCGTGTCACGAGCCATCACAAACAGCTCCCGAGACGAGAGTCTATCATGTTCCAAACTAATTGTTGTTTGTCTATAAACAAACATACTCATAATGAAAGCGCAGTGTTCGCAACTTGTAGTTCACGCATCGCACTCTAAAGCCTATAACCTACTATTCGAAAGCATCTTTCAAATTTTGTAATAGTTGGGGAATGATTTTACTATATAAATTGTAAATAATGTCCTTTTGTAATTCACAGAACCGCGACGCCGCAATTAAATGCTAAGTTAAAGAAATTTAACGTCAGATTACAGATTACGACAAAAACTGTACGAAGCAAAATTACGTTCGCCGATTACTGTTCAGTTATGTTTCTTATGTTTGATAAACCACAAAACCCTAACAAAATGGATGTTTGGCAGTTAATTGCGTACCCTTGCCCGCTACAAAAAACACGCCATATTGCGTCCAGCCGCCCAACCACCCGCGAAAGAGAAATTTACGAATAAAGGCGGAATAGTTACACGCTGCATTTAAAATTAGAACCCTTTAGGGCGCCACGCCGACAGACAAAGGGAGAATGGCAAATTGACTGCAGGTAGCGAATATGCCAGAGTGACTCCGATAATTACGAGGGTTCTCTTTAATAAATGGCTCTTTTTCCAAATTACTATAGACCGATCGCGCCATACGGCGTACCTGCCAACCCTTCGGAAATCTATTACGAAGGAGTGTGTTGGAAACACTATTATAATTTTATCAATTATCAAAATTGGAGATTAAAATCTTTTTACGACTGGACAATCAAATATAATGAAATGAAAGTTTGTTTTCCAAATCCACTTTTAACTTAATTCAAGATAAGAATAGTGCGTTGTTTAAAATGTTTCACTTAGAATTGTTTAAATTTTAAAGATTCTTTATTGTAAAATACGATATTTTCTGCTAATATTTTTCATAATTAAATTTCTATTAGAAGTCACAGTCAGCAGCTTCCATTACAATAAATTATTATAAAGTTTAAATTAGTATGTAGAGATCTCCTAAAACAAATATCAAAGTTAGCAATCGAAATGCCAATGATAGTGTAAAAATATTTTGACTGTTTGTTATACGTATTTCATTTCGAATCGCTAATATTATGGCGCATTTTCACTGGTCGATAGGGCCCGCATGCGGGATGCGGGAGATTTCTGAAACACATGCCACGACCAATGACAACGCGCCATTAGTAATTGTCAATTAGTTGTCATAGACTCCCCGCATGCTGTATACCGTACGATTTAACGACTAATGAAAATGCGCTATTAAGAATTTCAAACATGATGCGTTTGCAACAATCGCTAAATTGACAATATTGATACGAAACGTATAAAGCGAGAGATACAATAAAGGCTTATGGCCTGTTTCACCGCTTCCAGATAAGGTGCCCGATAGGGTTATTTGACAGATTTTCCATACTCCATCTGTCAAATTAAGTGGTGGATAGCCTTATCAGGAAGCGGTGAAACAGGCCCTTACAATAAAAAACTATTCCGTAGAGATTTCAATGTTCAAAAGAATAAGATGAAAGGGTAAGGATGCGACAACAAACACCATTTAGCCCGGAGGCAATGGTGTGCATCGTAATGACTTGTAATTCTGATGTTTGTTGTTAAAATCGCATTTCCTGAGGACATTAAAAGTCGCCCGGGCGTGATCGAGAGTCGCGGCGACAATACGCGCGACGAACAAAACCCTCGGATGCCTTCACAACTACTGTGTTTTCGGAGTTATAGTATACCGGCAATTCTCTGGGTGACCCTTATGTTGTTGGCATAAAGGTGTTGTAAAAAGCAAAATAATTCTGAACGCAATGTACGTAGGTGGGGATTACACACGAACAAGTTACAGGAGATAGCGTTGTTGACGTGATTTTAAGTTTCTTAATATAAACTTTACTGAATGATATGCTAACATTACGAACTCCTAATTAATTTATTATTTAAAATAGAATTTGATAGTAAAGGATTCAAATCTACAAAATTAAATAAAACGATTAAAAAAACTAGAATTAATTCCGAATTGATTAATACTCAGTATGCACGTTGCACCTTTCACCTTCAAATCTACATAACCACATACACTAGAGCTATTGCAATGATTCGTCAATAAATTGTGACCACAGTAGGAGGGAGTAATAAGTAGGAATGAGGAAACCCGACTCAGTTATCAACCTGGATGGATCCCGTTATAGTCGGTATCGAGTATCGATAAATACTTATAGCTTTAAACTCATGGTATTGAGCTACTAAGGCATTTGAATACATTACAAATAACATCATAATGTTTTAACCGCTACGACCATGAATGTACGTCATAATATGAACATCGACACATTCAACATCGTCCACATTCCAATCAAAATCAAACAAATCCAAATGTCAACATCGTTGACATTTACTATGATTGTTTTACACGAACACAAATACATAAAATATTAATGTGTATATATTACATAAAACAACATCGACAACTCTATCATTATTTAATGGAATCCAACAGCATATCTCTTGTGGCATACACGAAAGTACAGGAGCACGGGACTACCGCCACTATAAACCTCCAGGGCCTACCGAGCCGTAAAAATATTGGCTGTTATCCTTTCGGCAAGCCTTTCGCGAGCGCTAGCCCGGAAATCTTCGCTAAATGTTTTACCAATAACATATTTTGAGTTTTGTGTGGAAAAGAGTAAACGGATGTGAATTTTAAGACTTATGGCCTGTTTCACCGCTTCCTGATAAGGTGCCCGATAGGGTTATTTGACAGATTTTCCATACTCCATCTGTCAAATTAAGTGGTGGATAGCCTTATCAGGAAGCGGTGAAACAGGCCCTAAGGGCCTGTTTCACCACTTCCTGATAAGTTCCGGATAGGCTATCCACTACTTAACTTGACTGGGTATGGAGTATCTGTCAGATACCGAACCGGTGGTAGGCACCAGTAGTAGGCATCAACATTCTGAAAACATTTGTTTTAAATGTACTCAGAAATAAAACAATTTTTATCTATTTATTTTTATTTTAGATATGTTGCGGATAGCCTGTCCGGCACTTATCAGGGATTGGTGAAACAGGCCCTTAAATTTTTATTTTATTAGATGTTTTCGTATAGTAGGTATGTCATAGTTATTAGTATGTCTTTCGTATAGTAATTCGTTTGTCGCATGAATCCTTAATTTCGCCGCAAGATAGAGTATCAACCTAGGTCCTTTCTTGGGTCTTAAGATATCTTCAATCTCCGTATCTTTCATAAATCTGTATAATAGTGGTTGGGCGTGAAGAGGAAAACAGGAAAACAGACATTCTTATTTCCTTGGTGTTTATAATAATTTGTAATGATAATTATAGATAATGATTTATTAATAAGAATATATTCAATACTTACTTGATTTGAAATAAAATACGACTACATTATCATCAATAATATTAATCACTGCCTTATGTTCGTCGTTATTAGTTCAAGATTAGTAATTTAGTTAGTTGCTTTACTAAAATTACCTAGTAGCATTTTTACCTGCCTAATGGGCACAGGCTAGAAAGAATTAATCATTGCAAACAGCCTTGAAGCTGTATTTGCACTTATCATTGTCATGTACTGTGTGTCAGCCATCATTATCCTGCCTTTGATGTAACAACGTCCCATTGTTATACCCCATTTACTGATAGTTAGAGGAGGCAGGAAGGCGAAAGATACCGTTCCGCTCAACGCGGCAAGCGATCGCGACCGACAAAAATTCAAATAAAATGCCACTGATGACCAAGGACTGTGCCCTATAGGTTTCATGACATCGGTCTAGCGACACAATATGCCGCGGCGGCTTTGTGGGGGCGTAGAGGCCAAATGTAGAGATTGTAACCACCATGAGAATGTATGACATAGCTGGCTATAATTTGAATTTTTGTCGGTTGCGGTCGCTATTGCGACAAGGATCGGAAAGCCTTAAGTAAACAGGATTCGACCACCATCAATCCACGTCGGACATCTGTCATTTATATCGAGTGGTGCGAGCGTAATGGTGGCATGAGGAACATGCTCCATTTTTCACCCTTTAACATTTGTCACGTCCATTGAATTGTATGATAATGGACCGTGTCGCTAATGACGTTTTGCCGCTCATTATCAGAGATTTCATACTCGTCTTCACGATGCTATTTGGTGACCAGTAATTATAGCTTAATCTTTTTTATCGCAGGAGAAACTTAGCTGGACTTACTCGAATTGTTATTGGTTAATAACAATAGGCTCTTTTAATAAATAGTAACCTACCTATGTGTTCTGCACCTACCTATGTCATAATACATATGTATTATTATTATGTGTGTTAGAGTCAAAATCCTCATTCTAGTTTTTACGTGAAGAAGAAACAAGCATACAAGCGCCTTTATAATATTGGTGGTAACTTAATAATTTAAAACATAAATGGAAGAAGATAAGTAACAGTTAAAAAAATGCCTTTTTTGCTTAAAGGTAGATATTGCCATATCTACCTTTAAGCAAAAAAGTGTTTAGGGAAAATGATTAATTGCAATCAAGAGAACGTGAATTTTATGTATGGCCAGATCTATCAGCCAGATGATAAAGTATAGCGTCCCGTAACTTTGTCTTTATGTTATAAAATGTAAATTATCTGGTTTGACCACTCACTTCTTTAATTATTATTTATTATTAAGTCCTAAGCTGCCTAAGAAACCTAAGCTGCGCTCAAGGATTGGGTCGTAAGTTTTACGAAAAAAATATATTATTTATAATGACCTAAAGGAAACACTTTAACATAGGTAAGTAATTAGTTGTTGCCCTTATTTAATAGATTCTTAGCGTAGATTCTTAGCAAGAATTATTATCAGCTAAATGAATTATGAAATAACACGCTATTTCTCTTTATAAGACATTTTCGTATCTGCTAGAGCAGATATTGTTTATTATTGATATTTTATCCGCCACATATATGTCACAAAATATTTATGTTACTAATATCTCTGTCATAGCATCAAATGGTAGTTTTATTGCGATCTGTTGCCGATTACAATAAATAGAATGTGTGTCTAGTGTCTATGTACTTACCACACTTTTCTATTATTATTTACCTAGCTTATTGTAGATATTAGATGACATTACTTAATAATAAATGTAGACCGTCCCTATCGACATCAATATGAACCTACCTTACCCCGTAACAATATTATCTGTTTAATTAAATAATGTAAGAAAAAATGAAGTAGGTAACAATTGTTTCAGTTCGAGTAACAATCTACGTGTGACATTAGACATACCTATCACGTTCCTTTACGGGCTTTACATAAGTATTTCATGGACGTATAAAAAAAGGCGGACGGAGTCCCACCATACCTACACAAAACTGTGTCGTTCAGAGTCGGCCAGCTGGCTGTATGTACACGGTCCGCACGCACACATTCTTGCGCTAGTCCATACCATTTGACAGGCGTAAGAATGTGTGCGTGGTCGACTCTGAAGAAAAGTGAAGACACAGTTTTGTATATGTCGTAGAATGATTTGATAAATCGAATTATCGCGAAAATTCTAGGGACTTCGCGAAAACACGGAAAATTAGACAATGGTGATTACATTTTTCAAACTTACCGACAAAAGGTAGTGTTTTCGCAAAAATACGAGTTGCCTTAGTAACATTGCACATTCTTCACGCTGATTTGCTTGATTTTTACTTACTGGCCAACTCTTATTCTGATTGGTAACTATTTTTCCCTATGCATCTTTTTAAGTATTACGCCTAACGCCATAGACTTATAAATGGTAAGAATCAATGCCTGTTCATAGGAACTTTACTTTTTATTTAACCTTTTTCTTGGGTAAATATCTATCACAGAAAAGTTACTAGTCATAATATAAACGCAACTACGATTACATTATGATTTTGGTTGTTTAAGTTTAAGCAGAGTTGAATCCTTCGATTGAAGCTATTACAATATTTATTCGTTCTTTAGTCCATTCAGGTTTCGTACATCCGTCCTGTCTATTAGCGTAAAACTTTCTTAGCTCTATGTCGAATCTTTCTTTATTGGAATCATAACCTCAGAATTAGTTTTTGGTACTGTTGAACTTTCAGCACTAATTTCACTTGTATCAGTCATTTTGTATCTACAGACACACTTTTAAATAACTTTTTGCACTATTTTTCAAATCCAACTGCAATTTTAAACACATTAAATATTAAAAACTGCTAGTTCGCTTACAAAAACAATCACAAACAAAACAACGCGTGACAATCAATTGACATTTAAAATGTCAACTCTTCAACCAATCACAAAAGATGTTGTTGTGGGGCGCTTAAACCGACCAATCAGTGATTTTTTTCGATAATAACTAACGATTCGTTACGCAAGAAGGCGACTCGTGTTTTCGCGAAAGCACTACCTTTTGTCAGTAAGTTTGAAAAATGTAATCACCATTGTCTAATTATCCGTGTTTTCGCGATGTCCCTAGGATTTTCGCGATAATTCGATTTATCAAATAATCCTACGACATATATAACAAGACTCCGTCCGCCTTTTTTTCTACGTTCGTGAAGTATTTTTATTTTTTGAACTACTACGAACTATTTCTAAAACTCTAGCAAATTCCAACTCTTAAAAAATTAAACATAAACGTTACATTTTAAGGACTTGACATGCAACGCCATCTTTCTTTTTACCTACTCTCCTACTCTCGTGAAAGGATTCGGCACATTAAAAATTTCGGACAAAAAATTAACGACCGAAACCCATACTCGAACCCTTACCATGCCGAACCTTGCAGTAACCTTCTAATAATTTATTTGCTAAGCATTTATTATTACTTCAAGAATAGGCTGCGAAATCGTTTCGGCACATTGATGTACCATTTGAAGGACGTCACACTGTGTAATGATATAATGTAACTCGGAATTAAAAATAGCCGCTTATTTATCAGTAAACAGCATCATACAATATACCTAAAGCTTAAGTGAGAAGTTGGCAGTTTCGTAAAAAAATTAAGATACTAGAAAGATCTTCAGCCTTTTGCTGTGCTAACAAGTGAAGCTTCTAAGTAAGACTGGCAAACGAGCAAACAAATTCCAATAGTTGAGTCTTTGAACACCGAAAGGTGGATAAGGTCCTCGCAACTTTATTTATAACATAGAGCGCAAGTGTGTCTCTCTCTCTACCCCATGAAGGGGCAGACGAGCCAATGTAAATGCGACATCCCAGCGGCAGGACCTCGATGTATGGCGGCCGGTCAACCCATTAGGTGCACACAGCGGGGTCTCATGATCACTTTGCTATACTTAATTTATGTGTTTTGTTGCATTGTCCGGCTCACAAAGGGACATTTTATAGTTTGCGCTGGACACCCAGATTAATATCATGGCTTTCTCTCGTTTTGTGCAAACACAATGCGACGTAACTGGGCACCTGGACCCTGTGACATTAATGGCCGCAAAAAAATGCAACCGCCCAGCTACTGTTGCTTGTGCTACGAGCCAATAGATTATAGATTATCTGACGTAACCTAGAACCAGAGTAGACAGAACTTTAGAACTAAGCGTCTAGTCTAGACCAGTGTTTTCCAACCTTTTTAGCCACGGACCCCTAGAAAATAGCACTGTTTTTACGGACCTCCTTAATAAAATGAACAGCAAAAACAATCAAATTCGCCGTGCTAAGTAAGCGTTGCGATTTCAAGACATATTTAGCATTTATGTGTGGTTCAGAGATGACAGTTGACACCGCGGACCCCCATACGTCTACATAATAGTTACTCGGGGACCCCCGGAGTTCCGCAGACCACAGTTTAGGAAACACTCTTGAGGTACAGGAAAGTTTAATTAAAAAATGTTTCTAATTTATATGTTTAATTACTAATTGCTAAATAATAACCAAAAATTGTAAGCCAAATACACGCTCTAAAAGTTAGTCATCACTCGTTACTTATTTGAAGTTCCTCATCGTCTGTAGCGGTGTTGTCGCGTGCCAGTCGCCCGTGAACGCGGAAGCGGTACACACACGTGTACACAGGGTGTCCCCAATTAGAGACTATCTTCAGTCGCACCAAATTGTATCCTTTTGTAGTCGGCCGCACTTCGAAGTACTGGTTCGGAGGGCCGTCCTCGTCGTACTCAAACGAGCCCAACTCAAAGGGATGGGGGTCGTTGAGGTACTCCAGACCTTGCGCGACAAACTGCCGCGGAGCTGACGATATGTCACTGAAAGGAATTGGTTTTGATAAGGAAATGTTTCCGTTTTGTATGCGAAATGTTACTATAATATACAGGGTGGAACGGAACTGAGTGATAATACTTACTAAGTAGTAACTAGATAATAGATATAGACTTTAGAGTTTAGGGTGTATAATGTGTATTGTTTATGGGGCCCCTATACAGGGAACGCTGTGAAAGTAGCAACGCTGAAAGAGTTAAGTAATTATTTTTTTACCTTTTTTGGGAAAATTCATAACGCTGGGGCGCTCAACTACAAATCACAAAAAAAATGTTGTTTTTCAGCGCTGCTACCTTCACAAAGTCCCTACTCGATATCAGGGACACATACACACCCTAAAATATTATCACTTTGTTTTGTTACACCTTGTATAGGGCACACATTGAAAACCTGTCACCTAACAAGGGAAAACAAAAGATAATAAATAAAGAAAAAAAAAAGTCCTGCTGGTTGCGCCTAAGCTTGTTAATGATACTTAAGTGTTCACTATCGAATAGGGAATGTTTTATTCGAATTCTTTTCGAATATTTCCTATGTCCTTTTTCGGGACTCAAAGTATCTCCATGCCTTTGAGCAAAATCGGTCAGCGGTTTGAACGTGAAGAGGTAACAGACAGACAGACAGACAGACAGACAGACGGACACACTTTCGAATTTATCATATTATTTGTAGAATATAGATACATTGAGATGTATAGATATGGATAACATATTTTCCTACTACCGAACAGGGAACTAACCCTCTCGGTGATATATGCGCCGGGATGTGTTCGACACTGACGCCGGCGATTTGGACCGTGGCGATCAGGCGGATAGTAGCCTCGCCGCTGGCCGTCTTGAAGGCCCAGCACTCCCCGGGCAGCGTCCCCGGCTGCAGCATCGCGGTGGCCCCGACGCAGCCGCGGCAGACCGCCGAGCTGAGAGCGTACAGCACCCAACTTGCAGGCGACTCGTACACGAAGTGCTCAACTGTGCTACCCGTATCTATGACTCGAGCACCCGCCGTCTCCAATGCGAAGTCCGCCATCTTAAATAAAATAACATTTAGGCGACCTCTGTAGCTCAGTGGTTGAACGCGTAGCCAGCGCTCAAGCCGGGGGTCGTGGATTCGAATCCCGCCGACGGAACAAAAAGTTTACGATGTTCCTGGGTCATGGAAAATGTATATCATTTAAATTATAAAAATCTTAAATATATCTACTTATTATTATATTATGTACCATCGAGGAAATTGATTCCTATGCAGTTGATAGACCAACGTTATTTCGTTTTTAACAACGAAACACACCGAAATACAACGTTTTTAACGTCGAATATGTCATTGATTCAATGTTAATATTGTGATCTGTACCTAATATTAACATTGAATCAATCACAATATAATGAATTGAGGCTGGGTTTGACGTAACGTAACCAAACTACGTAGGTCCCCGATCTGCATAGGAATCAACTTCTCTGATAGTACTTGAATAGGTATTAAAGTATTAAATTATTTCCGTTATCTGGTAGGTACCTGTAAGTTATAATACAAGTCCTTTAGGTACCTACATAGCACGGGGCGAGACTGACGTGGTGTGAAACGTCCATATAGTTAAATATTATAAGATATTGTTACTGAGTGCCGATTTTAACTATAAAGGAACACACCGAAAGGCGAAAAGGCTGTTTTATGCATCGCTATTCGCCAATTCGTTGCAGTACGAAATTTATTATTTTTGCATTTTGCGAGGTGCGGATGTAAAATATAAGTAAACTAGCTGTCCCGGTGAACTTCGTGTCACTTTAAAACCTTCCCTGGACTTCTACGAATATTTTAAGACTAAAATCAGCCCAATCGGTTCATCCGTTTTCGAGTTTTAGCGCGACTAACACATTTGAAAATCCATTTTTATATATAAGAAGATAAGAAGATGAGAGTAGTACCTGTCGATCATAGTCATACACGTTGAGGTCGTGTGGTAGTTGCGACCTCACGTTCGATGAGTCTGCCCGTACTGTCGCCGCTGTGTCAGCCGGAATCTCCTCCGATATCCGCCTCAACTCACTGTGGAGCTTCTCGTGTTTTCTGTTCAGCTGAAATGGGGAAAATCGCGGTTCTTGTGATACAACTCATAGTCAGCGCCATAAAGCAAAGTCGTAATAGGGTACCGTTCTTACCCGTTGGGTACGGAACCCTAAATCACGGATAGGTAAGCAAAGCAGGTCATAGTAATCACGACAGGGGATAAATACCATTAAAGGTGGTATAAGATGCCTATAGCCTTCCGATAATAATATCTGCTGTTTAACAAACATTTTTTACCGGACAGCAGATGTGCAATATTTGCTGTCATACGCCTGTCGCATTACGCATAGCCAGGCATAGCTGTCGTAGTAACTCTTCGTCGAACGTCCTGATGTGGGCTGTGGCAGTACCGCTCAGCAGCGCGAGGCGCGTCGCGGGGATTGTTTGGTGCCCATATCAATTTATGGCAAGCAATGCCTATTTCGGTATAAAGATATACACTATACCTACAGGGTGTAACAAAACTAGGTAGGACCGGGGGGTAGGGTCAGCCTCCAAAACAAAATCACACAATCCAGAAAGTCCAAAAGTAGATTAGGTTAGTACCCCGCCAAAACAAAAACTAGTTAGAACTGTGACGGTCTTCGGCTACCAACTCTATAATACGAGTATAAGGAACACATACTGCCCTGGTAATCGATAGGGCAGTAAGTCAGAAAAAGTGGTTTCGAGAAAACAGCGCGCAAAGTTTTTGTCACAATTTTTGAGTTTGTGAAAAAATTATACACTCGATTTTATGTTCTATATGTCAAAAGAAAAGGAAAAATGTGCTCTTTAAAGTAGAATTACATTGTTTTAACATTTTGAATAGGGTTGATCTAAAACATCACAAATCCTGTCTTCACTACCATATTCTTAACTTATTTTAATCATTATTTAGGTAAGAGGGCAGTAACTGCCATAGATACTGCACTCTTGTTTAGTATTATTCCATACTGCTATATTGCTTACAGAATCCATAATAATAAATTTAAAATTACTATACTTAAAACAGCAGTAAAGAAGCATTATACTGCCCTTTACCTTAGATTTTAATTATATTTTGACTATTTCACTATGGAGTAAAGAACGTTACTGATTTTTAGAGTAGTATTTTAAGTAAGGTCTTTCCAGAATTTCTTGAGCAGTATGTCTGTAAATAGTAAGGAAAATAAAAAAAAATCGTTAAAAATAATAATATTAACAACTCGTTTTATTCATTTAATGTAATTAAAGAGATCCATAATATTATTTCTTGTTATTTGACATAACGATAACGCTATAAACTAATAAACTTTAACTAATAAAAAACACAACTTCATTAAAAATAAAATTATTTATTAAAGCGAGTTAAGACTAATCAGACAGATTGAATATCACATAATAAGTAGTATTGATTTCTAGGCACAAAATTATTCTTACAATCTAACTTTCGATTTATGTAATTGTAAAACGTAATCAGTGAGATCAACAGTCTTAGTTCTAATTATTTGGCATAACATTAATTATAATATGTATACTTATTTAAAAACCAAAAAATATCTTGTAATATATACTTAAGTATCACCTTTTTTGTCACAAAATTACTCTTAATACAAAACAAAAGTAGCTAATTTCAAAGAGTTTTTGAAAATAAAGAAATGCAGAAGTTAAGGCACGTAAGCATGCAGGTATTATAAATTAAAATACGCTCTGCTCCAGTTTTTTTTATAGAAAAATTATTTAAGTTAAAAAGCTCTTTGAAGTTAGCGACTTTTGTGTTGTATTAAGAGTAATATTGTGCCACAAAAGGTGATATTTCATAATTAGTAATAAGTATATCATCACAAGATATTTTTTGGTTTTTATTTAAGTAGATATTAACAATAATTTTGTGCCTAGAAACCAATACCATTACGTGATATTCAATCTGTCTGATTAGTCTTAAGCTTTGATAAATAATTTTATTTTCAAAGTAGGTACATAGTTTTATTTTTTACTAGCTGTCCCGGTGAACTTCGTGGCACTTAAAACATTCTCTGGACTTCTACAAATATTTTAAGACCAAAATCAATACAATCCGTTCAGCCGTTTTCGAGTTTTAGCGCGACTAACACATTTGGAAACACACTTAGAAATATCAGCACGGTAGTAAGGGAAAGGCGCTAATGGTAGACACTGAACTAATAGAAGACACTTACGACAAAAATGCCATAAAAATAAGAATTATTCTAATTATTTCTCAACACTGTAAATTTTATAAGCTTCTTATACTATCTGTTGATGTGAAAAAATATATTAGGGATGCCTTCGGGAACAAAATTTTAAAATGGGATCAGTTTTCGTAAATGATGTGACCGCGTCAACACGCACCCGGCAATTTCTTAGCAAATAGGTTAAGGAAGGCGAAATTTTGCACGTAAGTTTTGAATACATTTATTAGATTTCTTGTAATTTCTATTGACTTCATTGTATTAATGGTCATGTTGTTTACACTAATTAATGTTTAATTATGATCTTTTATCTATTTTCCCTAACAATATAAAGGGTGTCTACTATTAGTTCTTGAATATGTAAAAAAACCTAATAGATGACATGGATCTCATCTTTTAGTTTTTCAATACATACTAAAGTTATTTTGTACTTTATTCTACTGCAAATATCATCACTATTCTCTAAAAATATAATTCTATTAACAAACTAAGAACTTAGAACTACTGTACCTAAAAATGGACATGGTGTCTAATATTAGACCTTGCACTGATCTAAAAATCGATGCTTTAGTTTTGTAGCAGTAAAAAGAAGAAAAAGGAGAACTGAGAACAAAAAGAAGAAAAAAGAAGAGGCAAAAGAAGCATGGAGACTTAAGACTAAAAATAAATTTGCTGGGAAAAAAATATGAAAAATAAAAATAAAAGGAAAGATAGTTTCAGCATGGAAGAAGAATGAATAGAATCTGGAGACAACGTGGATAATATTTCTGATGCATGTAGTTACTATGATGAAGTAAATGAAATCTTTTGAAAAACGGCAAATAAAGGCCTAATAATATGAAAAATGTAAAATGTAATTTAATGTTCTATGTCAACTATTAGTTCATATTGGTGTCTACTATTAGTGTTGTTCGCTTATTGTGATGTCATCTATTAGTACTTATGACTAAGTTTACAAAAAGACCAATAATATGTTTTTTTATTGATTTGTCAGAGAATAATTATAATAGTTTTATTTTGTAAGAGTTACTGAAGACATGGAAGAAGTTATCAATCCTTTATTTTCATAAATTATATATTTTATAACATTCGAATGTTTCATGTTTCCTTATAGTGTCTGCCATTAGGTCTTCTCCCTTATTTCAATTTTTTATCAGATTGAAATGATTATTTTTTATTTATTTATTTATTTAAACTTTTGCACATTTCCGTACAAAGGCGGGCTTAATGCCTCGTGGCATTATCTTCCAGCCAAACCTTAGGGTGTTCAGAGAAAGTGAGGTAGATGCAAACCCAAAAGAGGACAAAGGGATTAAAAATACCTTAAAATGAATAATACAATATTAGGTATAATTATATTCATAATAATATTATGTAAAATAAAATAAACACATTATATACAATATATACATATATAAAATAAATATATACATATATTACAACATATATAGATAAAATAACTAATTACGTATTATAGATTTTGTTGTCTCATTTAAGTCAACGATTTAAGATAGTGTTCATGAACTTTGCGTTTAAATAATTGTTTAGTTTCGGCCATCCTAATTTCCTTTGGAAGCGAATTCCAAAGAAGAATTGATTGAACATGAAAGGAGGAGTGGACGAGAGAGGAACTATGGGAAGGACATTGGAGGCGCAAATCATTGGTGGAACGGAGATTTCTGTCATGATTACTGCATAGATAGTTGAAATGAGGAGTTAGGTAGTTGGGAGCGGAGGGAGAGTGGAGTATGGAGTAGAGCGTGCACACTGCCCGCTGCGAACGGCGTTGGCGGACTGGGAGCCAGCGTAATTTTGAGCGGTAGGAGGAGACGTGATCGTACTTGCGGAGGCCGAAAACGAATCTTATGCAGTTATTAAGGAGCCGATCTAGTTTGTTGATTAGATGACTACAAACTAAAAAGTCGCCAATAAAGTAAATTAATTCAAAAATCAAAAAACCCGACTGCAAAAAAATGATACCTAAATAAATAATCGGCCAAGTGCGAGTCGGACTCGCGCACGAAGGGTTCCGGACCGTTATAGAGCAAAAATAGGTTAAAAATTGTGTTTTTTTTTTGTATGGGAGCCCCCTTAATTTTTTATTTTATTTAAATATTATTATAAACTATTAAAGTACAATTATATATAAGGTTTTTATGAAAGTTTCAAGTGCCTACCTCTTATCATTATTGATTACGAGCAAAAAAGGCCAAAAAATCACGTTTGTTGTATGGGAGCCCCCCTTAAATATTATTTTTATTTTATTTTAGTATTTGTTGTTATAGCGGCACCGTAAATACACAATCTGTGAAAATTTCAGAACTCTAGCTATAGCGGTTCTTGAGATACAGCCTGGAGACAGACAGACGGACAGACAGACGGACAGACAGACATCGAAGTCTCATGAATAGGGTCCCGTTTTTACCCTTTGGGTACGGAACCCTAAAAAAAAGACCGAAACATGTTTATAATTTTTTTGGTAGTAGTTTATAATTACTATCTTTAAACGCAGTACATCCCCATACTGTAGATTTAACTAGTAAAATTCAGTTAGTACCTTGGTTAATACTAATGTAAAGAGCAGTATGTCAGAAATTTACTGCTCTTTTGTTAAGAAATATGTGAATACTAACGAAAAGGGCAGTATATCAATGAAATACTGCTCTTTTACCTGGTTAACTAAATTAGTTTTACCGTTCTTACTGCTCTTCATCAAAAAAGAAAATGCATTTCTAATACACGTAGATTTATGAAACCTAGATAGGAAGAAAGCTCGTTTGACGTACATTCCAAATCAGTAATAAAAAAAATGGCCACCTTCGACTTACTGCCATTCGATTACGAGGCCAGCATAGTTCACACAATAAAGTAGTAGTTAGTTACTTACCTGGGGCAAATGCTAGTAAACTTTCTCGAATCCAAAGGGCTTTTTCTAATGAACACCTTCTTCCAGAAAAAGCCCCATAGGAAGTGGACCTGGCGAAGCCCCGATAACGTGGCAAGGAATGAGATTGACTTCATCGCTTCTAACAAACGCCATATATTCAGAGATGTCTCTGTGATCAATAGGTTTAATACCGGAAGTGATCACCGACTGGTAAGAGGCAGCCTGAGTATATGCGTCAGTTTGGAGCGAGCACATTTAGTGAGGTCAACTCTAAGACCTGCACGGCCCCAGGTCAAAGCTGGCTGCGAGAGCTTCCAGCTAGAACTGCAAAATCGATTCGCCATGTTGGAAACCGCAAAGGACATAGACCACACCGCCAACAGTCTGACTCGTGTCATCTGCGAGATGGGTCGTAAATACTTTCCCCCAAAGACCCATGGACGTAAGTCTATGCTCACCAGCGAGACTCTGGAATTAATGAGGAAAAGACGAGAAAACACCATAGCCACACAATCTGAGTTTCAGGTTCTCAACCGGGAGATTAAGAAGAGAATTAGGCATGACATCCGTCGGGCGAATACACAAGCCATCGAGCAAGCCATTGCGCGAAACAAAGGCTCAAAAGTATTTGCTAAGACCAATAATACCCGTTGTAACTTGACAAAGCTCAGTACACCACATGGCAATATCGTCACCTCGAAACCGGAGATCATCGCTGAAGTCGAAAGGTACTATGGGGAATTGTACACAACAAAAACGAGCCCATCCCAAACCCATCATGCAGATGACCCACGGGCCAGACTCACGCGCCACTATACAGATGAGCTTCCCGACGTTGACATGGGTGAGATTAGAATAGCTCTCAGGCAGCTTCATAATAACAAAGCGCCGGGAGATGACGGAATAACCACAGAGCTACTCAGAGCAGGAGGGACTCCTGTCCTAATGGAGCTCGTGAAGCTCTTTAATTCCGTCATCCACACAGGCATAACTCCCGAAGCATAGAGCAGGAGTGTAGTGGTTTTATTTTTCAAAAAAGGCGATAACACGCGACTTGAAAACTATCGCCCCATTTCGCTCCTGAGCTATGTGTATAAGCTGTTCTCGAGTGTTATCTCGAATCGTCTTACCCAGAAGTTCGACGACTTCCAGCCACCGGAGCAGGCCGGGTTTCGTAAAGGCTACAGTACTGTGGACCACATACATACATTAAGGCAAATTATTGAGAAGACCGAGGAGTATAATCAGCCTCTTTGCCTAGCGTATGTGGACTATGAGAAAGCCTTTGATAGCGTCGAGACCTGGGCTGTACTGGAATCCATGCAGAGATGCCTAGTAGACTACCGCTATGTCGAGGTGTTAAGATGTCTGTACAAGGCCGCAACGATGACCGTCCAAGTGCAAGAAAAGAGCACAAGTCCTATCCAATTACGCCGAGGAGTAAGACAGGGAGATGTTATTTCTCCGAAACTGTTTAATAATGTGTTGGAGGACGTTTTTAAGAAGCTTGATTGGCACGGACGGGGTCTAAACATCAACGGCCAACACATCTCACATTTGCGTTTTGCGGACGACATAGTCATTATGGCAGAATCTCTGCAGGATCTGGAAGAGATGCTGAACAGCCTAAGCGATTTTTCTGGACGAGTGGGACTCGGGATGAACCTAAAGAAAACCAAAGTCATGTTTAATAAACATGTTCTCCCGAGACCTGTCGTCGTTAACGGCGCCAGTCTCGAAGTTGTGCAAGAATACGTATATCTTGGGCTCTTGGCCATACAATTCAACTAGGGCGGCACAACTTTGAGAAGGAGGCGAATAGAAGAATACGCTTGGGCTGGGCTGCATTCGGGAAGCTCCGAAATATCTTTGAATCGTCGATTCCACTATCCCTTAAGTCCAGGGTTTTTAATCAATGCGTTCTACCGGTAATGACTTACGGAGCTGAAACGTTGTCACTCACCGGAGGACTAGTTCACAAGTTTAAGGTTGCTCAGCGGGCTATGGAAAGAGCTATGTTGGGAGTATCTCTGGTGGACAAAATTCCTAATATAGTCATTCGCCAGAGAACTAAAGTCACCGACATCGCTCATAGAATTAGCACGCTGAAGTGGAAGTGGGCTGGTCATGTCTGCAGACCGGAAGACGGTAGATGGAGCAGACAAGTGTTAGAGTGGAGACCACGCATGGGCAAACGTAGTGTAGGACGTCCCGCAGCACGGTGGACCGACGATTTAAAGAAAGTGGCTGGCAGCGGATGGATGAGGGCTGCCCAAGATCGGGATGGTTGGCGCTCATTGGGGGAGGCCTACGTTCAGCAGTGGACGGCAATAGGCTGATCATGATGATGATCATGATAGTTACTTACCTAAGTATCACTTAGTTCTATTACACCTTGTAAGTTGTACACTTACTTCGGCTAGTCCTCTAGATAGCTGCATCGCGACGTATTTGATGTCAAGAAAATCGCCTTCAATCCCATTTTGGCCGAAAATAAAGGGGTACAATTGCAGACCAAGTAGGACGGTCACACCAATGTACAGGAAGTAACGGAACAGAAAACTGGTGCAACGCTCCTCTGTTTCATACCCATAACCGTTGTCCATTGTCTGTCTTATATCAATATTTTTATTTCAAAATATTGTGTTCTTATCTGTTTTCACTTTTTGTTCGTATTATTTTCCTACACAATTATTATTCTTAGTATTTGTTGTACTTCTGTGTTGCACTTGCTTCTGTCATCTGTGGTTTATTTGTGATAAATTTGTTATTTATGTCAGTTGTATAACAATTTTGTTTTATAGACAAGAATATTCTTTTCTCTCCATCTCCTTAAGTAGCGGATAAGAGCTCCACAAAACATCATTTATATCATAGACTTATAATATATATGATTTATATATAACAAGTAAATAAGTAGGTACTAAGAAATTAAAAAAGATTAAGGCGTCCGTGTCTATAAATATATAGGTACCTAGGCACCTACATTTCGTGGAGGCTCTAACAAGATAGATAAGTACCGCATGTCGCTCCAATTGTAAAAACGAGCGTGTCACTTTTTTCCTACCACTGTGACGTACCGATGATAAGAAACGTGTCCATTTACCATTATCAAGGCCAACGTTTCTATTTGAATTTCTAAAGCTCAATACGGCACTTTTAGGCATTTTTAAAATTCCGATTGACGTCCGATTCCGATAGCAGACTAAAGAACAGACTTTCGAAATACGAGCATTGCTCGTCGACCGTCGTTTGGGAACGCGATATGGCACGCGTAGTACACACACATGCGGTATCTAAATTGACCATACGCCAAAGAACAATTGGATGTGCATTGAGAGTAGTCATTTAATATTGCGGTCCCACTTTTACTGGAACAGATTTACTTAAAATATTTTGATGTCGCCTAACTTCCAGTAGATTATAAAAGAGAGGATAAAATTTGCCATCCAAGGGTAAAGTAAAAGTCATCTGAATAGTTATAAAATGAATTTATTTGTCTTGTTTGAAATTTGCTTGAAGTATTTTAAATACAAAACTTATTGCCTTTGTCTCGTGTTTAACTATGTAGATGCGATACAACAGAAATTATAAAACTTCCATTTAATTAATAAATATTTATTTTTTCCGTATTATTTATAAGCCACCATAATTATTATTACTTTCTTGTATTGTTTTGTTGGTTAACTGCAGATGCGCAAGTAACTACTTTTATTTCAGATGTGTGTGTGTGTGTGTGTGTAGATGATATGGATGTAAATTTTTGTATCATCCGTTCCATATCATTTCACGCAAAGTAAAAAACTGTTGATGTAGATTACCTTTGATTTAATATATTATGGGATATATTCATAACAACCAAACATGATATCTAAACAAACCCTCTTCAATGCGTTGGCATTGAAGAGATACAGGCTAAATGTATGTCTGTCGCATGATATGTCAAAAGATGTGATTTTTCTGCTGGATGATATTACGTTACTTAGAATGGAACAGATGGTGGGTGAGATATTTATAAATATCATTACAATACATAATATCTCATTTAAAAATTGGATTTTTTTAGAACTGAACAGATAGTACAGACCAGCCACCATGAGCTCCTACAGCAGCATCACTTTAATATTACTTTTGTTGGATTTCGTATAAGCAAACATCATCTCTATTTATACAGACAAAACTACGTTTTTTGTTTTTGCCAAATCTGAAAGTAATATTAAAGTAATACTGCTATAAGAGCTCATGGTTGGGGGGCAGATACAGTAACGCGTTACTGCGCCTTCTGCTGTTGCGCGGCGTACTCGAGGTGCGCGGCGGCAACGCTGGCCATGGCGTCGTGCGCGTGCTGCACGTTCGCGCGCCACAGCAGCAACACGTCGCGCAACTGTTGCCACTGCGCGCGGCCGAACGTGCGGTGCATCGTCGACGACACGCGAACCGAGCGCGCCGCCTGATCCATGCGCGCGCGAACCAGACGAGTCTTTAACACTGCAAATAGATAATATTGATTTTTAAGTATGAAAAAAGCCTCTGGAATCTAGATCACTTATTTCCCGAGTGGGTTCAACAAACAAGCTCTCTTCCAACAAGATATTGGATAACATAGCAATGAGTGCTATAGGATATCAAGTGCTTTCTTGATATCCTATAGCACTCGATTAGTTACATGTCAATCATTTAAGTGCACCATTTTTTCATTAAAATCATCTATAGATTTCAATATAATCTAAGTACCTTCAATAATAAAAGCTTCTACATCCTTCTCTTCGATTTGAAGTTCAGAGATGATTTCATCAAATGTAATTTCTGGGTTAGACTCAGCCATCTGCATGAAAGTCAATATTCTCATTTTCTTAACATTTTGCTCATGATTTAAACCTGTAAAGATATATTTAAAAATGAACGTTTTATTAAAAAGTAATGATTTTGAAATGTTTTCTATGCATATACAGTGTGCTTTTAGGGAATCAAAAATAGCTACTGTAAATTCAGGTCCCAAATCACACACTCCCTAATTCCTTAAAAATTTATTTAAGTATTAATTTTTGCAGACAAAAGTTGTCTCTTGCATAATATAAGATGTATGTATTAAAAACTTTCAGTTTGTTAATATTGGTAAAGGCTCCATTCCACCGCGGCGCACGGAGAGACTACGCACGTGCATCAAGCTTCGCTTTGTATGAAAATGTATGTGACTGTGTCCACTGCAACCCACGGACTCGCTACGCACAAATTGACTCAAGTCAAATAAATCCGTGCTCGTCCACGCGTGCGCGTAGCCGTGTACAGCGTGCGCCGCGGTGGAATGGAGCCTTAAGATTCAAAATTGATTTACCTTGTGAGTGTACAAACTCTTTGTGACTGTTGTAAAAAGTTTGGTAGCTGGACAGTTTCTCCGATACAAAAATATTCAGCAAGTCATGTATCAGTTCTCCTTCTAGGAACCTCACTGGTTTTAAGGCTAGCAGGGGATCCAGAAGGAATGAGTTGGGATCAGCCAGTGCAGTCGCTATGCATTTGATTGCATCCTCTCTAGCGTAGGAGGCGTTCTCATCTGTGTATGTGCCCAGGAGTTCAATCATCACTTTAGATGCTAGTTCACTGTAAACATGCAACATCGCCTATTAAGAGACATTTAAAAAAGATCTGTACATTATAGAAAAGTGGTTTTCTATAATGTGCAGATCTTTTTGGTGAGAAACCACACCATTTGTACATACATTTTATAAAACTGTACTGTTATTATTTTGTTTCTCTTGTTTTGTGTTATTCAGTTTGTGTGTTTATGTACAAATGAAAGATTTATAAATAAAATATAACCCATATGAAGGATTAAGTGAAAAAAATAGTAGGTCTATAAAGACTAGGTCCAAAATAAAATTTTAAAAATTTCTATCTGTTTTTGTTTGCCCTGATCAATTTAAAGATTTGTGTATTATCTCATTCTCACCTGTTTTGTTCCTTCAATACTTGATGGAGCAATCTGTACAGCTTTTGCATCTGTTCATTTGATGGAGGACAGTTCTCAAATTCTTTCTTCAACTGTTCAACGCCCTTGAACACTTCTTGGACCAAACCGACGCGCGCCGCTAGCTCAATAGCGTGGTAGTACACATGGTACCTCAATGGCGAGTTTGTCTCCAAGTTGTTGTACAGTCTCCATAATCTGTAACAATTACCAAATTGACTTTATTAGCACCATTAAAAGCTGGCAATCTGTGCAAGCTGCTGTGTGTAACAAAGAAGTCACTTAGGTAATATGTCACTGTTTTTTGTTTTAAATTAACCCATCAATCCCCAAGTGGCACCCGGCTGTTGCATAACAATTGAAAATCTATTGTGTCTGCCACTATCTACTACTATTGAGGTATTAAAAAAACACAACTTAAATTCATTAACACAGTAAAAGGAATGCTATTACTTACGACTGCAACGCAATGATGCCAAGTTTAGGCCCAGGTGCTTTTGTAAGTCTTTGACTGAATGCCAGAATCAAGTTTTCTCCTCTCTCCAGTGGAATCTGGAATTGGGAAACAATACATTTTGACGTGACAACATCTTATAATTCGATATGGGCTGCGCGCACGAAAAAACATGACGCAATATGCGGCGTTACCTCGCTCTGAGGCGTTCCGTTTAAGGCTATGACGTTGTCACGTTCAACTATCGTCAATAAACCGACTTTACAGACAACCGAGTTCGAGTCGAGTTCGAGTTCGAGTTCAACACAAAGCACTACTCTCCAACCGTCTTTTTTTTTAAATATTGACTGGTATGCAATCATTGTAATTAAAAAACCTTTGAGATTAAATTATTATACGTACCGAGACCATAATCGACACAATACTGTTCAAAATAGCTTCAATGTCCGCCTCGTTTGTTTCCTTGAAACAGACGTCACAAACTCCAACTATTTTGTGTAAATCATCTTCAATACCTTTAGGAGACTTCTCCTCCGATATTTCAGCACCAAGACTTTTAAAATATTTACGAAGTTCTTGAGCCTAAAAATGCAAAACTATGAAAATCAAGAATTCATAATAAAATATTGTTCTTTTTCTGTAAAAATGCTTAAAATTTCAACTTTATCATGAAAATGAGCATTTCTTACAATATTATCACATTTTAAAGTTGAAATAACAATTAAATCATTAAATTACAACAAAAATGAGGTTAGTTTCACGTGAATGTACCTGATCTTCAAGCGATATATCCATAAAAACCGCTGGTCCTTGCATTTTGAATTACTTGCTATTTCTCGTTAATTAATGTTTGAATCGTTTTATTATTACTTGTTTTAAATTAAACAAAACTAACTAAAGTTATAATCTCGATTCTCGACAACGGACAACTGTACACGAAACAAGACACAGATTACAATTTACAAGTTTAGATTTGTAGAACCAGGTGGATGCAAGTTTCGAACAAAAAAAAATTGGGTTCCAAATTTAAACGTAGCTACTAAAGTAAATCGCATAATCTGTACAATTTTTAAGCACGGTCGACTGTGATTGGTTGATAAAAAAGACCATAGAGAATATAAACTACATAAGAAAATAAAGGAAGAAGAAGTTTAAAACTCAAAGTTCGAATTTCATTTCGTGAAAATTATTTATTACAAAAATACAAAAATTGTAAATTAAGTGGACTAATTAATGAAAAACGAAAGGTAAGTCATTGTAAAATGTAAATGTAACCGTAAATTGATATATTGAAGCAAAACATAACGATATCATACCATGTTCTAATACAAAGTATGTCGTAGTACTATTTGCATATTTTGTACAATAATTTACAACTTTAACTATAATATTAATATGAAAAAGATAGATTATTATTTCATAGAAAATATTATATGTAATGTATATCAGTATTCAGTATGCAGTTAATTTGGAAAATGATGAAATGTGTATCATGTGTATATTGTTTTATTGTAACAATACATAAGGTTATTAACTATACTAAATAATTTATGTAAACTGTATGGAAATGTAGTAAATGAAAAATTTTTCATTAATTTCAGATTTTTAGGTCCACAGCACAGCTACTTTACAACATTTCAGTCTGTAAGCAATAGCTGTTACCTCGATCGCGGATTCAAAAGAGGATGTAAACTGTATGCGGATTCTAGGAAGTCTTTTGTTCTCGCGGTCGCATGCGACCGCTTGGGAACGAAAGCAGCAAAGAGATTCAAAGCAAGGAGATTTTAGGAGAAGGAAGGTATGGGATTATGAGTGGTAACTGGTACGGTCACCAAGGAAAAATCCTCTGATCAAGTGAGGTGGTATGCAGCTGGCCTGAGCCCGCGCGATAGATTTCAGCTGTCGTATACAGGGTATAAGAAAACAAAGTGTGTATGTATAAAGGTGCGGTCCACTAGATCGGAATCGGAGCGTAGGTACGCAGTGGACGGATTTGTTGCTTTGTATGTATGGTACTGACTACTATGAACTGCACTAGAAGTACTGGAACGTCATTCTGCACCTGACAAGTATATGACGACACGACGTGCCGTCCGCACCGTACGTCCCGATTCCGACCTGGTGGACGCGCAGCTTTAATCCCCTCCCTATATAGAGTTTACTGTGTAAGTGTATTAGCCAATCAAGTAGTTAGTAGAGTAGCATATACAGCTATTCTATTATATTTATAAATAAAATACAGAAAACTGTACTGTAATATTATAATATTTAATAATAGAAATCAACAAAAGCTTGTGGATTAAATCTGTTTTATTGTTTAATTTACCTTATTAGCCTATTTATTTAGCCATGTACAATAATTTTTATTGAAATAAAACATTTATTTGAGCTCATTTCTTTTTATTTTTATTTTTTTTAATTTTTGGTATGTTT
This sequence comes from Polyommatus icarus, assembly GCA_937595015.1. Taxonomy (NCBI): domain Eukaryota; kingdom Metazoa; phylum Arthropoda; class Insecta; order Lepidoptera; family Lycaenidae; genus Polyommatus; species Polyommatus icarus. The sequence goes on from OW569326.1 coordinate 15,777,386, forward strand.
AGAGTCAAAGGTTTTGCACTTAAAATTTTGTCGTTTAGTTTTAAATAAAAAAAATAACGAATGTTAATTTTTTTTCTTCTAAGTCCGATCTCTTGTTACGTAGTATACAGTTTACATCCTCTTTGTGTAGAACCAATTGTAGAAACAAGACCTGGCTTGTAATCTGACAATGACATTGACAACTGACAGTGACAGATGACATCGGTTACTCACTACTCATCTATACTCTATGGTCTAACCAAAGATTATGTAAAAATTCTTACAGACATGTGGTCAATGGTGATGTGGGTCAAGTGTGTGCAGAGACATGGTACTTATAACTAGACAGCGCACCCAAAAAAAATGTTTTGCTAAAATGAGTTCTATTTCTTAAGCAATACGGTAGGTATTTCCCTCTAAGCGGTAGCTTGCAAAAAGCGGTCCGAGCGAGAGCGTTCCCGCTGGGAGTGTGTCCTTGTCTGACTTCTTGCCAGCTCACATAATCATTTCTTTTGGTAGAAATGTCAGAAAATAAAATAATTTTCTTTTTAATAATTTGCCAATACGAACACTTCGTAAACTTAGAAACGTATTTAAACGAATTTGTACAGTTTTAATAATTAATAAATCAGTTGATTGTACTCTAAAATATAATTCAAAACAGAGCAACAGTATCTATGATGATACTTAGATATTTGGTACTGGTAATACTAAATGTAAGATGGCGATTTGCTTTGGTTGATTGGTTGCTTTTCGTGTTTCGATTATTAATCTTTAGGGTAACCATGAATTTGAAATATTAGAGATGCACCGAATGGCATGAAAAGTATACCTACAAAATCGGACTTCAAAAAAACCACATCGTAACAAATGAAGCTCTGGATTTCTTTTTAGTCGGTGCTAGCCAAATAAATTCTGGCTTTTATTTTTTACTATTACTATCGGAAACCACCGCCTATAATCTATATTATAATATTACATTATTACCGCTATAGCTAGACTCGTTATCAATAACAGCTAGATAACGCCTGCAACTCAGTTGCGCCAAAATTCGTTTATCGCGCGGGAACGTACATTTTTCCTATGTGGTGTATATCCTAGATAGATAGATATTAATTATAATATTATAAAATTAAATAAATATTTATGGGGGGAGCTTCCATACAAAACACAATTTTAAAACTGTGTTTTGTGGGACACACATTTTTTCAACTTTGACAATATAGCGGTACGGTACGAAACCCTTCATGCGCGAGTCCAACTCGCACTTGGTCGATTATTTACTTTTAAATTTAAAATTAGGTTCATACCTGTAGTTACGTAGGATAGATATCAGAATAAGTACCTGAATTTGTAGTAGTTATGGCTTGTTTCACTACTTCCTGATAAGTACCGAATAGGCTATCCACCACTTATCATGACAGATGAAGTATGAAGAATCTGTCAAAAAAGTTGTGAATAGCCTATTCGGCACTTTATCAGAATGTGGTGAAACAGGGCTTTAGACCTTAGTCTCATATTTTGCTGTTTGGTCATGGTCACCACATTAGAAAGAGACACGACTACCACCGGGGGCCCTCTCGCTCGGACCGTTTTTTGCGCCACAGTGCACAGTCTAGTTATAAGTACCATGTCTCTGAGTGTGTGCATTTAAACTTTGATGCTTTAAAAAACTCAAATATTATTAGTACAATGAAACAAAACTGTGTTCATATTTTGTAAGACTGTTTATTTGTCACCAACTTAAACACAACAATAGTATTTTTCAATAGCTTATATTTTAAGAAACTTTAGAAAACAATAACCCGTCCATTTGCTCACTTTTACCCCAGTATCAGGGTATGTGTACGCAGCACTTTGGATAAGTGTACGCAACAACAAAATATATATATATATATTAGAACATAAAGAATATTCTTTTATAATTTTAAGTTGTTACTACTTTCTACTTATAGTAACTTATACTAAGCAACAAAATTGTCTTAATTCAAAATATGAAAACAATAATTTTCACTTATTTAGTTACTTCGTCATACATATAAATTGTAATACAAAAAAGTGCCGTGTGCGGAGCTCGTGCACTGTTTTTGCCACCAGACTCCACAAAGGCTTCATTCAATCCAATCTTCAGTCGGTGATTCAGAATGGTACTGTTTGCCACATAAGGGAAAAGGCTTCTGCGCACACTTAACCCAAAGCATAGGAACAGGGTTATACGAATATCGGTAATTCCTGCATCATCAGAATATCCTAAACACTAGCAAATAACAAACTTGATATTATTATGTTGCACTTGTTAGATCAAAGTATTTATTAGTCTAAGATATTTTGAAACAATTTGATGTTACTATGATAATACTAAAATTATGCCCTGGCAGTAGCAACGTATCTGTGGTTAAATGAAAATAAACTGTAAAACAATAAAGACATTTATTAAAACAACCTTAACAAGTAAGGGTCGGTAGATATAATTATTTTCAAACTGTATGACAAATTATTACGTAATTTACGTAATCTAGCTAAGGTACTTTCTGTATATTTTATATTAATAAGATACAATTCAGGAATAACACGGAACTTATAACTTTACTAGCTGTCCCGGCAAACGTTTCTTTGCCATATTAAGTATATAAAGTATTTTTTTTTAAATTTGGTCGAAGCGCTAACTGTCGGACAGACTAAAATTAAAATCCGAATTCGAATATTATTTAAAATTTGACACTGCGATGGCAGCCGACTGTCGGATCCAATGTAAAACATTCCAAAATCAACAACTACTAATAAATTAAAAATTAATTAAAAAAACATTGTCCAGCGGACAAAATTGTGAATCTAAACCATTCCCAGATCCCCTTGAACACACACAAAAAATTTCATCAAAATTGGTCCAGTCGTTTAGGAGGAGTTCAGTCACATACACACGCACACAAGAAATATATATATTAAGCTATATTAAGATATTATAAAACAACATAATATTAAGCAATTATAATATTATAGATCATCTAGCAAAAATTAACCATAGGCTTGTACAAAATCTTCTTTACATAAATTACAATGATTACCAAGTTACTTAATAACAAACAAATAGGTACATCATCTTAAACACTGTCGGCCAGAATGAGCCGTACTAGGTTCGCTAGCTATTTTATACTGCACTGGGTAGAATGGATATTCTACCCACACTGAATAATAATTCTAGTACCCACATTTTCCAAAGTTTGGTACTAGAATTATTATTACTTAAATATTATATTCTATCTAAATACAATTAAACAAAATCTTAACATAATAATATTCATAAAATAAATAAGAGACAATACTTTAAACATAAACTAGGTACCTTACATTATAAGTCTTTCCTTACAATTCAAAAGGTGTTTTATTATTAATTTAACATAAGCAATTACGGCTTAATATTGGTGTTAAGTCTTCAATTGACTTATTGGAACTATTATCTAAACAATGTACTTAATTTCGCCTTAATTTATACATTTTATCCTTTTATCTATACTTATGTATATTAACATATCCATTACACTCGATAGCAAAAAAATACATGACTTCCAAAGATTATGCATCAAAATTTACAAAATATCGTAAATATTTGAGCAAAAATCTTCTTTCATCTGTCAGTCCAAAACAGCGCGCGCGCAGCCGCTGGGACAGGAGCGCTTCGCAGGGCATCCTGTGGGTTATCGAAGAGGGTGGTTGCCGTTCCCAAAGATCTTTAAACAGTAGTGGATTCGAAGTAATTGTCTATGTATAGAATTGATTACGTCAATTCGTCGAGAAAATTATAATCATATATCTATCTCCCTTTTGCCTATGCTTTTTTACGTAAGTGAAAAAAGATAACTGTAAGTTTGAGTGTTTACCATTTTGAAAGAAATATTTGCCAAAATGCCTCTTTGCGACCAAATCGCCATTTTTGTTTTTCAATTTGAGTGGTAGTTGCCCTGTCAACGTATATAAACAAACGGGGTTTATTTAAAAATTTTCGACATTATTCCAGTTCTTTTCGGTAAAAATTATTTGAGGAAGTGAGATTTGGAGTGCCGAAATATGACCACGTGCAGCATAATTGGATGCCGTACTTATATCCGAAAGAAACAACCAGATTTGTCTTTACATAAGTAAGTTTTGTATTTTACTTCGAAATACATCAGATTTTCAAATCCAGACGACTGTGTTTTCTAGAAATGATCCATTACAAAAGGTTCTATTAATTTCACCGCCTGGTTCCTTATATTTTTGATGTTTTCCGTATAAAATACGTGCTAGTATTATTGTATGAACAATAGTGATGTGGCTTTATCGATAACTTATATTTAAAGTTTTTTTTACCTAATAATTTCATCACTTTTAGAATGTATGTGTTATTTATACTTTTAGATTACCTAATGATAAAGAAAAAAGAAAATCATGGTTAAAATAATATTATTGGTGAACAAAATATTGACATGACAAAAACAAGGACATTTGTCTGCTCAGTCCATTTTGATGATTGGTGCTTCAATAAAACAATGGACCAAATGAGACTTAAAGATGATGCTGTACCATCAAAAATGTTATTGGTGAAGTTATTTTACTTCAGGCAAATTGTGCAAATTGCACGAAATTACATAGATAAGTATGATGTATAACGACGATTTGGTTTTTCTTTGATTATTAAATCATTTTATTTATTTTTTAGCCTTCAGCCAGACCAGTAGGGTTATTGAAAGAAAAAAATACTACCACAGTTCCAGATAACGCTAGAACCATAAAACGGAAAGGAGGTTTCTTAACTCAAGATGCTTTTCATGCTCTGGTAAATGGTTCAAGTAATCATATTATTTAAGAAATGCCCTACAATAGATTTGCCATTTGGTGTAATAAAAATATCCTTCGATCGCGGATTCTTGGAAATCTGTTGTTATTCTATTGTTGTCGCGATCGCCGGTGTCGTTATGGGGGTTGATAGGTTAAGCTAAAAATCTTTTACGAAGTCATTTATATTGCTGCAGCCTCCGGCCAAAGCTTCAAAAGGAGTCATCATGGTAAACAAACAAACAAACAAAAAAATGAGTTTTTTGTATGGAAGCCCTTCTTAAATATTTAGTTTTATTTTATTTTATAATTAATTATCAAAGTACTTATAAAGTCTTTTCTCTTTATATATTTTTTCTTTTGTGGTAGTGTAATGTTAAAGAAATTGGAATAAAGATTTTATTTATTTATTTATTTTATTTACTTACTTACAAATGCACCCCTTGGGAATCTCGGGATCAACAGGAGTTATTGAAATAAAAAGCAGTATGTTGGAAGCCGTCCCAAGATAGTTCGCAATGTTTCGGCACTAAATTAAAACTGTTTTGCACTACAACAAAACAGATATTATATGGACAAGAAACACATATGTTAATTGGAGATGCTATCCTCGATATTGCCTTATATGGTCATGAATTTTTTGGACTTACCCTTGGCGTTTTGCTATTTCTCTCGCACTCATAGAAGGTTTTGATTATCTTACTCTTTCTCCCGCCGTGCTCTCATAGGAGTCTCCAATGAACCAGCTAGAGCTTGCTGTTAACATATGTGTTTCTTGTCCATATAATATCTGTTTTGTTGTAGTGCAAAACAGTTTTATTATATGTCCTTGAAACACATATGTTAATTGGAGACCTGTTTGTTTTCTGCTGGTGAAAGAGTATAATTGATTATTTGTATCTAATAAAAGACGCTATGTGATTCTAAATTCAATAATATTTAATGAGATGTTCAACTATTCAATATAACACAAGTATTTGGTATTGTTATAATAATCTAAACTAATATTTGTACTGCCTCTTAACAAATAAAGAAAAGTAATAATGTAGAGTAATCTCTAGCAACAACAATCTTTTCTTAAAATAATAAGTTATTCTGTTAACAGTTCTCCCTGTGGAAGTTGAAGAAAGAAAACATGTTAAGTGCAAAAAGAAAAATAACATAAAATATGTAATTCTTTACATAACTAAACCTAGAATCTGTAATATGATCCTTATGGTAATAAATGATTCCTCTAAATTCTGTTAAATTATTCTTCTGTTTTATTAAAACTCCTACTTCTAGTTTAATTTGTCATAGTCTTTACTGAGATCACAAGTTATTTAATTATTCAATACACTGATCTACATCTAAATGTTTAACTTTCTCTCTTATAATTTATAGATTGTGAAAAACAAGGTTACCCTTTAATGTCTCTATAATTAACAGCCTGCTCTCTAAGTCCTATAAACTTACTATTTACTTGACTAGAAGAGGGAAACAAGGAAAATTTTAATATTCAATAAGTATTTAAAAATAGTATGTACTGGATTATAAGAATCTGGTAGTTATATGTTTTGAAAGTTTTTTCTTAGTAGATCTTCACTATTTTTACTGTGTGTCGCTGTTATCATTTTGCAGTAAAATTTTCTGAAAGTTTCGCAGCTCTTCCAGTTACCTCTATTTAATATTTCCTCTACTGGTCTATTCTCCAACCAGCTTTTGGAGGCAACTGCAGATCTTATGCTTCCTGGAGGAGCTGCTATATCTACCTCCTTGAAAATGGATCTAATCCATCCGGCTATTATGGACTTTGTTGCAGGTTTGATCTGACCAGTTAGCGAGATAAACAGACTTGATAAATCCGATATCTGGTCTCTCCTGGGTTGTGTAATTGTTATTAATTTTTTAATATGATATACAGGACATATCTTGTGACTTTCATGAGCTTTTAGCAGCCATCCTGATTGTCTGTGTTCATGCGAATCAGTCTTAGAACCAAATCTAGGCCACATTGTTACTGAGTCCTCCTTAACGATCATACAGTCCTCTGATATTTCTAGTAATGTTAAATCATGTATTCTTCTGCCGGATGCTAGTAGTAGTATTAGAGCTGTTCTCCTAGATATTTCAAATAGTGTTTCCTTATTTGAAGTGTTCATTAGCCATGTAAACAATATATTCGTATCCCAGATGGGTATCTTTCTAGGTTGTGGTCTAGCTATTGCTATTGCCTTTAATATTTGGCTTACAAAAAAGTTCCTTGATAATATCTCCGGAGTCATAGCACAGTAGGTTGTTATTACTGATTTGTGTAACAATATAGTTCTATAGGCCAGGTTCTCCTTTAAATATAAATGTGCTAAGAATCTAGCCACCTCCTCTGGTTTAGGTGACTTGGGGCTTATCTTTTCTATACAACACCAGTCTGTCCATCTCTGAATTGGTGCTCTGTATGTATGTAATGTTGAAGTACGCCAGCTCCTTGTTAGTAGTTCCTTTTCCTGTTGGGACCATTCTTTGACCTGACTGGCCCACCCCCAACTTTCCAGGCCAATAGTTGTAGTCTGTCCGCCTGAGGTGGTGGCCTGTTTGTAGTCAGGTCTATTAGAGTCCTGGTAATATCTGGGATGACTATTGGTCCCTCCAGGGCTCTTGCCTTCAGGTCTGGCATCCAGAAGCACTGATTCCATTGGGGAACTATCATTATGAAAGTCCCCCTGGCGGTGTTCAGGTGGTGCAGCACCTGAGGTATTAGGCTGGGTGGCGGGAATATCCAGGCTAGGTGGTAATGCCATTCTCGACTGAATGCGTCGCAAAACATTGCGGCACCATCTCTCGAGTCCCAGGAAACGTATGGTCGCACCACGGCCGACCTTTCTGAAGCGAACAAGTCGACTTCTGGGACACCCCATATTTTGAAAATGGCCTCCGAGGCCTGGGGTAATAAGTGCCATTCCGGCACGGGTTTTCTGCGAGAGAGCCTGTCTGCTATGCCGTTGTATCTTCCTGGCAGGAAAGCTGCTGATAGAGTTAGGTTGAGCTTTTCTGCCAGCAGCATTAGCTTTGATGTTAGGTTCAACAGGTTTAATGAACGGGTCCCCCCCTCGTTCCTTATGTACGCTATCAGCGTCCTGTTGTCTGACTGTATGTGTACATGAGCATCCTGTAACATTCTCTGAGACTTTACTATAGCTACTATGCTACATAGCTACTTTACTAGCTGAGTAGTGCTCCTGGTTTAGCTGCGCGCCCCAGCCTGTGTCCGCAGCGTCTGTGGTCAGGAAGTGGGTCACCTCTCTCTTGTGGAGGCTTATTGAGCTGTTCTTTAAGGCTCCCTGCCACCATGACATTTCCTGACCAACCTGCTTTGGTATCTCTATTCTTTGTCTTGGTCTCTTGTGTCTGAATTTTCTCAGGAAAATCTGAGAGTATCTGCAATGTAGGCGGCCCTGAGGTGTTGTGATATTTGCGAAGTTTAGAGATCCCAATAGGGCCTGTAATTCTCTGAGGGTACAGTTGTTCCTGTTCCTTATGTGGTTTATGAGTTTGTATATTTTCTTTGTTTTTTCTTCTGTCAGACACTTTAAGTTCTTTTGTGTATTCCACATTATACCTAGGTATTCGAGGTTCTGTGTAGGTTCTAAAATTGATTTTTTTGAGTTTATATGCCAGCCTAAATTTTTTAGAATCTCTACGGTCATTGAGATGTTTGACACTAGAGTCTCCCTGTCCTGGTGTGCTAGAAGGAAGTCGTCCAAATATACAATCACTCTTATGCCTCTGTTCCTTAGCTTCTCGGCTATAAAATTTGTCACTGCTGCAAATGTTCTTGGGGCTGATGATAGACCGAAAGGTAATGCTGTTAGTTGCAGTATTTCCTTGTTGTAAATTACTCTTAGGAATCTTCTGTGAGACCTTATAATTGGTAAATGGAAGTACGCCTGGTGTAGGTCTATCTTTGTCATCCAGTCCTTCTTCTGGAGGAACTGGGCGACTTCTGTGTGAGACATTAGTTTGAAATATTTTTGTTTTACATGTACGTTTAGACCCCTCAAGTCTATTACAGGTCTTGAGGTCCCGTCTGTTTTCTTTATTAAAAACATTTTTGAATGAAATCCCGGATTGATTTCCGTTGGCTTTTCTAGGATTTTCTGCTGTTTTAGACTTTCTATTATTTTGTTCATTTCCGGGGTGGCCCTGGTTGAATACTTGTTTATTATTCTTTTTGAAGGATATTGCATTGGTGGTTTGTTCCTGAAAGGAATGTAAGATCCTGTGATTATTCTAAATATAAATTTGTTGACACCAAGTGTTTTCCATGCCTCTAGATTCTCTTTAAGACATCCCCCCCGGAAACTTTGTTGGTCCTTTGTCTGGTTACTTTTGTTCTCGCTCAGGGCCTGGTTTTCCCTGTCTACCACGATTGTTTTTGTAACGAAATGTATTGTTACCCTTCTTATAATTTGATTTAGCATTCTGATATCTATTTACCTTGTTAGATGTTGTGTATGTAGCCTTCCTTGTAGTTGTCTGGCCTCTAGGGTTATTCCTATACTTTGAAGATTCTGGAGCTGCATTCTGTAGCCATGTTTGTGTGCCACCCAGCGACTGTATCAGCGGTTGTAATTTTGCACGATTGAACAAATATTCTGCACTTGGCGGTATCTCCATTAGAGCTCTCCTGATATTTGAGGAGTTTATTTCTTTCATAATTCTACTCCTTCTAATTTCTATGCATTCACTCCTTCTGCCACAGATAATCTGCATTGATCTGTCATATGACGCTTGTATCTCTGAGCCTGGACCAAAGAGGTTTGTGACCTTGTTAAACAATACTTCAGTCATAGGTTCTTGAGGGTTGAGTGATGCCCAGTCTACTAGACTTTGTAGATTTTTCCTTAATAGGCTTCTCTGTTGTAAACCCTCATGTGCTAGCCCTGCTAAGACACCCTCAGACGAGGCTAAGTAGTCCTTGGTTCTATTTAGGTGGCAAAGCTCTTCGTTGACCTTCAGTGCTACGAAGCCTGGAGTGGCCGCTACCGATCTTAGGGTAGATTTGTATCTGATGCCTTTCCATGCTGGTGAATCGAACTTCTGAAGTTCTTTAATCTCCTCTACTCTGTCTGCCTTTGCCCTTGGTACAATATTATTTTCGTTGAATGCAACATTTACGTTCCCGAAATTAACCTTGTCACACCGTGTCGTACTTGGGTTAATCAGAAATGGTTGGGGTTGATTAATGGCATTTTCCTTATTCTGATTGTAAAACTGGCTAAGGTACTGAGGGAGTTGTGTTACGTAGTTAGTAATATAACTTACCTGTTTTTCTAGGTTGTTGACGCGCTCCGATGAGCGCCAATTTTTGCGCCTAGGTCGCTTGTTGGGAGGAGGCGAGACGGAAGACTCTTCTTCCGAGGAGGATGATTCCTCACCCTCGTCACTCCGCGTGTATAAGGGTGTTTGGACCTCCTCGCCTTCCACCGCACGGTCTTCCTCCGAAGCACCGGCATTATGGTTTTCACCTCTCGAAGCATAAGAATGCTCACCTGTCGCATCCTGATAATGCTTACCTCTCGAAGGGTTCTCACTCATCACTGTTGTTATTTGTTTAAACACGATAATACACTAAACTTTCTTTAAAAGAAAAAGAAAACAAAAGAGGTGAAAAGTAAAAACGAAAATTAAAGCACTTAAATAACTTAGTTATAAGACAAAAGAAGGTAATAATCTCTCTTCACTGAAATTCTATGAATTTGACCAAAGGGGCGAAGTGTACGTGTTCGCCGTAGCAAAATCGAAGACGCTATGAGAGCACGGCGGGAGAAAGAGTAAGATAATCAAAACCTTCTATGAGTGCGAGAGAAATAGCAAAACGCCAAGGGTAAGTCCAAAAAATTCATGACCATATAAGGCAATATCGAGGATAGCATCTCCAATTAACATATGTGTTTCAAGGACATATAATAAGTATAATATTCTGTTGACGTAAGTAGACAGTCATCGTTGTTCGTAAAAAGTAAAAAGAAAATAAAGAAAACTAAAATCTGCACCCCTTGGAAATTATTTCTGCCGGTGCCCATGCCTGAAAACATAGATAGACAGACGGACAGACATAGAAGTCTCAGTAATAGGGTCCCATTTTTACCCTATGGGTTTGACGGAACCCTAATAAATCATCTGCTATATTTTTATGCGAGTCTTTTTATAAAAATGAGCAGAGATCACCAGATTTTTATAATTTATGTATATTGTTATGTCTACTATTATTTGGAAAAGTATCGATATCGATATTTTTTTATTATTCAGTGACATCTCTAGTAAAATCCGCCATTTTTGTTTTGCAAATTTTGAAGGCAGGCTCGTTTCTTTTGTGGTCATTTCGTGTCCTATTAGTTTCTTATGTCAATGGCCGTTCCTCATATACTTTTCGAGATATTTACAATGCACACACTTGACCCACATGACCATATAACTTATACTTTATGCCTTATGGCTTATGCCATTTCATCATAGAGACAGGAAAAAGCTATAATATCATATAATATTATCTATGATTTATTTTTATTACTTATGGTTAACCTAAAATCTAAATTCAAAAGTCAAAACAAGCTTGTTTTAATTTTCTCATTTTGTTTCTCTTATAATATGTTTTAATAATACGACTTTAAATCTATTTTTATTATTGCATTTAATAATAATGGAGTAGGCATAAAATAAATTATTCCAGTAAAGTTATGTTGAAAACATAACAAAATGTCCAGTTTTGTAAAAACTTCAAGCATACGCAACAGTATCAATGGAACCAAACTCAAAAACAATTTGCCATACATCTCCTCAGGAATACCATCATTAGACTTTGTTGTCGGTAAGTTTATTATATTTTAAATTACATTTCAAGGTACTCACTACAGTCCTTATAAAGTCCCAAAGTCCCAATTCATTTTAGACAGAAAATTTCCTCAATTTTTTCTGACCATATTTATCTATTTATCAATAGGCGGTGGTGTACCTGCAGGCTCCATCTTTACTATTGGTAAGATAAAAACAAGTTATTATTTTCTGTAGAGATGCGATTTTGTAGATAATATTGTATAAATGCAGTTTTATTATGTTTTCAGAGGAAGATGTCTTAGGAAGTTACAGCAGAGTACTTTCTAAATATTTCTTAGCGGAGGGTGTGGTATGTAAACATGATCTGTTCATAGCATCTGCTGATGAAGACCCAAAAATAATTGTAAGTCAAGTATTCATTACTAATACTAAAGAACCTAAAGCCTATCCTTAAAAGTATATCAAATGACTTACTTATCCTTGCAGCTTAATTGCCTGTGTAATGCTTGGTATAAATTGTGTTTGATTGTGAAATATTTTCCCTGTATTTAAACCCTTCTAGGATGATATTCTCAAACATCCATTCTTAGGCACCTATCAGACAGAGAGCTGTCATACGGACAAAAGTTCAAGCTGTCAGGTCTGCATTCTTTATGTTGTCACACAGGAGGCATTCTGATGTGGTTAGAACTCTTCCTGTTTGAGTGTATCTATGTAACGTAATATAACACAAATAACACAAAACTGACAATGTGAACACTCTGACTGATAGGTTCCTTAGTGTATGACATGTTCCTACTCATCATGAGGAACAATATTATGTATGCATGTATGCAAAATTCCAATTTTTTTTCCTCTTGTATATAACAAGCTTTTGCCCGCGGCTCCGCTCGCGTTAAGAAGTATTATTACATATATACAAACTTTCATCCCCTATTTGAACCCCTTGGGGTGGGAATGTATCAAAATCCTATGTCTACGTCATATCATCTACCTGCGTGCCAATTTTCAGCCCGATCCGTCCAGTGGTTTGGGCTGTGCGTTGATAGATCAACATGTCAGTCAGTCACCTTTGAGTTTTATATATATAGATTTAAAGAAGATTTTAAAACACAACACCTTATTTACAGGTTCAGGAACTACCACAACCATGTGTAACTCAATCCCACGAAGACAAGAAACAAGTTGCGGAGGGTGAGATGAAGATTGCATGGAGGTATGAGAGTCTGGGACAGATAGAATCCTCTTTCGGCAGCAACACCAACTTTGGCCATCACTTTGACCTTAGCAAGACTATAGAAGCACAAACCATAAATGATTGTAATATAACATTTTGTCATTTGACACAAGAGCTCTCAGAAGTCAAAGGTAATATACGCAATTTACATAATAATGTACAAGCTGTATCTCAAGAACTGCTATAGCTATACATATTCTGATATTTTCACAGAATGTGTATTTCCGTTGCCGTTATAATAAAAATTCTAATATTTTTTTTTAATTTGATTTTTTGGCCTTTTTTGCCTGATATCAAAAATGGCAACAGGAAGGCACTTGAAATTTTTACAAAGTCCTCAATTGTATGTTTAATTATTCATACTAATATTATAAATGCGAAAGTGTGTCTGTCTGTCTGTCTGTTACCTCTTCACGCCCAAACTGCTGAACCGATATTGCTGAAATTTGGTACGGAGATACTTTGAGTCCCGGGAAAGGACATAGGATACTTTTGATCCCGGAAAAATGTACGGTTCCCGCGCGATAAACGAGATTTGGCGCAACGAAGTTGCGGGCGTCATCTAGTTTAAATTAAAATTAAAATGTAAGCGGGCTCCAATGCACATAACAATAAAACATGGTACTGGGATTAATATTTTAGCCTTTAAAAAGTCTTTGCTAAGCATGGAATGGCACATATTAGTCCAAAAACCACAAGGTCTTGGGCTCAGCAATAACATTATTCACATGATCTTAAATCATGAATTTAATTATATTTTAATATTTTTTCAGCTTTCAAGAACCCTATGTACCATCAGCTATTGAGTAGCATCAAGAAAATAATATCAAAAGAAGAGTACACACCTGGAAACAAAAATAATAATATACTGAGAATAGTAATACAGTCTTTAGGTTCTCCGGTGTGGTTTGCGAAGGATTGTGATGAAGACGTCATAGACAACAGCTATGGTAGCGATATTCTAAAGTTCATGTACTGCCTAAGAGTATTGCTTAGAGATACCCTTGCTGTGGCTTTAGTCACCTTACCGTCACATTTGTTTGATGTAAGTTATTAAAATTTATTATGAAACTAAGAGAATATATATTTTTATAAACTTTATAACACCTTTACAATATTAAGTTGATTGGGCATGTAAAATGTCGGTCCTGCGCCTGATCTCTCGCCAGTCGCCAGTCGTGTCGGTCGTCCGTCCCACTGGGAATTATGAGAGTAAAGGAATAGAGAGTGCTCTTGTGTACTGCGCACACACTTGGGCACAATAAAAATTACTCCTGCGTAGCTAGCCTGGTTTCAATGAAAACTGGTGTGGGAGCTATTATTATTATTAAGCTGATTGTAATTTTTTGCAGGATGAACATCTAATGAAGAGGCTTCAGTATTCTGTTGACAATGCAGTGAAGTTGGAATCTTTTGCTGGATCGAGTAAAGAAACAAATCCTGTATATAATGAATATCATGGCTTATTCCACATTGAGAAATTGTCTGCAGTGCATTCTTTGGTGCCATATGTGCCTCCTAGCTTAGATTTAGCATTTAAACTCAAGAGGAAAAAGTTCGTTATTGAAAAATTACATTTGCCTCCAGGTAAGTTTCTTTGAATATTTTAATTACTACAGTATATTTAAAATCTTCCTTACAATATTTTAAATGTGTAATATTTAGAAATTTTTAACTAATTTTATTTATGGTACAAATCAAAAAATATTATTTTTTCAGAACTCCAAGAATCGAGTGAGCGCGAGCAAGACGATATAACGGCGACACCGAAAACCACAACCTGTGGTGGCTTTAAGAAGAAAGATATCGACTTTTAATGTTACTACTTTGTGTATAAATAAAACTATATAATATGTATTTCGATTAGCTTTTGCTTTATCTAATTCTTATTTAGATTTCAAAAGCTAGATATGCTAAATTCATGGATCAATAACATACAACACTAAGTCATTTTATTGAGTAAATAATATGCGCCGGGTCGCTCTTAATAATAACCACGGTTAAATATAAGAGTATGCTTTGTCAGGAATAGGCTAGATAGACCGGCTCAATACTACGGCCTCAAAAAAACAGACATCTATTTTGTTATCCTATCTATTTTGTTTCATAAAACAGGTGCTAGCTAATTTCGCCAAGAGTGAGGTGAGCCCAAATTACCGATTACGGTCTAAATTCTCTTTAAGTCAAACCACTCGCGATTCGAGCTGATATTAGAATAGCGTTAATCGGGAAATCACTATATTTGCCGTACAATTCCTTAAAAACAAATCAACTTTACAGTTATAAAGTTCAATTTATTTAAATGCTAACTGTTCTTCAAGTTCATGTTTTGCATATTAAGGGAAAGGCGCTAATGGTAGACACTGAACTAATAGATGACACTTACGACAAAAATGCCATAAAAATAAGAATTATTCTAATTATTTCTCAACACTGTAAATTTTATAAGCTTCTTATGCTATCTGTTGATGTGAAAAAATATATTAGGGATGCCTTCGGGAACAAAATTTTAAAATGGGATCAGTTTTCGTAAATGATGTGACCGCGTCAACACGCACCCGGCAATTTCTTAGCAAATAGGTTAAGGAAGGCGAAATTTTGCACGTAAGTTTTGAATACATTTATTAGATTTTTTGTAATTTCTATTGACTTCATTGGATTAATGGTCATGTTGTTTACACTAATTAATGTTTATTTATGATCTTTTATCCATTTTCCCTAACAATATAAAGGGTGTCTACTATTAGTACTTGAAAATGTAAAAAAACCTAATAGATGACATGGATCTCATCTTTTAGTTTTTCAATACATACTAAAGTTATTTTGTACTTTATTCTACTGCAAATATCATCACTATTCTCTAAAAATATAATTCTATTAACAAACTAAGAACTTAGAACTACTGTACCTAAAAATGGACATGGTGTCTAATATTAGACCTTGCACTGATCTAAAAATCGATGCTTTAGTTTTGTAGCAGTAAAAAGAAGAAAAAGGAGAACTGAGAACAAAAAGAAGAAAAAAGAAGAGGCAAAAGAAGCATGGAGACTTAAGACTAAAAATAAATTTGCTGGGAAAAAAATATGAAAAATAAAAATAAAAGGAAAGATAGTTTCAGCATGGAAGAAGAATGAATAGAATCTGGAGACAACGTGGATAATATTTCTGATGCATGTAGTTACTATGATGAAGTAAATGAAATCTTTTGAAAAACGGCAAATAAAGACCTAATAATACGAAAAATGTAAAATGTAATTTAATGTTCTATGTCAACTATTAGTTCATATTGGTGTCTACTATTAGTGTTGTTCGCTTATTGTGATGTCATCTATTAGTACTTATGACTAAGTTTACAAAAAGACCAATAATATCTTTTTTTATTGATTTGTCAGAGAATAATTATAATAGTTTAATTTTATAAGAGTTACTGAAGACATGGAAGAAGTTATCAATCCTTTATTTTCATAAATTATATATTTTATAACATTCGAATGTTTCATGTTTCCTTAAAGTGTCTGCTATTAGGTCTTCTCCCTTATGTGAATGTTTTAAGTTACCAGAGTTCAATGTTTATTTCGTAATAAAAACGGTAGCATCAAACTATTTTGTAACATCGTCCGTTACTGGTCAGTTATTTTCATAATATATAAACTGAGTAATTATCAGTCACCCCACCTGTGCAGCAAAGCGTATCTCCCCAAAACCGGCGAATCCATTCAAACTTATTCATACCGCCGCAGTACAAAAACGCTTTCCGACTAAAACATATCTCGTTACACAGATTTCGAAATAGGTGACACAGTTTTATTCATCAGTGTTTTGTTATTGTGGTCGAAATGTTTATCAAGAAAATCGCGAGTGCTAAAGTGCTGTTTGGGACTTTTAACACGATATTTTTTGTAAGTATTCGAAGCTGCCTTAGTAACAACGGTTAAACAGTTGAAGTTGGTTTATGTTCCGTAACATATTTGATACATCTTTATTCTTTCATACATTATGCTGTATGTATTTAATTTAATACCTTTGCTTACACGTCTTAAAATTACTATTCCCTCATTTGTTCCGACTATTGATAAGGTCGATTTAATTTTAGCATACTTATCCTCTCCTGCGCGGTACCCCATACAAATAAACCCGTCGTTTGCGAAGATTTCGCGGCGACCAACGGTTCGCGCGACGTAACTTAGTATTTAACTTATTATTAATTAATTGTACTCACTTATTGTTTTATGACTAAGTAAGTATTCACCGGCAGTGGCGGGGCAAGACCTAAATTTTATGTGGGCAAGATATGATAAGTATATCTTGCGTTGCGAGGCCCCCTGATGGATGACGCTAAAGAACGGATTTGTTGAGAGAAATAATTTTTTGATACTCAAAGTTTTATTTTTAAAACTTTTTATTTATGAATATTTGAGTATCACAACTCGTAAAACCTTTAAAAAAACCTCGTGGTCCAAGGGGCGCGAGGCCGTGGGCGGTCGCCCACACCGCCCACGCCTTGCGCCGCCTCTGTAATCACCGGTAATAAGAAAATATCAATACTCAATAGTATTATAAAGGACAAGGGTTCCGTACCCAAAGGCTAAAACGACAGACTTCGCTATCTGTCCGTCCGTCTATCGGCTGTATCTGAAGAAACGCTATAGCTAGACAATAATAATTATAATAATTAATAACATTTATATTTGGCTTTTGAAATATCTCAATTATTAACAAGGGCGAACTTACTTCTTGATTGTAATCTTTCAGACGTGCGGTTTCGTAGAAGTGGTATGCGGGTTTCTTCTACTGAGCGATACCAGACGGATTCTACTGTCGCGTCTCCTAGCAACGCCGGAAGACGGGCTGGATGAACCACCCTTCTACTACGTAGCACTAGCGCTGCTAGCGTCGGGCCTCGTTGTGTGTGTAGTAGCAGCTATAGGAGTATGGGCTACTTACATGCCCGGATATATTATATTGACATTTGTAAGTTGATGTCTTAATATTCAGGTGTAAAAAAAATATTAAGTATTTGTAGTATTCTTTGTTATATTATAGAGAGCGGAATACTAGCCTAATAAACCTATCAAGCCCCATAAGATCACCGGTGATCGCGACAACAATAGAATAACAATAGATTTCCAAGAATCAGCGATCGAAGAATTAATAACCAAATGGCACACCACCCTGGTATTTGAAATAGGGTTGTTGAGGAAGTGATTATGAGGAAGAGGAGGAGGAAGAGGAATTGTTACGCGCAAATATAGAGGATGCGGATGAGGAAGAGGATATTTTATGAGGAAGAGGATGCGGATGAGGAAGCGGATGAGGAATAGGATGATAGGAAATTATAAATACTAGCGGACCCAAAAGAATTTGTCCTATCTGTACAACAATTATACACAAAAAAAGACGGGTTCCACTCTGGGAGTGCCGGCAGAAGTGAAAACTTCATTATTAACGCTGTGCATTATTTTTTTTAATCCATTTTTTATGAAAATCGATTTTAAAAAATCGATTTTTTTAAATACTTAATCGAAACCCTTACAATCGATTAAATCGTATATCCTCGTTTCAAGGGCACATCTTTAACCATCTCCCCTAGCATTGAGATACTTGGCGTCAACATATCGAGCGAAGTCCGATATCATCTAGAGAGTAAGGCCAAATTAGCCTTGAAGAAGCTTGGTGTTCTTAACAGAGCGAGACAGTACTTCAGTCCGGACCAGCGCCTACAACTCTACAAGGCGCAGGTTCGGCCTCATATGGAATATTGTTCTCATCTCTGGGCAGGGGCGCCAAAATACCAACTGCTCCCTCTGGATCGTATCCAACGAAGGGCCGCTCGAATTGTTGACTGTCATAGTGTTTCAAACAGCTTTGACCCCTTGGAATTACGCCGAGATGTAGCTTCACTCTGCATCCTCCATCGGTTGTATCACGGGGAGTGCTCTGAGGAATTGTTCGGAATCATACCACCTGCAACTTTTCGCCATCGTCCCACGCGAAAAACATACCATCCTCATCACCTCGATGAGTGGCAGTCTTCCACAGTGCGTTTTTCGCGTAACTTTCTGCCGCGCACTGTAAAATTCTGGAACGAACTGTCACCAGCAGTATTTCCGGACCTATACGAGCTGCAAACCTTCAAGAAAAGAGCGTATTCCCTCTTAAAAGGCCGGCAACGCACCTGCAGCTCTTCTGATGTTGCGAGTGTCCATGGGCGACGGTAGTTGCTTACCATCAGGTGACCCGTTTGCTCGTTTGCCCCCTTATTTAATAAAAAAAAATTTAACCCATTTTTTATGAAAATCGATTTTTAAAAAATCTTTTTTTTTAATAAATCGAAACCCTTACAATCGATTAAATTTTTAACCAATTTTTTATGAAAATCGATTAAAAAAAAACGTTTTTTTAATTCATCGAAACCCAACAATCGATAAAAAATATCGACAATCGAAAAAAAAACAATCGATTGTTTTTTTGATTTCGATGTTACAACACTACTCCCAACCGTCTTACGGTTTTTCGATCAGCACGAGAATCTGACGCGAGTTTCACAGTTTTTACCCATCCCACAAAAGTGCTCAACGCCGCTAAAGAAGTTTTCACTTCAAAAATAATTAAAAGGGCATTTTCCAGTGGACCAAACTATGAATCTACACCATTCTCGAAACACAGACAATATAGAATCATCAAAATCGGTCCAGCAGTTAAGGAGGAGTTTGTGTGCCTAGTGTGAATTTTTTGTGTTTCACATTCGATCGTGAACGCGTTTGGCGTTTACTAAGATTTTGTATGGGATTTGTACAGCGCCACTACTGGGTGTGAGCCCAGCCCAGTGAGTAATCCCATACAAAATCTTAGTAAACGCAAAACGCGTTCACGATCGAACGTGAAACAAAAAAACTCACACTCGGCACAGTACAGTACACAACACACGCACACAAAAAAAGATGAGCGAATAATAAAATTCTCGCGCTCTGGCGTGTGCGTTGCCATGATTGGATTCGATACGCAACGCGTATCTGCAGTGAAATTCCTCATAAATTCCTCTAAAATTTTGAGGAAGCGATAGCGGAAGAGGATTTTTTTATTTTTATTTATGAGGATGCGGTAACGGTTGAGGAACCCAAAATATTGCGGAACTTCCTCATTATGAGGAAGCGGAAGAGGAATCCTCAGCAACCCTAATTTGAAACAAATCGCATTAAGCCGATATACGTACTCTCATTTTGTGGTTTGTATCCATTAAATATTCCTTCGATCGGAGGTTCTAGGAATTCCCATCGTATTCTTTTGTTCTCGCGATAACCGGTGCTCGCGCGGCGCCTGAAGGATTAAAGTTAATAAAACTATTTTGCTTAAATAGCACTCGACAATTTTCGCTTCTATAAAAAAAAATACTGGTGAATCAAAAGCGTTTGCCGAATATTAAGTAATAACAAAATAGTTCTACTTCTTGGGAAGTCGCTTAAAAACCATTATCTTTTTCCAGTATTTCCTACTAATTCTTGGGCTGCTGCTGTGCGAGTGTGCGGCGGGTGTGGCGGCGGCGGTGTGGCCGCGGTGCTACGGCATACAGAGCGCGCGGGGCGGCGCCGTCGGAGCCCTACAGACCTACTACGCCGTACCAGACTACGAGGAGTTCACGTCCGCGGTGGACTTGGCTCAAACTGAGGTAAGATTTTTTTGTTCTAGTGGACAAAAAAATTGTAAAGGATGTAAGACTGTAAGTAAGTCGCTAGTAAGAAATAAGAATGTAACAAATTATTGGCTAAAGAGCGAACGACTAACGACGGATCTACGAAAGTCGAAAACAATGTAGATTTTTTACGTGATAACGTCTTATAATTCGATATATGGGGTGCGCGCCCGAAAAACATGACAGTTCATGCGGCGTTACCTCGCTGACAGCTCTCAGTAAGGCTCACCTGGGCCGCGCTCTTTGTTTCGATTATATTACGTATTTCGATGAGTTAGAGAATACTTTTGTATGAAGAAGTTTGGTTAGTTATGACCTTTGATACATTGACCACACTCTGAATGAAAAATAAATAAACAATCTGTGAGCTATTAGTATTATTTCGGCTATTCAAAATTGTACTCTATTTCCGAAGTGTCAAGGTTTGACTTGTGCTTTGTTCGAAGATTTTACTGGATTTCACGAATTTATGTAGCGTTTTGTATTGCGAATAGTTTATTTTACTCATTATAAATTTTTTTAATTTTTTCGGAACTGAAGGGTTAAGGCTATGACGTTGTCACGTTCAACTATCGTCAGTAAACCGACTTTACAGACAACCGATTTTTTTTTCTCTCCCTGAGGGCTGCGTAAAGATCATGTATTTCTCTGAACGACATGAGGCAAACATTTCCGTCGGTTTCCAATTACTTTTGCTAAACGGTATACAGAGTGCGTTTCGTAAACGTACTCTACTCAGACGCCAACACAGATTAAAATTTTGGGAAGGTCACAAGGTTTTTGGGTCACAAATTATAGTTTACTAGATGACGCCCGCAACTCCGTTGCGCCAAAACTCGTTTATCGCGCGGGAACCGTACATTTTTCCGAGACAAAAAGTATCCTATGTCCTTTCCCGGGACTCACAGTATCTCCATGCCAAATTTCAGCGAAATCGGTTCAGGGGTTTGGGCGTGAAGAGGTAACAGACAGATAGACAGACAGACACACTTTCGCATTTATAATATTAGTATGGATTTTGTACTTAATCCAAAAATCTCGTGCCTATTAAGGCACAATAAGTTTGTCAAAATAAATACTAAGATTCTGGAGGGATCATGGCTCCTGATCGGACCGCGTAAAGCTTCGGCCAAACCTACGCGACCAAAGCGACTGCGAAGTGGGAGCGTCTGCAACGCGGGATGTTCGCGTCGGCAGAGCGGGAATAATCTACGGTTTCGCACCGTAGTCGCGCAGGTGTGCACACCAGTTTCGCGTTGCAGACGCGTAGGTTTGGCCGAAGCCTGCTCGTTACTTTAACATACATTGCTACTTCCAGTTGGAGTGTTGCGGCATGTCAGGCGGTCGCAACTACGACATGTCGGTGTGGCAGCTGCGGCGACTCGGGCCGCGCGGCCTGGCGGTCCCCCCCTCCTGCTGCGTGCAGCGCCCCCCGCGCTCCCACCTCAACCCCGCGCCGCTCAACGAAACACGCTGCCAGGAGGTGGCCCCTAGCTCGGAGTATACGCACTTAGAGGTGGGTGGTACCCATTTTTATACCCCCCTTAGTATAAATATTATGTTTAGTAAGTACTTATGAGTTGGAAAAGGACAAAAGATGACAAAAATTGAACATGTGGAGATTTTAACATTGAGAAGGTAGATTAGATGCAACAATGTAGCGAAACTTAGGGCCTGTTTAAAAAATTCCTGATAAGTGCCGAATAGGCTATCCACCACTTAACTTGACAGATCAAGTATGGAGAATCTGTCAAAAAAGCTGTGAATAGCATATTCGGCACTTTATCAGAAAGTGGTGAAACAGGCCCTTAGTATCTTTGTGTATTAATAATAAATCACGACGACCGCACAAGTTGGGTAGCCACTATAGCCCGGGACACAGTTAACACAACGGGTATCATTCTGTGATTCTGAAAAATTAGCAGTAACAATGTAGACAAAAGCTTATAGGTACCATCGAGGAAATTGATTCCTATGCAGTTGATAGACCAACGTTATTTTGTCGAATAATATGTCAATTCAATGTTAATTGTGATAACTGTGAGCTGGGTTTGACGTAACGCAACCAAACTACTTAGGTCCCCGATCTGTATAGGAATCAACTTCTCTGGACTCTGATAGTACTTTGCATGTCTGCATAGATAGACTAACGTAGTTTAGCGTCATGACCAGAACCTATATGTTACTATATCAGAGATTTTAGCGAGAACTCCATTGCGAAATTTGAAAACATTCTAATCTAATGTAAATATATTTCAGGGCTGTCTAACCAAACTGGAGGACTGGTACCAATCGCAATACTTCATGTTCATGATATCTCTATTCACCGTGGCGGTATTCAAGCTGGGTATTCTCCTGAGCACCGTGTTCTCGTGTATCAGCATAAAGAGGCGGCGGCAGAGCTTGCAGTCTTTGATTATAAAACAGCACAAGAACGGAGACCTGTACGGGCGGAAGATCGCTCAAGCGCACGACGAACCGATTACCGCCAAATACGTTCAACCGAACAACTTCTACAGCCCCCGAGTACGGAACCCGAGGATTTTCAACAAACCCAACGAGATGGTATGAGATTTAGCCACGGAGATAAACGCTTTGGAGAGGAAACTGGAGAAGTTCTCAGATTTCCTGTCGAAACACCAGGCCGAGTCCATCATGTGGTAGTACCATCTGAGAAATAGATCCATAGGCAGATGACAGACTCACGTAATTTGGCCGCATTGTGTCAATCTTAACCGACTTTTTACATATCCCAACATTGATTTGACATAACCCGACCCGAATTGCGTAGGACCGCAATCTGCCTAAATCTATTTCTTTGATGGTACTTGCATAGAAGCTATTGATGATTTGAAAATTTATGTGCCATATTTTGCATTTCATATTCGCCACGTCTAATGCTACAAAAAATCTTATTATCTTTTAAAAGCTTTTATTTTAATCAATAAGGCTGCTTCCTAATACTCATGCAAAAGAATACCAGATGTATAAAGCTTTATCTCCATTGGCTCAATAGTGTCCCTAGTTTTAAGTTCAACAACTTAGTTAAGGTAATATTATGTTAAATAAAACGATTATTTCAATATGCAATATTATTTTCAAAAGAACATTCAAAAATTGGTCCTAAATTTAAAACATTGTTAACAATGGCTCTGGAATGTTCCACTTGGTTTTAGCTGTTACACAGAGAGCATTTTGTATACTTATAATAAATTCACTACAGATTTATATTTAAGTAATGATATCGACCTTCGCAATGTATAACATGACCCCAAGTTAATTGTTAGAAAACGAGTGTTACAAAATGCAAGGTCTTATTTTACTATTTAATATAAACGACGTTCACTACAAAAGCAAACTATCAAACCGTTTTCGAAGCTAGAAATTGTCAACGTACAGACTACAGAGTTTACGATTTGTAAGTTGGTCCCATAGTCGCAGTCAATATTAAATCGGCAAAATCATCACCTTTTTTGCACATTGTAACACTCATTCCGTGTATTAACTTTGTTAAGTTGACTTAACAGACTTAGAAAAGAAAGAAGACAATAACTAGACAAAATTATGTGTTATGATAGTAACAGAGAAAAAGAAATTAAATACATACTGTATAATAAAATATTAATTTGCAATTGCCAGTTGCCTGTATACATACATATTATTATATTCAATGCAGTCACGTATAACATTGCTCGGTCGATATTTTGTAAATAAAACGTAATGAACAGGCGAAATAAAGTAAAACCAACATCCTGAATATTCCAGAATCCGCGCCGTCTAAATGATACACTGAGATCCTTAACAATAACAATAATCTATTTAATATAATTGATTCTATTCGTCTATACCGCCGGCATCACAGTACTTCGCTAGTATCTTAGGTACAGGAATGATCTTACATTAACTTACAAGTAACATTTACATTTCAACTAAACTATATCGGGCCTTATAGAGGCGGAGTGACGAGCCACGCTCACAATCTTCCTACACAATTATATTACACATATTATTTGTAGTTAAGGAAATAAGTATAAGAAAAAAAAAAGAAATATTCAAAAATATTTTTCAAACAACACTCAAGAAAATTACCATAAAGAAAGGATTAAATAAAATTTGACTAATTCAGCTTACAATACTGTTCCTGTCGTACTCGACATAATATTGTATGTAGGAGAGATCGGGGACGCGGCTCAACGGAGGTCCTGTATTACAAATAAATTACTACGTCGTTACAATAAGCGATACGTTATATATTATTGCCCCGATATGTCGTTCATAAATAAATTTATAAGTGTAAATAAAAATATTGAATTGTCTTTTGTGCTATTTTAATATTCGTAAAAAATATACAACGAACACTGCTACTCCACTCGGAAGATATCGGAAAAGTAGAAGAACAACGACTCGCAGATAAATCCTACCTATAGATTACAGTATATCGTACATACAAACGAATTCACGGACACCCGCTAAACCTATACACTTTAAAACTTTTATCATTTAAATACATATACTACAAAACGATCGGTCAGAAAGTTTAAACACATCCGAAGATTCGCAAAGGGATAACAACGACTTATGTAAATTTTAGATGTTAAATTCATTCGATAACTTTGGTCTATTTATATATTGGTCGCGAGCCCGCCGACGCCGCCCGCGCCGGCCGCGGGGCTGGCTGTCATACTAACTTGGCCGTCCTCAGTCCACGCACACACTAGCCAGCTACACTCTTACATAGATCAAGTATTCAACATAAAGTACGGCCTTATAATTTATTTACCTATAACTCGTTGGCAGATTTTTTAAATTCCGGGTCAAGTTGAAAGTTACTGTAATCAAAAGACAGCGCTTAATAAGACCTATTCAATATTATGTTACAATAGTAGCACGCTAGTGTGTACCCGCCTTATCATCGACGTAAATCTTAGCAGTTCCGTTATGTCTATCTCCTACTTAATTTGAAAAATTACGCCACTCGGTATACTTTTAAACAAAAATCGAAATAGTACGCTTGTAAATTTAATTTTAAGTAAATTTTTTCTACTTTATAAGTAGTCCTAATTGAACATTAATAGAATTAACTTCGGACTTGTGCCCTAGGGGCTCCTTATCGATACATCGA
The DNA here is from genome assembly GCA_937595015.1 of Polyommatus icarus. Taxonomy (NCBI): domain Eukaryota; kingdom Metazoa; phylum Arthropoda; class Insecta; order Lepidoptera; family Lycaenidae; genus Polyommatus; species Polyommatus icarus. Next base: position 15,803,039 of record OW569326.1, read on the forward strand.
TAAAACCTAATGGAGATACATGGATAATAATTTACAATATTGGCGTGAAGATTCGAGGCTCACTTCGAGCGAAATCGAGCCCTGTGTGCAGGAAATACGACTCATATTCCCGAGCGCTTCAGCATTTTACACGGTTAAACTGCCAAACTGAAAAAAGTTGACAGTTGGAATACTGTACGCCGAGTCCAAACTCCGAGAGAGATTTGCCACATCTCGCCGACTCCAAAGTCGAAACTCTGAGAGATTTGCCACATCTTATAGTATATCGTTGAGTAGGAAGGAGTTGTCGAGGGAATTGAGTAGTTCCTGCGCTGTGACATTGCTCGCGTCACTGGAAGGCATGTTGTCTAGGAAGTCCAGGTTGAAGTCTGCCGTTTGACCGCTGAAGGAACTCTGGAGCGAGGGGAAGGAGTTCTGGCTCTGCATGGGCGCGCTGGATATCATGCTCGGCTGCATGGAGCCGGCGTGCATGGACTGGCTCTGCATGCCGTTCTGCATGTTGTGCGAGTTGCTCATGCCCATGCCCTGCATGGACATTGTTTGTGACTGGTTCATGTGGATGTTGGACATCTGCAAGCGAAAATGTTCAATCTTATAATTACAAATTTTACTAGCCGTCTACTACTGATTTCTTATCAATTGAAAAAGCTTATAAAGTTATAACCGAATGAGAATTTTCATTTAAATCTTTTATTTTAACGTTTTGGTTACGTCAGGTCTCATAATAATTTGTGTAACTTTGGTGTCTCCTCTACATATTATGAATAAAAAATCATATATTATATTTTAAGTAATTCGTCAAATCATTAAATTGGTCTCAAACAGGAAAATTTCAGTACAAAGACTGAAATAATAAATGTTCGTCATAATTACTACGCAATCAGTTTTCCCATAAAGATTAAGCTTTAACCGTTGGGGCCATGACGCCAATCTACGTTGAAAACTAATCTTTGTCAAAAATTCTGTCTCTTTCGTTTTTCGTGTGAAATAGAAGGCATGATAGAATAACGAACGATTAGGATTAACCAAAGTTCGGCGCAAATGGGCCCTAGTGATTAGTATTTATCTTATCTCTAAAAATATACTACGTCACCATTGCTTTCAATAAAATTAGAGTACTTTTTACTATTAACTTTTGTAGATTAATAAAATATTTTTTAACAAATAAAATATTTTCAGGAATATAAAGTAAAACAACAGGCAGCAAAAAAAGAAACCATGAAAAGAGTAAAAACTTTTTCAAGACTTTTGCCTTCTTAACAAAACATGTTGTTTTGTTAAAAAGGGTGCCTTGAAAAAGTTTATACAATAATATTTTCCAGTGTTGATCTTAGAGAGCTTCGTTTGTTTATTTTCCTCTACCCTCTAAAAATGTTGCTTATTTCCTTGGTAACATAAAGGGGTGGGTGTACAACAAGCCCTCGACGAAAAAAGGGGGTGTTATAAGTTTAATGTGTCTGTCTGTGTGTGTGTAATAATAATTGTGTATCTGTCCGTGGCATCGTAGCAACCAAACGGGTAGACCGACTTTTACCTAATTCCTTTTGTTTGAAAGCTGAAATGACCGAGAGTGTTCTATGCAATAGTTAATCATCATCAGCTCGATTGGTTTTATAAAATTTAGGCTTAGCTACTTTGTGAAAGGTTGTAAGCAACTTCCAATGATTTGATTGGTTCCATATTTTGTATTCTGTTTCCTGACCCTCATTTCAGTCTTGTAATTCATGTAAAAAACTTCATTACTAATATTATAAAATATGCAAAAGTGCATGTCTGTTACCTTTTAACGCTAAAACGGCTGAACCGATTTAGATGAAATTTGGTATGGAGATACTTTGAGTTCCGGAAAAAGACATTGGATACTTTTTATCCCGGAAAAATGTACGGTTCTCGCGCGATTATCGAATTTCTTCGCAGCGGGGTTGCGGGCATCAACTAGTAACTAGTTTATATAAAGATCATTTACCTGTCCTTGGACGCTCATCATCTGATTCTGCTGCATGATAAGGTGCGACATTGACGAGTCCCGGTTGGACGCCCTGTGAACATGTAAACAGAAGTAAATAACGTGTAAACATTATTATGTAAACACAACGTAATCGTAAACAAGGTGAGCGGGCCACAGAGGTCGCGAGGAAATAATGCTCTTATTCTATTAATTATATTGTTATAACACTACGCCCTCAGCAGAGGACAGAAATAATTGTGAGGAAGTTGAAAGATACTACAACATGAAATGAATTAATGTGATAGAGGAACTGTCAAGAGTTAAGACTTAAGACAATCATAGTAATCACTAATCCGTCATTAAATTCACCCATCAAGCCCCATAAGGACACCGGTGACCGCGGCAACAATAGAATAACAATAGATTTCCAAGAATCCGCAATCGAACGACTAAATTTCCAGGAAAGTAGAGCTAGAAAATAGTATTTTTTAAATAAACTGCGCTTTTTTGTAACAAAACTGACAATAAAAAATATTGGTAGATACTGTTATAAACTTCTGAACGAAATTATATTCCACGTAGCTATATGCTTAATATTTATTTTGTAAGTATGAAAGAATACTGCAGATCCAAATAATTATATGTTCATAGCCTTTATGAAAATCATGCTGATCATCATCATCTGAAGTTAAGTTCACAGAACTGTTATTTAAAATATTAAATAATAATGATGCAGCCACCATTACACAGCTTGGTATATTATGTGTTACAAATATTACAATAATTACGCCGTAAACCCGAGTAATTGAAGATTGTACCGACATGATATAAACAAGTCATTAAAATATAATAAAATTGTATACTTTATATTATGTTTAAAAACAAAATTATAGCTTTTGTTTCACGGGACTTCCCCAGATGCCTTGCCAGGTATTTAAAATAAAAAAAAACCGGCCAAGTGCGAGTCGGACTCGCGCACCGAGGGTTCCGTACAAACCTGCAAGGTTTACAAAGTTCGTTCATTACGACAATCGAGTATGAGGAAATGGGTAGTAAGTTTAAAATTATTAAAAAAAAATATATTATGTGATGTAACTAAAAATTTATGGTTTTCGTAATTTTTCCTTTATCTATGCTATAAGACGTTGCTTCGTACCAAATTTCAAGATTCTGAGTTCACGGGAAGCACCCTGTAGGTTTTGATTCCCTTGCAAGTGTCGAAAATTTGCGGCATAAACGGCTGTATCTTTTGATTGCGTTGGCTTAGAAGTTTGATTTTTTCACAACTTCAAGGGACAGTAGACCTGAGTAATTGATATAAATTTCAGCTTCATACCTCCACGCGTTCCTGAGAAAAAGGGTCTTGACAGACGGACAGACGGACAACAAAGTGATCCTATAAGGGTTCCGTTTTTTTCCTTTTGAGGTACGGAACCCTAAAAAAAAACCTCTACTTGCGCTAGCATGGGTTTATCAAATATCATGTCTTCTCTTTTATACATACAAAGAAGAGGAGAGATAAAGACGTGATATTTAATGATAACCTCAGTCTTGTAATTTATTCTCAGAATATTAAAATTACTTTTATTGAATTTTATTCATATTAAAAACGAAACCTATCAACACGCATAACATGACAATGCTCATAGTTTATGAGAATAATAAATTTTATAACTTTTATTATCGAGACTGCATCAAAACTATTACAATGTATATTTATCAGAATCGACAAACTGGCGCCTAGATAGCCTAAAGGTGTGTATCCACCGGATCGGAATCGGAGCGTACGCAGCGGACGAATTTGTTTCGCGCAATCAAAATCTTGCTGAGCGTTCAACTTGCGTTTGTATCGAAACAAACGAGTGTAAAAAAAGTCGTCTGGAAGGGCCCTCAGCCTTATGGATATACAGGGTGCAATTAAACCTTCCTGCCAAATTTTTTCCAGGGCTTAGGTATCATTAGGAGAGTCCATTTAACCAAAAAAAGTTGAAAGAAAAAATACGTGTATTTTTATTTTTACCAAGGTTTAATATATCAAAATTTGGCAGGAAGGTTTAATTGCACCCTGTATATTTACTTCCCGGGCACATTAAGGGCCCTCTCTCCCGAAATTAGCAGGTCGATTGTCTGTCAGTGCGAATATCGACATAAATAACATTAAAATAACATTCATAACAGCGCGCCTTGTACGGTGGCGGTTACGACGATCGCCGCGTCCATGATAGGACGAAATAGGAGAAAAAACCTTTTTAAGGCTTAATATAATACCTACATATTTCAAAAAAGTAAAAAAAAAACTAATTATTAACTTATGTATTGCAAAGATATGTTTTATATATTCTTTTGATAAATAATGAAGGAGTAAAGTGGTTTCATTCAACGATTTGGAGGTGATTTGGTTTTTTATATCTTTATTATGTGATACCGATAGAAAAAATATGGCAAAACCAAATTACGCATCATATCATGTAGATTGTAGATTACTAATTATTTTTTTTCAGATATAATTTCTCTGTTAATGCCGATGAAAAGTTGTTTCATCTGCACGCTTTTTTCGATAGAGGAGCCTTAACAAATGTCACCTCTGTTGCTGCTGCTGCATGATGTGCTGCTGCAGGCGGACCTGCTGCAGCTGCGCCTGCTGCTGGGACATGTTGCTGCTCACGTTACCGATGTTGCCCATATTGCCCATGTTGAAACCTGCAACAGTCGCGGTTCATACTAATGTAATATCACTATTATTACAATCACATACATAAACAACAAGAGATATTATAAAGAACATACAGTTTCCTGTAAACAATACCAATAAGTACATAAAATATAATTAGTTTTTGCTGATCTAGAGAGTCGCTGCTCGTATGCAAAGACCTGCAGCTTCCAAGCTACCGGTTGCGGATGGTTATGGTTGTGGATCCCTGGCCCTTAGTCAAAATGTATTAGCCAGTTTCGAGAACAAGGTTAATTTTTTAATGGGATTTGGCATAACGCATCGCACACGCCATGATATTAAGCAATGCGTTATGTCAAATCTCATACATTTTCAACATCTAACTTCGCTATAGAAACTAGTGACTAATGCATTTTGACTAAGCGCTATGGTCTAGAAATCTGTATTTTTTACGTAATATCATGGATTAATGCATTATATCTACATTAGCTGCCAGCTGGTGAGTGGTGTACGGACGACACTATCTCTACAATTACCTTGATGGTGGTGCGGGAACTGCTGTCGCTGCTGCTGCTGTATTAGCACGTGCCGCCACTCGGGAGGGTAGTGTCGGGCGTGGGGGGCGAAGGCGCGGGGCGCGGGGGCGGCGGTCCGGGGGCGAGCGCCCACAAACCGCGCCTTGTACTCCGGGGGCGGCGGCCGCATCTGCTGCTGCTGCGCCCGCAACATCTGCTGCTGCTGCTGCTGCAACATCTTCGCCTGCTGCTCGCGCGATATCCCCGCCGCTGCGATACCTTCTAATTGAAATTGTTAGGTTTAATATCGATTGATTATAATTATTATTGTCCATACTTACTTTAATATTATTATACAGTCTGTAACAAAACTAAGTGATAATACTTTAGTTAGGGTGTGTACGTGTTCCTTGTAGAGAGTTCACTGTGAAAGTAGCAGCGCTAAAGACCAAAATTTCTTTCAGAGCTGCCACTTTCACAGTGAACTCTCTACAAGGAACACGTACACACACTAAAGTATTATCACTTAGTTTTGTTACAAAACTTAGTTCACTTCATCACTTAGTTTTGTTTTGCGAAAGCCTGTTTGTCTGTCTGTTACCTCCCCACGCATAAACGACTGAAGTCTGAACCAATTTTGTTAATTTTAGTATGGCGATACTGTGAGTCCCGGTAAAGAACATACGATACTTTTTATCCTAGAAAAATATACTAGAATTTCTGCGTAACGGAGTTGCGGGCATCAACTAGTCAAAAATAATTTGGAGATTACTCCTTTTTTCTCGTTATCGAGTAAAAACCAATTTTTCCAGAACGCTGAAAAGTCCTTTCCATAAAATTCTAATCAGTTTATAATTTCGGTTACGGAAAAGTTGATTACGAAAGCAGGTTTTTCTAATAAAGTCATTCTCTAATCTAATCGTCAGCCAATATACTTTGTATCGATAACAATCGGAGGTCTTGTCGACACGAAAATTTTCATTGTCATGTCTGATTAAAGTGATTTGACATTCGTGTGGTAAACATAAAATGTCGCTACTTGCTAATTAGTTAATTAATAGGATAACAAAACAAGCTATGACTTTTAAGTACTTTTGAACGTGAGTGCCTATTAGGCCCACAGTAAAATATACCCGTAATCTCTAACATATTTACTGATTCTAGAATATTATGGGGATAGATAAAAATGTTTTTGCCACGTTAAATCCATTTCTTTACTTCTGTTGTATTGACAGACACCAATAGCAACATACTATGAGCGCGGAGTATTTATAAATTAAATTAACGACTCAATAATAGATAGTGAAAATTATAGCGTTAGCTTTTGCATTAATAGATTTAAATAAATGAAAGAACTCTAACACAATTAATTATTAAGAAGTAAGAACCTATATTTTTAGCTATGTAAAATATGCCGACCATTATAATACTCGATATAACAGTGCGGTGTATGAACTATGAGTTATGACGCTAGCAAGTGCAGTCAATTTACATATTATGTTACATACAAGCCTGACGGGCGACGGGCGACGGCTGACCCGATTGCATAGCTAGCGTGAATCTCCAGCTCGTTCTAGAAATCTAAACTCTAGAATCTAGATCTAGAACAGTAATTATAATCAACCTGCGGCCCGCCGGGGCCCGAGACTATACCAGTGGCCCATGTAAAGTTAAACCATTTTTAAATTCACGCCCACCGACAAAATAGTGCAAAGTCATCATAAAGGTCGAGAAAATGATTCTCATTTTATATCGCTTATTTTGAAGTTAACGTTATTTTTTAAGTTCCTTAAAAAATTTTGATTGCGGCCCACGACTACGGACGTGCCGTTACCGGCAATATTGCCGAAGGTGGGAATATTGCCGGCAACGCTGCCGGCAAGATTGCCCGAAGTGGAAATTTTGGGGAACATTGGCTAAATATTAGCAATATTGGACAGATAGGTCTAGAAAACTCATAAAATAAATGAATCTTAGCGTTGTATATGAGAAATATTTAAAAAATACATATCCTTGATACAAACTGCCAATGTTGCCGGAAAATTGCCAGAAAATTGCCGGGAATATTGCTGGCAAAATTGCCTTTAGTAATAAATATTTTCCAAATATATGTTACATATATTACTTGCGCTAGGGAAAAAAATCGGCCACGTGCGAGTCGGACTCGCGTACGAAGGGTTCCGTACCGATACATATCAAAAATAGCCTTAATTTGTTTTTTTTTTTTTTTGTTTGGGAGACCCCTTAAATTTTTATTTTATTTTAAAATTATTATTAAATATTAAAGTACACAAACAACAAAAGAATGTGTGAAACATTCAAGTCCCTACCTCTTGCCATTATTGATATAGAGCGAAAAAGGCCGAAAAAATCACGTTTGTTGTATGGGAGTCCCCCTTAAATATTAATTTTATTTTGTTTTCAGTATTTGTTACTATAGCGGCAACAGATATACACAATCTGTGAAAATTTCAGAAGTCTATCTATAGCGGTTCTTGAGATACACATAATTATTAACAAACTAACGAGACTTTTAGTATATTAAATTTAAAAAAACGCCATCTAGTTGACTCACAGGAATACTTACTATCAATGCCGTCTGCCCCTAACATGCAGGTACTAATAAAAAAGGGGGAAAGGTCAAATCAAGGTCAAATATCGTTGTCTAGCTTTCAAATTTACGCTGAAAAAATGAGCAATAAGGAACTTCGTTCCAAAAACAAATTAGGTTGCTTTGATCATTAAGTATTTTATTTTGTGACAAAATAATCTGAATTATTTTATAATAAAGCTATATCAATGGATCGGCAACATTGCCTATTTTCCCGGCAAAATGGAAATTTGCTGGCAATGGCAAGATTGGAAATATTGCCGGCAGTGGGGAATTTGCCACTCGGCACATCTCTACCCACGACATACCTACACCAGGACCAAAACGTGTTCTTGACCCGTATAAAAAAAGGTTGAGTACCACTGTTCTAGAATGATTCCAGATGACGTCTATGTTGAATTATTTCTATATTATCTATAATCTATGTAATCCGACATAGGTATATCTTGGACATAATAACTGAAATAGTCCTAACTCGAAAAATCCAACAGAGTAACAAAGTCCGGGGGAAAAATAAAACCAAAGATTAGAAACCTTTGTTTACAGTGTTTAATGTTTGTGTTTAAATAATAAATTGTTATTACTCTACCTAGAACCAGTCAGACGTTGACATGTACAGAAAAAAAACAAAAGACTGTTCATGTATGCAATGGTTGACGTACTATGTTTAGAGACGTCGCACGCCATATGAATAACGAAATGGATGGATTGGAAACACCATCATTCACCATTTGAAAATTTGTATAGACTATAGCCACTTTTTAAACTCTCTCATTAGTCATAACAATGTCTGGAGTGCCGAATGTTGTACGTCCCTAAGTGGGTTAAAATCTTCTGGTTACAGTCTACAGAGCGGAGGCGCCGGAAAAATAGACTTTGCCAGTAAACAGTTACTTTACAGTTTATTTTTTTTGTTACAATTCTTAATCCTTCGAGCGTGGATTCTTGGAAATCTAATGTTATTCTATAGTTGTCGCGATCACCGGTGTCCTTATGGGGCTTGATGGGTTACAACGTCCAGAGGAAACATTTTTGGGAACGTGACGTCCTCAGATATTGTACGTCGGCGTCATGCAGTAAGATTGTAGAGTCCTTCACTCGCTGGTACCAAGTTTCGTCGCGATGCAATGGTATCACAATGGGACGTAGGTTACGTAATTCAAGTTCGACTTTCAATTATTTCGTTGAACATATTGCAATGTTAGTTTATTAGGTACAACATCTACAAAAATCCTGCTCTACCAGTTCCAAAGCCTTGGACAAGAAAGCTTTAGGGTCTACAGAGACGGACTGCATTTCAACTGCAATTTTCTATTGCAGTTGAAATGCAGTCCGTCTGTGTAGACCGTCCGTCAAACTGCTATTGCAGTCGCATTGCAGTCGTGGCAACTGCATTCAAACTGCACTTAAACTGCAATTTGCAGTTGGATTGCAGTTGAAATGCAGTCCGTCTGTGTAGACCCTTAGAAAAAAGATAACTTCAATTACGGTAACGCGGTATTACGTATTTTCATGTGATTCTGTGTGCGTCAAATTCTATCCGTCCGTGTGGTCTAGCGGCAACTTGGTCTATAGACCATAAATACATCTTTTACAACGCGACATGGACAAGGAAAATCTACTCCCGAACCTATTTTAGCCTCCTTTTGGATGTCAGTTAAAAACTTGAATGTTTCATTTCTACCGAGAATCCTGAGTCTGTGAATTGTGATGTGTCATGTGAATCACAGGTTTTGTTTTGAAACAATTCAAATTATTATGATTCATTACAATTATTTTAACTTTTTACCGTATTAACAATACTTAACGCTCATCAGTGTTGCTGTCTTTGTCTGCTAGGTTGGAAAAGCTACATGACAGAAGGACAAGCGTGAATTAGATTCATCTTTAAGGGCGTTCCATCTGGAGATTCCGTAATTGACCGTATTTAAAACCTTATAAACTCATAATCTGAAAGCTACAATGTTATAATAAAAATACAGCAATAATCTTCAGTATATCAATATTACTTTTGCCGTTTTAAATTTTCTATTTTTGTTTCTTATACTCATGATATCAGCTTCCAAAGTAATACCAATTTGTTAAAATTCAAGCATACATTCAGCATCTCCTTAGCATTTACATATTACTTTTATTTGAAACTCACGCCAATAGATCGACAATAGTATAAACTACATATTCGCCGTTTTAAATTTTTTTTAGGACAATTTTGAACTAAGATAAGTAAAAATAATAGGGTTTTGGCGCGATCTCGGCAACGCGGCAAATGTATGGCCAAGGTCGTTTGCTCGGGGGACGGCCTTAAGGCGGGATTATAGGCGACTGACATTTTAGAATTTAAGACAAACTAACTCAATAGATGGCGCTCGAAAGGTACATATTTACATATCAAGCCGTAGTCGATTTTAGTATTTTCAGAAATAATGTGATCACGTGGTAAACTCGACATACAGAGTAATGATTAACAGAGAGGCCATGTTCATAACTTATGCATAACTTGATAAACGAAATCTTTAATGAATTTTGTATTATAATAAAATGATGTATTTATAGATATTTAAATATGATGTTTGTTCTGTACTCACGAACATAAAAAAGTATTTCCTCATAATAATACATATACAAATTACAATATATTATAACAAAATAAAGTATTACCCATACATAGTTCATCGCAAATCTTCATGATATTGGCGTATTTTCCATAGAAACATTGGAATTCAAAAGCAAATCTTTTAACGCTGCTACTTTCACAGTGAACTTTATATAAGGGACACATACACATCCCAAAGTATTAATACCGAAGTAGATTTAAAATTCGGTAAAGTAGATTCAAAAGTTCTTATCTACAATAAAACAGCTCGCTTACTGCTGGGAAATAGGGAGCTTATTCTATGACCTCAATGAGAATCTTGTGCTTGGGCTTATTGCAATAGCTTTAATAAATAAGATGTAGAGTGTAGCCCCATGATGATCATTTATATCACCTGGAATCAATATACCTAATACCCTCCACAAGTTCAAAAACGATAACTCTACTTGCAGTAAAGGTAACGTTTTTGTTTTCATTATAATAATAATATATTCATTATACTTATGCAGATCATATTCATATTTTCTTTGTCATTTTAAATTTTTAGGAATCTGTTCCCAAAAGAGATATCCATCTGTCTGTCTCCAGGGTGTATATCAAGTAAACTCGGTAGCTAGAGAACCTACATTTTCAAGAATATTTTGTTAGTTTTGCTGTCACCAATCACCATAACAACAAAATATAGAAACAAAATATTTAAATGAATAATTAAGAGGTCTGAAATATTCAAAACAAAAATGCAATTTTTAGGCCTTTTCTGCTCGACATTAATAATGACAACCGGTAGCGGGTAGGTGTTTCATTACGAAATATGTATCTTCTCATTCTATTTTCTTCTCTCTTATTAAATTTAAACTTTAATAATAATCTATACTAAGAATAGTCTGTCTGTTACCTTTTCATGCCGAACCATTTTTTATGAAATTTGGTGAAGAACAGACGAAGAATACTTTTTGGTCCGGAAAAAAATTACGGTTCCTGTACATTGCATCAAATTGTCGTGAGTAAAGAATTAATAATTGCATAAATGCAATCTCTTTAGTTTTTACTTTTAAATTCCGTCGCGATTTTTATTCATAAAATATATTTTTTTGACAAAATCAAATAAGGTTTTAGGGCATTTTATTTTGATCACATTATTTTTTCTTAAATAATTTAGAATCCTTAGTTATTTCCTCCCGAGGTGCACCAAAATCATGGTGTAGGTATCTAGATCTACAAAATATCTAGATCTATCCGCATGATAATATTATTTTTACGATTTCTTGTGCAGATTTTATTACTCCAGTGCTAAGATGTAGGTAATAATTCTTTCTATTGCTATGGATTGGACATATCATATATCATTTTACAATGTTTTGACATGTATACGAAAAAATATGTCTCTGTGTTGCGGTAATCTGTACATTGTTTTCTGACTAGCTGTAATGTTTACATTTTTTGACTTTCAAACCTACCAAAACTCTTCAGGGGCGCCAAAACCAAGGACCCAAAAAATTTGCCTAAAGGGGCGCCAAAATCCTTTTTTTGCACACAGACGCCAGTAGCCCTTACGGGGGCCCTGCTTATCAATAATTATTATCAATACGCTGCAGCTATTTAGCTGTGCAATATAATATAATGATAATATTATTATGTCATAGTTTACGTATAAATAAGGAGCAGTGTCGACCAAGGCCCTCGTCGCCTCGACCCCGAAAGGCGAAGCCTCATACAATTGTTTTTGTTTTTGGATTTTCCCTCATTCGTTTGCTCAAGGAAAGAGTACTTATGTAAAATACTTTGTTAAAAAATACTGCACAGTTTGTTATTGTTTTTTTTTATATTGCCTTAAAATTGTCGGCTAATGCGATAACTTGTGGGTTTTTCTAAATTCAAATGTACGTTCTGATAACATAAACAGTTCATACCTTTACTACTTTTTCCTACTACTCACTAGCAATAAAAATAGTAATAATTTAACAGACTTGACTTAACTCTCTTTAATTTAATTTTTAATATACATAGTTAGGATAAAATCACACTTGCAATTAAGAAATTTAAAAAAACTCCCGCCAAAACAATTTAAAAAGTAATGAAATAACATTTACTGACTTTAAGTTTAAATAATTCCTAAGTGTATAGTGATATTTTAGTCCATAATTGTTGTCACGGTGTGTCGGGGGACCGCCAACAGCGACTTTTGCATTTTGTATCGCCAAGTCACTGATTGTCTCGATTTGGTTCGTTGTGAACTGACCCTTAAACTGTAATGTTATGTGAAATCAAACATTTACATTAGCGGTCCCCCGACACACCTTGTCAACAATTATGGACTATATATCACAATACACTTAGGAATTATTTAAACTTAAAGTCAGTAAATGTTATTTCATTACTTTTTAAATTGTTTTGGCGGGAGTTTTTTTTAATTTCTTAATTTAGTTTTATTTCATGCTTTTTAAACTTATGTTGGTACAAATAAGTCCTATCAACAGGATCATATCCCAATTAATACTATCTATGAATGTCCTTTTTGATGAGGCCGTCAATATGAGTCCAAACATGTATCCTCCACTTTGGGCTCATATGGAGCTCAGCTCCTGTAGAATCCAGGTGATGCTGCAGCAGGAGCATGCAACTATATACTGTTTATCTACGTCTTACTAGTTGTCGCAATTAAAATGAGCCCAAACACGAAACCTCTGCTCTAAGTTGGTGAGGAGTTGGGTATCCTATTGATTACCAGGTGATGCTGCAGCACCAGGTCAACTTTCGATTAATGTGTATATATTCATAAATATCACGAGCTAGAATTTAAAATATAAAGCCCACCAAATGACTGCAAGTTGCTAATCGGCCCTTCACGAACCAAATGAACCGCGGTTGTACAGCACTGAGCAGGCTGATGATGATGAACTATAGCTAAGAACCAGCGTTGCCAGATTTTTTTTGGGCCAAATCGGGAATTTGGAACTTTTTGCGTGAAAAAGCGGGATTTTTCAGTCAAAAGCGGGACAAAGTAAAAAGTTTTTTTGAATTTTTATCTTTTTATTTGCGTTAAAATTACGTTTACGTTACAATAGATAGCTAAAGTTGCCATAGAAATCTTCATTACGCACCTTTCTTTCTCAGCACGCTGCGCGTACGTTCGGGCTTTCCCCGAAAAGCGGGAAGTCTGAGCCTGTCCCGCGCGGGACATTTAATTTTCATGAAAAAATCGGGACGTCTGGCAACGCTGCTAAGAACACTCTGGATCATGTCAGCTTTCAAACAAAAAAACTAGATTAAAATCGGTCCACCCGTTTGGATGCTACGATGCCACAGACAGACACACAGACAGACAGACACGTCAAACTTATAACACCCCTCTTTTTTGTCGGGGGTTAAAAACGGCGCATTAAAATACAATCTGCAGGAAGTAGTAATAAAGGGTTTTTCATACAGACAATTTTAGGTGCGACCTTTGACCTTCGTCACGAACAAGCAACAGCTGCATTTGCACCTGCTAATGCAAAACTAAATGCAAATCGACCGACATGATAATACATAACAACTTGCATTACATATTGTACGTATAATAATTGTAGACACGATTGTTATAGGCCGCGCACTACTGTAAGAGGGCTCAGTAAGAACTAACAATGGAAGGTGGCATGGACCATGGTTCTATTTTTATTTTTTATGCCCGCTGTACACTCTCGCCGAGAGCTCTCGGGCGAGAGTCTCGTGCGAGAGCCCCTTGCCCGAGTGAGGACATTCTCGCTTAGTTCAATCGCAGTTAAGAACTCAGAGAAGATGGACGAAAACGACCATTCACCATTCACCATGCATCGAAAGATATCATTGTAATCCAAAGATCTATAATCATATTTAATTTTATTTCTCACAGATAATGACTGATAATGTCGTTTATTATTGTTATTTTTCTGTTCTACACTGTCCAACGGCGAAACTAGTACTGAAAGACGCGAGAGTGTACAGTAGTGCGCTCGTTTTCCTCGCGAGACCCTTTGTCTCGGGCGCAAAATACCGACAACGGACCGAGAGGGTCCGAGAGGCGAGACGGGGCGAGCGCACCCATTTACACTCTCGCACTCGGGCCGCCTCGCTGTGTCTCGGCGAGAGTGTACAGCTGGCTTAAGATGTCTTCGGTGAGACGAGGGGTGAACGGGTCTGGTGAGCTCATATAAGACAAGCTGTTGGTAGATCAGTGATCAGAATATAAGTCGTTATTGGCCGATCGCGATCATCCGGACACTTTTTGTAGCCGCCATGTACGTTATTGGTAGATAGTAATAATAATAATAATATCTATGGACGCTTCACACCACGTCAGTCTGGCCCCGTGCTAAGTACCTAAAAGACTTGTGTTACAGGTACCAGACAACGGAAATATATTTAATACTTTTATACTATACACATATTTAAGATTTTTATTATATCATACACATATTTATATATGATAGTATACATAATATAGTGCGCCTAGCTGCCCCCTCAAGTTTTGCGCGACCTAAAGACAAGTGTGAGTTGTGACAGTCACCATAGTGACTCCTGAGTTATGAACTCATGACTCCTGGGCAAGGAAAATATCAAAATTATTCCGTATCTGTAAGAAAATATTGACTACCCCTGTCCTCAAACTTTGCACACACTCAATACTCCAGTCTCATCTCCACTGGAGACTAGATTCATTACCATCTAGTCGACTCTACACTACAGCGCGCAGCGTATAATATAGAGCCATCACTTTAGAATTTAGATGATTATTGATACATACATAATCAGACTCTGTATTTATTAGGAAAATCGAATAAAATCAAACATCGATTCCCTACCTATACGATCAGATGCCAATTATAATTAAAATCATATTCGTATTAATAGCCGGTACGGTGAAAATGTCATATACACTCGCTCGGTGTAGGTAGCCGAGTGTGGGCGGGTACGCGTGATATGCACTATTTCGGGATGTTTCATACTACATACTATCGGTTTGGAATTATAATTATAATCTTATATTTGATATACTTGTTATGATACTAGCAGAACTCTAGAGCGCTATATCAGGCATCAAAACCAATGGAGTTCTGAGTTAGATCAATACTTTTTAACAGACGCGTTAGCTTGGCGCTCTTTTTGGCTAGCCTCATAATATGATTGCTGTAACAACGGGAAATTGGAAAGGAGCATACCAGCAGATTCTGGAAGAAGAGAAATGAGGATACTCATAATAATTGGTCACGATTCTATAGTTGAAGGATAGATGATCCTGTATCGCCATGATAGACGGCAGTATCCAATCACGAAAACCCTTTAATATAATAATCTCTGGCTGGCTCCGACTGCAGGTGGACACTCCAGAGTCCAGACTACCGCAACTCGTGCCTAATGCTAAGTACTCACATACGGTTTAGCTCGATCGAGCAATCACGTAGAGTAAAAACCACTGCTCGGGCTTTCGTCCACACATTCGGCATGGCTCGATAGTTTTACTCCAAATCGATATATCTAATTCCATCGAGCCGGCTCGATGCGAGCCTTTGAGCTGGCTCGATGCAAAGTCAAGCTGTGAGTTTTGCGTTACACACAGTAATTATTACTCGATTTGGAGTAAAACTAACGAGCAAAACCGTATGTGAGTACTTAGAATAAGACTTACTTATCAAAAAGCCCCTTTGCTTGTTTGATGTGTAGCTACTAGTACTACTACTACCTACTTAGCAGACGACCCCCTTACTGAACTCACTTAGCAACTAAAACTGCGATTATGAGCAGCTTACCCAACGGCTGCTGCGGCGAGTTCCCCGGGCCGGCTGGCTGCTGCTGCGTCGGCGCCGCGGGCCGCGACCGCATCGACGACATGAAGTTCATGCTCTGCGACTGCGACACCGAGTACGAGTCGCAACCACTGCCTGCTACAAAAAAAACATATTATTAACTAGGAGTCCGTCCCGGTTCCGCCCGTGATATAGCATATAACTCTCAGGGACATTTTAGCTATACATTAGTGAAAGAATTTGTGGATTGACTCCTGAGACTATATCGCGTTCAAACCAATGGTTCAAACCAACAAACAAACTCTTCAGCTTTATAATATTAGTATAGATTTACGAATTAGTGGCGTAGCTAGCTTTGGGAGGCCCGTATCAAAACTTATTGGGCAGTCTATGTAAAGATTTTTTTAACGTTTAACACCCTGGAGTTTTTGGCTCCATATAAATGATACGGTTGATAAAGAGATGATTGATAACCTTTATAAAGTCTGTGCACAATAAAACTAGAGGCCGATTATTAGATCCAGATAATATTATATTATGTAGAGCTTCCGTGGATTATTTAAAGTTCTTATAACCAGTCCGTACAACAAAGATATTAACGTTAACGTAAGCTTACAATGTCTCATATTTAACTTATATTTATAAAGAGGCTATTTTAATATAGGGTAAAATTATATTAATGATAAAAAATACCAAAACCCATAATCGTCCATTATAAATTATAATTTTCAAGTGCGAAAATTTAATGCAGCTGGAAGTGTCGATTGCAGTCTACTTTTTGTTTTTAACTCATTACCTTTTCTTTAAAACAACTAAAACACAACTCGTCGTACAAATAATAATTACTCCAAATAAATCAACTTCCGAAACATTTAAAAAATGAATAAAAAGCTCTCGATAAGTGCCAAGTGGATGTACCTCTGTCATCGTGTCATCAGTCATGTCATCGTGTGAAGAACATGTTATAAAAGGGTACGCCTTAAAATGTGTTTTTTACAAACTTGTTTTAGTCCATTGATAAAACAACACAACATACACACAAGTTAATAATTAATATTAAACTACACTAAAGTTATTTACAAACATTAAAAATATCTTCAAAAACTCTATGGCACTGAATACATCTTTGAGGGTATTTGATATTTGGATATTTGCTTTGCTAACTGCCTACAAATTTAAACTTCGGAATCGTTAGCTCTCTAATTTATCTAATTACAAATTAGCCCTTAATTTATCGCTACACGCTTTTGTCACATACTCAAACATCTGGAACGGGCCATTAGACAGAAATCGTTAATCCCATTTCCCAATTAGCAATAGCATTTGGGCGTACAACAAGAATTCACGTCATGTGGAATTCGTGAGTATAAAGCGCAATAAAGTCGTCAATTTATGTCATCTCAAGCTGTGATGGTGCGTGCGTCAACCTCGCAGACCCTTCCATACGTAATGCGACTAATGTCGGTGGCGTAGCAAGCTTCAGACAGGCCCTTTGCCTTGTGTAGTGTGTACGGGAAACACAAACACAATGATGCTTATTCTAATAATTGTACCAAGGTTGAGTAGAAGCCGAAATTGTTAAAGACTATTTGAATAATTTTAAAGTACACATTTTTTTTAATTAGACGACACTAGCTCTACCTTAAGAGCTTTCCCCTATAACCACCACGATGCAAAATGTTTAATGGATAAATTAATATTCTTTTACAAATTACATTGTTGAGATTCACATTAGAATAGAGAGTAATCCGGGGGCCCTGCATCAATAACTGTTAGCTACGCTCCTGGTTACTGCAGTATAAGCTGCATACGACCTAACACGTCAGCATAAGGAGTATTTTACAAGTTCTACAATCTACAGTCTTCGTAGAGATGTATACTACTTACTACTATACCCCTAGTCACTAGTGCAATGTACCGAGCGTTATGAAAAATAAATGCTTTACTCTTGTATCTGACTTGATTTGGACTTAATTTACTTTTTGCATATTTTAACTTTTGATCTTGTTTGACGTTTGCGTTAAATAGTTGACGATAGGTAAGTTCCAAGTTACTTTTTGCCTTTATTCATGCTATTATTATTATTATCTTCAAATAATTTCCAGAATCCAAAGAACTTAGTACGATTTTGTTCCCATTTCTTTCATATCGAGCGTCCTTCGCTCGATATGAAAGCATATTACAAAACATATTATATGCTGATTGCTGACACGGTCTATCAATCGACAGTGCAACGAGCTAACATCATAATCACATAGAGCTTCCGCAAACTACAGACTTTAATTCAGCCTATAAATTGACCAAATATATAATAAACCTAGGTATAAGTTTTCGTATCAAACATTATTGCCGCTAATAAATCATTTATTGTGCGCACCACCATGATACACCTTACTAATTAAGCGTTTGACTCAAACATCGGCCGACTAAAAGTCTGCAATCTGCGAGGGCTCTTAATCATACAAATTGTCAAATACTCGTTTCATTACGGACAAAATGAAGCGCGGAAGTGAAAGGGGAGCACTTCCCTCGCGAAGTAAAAGTCGAGACTCGAGACATTGTCACGCTCACAGACGTTATGATCTTCTGGTTTGTTATGTAATCGTTAGTTAACCTTAACATTAACGAATTATGTTCATTAGTAGTTGTAATCATCGTCAATATCAACCTCTTTTGATCTAAATATACATGGATCCATATTTGTGAAAATGTTCTGAAGCTGAACCTTTTCTCGCACTCCATAAATTCGTATCTATCTCCTATAAGTATTACGTGCATCATTCGTATCTATCTCCTATAAGTATTACGTGCATCATTCGTATCTATCTCCTATAAGTAATACACCTGCGAAATCATACTCTGCATAATAATTATTATGATGACTTTGTATAAAGGTTGTAATCCACCGCGGGCTAGCATTTTACTTTGTTTCCAAACTGTTACTAAATTAAGAGCCTGCTGTCAAAACGCTTGCCCCGCCTACACAAACGGCTATTGTCCAACCATGATACAATAATGGGGAATGTCCATTTTTTTTTAATTTTGCTCATTACAAAAACATTTCGAGGAATAAGGTCAGTGATCGTTTTTCTGTATATAACCAAAAAAATACCCATTAGTTACTTATATTTTTGAACAAATATGTTTAACCTTAGTTTGACCTTCAATGGCGTTAAATTAGCAATAAATTCGACCAACACTTTTTGAACTTTTGGTAAGCTTCTCGTATCAGTTTTCACATAATGAGAACTTGCATTTGACGAACCAGCCATTATAATAAGATTGAAAGGAAATTTAAACATACTGCAGAGGTCAATTGGCCGCCGATGATGACGTCAGAGCGAAACTTTAAAAATTTATTGAGAAAAAACTAGCCAATGAATTTCAAAATTATTTAATTTACATTCTTAAAATACCCTATTTTAACGAAAAAAAATATAAAAAGTACATGTGATTTTTTTTGGACAATGCCCATTCCATGAATCGTGCCCGCATGAAATGTATTTTGCGCTGTAGCTAATAGTGAACAATATCGCGTAACAACGGTCCGGCGCATTATAGCACGAAAGTAAATTTCGCTAGTCCCCAAAATGTTTTTGATGATTACTTAAAAATTAAATACAATAAGTACTAATATTTCCTTTAGCTAGTACTTTATAAAGTGTGTGATTGTAGTAGTGCAAGTTATTTAATGATAGTAACTCAATAAGTGTAACAGATATCCATAGCTGGGCACCGTTAATCAAATAGTTAACTTCGTTAATCGTTAATCCGCTACAAAAAAAGTTAGCTTCGTTAAACGTTAAAGCGTTACATTTCGGAAGAATTAACGCAAGTTAACGTTAATCGTTAATCCGTTAATTATTGTAAAATTGCATTTTTATATCGTTGCTTTAGTGTAGGTACATAAAAAACCTGTTGGTTTAGGTTCTGGAAGTTAACACAACTTTAAAATGTAACCCTTTACATAATTTTGAAATCACATAAAAATATGAAAACCTTATTAAATCGAGATAAAAATGGGCAAGGTGATAATATTTAAAGTGTATAAGCGTTCTCTGTGAAAAAACAAAGAGAAAACGACCTTTTGAGCGTGATTAAGTTTAGAAAATTTTATACTGCGTCTACGTTTTCGTGACAGATTGTACTTCTGAACCTTCGATCACTAATATACAAGATACACGGTCTCATACAAAACCTCTCGAAAATCTGTCCCCGAGTAATAGAGTTTAATGAAGTATACATTTATCTAAAATCAACCTTAATTATAGTAATTATTAAAGATCTTTTTATAAAACAATGAACATTTGTGTTTACAAAGCAATAAAATTTTTACGTCCGATGCACGCTTCATACTAAATTCAACCATCCGCGTATATGATTTAAGTTCAAATTTGTATAGTGCCAAAAAAAAATCCAATTTTACGACCGAAATTCGCCGCTGGAACAGGGCGAAGTGAAGTATGAGTGGAGTCGAACTGTTCAAATTTTTTTTGTTGATTGTAATTTGTAATAATTTTAATAGTCCATTTTTTTATTTTTCCGAAGTTTAATGTATAAAGTGAGGAGTAATTATTTTTTACTTGTAATATTATGTTGTTCTAATGTTATGTCTAATTTTATCATTAACCAAAATATACATAAGTGTACATCCTTTTTCCGATAGGCCACAAAGGACAACTCACATCACCCAACGCCCGTACTTTTTAACCTTCTTAAAAAATCCTTAATGGGAACTATATTTGATCGAAGATGGGAACATAATATTATTACCACATCTAACTGGATCTCGAGGAAACCTGAAAAAAATCCTCAATAAAAAAATAATAGTAATAGCGACTCCATCAAATGGAACAGAAACATAGCTTATAACCCGAACATTTCAAGTGGGCATGATAAACTACGATAAGTACCTTTAGTATGAGTATTCGCAATTGAGATGGTTTATACCTGGTGTTGATTTATTTACAACTTAATTTTAAAACTGTCTTTTGGTGATTTCTTAAAGAAATACCAATATTTACAATACAATTGTAAGAAATATATTAGGATAAAATTAATACTTACCGGAAATATGAAATTCCATCCTTTTTTTGGTTTTAGACGTATGATTTCTACAATTATTAAACGCGCACCGAGGCATGTTTCCCGGCGGAGCGTTCGAGCACTACTAAATCAAAAGTGCACCAGAATGTTGAGTTTGGTGCTCTTTTGGTGAGGTCGTTTTTTGCCGCGGATTGTGTATCTTGTATATTAGTGATCGAAGTTCTGAACCTGTTTATCGCGCCACGCCGCGGCGCTGTGCGCTAAATAGTAGGCATTGGATTAACGATTAACGGACTTCTACATATTAACGGAAGTTAACGTGTCCGTTAACATTTTCTTAATTTAACTTAAAAGTTAATTCGTTAATCAAAATGTTAACTTCGTTAATTAACGATTAACGGATTAACGAGTTAATGCCCAGCTATGCAGATATCTGTTGAAAAGAAAAAATAATAATTTCGAAAAATAAAACTATCGAGTCAAAATAAGTGAATCGTGTTTTCCGTGAGGCAAGTATCAGATAAATATACAATGATTAAATAAATCTCAAATTTCATTTGTGTCAATCGTCTTCCGGGGTCGTAATACTTGTTAGAAAACACAGCAAAAAAAAGGGAGCTCGGTCTTAAATATTACTTGTAATCACAGTAAATACAGGGCCCTCAGAGCTACAATACCTCAGTGATTTTACAAGTAGTGAGTACACAAAAGTTCTCTCCTTCCCGCGGCAGAATATCTTTGAAGCCACTTTCATGCTTACCCTGGTGATGCTGCGGCGACGGCGTGCCCTGGTGCTGGAAGTTGGCGTACATGCCCTGCTGCGCGGCCGCCGTCACGTGACCACCGCCTGACCCGCTCACCTGCATGTGCTGCGCCGCAGACACCTGGACAACAAGAATAAATGATAATGTAATGAAATCGGCCAAGTACGAGTTTTAGTTCAACAGTCTATCAATTGCCGTCCTTGAGATACAGCCTAGAGACAGACGTGAGACGGACGTATCGGCAGACAGCGCAGTCTCGACAGACAGACAGCGAAGTCTTAGTAATAGGGTCCCGTTTTTACTTTTTGGGTATGGGACCCTAATAAACTAAAAAACTAACTCTCACACTAAACACGAATCGACACCACCTCTCAAGCTAAAATCCATCAATCATCATCATAATATTAAGTTCCTCTACCATGTTTACAATCGCCTACGTTGTCCAAGACTAGCAACTTGGAGACTCCGCTTAAAGCCCAAACAGGAACATAGAGAATTACAGAGGTTACAATTTTTTAAGGAGCCTGGGTTGTCAATTTTATTGTCATTGATAAAGACTAGAAAAGGGAATTTTCACAATATCGCGTTTTTCATATTGCTGGCCGGGCCATAACGATCTTTATAACAAACGCTTTATGACGTCACTAGCTCCTTCGTCCTTCAATTCCAAAGGCTCATAGGGCGCTTATAGGGCGTAACCTTGCTGATACTAACTATAACACTGAGGTAGGTACTACGTACTAGAGCAGCTATTGCAAACAAAAAACATGTCGCACTTGAGGCATGAGCGGGGTGGGAGGCGAGGCGGTGATTGCTATAGATCAGTACCGCAGAAGTGACACAGTTGTGTGCCTACACTCGAATGAATGCAGAATCTATTTGAGTAAGTGGATAAAATAAAAATAAAAATTCACTTTTTTATAAAATTTATAATTAAGTATGGATCCATAGTCCACTATAGCTAACTACCTTATTTAAATTACTTAAATATTTTCAAATATTATGTACCATAATAAAATTATTATAATGTACGCATGTTTATTGTACGTAATATTTTAAATAATACCAAAATACAAACTCGTCTACGTGAGTAAGTACTTCATTCATCGTCGTATTATCATAGATCTGTATTCTGCCTACATTCCCATTTTGCATATGATAATGCAAAATGGCGCGCGTCTTCGCCTAGTAATTGAATGTTCGTATTTTAATTGAAAATAATTAAATAAGAATGCTAATACCGATGAAATGTTATTTCGTTGCATTTGGAAGTGTTACTGGAATAATTTTTGCAGTATCTTAACCCACAACTAGGCATTTTTGCGACTTTTTTTGGTTTCGTTTTTAATTGTTGTACGTCTGGCGCGCAGAAGAGCTCGCAGGCGACTAAGTGCACTGCTGCTATATAGATTACGTTGAATGTGACCGAGCACTGCGTTGCGTTGTCGAGTCTAGTACGTAGTACATACTATGTCAGTAAACTATAAATGTACATAATAAAAAGATCCATAAGCAGTAAGTACCAGTTTGAAATATGCGTCTTATATCCGGCGCGCCTACTTTTTGTCTTTAAGTGCCCCCGCAGACTACAGACTTTAAGTCGACAAATAGTTAGTCCAACGAATCAGTACTAAGATGTCCATACACCTCCATCGGTGCGCACAATTAACGATTTGTATCGACCAATAATAAAGTACAAAAACCCCAATTTGGTCAAACTATCGGCCGACTAAAAGTCTATAGTCTGTGGGGGCTCTAAAACCTTTCGCTCGATCGGAGATTGAAAATTTCATTGCATTTGCTATTTTTATACATCATCGGTTTTGGATGAGTGAGCCGCCCACGGCCGTGCTCGTGGGCGGAGGTCCTGGCTGCTCGATCGATTTTCCCCAGCGTGGGCAACTGCTTTTATCTTTAATTCAGTGAATTCATATTTTATTTTTAGATACTCATTCCTTTATTAGCTGAAGTGCCCTGCGGGGCTAAAATGGTCGCTTTGAAGAATCATGATATGAATCATAATATGATTCATTTTTCTAAAATCGCAAAATGCAACTCTGCTTGCAATTCATTTCTGTATTTTTATACTGATTTGATATTTGTCAGTTTGACAGTTTTGACAATTCATTTGCTGAATTAATTGAGAGGAATTGCTAAATGTGACCATTTTAGCCCCGCTGCTCTTGTCGGAAGCGTTAGAAGAGTGTAGAGAACTCAAAGACGATTCTATATTGTTCCTGCATATCTTTCTTATTGATTTCGGACAAAATAGTAATTTTCCACTCCCACACTTGAACGTATATTAAACTACATAAACCGTATCTAACGCAAGAAACTGGTCGCCAGAAAACTTGTTTCGTATAAAAAATACAAGAAATAGGATACGGATCGGCAACAAATAAAACAATACGACATCCGTCGAGACTTTTGTTTCTCATCATCATCATGTCTTTATCACTTATCAAGTTAGCAGCCATGAAATGTAAAAGAGTCCAGATTTTGCGCCAGTCTTGGATAAATGTTGTTGTACTTTAAATATGGGTTGGCGGCTTGTTTATAAAAGCGCATGATTGTTATTGCAATCGCAGGATTTTAATGTCGCCGAGTACTAATACTAGATTTTTAAACAGTGTGCTAAGATCTAACTGCGAATTTAACAAAAGTAATTGGACTGCTGTATCGGGCTCCTGATGGCTCATATGACATATCTTGCAGTAAATCTGGCTCTACAATAGAGAAGTCGTAGGTAAAAACCTAAATAGTATTTTAGACATTAATTAATTACTTCTAGCAAAGTTTATTAATAGGCATAAATTATTTTATGTACTTAATAAAATTATAAATAATGCCCGTAAAGTTTGCTTTTTGTGAAAATGATAGAATTTTAATATATTTGTGAGTTTTGTAATCTACCTTGAAACCTTCCATCTATGTCCTCATGTGAACTGGTTTTGCTCGAAAACAATAAAATTGCAAATTTTATTGCAAAGTCTTCCAGTCTTAATTAGAAATTCTACAAAATTTGATATGTTCAAGGACAGCCAGAGCAATAACATCGAAGTTGGACGTTTAAAGATTGATGGATCTTTGATGGGTCATGTTATTTCTGATAAGAAGCAACCTGATGAAGAGAATAGAGACATTATTACAATTTTTAATCAACACCAAATGACTTTGACTACAGACTAGAGAGTCCGAACGAGTCAACAGCAAATTCTCCCAGCCGGGAGCATCTCGGATCTAATGGGGACAACAATATATTTCCTATTAATGAAACTTAGTCATTGGGCATTAGTCATTGAGAGGATATGAGCAATAATACTGGATGCAGGTTTTTGTCTCGGCGGTGACAGCTTTGCGTTTGACGCGGACGGTACGGGCCCAGCATCCGCGAACCTGTTCGTGCCCCCCTCCTCCCCCCCCCGCAGGGTCCCCGACAGTCACCGCCCGGTATAATATTCGTAGTGGCCGCTAAGCTATATCGTACCAGACGGGCTAACGGAACCGCTAATCTAGTTGCGCATCGCTTTCCACGCGCCCGCCAATCTCAGCATGCGACGAATGTGTAGCGCAGTTATACATGGGTAAACGCCCGGACATTTTGGCCGTTTATCCATCTATATTCTATAATATTCTATACAAGGTGTAACAAAAGTAAGTGATAACGCTTTAGAGTTTAGGGTGTGTTATATGTATCTCCTATATATAGAGTTCGCTGTGAAAGTAGCAGCGCTGAAAGAACATTTTTTTGGGAATTTGCTCTCTTGCGCTGCTACTTTCTCAGTGAACTCTATAATTATAAGGAACACATTACATTATAGTACATCCTAAAGTATTATCACTTACTTTTATAATTTTTTACACCCTGTATAGACGGGGAATATCTAGGTGTTTTGATCGGTGTGTTTTGAGCTTTACTGACTCTTAGCTACTTAAATCACTGTCTCCAACTCTCTACTTGACAGAATGACAATGAAGGCAATCTCTTTTCATATTATCGAATAAGACTCACCAGTCACTCATCAACAATTTTCAGGAGTTAAATTTTCAATATCATAATATTTAGTCCTACAATAAATCCATTTTACAACAGTTAAAACAAAACGAACATAATATATGCATCTCATTCACCCATGCTTTTCTTTCGCATGGAGATCAGCTAACAGTATTTTCACCGTGTCGTGGAATGCAGCCAGATTCTAACTGATAACCAGTCTAGACTAGCACACGCGACCGTCTTAGGGCTTAAAATATTACAACTTTATCCATTGTTTTTGTATTTTCTGTATTTCAAAAATAGAATTTAGATTTTATGAAATGTAGAGTATTTTAAACCATAACGAATTCTACGGATAATGTAGCCTGTAGGTCGTTTTTTCTGTAGAAATTATTAAAATATGAAATGTAGAGTTGTACTATATTATTAGGCTCCTCCTATTCACCTTCTCTACTACAGAGCAGGAACAGGCTGCAGGCACCTTGTTTGCCAAGATTCACGAATACTCATCCACAGAGTAAATTCGTGGCATCAGCCCCAGCCCCCAACCATATCGTTCAATTTATTGAGCAGTATTGGGTTGGGGATGATACTCTTGTGTGAAGGAGTCACGATAGATCCTTATGGGTCGCAGTGACATCAGGGCTACAGCGACCTGCCTTCTTTAACACAAAAAAAATATATTATTATTTAAAGTGCATTTGGATTTTGCGAAATGTAGAGTCATTTAAATCATAAATCAATTCTACGGATAATGTAGGCTGTTGCGTGTTTCAGATTAGGAGCCGTTGTTTTTGTAGAAATTATTAAAATATGAAATGTAGAGTTGTACTTTATTATTTAAAGTGCACTTTGGATTTTGTGAAATATAGTTAAGTAATAAATCAGAAATCAATTCTACGTAGGCTGTTGAGTGTCTCAGATTAGGAGCCGTTGTTTCTGTAGAAATGATTGAAATACGAAATGTAGAGTTGTACTTTATTATTTAAAGTTTACCCAAAAAGCTTACAATAAGTTGTCTACGCATTTAATTACTGTAGATTCAGTATATAGTTTAAAATATTTTAGCGACAATCTGAAGTTAACTGAACTCTACATCGTAGGTATTAGGTCAAAATAATAGTTATTAATCGTAAGTGAAACAATAGCTTGAAACAGTCCCACGACGTTATAGAGTTCGCTATCACAATATTACGTTATATTCTCTGTTAAACGCTATCATTAAACCGCTGCCGTTTACTGACTAATAGGTACCAAGTGGCAAGTTGGGTACCCTACCTATTTAGGGTTTTGACTTTTGAGTAAGTAAGTAAATATTATGTGTGTCTGTCTTTTGTTTAGGCGTCATGATTTTGATGAAATTCGGTATGGAGGTACTGACGTAAAAGTAGGAGTTGCTCGAATGTTACGCACACACGTGTGCACTATAAAAATCACCTATTTATCACGGTAATAACTGTGAGAATTGGGAGGCATTTTGTGAGATAACTTTTTCAAGCTTTTAACGCTTCAAGTTTCAACTCCCGTAAGGCCCAAGTGGGCCGCAATAACAATTGAAAGGCTATAAATTGTGTATCGTTTTGCCGCGATCGAAGGAATAAAAATCGGCCAAGTGCGAGTCGGACTCGTGCACGAAGGGTTCCGTACCGTTATAGAGCAAAAATAGGCCAAAAATTGCGTTTTTTTTGTATGGGAGCCCCCCTTAAATTATTATTTTATTTAAATATTATTTTTAATTGTTAAAGTACACATATAATTAAGGCTTTTGTGAAAATTTCAAGTGCCTACTTGTTGTCATCGTTGATACCGAGCAAAAGATGTTTGAAAAATTACGTTTGTTGTATGGGAGCCCCCTTAAATATTTAATTTATTATGTTATTAGTATTTGTTGTTATATCGGCAACAAAAATACATAATCTGTGAAAATTTCAACTCTCTAGCTATTACCGTTCTTGAGTTACAGCCTGGAGACAGACGGACAGACAGACAGACAGACAGACAGACAGACAGACAGACAGACGGACAGACATCGAAGTCTCAGTAATAGGGTCCCGTTTTTAGGGTTCCGTAGTCAATAAGGAACCCTTATAGTTTCGGTCTGTCAGTCCGTCTGTCCGTCTGTCCGTCTGTCTGTCTGTCTGTCTGTCTGTCTGTCCGCGGTTTTACTCAGAGACTATAAGACCTACAAAGCTGTAATTTGGTATTAATACACATATTAATGATGGCAAAAAAATGGTACATGAAATCGTAAAAAATTATATTTTCGCGCCCACTCCATCGTGTGGGGTGTCGTTGAATAGGTTTTTTAAAAATATTGCGAGTATTCATAGATCATTTTCCAATTTAGGGATCCGTTTGTGAAATATTAAGTTTTAAAGTGGAAAAAATCGTTAAAGTCCAGTGTCCCCCCCTTCTACCAGCTAAAAGGTGGATTCTGGAAATGTGAAAAAATTCACGGGAGTAGGAAATATGCTGAATTTAAAAGGAAAACTATCACGGCTAAGAAGACTTCACAAGTTATTGAGTAATAGTCGATCAATTAAAAAAATGTATTCGGCGAAGTATAAATGGAACTTTTCGTTTAAATTTCTTTGAAAGTAACTGAGATGATGTTGTTAGTAGTATAAAACACGCTATATATGTATATTATGTCGCAGTCCACTGGTTAAAAAAGCCGTTCAATCAAACAGCTAGGCCCTTTGACTGAACAACGCCATTCAATCACACGGCTATACGTCGTTTAGCCGACTTGTTGACTGTAACGTTCAACACTACAGCTAGACGACGCTTAACTAACTGGTTAAATGGCAAATTAACTAAGGTGACCGTTAGTTTAGTGTTATTATTACACAAATGTAATGATAACTTAATTATTGTATTCTAACTCATTTTGAACAAAATTGCAATAAATACCTTGGTGATGCATTTCATAATCCCGTAATTTCTTCTCGAATATTTGTTTAAATTTTGATTCACTCGTATGTGCTGCCATAATTTCTGTCACTTTAATAACACTTGTAACATATATTTATGAAAAATATCTTAATACAATCACAAAATACCGGATAGTTGACGCCATATTGTAAACAAAACGCACCTAGCGCCGCGGTGGTAAGCACTGAACTAATTTCAATCAAACGGCTGCTTTTGAATCAGCTGTAGTGTTGAACGTTTTGAACGACTGAAATATTCAATTAAAAAGCTAGACGTGTGATTGAATGACGTTGTTCAGTCAAAGGGCTAGCTGTTTGATTGAGCGGCTATTTAAACCAGTTGGCTGCGACATATATACGTTCATTGACCATATAAAAATTGTCAAAAACTAGCGGTACTACGGAGCCCTATATTGCGCGTGGCCCGACACGCACTTGGCCGGTTTTTGCCCTTTAGGTACGGAACCCTAAAAATTAACATTTGTTTTTAATAAGTATTTAAACATAATTTATAGTAATTACTAATTAGGTGTTAAATGATAACTGTATCGTGAAAATCACGTATGGGACACGCCGAAACAGACGTTTCCCAAGCCAGAGAAAGTGGGCGATGATGTTTTATATTTGAATTACTTTAGTTTACAAATTCGCCGAGTCGTGGGAAACGTACAGAAACCGGAAAAATCTCCGCACTACCACTTATTGATTAATATTCATCGTTTGCTATTCCGAAGCAACTTCAAACACCTTTTTTTTAAGCTGACTTTGTATCAGCGCACATATTATTTTTTCATGTTTAATAATAACTGTGGTTACAATTCTTAACAGTTAACACTATGATACACAATTATACCAGTAGGTAAGTACCTACACATCCTGTTACATTGTAACTTTTTTCAGTAAGAGATGATCGAAGGTAAGAGAGCTAATCGATCACCAGCTTTAATATAATTATCGTATAGGATCTATAGTGGAAACGGCGAATCTAGGCACAAAACTTCATACACAATGTCTAAATTTGTACAAATCGCCTAGTGCCTACCTATGTATAATAATATTATGTAGAAGCTCGCGTCAGTGACGTCACGGACCAAAGCTCCGTACGGCTGGCACGGCGGCCGCCCACGGCAGACGTCATCACGCCTCCCCCCGCCTCGCCCCGCCCTCTCCATAAGCCCCCGCAACACTTAGCTATGCTGTGATATTGAACAACATAGTAGAGCATACGAGCATACGACTATATGACATGTATTTGCTACTATCTGTACCGATTTTGCTGAAATTTGGTATGGGAATGCTTTGAGTCCCGGGAAAAGACATAGGATACTTTTTATTCCGAAAAAATGTACGGTTCCCGCGCGATAAACGTATTTTGGCGCATCGAAGTTGCAGGCGTCATCTACTAAGATAATAATTGTATTGGTTCGATTATTCTCACCCCTGGATACAGGCAATAGCGATGTCACTGTAGGTTAGTACGGCGTACCTAGTGTAAGAAGTTAGTGAAGAAGACAAATAGTGTGATGATAAAGGAATTGCAAGCAAACATTTTACCGGTTCATACACTAGATATTATTGCCTGTAACTTGAAGTTCTTAGATCTAGACACGCCGCGCGGTAGCGTGTCAAGCCAAGTTCCAGCATAACAGAATGGCGAGCAGCACCGTGTGTAATATTACACGAACCATTTGCAGGTACTTTTGACCCTCTCACAATTCAGAAACTATTTCACATAAACGTTTCAAATTTGGCTCATACAATGGGACTTGCGAGATAACTACATGCTCTAAATTTCATAAGCACAGCTCAAACGGTTATTAAGATATGAACGTCCGAAAATCTACATTTTTATTACTGACTGACTGACTGACTGACCTATGGATCAAAATTCTAACCCACTTTCAGATGACCTAGAAGGCTGAAATTTAGAATCCAGCTCGGTAATTGTGTGATAGCGTAGGGAAAAATCCGAAAACAAAACAAATCGGTCAAGTGCGAGTCGGACAGAGTGAAACTAGGCAAAAATTGTGTTTTTTGTATGGAGACCCCCCTTAAATATTTATTTTATTTTACTTTTATTATAAATTATGAAAATAAAAATACAATTAAAGATTTTGTGAAATTTTTAAGTATCTACCGGCTGCCATTATTGATTTTGACCAAAAAAGGCCAAAAAATTTATTGTATGTAAATAATAAATATTTATTCTACTTGGCTAGTTTTCATCAGAATTAAAATGTTCAATAACTTTATGAAATGACTGGTGTAATGAAAACTGGCCAAGTTAGATCTAATATAGTTAAAGATCTCACATTATTTAAATAACATTAATTGTTATAGATATTCAATAAAGCAAAGAAATAGACTCTATTATTTGTTCATAATGTTATTTGGTTCGTATACATATACATATTTCGATTTTCCATGGAACTTGGCCCTCATTTAGATCTCTATCCTTTTTACGGCGAAGTCCACAGACAAGAATAATGTTTGTATGGAACTTGGCTTCCCATTTTTACATATTTTATGTTTTTGATGGGATACCAAATTTCATTAAGGGCCCTCTCTCCCTAAATTAGCAGGTCGATTGTCTGTCAGTGCGAATATCGACGTAAATGACATTAAAATAACATTCATAACAGCGCGCGCATTAACATTCATAACATTCATAACTCGCCGCGTCCATGATAGGGCGAAATAGGAGAAAAAACCTTTTTAAGGCTTAATATAATACATATTTCAAAAAAGTAAGAAAACCAAATTATCAACTTATGTATTGCAAAGCAGTAGATATTTTTATATATTCTTTTGATAAATAATGAAGGAGTAAAGTGGTTTCATTCAACGATTTGGAGGTGATTTGGTTTTTTATTTCTCTATTATGCGATACCTACGAATAATAAAAACTAAGGAAGAGTAACTCCGTCAAAAAACATGCTCCAAAATACTTGTCAAAAAAGTGTACCTTAGGTTCACTTTTCATACATTTGCAATATTTAGGTGACCTTGAGCGGTATAAAGGCTGACGTTACATGACAGTTCGAATGGAACCAAATTTAAAAAAGTATTAGTATGGGAGTTACGTTTCCTTAGGTTTTATTATTTGTGGTGTGATGGTATCATAAATCATGTAGATTACTAATTATTTTTTTCAAATATAATTTCTCTCTTAATGCCGATGAAAAGTTGTTTCATCTGCACGCTTTTTTCGAAAGAGCAGCCTTAAAATCGTGCTGTTTGGTCTTTTACCCCAACAGAAAGACTTATTTAGACAACTTTATACTATAGTACTCATAAAATTCTAAAAGATACCAATCAATATAAATTCAACGATTGGAGCACGCCAGTCGCACTGCATTATTCATTCATCTGACTTGCATGAGCATTGAGCATATTCGGAGGGTTATGTAGATAGTAGGATGTAGAATGTAGATATGTTACGCTCAAAGACCGAAATCGCTCAGTGAGCGAAAAAATAGCTCACAACGCGTTGTGGTCACAGTGAAACAGCTATTTTTTCGCTCACTGAGCGATTTCGGTCTTTGAGCGTAACAGATATACTAGATGACCCCCCACAACTCCGTAGCGTCAAAATTCGTTTATCGCGCGGGGACCGTAGATTTTTCCGGAATAAAAAGTTTCCCTATACTTACCAAATTTCAGCAAAATCGATTCAGCGGTTAGGGCGTGAAGACGTAACAGACATACGAACTTTTGCATTTGTAATATTAGTATGAAAGTATGGATATCACCGTCTAGCTACGAGAGTGTTCAAAAAAAAGCTACAAAGTACTCGTTTTACTCTCTTAATAGCAACTCACAAAGGGCGATTACCTGCCCAACCCTTCTACGACGTCCGACGGATGTGCATGACTTTTTTCAATGGCTTATCGAAATATTCCAACAAAATTCGCTCACCCACCGCTATTAGCCTAGTAAACGAATGCTCGAAATGGGGGTGTGCTTGGAAAAGTCGAAAGCAGAAATTATGACTACGACACTTTGTTTAGACTAGTTAGGAGATAAACATACTAAAAGTCCTGACCCCTCCGAGGTGCGCCAGAGGGGAGGGGGGGAAAAGAAGGACCCATTTTTTGGTTTTTAGACTAATTTACGAAAACGGTGCTTCGTACGAAATTTTATTGTACTACATAAGAAAAGCTAATAAAATTCTCTACAACTTTGTCCTTTAAACTTTGTATCTATCTCCAATCGTTACCTAGTTATGAGCTTCTAAAATTGGTCGATTTTCAAATACACACATCAATACGACCTAAGGATATTTGTATTTTCTGAAATATCAGGAATTTTTGAAGACGGTAAATAGATAAATAGTAGCTTATTTTATGGTCTTTAATAAAACATAAAAAACTTTTCTGGATTTATTGTCTTTATGAAAAATCATTGATTTTTCAATGGCCATAGAACTTTTGTATGTAACCAACAAATCATTACTTCGTTTTATAAAACTGAAAATTTCATTCTAATGGGAAAAAATCTTCAACATTTTTATTGCCAATGGTAAAGTTAATAATAATGAATCCTAATATATTATGGTTAGTGCAGACTATTTTTACCTAAAAATACATTTTTTGAGTCTTTCTGCGGTATGAGGCTCAAAATTCTTTGTAATTGCAAGTAATCATTTTTCCTGCTAAGTTGCTAAAAAATCTTTTAAATGCCTGTTCTAGTCACAATAGACCGAACTTATGCCAGAACAGCCTGTAGCCAGTTCGAAACCAAAATAATGTGGTTAAATCAGCCAAAAATTAAGCCAATGCGATCAGTAAAAAGGCTACAGGAGAGCAACGAGTCTCTAGAAACCGACCAAACCGTGCTGAAGGGTTCCCACTAAGATGGTCCATATGATATCAAAACATTTTGTTTTTCAGCATCCCGATCTGGAAAATGCGGAAGGTTGCTTTTTCATGAGTTTGGGAGATTGGCCATGGTATCACAAGAAATGGTCTCTAGTACGAAGCGCCGTTTTCGTAAATTAGTCTAAAAACCAAAAAATGGGTCCTTCTTTTCCCCTCTTCCCTCCGGCGCACCTCGGAGGGGACAGGACTTTTAGTATGTTTATCTCCTAACTAGTCCAAACAAAGTGGCGTAGTCATAATTTCTGCTTTCGACATTTCCAACCAGAATCATTCGTTTGCTAGGCTATATTGCGCTTAGCAACGACGTTATGAAAGTAGACATTATAGCAGCGGTCGGCAACCTGCGGCACGCGGACGTCTAGCGACCTGTTTTGTTATTTCTAAATAATTAATGTATTCATTGATGCGTAGCGTACATAAGTTATTATCGTTTTCAGTACATATTTGAGAGATAATATACGAATTGCGACTTCAATTTAACAGTAAAAACAAGAAATAGTGTCAACTGTCAACAAATGCAACATCGAACTTGTATAAAATCCATTTACTTACTTTTTAGCTTTCGTTTCTGATTGGTTTGCGTAATAATTATTACTGTGATGTTTCATAAGTTTAAATAATATCTTTTTGTACGCCTGTATGAAATTCAGTATGTTTTTAAAATTTTAAATGTCATTTAGTATTATTTATTCTACATGAAGCCAAGTTTTATCATTACCAAACTCACATAAGCCCTGATTCACTTCGGATTTTGACATACTTCTAGATTTACGTGTCCTCACTCCTCACTAGCCCTAGCACACCACTTACATCTTTTAAAAGTGTGCGACCCCGCCTTCCAAACGGTTGGGGAGCGCTGCATTATAGTACACCGGGGTGCAACGTGCGCTCCATGCAGGAAGAGGCCGGATGAGACACTTTTATTTTGGTTTGAGACGCCTAGTGTCACCCCACGCTGTTGTGGTGTTATAATCGACTGGTAGGAAATGTACGTAATTTCGTTATCAATTACGCTAACTTTAAGAAGATGAATAATTACTCAAAATATTTACATGTTGTCCTAGTTAAAAATATTTTTTGTCACGATTGTTTAAAATTATGTTAGAGTAAAACAGTAGTACATAACACCGGGCCATTCAGGCCCCGGGACTCCAAGATATATCCATACTCCATACCAAACATTATAATTGACTTCAACCATACTGTGTAATAATATGGATACTACTTGGTAGTTAATATATTTTAAATATTATGTAAATAAACATAAAACAATGCAACGCAATTTCGAATTTAAAATGACAACAATATTCAATATTCACGCTAATTATTATTTAAAAAAAAAAAAAACGACTTCCAAGGTAAAAACAATAATAGCATCCTTATAATATGAACTAAAAAGTATTAAATAATTATTCCTATCTAATAGTAGTTGAAAGTTTTGGAACTGGCACCGACTTCAAAATTATGAAGATTGAGTACAGAAATAGTTGAGTTTCAGCCGAATTCAGAAAAAGGCACTATTAGATAGGAATAATTATTTAATACTTTTTAGTTCATCACTCTATTTCGTTACCTAGTAAGCCATCGCGTACTATACGTAGAATAATACACCTGTATATTATTCTACGTAGGTATCTAATTACAGTCACACTTGCAAAATATAATATCAGCTGCAGCCTGCAGATAATTTTAAGCAATACATTTTAAAAAAATCGAAGTGAACACGTGTGACGTGCTAAGTAGCCGGTCACCGGACTAGTTTCAATAGGCTGGCACTCGCTCGACTTGTCGCACACACCTCGCACTGTATAGTGTTACATAGTACGGTACCCGGCCCGCGCCGCGCCGCCGAGCCGCTCGCTTGACAGCCCTGGCAGATATGCGAGACGACAGTTATTGTACTATGAACGCTAAACGCGATGCAAAAGGTTGAAATTAGGTTGTTTTCCAGAATATCTCGGCGAAGTGAGACAGAATGTTACATGGTCACCGGTTACATCGGTTCACAAACGGTGGAGTAATCGTTGAACATACAAAAAAAAATATCCACAGCCGAACATATAACCTCCTCGTTTTTTGGAAGTAGGTTAAAAATATATTACAGCGATAAGACACAATGTTGTAACTTGTACCCACCTAAACTGACACACTTGCATTGTGTCCTTGTTTCCATACAAAAGCCGACCCATTTCAAATAAATGTACTACTTTAATTAATAAATTATTATTATTATTATTTATACAACAATCACTAATCTAATAGTCTAAATTTTGCAATGCAAAAAAATTTGCAATGGATTGCTCATAGCGAGGCAATGATTGGATATAGATACAAAGTGTAAAGGACGAAGTTGTAGAGAATTTAATTAGCTTTTATTATGTAGTACAAGAGAATCTCGTACGAAGCACCGTTTTTGATGAGTAAGCAAAAAACCAAAAAACGGGACCTTCTTTGCCCCCCCTCCCTCGAGCGCACCTCGGAGGGGTCAGGACTTTTAGTATGTTTATCTCCTAACTAGTCTTAACAAAGTACCGAAGTCAAAATTTCTGCTTTCGACTTTTCCAAGCAGACCCCCATTTTGGGCATTCGTTTACTAGGCTATACTTAATTTTCATATTCTATACTTATTATAAAACAAAGTCGCTATTTTTTCCCTCTTGTCCCTTTAATCTTTAAAACTACGCAACGGATTTTGATGATTCCTTCAGTGTTAGATAGCCCATTTATCTAAGACTAATAGGAGCTAAGAAATAGAGGAAAATGTTGAAAAAACGGGGAAAATTATTTGAAAGGGCTAACTTGAATGCGCTAATCTCAGAAACTACTGGTCCGATTTGAAAAATTCTTTCAGTGTTAGATAGTCCATTTATTGAGGAAGGCTATAGGCATAATTTTTTCAGTGGCTATATATTTTATACCCGTGCGACGCCGGGGCGGGTCGGTAGTAATATACTTAAATCACTAACGGTCGTTCCCAATATTCAATCTATCTCTGGTTTTGCCCTACTAGAGATAGGAATAGCTCACATTAGACATTAGAGACATAATATATTTTATGTCAATTCAATGTTAGCTGCGATCGGTTGTATATCAAACCAGAGATAGATTGTATATTGGGAACGGCCGTAAGTAACTATATTTGTCCCGCACCCCCCTAAATCTAATTAGTGATAATATCTTGCGGCCGCTCTCAAAGACACATTTTATTGATTATTTTATTTCATTGAAGATTGAAGGTTTTCATTGAAAATATTTAATAAATTAAAGTAAAGTATGTATGTAATAGCTAAATATCTCTATATGTGCGGCAGCTAAAGCTGGACGGTTGTTAGCGAATTGGTGTCATGTAGGTACCTACTGATGGGATCGCTAAAAATGTTATATATGGAACATATGCTCCTGTAACATGTGTTATTCGCAAACACAATCGATTCGCAATTGGACTACTTACAGTTTTTTTACAACAAAAATTACATTAAGCGTCTTTTGCTCAATGGTACAATATCTAATTATTAAAGCTCGACAGCGCGGCTCTACATAAGCGCAATCAGGGGGTTTATAGGTCAACCGTCAAACCTACCCCCCCCCCCCCCCCCCCCCCCCATATCTCTAAAAGTGTACTAATTATTATCAAATAAGGATAAATTATTATGTTTTTAGTATATAAGTACATATTTAGTTTTTTTACAATTTACATATTATAATACCTAACTTTACATACAACAGAGTGTAGAGTATGACAGAAATTTTATAGAGCTTACGTCAAAATCTTCATTAAATTAAAATTAAGTAATCATAAAACGTCCGTCTCTATGCGACCTTTATATTTTAAAAAAAAGTTGTACCCATACTCTACATAAGTAGGAAAATCGGAAGCTTGTCGTCATTTAGGACTACATAATATTATGTATTTACTATTTAAGTATCAGAAAATTGAGAGTAACTTTACACAGGGTCGATATACCTCAGCAGTCAGCTTCATGTCTTTCCTTAGAACGTTGGAACTTGGATGGCGTAGTTGTAGGAAAAATGTATGTTTCATGATTACTCATTTTCAATGTTATTTGTAGCAAGTACTGCGATGAATACCGAATGAGTTTACTGACGAAAGTACGCGCTCAGCTCCTGAGATTCCGAATAATTACGATTGTAAGAAATATGACGTCAAATACTTAGCTCCAGTTACGAACAAAAATGGTAATTTTAAATCGACCTCGGACTCTATCTTCAAATATTTCCAACATAATGTAAATATTTCGATTTTAGATTAAGTATAGATTAGCATTTTGGTAGTGTATCTATGGGAGTGAAACAGACGTCTAAAAACGTCATAGTCATTCTAGTCGTAAATCTTAATGTAAGATTAATCAGGGTAAGTTCGGACACAGGGTAAGTTCGGATAATTCAACTAATATCACTAAATTAGTCAGTTTTTTTGTCTGGCGCTACGGCCCATGGGCCATACTGCATTGCAACCGCAAACCGTAACTGTAGTTTAATTTAACGTTAACTTGAATTATCCGGACTTAGGCCTAAACTAACCCTGATTAACTTAGATACACTTTAACCAGAAAGTGTGTATGATATAGTACTTATATTATGTTTTGTATCAGTCGAGACGGGCCACCCAGTCGCGCGGGCCGGGCGGCGCGGCGCGGCGCACGCTTCCCCAATAATTCCCGTTTCCGGGCAAGTGGAGTGCCGTTACCGGCGACGTGTACGCGCACCGTTACACCGCGTATACATTATAATATGTAATATCTATATCGCAAATCAATTGCAGCATCTAAAAATATATTTATTTTACTATAAATTAAGTGTCACATCAAAAAAAAATTATACCTTCGAAAATCTTGTGAAAAACCAGGTTTTTAAATTCTTTACTTTAGAAAAATCTTGCGCCTACGGCAAACACTTCAAGATTTAAAATTTTAAATGACATTCAACTTTGGATCTTAACACCCTAGCTAAACAGTTTAGAATAAATGTATAGCATTTTCTAATTAACATACTCATTAAAAATGCAAACTGGTTTCGTTTATATCGGCGGCGCAGTGTAAAATCTCATACTACTTAGCAATTAGCGAGTTCAATAAGCAATTGTTAATTAAGTAGTAAGTACGGGTAGAAGAAGACGGCAGGCGTCGCGTCCCGCTCGCTAAGGTTCAACTCACACTGCTGAAGATTCGAAACGACGCAACGATTCATATTTTTCAGCCTTCAGCATATTCATCTCTATTCTACAAATTCCGTCGCGCGTTGATGCGTTTATTCGCATTTTTATATTTACACAGCAGTACCTTGTACTTAAATACTAGAAAAATAGAGATGAATATGCTGTAGGCAGAAAACATGTGAAGTGTAGCGTCGCGGTCGCTTCGAGTCTGCGCCAGTGTGAGTTGAACCTAACCCTTCGCGGTGTCGGCGGAGCGGGCAGCGCGCGCAGTCAGTCGCGCCCGGTCAATACGACACCAGACTCCCATGTTTAATGTCTTTCCACCTCGCACGACACCCGATAAGGATTACTATTAAATGCGATTCACAAAATCCTTACGTATTTGAAGAATACAAATTCGTCGGTACTTTCCAACACGAAAATCTACATTCCACATCAAAGCGGCAAATGAGATACGAATTATTTGGACTAGCGCTGCGGAAATTCACAAAACGAACCGGTATAAAGGTTAATTGATTGAAATGGAATATTAGCGCGTGAGATCGGCATAATGGGGAGATATACTTAAATTGTTTGAGTAGCAACTAGCAACTCAAAATAATAGGTAGTACATAATATATAATTAATATTATCTAGAATATTAAACAATACATTATGCAGTATGATATACGTCGTAGAATTGTTGTCTTTTCTGCCATGGAATGCTAGCCAATATTTGCCTATTATTTCGATAGAGCGCCAATGCCCAATAGAGAAGGAGTTACGGTAACGGGTAAATAAGCTGGGGCTCACCTGTAGGTTGTGATGAGGCTGGGAGAGGTGGAGGTGCTGCTGCTGCGACATGTGGAGCTGGTCGGCGTGGGACGCGGGCGGGGCGGGGCGCGGGCGGTACCCGCCGTAGCCGCGGAACCGCCAGTCGCCGCCCGCCGCCTGCTGGTGCTGCTCGGCCATGTGCTTGAGCGTCTGCGCGGCCGGCGACATCTCGCCCGCGCCGTACGGCCGCGGCGCCGGCTCGCCCTCGGACGGCTCCGCGCCGAGCGCCGCCTTGCCGCCGTCGAGGTCGAAGTCCTTCATGAACTCGGGGTACTCGGAGATCTCGGTGATGAGGTCCTCGAAGGCGTCGTCGCCGTCGTCCTCGCCGATGAGATCGGCCAGGCCGGGGAAGGCGGAGGCGGCGTCCCGCTCGAGCGCCGCCGCGCACTCGTCCAGCCCCACGAACTCGTCGTCCGCGACCTCGGACTTGCACTCGGCCTTGCACTCGCGCTCGCAGTCGAGGGGCGAGGGCACGCGCGGCGGCTGCGGCGGCGGCGGCGAGCCGGACGTCTTGACGGCGTTGGCGAGCGCCTTCACCGTTACGTTGGTCGAGATCTGCTGCGGCTGCGAGTCCGCCGCGGACGTGGTGAACTCCAGCTGCTGCACGATCTCCACGGAGAACTTCGTCAGGCCCTCGCCCGCGCCGTTGGCGGTGTTGCCGCCGACGCACTGCAGCTTCGCCGGCGGCTCGTACTCCCCGCACCCGAACTTTTGTTGCTGAAACAAAAATATTCCTTTAGTTATGAATTATGATTCGCTCTAGCTTCGTACTTCAAAACTCAATATTATTCATACAAATTTACAATCATATGTATTGCATGAATATGAAACCTTCACCGACAACGCCACACGCAGGGACTATTTAGAATTTCATCATCCTATCGACGTAAATGCCAGCCAGCATCCCGTTTCGTAATCATTTTGGATTCAAGGCAATATCGATTATACAAAAAGGCTTGCAGTCGGCAGCAAGTTAATCAAAACTAAAAAAGTACCTTAACTCGAGCCTATTTTTGTGCTCATAAGGTAATCTTATCTCCTAACGGTGCCCTAAACTCTAAAGCAATAAAAGTATGTGAACTACACGGTCGGCACGACCGGTGCGAGTCCGGTTTGATTCATGAACTTCAGAACTCTGGCTTTAAGAATCAAAAAGATTCAAAATTTTACTCTTAATAATTTTTAACGATACTATTCTTGCTTAGATTGATTGATCTTAGATCCTTTCATCTATTAGATTTTTTGCAACAGATTAATTATTTACTACTGTGTCAATGTTAAAAAAGTGTTTATTGATCGAGAAGCATTGTCATGCCCGTTTTAAAAAATGTTGACTGAAATTTATGTTATATTCACTTTTAGCGCTTTTAATTGGCCAGCGTCAAAACGTTAACCAATCAACAACTCTGTTAAAAACAGATAAATCTTTATCAATGAATAGGTAAGTGATAACGCTCCTGCCAAAAATCCTCAGAAACCGGGCTGCGGGCATTACTAATTTTTGCTATAATTTCTAGTATTTGTGGTACCTATAATAGCAGCATATTAAACAAGGCATACCAAAATTAAGTGATATTACCTACTTTATGGTGCATTATAAGAGTTCGCTGTGAAGTAGCAAAAGACAACTTTTTTTCACCTTTGTATGAAACAAATCATGTAACGTGGCCGGGTGCTCTTGCCCGTAAAAATCACAGAAAAAATGACGGGTTGCACTCCGGGAGTGCCGGCAGAACTCTCCAACCGTCTTACGGTTTTTCTATGGTTTTTCGTTCAACACGAAAATCTGACGCGAGTTTCACAGTTTTTACCCATACCACAAAAGTGCTCAACGCCGCTAAAGAAGTTTTCACTTCAAAAAACCCTTTCAGCGCTGCCACTTTCACAGTGAACTCTATGCACGGGACCCACTCTATATAGGGGATACAGGGAGTACAAGTTTTGTTTAGTTTTGTTACACGTTGTTTATTCGAAATACAGCACAAATTTTGTATACTATAATAGCCACAGCCATATACACTACAAGTTTCTAAAGTGCGAAGCCGCACTTACTAGTTGCTTGTTGCAGTATGGACTATCGTATAAATAGAACTATTTTAAGGCCTCTATATCCGCCAATGACCTTGATCATTGTCTGTCAGTGCGAATATCGACGTAAATGACATTAAAATAACATTCATAACAGCGCGCCTTGTACGGTGGCGGTTACGACGCTCGCCGCGTCCATGATAGGGCGAAGCGCGAAATAGGAGAAAAAACCTTTTTAAGGCTTAATATAATACATATTTCAAAAAAGTAAAAAAACCAAATTATCAACTTATGTATTGCAAAGCAGTAGATATTTTTTATATATTCTTTTGATAAATAATGAAGGAGTAAAGTGGTTTCATTCAACGATTTGGAGGTGATTTGGTTTTTTATTTCTTTATTATGTGATACCGATAGAAAAAATATGGCAAAACCACGTTACGTATCGTATCATGTAGATTCCTAATTATTTTTTTCAGATATAATTTCTCTGTTAATGCCGAAAAGTGGTTTCATCTGCATGCTTTTTTCGCGAGAGGAGCCTTAAGCATTCACGTGATGTTCTATAGTACAATACACTTACGTACGTAGAGTAGGTTGACTTGGTTGACATTTATACGGTAGCTGGTTACATAAAAGTTCTCATTTATTTATTTAACAAATAAAAAGTGCGAGTGGGACTTGCGTAGGATTCTTTGCAAATTATTTGAATGAAAAAACTTTAAAATTCTAATAATACGTACCAATTTAAGAAATGTTCAAATAAACTCAAGGGTTGAGATCCATACTAATATTATAAATGTGAAAGTGTGTCTGATTTTGCCGAAATTTGGTATAGAGGTACCTTGGAGTCCCGAGAAAGGACATAGGATATATTTTTTTATCTCGGAAAATTTTACGGTTTCAGCGCGATAAACGAAATTTGGCGCAACGTAGTCGCGAGCGTCATTTTGTGATAAACATAAATTTCACTAATTTAAATAAAAAAAACATAAAGCGTCATTGCCGGATTTTTCGGAAAACTCGCCAGGGAGGCCATTGCTGTTTTTTGAGCATTCGTATAAATAATTAAATACTGAAACAAATGTTAAGAAGCTTTCGAAATTCGATTAAGGACTTCAATAATATAAATGAGCAAACGAAATATTATAGAGATTCAAAAATGTACAAAATGTAGAGTTCAACAATTAACATCTTAGTTATTGTTACTGACACTTAACTAGAAATATAAGGAGGAAAATACGAATATTATATTATATTCATTATGTAACCAAGATGAAGTAATATAAAAATAAAGTTTAAAAAACTAAAACCCGACTACTAAAACGCGCTCTAAAAAGTACGAAACAAGAAAACAGTTTATAGGGATATGGAAATGTTTAGAGGATAGCCGTGGTCGTATGTATGCTCAATTTTATTATCTACAATGAATCTGTTTTGCTATAATAGTAGGTGGCATACGACCACGGCTATCCTTTAAACATTTCCATATCCCTATAAACTGTTTTCTTGTTTCGTACTGTGGCGTCTCTGTCGATTTTAAGGCTGGAGAGAAAAAAGATGACAAAAAAAAAGAGAATTGGATTGACAGATGAATGTAAAAATTCAGATAGGAAAAATGATTATGAATTCAGCTAGATTATAGCTATGTTAATTTTGCGAACACGCATTTTGTAAATATTATATTAAAGTGGAGTCTAATGTATTGTGGAATTTTCATTTAGAAATATCCGCCTACCATTCCAACGGACTCCAAAGTGGTGACCCCGACGTGATAGTTAGATTTCCCAAAGTTGTGAC
The DNA here is from genome assembly GCA_937595015.1 of Polyommatus icarus. NCBI lineage: Eukaryota > Metazoa > Arthropoda > Insecta > Lepidoptera > Lycaenidae > Polyommatus > Polyommatus icarus. The sequence continues at coordinate 15,846,576 of OW569326.1, forward strand.
GCCGTACGTTCAAGTTAGATTTCTATCATCGGTGAATATTTTGTGCTGCTGCCGTGCTACGCCTACGACGCATTCCATAGGACTTCGGAGACGAGGACTACATTCCCCGCCGTCACGTTCCTGGTTCCGGCGCTGGCTGCCTTGAGATTTTCTGTATCGGCCGCTATCTTCGCCGCTAACAAGTACAATTGTCAATTAATCTATTTATCTTAACACCCCGGCTGCCGTTCCGCGACCATTTCGCTGGATTCCCGGTGGAAATCAACTTGTCTGCATACTTATGTAGCTGAAATTCATCATAAACGGTTCATTGCGGCATTGAAAGAAGACTCCATCAAGAGAAAATCTCCCTTGAGAAGCTTCGATCAAACCATTCGCCACATCTATTTTCGACAATTGGAACTTTTCCCTGACGATTAATTCGGTGGTGTGGCCCTACTGCTGTCTACTTCCGCTTTCATTTCATTCGTTTATAGTGTTGGCTGTACTTACTAGTGACATAGTATTTTGACATTCGTTTTTGACTCGACGGCTGTGACTTTTACACCTCGGAACATTTCGAATTATCTATGCTCGGGAGTTTTTGGCGGGCATGTGAAAGAGTGCTGTTGTGTTTTTGTATTATTTTCCTAAAATTGTGTTAGCTGGGTTTTTAATGTGTAATATTGGTAGAATATTAACCATTAGATATTCGTGTTCATGCACAAGTGTAGGAAAGTGATGTAATATCCAGAAACGTGCTATTTTGTGTTCCCTCCAAAACTCCATCGAAAGTTTCAGTAAAGCGTCTACCACTTTACTGAATCGACCGACTTGACTCCTTGACTGTATTGACTTTTACTTAGACTTTGACTAGACTTTAGACCTGACGATACATGAAAACGATGATGAAAAACATAGAAATGGCTGTATGGGCAACGCTCCCTTTGCCTGTCCCGGCCGGGACGAATTAAAAAAAATATATATCTATGCTCGGAACGGTCTTTTGTCATTTGTGGTACGTCAATATCTGTCAAGTGAGAAAAACGAAAACAAACTTTGGTGTTAACGTGAAAAGCGTGTTTATGTCGTTTTCCTCGAACTTTTAACAGTAAGTTAGTTAGGTTTTCTTCATAGGACAATTTAGTGAGTAATAATAATTTGTATAAATGTGTTCTGGTAAGTTTTTGGCATGTTTTATGTAGAGTTAACTAACATTTTGGGACTTTGTATTAACATAGTCTAATTTTGTTTTCTTACCAGTTACCAGGTTTAACTTATTTTTATAGATAATATATTATACTGATAACTAATAATAGTATAGTCAATTCACGCCAGGTACTGCATGTATTTTGCGCAATTAATGTTTTTTTTTGCACTAATTTCATGTGTTTTTGGCTGTAACTTCTGAATGTTATTTTAACAAACTAACTTTTATTTTTACAACAGTCTTAGTTACAACAGCCTTTAGTTTAAGATTTCTTTTAATTTTTGTATTTCTTTGTGTGTTGAATGCTGCCTTTGGGAAATAACCTTTCATTTGTAAATATTTGTTTGTACAAAACTTAATTTTTATTTTTATTAATAAGTCATTAGTTTTTAAGTTACCATATTTTATATGTTAAGTTGGAACATATTTGGTACACTAATTTTTTCTTTTCTCGCGGTTTCACGCGGTTTCAACAATTGTTTTGAGACCATTTTGTACTGAATTTTTCTATAATCAACTGTTGAACAGGTGTTTAAATATTTTGTAGTAAGACCGAAAATGTTTAACTCATAAAACACAAATAATCAACTTTAATTAAATTCTGATTAGTGAAAACTCCAAAAATAGAAGCACGCCTGACTTAGCGGGCCCCTAGATGATAAATTTTATGGTGCAATATCACGTATTGTTTAATATAATTGACCGTCTAGGGTTAGTATTGAACGGGGGCCGCCTTTCAATCTTATTGTCAAATAAGTTGTTCAATAAAATTTTGTTAAATGTTATAATTGTAATTTGTAGGTCTAGTGTCTAGAGCCCGCTTACATGAGTATACCATTTTGCTATTTGATTGAAAACGGACTCTATCTAACAACAATTAGAGACGAAGTTAGAGTAAAACAGAATAGTGGTACAGATTCCTGTGCGATACCGTTAGTAGTTAGTACAAGGGAACCTTGATATCACGTGTATCACAGCCCTACCGACTACCGAGCAGTGAGCTGAGTGTAAACAAATATTCCTGCCGTGAGTTCATTCGCAATCTCAACGACAGCTATTTAAAGCATTTGATTCAACAACAATAACAGGGAGAAAGTAAACTCTGTTGTAACATGGCGCACGTAAACATTTACGGTCTTCTTACGGCGATACATACGTCCAAACTCCAAAGGATTCCATAGATAGTCTCAAAATATAGGTAATGCCAAGCATGGTTATCCTTCATTTTCAAGACCCAACATCCTAAAGGTACCGTTCCGACTTCCGATCAACTGTGTGTGTGACTGACAAAAATTCAAATAAAACGCCACTTTACAACATAGGCTATAGGTTTCATTTTGCTCTACGCCACTACAAAGCGGCGACATGGGTCTATGATACCTATATTAGCTATAGCCTATGTCTTATTTGTTTAGTGTAATTTTTGTCGGTCGCGGTCGCTTGCACCGAAGATAGGAGAAAAAAAGTCACCTTATACGCTGGAAAAGGTTTTAGCAGACAATCACATCCACATAGAATAGTCCTGAATCTTTACTAATTATTATGGACATTAATGATGTGCACTGGAATTTGGAAACTGCAATAGAATGTGCACGGCCCAACTAGGTTTAATCCTGAAACTCTGAAATGTGCCGCCCCCGTCATGACCTCTACGAAATAGAATACGCCGTAGTTTCAGCGGAAAATTCACTCCAATGCTAAAGCTTTTAGACATGCCCGATTTCCGAGGACTTAGGAAATAGTGAAATTTTGTTCTGCAGCCTATTTTAAGCTTCTAACGTAATTGGCGACATGAGTGGAGGAAGTGGGTCAGTATAAACCTTTTCACAACATAAGAGTAATCACACATTTTTCCCTTATATTTTAAACAAACCTTGTAACTTAGAGCTACTTTATCATCTGGTTAAAACATCTGGCTATACATAAAAGCCATTTTTTTATTTGAAATAATTTTTCTGGTCCTAAAACCTCCTAAAACATTTTCAAATTGTTGGTTACCCATTTCATCCTCATACGTCTCCAAAAGGGAAAAGCAAGTCTAGAATCTTCTATTTAAAGCTAAGCTAATTGTAAAGAATGTCTATCGCGATTTAATTTAATCTTGGTAATTGGTATAGATCTTGCAATCTAAGAGTGCGCGTCGCCCTTAGTTGTGTAAGTGACCATATCTATACACGCGTACATGGCTCGCTCGCTACTGACTGCTCCGTCGGGTACGCACACTAACGAAAATGTCTATTCACATTTCCAACTACAAATAAAGGCGACGCGCACTCTTAGATTGCAAGAACTATAGTTCTTGCAATCTAAGAGTGCGCGTCGCCAAAACATTATAATGTTTTGTAATTCGTAAACTATTTCAACGAGCACATTCGCCGGCCGGCAGTCTCGAAGCACTTAAAATATTTTCGCCAAGTAGTGAGCAGTTTCTTTGAACAGACATCATCTAATTTTCACTTCAATAAAATAAAGAGATTAACTGAGATCTAATTTAGTACAATAACAATTTTAGTTCATCTGTACACTAACCTATGAAGCAGATAAAGAAGGTCAGCTTAATCGATTATTTTTCAGATCTAGATTAATTATATTTCAAATCTATTTCAGTTCCATATTCATATAACCAAATCAACAATTGAAAAAGATTAAACCGCCAAAACACAGCTTTAGATTTATGTAACTCCAGACTAAAACGAGGTCTTCCAATAGATTCTAGAATTAATGTTAATCAAAGACGCAAAAACGTTTAAAAAATCGTCGACAATCACCGCCGCCGCGGCGGAGGTCGTCGCGGTGAGCGGGCGAGAGACAATACGAGGCTCGGGTTATGAAATCAGTTTGCACAACCAAGCCCTACCGAGTACTGGCGCTAGTACACGCGTATTAGCACAAAACTTATCTATGCAAGGTCAGCACAAAATATACTTTGTAAATGAACGAGCGTTGAATGTGAGAACAAAATACAAATGCATCAGCAAAACCACGAGCTGATACCAATAATAAACTATGGCACTTAACAATATTTCCTTCAAGGACTCCTTCTAGAACTCAAAAATTTTAAGACGGAATGCAAAAATCTCTCGCCAAAAATAAAGCTAAGCCAATTACATAATGTTTACATAAAAACTTCCTATGTCCACGGACCGCGGCCCACGCTCGTAATCATTACACAACTACGCGACTAATCTACGGCGGGCCGTAAGGTACGGGATACGGCAGGCCGCGGGGGTCAAGCCAATTGACGGGTAACTTCCGCCCGCGGCTGACACGTGCTTTAATTATACCAAATACATGAGGCCCGTCAGCAAAAGAACTGGTAGTTTAAGCGCCAGCGCAAAGGAGAGCTGCTGCGCGCTCCTTTACGCTGTTGCAAATCTTGCAGATCCATTTCCATTATTGCTATGACATCGTAGTAATAGCAATAATGAAAATGGAGCCGCAGTGGAAGCGCCAGCACAAAGGAGAGAAGATCAGTTGCAGTCTTGCAGATCTGTGATTTTATGATGTCATAGCTATAATGGATGGAAATGGAGCTGCAGTGGAAGCGTCAGCACTCAGCACAAAGCTCAAAGGAGAGAAGATCAGTTGCAAACTTACAGATTTGTGATTTCAGGATAGCAATAATGGATGGAAATGTGTCGCAGTGGAAGATCCAACGCAAGAAAGAGAGATCAGTTGCAATCTTGCAAATCTCTGAACTTTAAGATTTATAACAAAAATGTAACGGGAAGGCGCAATCGATTTTTAGGTATCTTTGTGGTGGGACGAGGAATCATCAGACAGTTATTTGCAGATAGCCATAAAATGATAAAACGTTATTGGCTCCTAATTCCTATTGTATATCATTGGCATATTATATGCATCATCTATTATAATGGTCCTCACTCTTCCAGCTTTGCCGAGCCATGCCGAGCGATCTTCAAATTGTGCTCGGCCTATAATAATCGGTGTTGAGAATAGATCGCTACAATGCATGTCAGTATCGCCACGGGATTGTCCAAGTTATCAAAACGGAAGTAGATGAAAAATGAGACCAAAGTATCTAAAGAGAAAATCGTTTTGCAACGATCACCCACTTACTCGTAAATAAGGTAGTATACCTTATTTAAGTGGGTGTTCTTAAACATCAAAACAGTGCTAAACATCTTACCTACACTGAAACAGTAGGTAAGTTTTTACAAATGTACAAAGTCAAATTACACACTACTATTTTCCTGTTACAGATCGACTTGTATTAATAGTTATTTATAGAACCGAATGAACATTGCATACTGTGTTGATAAGGGATTGCGAATACATAAAATATCTCCTGAACATTGAAGGGCTACATGTTAAATGTAAAAATAATAATTATTTGAAAGCGTTATCAAATTGACTCAAGAGACTAAGGGCCTGTTTCACCACTTCCTGATAAGTGCCGGATAGGCTATCCACCACTTAACTTGACAGATAGAGTATGGAGAATCTGTCAAAAACTTTGTGGATAGCCTATCCGGAAATGGGGAAACAGGCCCTTCCTGATAAGGTGCCGGATAGGCTATCCACAACTTTTTGACAGATTCTCCATACTCTATCAGTCAAGTTAAGTGGTGGATAGCCTATCCGGCACTTATCAGGAAGTGGTGAAAAAGTGGTGAAAACAAAAAAAAACGTAAATTTTTAATTAGCAAATAAAATAATGTGAATAACCAAAGTAATTAGTTTCGTTGGTGGTAAATGATAAATCGATAACGAACAAGTATCGGTGACACGTGAAGATCGTGTGACAATAGCATCGAGCGTCGAACGCAGGGCTGCCACCAGTTGTTCAGAAATAACTAATAAATTATTGTAAAGTCAAATTAATCACTAAATAAAATAACCCTGGGATCTAAACTCTATCTTATTTCATTTCGTATTCAGGAAATTAAAGAATTCAGAGATAATAATCATATTATTAATGTAAGATGATCTGTACAAGTTAAAAAAAACATTGGTAGCGGCAACCCTAACTTAGCAAAGTAATAACAACTAATTAACCTATGCAGTATACACTATACAGGTATATAATAATTATTATACAAGAGGAGAAGTCGCGTGACTAGTTAAACTGTCAACTGAACTAGCATTCTGCCGTCTGCGGACGTGTATGTACTATCAAAGAAATTGATAAGCCTTCGGGTTATGTCAATTTAATTAACCGACTTCCAAAAAGGAGGAGGTTATATGTTCGTCTGTTTTGTTAGACGCGATCTGTCGCCTGGGTTTGTTTTAACGCAACCAAATTACGGAGTTCCGCACTCTGCCTATGAATAAAGGTCTCCGATAGTACAATGTTATGGAAAAAAATGTGTTAATGATTTTGAAATCACCAAAGGTTACTTTTAATTGCATAGTTTTTGTAATGATGTCTATTTTAACATCGTAATGCATGACCGCGTATTAGTATGATATTTAGAAACGTATTCAAGGCTAGTACGCTTAGGTTTTAATTTCTAAGTTAGGTCTACAATTTTGCTTTTCTATTTTAGATCTACCTACATCTTTTGCATAGACGGCTTATAGCACTGAATATGATTGGTTTCTACTAAGGATAAAACTTATATGATTCTATTGATTATATTTTAACGCCAGCTCACGCTGCTGTCGTCAAACGTTAAGACAGGGGATAGCAACAAAAAGGAAGAAAGAATTATGAATTATGGCGTCTATAATCATTACTTTGGCTAAGTTTTGATGGACTTAAAATTATTATCATCGATGGCGTAACGTAAAACGTATACAGATAAGGTGGCATTCATACGATGACTGCGAATGACATTTTACGAGCTGTAATTGCCTAAAATTTTATTTACCAGATCTCCTTGAAAAATCTAAAAGTTGTGTTAGGTGAACGTCTTGAAATTTTTCCATGACAAAGTCGCGTATAATTTTAAGATCGCTAAGCAAAAATACGGGGAAGACGCAATTTGAAATGTTGAAGTCCCTTTGGTGTGGCGACGAGAGAGAGGGGCAGATGCTCGCGTACAGGTCGTTTTGGTAGCTATATTTCTCTATCGTTTTATATTCACATGATCCTATTTACTTACAGTTCACACACTTTAGTTGCACTTCCTGTTACGCTAAACGGCTAAATGATCTCAAAGTTATCTACCATCCGAGAATTTTATTTACTCGTATAAGCGGACCTTCGTTATTTGGTCGGGTTGATAATTCCTATAACCGCCTTTTCTAGACTCCCATTAGCATTTTAAGTAATACTATAGTGAATACTTACACAACTAACGTGAACACTGCTGTGTAGGTTGCTGCTGATGGCCGGCAGATCTGGCTTGCGTTCCGTCTTCTTGGCTTGGCGCTTGGCTTTCCCTTCCAGAAACCTCTTTTGTAGGGCGCTGGTCTCCAAGTTTTGCTGCTCGCAGGCGCCAGTGAACGACTGATCGAATCTCGGAACGCACTCCGTCTGTCGTCTTCTATAGGTCTCTATTCTCCTTCTGCAAAGAATATAATACTTTATTAATAAGGTGGTTTATGATGATCTTAGTTTGAATGACTAGTCTATCTTTTTAAAAGTCTTGATATTATATTGGGTCAAATGTTTATAATTAACTTCTATCTTCGATTAGATTTTTCATTAGTTTTATGTTTTTCATTTCATCATATCCAGGCAGTCTTATAGTATATATATTTATATTTTTAACAAACTTCCAAAAAAGAAAGTGTAGAACCACTTTATTTTTGGATGCATATTATTTTATTTTCAAATTACAAAGTATTGGAAATTACCGATGAGGCATAGTATACAATATACATATTATGTATGAGTGTGTACGATAGATATAGTAAAGTTGTATAGGTGCAACAATATTCCGATGTTCAGTGAGGCGCGACTCGGAGCGCGGTCACCTTGGCCAAATGTTAATGCGGACACATTCAATTTGAAATTATTATTATTTTTAACAAAAAATTAAAACCGACTTCCAAGGTAAAAACAATATTAACATTAATATGAACTAAAAAGTATTAAATAATTTTTGCTATCTAATAGTGCCTTTTTCCGAATTCGGCTAAACCTTGACTATTTCTGTACTCAATCTTCATTATTTTGAAGTCGGTACCAGATAGCTGAATCTTCAGTCCTCTGACAGAATATTTGAAACTTTTGGAACTGGCACCGACTTCAAAATTATGAAGATTGAGTACAGAAATAGTCAAGGTTTAGCCGAATTCGGAAAAAGGCACTATTAGATAGCAAAAATTATTTAATACTTTTTAGTTCATATTAATGTTAATATTGTTTTTACCTTGGAAGTCGGTTTTAATTTTTTGTTAAAAATAATAATAATTTCACTCTTTTTAGTTACACTAGTAGGTAAACCTTCGCGTAGGTATATTTTACGTATCTTATTACACAGTTCACACTCACAAAATAATATATTATCAGTGAAGTGAACATATTGTGCTAAGTAATTTAACAATTTTAATACTTCAAACCCCAAGCGGTCACCGGCGATTGCGATAACAATAGAAAGGCTATTGTGTCTCGTTTTCCCACGATCCAAGGATCTATCAGATAAAAAATTGTATAAACTTGCATAGGATGTAGCGTAGCTACTCATCTAATATATAAAATTCTCGTGTCACAGTTTTCGTTGCCATACTCCTCGGAAACGGCTTGACCGATTCTCATGAAATTATGTGAGCATATTGTGAGGATATTGGTCTGAGAATCGGCCAACATCTATTTTTCATACCAAAAATTATTTATATGGCAAAACAACGTTTGCCGGGACAGCTAGTATATAATATAATATTATCATAATTATTGACAGCTGTTCTTGTAATCAAGAATTCAATTTCAAATCCATTCAAATCGATACTTAGTGCGCCATCTATCGATTAATAAGTATAACTAATTAAAAAGACACTTATTGACTTTGTTTTGTTTAAATGCTCTTTTTATTTTAAAATAACTTTATTTTAATTCTATATTTTGTTTATTAAAATTTTATAAAGTAGTTAGTATAGTATTCGATCTGTATATAAAGTAGTAAAGTATATTCGATTTGTCGTCTTCCGCCACGCGCCGCGAGGCGGCGCTGACCGCCGTGTATATTTAAACAAAGTGTTGTTATACAGTATAAAATTATTATTATTATTAGTATATCCACACCTATGCCTTGTACTATTATCTATTCTGTGCCATGAGACATTGGTGACCTTAACACGACGTGGTAATGATGAAGACGATGATGATGATGATGATGATGATGATGATGATTATGATGATGAATATGAGTTGCATAGTAGCATATGCTTTCTGTTCTTAAAACAACGCCGAAACTCCCAAACGTGTATCTATAAGGAGTCAGGAGTTCTCTCAGCATCTTCGAAACCATGGTATACCTTGACCCAATATTTGACTTTTTGGTAGCATATTCTTAGTACACTTCACATAAAACCAAAATCACCATATGTTTCCATATAAATTTCGAGGAGTTCCCTCGATTACTCCTGGATCCCATCATCAGGTCACCACTTTGTGAACATGGTACCAAATTGGAGTAAAACCAAATACAACAAAGCAAAAATTTCGAAAATCGGTTCACAAACGGCGGAGTAATCGTTGAACATACAAAAATAAAAAAAAAAAAAATAAAAAAAAAAAAAAAAAAAAAAAAAAAATATCCACAGCCGAACATATAACCTCCTCGTTTTTTGGAAGTCGGTTAAAAAATAGATATATTCCAATCATTTAGTCCCCGTATTGCAGACTGATAAACTATCACTAATCTACATCTACACTATTATTATTAAGAGGAAAGATTTGTGTTTTTGTGTGTATGTTTAAACTTTAAAGCTTCAGTGCCGAATTCAAAATGTCTTTCACCATTGGAAAGCTACATTCACCCTGAGTAACATAGGCTATATTTATTGCTAAAAACTATTTAAGGGATCCTTACTAAAACTATATTATATTCTGTGCTAAAACCTAACTATCGTAATCTAAGTTGTAAATAATCGGCCAAGTGTGAGTCAAACTCGCGCACTAAGGGTTCCGTACCATTATAGAGCAAGATTAGGCCAAAAATGGTGTTTTTTGTATGGGAGCCCCCCTTAATTATTTATTTTATTTTCATATTATTATTAAATATTAAAGTACACATAAAACTAAGGACCTTAAGAAAAAATCAAGTACCTAATTGTTGCCATTATTGATATAGAGCCAAAAAGGCCAAAAAAATCACGTTTGTTGTATGGGAGCCCCCCTAAAATATTTATTTTATTTTATTTTTAGTATTTGTTTTTATAGCGGCAACAGATATACACAATCTGTGAAAATTTCAACTCTCAAGCTGTTACCGTTCTTGAGTTACAGCCTGGAGACAGACAGACAGACGGACAGACAAGCGGACGGACAGACGGACAGACAGACGGACAGACAGACGGACAGACAGACGGACAGACAGACGGACAGACATCGAAGTCTCAGTAATAGGGTCCCGTTTTTACCCTTTGGGTACGGAACCCTAAAAAGTGTCCTAAATAGTCTTTCGTCGCATGCGCTGCGGAAACTATTGATGATAGAACAAAAGTATGTTCTACTCTATAATAGCCCCGTACGAGCACCGGTGTACGCGACAACAATAGAATACAATAGCATTTCCTAGAATCTCCGATCGAAGGATTAAATTACATATTAATTATAATTATTAATTATCATATTAATTTTAAAAACTCCACCACCACCTGTGCGAAGCCGAGACGGGCCGAATACAATTATTAGACCACTGCAAATCTCTACGTAGAGAAGTAGAGTTTCCTATGATCCAAACTAAGAGTCAGAAACTTTAATTAACTGTCAAAGTTTGTATGTCGTGTAATGTGCCTGTAGTGGTTTGGACGATTTCAGCCAAAGAACATAAAGCTCGAAAGGCTAACTGCCTTAAATCCACAAGATCTTAACACAATTAGGCAACTAGCCTAACAACATTTATTCTAGGATTATTCTAGAACATGGTATATCTGGAGAACGGTCCAGTCTCCGAGAATTCGGTTAAACGCAATTACACACGTTAGATTGTTATGCAATGTAAATTCTAGGCTCCAGAATTCCGAACGGCCCGTGTTGCATTACACTCGTGACCCTGACTATATGTTTTCTAAACAGTATTAACTAGATATGAGCAAAACGAGTGCATTTTCTCCTTTACTAATAAAAATATCTACGAATATAATCTGAGTTTTTTTTTTACCGTATGTTGGGTCGCCTATGGGCTTTTCACCTGGTATAGTTCTTGCAATCTAGGAGTGCGCGTCGCCTTTGTTTGTAGTTGGAAAACTTGGAAATGTGAATAGACATTTTCGTTAGTGTGCGTACCCGACGGAGCAGTCAGTAGCGAGCGAGCCATGTAAAAGGCGACGCGCACTCGTAGATTGCAAGAACTATATCCTTTTTGTGTGGCTCTTGTAATAATTTTTTCACATACAAGGTTTATAGTTTACATTTTAACCTACTATTCCATCCCGCCTCAGGAGTTTTCGTTAGACTCGCCACAGAATATATTATATTAGTTGTACCAAGTCTCGCTAAAACTCGAGAGCGGCTGAAGCGATTAGGCTAATTTTAGTCTTGAAATGTTCTTGGAAGTCCAGGGAAGTTCATATTAGGAGGAAAGTGATACGAAATTCACCGGGTTATTTAGTTAATTAAAAAAATAAAATAAAAATTTAAGGGTCCCATACAAAATACAAAATTTTGGCCTATTTTTGCTCTATAACGGTTCGGAATATTTCTTGCTCGAGTCCGAATTTTTCTGAATGAAAATTAGACATAGGTACTGTTTTTATCGCAGATGAAGTGATTGTTTGTGCCAACCCACACGTACCACAACCACACGACATCGCAACGACAAAATGTCGTCGACGGTCGAGCTGTGGTTACGTGTGAATGGTGTCGCTGCAGCATTTTGTGGTTGCGTTGTGGTACCGACAAAATGACGACGGCCAGTGGTTGCGATGTGGTTGCGACGTGGTTGCGTCGTGTGCAAGTCGCACTATTGTAGTTCGACTCCGGCTTTTATAGCGTCATGACATTTTAGTAAAATAAAATCGGCCAAGTGCGAGTCAGACTCGCGCACGAAAGGTTCAGTACTGATATAGAGCGAAAGTAGGGAAAAATGTGTTTTTTGTATGGAAGCCCCCCTTAATTATTTATTTTAATTATATAATCAACAATGATATTCTACTTATACAGATCTGTTACGTTCATACCTACTATTTTCCGGTTTAAATCTCTTCCGAACAACATTGACTAATTTGACAGATAAGTGAAACAAAAGATACGAAATGCCATAAATACATAAAAGAGACAGACTAAATGGGTAAAAGACGTCCCAATTGGGTCGTATTTGCAGCTTCACAACGCGGGCGGTAGTAACATATCCTATTTGAGTTTTTTTTTTTATATAATATATCATTATCAAATATTAAAGTATACTTACATAATATAATAGGGGTGTATACTATTTTTGGGAAATATATTAATTTTACAGATGTACTCATTTTGTTTGAGCTAAAAATATATATAAAAAATAAATACACTCTTATTTCAATTAAAAAAAAACACTTATTAAATTTCGTTTTAAAATTTCCCGCTAAAAGCTAAAGTTCATCATGGCGACGCTATGACGTCACGGTCCTCCAAACAACATAAATCTTTGTATTAGTTTGACATCGAAATGTCACTGTCACACACAATATTTTGGAGATCGTGACGTCACATCCTGTAATGGCTGTTTGCGATCAAGTGATATTACGGATTAAATATTTACTTTTTTAAAAATAAAATAAAAAATATTATAAAGTTTATGAGTAAAAATATGTCATTTTCGGTAATTCTATAATACAAACTCTCAAAAAAAACAATAATTTGTATTATATTTCGTTTACTGTCTAGTGTCTACACCCCTATTGAGGATTTTGTGAAAATTTCAAGTGTCTACACATTATGGATTATTATGAGCTATAAAGGCCAAAAAATCTCGTTTGTTTTATGGGAACCCCTTAAATATTAACTTTATATTGTTTTTAGTATTTGTTGTTATAGCGGCAACAGATAAACATAATCTGTGAAAATTTCAGAAGTCTATCTATAGCAGTTCTTGAGATACAGCCTGGAGACAGACAGACAGACGGACAGACATCGAAGTCTTAGTAATAGGGTCCCGTTTTTAGCCTTTGGGTACGGAACCCTAAAAAAAAATAAGAGCGCGGGCGGTGTGTCGTTGCATCGACGCAACGTTGTGGTTGCGATGTGGTTGCGACGTGGTTGCGACGTGGTTGCGATGTGGTCGGTATTTTACAGGTGGTCGACAACGACTGCAAAATGTGGTACGTGTGAATGGTCCAGTTCATTTACAATACGAAATATACGCCCGACCACATCGTGTGTTTGTCGTGTGGTTGCGGTTGTCGTGTGGTTGTGGTACGTGTGGGTTGGCCTTTTATAGAAATAAAATTTGATTACATTGGTTGATTCTTACGAAATACGTTAGGCATAATAACGATAAGAATTAAGATGTTCTAGGACCTATTAACCTATTTTCTATTCTCATTGACCTTCTAATTACAGTAGTTATCATTTGAGTCGTAGTATTATAATCTGTTAAGCGTAGTATTGCTCACTAGTATGTTGTCAGTTGTCAGCAACTTCATTCAGGCAATAATTCATATATCACGCAAGGACTCTACATTTTTTTAGAAGCTTATAATATTCTTTTATTTTCTCGTGACTCGGGACACTATAATTTCATAAAAAATTGTTCGGCAGTTTAAACTTTAAACTTAAAAAGGTTTTACAGACATTTCACATTCATGATAATATTTTGATTAAGTAAAGCTTAGAAAACATTTTAATGTTGTATTATTTCATCTATATACGAGCAATTTTATTGTCGTGATATTTATACGTGATATTTCACGTATTGCTTAATATTATTGACCGTCTAGGGTTGATGTATTGAACATTGCCCGCCTTCAAAGTTCAATCTAATTGTCAAATAAACTGTTCAATAAAATTGAAGCGTGGTTATTAACAGTAAAATTGCTCATCTAGGGGTCGGATTATTCAAATAAAGTAACACCTATCACTATTCAGCCTTTTATTTTCTCATAGTTCAGGTATAGTGGTGCTCTTAACCACAGCATCCGGCTCGTCCACAGCCGAGCACCGTGAAACTGTACTATGTGGATAATGTATCTCTATTCTCTGTTAATCGAAGCCATCAGGGGCCGATGTGTAGACATTATCTTCACAAATTACTTATTGTAAAGAGGAAAACTTTGTTTGATTTTAATCGAATAGACTCCGACTAGTACGCTGATTTTGATAAAAATTTGCATAGACCTAGACTGTGCCTAGACTCTAGAGTAGACAGAAAAGTACATACGGGATACTTTTTATAGCAGGCGGAGCCGCGCCCAGCTAGTAGCTTTTTCAAATTTTTCAAAAATATAATCGAAAGTAGATTGAAGTGTATAGTTTGCGAAATTACATTAATGATTAACCCACCAAGCCCCATAAGCTCACCGGTGAGCGAGACACAATAGAATAAAAATAGATTTCCAAGAATCCACGATCGAAGGATTAAAGGTGCCGGTTGGCAGTGGGCGACATCAAGTGGCAACAGACGTCGTGTCGTCGCGATAGTCGACTACTGTTTTATGTATATCTATGAAAGTATCGCTAGCTTCGTGTCGCTAGCTAGTAGGCGCAGGTTATTTCATAGAAATACATAGAAACCAGCAGTGTCGCGACGACACGTCGTCTACTGCCGCTTGATGTAGTCGGCTTCCAACTTGTATCTTAATCCATCATTTTACAACGTGAAGTTACCTTTATGCAGTAACAATGAATTAACAATAACACTACAGTGAACAACGAAGTGTGAGGTCTGAGTCGCGTGTCGCCTCGTCATTCAAGCCATCATTCACGGTTAGGTAATCCGCTCTGCAGTATGTACTACTTAGACGTGCTTACATAACGCCGTGACGTCAGAGCTAAACCCTATGAAACAGTTACAAAATCTATGTCACGTTTGGACATTTCATGGATGGATAGTGATATTAAGGGATCACAAAAAACCAGGGTGTGCAGACTGCAAAGGAAAAAGACGTAAAACGGCTGGGCAAACTAGTCTGTGAACTGACGATCGAGTCTGTCAGGGTGATTTAAGATTTTGTATGGCATCCATTACACGCTCATGCAAGCGACAGTCAATTCCGTCAATCATGAATTATGTTTGACTGATGGTGACTAATGGACTGACGAATGGTATTTAATTAGACAGGAAGTTAGACGGTCCTTCAATTCTCTTCAGTTTTATGTCAGTCAAACCCAAAATTTTCAAAGGTATATGTTTCAAATTTTTTTCCAATTTTGTCAGATGTGACAACACTCACTCAAAATTCGTGACTGATGGTTGCATGAAGCAAAAATCAAAATATCCAGAGTTTCGTCAATCAGCTTCATGCAGACGTCTGTCACGTTCTTACACGGTAGGTTATGCATCAGTCACAGCCACGACTGTGGTAAAACTGAAAGCAAAACCTACCGTGTAATGGATGCCTATCCTGCGGCAGCATAGCAACAGGATAAAATTGTTCATCAGTCAATTGCCAATTGCATTGCTATCACAATTTACAAGACACATAATCCTTACGGATTTTAGCAAACAACAAAATGCATAGTATTCTGATTTGAGTTCATCGACAGAATTTTTTAGACTGCCGATATCTTCTTTTCCCACTATGCCATTCTGATGAGGTTCTAGCATACCCAAAAAGACTTCCATTTCACAAAACTTAAGTGTAATCAAGTTTTAAAGATACGTAGACTCTATTTTGTGCCTGTTAGATTCGACAATAAAAATGAGGTGGGCAACGGAGACATTTCTGTGGACTGAAACCGTGCTCGCGGAGACTAACTCTGATACCTACTACTAACTATTTTGTAATCTATGCTAGTAACTAACTATAAAACAAAATCGAGCTAATTTAGGTAGATATGCCAACATTTTCTAGCTCGCTCGCGCTGTACTTTCCCTGACTGCAATACCCTACTTTCCTAGGATTCACAAACTCTGTCTAGTGTTACATACAGACAACCAGTTCCAGTATTATTATAATACTACTTTCTCTACGCAATACGTATTATTATAATAGCATGTAGGAAATCTTCACTACAATAATAACTATTATACATTTACTAGCTGTCCCGGTGAACTTCGTGTCACATTAAAACCTTCCCTGGACTTCTACGAATATTTTAAGACTAAAATCAGCCCAATCCGTTCAGCCGTTTTCGAGTTTTAATATAAGATTGGATTATTTATTATAAATTATTGTTGAGGGGATTTACTGATTACAATTTTGGTTCCTACATTGCATGCATTGTTGATTGTTATATTCAAACGGTAAGCGAAAATTTTTAGTATCTACGAGAATTTCGATTCGATTTGGGGGAGGGCCGAGGGAGTCATGTCTGTTAGGCAACAGACGCAATTTCGCATTTATTTTATAGAAAATTAAAAAGCTATGATATAATATTAACAAGAATTATAATTAGTAAAATCCCGATCTTGTCTGTTTAGTATTCTAAAACTTCACTTAATTTTCATTAATTCGTTACATTAGTGTTAATTATTATCATCATTTTAATATTTCATTGCGCAAAATTCTTTCGTTTATGGCAATAACGATTTTACGTAAGAGCTGATAAAAAGTGTTACTTTCTTTTATTAATGAAGAAGCGTGACGAGTTATGTTAATAATCTTCTTTGAAACAAAAATCAATATTACTGATAAGTTGTACGTGAATAATGGCAAGTTTTTTTACTTGCAGATCGAGAATTCAACCAAGATTTTGCTTGCTAACAATGTACAGCTTAAATGTTAAAAAATATTATAACATATAGTTTTGATTTAAATTGCCTTAGAATTTCTACGATAAGGACGATCCTAAGGGAGTCCATAAATAATGTAAAACTTTAGGGGAGGAGAAAATTCCTCAAAGATGTATTACGTGTAATTACTGTGCAGTGTACAATGTACTAAGAAAAATTATATATCATAAACTTGCCTTAGAATTTCTACGATAGTGGTTAATGGAATCAGGCGTTACTTTGCGGAAATCCATAGCTTAAAATTTTTACAAATTATTACAAAGTTAGTGGATTACTATCGTAGAAATTCGAAGGCAACTTACTTAACTAAGGGGCGTCCGCCGTCCAATGACGTAAAACTTTAGGGGAGGAAAGGGGCTCAATAAAACCCTCAAAGATGTGTTACGTAATGTGAGGACTTCCCCTTATGTATGTCGTCGACATAGTGCAACAACCTGTAAGTAGTAAAGAGGTTGTTTAAAAGAACCTCTTTTGAGATCTGGGTTAAAAATTAAAATTAACCTAGGGTTAAGGTAACCTTGAGTGCAATATCATATTGTCATCTGCATTTATGAGAGAGATAATATCATGATATTATGTAACCCAGAGTTACTTTAGCCCTCCGTGTACGGTGTATACTGTGTGCAAGCATTAACGTGATTTCAGGTAGCAAAATAATGAAGTATCACATCGCGCGTAAAACTTGTCACTAAGTTACTTCAAGCCTCAAGGTCACGGGTGAGTATGATATTTATACTGTGCCTGTATGGGGATTGGGGACGTAAGACAATCGGGAACAGATGAGCGCTGAAGTGTGTGGCGGGCGTGTTTTTGTTTGGTTCATTGACCACCGCCGCCCGCGGCGCGATGCGCTACGCAAACAACGATAAGTCGCTGTGTCGCCAGTCGCCGCTCGCGACTGTGTCACTGACATCTCTACCTGACTGTTTGTTTTAGATAGAGTTATCAATATACCTGCGATGGAAAGTGACGATTTCAATTTCTAGCAAACGAAGCGTAGAGCTAGAGTCCCTAATTTGGAATTCGTTTTATTCGTAACTTTCGAAGCTGGTGATAACGGGCGTAAGAGATTTACGCCCGTTATCACCAGCTTCGTCTGAAAGCTGCATGACCCCCTTTTTTGTTCCCTGATGATCCCTAGTGATTTTTCTATTATCTCTTAAGGCTTGTAGAGCTTAGAGCCTAAGGACTTAGGTAACATAAGCATTGGTAAAATCTTATGAGAATTATAGGTACCTAATGACCGCAAACGTACGTACGATAAGGGCGGTAGGTAAAGACGGAATCTACTAGAGTCAATTTACTTTTTACTGTTGAAATGCTCTTAAAATACTTGAAACTTGAAAGTAACTATATGTATCTGTTGCTATACTAGTTACAACTGCGTATTGAAATCGTTCATTGCGTAACAATTAGCGTCGCCGACGACCTCGGCCTTCACTAATCTCACTATTTTATTCCATACTAATTCACTGTATTTACTACACTGGCAGTTAGTAAAAATCTTACAAGTTATTTAAATAGCAGAATTTTATTAACAGTACAATATTGAAAATAATAATAGCGCCGAGTATACTACTCTTACAGATAAGATAATTACTATGCTAACCTTATTTTGACAAGGATACTTCGCCTATAACTATGCGTGACCCCCAAGAACGTAAGTGTGAAGGGGTCCCGAAATTTCGGGCTGCGACTGGGCCAACCTACATACGCGCCAAATGTTTCTCACTATCTTAGATTGATACTTTAACATTTAATGCTTGTTTAAAATGTCTTGCAAGAATTTATGCTGCATAATATAAGTAGAGGTTGGAACTATGTAAACTATTTGAAACAGCTCTGAGAAATAAACTCGCTTATCTAATGCTGTTTCTGAGAACTGTATGGTGTTGGTGTATATATGGCACTGTGTGTGTAAGGCTCATATTCAAATATAATTTTTAAACTATATTACACAAAATATTATTTTATAATATGTACATATTACAAAAAAGTGTCCAAAATTGTTTATAACAAAAACATTTAAAACTTAACCTATCAAGCCCCATAATAGCACCAGTGATCGTGACAACAATAGAATAACAATAGATTTTCTGCCTGATTATTGTACCTAGTGTCATTCGCACACACAAGATGCATATGTAAAGTACAACACATCCATGGCATAAGTTCCTTTAAATCAGATCTATTTTAAATAATAATGAGGAACATTTGCTCTGTAATGACAATATATATCATAATATTATGTTACTTGAATGTATTCTGATATAATAATTTAGAGATAAGTTATCTTTTTTTTGCTACTACTATTGTTACTGGCTATTATTATTCATGTTATACTTTATCTGCATGACACATTATTACCTGAAACCCTAAAATGTGAAAGCTCAGCCAAGTAAGAGTTGGACTCACACACAAAGGGTTCCGTACCATTACAGAGGAAAAATTGTGTTTTTTGTATGGGAGCCCCCTTCAAATATTTATTTAATTTTAACTTTATTATTACTTATTAAAGTACACTTAGATTTTGGAAAAATTTCAAGTGTCTACTCTATACTGTACTCGGCGAAATATAGAAAAGTTTTTGACCCCCTGTCAAAAACTTTTCTATATTTACCGCGATTGACAATGAAGTGTCAGATGTTCTCTTCTTCTTCTTTAAAAATGGCCTCCCTTGAGTCAGATGTTCTCAATCACGGCTTTGTATAGAAAATGACAAGTTTTTGACAGGGAGTCAATAACCGCTACCGCCATGTCACAATAGACATTACTACCATTAGTTCGACTGCAAAGAGACGGACAGGTTTCAATATCTGTCAAATTCGTCAGGTTTCACTCGGATTATGAACGGAATGTGCCTCGCGCTGGCTGATATAATTTATTTTTAAATATTTAAAATAAAGATTTCAAAATTGGATTCTGACAATTTTAATCGCATGTGCCAAAACACAAACAACAATACGACCAAAGAGGAACACGTCCAGCGAATATGTCATAGTTTTAAACTCGTAGGTAACAAGTTAACAACCCTAGCGACGACTTTCGTCATAATACGTCAAATTTTAAATTTTCAACATCAGTTCTAAATCGGCATACTCTATAATTCTGTCTACTCTGGCCATGTTTTTCCGAGTACAGTCATAGCATCACCATTATTGATATTGAGCCAAAAAGGTAAAAAACATCACATTTGTTGTATGGGTAACCTTAACCTTAGTATTTTTTGTTGTAGCGGCATGAGAAATACACAATCTGCGAAATTTTCAGAAGTCTAGCTAGAGTGATTCTCGAGATACAGCCTGGAGACAGACAGATGGACAGACAGACAGACGGACAGACAACAAAGTCTTAATAGGGTCCCATTTTTACACTTTGGGTACAGAAACCATGTTTGTTTAAATATTATTGGAGCCCTCTCAAATAAAATCTTTTGTTTTTTTTTTTCAATGGAATTTTATTACCTATGCTACATTTCAGTAAGTCCTTATTTTTTTACAAGTATTCATTGAACCTGAGTGGGATTTTGAGGTAATTATTAAAACATGTTAATAGTCATTTGGTGAAAGTATAATCTTTATGTTAGGTTTGTAATATTGTCGCTAAGTACTAACACCGTGGAAGTAATTCTCTACAGATTTTAATGATCACTTAGTTTTATAACTTACTAGCTACCCGCCCCGGCGTCGCATGGGACTTAAATGTATAGCCACTGAAAAAATTATTAAAATCGATAGCCTATGATCCTTCACGCGGTCTATTTTTTTTCTGTGCCAAATAATATAAAAATTGCTCCAGTAGTTGGTGAGATAAGCCCTTTCAAACAATTTCCCCCCGTTTTTATTTCCACATTCTCCTAATTAGTCTTAGCGTGATAAAATATAGTCTTGGGCTATCTAAAACTGTAAGAATTTTTCAAATCGGACCAGTAGTTCCTGAAATTAGCGCATTCAAGTTAGCCCTTTCAAATAATTTTCCGCGTTTTTTCCACATTTTCCTCTATTTCTTCGCTCCTATTAGTCTTAGCGTGATAAAATATAGCCTATAACCTTCCTCGATAAATAGGCTATCTAACACTGAAAGAATCATCAAAATTCGTTGCGTAGTTTTAAAGTTTAAAGAGAACAAAGGGACATGAGGGAAAAAAAGCAACTTTGTTTTATCCTACTAATATTATAAAGGCGAAAGTTTGGATGTATGGATGTTTGTTACTCTTTCACGCAAAAACTACTGAACGGATTTTAATGAAACTTTACAATAATATAGCTTATATATCAGAATAACATAGGCTATAATTTTAACCGACTTTCAAAATGGAGGAGGTGTTATGTTCGTTCAACGATTACTCCGCCGTTTGTGAACCGATTTTCAAAATTTTTCTGTTATCATCTCTATTTGCTACCACATTCATAAAAGTGGTGACCTGATGAAGGGATCCCTAAGAAATCGAGAGAACTACGCAAAATTTATATGGAAACATGTGGTGACTTCGGTTTCGTTAGCAGTATTCTAAGCATATGCTACCAACAAGTAAGATTTTGCACCATCTTGGTGCAAATACATACCATGGTTCGGAAGGTGCTGAGAGAACTCCTATCTCTTTATAGATACAAGTTTGGGAGTTTTGACGTTGTTTTAAGAACTGAAAGCAACTACTACTGCTATTACTATGCAAATTACAATCATCATTATCATCATCACTACCATTTAAAACCATTATAAATACCATGCATCGTCCCATTATGACCGTTTTATTGGTACTTTTTATAGTCTTTTAGATCGAGACTAGAGTTTGTCAAGCGATATAAAAATTATAGATATTAATAATTATTATATTTACCAAGGTGGCAATTTTATCATATTAATATGCATGAGATATAATAATATGTATGAGATAATAGTATATCCTACTTCCTACTTAATATTATAAAGGCGAAAGTTTGTGAGGATGTATGTATGGATGTTTGTGACTCTTTCACGCAAAAACTACTGAACGGATTTTAATGAAACTTTACAATAATATAGCTTATACATCAGAATAACACATAGGCTACAATTTTAACCGACTATCAAGATGGAGGAGGTGTTATGTTCGTTTTTTTTATATTTAACGATCCGCCGATGTGAACCGATTTTCAAAATTTTTCTTTTGGTGTATAGGGCATCATCCCAATTTAGTACCCCGTTCACAAAAGTGGTGACTTGATAAAGGGATCCATTAGTAATCGAGGGAACTCTTCAAAATTTATATGGAAACATTTGATGACTTCGGTTTCGTGAGAAGTATTCGAAGCATTAGTAAGCGAAGCAAGTAAGATTTTGCACCGAAGTATATCATGGTTCGGAAGGTGCTGAGGGAACTCCTGATTCTTTATAGATACAAGTTTGGGAGTTTCGATGTTGTTTTAAGAACGGAAAGCAGATGCTACTATGCAAATTTCGCTCATCATCATCATCATATTATTAAGTATAAAATTGCCCTTGCGGTATAATTTATTTTCGATATATCGCCTTAAGATATTGACCTGCTATATCCTTTTTATTGCATTCGCGACAGTGTTTTCGACAACCACACGAACAAAGTCACGGGCACTGCTATAATTTATATGGCAAAACAACGTTTGCCGAGTCAGCTAGTAATATATATAGACGAAGCTACTGCAGAAATAGAAAATAATAAATATAGCAAAATAACATACAACCCACCAGACAAGCATAATATGCTTATCTGGTTGGAAAAATTTTAGCCAACACCATAATATGGTGTTGGCTAAAAATTTTCCTTTCATGGTTTTGACAAGAACCATGGAGCACAGCATTATAGGGTGCAAACTGCAAGACTGACTAACAACAGCAATAAGCTTTGCCTAACAATCAAGATGAAAACTAAAGTACACATACTCAGACAGAATAGATAATATGCTAGAATTGAGATGGGCAGGGCACACTGTATGATGCAAAGAAACTAAATGGAGTCAAAAAGTCATTTTGTGGTATCCAAGAGATGGCAAAAGGGCGAGGTTGGCCAGCCATAAGATGGGAAGAGGAAATTAGGCTAACTGCTGGACCCTACTAGACAAGATTAGCACAGGTGGAAATATCTGGAGTAGGCCTTTGCCAATTGTGCCCATTGGCCGAATTAAGAGATTATAATATGTAACATGAAAACTCTAAAATATACTACTGTAAAAACAGAATGATAAGCTAAATAGATAAAGCATGACATGTTTATTATATGAGGATCTTACCGTAGCCTGTCAACAACAGCCTGTCGTTTGGGAGGGAGAGTCATCTCCTCCATAGGCTGGAGCATGTTGGGCGGGTGCAGGGCGGGCGAGGCGCCGGGCAGCAGGCCGCCCGCGCCGCCGCCTCCCACCAGGTGCTCCACGGTGATGGCTTCCTCTTCACCGTCGCCCCCTCATCCTCACTCAGTCAAATAAAATATCCACTCAAGTGTCACTACGAGTATACAACACTTTCACACGAACGCTCGTCCTGAACACTATGTAGCTTTTCATTATGACCCAGTTCCTTTGAGTACAAATTAAAGTTCTTTCGGCAATTGACACTATCAGAAACGTTTGAAAAACTTACACATCAAAAACATTTGTCGAATTGTGAACAAATATTTTCATCAGAAACGAGCTGTTAATTTCGTTTTAATGAAATCTGTTTGCATCTCATGTGTATTTAAAAGCTGAAAAACATTGTTTTTATTGACCACTATCACTGTACTATTTCTAATTTATAATTGAAATTATTTAAAATATAAAAAAATCCTTCGCAATCACCTCAGCCTACAAAGTAACAACACAAGCAAATTCTCAAACACTAACTGATTACCAATTACCATAGATGATAGAGTATGAGAATGATCTGACGTTTGAACTTTGACAGCGACGCTAGCAAATGTTACAAGACTCAAAAAAATCATGAAATGCCTATAAAAAACAGACTGTCAACGGAAGTACAGCATCAGTGTTGACAGTTGTCGAGCTCTATTTTGTTTATAAATAGCTTACTCGTCCGATAGTATCAGAATAAATTTGGAGTAAGCTATTTTATTCATCCAATTATAATCGGACTCATCCGCTTATCCGCTTACGGCAGGGCTTTATAACGTTATCGAATAACAGAAAAAATATCGTTACGTACCGTTATTTTCATAATGGTAGCCAGATAACGTTATTTTTTATAACGATATCTAGTAAAATAATGTTATATTTGCCGTTATTATTATAATGATATTTTTTCGTTATGTATAAACGGACAAATATCGTTATAATAATAACGGTAAATATAACGTTATTTTCTGGTATCAGGTATGCGATCGTGCACGGTGCACTAAATCTCACTCGCAGCCCACTTTTTTGCGAGATTTGTGCTTACCTACTTTTAGGAGTTTAATACATAGAGAAATAATAAAAATAATAGTTATTGTTTTGTCATGGCTTTTTTGACGGACTATAACGTTATCAAAGAACATATATTTACCGTTATAAATCCTATATAACGTTATAACATTAACCGTTATTAAAATCATTTTTTAACGTTATTTTTAATATCGGGTAAATTTTCATAACGTTATCTATGCCCTTGAAGCAGTAACGTTATGAAAAAATAACGTTATTTGAAGCCCTGGCTTACGGACGTCGGACGACTAGTATCGCATCGGAATAAAAAAAACTTTTTGTCTATGGAACCCGATATGACAGCAAATTGACAGTTGACAGCAACAATATGTCAAATTTGAAATTTCCGAAATTGACATTCAGAGATTTCAGAAATCAGTTTTGCGTTAAAAATAATATTATTAAAAATTTAGTAAATAACCCAGTAAATAACACAATCATTATAAGGGTTCATCTATTTAAATAGACAAGTGCAGAAAAAATATTAAGTTTATAAATATCTAACTCTATTAGATATTATAACCTAAAAGTATGTTAGGCATTAGAATTCGAAGCTTATCCGGCCTAATTACTAAAAGAGTAATTTTTAATGTAGCAGAATATTCAAAATGTTCTTATCGTATTCCGCTGAAAGTAACTAATGGTTAGTATTTACTTGATGCATTTTTCTTTGATTATTCTATTAGGCAACTTCGATTTTAACTTGTCTTCATGCTTTTTTTTTAGATAAATATAGTCAATTTAATAGATATAGTACTGTCTCTGATGAAAAAGTAGCGGAACCATCAAAAGGAAATATAGAAAAGAAAGAATTCCAAGCTGAAACACGCATGCTGTTAGATATAGTGGCCAGATCTCTATATTCCGATAAAGAGGTAAGTAACATTTATATTTTTCAACTACTACTTAATTTTGTGACATGAATGAAACAAAAAAAAACTTCTTAATGCAGTTAGCATTTTAAAACAATGTTTTCTTTATTTAATTTCAGGTTTTCATCAGAGAGCTCATATCAAATGCGAGTGATGCTTTAGAAAAGTTTAGATACTTAAGTGTCAGTTCAGCTCCCGAGTCACCAAAATTAGAAGGCACTGACAGATCCCTGGAAATAAAACTTACAACAGATAAACAGAACAGAACTCTTACATTTGAGGTAAGAACTTCAGTTAGTCTAATATTTAATTCAATAATGGATTATATCAGGGGTTCCCAAACTGTGCGCCGCGGCGCCCTGGTGCGCCGTGGGGAGGCAAGAGGGGTGCCGCGAGTCGATCCTCCATCATAATTCATTATCCATAACCACAATAAATCTCCTGTCACAATGTTTGTCCGCGATGGATTCCTAAACTACTTAACCGATTTTAATGTTTTTATTTTTTAAATGTGTGCTTTTTTCCAACTTGAGAGATAGGATAGCTTAGATCTTTAATTATAGTCGCAATTTTATTTTATTGCAAATTATTTGTCTATAAAGAGCCACCATTGTTTTAGCGACGCGGGTCACGGGATAGCGATGGACGTTGCCATGGTGACATACATATTTAGTCACTTCAATAAAATAATATGGCAATTATACATAATATATTATGGCAAAGCAACGTTTGCCGGGACAGCTAGTTATAATATAAATTACAATATGAATTATTATACAAAGCAGGCAGATGATTAAATATTTGTTTATAATTATTTACTTGCGTAACCCAACTATAATTATTAAAGGTGTTTATGTATATTTTTGTAATAGCCAGGTAGAGTAGGGCGCCGTGACAAAATACTGACTTGTAAGTGCGCCGCAGGCTGAAAAAGATTGGGAACCCCTGGATTATATGAAATGGATTATAATCCTTTGTTTTTTCCTATGTTTACAATTTAACCTATCAACCCCCATGATAAACATCTAATAAAAGTTATACTGCATCCTTCAGATAATTAATAATAACATTAGTAAAAGTACAAAGTAGTACCAAATATTATATTGTGCCATACTATTTTAGGACACCGGTATCGGTATGACTAAAGATGAGCTTGTAAAAAATTTGGGAACCATTGCAAGGTCAGGCTCAAAGTCATTCATAGAAGAAATTAAAAAGCAAGGATCAGAACAAGCCAACTCTATCATCGGTCAATTTGGGGTGGGATTTTATTCAGCATTCATGGTGGCTGACAAAATTGATGTTTACACAAGAAGTAGTATTGAGGGATCAGCGGGCTATAAATGGAGTTCTGATGGGTGAATATTTTATACTATTTTTAAGTATACATCTATAATTCAACCAGCAGCCTCGTCATGGTGACATTAAAAATGCAAAATATTTAAAAGTTTAGTGACCAGTTTAAGGGATAACATTTTTAAAAGTTTTCTGAATATGTTAAAACTTTAAGTCTATTTTACAGCAAAAAAAGATGTTGCTAAGGTGGACATACTGCATAGTTTAATTTTTTATTTTTTTTTATTTTGCATAGTACTATGAGGCTGGCATAGATGCCAAGTGCATTAAAAATTTTGAATACAAAAAGAGCTTAGCAAATGATTGTAAAAGTACACTGAGTTGGTAGATTAGTAATTTTATTTATTTTTACAGATCTGGTACATATTCTATTGAAGAAGTAGATAATGTACCCATTGGTACAAAGATTGTTGTTTACTTGAAAACTGACTGCAGGGAGTTTTCTGATGATGACACAGTGAAAAGTAAGTAACTTTATATAATTTACTGTAACTTTATTTAATCCTTCGATCAGAGGTTCTAGGAATTCCCATTGTATTCTTTTGTTCTCGCGATCACCGGTGCTCGCGCGGGGCCTGAAGGATTAGTAATGTTATGTAATTATAAAATCCACAATAATTACAAGTTATCCGTCTAGCACACTGTTTTTTTTTAACTATATAAAAATATCTCACTAATCACTGAATTTATTTTTTATTTTTTTCAGATATTATTATGAAATACAGTAATTTCATTGGAAGTCCAATTCTTTTGAATAATGAACAGATCAACTCAATTAAGGTATGTAAATTTTTAATCCGTAATACATTAATTCTCATAATATTTGTATTTAGATCTTACTTATAAGGTTTATTTTTTTTTTGTAGCCATTATGGCTGATGGATGCCAAAGAAGTGACCCAGGAGCAGCACATAGAGTTTTACAGATTTATAAGCAACTCATATGATAAGCCACGCTTTACTCTGCATTACAAAACAGATGCTCCTCTTAGTATCAGATCCATTTTGTATGTACCTGAAGGGAAACCGGGTCTCTTTGAACTATCACGGGACTCAGATGTGGGAGTTGCTTTGTATTCCAGAAAAATATTGATCAAAAGCAAAGCTGAAAATATTTTACCAAAATGGCTAAGATTCGTTAAGGGTAAACAAGTTTATTTATCATATTTTATCTTCGATCACTAATATACAAGATACACAGTCTCATACAAAACCTCTCGAAAATCTGTCGCCGAGTAATAGAGTTTAAAAAAGTATACATTTATCTAAAATCAACCTTAATCACAGTAATTATTAAAGATCTTTATATAAAACAATGTACATTTGAGTTTACAAAGCAATAAAATTTTTACGTCCGATGCACGCTTCATACTAAATTCAACCATCCGTGTATATGATTTAAGTTCAAATTTGTATAGTGCCAAAAAAAAATCCAATTTTACGACCGAAATTCGCCGCTGGAACAGGGCGAAGTGAAGTATGAGTGGAGTCGAACTGTTCAAATTTTTTTTGTTGATTGTAATTTGTAATAATTTTAATAGTCCATTTTTTTTTCCGAAGTTTAATGTATAAAGTGAGGAGTAATTATTTTTTACTTGTAATATTATGTTGTTCTAATGTTATGTCTAATTTTATGATTCACCAAAATATACATAAATGTACATACATTTTCCGATAGGCCACAAAGGACAACTCACATCACCCAACGCCCATACTTTTTAACCTACTTAAAAAATCCTTAATGGGAACTATATTTGATCGAAGATGGGAACATAATATTATTACCACATCTAACTGGATCTCGAGGAAACCTGAAAAAAATCCTCAATAAAAAAATAATAGTAATAGCGACTCCATCAAATGGAACAGAAACATAGCTTATAACCCGAACATTTCAAGTGGGCATGATAAACTACGATAAGTACCTTTAGTATGAGTATTCGCAATTGAGATGGTTTATACCTGGTGTTGATTTATTTACAACTTAATTTTAAAACTGTCTTTTGGTGATTTCTTAAAGAAATACCAATATTTACAATACAATTGTAAGAAATATATTAGGATAAAATTAATACTTACCGGAAATATGAAATTCCATCCTTTTTTTTGGTTTTAGACGTATGATTTCTACAATTATTAAACGCGCACTGAGGCATGTTTCCCGGCGGAGCGTTCGAGCACTACTAAATCAAAAGTGCACCAGAATGTTGAGTTTGGTGCTCTTTTGGTGAGGTCGTTTTTTGCCGCGGATTGTGTATCTTGTATATTAGTGATCGAAGTATTTTATACTATAATTCATAGCCTTCCTGCTCCATGTTGTACCTGCTATTGCTTTTATCTCGTCCTCCCATCTTTTCTTTTGCCTTCCTCGTCTTCTTTTTCCTTCTCGTGGGTACCATATAGTGACGTCTTTGGCCCATTTGTTTTTTCTATTCCTTATAATATGTCCTATTCACTTCCACTTTAGCCTCTTGACTGTATATGTCACATCTGTTACCCCAGTTTTTGTCCGTATTTCTGTCAGTTTAATTTTATCTTTTAGTTTGACGCCTAACATACTCCTTTCTATGCTATTCTGACATACCTGTAGGGATTTACGTTGTTTTTCCGTTAGTGCCCATGTCTGGCAGCCATATGTCATGCATGGCAGTATGCATGTGTTAAAAATTTTCTTCTTGTCGGTCGTTGAAAACTGGGGATTTTTCATTATCTCTTTAAACGACCAGTACCTTTTCCAGGCATTATTTATTCTTAGATCTATTTCCTTTTGAATGTGATCTTCCGGTGAAATTATTTGAGGCTAAGGCTATGGATAGACAATTGTGGGAGAGTTTAGGGGAGGCCTTTGCCATAAGGCAATCAGATATAGTTAAGAAGAATAATTAATGCATGAAGTATATTATGTATGTAAAGAAACAAAATTGGAAATGTCTGAATAAAGGCTTATTTTATTTTATTTTATTTATTATACTATAATTATTGTTTTTTTTGTGTTTATATTAATTTGCACTATATTATTATAAACATGAATGAAACAAAAACATAGATTCTCTATATAATATGTATAATGTATATTGTATTATCTATATTCTATGACTTAGATTTTGCTTTACATACTTAGAGTATTAATAACAGTACTTCTGTTATTAATACTCAAAGTTTACATATAAAATCACAAAAACCAAAATCCTATCGCCATCTCTTATTGGTCCTGAAAACTGAAAAGAAAGGAAAATAGTCTATGATATTTTTTTAATTTAAAATATTGCTCCTAAATGTTTTATTTGTATTTTGTTACAGGTGTAGTAGATTCTGAGGACATTCCACTAAATTTAAGCAGAGAATTATTGCAAAACAGTGCTCTAATAGCGTAAGTTATTTTGTGTATTTTTCTTAAGCTATTAGGGGTGTATTAGATTATCATTTATATTGGATCCTAGATCATTGAGTCATTTATATTGGATAAATTAATATAGATAAATGATTCATTTCTTCCTTGATCATAGATTTTTGACGTTTGCTGAGAGATTGCATCCAATACGGTCATAGAAATTGGTGTTGCCAGTTATGTGTGTATAAATAGAGTTTTCAATTTCTTGATCGTTAATATGTTTCAAATAATGTAATGTAATTATTTTTCTAATTATATACTTGAATAATCTTGCTGAAATAACATAAAACAAGCCATATTAAAAAAAACCGGCCAAGTGCGTGTGGGCCACGCGCAATATAGGGTAGTACCGCTAGTTTTTAAATTTTTTTATGGTCAATGAACGTACATTTATAGCGTGTTTTACACTAGTAACAACATCATCTCAGTTACTTTCAAAGGAATTTGAATGAAAATTTCCTTTATACTTCACCGAATACATTTTTTTGAGTTGATCGACTATTACTCAATAACTTATGAAGTCTTCTTAGCCGTGATAGTTTTCCTTTTAAATTCAGCATATTTCTGGTTATGTATTTACGGTTCTGGAAATGTGAAAAAATTCACGGGGGTAGCCCCGTGAATTTTTTCACATTTCCAGAACCGTTTAGCTGGTAGAAGGGGGGGACACTGGACTCTAACGATTTTTTCCACTTTAAAACTTAATATTTCACAAACGGGTCCCTAAATCGGAAAATGATCTATGAATACTCGCAATATTTTTAAAAAACCTATTCAACGACACCCCACACGATGGGTGGGCGCGAAAAAAAATATTCATCCCTGCTTGATGTGTAGGGGAGGTACCATAAAAAAAAATATTTTTTTTACGATTTCACATATGACATACCAATTTGTTGCCATCATTAATATGTGTATTCATGCCAAATTACAGCTTTGTAGGTCCAATAGTCTCTGAGTAAAATCGCGGACAGACAGACAGACACAGACGGACGGACAGACCGAAACTATAAGGGTTCCTTGTTGACTACGGAACCCCAAAAATGACGATGTCTTTTGACAAATCGAATTCTCTGAGATCTAGTAACACTGATGTCAATACTTGTCAGCATTAGCGCTCCCCATTGGCTATTGAAACCACATATGACGTAAAATAGGATCAATGATAAATGATAATGTAATATGCAGATTGCAGAATACAGATATGATCAAATGATCATTTTTATTGGATCCTATTTATGATCCAATATAAATGATAATGTAATACCCCCCTTAATTCAGGGGTTCCCAAAGTGTGCGCCGCGGTCTCGCGGTAGAAGGTAAAGTAGGGCGCCGTGAGTAGTTTCTCCATGATTTTCCGAAACCACAAATATTATCATAAAGGGTAAAATAAATAAATAAATAAAATTTTATTTCCATAGATAACAGTTTACAGCAACCAACAGCTCTGGCCCCCACGCTCTTGCCTGTATATTGCCTGTATCATTTTCAAATAGCTAGATAGGGTAGGGTGCCGTGACAAAATACAAAATTTGTTACTGCGCCGTTGGCTGAAAAAGATTGAGAACCCTTGTATTAGTTGATTTAACTTGCTACTTTAAAATGTGTTTAATGTCTTCTACATTATGTTTAAATTGTTTTCTACAGAAAGCTGCGATATGTTCTCACCAATCGTTTCCTTAAATTCATGGTTGAGATGGCTAGCAAAGATCCCGTAGGATATGATGCATTTTACAAGGACTATTCACTGTTTCTTAAGGAGGGTATTGTTACGGGACAGAGTCCTCTAGAAAAGGTAAAGTACTTTTTAAAAATTCTCCTTTTCTTCCCCTAAATTCGTGGTCTGTGTGATTTTGTCCATATTATGGCAGATCTTACGCCGACAGCACGTGTACCGGTGGCGCGGCGCCGATATGAAAATTGAAAACACTTCCTAGAATTTCATACATCTCGGGCCATCAGCTCCAATGGTGCGTGTTCGATAGTTTTTACTGGTTTTAGTCCCACATTGACTGCACGCGCATATTTGACTCTAGTGGTCCGAGGGCCGAGATGTATTAAATACTAGAAAGCCTTTTTCTATAACGCGAAGCAGTCTGGGCTGAGATACAGATCTAATAGATATTTGGGTGACGGCGCCTACTAGCAAAGTAGAAAGTTGTCAGTGTGAGACTAAAATCAGACCTAATCAACTTATGAATTCAGCAAAAATGAGCTAATTGTGATACTTTTTTCCGTGCAATATTTTACAAATACAAATTCAAAGCACAGCGGGGCTAAAATGGTCACATTTAGCAATTCCTCTCAATCAATGGGGCATTTTCTTATTTTTTTAATTTGATTTTCAAACAGCTTCCATTTTAGTAACTAGATGGCGTATGGGTAGACAATTATCGGTAATACCAGGTAATACCATCAATAATTGCTACAAAACTGGGCAAAAGAATGTAAAACTTGATACATTTCAATTTGAAAAAGACAGAATGATATTCTAGTGAATAGGATAATAAAGTTATTACAACGATATTTTAGTTAAAACTCACGGAATAAATAGCCCTTATTATCGTTATTCACATCAAATGTCACAGGAATTATAAATTTTGGTTTTGACAACATGTTACCTGCACTTGTGCACGATAACGGATATTTAATGGCCAATATTTTACCAATAATGAACATCGAAAACCCAAATAACACAATTTGGGAAAAAATAATAAAAAGCACACCAACAATAAAAAGTAGAAGAAGTTTCAAAGTAACATGGCCGCCACAAGGCCGATAAGTTGTCAGTTTTCAGTTTGACAAGTTTTTATTTTAACATTGTGTTCCTAAACTATTACCAGTATAATGGCCTAATCGCTTAGGCCAATGATCGCTTAGGCGTATGCTCTTCGTGACTTGACAGTACACTGATATTTTTTGGAAACACAGGCCATATGTAGCAATAATCTGTGATATGTAGTCAGTGATGCCAACCTGCAGATAATTTCAGATCGGTGGGGAACCAATAGAAAATCTAGAAGTGTCTAGTGTGTCTATGTGTCGTCGCGCCGTCTGGTGGAGATTAAAACTAAGAAAACGTTCCATTCAGCAAATAAATTGTCAAAACTGTCAAACTGACAAATGTCAAATCAGAACAAAAATACAGAAATGAATTGAAAGTAGAGCTGCATTTTGCGGTTTTAGAAAAATGAATCATATTATGATTCTTCAAAGCAACCATTTTAGCCCCGCTGTACTATGTTGTATTTTTTTTTAGTATGTAAATAATCCATTTTCAGGAAGAGATTGCTAAGCTGCTAAGATTTGAATCATCCAAACTTGATACTGGAGTGAAAACATCCCTGGCTGAATATAGCTCAAGACAAACAAACGAACAGAAGAGCATTTACTATCTAGCTGCTCCTAGGTAATTAGTGTTGTCACATTAAAAAAAGTATTATCGATTATGAAATGACTATGTAAGCACAAGTATTTTTTTACCAATTCTTTATGTATTCAACTAGGTATGTTCTAATATTAAACTTGTCTTTAGCCGTGAATTGGCGCAGTCATCGCCATACTATGAGTCGCTAAAAAAGAAAGATGTTGAAGTGCTGTTCTGCTACGAGATGTATGATGAGCTTGTGTTATTGGAGTTAAAGGAGTTTGGAGGAAGAGCACTTGTGTCCGTTGAAAATGACATGCAAAAAGGCCCCGCTGACAACACTGAAAGTGTCATAGGTGGGTGAAAATTATTGTCATAGAAATAATTCGAACTTGCTCATAATAAGCCAATTTTTCAGTTACTAATACGAATGTCCTTGTAAGGAGTTTTATGAAAAAATTTAATGCTGCGTGTTCTATCGCGACTTGCATATACAGGGTGCACTTAAACCTTCCTGCCAAATTTTGATATATCGATCCTTGTTAAAAATAAAAATACACGTATTTTTTCTTTTATAGTCACTCAGTACTAAAATGTTGAGAAATTGCTTCCGAAAGTTATCCTAAAAAGCACTACAATTAATGGACACGATGCGTCGGCCGCGCGTAACGTGCCCCCGCGCGCGCACCTCATCCCGCGTCACCCCCGCTAATTCCCCCGCGCCGCGAGTGACCATTCTGCAACGATTTTAAATGGGATAAAATATGTCATTGAAAAAAAATAACACCTAATTTTTTTCGGTAAATGGACTCTCCTAATGATACTTAAGCCCTGGAAAAAATTTGGCAGGAAGGTTTAATTGCACCCTGTATACATACACTAGCGACCCGCCCCGGCTGCGCACGGGTATAAAATATATAGCCTATGTCACTCACTGAAGAAATGATTAAAATTGATTCAGCAGTTTTATACATATAAAAATTTTTAATGTCTTACATTTACAGGAAGTGACGATCTTCAAACGAGCCAAGTTAATGACTTAATATCCTATCTCAAGACCAATCTATCTGGCAAAGTCTTCGATGTGAGAACGACGCAAAAGCTTGACTCTCATCCTTGCGTCATCATTGTGCCCGAGATGGCAGCGGCGCGCCACTTTATCAGAACTCAAGCACAAAACCTTAGTGATGAAAACAGATTCGCACTTTTGAGGCCACAATTAGAAATTAATGCTAAGTAAGCACCAATTAGATATTCTTTTACTATCTGAAGTTGATTCATGAGCAGATGGCGGACCAACATATTTTGGTCGTGTTATTTCAAACCCACACCCTGAGAGATCACAATTCACAACTACAGTAATTCGACAAGGCTTTAAATGAATATGTCAATAATCTCAATGGGCGCTGCTGGTAAAGGAGAACTGTCAAAAATGACGTTTTTGTGTGATAGAAGCGTTAGTTCCTTTTCTCGCCACGTTCATTAACAGGCTTGTCGAACTGTAACATTGAATTGACATAACCCGGCCAAATGACGTAGGTCTACCATCTGCCTATAATTCAATTTTTATAGTATATAAAATTACTTTTTTATATTTTAAATAATGTTGTAGCAAACAACGCACATCTTAAATTCTACCTATAGCATGGTTTAATAATATACAATGTTATAAATGAGTAATGAGTAGTGACAGCTCTTTGCTTGGTAGAAAGATCCTCCTTAGGGGCTGTCAAGCTTATGGTTACACATAATATACCGAAACAACGTATGCCGGCTCAATTAGATAAAAAAAAATAACTTTTAAACTTTTTGCACTCATACTTTTCTTTATTTTTTTGCAGGCATCCTATAATTAAGAAGCTTCACAAACTATTGGCAAGTGATAAGGACTTAGCCAATATGGTATCACAACAACTGTTCACGAATGCGATGGTCACTGCTGGGTTAATAGTGGATCCAAGAAATTTAATTACAAACATAAATGATCTTCTGGTTAAAGCCTTAGAAAAGCATTAAATATTTTTTGATTATTTTAAATATTATACAATTCTGTTATGGTTATGTGTACGGTTTTCTTTTTAGTACACGCAGCCAGGAAACCAAACCCTTCCCTTAATTTAAAAGCCTATTGGGCGTTATTTAAAGAAAGTACCAATTAATGTTATTGATATTTTCATCGCCGAAATTATATACACTGCAGTCTGCAATACAAGTTGCAACAGTGATCCGCAACCTTTTTTCATGCGGGCCACAAATATGTTTTGGTCTTAGTGTCGCGGGCCGCAACAAAATTAATTCTTCAAAAAATAAACAAAATTAATTCAAAATTAACGATTTTAAAGTGAAAAAATTTAACAACTATCACGTAGACTTTACGTTATTTTGCCGGTGGGCGTGAATTTCAAAATTGTTTAACATCACGCGGGCCACAAATAAAGTTCCGGCGGGCCGCGGGATGGGGATAGCGGCTTTACAGTCACACAACATTTTGGCATTGGAGACTGAATTAATCCTTCGATCGTGAACTATTGTGTTTCGCTCACCGGTGAGCTTATGGGGCTTGATGTGTATAACCTTCGAAAAAGAAGTAGCAAACATAATATACCTACTCTTACGCCATTAGTACACCAACGCTGCGAACCGCGAAACAGCGGCGAACCGATTTACTGTCTCATCCGCCACACGACAATGCGTATATTCCATCTCGTTCTATTACAGTTTCGCAGAACAACTTAAGCCCGTTCGTGTTTCGCAAATTCGCAGCGTCATCTACTCAAAGACTTCTATTTAAACTGAGGTAGACGTGCCGTTCTCTACGAAATGTCATTTGAAAAGCAATCCTAAAACAATACAATCAAAACATTACACACACACACAAACTATAAGTATCTACGTAGTCAAGTGCCAGATGCCAATATTAGTTTGTAACAAGAGCACAAACTATAAAGAGTGCTAACGCATAACAAGAGTGACAAGGATGCAGGCCTATGGCATTCGTCATACCGAATGCAAGCGAAACTCCACGAAACAAACGCCCGCAAGTACTGACTGTAAAAAAGTCTATGTATTACAAATTAAGTTTATTGTTTATTGAGTAACATCAACAACAACATTGAAGTTAATATTGAATATTTTATCCTTTGTTTCTTTTTTTTTTATAATGGCGATTCGGCTATATAACCATGGCCAGTGTCAAATAAGTGGCGGGAAATCTATGTTTTTGTAACAATTTTTAGCATCGATTTTCTATTTGGTAAAGTCCAAAGTCTAATCAAATTCTAAGTAAAAGTTGCAGTCAAGGACTCAAGTCGGTAGATTCAGTAAAATGGTAGACGCTTTACTAAAACTTTTGATGGAGTTTAGGAGGGAACACAAAAGGCACATTTCTGGAAGTTGTATCACTGGCCTACACGTTTTGTGCATGATAACAAATATCTAATGGTTAATATTCTATCAATAAAACTAGTGGAGTTCCCAGAGCGTAAAAATCGTGCAAACCTCCGATTTTTGCAATAGTCGATGAAAATTGAAAAGAAAAAAAGGAATATGTAGCTGATAATATAAATAATAAAGTTTACCTATTGAAAAGTTGTGCTTTTCATTTTTAAATTATTCTCTTCCACTTCAAGTAAACTCATAAACTGAACAATTTTGAAGAAAATTTGCATATTTCTTTCTTTTAAATATACAGCAAAATAATAAAATATATCATTATTTTTTTGATTTGTATCGTTACTTATATTCCAAAGAAAGAAAATAAGTTGAAAAAAAAAAAACATTTTATATTTAAAATTAATATTTTTCTTTGGTTTTAAATAGGAAGTTTAAAATTATTTAATTAATTAATGTTCAACGTAAGCAATCGGATAAGAGTCATTAAATAACAGGAACAAGAAAAAAAAAATTTCGGGACCGGTTTTGTATGGTGAAATATTAATTTTTAATTAAGGGAGAAGACCTAATGGCAGACACTTTAAGGAAACATGCAACATTTGAATGTTATAAAATATATATTTATGAAAATAAAGGATTGATAACTTCTTTCATGTCTTCAGTAACTCTTACAAAATAAAACTATTATAATTATTCTCTGACATATATTTTTTAATAGATTAAAAAATATATTATCGGTCTTTTTGTAAACTTAGTCATAAGCACTAATAGATGACATCACAAAAAACGAACATCACTAATAGTAGACACCAATATGAACTAATAGTTGACATAGAACATTATATTACATTTTAGATATTTTTTTCTATTAAATTAGGTCTTTATTTGCCATTTTTCAAAAGATTTCATTTACTTCATGTTAAAAACGGGTACTAAATAAGCGCGAACACTATCCAACAAATATTTATTTTAGAGGTTATTATTAAATATCACAATCACAGAAAATGAAGACTATAATAATTAACTTCCTAGAATGAGTACTTTTAAGGACTAATTAATTAATATAAAAGTCTAATAATTAATCACAACGTGGAACGCGAACACTATTGTCACTTTGAACGTCCATCTTGTAAAAGCCCCTAAACCGCCAAGCACGTCCGTTTTATTCAGTCCAGTGGCGCCCCCACTCGACATGGCGCCCCACCAGACAGAAAAACGCGCCAATCAGCGGTCACCGGATGTCGACGTCTAGGTGTTGCCAACACGGCCATTCTGCACGGTGTCAGCCCCTGACACCCCTCATGCTGATAATATGAACCTGAAACGTATTACAGCATGTTAAAACTATACTAATAAGCTTTCTCAAAAGTTTACACCCTTAATACCAAATATTTGTCTTGCGTAACAACCTTAACACGCTATATCGATCACCAGACCCTCGCACCCAAAGAGCACACGCTTCACTTGAGAGACCGAGTTAATCTAGTCCCATCGATAGAGCTACCACAATGCTACTAGAGTTTCATACACTTAAAGAGCGTAACCGCTTCACTTAAGCACAACAACTCCAATAACACGTCGGCTTAAATACGCAAAACAAATTATTTTAACCAAAATAATTATTAAAACAGCAATCTGCAACATGAAATTAAAATGTTTTACAGCACTTATAAAATACTTTAAAAATTTAGAAGAGCTGTTCAAATACATACTTGCCAACACGGTATACTTACTATACTGTTTATTCAATAGCCCAATCATCGATTCTAATCCAGGGCTTAATATTCTCGGCAGCCGCCGTGCCCGTATAGTTCTTGTTACTACGCTCTGAGCCTCTCAAATCCGTCACCTCGTATCGGTCATTGCCTAACACGCTTTTAATTCTAAAAGGACCTTTAAATACTGGCATTAACTTTGTACTTTGACCCTCATTACTCTTGCTCTGAATTTTAATGAGTACTAAATCACCTACTTCATACTTCTTTGCCCTTATTCGTGAACTATCAAAATTCTTTTTCTGATTAATTGCATTGCTTTTTAAATTCCGATCCACTTTCTTACGCAAATCAGTCACATCCGTTATATCCCCGTTATCAAGTTCTAGACCTATAATGCTGTCACCGTCTGTACGCAAGCGATACCCAAAGAAAACTTCGCTTGGAACTGCATTAATAGTTTTGTGTATAGTACTATTCAAACCTTGTTGCAATATTGTAACGTAATGATCCCAGCAATCGTCATCACTATTAGCTCCTAAAGTTCGCATGGCATCTAGGATGGTTTTATTAAATCTTTCAACCTGCCCATTTGAACGAGGCATTCCTGTAGCAACTTTATGTAGTCTAATATTCTTATTTGTACAATAATCAACAAAGTCTTTGGATGTAAAAGCCGTACCAGCATCACTTATAATACGCCGTGGATTGCCAAAATGTTTGTATATTTTATCTAATTCCATTATTACATTAGCTGCGCTAGTCGTTTCTACAGCGGATATAAAAACGAATTTAGTAAAAGAATCTACCATGACTAATAGATACTTATTCCCTGACCTTGATTTTACAAATGGACCCAAATGATCGATGTGGAGTGTGTGAAAAGGCTGAGCATGCTTAGGCAACGAGTAAAGTTCGCCTTCTTTAGGGCCACCTTTCATTTTGTAATAAGCACAATTTATGCAATTTTTAATATATTTTTTAACCGTATGACGTACTCTAGGAAACCAATATAAACTTTCAATACGCTCTACCGTTTTATCTAACGCGAAATGCCCTAAATCGTCGTGGTTACTTTTAATTATTTGCCAGATACATTTTTTTGGAACAACCCAGCGACGACCGCGGGTTGTTCTTCTGTAAACTTTATTACCCAACATTTCGTATTTATCAAAAATATCCTTATTATCATCGGCTTGTCCTGACTCTAATATTCCTTTGATTTTAACTAATTCTGGATCCTGTAACTGAACAGATAGCAACCAATCACCTTCAATGATCGACATAATTACTTCCGATTCGTATTTTTCCCCAGTTGGCACGGGATTCCTACTCAATGCGTCAACGTGCTGCATTCGCGAGCCCTCTCTGTGTAGTATTTCAAAAGCAAATTCCTGTGTCAATAAAACCCATCGTGCAATTCGGGGTATTATTTCTTTTTTTGTCAATGCATACTTAACCGCATTACAGTCGGTAATAATTTTGAACGGAGAATCTAATAGGTAAAGTCTAAATTTTTGCAATGAAGCGATAATTGCAAGTAACTCGAGTTCAAATGAATGATAACGTTTTTCATCCTCTGTCGTTTGCCTGCTATAATAATGGATAGGTTTTTCGCCCTCGTCAGTAACCTGCATAAGAATGCCAGCTAAACCTTCTCGACTAGCATCGGTATACAGAACTTTTTCTTTTGATGGATCAAACATAGATAGTACATTACCAGAAAGTAATTTCTCCTTTAAAATCAAAAATGCATTAGTTTGATTGTTTTCCCACACCCAAGGAGAATCTTTTTTTAGTAATTTAGTTAAAGGTGCCGATATCATGGCACAATTCTTAATAAACTTTCGAAAATAATTTATCAACCCCAAAAATTGACGAAGCTGATGAACGTTCTTGGGTGTCGGAAAACTTTTCACAGCTTCTAATTTAGCATCATTCGGCATTACCACGTTGGCTTTTATTTTATAGCCAAGAAATTCTATTTCAGATTTGAAAAAGTGACATTTTTTTAAATTTAAAGTTAATCCATTTTTTCGAAAA
Organism: Polyommatus icarus; assembly: GCA_937595015.1. Classification (NCBI taxonomy): domain Eukaryota; kingdom Metazoa; phylum Arthropoda; class Insecta; order Lepidoptera; family Lycaenidae; genus Polyommatus; species Polyommatus icarus. The sequence goes on from OW569326.1 coordinate 15,887,257, forward strand.
ACTTCTAACACTAATTCTAGTAATTTTAAATTTTCCTCAATTGTTTTAGTGACCAAATAAACATCATCTAAATATACTATCACATTTCCAAATCTCAAATTACCTAATACTTTGTTCATCATTTCCTGAAAGCATGACGGACCATTAACCAACCCAAATGGTAACCTCAAAAATTCATAGTGGCCGTCTTCCGTAATAAAAGCCGTTTTCGATATTGAAGATTCACTCATACGTATCTGATAATACCCACTTTTCAAATCGAGACTAGTAAAACATTCGTTTCCTTGTAACCTATCAACTAAATCTTCAATTCGTGGCATCGGGTATTTATTTTTTACCGTAATTTTATTCAAAGCACGATAATCAATACAAAGTCTCTTTTCGCCATTTTTCTTGCCCACTAAAAGAGCCGGGCTGGCGTACGGAGAATCACTATTCCGCACAATATCATTAGCTAATAACTCATCAACCATCTCACGAATAATTTTTCTATCATTTAACGATGATCTAAAAGGCCTACAGTAAATTGGACGCGAATCTGTCAAATTTATCACCATTTCATGATCATTAACTTTTCCTAATTCTTTGACACATCTAGCTACACAATCACTATACTTTTGGAACAACGTCACTAATTCATTGTAGTTAGAATCAGTATCAAAAACAAATTCTTCACCAATACTATTACAAAATTCATTCGAACCCTCCGCGTAACTAAATTGCAAAACTTCACCTATTCTAACATACATTAAATTAGCTCGTTCCGTAACATTTCGACCAATCAAAATATCGCATCCGTCTAAACCGTCCATTACATAAAAATCTACATCCTTTATGTCCACAGAATCAAGTCTTAAATTCACTTTTAACACAGTATTAATAGTTTGTACTGAATGCTTTTTGAATCCATGTAACGTAACCGGAACAGGTAATACAGACGGTCGTAAATTATATTTCTTTACTAATGACTGTGAAATAATCGAACAGCTACTACCCATATCAATGAATGCTTCGTGAACTAGCGTATTATTCAGAACCACACTCTTAAGAAATTTATCCCGCGAATTCGACGACGATACTAATTTAACTTCCGGCTTATCACATTTTTGTTCACTTTTAACATTTTTCTTTCGGTTACATGTAGATTCAACGTGCCCTCTAATTCCGCAAAATTCACATTTAATATCACATTGCATACGTTTATGATTGCCACCGCAAAGATAACATTTTATTGTTTTTCGTATTTGTAAACCGCTTTCGCTCGAACCGGACAGGCTCGACGATACCGTTCTATTATTCGCCGTATTTATGCTACTACCCGCGTGTAATTGGATATTATTAACTTTTGAATGTGAGACGTTAGCTTGTTTTTTCGACTTATAAGTTCGACTATGCAAATAACTCGCGAACTGATCACACGAACTAAACGAATTAGCTTCTATATTTCCGTCACTAATATTACCAAGAACGATTGAAATTACATCCTGGTCAGAAAAATTCAAACGTAATCTATCTATTCTACATTTTTGGTCAAAGTAAAACTCATATAACGATTGGTTTTCTACTGGTTTACGTTCTATTACTTCTTTTAAAAGCTCAAACATATTTCTTTGAATTTGAAAGCTAACAGACAACTTATTATGCCAATCTATCCATTTCCACGACGGCCATTGATGATCAGTGCGTAACAATGAGTCATACCATAATTTGGCTGAACCTCTAAGCTTATTTAACGCTTGATAACGAGTTATTTCATCAGACCAAGAAAACGTATTTGCGTGAGACTGGATAATTTTAAGCCATGCATTAATATCATCTTTCAAAGGGTCAAATTCTGGTATGATATTATTGAAGGTAGATGAATTATTTTGACTCACCAGATTAGATCCAAATAAACGTGTAGGCTTACTTGACCGGTCTTTTGTCCTCCGCTTATGTTTCGGCGGACGAGGTGACGGTGTCCGGGCACTGGCAGAGCTTACCGCGCTACTAGAACTATTCGAACTACTGGATGATCGAGCGCGTTTACGACTTTTCTTCTTATGCTTCCCCATGGCGCGTAGATAAGCACTTCTGATGTTAAAAACGGGTACTAAATAAGCGCGAACACTATCCAACAAATATTTATTTTAGAGGTTATTATTAAATATCACAATCACAGAAAATGAAGACTATAATAATTAACTTCCTAGAATGAGTACTTTTAAGGACTAATTAATTAATATAAAAGTCTAATAATTAATCACAACGTGGAACGCGAACACTATTGTCACTTTGAACGTCCATCTTGTAAAAGCCCCTAAACCGCCAAGCACGTCCGTTTTATTCAGTCCAGTGGCGCCCCCACTCGACATGGCGCCCCACCAGACAGAAAAACGCGCCAATCAGCGGTCACCGGATGTCGACGTCTAGGTGTTGCCAACATTCATCATAGTCACTACATGCATCAGAAATATTATCCACGTTGTCTCCTAAAAAATTATGTCCTAAAATTAAAATAAATTATGGCTACCAAACACGCTACGGTCTACCGGCGAGGTCACCTGCAGGTATGCCTGCGCAGGTGTCACTCGAAAGAATTGATTTTCGATTTTGCTCCGGTCGCCTGCGCAGGTGCCAGGTCCAAGCAAGTGCATAGGTCTATTCCCACACACATTCCGATTTACTTGCGCAGGCATACCTGCACAGGTAGACCTCTGTTTTTAGTTGTTTTTTTTTTCTAGTTGATTTGATCTGTTATATTTTATCAGTGCAGTAATATTTTAGTTAAGTACTTAAATTTTAATATTTTATTCCTTTGTTAATGTTCTAAAAATTATATTCAATAATCCCTATCCCTACAACTAAATAATATGATTTATTCAAACAAGAACCTGTTTTATGCAATTTACCGTATGCATGGTCGGTAGTCAGACTACCTAGATATTGTGCAGATTATCGAGTAATGTAAGAATAGAATCAATTTTTGCACTTTAAACTGAGTCATCCAGATAATCTGCAGAATACCGCGTTAATCTGCACTCTAACAGCTAACTGGTTTACGCAAATTAACGGTAACATATACATATTACATACATATACATACATACATACATACATACATACATACATACATACATACATACAAACATACATACATACATAGCCTGTGAGACACATAACGCTTACTTTTTGCTTTACTCTAGTCAGGTAAAAATTATTCATCTATTGTGAACAACTATGGTAGTTACATGTGAAAGGTAATCCCTGAAGATTTATTTGTATAATTTTTACAAAATCTTGTTTTAAACACAAGATAGCATTTTGCCCTTTGATTACAATTTAGTATACTATGAAAATAAAACAGTTTGTTTTAAAAATTTCTTTGCTAACCGTACATACTCGCATACGACCGTCGCGTACAGCGCGCCAGAGAACACTGACTGCAACGGTGTGAATTAGCTCTATTGGAACGGCGGAACATTTGGCGCGTATGGCCTATCTACCTCAGTTTAAATAGAAGTTTTTGCATCTACTAAGTATTCCTTCTTAATTCTTGCTACTGTACTCGGTTAGTTGGTGTAATCAAGCCCTTCGTGTATTATTTTCCTCTATGCCTTATGGGTTTTTGTCTTTTGGGCCGTTTTTTTTCAACTCTGTTGCCTGTCGGGCAGGAAAGATAGCAAGGAAGTGGACAGCGCGAGAACGTAAATAGTTGGTAAATAGCAATGGTAAATAGTCACTCGCGCTGCCTCTATAAAGTATAAACGTACAAGTTATAACCATTAGATCTTTGGTTACATCCAAGAAACTTAAATAAACAGTGTTTTTTAAGCTTCTTGGTTACAAGATAGTTACAAGTTACAATTTCCAGTATTATAATAAAGTACTCTGTGGTTACAATTTTACAAGTTACAACTCATTGAAGCTTTTCACGGTTCAGGACTTTTGGCGGGAAGTCGAAAAGAGCGGGTGTTCAAAATTTTCTCTGCTTTATAAAAAATTATTTTCCAGTAATATTACTGTAATTTAGTTGTAAATACTACTTTTTCAATAGTGATAAATAATATATAAATAAGATGAGTGTAGATAGCGACGGGGGTCCGGCCCCCGCAGATACTTCTAAGAAAAGAAAATTGGACGATAGTGCTGTGGACTATAGAATGTTCACAAAAACAAATTATAAGAGACAATTCCCAGAGAATTATAGTAGCGATTGCGTCGTTTATGTTCAATCGATAAACAATGAAAAATTGGGAAACAAAAACCCTATTGCTTTAACAAAATTATTCACGGAAAATGTTAAGGGAATTGTAGGTGTACATAGAGTGAACGCTTATAAAGTTGGTGTCACTTTTAAAAAGCCCGCACCAGCGAATAACTTCCTGAAAATGGACCATTTTCTAATAAGAAATAAACTGAAAGCCTTTGTACCGGCCCACCAGTCGGAGATCACTGGTGTTATAAAATATGTGCCTAAGGATCTGTCCAATGAAGCTATATACAAAAACATTGCATGCGACACAGAAGTAATTTCAATCAAAAGATTTTTTAAGAAAGTTGAAGGGAAACTTACTCCATTGGGTACAATAGCAGTTACCTTCGCTGGTACAATTTTACCTCAATACGCCTACATACAAATGTTCAGGTATCCAGTACATTTATACATACCACCATTATTGCAATGCTTCAAATGCCTCAAGTTCAACCACTCTGCCAAAGTTTGCCGAGGAGAGCAAATGTGCTCCTCATGCGCTGGACGGCACTCATACAAAGAATGTGATGTAGAAGAAATTGTATGCCTCAACTGTAGCGGAAATCACTTGGCCATCTCACGAGACTGTCCAGTGAAACAGAAGAAAATGCAGGAAAAGAAGTCCAAATATCAGAATTTTAACCATAGCTATGCCACTGTGGTGAGTAGTGTTCCGTTGCTCACTGACCCTAAATCTTTTCCAGCTATTTCTAAACCTATCAATGTAAATACTGTTGGTAACACCAAAACAAATTTCGATGTAGAACAAATTTTGAACAATGACATTATAATGAATGCCTTAGTTAAGTCTCTTGTAATCCTCGGTAATAACAATACTCCAGTCACAAATAAAAGAATTAAAGATATATTACTATCTAATTTAATCACATAATGGATACATATTTAAATATAGCACAATTTAATATACAAAGCTTGCAGAATAAAAGAGTCTTATTAAAAACATTTCTTTTTGATCATAATATAGACATATGTCTGTTAAATGAAACATGGCTTAAGAGTTCAAGTATAATTCCAGATTTTACACCTTATAATTTCATACGTAAGGATTCATTAAATTCACATAATGGAGTAGGTATACTCATTAAACAAAACCTCAAATATAAAATTGTAAATACAACTTTTTATGAAAGTATTCAAAATATTTGTATATCATTAGAAACTACAATAGGAACAATACACATTTTATGTGTGTACTGCCCACCTAATAACAGGTTTGATACAAATAAATTAAAAAAAGTATTACTTGAAACTCCTAAACCATGTCTCATCATGGGAGACTTTAACGCACACCACATTTTATTCGGATGCCACTCGAACAATAACAGAGGTAACAGTGTGTTTAACATCATAGATGAATTTGACATGTGCATATTGAACGATGGCAGTGTCACAACAGTTCAGGCACCAAATAGAAATCCATCTGCAATTGATTTAGCTCTTGTTAGTCCTTCTTTAGCTCCTCTTTGCGAATGGCTTGTCCACAGTGATCCAATGGGCAGCTACCACTATCCAACTCAGGTAACTATTAATGTACAGCCCTCAATATATGAAGTTCGTCCTGTGGAAGAAAAATATATTTATAGTAAAACAGATTGGAATAAATATTTTAAGTTATCAGAGACATCTTTTTCAGAATTAAATGTAGATAATAATAATAATTTAGAACCACTTCAGTTATACAATAGTTTTGTCAGTATTTTATGTAATTTAAGATCAATAACAGTACCAAAACAAAATCCAAAGCCAGTTTCGAAGACATTGAGAAAACCAGCTCCTTGGTGGAACCAAAAATGTGAAGATGCAGTTCGAAAGTCCAAGGAAGCTTTAAAAAATTATAGAGCTTTGCCCAGCATTGATAACTTTATTACTTATAAAAAATTTGATGCTCAAAAGAAAAGGTTATTAAAGGATGAAAGGGTTAAATCATGGCAAGATCTGTGTAGTAGTTTTAATAGAATGACACCAGTCTCTAGAATATGGGGATATATTAAAAGATTCAAGAGAATAGGTACTTCCCATGATAGGTTTTTAAATGATGATTGGGTACCATCCTTTTTAAATAAAATTTCAGATCAGTCTCAAGTAAATGAAAGCAATTTAAAGACTATTTATGATCAAGCCGTTGAAGATGAAAGTAATTCGTTTCTCAATAAGTCATTTACACTGAGCGAGTTGTACATATCTTTAAAAAGTAGAAAAGACACAACGCCAGGCTTGGATAGTATACCATATATTTTAATTAAAAAACTACACCCTAATGCAATAGAAATTCTTTTGAAGATTTATAATAGGTTATGGGATGGTTTAGTCATACCGGAGTCATGGAAAACTCAATGTGTCATTCCTATTTTAAAACCAAATAAACCAGCTAGTAACCCATCTTCCTACAGGCCAATTTCCCTATCATCATGTTTAGGTAAGCTTTTTGAAAACATGTTAAAAATGAGATTAGATTATTTTGCTGAATCACAAAACATTTTACCGGATATTCAGTTTGGATTTAGGAAAGGAAAAAGTTGTTCTGGAAGCTTTGTATCATTTATACAAGATTTAAAAAAGGCAAAACTTAGTCACTGCAGTGTTGTTTGTGTATTTTTAGATGTAAAAGCTGCCTTTGATAGTGTTAACATTGAAGTGTTAATTAAAGTTTTACAGGAACTGGGATTTCCGGTGAAAACTTTAAAATGGATTCATAAATTTTTAAGTAACAGAAAAGTTTATGTAAAATTCAATAATAAATTGCATGGGCCTAAGACGGCCAATAAAGGCACAATGCAAGGGGCTACGACATCGCCATCATTTTATAATTTTTATACATCTCAAATCCTTAAATTTGTAAATATTCTTGGAGTAAAAGTATTGCAATTTGCTGATGACTTGCTTTTGTACAGTGTAAATAAAAACTTAAATATGGCTATCGATCTTATAAATAGAGCTTTAGCTCAATTACAAAATTATTATAAGAATATTTTAAAATTAGAAATAAGTTCAGAGAAAAGTTCAGTGCTAATATTTAGTAAAGATGTACCTGCACATTCTGTAAATATAATTTATAATAACAACAGAATTCCCATTGTGAATCACCACAAATTCTTAGGAGTTATTGTAGATAATAAACTTAAATTTGATAAACACATTAACTATGTATGTCAGAATGCTATGAGAAGCATAAATGTAATGAGAAGTTTGGCAGGAACATTTTGGGGTTCAGACCCAAAAACTCTTAATATGTTGTACAAAAGCATAGTCAGAAGTCATTTTGATTATAGTTCATTAGCTTACATGAATGCAAATATAACATTACTAAGGAAATTAGATGTTGTACAGAATATAGGTTTAAGAATAATAAGTGGTGCCATGCGTAGCACCCCTATTGTGTCTATGGAAATTGAAAATTGTATACCTCCATTGTCTCTGCGCCGTTTACAATTGGCTGAGAGATTTTGTCTTAAAGAGTTATCCTGTAATAACAATTTTCTAGTGAATAAATTGTTGCATCCTATAGAAATTGTACAGTCAGCTTTACCAACTATCACATCTAATGATCTCATTTCTGCTTCTTTACCTGAAATACCAAGAATTATGTTATTAACAAAAAATTATTCTAAAAATATGTACACTAGTAACAAATGGCCAATTTATCAATATCCATATGAGACTACAATTTTTAATATTAAGTGTCATTTAGATTCTGTTACAAATAAATTTGACTTTTCACAATTTCTACAGGATAAAAGGGATTTTTACACAATATATACAGATGGTTCTAAAAGTGAGGAAGTTAAAGCTGCATACTATGACCCACAATGTAAGTTAAGTAAATGTTTTAAAATGCCACAAAGTTGCAGTATTTTTACAGCAGAAGCCTGGGCTATATTAGCAGCTTTAAAATATGTCTTTACTGATGTAAATAATGTAAATATTTTAATAATTACTGATTCTAAAAGTGTGTTATATAGTTTAAGTAACCAAAGTATGTCTTTTAAACAAAATTATATTATATTTAGAATTAGATATATGTTAACAAAATTGGTGGAAAAGAAAATAGAACTAGTTTGGGTTCCCTCCCACAGTGGCATATTAGGCAATGAAATTGTAGACCAGGTGACCCGTAGGGAACACAATGTAGACCTTTCAGAAAGTGTTAAGGTACCATTTACTGATATATACCCACAAATTAAAAGTTCAATTAAAAGTTTATGGAAAGACTATTGGGCGAAGATAATAGAAACTAAAGGAAAATGGTACGCGGAAATTCAAAAAGACTTACCGACGATACCATGGTACAACAAGATAGTTTATGTAAACAGGAAATTAATCACAACAATTAATCGTTTGCGCTTTGGTCATTGCCTGGTCCCATCACATCTTAGGAGAATAAATGTAATAGACAATAGTACCTGTTCTCATTGTTCAGAAGAAAATGCAGACATAGACCATGTGCTTTTTAAGTGTCCAGTCTTTGCCATACAAAGATCCATATTTGATAATAATATTAAGGAAATTGCTCAAGAGAACTCTTTAAGTGTCCCCCGCCACAGTCAAGACCTATTAGCAAATTCTGTTTACTTTGACTCTATTTTCAAATATATTGTAAATACTGTACAAAATATTTAGGTTTTTTAGGTTATGTTTGTGTTTTGTATTTCTTTTTTTTTTTAGAGATGACATGTGACAATATCAATGGTTTTGTTTTTTTTTAAGCTTTTAAGTTTTAAATAGGTACATAAGTGATATGTCTTTATGAAATGTAAAATGTTGATTGGTTGTAACTTGTGTCTTTTTTAAAGTTTGTAGGTTTTCTTTTTGTTATTTAATGTAATTGTATTCTAATGTAAGTTCATTATACTGTTATAATGTATTCGACTGAAGGACCTGTATCCATAGTCAAGAATAAATTGAAAAAAAAAAAAAAAAAAATTTCACGGTTCAGCTTTTAAAAGGGTTACACGCTAATTTTTAATCGTTGCAACACCAAACATTTTCATCGACCGCTGACAGCGCCGAAATCCGAATGGTGAACTGTGAACTGCGAAGTCCTTGGGAAACCCATGAGGAACTATGCTCTATTGACAGCCTTGTCCTTTAAATTGTTGCCAGTGCAACTATTTTTCCGCAAATTACAGTTATCTTTGGTTTTTTTTTAAATGAGTTGAAATATTTATTTCCTCCCCACGTGAGTTGGAAATTGAATGTCATCTAATTTTCAAAGCGAAGCGATGCAAAACGTCGCGGCCAAATATTCAAAGAACTCGACACGACATTCGTATTGGATAGTAATATTTTAAAGTGTCACGTCACTCTTTTGCAGTGTATATGTCGCAGTCCACTGGTTAAAATAGCCGTTCGATCAAACGGCTAGCCCTTTGACTGAACAACGCCATTCAATCATACGGCCATACGTCGTTTAGCCGACTTGTTGAATGTTGACTGCAACGTTCAAAACTACAGCTAGATAACGCTTAGCTAACTAGTTAAATGGCAAATTAACTAAGCTGACCATTACTTTAGTGTTATTATTACACTGCTTTTGAATCAGCTGTAGTGTTGAACGTTTCGAGTGACAGATATATTCAATTGAAAAGCTAGCCGTGAGATTGAATGGCGTTGTTCAGTCAAACGGCTAGCTGTTTGATTGAACGTCTATTTTAACCAGTTGGCTACGACATTATACCATATCATTTAAAGGTCCTCCTGCACGGCGGACTGCCGTGATTGGGCCCTTTTAATGTGCTCTGTCATTTAAAATAAAAAATGTTATCATTGTATGATGCAAAAGTTTACTCTATATAATCTATATTAAGCAACTCAAAACAGTAAAAAATTTCGTACAGCAACTTACTCGTAACTCGGGAAGAGCAGGCATAGCATTACAACAGTAGAAAATAGGGGGAAGATCAACATACTGATAGATTTTATCGATATAATGGTTAAAAACAATTTCTATGGTGACCATGCTAAGCCTACTGGTGTATTTTTGTATAGCATCGTCCGCAAGAAAAACATAATATATTATATACAATTTTTTAAAACAAAAATTTGCCGAAATAATATCCTGACATATAGCAACACTGCACCTGGCAGCCCTCCGGCTCCCGCTCGGCCTCCCCTTGACCCTTCCCTCCCGCTCGCTCCCGCTCATTTTGCAAAGGACGGATTTAGCGTCATAATGGCCGTTATTTTTGTTGTCTAAAAAATTGAGCCGGTTTTTACACATATTGACGCAGAAATGAGTGAAAAGTGTTTTAAATGAAGAATTAAATATCATTAAATATTCACAAGTACGAAGTCGTTATAAGAAACAGTTAGAAATTATTTATTTACGACTGTCTAGGAATTTGTAAAGCCTGCCGTGACCGATGTGCTTCTCATAAAATTTTGCAGCTAATATACCTACCTATCTACTAGAAAATAAGAAAAAGGGCACAATTCCTTTCTAGATGTTAATTTAATAGCGACATTAAAATGAGTACAAAGGACATAAATAAGATTGGCGAGGAAGACACCAAAACTCCTGACAAGAAACAAATCGAAGCCGAAGAAAAGGAGGTGATGCTAAAAAATGAAAAAGAAAAGATAGAAGAGAACATGAAAAATGATGAAGGGCCGGTAAAATCGGCGCTATCGGGAGATATAACGGAGCAAGGGAGAGAGGTTAAACCAAAGTTCATACCAATAGGAGCTATAAAGATGCCCGGCTTTTTTACAAAGAATTCGGACAAAGACAAATCCAAGGTACTATTTGCTATAAAATTTGTAATATGAAATAGGCACACCAAAATTTTATACATTATTAAAATTTCATAAGACGTACACCACATAGAAACTTGGCAGCTACTTGCATAGAGTTACCTATAAAAGTGCTTAGTTAAGTCTGTGTGCTGTTATAGTTATTAGTTGCAACTTGATGCACGGCACTTTTTTCAAAATCTCAGTACACTGTTTTAATACCTCGATTGTGGATTCTTGGAAATCTTTTGTTCTCGCGGCCGCATACGGCTTGGGAACAAAGGTGTTAAATAGTAATTTGCCTGACTTACTCTTACTTGTACTGATTACTATTTTCTAGGATGAGGAGGCAATAGAAAAGGACAATGAAAAATCTGCTGATAAAACAGATGAGGAACAACCTAAACAATTATTTGGTGTTGGATTCTGTCCATTTATGAAATTTTTTAATAAGGAGCCTAGTGGTTAGTATTTAAAAATTGTAATACTCCATAAAATGTTGTCCAGCCGATGGCAGAACTTTGGATCACATCTCAGAGTTAAGTCTTCTTAAAGACAAGCCCCCAAGTATTAATAAAAAAGACAGGTTGCACTTCGGGAGTGCCGGCAGAAGTGAAAACTTGATTATTAACGTTGTGCATTTTTTTTTATCCCATTTTTTATGAAAATCGATTATTAAAAAAATCGTTTTTTTTAATTAATCAAAACCCTCATAATTCGAGTTTGAGTTCGAGTTTTCGTGTTTTCGAGATCGAGTTCAACACAAAACACTACTCTCCAACCGTCTTACGGTTTTTCTATGGTTTTTCTATCAACACGAAAATCTGACACGAGTTTCACAGTTTTTACCCATCTCACAAAAGTGCTCAACGCCACTAAAGAAGTTTTCACTTCAAAAATGTGGATTTCATTTCCAATTTACAATAAGACCATTTCTAATGTGTTAGAGAGAGAATTTAATATGGGAAAAGCTGACAATTTTTGTTAGTATTCAACTAGTAATGTATCCAGTAACTTTGTGTTATTTAAATCTATTGTTTTGTCTAGAGGGGGATAACACCAAGAAACCCATGGATTTATTCAAATTGCCATATCCAAAACTATTTCAAAAGAAATCAACCAATGCAAATGAGGCAGCTTTAGCATCAATGGAAACTCTAGAGGATAAAGTTGATGCTGCTAATGATGGGTTGGAAAATATCAAATTGGATATGAGTGTAAGTACAACCAACTACAGTACCCGGCGGTAAATATTGCACATCGATCTTTGGAAAGTGACAGTCGGCTAATTTCGGTTTTGTAGAGCGTTATCTCTTACGCACGAAATACAAAAAGTCCGGTATATATTAGGAGCTGTTAAAACAATTATGGTTAGCTTCTTTTGACAATTTTATTATTCTTTGTATAAAATACACCAAATTTTCTATAAGTTATGGCTTTAGGTTCGGGTAAAATAAAATAAAAAAGGGTGTTCAAATTATGTTTACGTATTTAAAATTCGTTTGGAAAATTACAGCTGTAGCAAATTTAGGGGTGTTAACAACTCTAGATATTTATTCTGAACTGGACGCGACTACACTCTATTGAATTTGAACAACGACTGACATAATGTCAAACAGGTGTGTGCTACAAAGATAACGCTCTATGAAACCGAAATTAGCCGAATGTCTCTTTCCAAAGGTCGATGTGCAATATTTATTGCCGGGTACTGTAATACAATCCATGGTCCAAACTAAAAGTAAGTCATAAACCTTCATAGTTCATACTCAATGTCAAAATTTAAAAAAAATGTGATTCTATGTTGTCTTCAGGTTGTGACCATAATAATCTATTGTACTATCAGAGAAGTTGATTCCTAGGCAGATGGGAACCTTTATAGATTGGTTGCATTATGTCAAACCTAGCCGACAGATTAAAATTAAGTATTAATCCTTTGATCGGAGGTTCTAGGAATTCCCATTGTATTATTTTGTTCACGCGATCACTGGTGCTCGTGCGGGGCCTGAAGGATTAACATTGAATTGACATGATCTGATCAAATGATGTTGGTCTGTCAACTGCCTAGGAATCAATTAGCTTGATGGTACACAAATCGGTAGAATATTAAAAAAGTCCTGCTTTATATAATTTCTTTCTAGCTATTGTATCTGCTATGAAAAACTTTATAATCTAGTCCACCTTACTAGTAGAAAGATCCATTTTGTCAAATTATTTTTTGATGTGTAATAATAACTAGCTATTTGACCGAGCTTTGCTCGGTATTCGATAAACCATGAATAAAATGACATTTTCTAAAAATAATTTCTAGCTAGATCGATTTATCGCCGTCGAAAACCCCTATATATTAAATTTCATGAAAATTGTTGGAGCCGATTCCGAGATTCCAATTATATACTAGAATTGCTCTTTTAAAGATATAACTCATTTACTAATATTAGTTGCAAAGGGCTTAACCTATAAACTCCCAAGTGGTCGAATTTGACCATGTAAACAATAGATTCCAAGAATCCGCGATCAAAGGATTAATATAATTATTATACTATAATTATGTACTTGAAATTGTTTTTACAGGATGATGAGGAAGGCCCAGTGTCAGTTAAACTTCCACTTCAAGAGAGAATCAGACAAATGAAATTGACCAAAGGTAATTTAATAAGGGAAATAATAAAACAAGCGAATAAAAAATTACTTAGCGACTGATGATGAACATACTGTTTTAATAACTTGAGCGGTATGAATTTGTGTAAGCGAAAAATAAACAAAACCAACGACTAATATTGATTTATAATAAAATCAAGAACGAGCTTACAAAAAGTGGATTGTGATTAATCTATTTCAGATATTAAAATTCTATCCGAGCGACTGTATTACTAAGTGAGCGACTGGAAATACATAGCGGGCAACTTCAATATTAAAGATAGATTCAATTTTTCTAAGTGAAGTTATACATTACAAACTACTAAAAAGTTCACTTTGAGCAAACTTTTGTGAGCTGCTTTATTAATGATTATTGGTTACTGATATTCTATTTGAGGGTTTATATTTTATATTTTGATACGTGTTTTAATGAAAACTACAGATTGTCAAATGCGCGCGAGGGAGCCGAGCGAGCGCAGCGTGCGTGCTGCGGCAGCAGCCGGCGACAAAACAAAAACAAACACAATTCGGAAAGTCAAAAAGTAGGTTAGGTTAGAACTTAGACCACAACACAACACAAAATTTGCTTGATACTAATAAAAAAAAATGTTTTAGGGATAAATAGTGTTTCATCAAATAGATATTTCATATTCATTTTTTTGTTTTAATATGAGCTCATTATACTCTGCGCATTAGTGTATTTTTCAAAGTGGTTTTAGTATTCGAAACACTTCGTTTAATATAAAATGCCGCTCAGTATAAAAAATACATTTGCCCAATATTGAAAAAAATGCAGGATGTAACGTTGACACTCAAACAGATATTAGGTCGCTCAAACATTATGAAGCTGCTCATTTTGAATTTTAAGTAACTCAAGTATATAATTTGTAAGTTGCTGTTTTGTTAATTTCTCGTCGCTCACAGTCAGTCGCTCAAATAGTAATTCTATAACCCAAATTAATTAATTTTGACACTTAAAACGGTAATTTACAGTCACTCGATTAAATACGACCCATTTAATAATAAAATATCGGTAGCGGAATAACAATCCTTAACCATAAACTTAGAAATAAATTCATAGGCAGAAAGGGGGACCTATGTTATTTTTATTCAAGTTGTGTAAAGTCAATGTAAGTTTTGAGTTGGGACTTGTAATATAATTATGATTGGACTGGTTATTCCTGATTATACCAAACCAAATTGCATAGGTCTGCTATCTGCCCACTTTCTCTGATAATAAAACTTACTAAAAATGATTAAATTTTTTTGTACTGTGTATTATGAGTTATGACTTATCTTATCGTTTTGTTCTTTCAGATGACAAGATTGTTTGCGCTATATTATTGCTGCTACTTTTCATCATTATTTTACTTTCAATAATATTGGGAACGAAAACTGCAATACCAGCTGAAAGACCTCTTCGCCTCGGCCGCTACATAACAACACAGACTACATGTGGCCTAGTGGAAGGGTAATTGTTAAACTTGATCTGCTTTATTTTACATATTTTTATCCTTCTATTGACTTATAAAATTACTTGAATTGTGTATATAGACATTCTTTTGTTTTGGCCATTTGCAAAAATTACTAAAATTTTATACATACCTGCACATCATTGAATGTTGATTATTTTCTTATGGGGTTTACCGGTTAAGGTATTGTTAGAAAAAAGTACATAACTGCTTTGCAAATAATGTTTTTTTTTTCAGAATATTGGATGACGGCACCTACAAGTTTTATAGCATTCCTTTTGCTGCACCACCACTCGACGATAGGCGATTTGCTAATGCAAAACCTTTAAATAATATGTCAATGTGCTGGAATGGCACCTTGGGAGTTCACGAACCGGGTCCTTTATGTCTTCAATCCCTCGAGAACAGAAACATAACTGGTGATGAAAACTGTCTGACACTCGATATTGTCACTCCTCATGTCAGGTACGATACACCACTTCCAGTCGTGGTGTTGATTGGCGCGAACACACTAGCGGGTGGCATTAGCCCGGCGCAACCTTCCGCGGCCATGTCAAAATCCAAGGAAGTCGTTTTCGTCCGTCCAAACTTCAGATTAGGCTCCTTTGGTTTCTTGGCTCTCGACATCTTATCGAACTCGAAATATCCCCCGACTTCAGGAAACTACGCTCTCAGCGACTTAATGACTGCATTACAATGGATACAATATAACATAAAACATTTTGGTGGGGACCAAGACTCCGTTACTTTGCTTGGTCACCGGGCCGGAGCGACACTCGCGGCCGCACTCACGACTATCAAAAAGGCCCAGAAACTATATTCCCGCGTCTGGCTCTCCTCGCCGTCCGTCATTTTTCCGGGGGAGCCTCTAGAACAATCGCAAAAAAATTACGAACAATTTAAGCAAAGAAGTCAATGCAATGACGTGGAATGCCTTCGCCGCATTTCGTCTGCGCAGGTTTTGGACGCCACCCAAGACACGTGGTTAGAAAACGACGTTGACTCGCTCCCGTCTGCTCAAAGAACGGAGAGGTCGTGGTTGGTTCTAGATGGAGATTTCCTCCGGACGCACGCTTACGAAAGCTGGGCTGAATTAAAGGAAGCGCGGAATAAAGGAAAAGAAAAAGTTTTCAAGCCGATGGTGTTCGGTACGACGCAACATTCCGGGCACTCTAAATCGCTTCGCCAAAAGCATATGAATTGGACTTCCGAAATTGTCGAAAAAATGGTGAACGAGAGCTACTTGGGCGAGAAAAACCTGACGAATGAAGTTTTCAAATATTTCAATAAAACTTATGAAGGTCTGGTAGAATTGATATCGAATATTCGTACGCTGTGTCCGCTGGTCAGCCTTGCGCGGATGCGCCTCAACACGCCGCTGTACGTGGCTCTCGGCTCCGGGGCAGGCGGCGGCCCGACGGGGACTGGCCTGGCAGACATTAATTCAGACATAAAAGCTATTTTAGGAACGTCGGAAGCTAGTACGCCGGAACAGAGAAGCTACGTATCGTCTATACAGAATATGTTTTATTATTATGTCTCGCACGGCAAGCTGCTACCGCAAGTGGAGTTGTACGGCCTGATAGAGGTCAGCGGCGAGCCGCGCCAAGCTCACGGCTTACCGGCCTGCGACTTCCTAATTCAGGAGGACATTGTACCGAGATACGCACACATCGACTAAATACGGCAGCTTTGACAACCGCCTGTAGTTATATATTTGCCGAATCTCAGTATTTTGAGTCACGTGTTTAGGGTTTACTGAAGTAAGTTAATATTTTTGAAGACATTTTCCAATTATCTTCCAATACTCAGAATTTTTTAGTCCTTAGTACAAACTTTTGTAACAATTTTACTTTAGACATTTTCATATTGAAGACTGAATACCACCACCGCCAGTGATGTTAGGAATGGTCTCACATTTTTTGTAAGTTTTGTATGCAGCTTATAATAATTGAAATATAATTTTAAGTGATACAATAATATGATACTCTACAGCGAACCCCAGTGTAGCATTTTATAATTGTCATTAGTCATTACCAATAGATAAGTCTTAGGTTAGATAACCACATCATTACCATGTTTCCAATGAATTATGTGATTTACATTACAAGTCTGACGAACCCAAAGATATTAAAATTTGTATTACTTTTGTAGTAAGTACTATGTAGTTATAATAGCATTTGTACGTAAACTTATTGTGTGAAATAGTCAGTAACTATAGAATAGTTTTTGAGCATAAACCAAATATCGATGCCGCAGCTAGCTCGTTTTGAGGCTTATAATATTGTTTTAGTAGTTCAATTTTGAGAGCCTGCAATGAAATTAATGTACTTAACATACCTAATATTGCAATATAATATTATCTTGAAATAAAATTGGACTGCTAAAACTTGTTTGTATACAATAAGCGTGTTTTTGTTATTTTTGCCTTGGAAGGTTTTTTGTAATCATTAGTAACTTATTCTTAATATTGTGTATGTCGCCAAATTAGATATCGAAATTCATGAGTACATATCACGTACTTATAGAATGCTTTCTGTTAGCTTTAATAAATGTATGAGAATAATGGTGATTTTTCTTTATTTTGAAATTCTGAAGAAATCAAACCAAGCCTTGTACCATAAAACTGTTTTGAGACTCAAATAATTGGACGAGAATGCTGCGTTCTACTGTAACAAACGTGAAATGACGTTAGAGCAGGACGCGGCATTCTTGTCGGATTGAGTCTCATAACAGTTTCGTAGTAGACCTATAACTGGCGACCTGATGACTGAACCTTATATCTAAAAGGCCTGATAGACGTACGAACTTATTAATTTCGCGAGCTTACTCGACGTCGGTTATAGACGTACGAACTTTGGTTTTATGATCGCGAACTTACTCGGCTCGACGACGTCGGTGAAACACGTGAATGGCTCACACTGGATAATACCATGTCCTCAGGCTCGCGGTTCGTGGCTCGCGGCTCGCAGTCTTGCCAGACGTATGAGCTACGAGTAAAATTCCAAGACGGCGAACTTGCGCGCACAAAGGGAATCCTATATTACCAACGCACACGGCGGGCAAAAGGACCGCGCATATACTAGTAATCTGTGGACTGCGCCACTGGTGCCCGGCGGGCACTGGCGGCGCGGCCCGCCGTGGATCACACAAACGGTTTACATGCAGTAACGCAGACGGCCTGTGCTTTGTGTACGCGGCGCGGCAGCCGCGCAGACATCGACGGGCGTACGCGGCGAAATTGACCGGCCCGTCCCGCCCCGTCGTCTGCAAAACTCCTTGGCGTTGGCCCTTAAGTACGCGGTTTTTAGGTGACACACAGGCGATTAAGATCGTCGAGCCATAAGTCCGCATACTAACTCGCACGTCTGTCACCCCTTTTATCATGAGAGGGAAGGACGCACGGTCAACCTACAAGAAAGTGAAAAACGAAGTACATGAGCAAAAACTTTATTTTTGAAAAGATAAAAAACATTAATAAGTTACTTAATTTACATAAAAATTATATCTTTGGGCAAACTCTTGCTCTAATAATCATAAAAACTGCCCTCTTGGCTCTTACTAATAAAGACAATTTAATTTCACCTCTTAATTTATGTTCTGTTTGTCATGTCCAATGTGCCAGACAAATTTAAGACGAGATGAATTATGTATACTTAGGGCCTGTGTCACCACTTCCTGATAAAGTGCCGAATAGGCTATTCACAACTTTTTTGACGGATTGTCCATTACTCATCTGTCAAGTTAAGTGGTGGATAGCCTATTCGGCACTTATCAGGAAGAGGTGAAACAGGCCCTTAGTCAAATATTCTTATTATAGTAAAAGGGCCAATATTTAATTAAGATTAGGTTTTCAGAAATTAATAAATTAAGTACAAATACTGTCACCACATTGGTTAGTCAAATATAAAATTTTGGATAATAATTAATGTGAAAAATAAACAATACTTATTAGATTTGTTTAAAAGTATCCAAAAACAGAAAGTTAAAAAATTAGGAATACTTCAAGGTAAAATACAGATTTTCAATAATTAAAAAAAAATCAATGTCCAATACAAAATATTATATAAAACGTAGTAAAACAATGGTAATGATTAATGACTAACATAATACATATTTTGTTAATTGAATAACATGCCAATTATATTAATTTACGTATAACTTTGCAATGCACGCTGACTTATAACAGTTGTGATAATTTAAATCAAACATATCAAGGTTTTCTAAAAATAAGAATTAAAAACAAAAAATTTTAAACAGAAAAAGGCACTAAACTATAACTTACGTGCATTGCGTACCAATAAATAGAACATGATTTTTAACATGGACATAAATTTGAATTTAGGAAATAAACATGATTCTGGTAGTTTTGTGTCGCAAAAAAAGAAAATAGCAAGTCAATGATTACGCTCCCGAAGTGGAGAGACAACAATCTGAACATTCTCCTTGCCGATCTTCTGCGTTTTGCGAAACAAGGAAGGAGACTTCGGCTTAGTATCCACTTGATCGGCTTCCTTCTTCATTTTTTCAATGATAGATGTTTGTTTGGCCAAGTTCACCGAGAGCTCTTCGTTCTCTTGACGAAGCAGCGACAACTCCACTACTAGGGACTGTTGATCTTGGATCTAAAGCACAAAAAAAGAGGATTAATTAAAATTATTCGAGGACCAAAACTCCCTGTTACTAAGCTACTCTACTACTACTGTCTGTCAATTATTTTATTTTATTTATTTATTTTATTTTATCATGTTTGGGTGGCTTACAGCTAACTATATTAAATTTACCATAAATTATAGAATACGAAAAGCCAATTACAAGCCTCCACAGGTAGCTCGTTAATGTAAGATAAAATAACGAAAAAGCAAGGTTAGTAATTATACTTAAATTCTAATTTGTAATATTAATGATGGATGGGGTTAGTAGTTACATAATATTAAATAATATTGTAGTAGGTAATCTCCAAATCAATACATTATTATGAAGATACACACAGGTACATTAATTATGAGTAAAATTAATGTACCTAATATTCTTATTATTTTATTCATTATTCTATATTGGTATAGTCTTAGTGGTGTCGATATGCTACCTAGAGTCCTAGACGTTAAAGAAGGGAATTGTATACCTGTCTGTTGGGAAGATAATTATTATTAATTTGCAAAGAGCTAGTGTACCTGACTCTGTAAGCGGCGGTTGTCTGCTTCCAGCCTCTGTAGATCGGAGGCGGCGCGAGCCAGCAGCACTCGCGACTGCTCGGCCGCTGCGCTCGCCTGCCCCGCGTGCTCGGTCGCCAATTCACATAACAACCTCTTTTTCTCCACCTTACGGAATAAAAAAAATTGATTATTAAGCTATGCATATGGCTTACTTATATTTGTCCGTCACCTGACGCCTACACAACACTAGGCTACTTATATCTGGTAATGGTGTAGGATAGTTTTATCCCGGAAAAATGTATATATATATATATATATATATATATATATATATATATATATATATATATATATATATATAAAGGGCCATGTCTATCAACTAAAGTCATATTTACCTCATCACGTAACATTTTGATTTGAGAACTAGATTCCTTTTTTATTAATTCAACATCTTCAATCAGCTCACTTTTAATTGAACCCAATTCCCTATATGCCTCTTTCTCAACATTTTGTAAACTTTCTATAAGAGTTACATTATGTTCCATGATTCTGTTATGTTCTTTGGCCAATGCAGCTTTCGATTTTAATATATTCACTAGAGCCTCTTTGTACTCATTGCATTCCAGTATAGTGTTATTGAATGAATTCTTATATGTCGCCAGCTCCTCTTCTAAAACATCTTTGGTGTGACTCAATGTTTGAACTTGTTTCTCCAAATGTTCAACTTCATTATCTGATTCCCTTAATCTCATTGTTAGGACTTGAACAATATCTCTTGTTACCGATAGAGACATTTCAAATTTATTTTTCTCATTGGTCACCCTATCTATTTCAACTTTTAGATTGCTGATTTCATTCTCCATGTTTGTCGTTTTGTTTTTAGAGTCTTCTTTTATTTCCTGTAATTCTCTCTGAAGCTGTTCCAATTTTAACTCTAGGGTATTTCTTTCATCTTGTAGATCAGTTATTTTCTTTTGCAAGTCAGCTTTACTTTCTATGTTCTCATTAATTTTAATATTTAAATCAGCAACTTCATTTTCGAGTTCCTTAATTAAAATTTGTTGCTGCGACCAGTGCTCCTGTAAGCTGCTGGTCCTCTCTTCAAACTGAATTTCACATAATTTTAACTTCTCCCGAGAAGCTTCATTGACTTGCTCCAGCTTAGCTTTCATCTCTTTCTCCTTACTAGCAAGCAACTTTTGCAATTCATGAATTTTATCATCTTTTTCATTTGCTATTTGATTTCTCAAAGTTTCAATTATATTTGTGTAATTTATTTTCAAGTTTTCTAAATCTGCTTTGCTCTTATTTATAATAGCTTGCTTTTCCTCATCAAGTCTAGATTTTAATGTCTCCAACTCCAATTTATACTCTCTTCTTATGCTCTCGTTGGCTTCTAATGCAAGAGCATGATGACCTTTTACCATCTCGAGCCTTTGCCGGGTCTCATCCAAACAGGATTCAACATCACTAAGTTTTTTCTGCAAGTCTGCACACAAGCTATCCCTGATAGTGATGACATCTTCCAGTGATGACAGCTCTACTTGCTTACTATTCACTTCTTCTTCTAAACTCTTACATTGGTTTTGAAGCTTTTGTATTTGATAAACCAAATTTTTTCTCACATCATCAAAATTGGAAATATTTTCCTTGTCCTCGTCCACAAAGTCATTTTCTTCATCATTATTAATGTCAATTTGTTTAAAGTTTTCATTAATTTTATTTATTTCTGAATTAGTTTTGTCCCTGAGTGTTTGTTGCAAATTAGAAATTTCGCATTTTAATTCCTCTATTTGTTTCACATATTCTTTGATTGTATAATCTTTATTTCTGGAATTTAAGGAAATGTTCAGTAAATCATTTTCACATTATAAAACAAATTTTAAAGTTACTATAGTTATTATAACTTCTCTTGGTTGGACTGAAGGAAACGGGGCACTATGGAAAAAAGACTTAGAAAAATTTTTCGTCAAAATTTTAACCTCTTATAACCTCCCTTTTTGAATCTACCTTTTTTTCGTTTAAAAAAAAACGTTTTTTTTCGTTTTAAAAAAAAACGTTTTTTTTTCGTTTTAAAAAAAAACGTTTTTTTTTTCGTTTTAAAAAAACGGTTTTTAACAGAATTGTTAATTCAGAATCGCAGAATCGCAATCAAAGGCAAGAAATCGCAAGGAACCACGGAAAATCGTAGAAAATCGCATAAAAAATCGGTCGAATACTGCTGGGTACCTTGAATGAAGGAATGCCGTAGAGAGAGCCGCTCTTATAATACAGGGTGCAATTAAACCTTCCTGCCAAATTTTTTCCAGGGCTTAGGTATCATTAGGAGAGTCCAATTAACCAAACAAATACGTGTATTTTTATTTTAACAACGATCAATATAATATCAAAATTTGGCAGGAAGGTTTAATTGCATCTTGTATAATAGAAAATATGGGTGTTCCATACCAATGTTAATTTTAGTGATTTTTTTTTTGTGTTTGACGAGGCATATCGTAAGGTCTTATAATTATTCAACTAAATAAATTCGGGTCGGTTTGATAATATTAATTGGTTGAAGTATTTTCGCCATACTAACGAGGGTCACATTTCGGCCTGTCATTCGACAGGGGTTGACTTTTGAGAAAAGTTTATCTGAGCTTTTTGCTTCCCTTGGCGCCCCCTATCGATTGGTATAATAAAAAGGGGTGGTCATAGGGAGTTGCATTTTTGTCGTAAAAAAAATTCTAAGTATTTTCGCCATACTAACGAGGGTCACATTTCGGCCTGTCATTCGACAGGGGTTGACTTTTGAGAAAAGTTCATCTGAGCTTTTTTGTTTCCCTTGGCGCCCCCTATCGATTGGTATAATAAAAAGGGGTGGTCATAGGGGGTTGTATTTTTTCGTCAAATTTTTCGTCAGTCTTTTTTCCATAGTGCCCCATTTCCTTCAGGCCAACCCTTCTCTTAAATAAAATATAAAGTATACATTAGTTCTACTTTTACCTGATTTCCACTTCATGGGCTTTTAACATATCATCCTGAAGCTTATTATCAATATTTTTATTGGTACTTTTAGCAGAAAGTAGCGGCTTTAGAGTTTTTGTACGCTGAGATGGTATGTTCTTCAGCTGTAGAGGCTGTAAAGAGTACAGAATAGCTTAGTAAAGTGCATTGAAAATTATTATTGAGTATTACTCGGAATAATAATGATCTATGAATACTTACAGTAGCAAAAGATTTGATGCTTTTAACACTGGAACTGCATTGAGATTGGGAATCAAAGTTTATTTTCGACGCTGGCGTTGAGTGTAATTTCGACGCTGGCGCTGAGTGTAATTTCGGCTTAGCTGCTGATGATATTTTAGTCTTGGACGACGAATCCGTGCTTATTTGTGTCTTTGGTTTGGTTTTGGAAGGAACTACGAAACATTCCAATAATTATTTTATTTCAAAACAGGTGACAAATTATTATAGTTGTATGAAATAATCTTATAACCAATGCTGTTTAAATTATTTTTGGGATTTAAAGTAACAAAAACTACAGATTTAATGAAACAATAGAAATGAGAAACAGAGTACGGTAATTGCTTTACTTACCAAGTGGTTCAAATCGTTTAGCTTTAGAGAACATTGCTAAAATGATATGCAATTATTAAATTATTAGTCCGTTTATTTAAATTAGTTTAACTTAGTACACATTTATTTCATAAAATTGAAATTCTGATTTCTGAGGCGCAAAACTTTTGTACAACAATCAGTGGCAGTTATATCTTGAAATGACGTTTGACAAAAGCGCGCGCGATTTTTTTTTCAAAAACCGTTAAATTACGTTTCTTTTCACGCATTACTTTATGACTTATGACTGAAAAAAACAAGTCACATTGAATGTTTGGTTTTGGTTGAATGTATGGACCACAGTATGGACACTGGACAGTAAAATATATTATTTTTAATAAACATATTTAGATCAAGTTTTATATTGTACTATTATGCCTACCTACTGTACTCTTTCTTTCTTTCTTTCTTTTTCTTCTTTTTTGGCAACTTGACACAAATGATGTGTATGTTGTGCCACAGACAAGGTAAAAAGGTAAGGAATATGGCGGGAAAACCATATTCCTCATATTATATTTTTCATCATCGTTTTCATGTATCGTCAGGTCTAAAGTCTACTCAAAGTCTAAGTAAAAGTCAATACAGTCAAGGAGTCAAGTCGGTCGATTCAGTAAAGTGGTAGACCCTTTACTGAAACTTTCGATGGAGTTTTGGAGGGAACACAAAATAGCACGTTTCTGGATAATACATCACTTTCATACACTTGTGCATGAACACGAATATCTAATGGTTAATATTCTACCAATATTACACATTAAAAACCCAGCTAACACAATTTTAGGAAAATAATATAAAAACACAACAGCCCACTTAACATTCCCGGCAAAACTCCAACCTACTGTACTCGGCGAAACATGGCGGTAGCGGTCATTCTTCTTCTTTTATTTAGGCAAACCATCGCCTTTTGCGACATTCTGCCAGTGTCAAGACTCGCTGTTAAAAACTTGTCATTTTCTATGCATAGCCGCATTTGACAACATCTGACACTTCATTGTCAATCGCGGTTTACAAGACGGGGACAGGGAGTCAATGACCGCTACCGCCATGTTTGGCCGAGTACAGTATAGTTTAATATGTACAATAGGTATGTATAATATACATTGAGATGTATGGAGTTGCTATTGCCAACAAAAACATGTCGCACTTGAGGCATGAGCGGGGTGAGAGGCGGGGCGGTGACGGCTATAGATCAGTACCGCAGAAGTGACACAGTTTTGTGCCTACACTCGAAAGAATGCAAAATTTATTTGAGTAAATGGATAAAATAAAAATTACTATTTAATAAAATTTATATAATTAAGTATGGATCCACAGTCCACTATAGTCTATAGCCAATTACTTGATTTAGATTACTTAAATATTTTTAATTACAATAATAAAATTATTATAATGTACGCATTTATAACGTACATAATATTTTAAATATTAACAAAATACAAACTCGTCTATGTGAGTACTTCATTCATCGTCGTCTTATCATAGATCAGTATTTTGCCTACATTCCCCTCTGACTCTACTACTCTATGATAGTGCAAATGGCGCGCGTCTTCGCCTAGTAATTGAATGTACGTATTTTAATTGAAAATAATTAAATAAGAACGCTAATACCCATGAAATGTTATTCCGTTGCATTTTAAAGTGTTCCTGGAATATCTTTTGCAATGTCTTAACCAATAACTAGGCATATTTGTGACATTTTTGTGTTTTTTTTTTATTGTTGTACGTCTGGCGTGCAGAAGAGCTCGCGTGCGACTAAGAGCACTGCGGCTATATAGATTCTGTTGAATGTGACCGAACATTTCGTTGCGGTGTCAACTCCATACATCTCAATGATAATATATAGTTTATTTTGAAACATGCAACTGTGAACTCTCCATTTAATATATTTTTAAATCCTCCCATTCAACTAGTAAAGTAGTAACATAATAATATTATTATGTTACTAGTTGAATGGGAGGATTTAAAAATATATTACAGTTTTACATTCTGTGCATATTATGCACAGAATGTAAAACTATATAACATGAGTACTTGTACGTAGTGCATATAAATCTATGCTTATGATTAGGTATTTTAAATTAACTATGAAATTATTCCCAGACCATAGCTAAGCAAGGAATTTTAATCTTTTGATCGCGGATTCTTGGAAATCTTTTGTTATTATATTGTCGCGATCACCCGTGCTCTTATGGGGCTTGATAGGTTAATACAAAATAATTATATTATCAGACAAAAACATTTATTATTCAGTCATTTAATACTAAGTTACATTGTTGGAGGTGGGGGTGGTACTGGGAGCAATGGGGGTGGAGGCGGCACCCCCATCATCGGTGCCCCTGGAGGAGGCGGTAGTCTCATCCCATGACTCTCCCACATCTTTGGAGGTGGTGGCATTCTCAGAGCTTCCATTTTGAATGCAAACTGAAGGAAGAATTGTTTTGTATCCTTGTTCCAATGGGTCCAAAACTTGGCATCATGTTTCTCCACTTCCCTGCTCGGAACCTTGAAAGCGATAGTCTCATATGGCTCCGCAGCAAACAACAAGTACTGCCACCTGCGGTCTGGTGGCTCTATTTTCTGTTCATATGCAGACATAAAACGATGCCTAGGCTGCACACCTTCAGCAATTTCTAGAAAAAAGGAATAATTCATATGTTACTTCTATGCTAAATTTGAAGGTAGCTGTCACTGTGCTTTATCAGTGAGAAAATTATTCTAATTCATCAAAATAATTTTACTTAATTATTTTTGCCAAATCCATATCAAGTTGAAACTTGAAGGTATAGGTTATAACAGGGGTTTCCAAACTGCGCCGCCGCGACGCCCTGGTGCGCCGTGTAAAGGCAAGAGGGGCGCCGTGAGTCGATCCTCCATCACTATCCATAACCACAAATAGTAATTATAAAATAAAATTATATAATATGAATTATACATAGCAGGCAGATTATTAAATATTTGTTTATTATTATTTACTTGCTTAACCTAACTATAATCATGTGTTTATTTATATATCTTTTTGTACTAGCTAAGTAAAGTAGGGCGCTGTAACAAAATATTGACTTGTAAGTTCGCCGCAGGCTGAAAAAGATTGGGAACCCCTGGGTTATAAGATGTGTTGAAATTGTTAACACATCTGCTCATGACTTATAGGGCTACAGGTTGATCGCAGATAACCAGGGAAGAAAAAACTAAATTAATTTCAATTTGTGATTAATGCAACAAAATCATACCTGGATAATCAACTTGGAACAACAAACTCTGTTGACCATTTTCAGGATCTTTTTGTTTAGTCACTCTGTATCCAGGACGTCCAATTTTAACGAATTTTTTAGGTTCAATCCTTGGCTTCTCCGGAGCTAGCTGTTGGGGTGCCTCTTTTGCTTCTTTAGCTGCTCTACGAGCCAAATTAGCCTGATGCTTTTTTCCTTGAGTGTGAGCCAAGTAACTGCCCTCATTGTTGTGAAGAGTAAGACACAATTTACATTCGTACGAACCTTGAATGAAAACAAATGTTAGCTATAAGTAGATGTTTTTTGTTTTATAATTTCCTGTTGAAAAATACGAACCTAAATGGTTTTTCATAAAATAGGGGTCCTTATTAAGATCGATTGTCTCCAGAGCCAATTGGCGGAGTCTTTCACGACGGTCTCTGTTGCTCTCAGACCATGATGCTACACCGCCACCGCCCGTTTTTCCTCCCGGACGATTTTGAAAATCCATGACGAGGACTGAATCTACTCAAGAATGTTATTACTGTTACTTTAAAACTTGGCCATTTATGTGTTTAATTTTTTATTAAAAAATTGGTTACCTACTTTACAATACGAATGGGGTTGGCAACTGTCAAAGTGGCGCTGTCGTAGCTAGTCCTGTAAACACTTGTTTTTTGTATAGAAATTACTCGTTTTTCTGTAAAATATTTACAATGACTGGTTGTAGTGTACCCCAATGCTCGGAAATGGGTATCCATCACTTTCCCAAGGATCCTACATATCGAAAACTTTGGATAAATGCAATACGGCGAAAGAACTTTCAACCTAAAAATTATCATAGGTTATGTCGCAAACATTTTGTTGAAAATGACTAGGAGAAAGTCTCCAAAAGCACTGGTAAATATTGGAATGCATCATTATTACAGTTTATCAGTTCTGTAATCCTTGCGTTGTTTAAGCTTTAATGTATTTTTGCAGGACTAGAACATCAACACAAGTACTTGAAGAAAGCGGCTATACCAACTGTTTTTTCATGGAACCAAAAGCCTCTGAACACTCAAGCAAAAGCTAGAGAAGAACGTTTGTTAGCAAGAAATCGTAGAGCAAGTAACAGACTTGCACCAAGAACCCTATTCCAAGAAAGTCCATCGACTTCTGCTACCCAGGATATCTCTCAAGAGGTAGAAGTTGCGAGTGAACACGGTATAGAAGATAACTTTTATCTTGTATATATCTTTATATTGTGTGAAAATATTAGCCGCAGTACACAAACATCAAATGTTTTGAGGTTATTTTCAACAGAACTCTTGCAAACTGATGAAGAATCCGTTATGTTCTACACAGGTTTAGAGAATTACAGCAAATTATCACTTGTGCTAAGCACACTAATACCCATGGCAAATGATATTAAATATCGATGGAGCAGAGTAGTCGGATTATCCGTTGAAGACCAATTTATAAAGCTGCGGCGAAATAAACCGGACTTTGAGCTAAGTAGAATGGTTGGTGTAAGCAAGACTGAGGTGTCAAATGTCATAGTAACATGGATTAATTTTGTTAGTGATATTTGGTCTTTACTTGACCTTTGGCCGAGCAGAGAATTGGTCAACTTTTATATGCCGCAAAGTTTTAAAGAGCTGTATCCTACAACAAGAATAATAATTGATGGAACAGAGATCCCAATTCAAAAGCCTAGCCAACCTGACTCTCAAAAGTCTACATTCAGCTCTTATAAGCACAAAAATACATTAAAGTTTCTTGTTGGGGCTTCACCTGGTGGATTATTAACCTTTTGCTCAGGGGCATATGCAGGATCAGCCAGTGACCGACAAATTATTGAGAGAAGCAATCTATGTCAACTGTGTGAATCTGGTGATAGCATAATGGCAGATAGAGGTTTTAACGTCCAAGACCTATTTGCTAGAAAAGGTATAGGAATTAATATTCTATCATTTTTAAAAGGAAAGTCCCAGATCCCTGGTGTTCAGTTAAAACTGGATCTGAAATTAGCCACCCAAAGAGTGCACATAGAGAGACTGATAGGTTTGATGAAAACCTATAAAATATTGACATCAGAGTTAAATAAATCCTATGTACCATTAGCATCTAAAATATTTTATATATGTTTGATGTTAAGTAATTTTAGGGAAAATATAGTCAATAAAACAAAATAAATAAGTCTTAAGTGCGTTTTATTTAACTAAGTGTATAACATAGGGCCTTCAGGTAGGTTAACCAAGGTCCGTTCAGGAACCACAAGAGAATACAATAATATCTAAAGTATGTCAATTATTTTTCATGCTTCGGTAGTCAAAATATAAGTATTTCTCAAAGAGTTCTTTTTTAAAGTAAGTATTATAAAATATATCTAACTTAGATAACATATTCTTTATAAAAGCATTATCTCTATTTACATAAATCAATTTTAAATAACAAATATAAAAGAGTTTCAATAAAGTATTTTTTTAAGGTTATAACAAAGTTTATGTTGAATCTCTTTACTATATAGACAATACCGATTAATTTATGTATTTATAGATTGTTTTAAGCTTAGTGACCACAAATAAATCGAAATTGTTCCTGAAAAGCATTAGATTTTTCCAAAAATCGAACACAAAGCATGTTATTGTTGTTTAGCTTTCGATGAGGTCTGCCTTTTTCCCTCGCACCGTAGCACCACGTCTTCTTAACTCTTGTTTGAGTTGGTTAACTTTCCATGTACCGTACATTTTTTTATTGCTAAAAACGAAATAATTAGCAGAAATTCACAATAATGTAGAAAAGGAGAAATGTCACAATTGGTAAACAAAGGACTAGCTATGACAGCGCCACCTACAATCAGCTTTGACCGGCCGGCCCCATTACGAGATATTATGTACGACGCGATTTTTTTTTAATTTTATTAAGTATGAACACAAATGTCAACAGTCAAATGTCAATTTGAATTTTGACATTGACTGTTGACATTTTTTTTAATTGTCCCGGTCGGGACAGGCAAAGGGAGGGTTGCCCATACAGCCATTTCTATGTTTTCTCTGGCTATGTTCCGAAATCTACTGCGACCACTGCAGAGTGTGACGTCATTTTAGTATACTGCGAAGCCGTTCCTTTATAGTTAGTATACTGTTAGTATACTGGACGGAACGCAATCCAGTATACTATGAGCCGCATTTTATTGTAATGAACATTTTCAACACAGTCTAATAAGGTTCATTTTTGCAATTCTTCCAGTGTTTTATTATTACTAATCCAAATTAAATACAGAAATTTATAACTTTGGAATTAAGGATGTATATAACATTTATAAATTCAAATATTCTGACCTAAATTCAAAATATATAGTAGGATAAAACAGAAGACGCGCTCAACACGAGCGTCAACTCCCGCCATAATAGGGCTCGGGTGACGGACTGGGGAATTCGTCGCCTATTCCACGAGCTCTCCCGGTAGAAGAGCGTCCGAAGCCCCGGATCGCTCTCCCAGAGTAAGCGGCAGAAGCCGCGTGGATGGTTTCTGCTGGCAGAGCAGATGCCGCTGTCTGGGCTGCTGCAGCAATCGCCTCAGGCGGGTCCAGTGGCCCAGCGACACGCGGAGTGGTGGCCGTTGGGTTTTGGTGGGTAACCAAGGGTGCTCCTGCCGAAGCACCCGAGGAGTCCCACATATCCAGGCGGACCCCCCAGTCCGCCAGGAATGCATCAAGCATTTCCCAACGTTAAAAAAAAAAAAAAAAAAAAAAAAAAGGATAAAACATCCTGCATCGATTGATACCATAAAATCAATACCTTACCGACAAGATAAGTGAAATAATTCATTTTAAAAATTCCATGAATCATACGTAATTTTTGCCGGAAGTGGTACAATTTTTGAGAATTCGTCAGAATTGGGAACTTTGTATCAAAGATAAACGGCTAAAAAACTGCTTATCAATTTATTTGTAAGATTTGCGATTTTTAAGCCCAAAAAAAGTGGGTTCACCGGTGATCCTGCGGAAATAATGCAAATTGAAATTGGTGAAAACTTTCCTTCGAAAAGTAATGGCGATACAGCTGTTAGATGACATATTCGTTTCATTTCAATGCGCATGTGCAGCTTTCGCGCATGTGCATTAATAGAAAATTGAATCAATTTCTGTCAGATTTTGGCACATGACACTAACACTGACACTAATTTTTAACTTTGCGCATGCGAAACGAAAACCACCATTGATGACCATTGTGTTTGCGGTGGTCAAATTACATCTCAATTTTTTTCAATAATAATTAAATATCAAGTAATTCCTTAAAGATCGATTATAAATAATCATAATAATTAATACTAAGTGATTGGGTGTCCAATTTTTTATGCCCGCTGTACACTCTCGCCGAGAGCTCTCGGGCGAGAGTCTCATGCGAGAGCCCCTTGCCCGAGTGCGATCATGTACATTCTCGCTTAGTTCAATCGCAGTTAAGAACTCAGAGAAGATGGACGAAAACGACCATTCACCATTCACCATGCATCGAAAGATATCATTGTAATCCAAAAATTTAAAATCATATTTAATTTTATTTCTCACAGATAATGACTGATAATGACATTTATTATTGTTATTTTTCTGTTCTACACTGTCCAACGGCGGGACTAGTACTGAAAGACGCGAGAGTGTACAGTAGTGCACTCTCCTGTGCCTCGCTGTGTCTCGGCGAGAGTGTACAGCCGGCTTTACATATTTAGCACTTTCATAATTTAATTGGATGTACTAAGGAATTTGACCTTATGGCTGTGTTCCTAAATCTACTGCGACAACTGTACAGTGCTATCACTGTAGAAAAAATCGTTCCGTAATGGAGTTCCAGTATACTGCCGCAGTACGTTAGTCATCAATCGTCACCATATTGTACTGTGAGCACTGGCGTTTTCGAGGTAAGGCACTCGCAGTACTTTGATCACGTGATCAGTCAACTGTCAAAAGTCAACTGTCAAGTGTCAAAACCACTCGAGTGTCTAACGTTTTAAAACAAAACCTACAGTTTAATCCCAAAGTTATAAATTTCTGTCGTTAATTTGGATTAATAATAATAAAACACTGGAAGAATTGCAAAAATTAACCTTAGACTGTGTTGAAAATGTTCAATACGAGCTGTCAAAAATGCGGCTGATAGTATACTGGATTGCGTTCCGTTTAAAATAGTAAACAGGATAGCAACAGTATACTAACTATAAAGGAACGGCTTCGCAGTATACTAAAATGACGTCACACTCTGCAGTGGGCACAGTAGATTTCGGAACATAGCCTATAATATACATCCATTAAACTGCATTTACATATTCGCGTTCGCCATTCGCCTCGTCATCGACGAAGCAATCGTCGAAGCATTCGTACACGAATGCTGTCGCGAACTACGTTCACACATTCGTGGGGTGATTCATTTTGACATTCGCACACGAACATGGAGGACGTGATAATACGACGTTGAATGAAAAATATTATGAAATTTATGATAGCGATATTTTGGGTTCCAAATGAGCTCTTCCTTTTTCTTAAATTCTAGGAATTCTAAAATTCGCTCTTCACTCCACTCCATTTTTATTACATAATAATAATAGTACTAAATACTAATAATTAATCTGTATTGAAAACCAGAATATATTTCCTTATTATAATATTAGCCCGCCAAACTGCATAGTAGTTTGTGGGCGGCGATATAATATTTTTGTTTAAGTATGTGTATGTTAAGTATATCTTAAATTATGACTTAAGTTTACACAGTGATACACGTAATATGTGGCATTAGTAAGAAAAAAAGAAACGACTGTGATAACTAATAACATTATTATAATAATAACATATTTTAGTACACTGTTTATCTGTATATTGTTATAATGTTATCATGTTATTATTATAATAATGTTAGTACAATGTTATTATTTATTACAGTCGTTTCTTTTCTTACTAATGCCACATATACGTAATACGTGTACCATTGTGAAAACTTAAGTCATAATTTAAGATATAACATATACATACATATACAAAAAGATTTTATTTTGTTGTTATTATAATATTATATTTATTAGTTTCTTAGTATTTATAAGCGCGTAGCCCGCCGATAAACTACTATAGGTGTACCAGAATCTGATGAAGTGAGAAAATAAATTGACTCTAGTGTCTAGCAATACCGGGGTAATTGAAATAAAACATTTTGATACTTTTCTTTTAGCAGCTAATCTGTGTATTAAAAATGAAAATATAAAAATTTATCCAATGATTTAGGATATTATTTGAAAATTTGCTGTCAAAAATTGCCATCAGATTCTGGTAGACCTATATGCAGTTTGGCAGGCTAATATTATAATAAGGAAATATGTTTTGGTTTTCAATACAGAATTATAGTATTAAGTATAATTATTATTATTATGTAATAAAAATGGAGTGGAGTGAAGGGTGAATTTTAGAATTCCTAGAATTTTACAAAAAGGAAGAGCTCATATTTTGGAACCCAAAATATCGCTATCATAAATTTCATAATATTTTTCATTCAACGTCGCTATCATATTATGAACACGTCCTCCATGTTCGTGTGTGAATGTCAAAATGAATCACCCCACGAATGTGTGAACGGTAGTTCGCGACAGCATTCGTATACGAATGCTTCGTCGATGACGAGGCGAATGGCGAACGCGAATGTGTGAATGCAGTATTAAACTGTAGGTATTGTTGACACTTGACAGTTGACTTTCGACAGTTGATAAAGTAATAAAGTATAGATGTAACCTTAGCCCGTTATCGCGTGGCCATTTTGTGCTTACAATACCCGGCAATAAATATTGCACATCGACCTTTGGAAAGAGACAATCGGCTAATTTCGGTTTCATAGAGCGTTATCTTTGTAGCACACACCCATTTGACATTATGTCAGTCGTTGTCCAAATTCAATGGAGTGCAGTCGCGTCCAGGTCAAAATATATATCTAGAGTTGTTAACACCCCTAAATTTGCTACAGCTGTAATTTTTCAAAAGAATTAAAATATACGTAAACATAATTTGAACACGCTTTTTATTTTATTTTACCTGAACCTAAATCCATAATTTAAAGAAAACTTGGTGTATTTTATACAAAGAATAATAAAAATTTCAAAAGAAGCAAACCATAATAATTATGGTTTTTTTAACAGCTCCTAATATATACCGGACTTTTTGTATTTCGTGCGTAAGAGATAACGCTCTACAAAACCGAAATTAGCCGATTGTCACTTTCCAAAGGTCGATGTGCAATATTTATCGCCGGGTACTGTATTTTCATAGAAGTAGTGTGCGTTTGTGCGTTTATTTTCTTGAATATTTCTATTTGTCAATCATTTCGAATCACATTATAATACAGAAAAGAAAGTCATTTAGTTCATGATATCGATAAACTATAGTTCAAGTAATGTGAATCCGTAAACACACGTAAAAAGCTATGCAATTTTTGTAGACAAATTATTAATTGATGTGACATTTTCAGCACTAATGCCTTATATAGCACGAATAAGGGATTAATAAACTTATAAAATATTATCTTTTTAGCTTACAAAAATACCGATTGGAAAGCCCAAAAAACGTTGTTCAAAACTTACGTATTTAATGTTAAATCCACGTGTTTGAGGCATTCGTTGACCATTCTTATTGTTTATTATTTAGCGGAACCACAAAACTCAACAATATCTAGCATAACATGTTCACTAAAAATCTTTATTAACACTTTTATTCCATGAAATATGCAGACCGACTCCTTTGTTATGTCCTAGAAAGTAGAACATAACAATACACGCTTTTGACGCTAATACACCGATATAAGGCTCTCTCCTAGTATATTGTATCTCAATGGTACTGCAACTCCATTACGGAACGATTTTTCGTACAGTGAATAGTGATAGCACTGATAGCACTGTGCAGTGGTCGCAGTAGATTTCGGAACGTAGCCTCTATTTAATCAAACCATAGACTGCAATATTTTTTCTTTGAACCATAGAGCAAGAGCATTTTCTATTGTCTATGAAAAAGACTTCGGCGTTTTCACACGAGACACGACACGACACGGTTCATAGACAAATATAAATTGTCTATGAACCGTGTCGTTTGAACGTTTTCACACGAGCGACGATTTCTGCGACGACACCGCATTCACTTATGGCTGGTTTACACGTGATAAGTAGATAAATGGTCAACTAAATTTTAACTTATGACCCTATACTTACTTAACTACATTTTAACTTGCTATTGGCTACTAAATTTTGTGTTTACAATTTACAAATTTAAAATTAAGTTAACTACTTATCAACTTAGTACGTGTAAACCAGCCATAAGTACTTAAAAATATTATGTCATCTATTGTTGGGTTTTGTACAATATAATTTTAAAAGATAGTTCGATGATCCTTTCTAACGTCAAGTGGTACGCGGGGCATATTGTATTATTTAAGGCAGTAATTTTAGTGGCCTGGTTCAAAATTCAAACTGAATCAATGAACCACAGACAACTTTCATAATATCTTTGTAATTTTTTTATCTGTGCTAAAAAACGTGACGACATAGCGGATTGTCGTCTCAAAATCGTGTGTCGTGCTGTGCGGTGTCGTTCCGTGTGAAAACGGTACATAGAAATGTATGGCGCACGGAATCGTCACCGCATTTTGTCGTGTCGGGTCGGGTCTCGTGTGAAAACGCTCTGACTCTACAATTTTCTAAAACTAAGCATCAATAGACTTGACATGGGCGTACGCCCGTAAGCATAAAGTTAGTATACCTATCGGAATAGAGCAACAATCTCGAGCTGTCAAACGTAACCAAAATTGGTTTTCATCTGTGTGAAAAATATGTGTACGTATACACTTACACAAGCATGATTGAACATGAATTCTATGAGATTATATTGACAACGTGCGGCACGTGCCGACTGGACATCAAAAAAAGAGTGCTGCTGTCATGTATCACACGTCTCTTTGTACCACGCGGTGTTACTGATAGTGGCATCTCGCTTGCTCAGGCCTTTGTTTCTCTATTCCGCTAGGTATATTAACTTTATGCCCGTAAGGGATGGATATAAAGTGCCAACTTTGTCTGGTGTTACCAGACTATACAAATCTTATTTATTTTCCCCACACCAAATAATTTTTTTATCATTTTTTCAGATGGCAAAAACGCTATTACATATTACCATTACTTTTTGTATTTTTATTATTAGCAATCTTCCCGTGAGTTCATCCGCGTGAGGGCTCCATTCCACCGCGGCACACGGAGAGACTACGCACGTGCGTCAAGCTTCGCTTTGTAAGAAAATATATGTGACTGTGTCCACTGCAACCCACGGACACGATACGCACGAATTGACTCAAGTCAAAGAAATAAATCCGTGCACGTCCACGCGTGCGCATGGCCGTGCACAGCGTGCGCCGCGGTGGAATGGAGCCGTTAATATAAATACCGCAAAAAAGTGAGAGAAAATTTAATCTTTTTAAAATAAAATTTACAATAATTGTAAATTAAAATTATACAATGTCAACATCCATACATAATAATTGTAAGTCATATATTAACGTAGAAGTAGCCTTGCATGCAGCCATCCTACTCCCAAGATGTGCCATCGTTTATGAAATCATTGACCTTATAATAGGCTTTGGCACACAAACGTTCTTTGATTTTCAGATTCAGAGCAGTTAATACTGTCATCACATCTCTGTAGACTCTGAAAAGAATGATCGATAAATTATCTCCTATTTTTTATCACTTTGTTTTATAAAATCTATGTGTAGTATTTTTTATGTCATGAAACATGAGCATGACCATATTTTATGTCTAAGTTAAATCACATAATATTATAGTTGTGATACTTTGATGTTGGAAGTCTACAGCTGGACATAGTTTTCGCCAGAGGTAGATAATAATTAGAGATGAAACGGATAGTAGTTTGGCCGGATACCAGATACCGGATATTCGGCCAACCACATGGCCGGATAGCCGGACATCCGGCCGCCGAATATCAGGTGGAACTTAGCCGTTTGGTGCAAACGAGATATATTTAAAAATTTATTGTGAAGAGTCCTCAAGTAGCAGTTCATCTTTAACGCCGGCTAAAAGAGTAGAGGAGAGGAGATGGAGTCAGATGCATCTCGCAAAGCTCATGATACGTTTTGGGATTGTTTTGATGAGGTAGCAAATGAAATGCAAGTCAGTGCGAATTAATAGCAATCGTGACCCTATTCTTGGTGGGCAGCTAATGCCAAACAATACCCAAGTTTGCCAAAATCTATCTTGTAGCAGTTGTTATCTGAAGAAGTATGTTTAAGTTCATGTTGGATGACAATTGACAATTCAATAATATATTATTATTGAATGATTTTTTAAGTATTAAAACATATTTTTTGTAAAAATAATAATTATTAAACATGTAACAAATAAAAATTATAGGCAATTCTCCAACACTAGCGCTGGCAACCCTTGCAATCGTTTAACGCGACAAAATCAAAGAGTAATAATAAGCTTTGGTTTGCTGTTGAAATAACGACCTATAGAATTTGGTTGTGTATTACTACAATAACAAAGTTTTTTAAATACTATTTTACGCTGTAATAATGTAACTAACACGTCATTCCTCGTGTAATAATATTCTTAGTTAATCATACAGTCAATATTATTGCAAATTGAGAGATGTTAAATGCAAAATATCGTACTTACGAATGAAATGTTATGTTTTCATATTTACGCTCACTACGGCTTTTACAACCTAAAATGTAACAAATCACCATATTTTGCAATAAATTTAACACACACTTTAACACCGTCAATATTATTTTTCGCTAAAAAAACACAGAATCAACGAATATCGCTAAATACAATATGAGCAAATCTTTTGTTGGTCAAAGTACGATTCTTGACCAACAACAAAAAGTGAAACTCTGACAAGGACAAAAAAAATGTTACTGACTCTATTACTCTTATGAGTTTATGTATAGCTGCGTCTTTGTCAATCTCGGTATTATTATTTGCTTGACAAATCCATTGATCCTTCATCTTAGGGCCCCCGCGCACGAGCAACTTAGTTGCATGGCGATTTATTTGTCTCTTGATCAAGTCTAGGAGCTAGTATGGAAGTGCGCGCACTTAGCGACGCGACGCGACGCAACTCTGTGCAACTTTTTTAGTTGCAACGCAACTGTCTCCTTCCCTATTGGTTTCTATGCAAGTGCGCGCACAGGCAACAATAAAGTCGCCGACCGGCCCAGTGTTGCCAGATCAGGGGATTTCCCCCTAGATTTAGGGAGCTTTCGTCCAAGATAGAGGCAAAATAGAGGCAAAATATCGGGTTTTCCCCTAGATTTTCATGAACGAGGCCAGGTCGTAAGATTCTGCACAGTTCATCAAAACTTTCGACACTCATTCTAAAGAAAACGTAAAATTTTTCTGGGTATGCTCTCAATTTCATAAACACAGTATGAAATTTCCCAAGAGTCAGGCGATCGCTCCTGGATGCACCCAATATTCTATTTTGCGACGCTTTCTTCGGTTTTTTATTGCGAGTGCAACAACCACAGCCGTCTCGACCAAATCCATGTTGATGACTGTCTAGAAAAATTGGAAAAAAGTTGCGTTGCTGTCGCTCTCGTGCGCGCACCCCTGCGACATGGCCGCAATTTTTTCGAAAGAGACAAATAAATCGCCGTGCAACTAAGTTGCTCGTGCGCGGGGGCCCTAAAACAATATTATACTACATATCTGTGACTTTGACATTTGACAGATTGAAACGTCAATTAGCTTTTTTATCTATTCTTTCTTTTTAGTTGTCAAAATAAGCGAAAAGGTAGTGTTTTTCGATAAAAATCCAAAAATATCTTCAAAATCTTTTAAAAATTGTGCAAGTGTATGATCTGATCAGCATATACATTGTTCGATTGTTCTGGTGAACCAGTTATTTTAAAAAAAATCTGAAAATCTTTCATAGTTCGGCTAACCTATAAGTGTATTATTTGTTTCTTCTAGGTAGTGGCTCAAGATGTTGATGCCCAAGCAAAATCGCGTTGATATTTATGAGTACCTTTTCAAGGAAGGTGTTATGGTAGCCAAAAAGGACTACCATGCACCAAAACACCCGGATCTGGAGAAGATTCCCAACCTGCAAGTTATCAAAGCTATGCAGTCCCTCAAATCTAGAGGTTATGTTAAGGAACAGTTTGCCTGGAGACATTTCTACTGGTAAGTGCTACAGTAACTCGAATTGTGTTTCGACCAATTGTACATAGGTTTATGTCTTTTAATGCTAAGACTTCAAAACTAACAGCTCGAAGGCTCGCTTCGAGCCAGGCTCGATAGAATTAAATATGTCATTTCCTTCGATTTGGAGTAAAACTATCGAGCAAAACCTTATGTGAGTACTTAGCAATACACTTACAAGTTAGAGTAACATTAAAATATATTTAATTTTAGGTATTTGACCAATGAGGGTATCGAATACTTGAGGATCTTCCTTCACCTGCCCCCTGAAATTGTGCCCGCTACCCTGAAGAGGTCAGGGCGTACAGAGGCAGCCCGCCGCGGCGCCGGAGGCCGTCCCGACGCCCCCGCCCGCACAGCCGAGGACAGATCAGCATACAGACGTGCCCCAACTGCGCCTGGCGGTGCCCACGACAAGAAGGCTGATGTCGGACCTGGCTCAGCTGAAGTTGAATTCGTAAGTTCATTAATCCTTCGATCGGAGGTTCTAGGAATTCCCATTGTATTCTTTTGTTCTTGCAATCACGCTCGCGCAGCGCCTGAAGGATAAATATTACAACTACATACTTGATTGTGTAACCTCATAGAAGTACATAAATTGATTGTATAATATTATGCTGTGTGAAAAACAGTCTTTTGACGTAGATTACACGCTCAGTTTGTCATCAGTACAGTCTATCAATCTAGTAAAGATAAAAATTTATAAAAGAAATTAACACCTCAATTGCGGATTCTTGGTAATATTTTGTTCTTGCGGTCGCATGCGACTGCTTGGGTCCTTCCCAAGCAGTTGCTAGCAAGCAGCAAGTGTTAAAAGAATTTCAGAGAATCTATAAACATAACATAGTGTCAAACTTAGTAGCATTTTCAGCTACATAATAGCATGTAGCATATCGTGTTTCTCTGTAAATTTTGAAACCAGAATTATTTCTAATTTATCAAACTGACATTTTTTTGTATATATTGGAAATAGGGGTCTAAACGATTTTCATTAAATTAAAATATAGACAAGACATTAATGATTTATGTACACAAAGAGTGATGGCTACTTTTTATGGCAGGAAAATGTAGTTACTACTTTTTATGGCAGGAAAATGTATAGTTACTACTTTTTATGGCAGGAAAATGTATAGTTACTACTTTTTATGGCAGGAAAATGTATAGTTACTACTTTTTATGGCAGGAAAATGTATAGTTACTAATTTTTATGGCAGGAAAATGTATAGTTACTACTTTTTATGGCAGGAAAATGTATAGTTACCATGGGATGTTTAACTTTTACTACAATGCATTTAATTATTAAATTGCATGGACAATTAGTAGAAAAAATATTAATTACTGCAACTACTATTTTAAAAGTTCTTTACTACTTTTTTAAATATAACAATAATTATTTTAATTGATTTAATATTTCTTGTTACAGAGAGGAGGTTTTGGACGAGGCAGGCCAGCACCCTAAGTTAAATAAATTCATATAAAAATTTCTTTTTGTATTATTTTCCTATGCAAAAGTTAACACAGTAAGTTTTCTTTCATATCAATATCCACATAGTAATAACTAATAATTATAATCTTTGCACTTAAT
This sequence comes from Polyommatus icarus, assembly GCA_937595015.1. Taxonomy (NCBI): domain Eukaryota; kingdom Metazoa; phylum Arthropoda; class Insecta; order Lepidoptera; family Lycaenidae; genus Polyommatus; species Polyommatus icarus. The sequence continues at coordinate 15,928,122 of OW569326.1, forward strand.
TCTCAAGTTCTTAGTTCTGAAAGTTATTTTGGAATGTTGAATTATTTAACAGTTTGCAATATAATGAGTGAATGGATCAGCTTGTTCATATTATACTATGAATGGATATAATGACTGCACAACAATGTACTATCAGAGAAGTTGATTCCTATGCAGATCAGGGACTTAAGTAGTTTGGTTGCGTTACGTAAAACCCAGCTGACAGATTACAATTAACATTGAATTGACATATTCAACCAAATGACGTTGGTCTATCAATTGCATAGGAATCAATTTCCTCGATGGTACAAAAAGATCCATAAATATTTATATTTTTATTAAACAATTTACATTATGGTTTGGGAGAATTTACAGAGCTACATCATTTGAAACAATCTAAATTGCTGGTTGTACTGGGGGGTTAGGAGGTCTAGGGAACTCTCCAACGCGGTCCATGTAGTATTGGTGAACCCGGTACGGCTTCAGCTCCCATGGAACCTGATCCTCCATGGGTGTGAGGGTTACTCCAAGATCCTCTAAAGTTGGTACACCAGCTATTACCTTGTCTGTAGTCGCCTCCTGATGATACGAGACAAAAGTGTTTAAATGTTATGTCAACATCTCTATTATATAATATTACTAGCTGTCCCGGCAAACATTTCTTTGCCATAATATTATAAAGTATATCGCCCATATTATTTTATTGTAGTGACTAAATAAACTTATGTCACCATGGCAACGTCCATCGCTATCATGGTCGTCGTTTTTCTCGAGTTGTAATAATTTACTATTATTTATTCTACAAATGCACTTATCAATATAATAAGTACCGAGTAGCCGATTCTCAGACCCACTGAATATATAATTTGGTAAAAATCAGTAAAGCCTTTCGGAGGAGTTCGTGGACTAACATTGTGACACAAGAATTTTATATATAAGATGTTGTCTATCCATTGTTTATTCTGGTATATTTGCTGGTGAATTTTAACAATGGATATATTATTATGTAATATTTTTAAACAAGAACTACATACCAACCAGATAGGAGTTAACTAAATAATTAATCAATGGTATAGAGTATAGACTATAGTATTTATTACCTTTTCAAGACCTTCCCAATGTAGAAAACCGAAAGGATAGGCTGGAGACGTAACATTCGCAAGGAACACTTTCAGTGGAAAAATGGGATCATACTTCATGTCATAGTGGAAGAAGCCCCAATCCTTGTCCTTGCGCATGAGTTGGTAGAACCATGTCACCATGTCGGAAAGCATGTATCTCTTCGGTCTAAAATGAAAATCATAATATTGTGATTAGCAAAAGAGCACACTACCGCAAAAGACCTTTGCAATCTCAATTCCTCTTCGACGCGGAGTCGAAAGTATACCGCGCAGTTATTGGTAAATGTTGACTCGCGTTGAATTGTTGATTAATAAGTGAAAATAGGTTTCCGAATTTGAATTCACACCATTATGAATCAGACCCTTGACCTCTGAGAATCTCTTAGTGACTAGAGATAACTGATTTAACTTTTGCCTTTTCAAACTTACTAGATATTATAATATTATGATGGCTTACCATTAGGGCCTTATCACACTGGCGATTAACGAGCGATTTGAAAGCGACGCGATTGCGCAGCGCGCAAGTACACTTGTATTTTGTATACTCCCTAGACGAGTGTACAAAATGGCGTAAACGCCAAGCCGCGACTACGCTGCGCTGTCGCGGCTTGGCGTTTACGTAGTACTTATAATGTATTGGCATGTACTACCTCATGAAAAACAAAACTCACCCAACAGCTTGGTAGACCTGAGCCTTGGTGTCAGGATCACGGGCAGCATTCACAATAGCCTGGGCCACATCACCCACATACACGGGCTGCTTAATCGTCTCTTTGCCGTTTTTGTACAAGGGCATGATGTTAGAATGAATCCTCCAAAATGATGCAAACGCCCTGAAATTCATAGTCTTTCAAAATTAATATCAGTCTTCAATCTTCGTATTGACAACATTATAATTTTCTTATAACTAAACAAATGATCTATACTTATATAAAAGAGTAGATGGTCTGTCTAGATATAATTTGGATATTGATTGAAATTTGGTACTGCAATAATAGGATTCTAAGACTGTTTTGTAAAATGTATGGTGTTTGTTTGTGAAACTTAATTTGTTACAACAAAGCTATGTGCAAAATCTCATTATTTTAAACAAAAAGACTACCTCAAAAATCTGTCCTCAGACCCATAAATGTCGGAGGCCCGTAGGATGGTGGCAGTTGGGAATTCCTCTTTAATGGCACATTCACCAAGGTATTTGCTAATCTTGAACATGGATGGCTTTTTCATTACAAGCGGAGTAGGATGCTCCTCAGCATTCAGATAGGAAAGGTGGATAAGTCTGTCTACACCCTGTTCTCTACAAATTCTGTAAAAAGATAAATAAAAAAATATAAACTCAATTTACTGATGATAAAAAAACAAAAGATCATACATAAAGTTATGTGTGGTAAATTAACATTAACATGAAAGTGTTTAACTTTGTGACATAACTTTTTTTTAGTTTACTAAAGGCTAACTTTATAATGTAATTGTTTGTGTACTGTTGTGATCCTTAGAGTGGGTTGCACGAACTAACTTTGACTTTAACTTTAACCGGAAAAATTGACAGATGTTGTATGAGCATATGGCATATGGGGTGTTTGGACGCCATATTTAACTTTAACTTTAACCACACCTCTGGTGCAACGCTGCCTAAACTGTAGTCTGTAGTATATATTGGTGATAAAATACCAACATTTTTTAGCTAATGCCCTGTGAACTCATAACAAAATGTTTTACATACTTGCAAGCTGCTTTAGATGAATAATAATTAGTATAAAGCACAATGCCATAATAATATTCATGATTGATGAACAAATATTTGAAATAAGTTTAAGTAAAATTTATAACCTTGCTAAGCGACGAGCTCCATCAACATGGACATCCATGTATTTAAAGTTCTTAGTTTCATAATCGCGTCCAATGAGGTTGATCACCACATTTGAGTACTGGACGGCCTTAGCTATTGACTTTTCATCCCGGAGATCAAAGGGGGTGAATAAAACTTGACCGAGGTCACCAGCTACTTTCAACTTGCAAACATTGTAGAAATCTCCCCGGTATGGCAAAATCATCTGAAATTAAAGTTTTAATTCAGTTAAGGCTAGTTGTAGAAACTGAAAATAGAGCTTGAGACGCTTACCGGCTATCTTTTAAACTAATCTAATATTGCACAAATATCACCTCTACCTTATATTGTTTTGTTTGCAGACATTTGAGTTTATTTTACTTGTAATAAGTAATAACTAACAATAGTTCTAAGTTTGGCATATATGTCAATGCAATAAATACCTGAGTTCCAATTTTACCCAGTCTGTTGACTAAATAGGGGCCGACAAATCCACTGCAACCGAACACTGTCGCCACTATACCATTGAAGCTGCTTCGGCCGCCGGTTCCGCGCTTGTAAGCAGCTATGTTGGGTTTGCTGTCGGTGCTGTACTTCGAACTCTCGATGTATATAACTCCCATATAACCATTTTTAGCTAAAAAATTGTGAATTGTTTATATCAATCTGTCAAATTATACGGAGAATTATGTAATTGAGAAATGTTCTTGGTTACTTAAACAAATTATTGTTTTAAGGCTTACGTATTATTTTGCTGACTAAATGTCCCGATAGTGCTACCGTTGCCATTTTCAGGCTATGAACGGGTTTATCCACACCAAATCAATATTTATGGAAGTTCTTTTCGTGAACTTCTCATACGTTTTCACAAATTCAACACACCAAAACGTCAAAATCTGTGGTCAAAATCAAAAAATGTCAATGTCAAATCAAACGTCAAGTGTTATCTAATTTTTTTAATGCAAAAATGGGGGCCCAAAGCGTCTCCATCCTGTCAGGCACTTAGGATATAGCGCTTATTCCACTTATCCTAGCTAGGAAGTCCTAGCTAGGATCCTAGCTTTCTAAATGTTATTCCACTTGACTAAATTTTTTATGCCCGCTGTACACTCTCGCCGAGAGCTCTCGGGCGAGAGTCTCGTGCGAGAGCCCCTTGCCCGAGTGCGATCATGTACATTCTCGCTTAGTTCAATCAAGTTAGAGAGGATGGACGAAAACGACCATTCACCATTCACCATGCATCGAAAGATATCATTGTAATCCAAAGATTTATAATCATATTTAATTTTATTTCTCACAGATAATGACTGATAATGACGTTTATTATTGTTATTTTTCTGTTCTACACTGTCCAACGGCGCGGGCGGGACTAGTACTGAAAGACACGAGAGTGTACAGTAGTGCGCTCGTTTTCCTCGCGAGACCCTTTGTCTCGGGCGCAAAATACCGACAACGGACCGAGAGGGTCCGAGACAGGCGAGACGAGGCGAGCGCACCCATTTACACTCTCGCACTCGGGCCGCCTCGCTGTGTCTCGGACTCTCGGTGAGAGTGTACAACCGGCTTTAGGATCCTAGCTAGGAGTGCTAGGGCCTAGGACTTCCTAGCTAGGATAAGTGGTATATTTAAAGCGCTTATTCCATTTCACTAAATTTAGATATCTAAATGATTTAGTGACTAAATTTAGTCAAGTGGAATAACATTTAAAAAGTTACTAAATGTTCCACTTGACTAAATTTAGTAACTAAATCATTTAGATATCTAAATTTAGTGAAATGGAATAAGCGCTTTAAGAGGCCGGGTACCCTTGGAATTTTTCATACAAACGTAATACCAAAATCATTTTCTCATACGAAAATATTTAACATGTTTGAGTTATTTTTCAGTTTAGAATAGTAATTACCTAGGTTCCTGCACAAAAATTTACTTCAAAATATTTAAACACAAAAAAAATTTTTTGTTTAAAATTTTATTTTAGTAAATTTACTACTCAATATTGAAACACTAAAAAATAGAGTAAAACACTAAAAAATATATAAATAAATAGTAATTTTACTACTAAATATTTAAATACTAAAAATATTTTTTAGAAATTAAATATTTTGTAGTAAATTTACTATATTATATATTTTTTAGTGTTTTACTCTATTTTTTAGTGTTTCAATATTTAGTAGTAAATATACTAAAAAAAAATTTTAAACAAAAAAAATATTTTTTTTATTAAATATTTTGAAGTAAATTTTTGTGTAGGAACCTAGGTAATTACTATCTTAAACTGAAAAATAATTCAAACATGTTAAATATTTTCGTATGAGAAAATGATTTTGGTATTACGTTTGTATGAGAAATTCCAAGGGTAGGTACCCGGCCCCTTAAGCGCTTTATTCAACAGAACGTTTTTCCCGAGCGTCGAAAGAAAACTTTTTATTGCGCATGTCCGAATCATGTCATGCCATGGCAACGCCGCAACTTGTTGGTGGCGTTGCCAGGGCATGCCGCATGACATGATTTTGGACATGCACAATAAAAAAAATTGTGGCGCATGCGCCAAAAATACAGACAATGGGGGCTACGGCATAGACTTATAAGTTATTATAATATATGGCTACGGGCTAATCACAATTCACAGATCAAGAACTAGTTACTTCGTAAACTTACATTTATCGCTAAACAATACTTTTTGGAATAATTTTACGACGGATCACGGAGATCGCTATACAACAGGTAAATTGGATAAATAATAATTTTTGCCACGAAAACCACAAAAACTAGTACAAAATAGACGTGTTTAGACTTTAGAGTATGGACCTCGCGCGACACTAGCGCCTCTAGCGGAAAATTCACACGCGGTATTTACTCTACGCATAATAAAACCTAAGGAAACGTAACTCCCATACAAATACAGTTTTAAATTTGGTTCCATTCGAACTGTCATGTAACGTCAGCCTTTATACCGCTCAAGGTCACCTAAATATTGCTAAGGTACACTTTTTTGACAAGTATTTTGGAGCATGTTTTTTGACGGAGTTACTCTTCCTTAGTTTTTATTATTCGTAGTATTTACTTCTATTTCTTTCGCTTAATGGAGGCACTTCACATGGCTATTTGTATATTATTTTGCTATTGGCTATTTGTTGCATTTGGCAAAATTATTATTGGCGTATACACAAACAAGCGAATAAAGGCAAATACGGCCTTCCACACATGGACGTCTAATAATATCAGACTTTTACTTTATTTTGTTTACTTGCCTATTTGCATAAACTTAAGATATATTATAATTCTATGCCTATTTGACTCTTTTGATGTGCGTCAAAAACCGACAAAGGTACGGATACGTGTATTTGGTATTGGTCATATTTGTCAAATAGGCAAATTAAGGCCAATATATTTTGTCAAACATACCGTCTACACATGGTGATTGTTTGGCGAATACATCGAATACGCAAATACAAATAGCCATGTGAAGTGCCTCCATAAGGTGCAAAATGCAAAAGCATTATTTGGGGCTCTTTACCTACGTTTCATAGGTTCGGGTGTTTCCATGATTACGACATTGACATTGGCAACTCACTGAGGCCGCCATAATAAAAAGAAGAAGAAGAAGATATTTGATCTGGCAGATTTTGTTGGATTTGTCATGGATTTGTCAATGATAGAGAAACAGAAACTGTTTTTATTTAATTTTCATAAATTACGACCATTTTATTGGATAAACAAAGTATAATTACAATAATTAACACGACGTAACACTTTGTGTTCATTACAATCATTCTAGAAATCTATCTAATTCCCAAAAGACCAATTTATTATTGGTGGTCAAAGGCAGGTGATAAAAATTCAGAATGAATGAAGAAGAAATAAACATTATCCTTACAGGGAAAGCATATTCAGAAATAGAGCAAATTCTACAAAACTTCCTGAAAATTGTACGTTTTTTAAGATGATTAACTGTTTTTTGTGTTTTACGCTGATCATCTATGAACTGTGTCATCTCTTGCAGAATGAGAAAACATTTAACTTCGGCTACTTAAATGAGAACAGTAGAGGAGTGACGCTTTGGACAGCATTATTTCAACATATTCAAGATAAAGCTGCTGAGAGTATCCACAATACTTGCTTAGCAACAGTCAGGCTTTTGAGGTAATGTCCAACATTCAATTGCGCCGCCTAGGAGCCTTTATTCACCTTAACACTCTTTACTCATTGATTAATGTTTGTTATTTATACAAGTTACCTAAAACAATTTAAATTTTTGTCTTGAAAAGAGGTAATTGACCTCAGGATAAAATTTTAGTATCTGTTTGTGTAACTTTTCTTATAATTTATAGCATCTGCAAAAGCTAAAGTAATCAAAAATGAGTATTCCACATTTATTTATCATTAAACCTTGTAACAGATTTCCTGAAAATAATAAAAAAATAATTCTTTTAATTGCAGCCGAGACAAAACAGATCTTGACAACATAATTTGTGAGAAGTGGGTAACTGTACTAATAGACAAAGCTGGATTGTACAATTTCATGGAAATCGGGGATGACTCCATGGATGTTGATATGCCGCAAAAGGAAATAGTGGTTGAGGCATTGAAGTGTCTATGTAACTTGGCTTTTAACAGTGAAGCGGCGAGGGCACTCTGCGCTCAGACGAGCATCGCCAAAGGTCTGGTGGCCCGGTTGAGGTCTTACAAGGAGATACCTTTCAAGGATGACATAATGCTCTACGACATGAAGCTGATATTCATACTGACTGCCCTGAGGAATGACATCAAATTGAAAATCAAGGAAGAATTGCACGGAATGGACTATTTGATCAGTTGTTTGAATGAGTTGGTGTTCGAGGCTACAGCGAGTGATGGTGCTGCAAGCAATGAAGCTATGAACTGCTTTTTACAAGTATGTGAATGCCTTTTTATGAAAGTAGTAATTTAATTTTTAATTTTTATGTGACTTTAAATAGTATTGTTTTTATTGCCATTTCAACAAACAAAATTTTTATGATTTTCAGATTTTAATTTTTTTTTATAATAATAATTAATTCCAAGATTATGTGAACATTTTATACTGAAACAATATTGTTAAAATTATATTTCAGGATTCCCAGCAGGCAATTGCATGTGAAATTTTGAAGACACAGTTTAATTTGATTCACCATTCAAGTCCCGATGATTGTGTGAGTGAGGAGGATGAGGCGATGTTTTTGAAGCTCATGCCTTCACTAACTGCACTACTGTATGCTCAAACTACCAGCCAAGAGAAGCTAATGGAGTTGCATAGTAACATTGCCAATTTACTCACTGGGTAAGAATGCTAATTACAACAGTGTTGTATCAGAACATTTGTCAGTATCTGTTTTGTTTGACTAATAAGGACAAAATATTGTATAACTATAACATCTGTAAACACAGTCTTAATCATCATTTTTAACATGAGGGTCAATTCAGATTTCAGACCACAACGCGACGTGTAGATGCATTTCTAAATTTGTATGGATTTGACAGATTTGCAAATTGCAAGGCGTCTCACGCAATTGAAAGATCTTCAATTGCGAGTCATTGCAAGTCAATTCAGTACAAATTTATAAATGCATCTACGCATCGCCTTGCGGTCTAAATTGACCCTAAGATGGTTAAAAAAAATCATATCAGGTGCCCCTTAAGGTGAGACCCAGTGTTGCCAGAAGTTCCGATTTTAGCGGGACGTCCCGATTTTTTCATCAATATAAATTAATATTAAATGTCCCGCGCGGGACAGGCTCAGTCTAAATGTCCGAAGGTACGTACAGCATGCTGAGAAAGAAAGGTGCGTAATGAAGTCTTGAAGATAACTATAAGAGGGGTGGGTTTTCTTAGGCTACTTTAGCTATCTATTGTCACGTTAACGTTATTTTTACGCAAGTAAAAGATAAAAATTCAAAAACTTTCAAATTTATACCTTTTTACTTTGTCCCGCTTTTGACTGAAGAATCCTGCTTTTTCACTCAAAAAGTTCCAAAGTCCCGACTTGGCACACAAAAATCTGGCAACGCTGGTGAGACCGCACTAAGCGACATTACGCGTAGGGATTGCAATCCCGCAAAGCGGGATCCCGCGCCAATTTTTAATCTGCTGGATCCCGCACCTACAAAACGCGGATCCGCGGATCCCGCATGACCCATTTGCATAATTTCTCAGGGAGCCCATATGATGGAATGGAAGTTTTGATAGCAGCGCTTTGTGCCAAACCCGATCAAAGGCCTTCGCAATATCCAAACTAACAGCAAATTCCTCTCCCTTCGGCACAATGGCCTGATGCCAGCGATGAGTTAGGTACGCCAAGAGATCACCAGCCGAGCGACCCTTACGGAACCTATACTGTTTATCAAAGTATCGAAGGAGCTGGTTATATTTTATAATAATAATTGATTCCATTATATTATAAATTGGCTATAGCGACTGGTCTGTAATTGGAAGGATTTGAGCGGTCACCTTTTTTGGAGATCGGGTACACCAAGTCTTCCAGAAAGCCGGTACAATGCCAGAAGAACAGAAGAGCCGAAAAAGACGCGTTAAGATCAGAGCTAACTCTGGAGCACACTTTTTTTTTAACACAATAGGAGGGATTCCGTAAGGCCCATTCGTTTTTCGTCGGCCCAACTTTAATTGGATATCAAGGGAACGGAGGGCTATTTGCACTGAGCGCTGATGAAACCTAATATCCGACATGACGCTCGTGCATCGCGGTATGGTCGGCGGTTTCTGTTCCCCGTTATCTCGGGTCAAGCTTGACGCAAAGAACTTACCCAGACAGAAGATCGGCTTTGTCTTTTGCGTCATGGGACAACAATCCATTTTCGATGTGTAGGTATGGTAGGGTTGGCTTGCAGAAATTCCCTTCAATAGCTTTGGACTGAGACTAGAATGGACGGGTTCTGGAAGGGAGGCGCTCGAGTCTCTCACCAATTCTATTGACGTGCTGTTTCTTTGCCTGAGTGATCTCTCTTGAGTATTTCATTTTATATGTGCTGGTATTTAAATCCTGAGCAGACACTGCCTTGGCCCAGGATTGGTAAGTCTTCTGCTTACGGCGAGAAGCTTTTGGAGGATGAACCAAACCAGGGACGAAATCTGCCGCCAGTTGGCACTACAGAGGACGGAATGAAAAGCTTCATCCCTTGCATCACCACATTGGCAACGGAGTTGGCAGTGTTATCGGGATCATCCGGTGAGAAGCACATAAGTGCATAAGGATAGGATGCAAAAAACGACCACATACCATCCCAGTCCGCTAACTTGTAGAGCCACACACGACGGTATTTAACAGCACGCTGTCGCAATGCCGTCGTAAGTGGCAAGGCAATGATCCGATGCACCAAGTAGTGCGGTCATGGATGCTTGGTTATAGCCATCAGGATTTTAAGTCAGCAGATGGTCCAACAGGGACGGATTCGGGCCGTCTACATCTGGGATTCGCGAAGGCGTAGCAACCAGTTGTATTAAGTCGTTCGCAAGAGCAAAGTCGCAGACAGATCTTCCCGCATAATCAGTTTCACTGGAATTGAGCCGGTCGGCGCTGTGGGCGTTAAAGTCGCCAAGTATTATGATATCTGCGGATGGGATCTGCTGCTGCACTAAATCTGCAGGTGCTTGCAGAGTCAATCCGTTCAAAGAGTCAGTCCGTCTCGGGGTCACCACTATGGGACCTATGGGACCTATATAGGCACGCAAAAACGTGAGGGTGGTCGTCGCAATCAATGCGGAGCCCTAATGTTGAGCGAACTTCAATTTAAATTTTAAGATCTAATAAGACTAGAGTGATCACATAATTTAATTGTTATTTTGTTACAAAACAAATGTTTTTGTGGCATAATATGAGACATTTTCTATCAGTAAAGTTGATTTTTAATAAAACATAAACCTATAGTTTTAATTTATTCACTTTTAAGTTTTATAACATAAATTCAAACATGCGGGATCTCGCGGGACTGGCCAATCCCGCAAATCAATCCCGCGGGATTGAATAAGGTGCGGGATTGCAATCCCAAATTACGGGGCAGCAGAGCTTCACGACACAAATTATTATCAGTACGTAGTGTCGCGTCGCTCCGCTGCAGCCTGCTGCGTAGTGTCGCTTAGTGTGGTCAGATGGTTGATGTACTATTTTTTTCAGTGTTCCACCAATGTTCTATCAGTATTTGACGCCTGAACTCCACGATGGGGAAACAGCTTCATACGTGTATCTCGGCAGAAACATGGACGCGTTACAAGCACTGCTGGATCTTCTTCAGTATAGGCTGACTATTACTACAGTAAGTAGCCATAATTAAAGATAAAGACTTAAATCTTATTTTGTATTTGAACGGAAATTTTATTAAACTTATGGTCATACTCAGAAGAAACTAATGATTATTCAACTTTAATTCAACGAAGATTTTTAATTAAACTCGACACATTTTCTGTCTAAACTCTAACCCCTCAAGTGGTCAATAAAATGATCTATGAGTGTGGCCGTAAACATTGAATTTAGATTCAAATGCTGTCAGGATAAGGCATTTTGTGTTTGCGTTACGCGACAGTAATAATTATATTCTTTAGTCACGTGACGTGTCACATGCTTAACCCACATAATTAATATTGATTACTAATTTTGTATGCTTCCATTCCAAAAAGTCTATGTTGCTAAGCTTGCTGACTCACTAGGTTTGAAATGTGCCATTAGCTATGTCCACATGCAATTTCATCTTCAATTTTCATCATCTTCTTTTTATTCAACTTTCGTTTGGCATATTCAATAATTAAATGGTCAAAATCCACCCGCGTTGAAAGAAAAGTGTCAAGCGAGCGCTACGATTTCAACACGCGTCACGGGCATGCCTCACGTTCGCTGTTGACTCCTCTATAATGCGTGATGAACAAAAAAAGGCCCAGTGTTGAGTGTCGACAAAGCTATTTGGATCTGCAACTAACAAAAAAAAAATTGTTACAGAGCACAAAGAACCAATACGAAAATCTGTCTCCTGTACTGACAGTACTCAACAAGAGTGCAAAGGGCTGCGCTGCCCAGCGCAAGTATTTGCGTCAGACAGTGCTGCCTCCACTGAGGGATGTGTCTCTGCCGCCGGAGAAAGGCGGCACCCTGAGGAACCAGCTGTGCCGCCTCCTCACTACACCTGTGACTTCGGTCAGGGATTTGGTGGCTGAATTCCTGTTTATACTGTGCAAAGAGAAAGGTATATTTTATTTATTAGATAGTATATAAAGCTATTATTCCACTTAGCAATGCAGACTGTTATTTATGATCTTTTCTTGGTCATTCCTAACATATTTTCTGATGATGTATTAAAATTGTTATATGTTTCATTCTAGCTGAGTAAAGGTTGTCTCAAGTGCGGATCTTCGCATAATTTTTCGATAGGTACTAGCAGTGTTTCACAAACATTTTTCTACCATGACCCCGTAGTTTTAACACTGCCCACGACCGACTAAATACCTTAACCCAGACGGTTGCATAAAGGCCTCCTAAGCTAAGTACTCACATACGGTTTTGCTCGTTAGTTTTACTCCAAATCGAGTAATAATTACTGTGTGGACCGCAAAACTGACAGCTCGAACGCTCGCATTTACACTTGTCGACGGCTGCTGTCAACGCGTGCCGCCGAGTGCCGACTGCCGTCGACAAGTGCCGTTCGTCTGTAAGCGCTCGGTTTAAGCAATACAGATCTATTAATAGGTTATTCATTTTGATGGCCCTGTTCTGGATCGCGAACTGGCAAAAAGAAAACGCTGCCCTGGAGGTAATTTTATTATTGACCTCGCGTAAATTGTGGACATTTTGTTGCAGTGGGTCGCATGGTGAAGTACACGGGTTTCGGCAACGCGGCGGGCCACCTCGCACAGAAGGGCCTGATGGGGGGCGCGCGCGGGCCCGTCCAATACTCCTCCAGCAGCGAGGACTCTGACACGGAGGAGTACATCCAGGCCCAGCCCACCATAGACCCCGTCATGGGCTGCACCAGACCCCCCCGCAGCAACCCCTTCGAAGGCATGTCCGAGGAGCAGGTAATTAAGACTCCATTCGAGTCTTCTTATTTGTTTAATATTGTTTGGGTGCTTTCTATAGAAATGTTGTTTTAACTTTAACCTTAACTTAAAGAAACTTTTTCAGCGCTGCTAAATAGTTCCTCGTGAATTGATTTTGCGATCGCAACCAGTAAATTATATAACCAAGGTGTTAGTGTAATTTTATTGTATTCGTTTATTTTAAACGACGATGTAGTATTTTAGTGCTGCTACTTAAACTATACAAAACACATTATTATTACTTTTTTATGTTTCACTCCATACTTACACAATGAGTAAGGATAAATTTAATTCTTAGCCGACGACTTTATTCATTTCATAAGCCTAGTCAGGTCACAGGTGTTAACAATAAATTAATCACCGGCGAACAGTTCATTGACATAAAAATATCCGTAGTTAATTTTACTACACCTTATAATATAAAACTACAGTCTGTCAAGAAAGAGTAGACGCTGAACTAAATTTTCTAAACATATTCACGATCGAATGGTAGTTTTTCCGCCTTGTATCTTCATAGAGAACGTCTGTAAACACAGATCTCTTCTGTAAACTTCAAATATTAACGCTACGACCCATTTTTTTTTGCATTAGCACCTCCATCGTGGGTATCGCAGACAATAGATTTTCAATTGTTATGCGGCTGGCTACCGCTTAAGGGATTGATGGGTTAATAAGATAGATAGATGGATAGATAAATAGATAAACACTTTATTGCTCCCACAAAGATGGGTATACAAACAGACTTAAAGCATAGAGTAATGTATGTCTGGTCTCAGCTTAAAGTAAGGTTTTTGTACTTTTTATGCGATTTCAAACTCTCGGCGTCTACCCTTTTTTTGACAAGTTGTACTGAATATACGTTTTCGTCAACAGAAGGAGTATGAGGCGATGAAGCTGGTGAATCTGTTCGACAAGATGTGCGGTGGCGCCGTGCAGCCCGCCACCATCGGCCCCGACGGCCGCCCCCAGCCCATACACCACGTGCTGCAGCTCAGAGAGGACATGCGCTAGGTCAGGACTACCCAACTCCTACATGAGAGATGCCAGGATTTTCTTTTATTTACCAGGTTAGGGTCAATTTATACTAGCGCAGAGTCGAAGCGCATCGACGCGACTTACCATTTACCAAAACTGCACATAACAAAGTAAACCTTACTCCAGAGTGTTGATAGACTACGCTCTGAAGTATCATTGAACTACCGAAATATCGATCGAGTGTTAGGGCGGCATGATATAATCCCAGGGGGCGCCAAAAATAAGTTTGAGAAACTCTGCGCGATGTGCGAGACGATTATTGGTCGTACATTCTTGTGACCACTTACATCCAGGTATTTATGTTTCGATTTACGTTGATCTTAGTTAAAGGTCGAAAAGTATTAAGTAAGTACCAAAATATACTATACTGTATTGTTAATTTGCGAAAATTTATTCTATTACTATATAATACTTATTTAATATTATGTTTATTTATTAAATAAGAAAGTTTATTATATAATAGAGCAACAAATTTACAGCAATTTTTTTACTTCCTGTTTACACACCACACGGAATGTTAAAAAAATAAGTGATCGAATCTTAAAAATCATCGAAGTATTCGATTTATATTATAGAAATAGTATGTATTGCTAGTCAGAATAAAAATGTGACATGTATTTTCATATTAGGTATATATTATCTGTTGCCGCTTACAAATTTTAAAAGTTTCTAGTACTTACTCTGTAGCATAAAATATAGATGTAGATTTTGTTCTCATTTAAAAATTATTATATAACTAGGTAAAAAGACTAATTATAAAACTAGATAAAAAGTTTAATTGTTGTATCTTACAATTTTTCCAATTTATTTCTTACTGTAAAATGCCTAATGGTGTTAAAGTATAATTATGACAAGAAATCTTAAAATTAATATTAAGTAGCATAAGATTAGAAAATAAGTTAATTTATGACTATTTAAGTAGCATAATTTATAAATTATACCAATATAGCAACAGTTTGAAACGTTTGAAATATGAAGTAAAGATTTATTTATCTTTAAGAGCGATATGACAATGAAATATTCTAAAACTGCACGAAAATATCATTAGAGTTAACAAAATATTATTGTGATTATTCTAAATATTTAAGCAATTTTAATATTATATTCCTAACTCGAGACTCCAGTATTTTATTTAAACTTTATTCCTCGACATAATTATCCTACCGACCTCTACTAGAGCTTAAAATAATTAAATTATTAAAATTCCGATTGACGTCCGATTCCGATAGCAGACTAAAAGAACAGACTTTCGAAAGACGAGTATTGCTCGTCGTTTGGGAACTATCTGTCGGTGGTTCTAGGCCTTCCTAATCAAATAAAAAAAATTCCACAAAGCTACTTTATTTCCAAAGATACCTACGGTAAAAATATATTTTTGCTTATTTATACCGTGCTTTTAACTTTCAATAGGACTTGGCTTCTCACACGTTATACATACCTAATACATGCACTGTTCTTGACGACTTCCAGAATCTAACCGAATGAAATAAAATAATAAAATAACCATCTAAATAAAAAAACGCGACGTAAATGAAAAAATATAAAAGGCAATAATTTATTATAATGCTAAGTAGGTTAGACGTCTACTATCGTCTATCGTCAATTCAGTCAATTCAGTTTCATACAAAAGTCCTGTTTGATTAACACGAGCGTAATTTTGTGAGTCATGATTTGTATGAAAAGATATTTACCTACGCGGCAGAAATTTTGCGACTCACAACTCACAAGTTGCGCTCGTTTGGCTTCACCCTAACTTGTAACAGACCATGTGCTTCCATACTAATGTGAATGTGCGAAAGTGTGTAGAGTCTATCTGTCTCTATTTACGCTTAAAACGTTTTTGATGAAATTTGGTATGGAGATACTTTGGGTCTCAGGGGGCCGGGGGTAATATTTATCCTGGAAAAATGTACGGTTCTCGTGCGATAAACGAATTTCTGCACAACGGAGTTGCGGGGATCAACCAGTCGTTAAATATAGCAGTTAACCGATGGTTAACGTTGTTGATGTGAATCGGCCTTGTCGCGATGTCGCGGGCCGCCCTGCATATTCAAATTCCGCCCCAAGCACAGTGTAGCTTCGAGCTACGGCTAGGGCGGGCGGATTATCGCAAAGCGCGTTTACATAAAATCTTTATAGATTCTAATACAATTGCGTTCTTCCTTGCTATTAGAAGTGTTGTTTTAATATTGTTTTTGAGTTTTCGTAGCTATTTGGCTAATTTATCGATTGTAATTTTATAGGTCAGTGATCTCTCTTTGTTTGGAATAAGGTTTCATATGACAGGTGCTTGTGTTTGAATGGAGTACTCTCATTATGTAGAGCTAGAGGTTTAGTTATATTGAATCCGTTACGTCATTTTAGGGATTAGCGTAAACGACGTTTAAAATTATAATTTTAGAAAAGAAATAGTTGCGGTGCTAAAAAAATATATAATTATATCGTAAAGCTAATAACTGTGATGAAATAATATGTAATGATAATTTTTGTTTTTTAATTTTGGGTCTTGTTAAAAATGCGTTTACCTACTCTTGGAATTATTATTACTTAGGTAATTATTATATTATTATTGTAAATAAAGCTCAGTATGGGCGGTTGTACCTACCTACATATTACAGAAAACGTTACCTTTAGTGCAATTACCTATACATTATACAAATTACTAAATTAGACACATAAATTCAGTCGAGTAACGAGTTTAATTTCTATGTTTATGTTTAGATCAAAATAACTTGGGATGAAGTATACCCATGAAATCAAAACATTTCACCAAAGAAGATTATCTATTTATTAGGGCTCGTGATTGGCTCCAGTAAAATTTTGCCAACTTTGTTGAAGAAATAAACTCCTGTCAAGAATCCCTAGAAACCGAGCATGAGCATTCCAACAATGTTGCTACTCGTATGGTGTGTTTTGGCTTGCGTCGCGCCGCTCCTGGCCAAAAGCTGCGAGCGAGCGCCGCTGCACGCGCAGCCCGCTGACACCTTCTACAAGCTGGGGGTGGCGGGAGACCCCGACTTGTTCCTGCCCGGAGAACTCTATACAGGTAAGGCATATTTAAGGCATATTTAAGACCCCGCACGATACAGCTTAAGAAAAAGGTAGCCAAGATTGTTGGAATATAATTTATTTTATTAACCGACTTCCAAAAAACGAGGAGGTTATATGTTCGGCTGTGGATATTTTTTATTTTTGTATGTTCAACGATTACTCCGCCGTTTGTGAACCGATTTTCGAAATTTTTGTTTTGTTGTATTAGGTTTCACTCCAATTTGGTACCATGTTCACAAAAGTGGTGACCTGATGATGGGATCCATGAGTAATCGAGGGAACTCCTCGAAATTTATATGGAAACATATGGTGATTTTGGTTTTATGAGAAGTAACCTAAGCATATGCTACCAAAACGCAAGACTTTGCACCAAGGTATACTATGGTTCCGAAGATACTAAGAGAACTCCGGATTCCTTATAGATACAAGTTTGGGGGTTTAGGCGCTGTTTTAAGAACTGAAAGCATATGCTACTATACAAATTACATTCATCATCATCATCATCATTACCACGTCAGAGTCACCAATGTCACCAAAATCGAACATAACAAAATATTCAACCTTATCTCCAGAGCGTAAGGCACACATTTGACATTACTTCTGAAAAGTAAGTTGCTTCGATATAATACAAGTAACATGCTAGTGCACTGTCACACTTACAAATCGCGGCCACGAGCGGCTACGGGCAGCCGTAGACTTCTCAAGCGATACTATGTATTACATTAATAAAGACAAAGTTTAAAATCATATGACACTGAAAGCATCGCCGCTGCTAAAATTCCGGTTTGGCGCGGCCCTAGCACGTCTCCACTTCGATTTTTTTAAAATGTATTGTTTAAAATTATCTGCAGCTGATATTATATTTTGTAAGTGTGACTGTTAACAAATTGTAATAAGATACGTAGAATAGTTATATACAGGTGTATTAGGGCCGATTCACACCGGATGGTGATGAGGCGAGGCGAGCAGTTTCAGTGTTATATGATTTTAAACTTTATCTTCATTGTTGTAATACATAGTATCGCTCGAGAAATCTACGGCCGCCCGTGGACGCTCGTGGCCTCTTGCGGCCGCCGGCGGCGTCGATTTCTCAAGCGATACTATGTATTACATAATGAAGATAAAGTTTAAAATCATATGATACTGAAACTGCTCGCCTCGCCTCTGCCATTCCGGTGTGAATCGGCCCTAATCTACCTATAGTACGCGATGATTTTACTAGGTAACTAAAAAGAGTGAAAATATTATTTTTAACAAAAAATTAAAACCGACTTCCAAGGTAAAAACAATAATAACAATCTTATAATATGAACTAAAAAGTATTAAATAATTTTTCCTATCTCATGGTGCCTTTTTCCGAATTCGACTAAAACTCAACTATTTCTGTACTCAATCTTCATAATTTTGAAGTCGGTGCCAGCTTTACAAATGTTTCAAATATTCTGGCATCTGGATTCAGTTATATCTGGTACCGACTTCAAACTTATGAAGATTGAGTAGAGAAATAGTTGAGTTTTAGTCGAATTTGGAAAAAGGCACCATGAGATAGGAAAAATTATTTAATATTTTTTAGTTCATATTATAAGAATGTTATTATTGTTTTTACCTTGGAAGTCGGTTATTAATTTTTTGTTAAAAATAATTTGCGAGTATGTATGTAGTTAGTTTTATAAACCTATAGTCTTTTGTCTACTTTCCTTTCCTTTATTCTTCCTTCATACACCATAATATTAAAATATCTATCTATACTAATATTATAATTGGGAAGAGTTTGTTTGTTTGTTTGAACGCGCTAATCTCAGGAACTACTATGGTCCGATTTGAAAAATTCTTTCAGTGTTAGATAGCCCATTTATCGAGGAAGGCTATAGGGTATATTTTATCACGCTAATACTAATAGGAGCCAAGAAATTGAGGAAAGTGTGGAAAAAACGGAAGAAATTATTTGAAATGGCTTATTTGAACGCGCTAATCTCAGGAACTACTGGTCCGATGTACGATTGGCACACATGAAGAATAGACCACGTAAAAGGACATAGAATTCTTTTTTTGCGGAAAATGTACGGTTTTCGTGACATTCCTAAATTACGCGGGCGAAGCTGCGCGGAACTTCTAGTAGCTTCATATTATATAAATTATAATATCATTGGGTATAACAGTGAAAACTATATTAAACTAGATTCTGATCTTTGATGATGCCTTTACCTTTTAGATTAGTATCGAATGACAAATACCATTAATTTCAGTGTCCCTGCAAGGCATCGATAGTGGACAAGGCCCGACGCCATTCATAGGATTCGTGATCTGGGCGGAGCTGGAGGCAGAGAATGAGAACAAGACAGAGTCTCCTAATTTACACCAACTTGGCGCGTTCCAAGTGTACGACGCCCAAGCGAAGCTTTACGAAGCGTGCGAGCCCGCTGTCACCAACGCGACTTCGCATCCAAAAACCGAAATACAAGTAAGAATTTTTGAATCTAAAATGAGGGTTAAATACTTGTTATGTGTGAATGTTAACGATAATAAAAACATAAGAATAGAGAACACACCCAATCACAATTTCACATTAAAAATCCATAATTAATATTATAAATGCGAAAGTGTGTCGGTCTGTCTGTATGTTACCTCTTCACCCCCAAACCGCTTAACCGCTTTGAGTTCCGGAAAAGGAGATAGTACTTACTTTACTATACTTTTTATCCCGAAAAAATGTAAGGTTCCCGCGCGATAGTCCTAAATACATTTCAGGTATTATGGACGGCACCGTCGGGTACCGCGGATCTGTGCGTGCGGTTGTGCGTGCGCGCGACGCAAGCTAACGCCGCGGCGCCGACGGTGCTCGCACGCAAGCTATGCCCCGCCCCCACCGCGACGCTCAGCCTGCCGCGCCAGCCGCCCATCGTCGAGCCCTGCTGCGCCTGCGATGAGGCTAAATATGAGGTGCGTTCGCTTTTGTAGGATTTATTGTATAGTTTTGTGCAAATTAAAATTTCTATGTCATCACTCATCAATATAAAAATAAACCTAGAAATTATAAAATTGTTGATTCGATCGATATTAGTCTTATCTTTTAAATGGGGTTCTGGTGATTTAAGATTAATAAATGTAAGTAGAAAGAACAAACAATTTTTTAATGTTTTTTACTCAGCCTAACACCGCCCTACCTATACCTATAACTTATAAGTTTAAAATGCTACTGTTTAAATATATAAATAGGCAATAATTAACGCTTAAATACATATTTTTATGCTTTCTCATATTAGGTGTTAAAACTTTAATATTTTAAAATTTTTATAAAGGTAACATTCGAAGGCACGTGGTCTCGGAACACGCACCCGCGCGAGTTTCCGCCGGAGAGCGCGCGCGCGCATTTCGGCGACGTGATCGGCGCGTCGCACACCGCGCAGTACCGCGTGTGGCAGGAGGGCCGCGTCGCCAGCGCCGGCCTGAGACGATTAGCTGATGATGGCATGACTACTGCGCTGGAGAAGGAGTTGAAAGCCGAGGTGGGAATATTATCCTATATTTTAGATTTCACATCATAAACGATAAGGACCATGCAGGAGCATAGACGGCAGCACATGTCTAGTAAATAATTAATTTTAAGTTTTGGATTGGCGACATCAGTTTGCAGCACCATCGTTCCACGTGTTCTCTATTAGAAATTCATAAATATCGATTAGTATCTAAATGCTAAATTAAAATATCAATTCCAAAATATGCATTAGTGATCTTTACCCGAAATTATTTATTAGCGAAGTTCCCATAGCTTGGAATACTTCAACATCGAGCTTGTTCCCTGATCGAGGGCAATAATCGATTCTAATAATATTTATTTCGTTCTCTTTAGCTTATTACAATTTCCTTCTGTCTTCAGAGCGACCACATCCGCACAATAATCAAGGCTCGCGGCATATCGTGGCAGCAGATAGCCGGCGCGGGGACGCCGTCGACGTTCGCGGTATTCCGCGTTGACGCGAAACATCACCTGATGTCGCTAGCGGCGAAGCTGGCGCCGTCGCCCGACTGGATAGTGGGCGTGTCGGCGCTGGAGCTGTGCAACGCCAACTGCACGTGGCGTCGCGCCGCCACGCTGCCGCTCTACCCGTACGACGCGGGCACGGACAGCGGGATCACTTATACGGTATTAAATTGGGATTTTGATAGCCTGGGTCCACGTTTGCATGGTGTTGCGTAGACTCAGCGCGTATTATGATCGCTAGTCGTGATGCAAGATTATATCCGTCAAACTCGCAAATGTTGACACAGGTAAAAGTTGTATTTGAAGGCATGCTTTTTCGATCTATTCTTTTAACCATTTAGGAAAATTTTGACTTGTTTTTCAAATGGTACGAACTGCATGACATTGGAATTAGAATTGTAATATCACAAAAGTATTGAAATGCGATAATTCCAGTCGCGTCGCCAACCGTCAATACCTGCGGCGCCGGTGCGTGCGCTGCGTCCGGACTGGCCGCGCGACGCCCGCTCGCCATTCTACGGCGCGGGGGAAATGCGTCCATTCGCCCGCCTGCGACTCAACCGGCTTCGGTTGTACGAGAAGAGCTGTGATGCTTCAGGTTAGTTATATGACGCACTAGTTTTTTCAGCTAAGTAGTATTCCGGGCATACAAACTTTGATTTATTGAACTTGATGAGACGTTGGGAAAAGCCTACGTTCAGCATTTGAGTTAGTTTAGGTTGTCACGTCATACCGCTAATTGGGCTGCCGCAGATATCGCCCTCGTATGCGGGTCCGGTGGCCCATCAGCGTAGCGGGGGAAGGAGGCACAGGTGTGTTTTAGTGGATACAAACGGGTGCTTCTTACCGCAGCAACTGTGGAGTCCTACATATCCCGGCGGCCTTTCCTTCGGGCTGTCGGGAATGCGTAACGCATTTCTCACTGATAAAAAAATCGGCCAAGTGCGAGTCGGACTCGCGCACTAAGGGTTCCGTACCATTATAGAGCAAAATTAGCCCAAAAATTGTTTTTTGTGTGGGAGCCCCCCTTAATTTTTTTATTTTATTTTAATATTATTATTAAATATTAAAGTTCACATAAAACTAAGGACCTTGAGTAAAATTAAAGTACCTACCTGTTGCCATTATTGATATAGAGCCAAAAAGGCCAAAAAAATCACGTTTGTTGTATGGGAGCCCCCCTTAAATATTTGTGAAAATTTCAACTTTCTAGCTATAACCGTTCTTGAGTTACAGCCTGGAGACAGACAGACGGACAGACAGACGGACAGACGTCGAAGTCTCAGTAATAGGGTCCCGTTTTTACCCTTTGGGTACGGAACCCTAAAAAGAGTGTCAGCGTCCCTATAGGCTGATTATGATAAGGACCAATTTAAACAAAAACGATCCAAACCACAAAAACATCATTCCGAGATATTTGAAGTTTAAGTTTAATTTGGAATTTAACTGTCTTTTAATGCAAAATGATGATTTTTTTTAATTTGATGTAATTGTATGTTCACTAATCTAATAAACCATGACTTACGTAGTGAAAAAATAGTTACAGTTTATTAGATATTCAAGACAACTTGTTCTTGGATCATTATTGCAATATACATTTCAAAATCTTTATTAAATTATTAAAAAACTAAACTACCCTAATCCTCCTCTCTCACTCATAGATCGCGAATCACGACTCATCCAGTTTGTAAACAATATTTGGTAATGACTCATTGCCTAATTACCTTTATACTTGGAAAATTATGATTTCGTCCATACAAAAAATAATTTATTTTTTTCTCTGTAGATAAAGCATATTTGAAAAAAAAAACAACATTTACAAAAGGACGATTCCATTATCGCGGGAGCAACAGTTTGACACACTTAAAGCTTCCTACAGGCAAAATGAAGCATATTTATTAATAAAATATCCCTTGAAGGGATACATTGCTACATAGGATTACATTAACTAGTTTAACAATGATTTGTAAATGAAAACCTTCATCAAATGTATGAAGGGCCACAAAACAGGCCGAAGTGCCATCGCGGGTGCAACCAATTTGACCCTCCATTAAGAACTATGATGAGTTCATATGTGAATACTGGTCATTGCGAAACTTTTACAAAATAACTTGCCTATACATATTTAAAAATAGCATAAAACAAAGAAACTATGTAACTAGATAAAAGTAATTATAGTAATAAGTACTAGAAATTATTAACCATTTTACGATCGCGGGTGCAACATCAAAATTCTCAAATCTTTTAAAGATTTTAAAATTTTCGATGTGGTATAAATAATTATACTAGTAAGTTTGTAATAAAACTGCACCAAATTGTAGTTTTATTTTTATTTTCGGTTGTTTATTGGCCTGACAAAATTAATCGTCTAAATCACTAATAACGATTGAATAGTGTAATTTATACAAAAGATTTAGACGTATTGCTGTATAACTATACTAAAACTAAACATTAATGCTTTTTATAGCAGCTATATTAAGCATAATTTGAAATATATTATGCTATTTTAATTAAAAAATATGAAAAAAAAGCATCACGTCCCTTAAATGATATTGCTTAAAAACGCTCTAAATTATTCGAATTCCATTTTTACCGATAAAAGTTGTTTTGTTAGTAAATACACAACTTCTTACATATATTCGAATAGAAAAATTTAACTAATGCCACATTTTAAAAATTCTCGTTAAGGGCCGTCTGGAGCAAAATGGTCCAAAAGTCACTTGTAATTGCACCAGATGCTACAAAAAAAAATCAGCTTCATCCACTGACCAAAAAAAATTAAATAAAGTGCCTGTAGCTCTAAAAGGCGCACAAATCGCAGTTGAATGTGTGTGACAAAAATGTACGACAAGAGTCCCTCTATAAGTTGTGCTATGATTTATTTTGAATACGTTTGAATCTTGGAAGAAAATGAGAAAATTATGATTTCGTCCATACAAAACATAATTTATAATTTTTTTTTATCTGTAGATAAGGCATATTTGAAAAAAAATGACGTCTATAAAAGTTACTTGAATCGTTATTGCAATGATGTAAAAAAAACGTAACTGTTCCAGACAGCTTGGATCATTACAGCAAAATACAAATTTGTATATGCTAGGGCAACCAAGAAATTGCTAAAATGTTTCAAATGACATGGAACACTTTTGCATTTCAAAAAGAGTCTTTGACATGACTACTGTGGGTTGGATTACTGCGTTTTTCGCTCATTTGTCAACATAGACTAATGAGTCTTTGATATGTTAAAATATACCTTATTTGGAGTACGTGTCAAAATCTTAAAAATGAGGAGGTTGTGGTTTGGATCGTTTTTGCTTAAATTGGTCCAATTTATATTGTGTTTGTCAGAGTCAGTGGGAGAGACGGTGGGAGAGGGGTCGGCGTGCGCGGTGCACGTGTGGGGCGCGTGGGGGCCATGCAGCGTGTCGTGCGGGGCGGGGCGAGCGGCGCGCCAGCGGCACTACGTGTGGCCGGCCCGCGCGCGCGCCGACGCCTGCCGACTCCAGCTCACTGAGTACCGCACCTGTCGGGGACCGAGGATGCACTGCAGGTGACATCACCACTCACCATATTATAATATAACGTTGGGAAACTATTTATTTATATTTTATGCTTGACTTATGGCTTACTTTAAAAAAAAGCATTATAATATTACAATCCCGCAATGCGGGATCCCGCAATCCCGCGGGATCCCGCGCCAATTATTGATCTGCTGGATCCCACACCTAAAAAACGCGGATCCCGCATGACCCATTTGCATAATTTCTCGGGGAGCCCATATGATGAAAGCTTTGATAGCAGCGCTTTGTGCTGGCAAACCCGATCAAAGGCCTTCGTAATGCCTAAACTAACAGCCAATGCCTCTCCCTTCGACACAATTGCCTGAGCCCAACGATGAGTAAGGTATGCCAAGAGATCACCAGCCGAGCAACCCTTACGGAACCTGTACTGTTTGTCACTTAGTAATCCCTGGCCGTCCAAGTATGGAAGGAGCTGGCTATTAATAATTATTGATTCCATTATATTATAAATTGGTTATAGCGATTGGTATGTAATTGGAAGGATTTGAGCGTTCACCTTTTTTTGGGATCGGGAACACCAAGGCTATCTTCCAGGAAGCCGGAAAAGCTTCATCCCTTGCATCATCACATTGGCAACGGAGTTAGCAGTGTTGTCGGGATCATCCGGCGAGAAGCACAAGTGCCCCCTAGGATAGGATGCAAAAAACGACCTCATTCCATCCCAGTCCGCTCACTTGTAGTGCCAGACACGACGGTATTTATCAGCACGCTGTGGCAATACCTTCGTAAGTGGCACAGAACTCCTAATAAGGCAATGATCCGATGAACCAAGTGGTGCGGTCATGGATGCTAGGTAGCCATCAGGATTTGAAGTCAGCAGAAGGTCTAACAGGGAAGGATTCTGACCGTCTACGTCTGGGATTCGCGAAGACGTAGCAATATGTTGTGTTAAGTTGTTCGCAAGGGCAAAGTCACAAAAAGATCTTCCCGCATGATCAGTTTTACTGGAATTGAGCCAGTTGGCGTGCTACCGTTAAAGTCGCCAAGTATTATGATATCTTCGGTTGGGATCTGCTGCTGCACATATTCTAAAGCAGCTTGCAGGTGTTCAAAGAGTCAGTCCGTTTCGAGGTCACCACTATGGGACCTATATAGGCACGCATAAACAATTATTGAGGGTGGTCATCGCAATCAATGCGGAGCCATAATGTTGAGAGGTCCCTGTCTTAAAGATTGCTGAGGCATTAAAAGCACTTTTATTTTAAGGTCTAGTAAGACTAGAGTGATTACATAATTTCATTGTTATTTTGTTACAAAACAAATATTTTTGTGGCATGTGTGACATTTTTTGTTAATAAAGTTGATTTTTAATAAAACATAAACGTGTAGCTTCAATTTTATAACATATATTCAAACAAGCGGGATCCCGCAGGATTGGCCAATCCCGCAAATCAATCCCGCGGGATTGAATAAGGTGCGGGATTGCAATCCCTAAATATTACTTACATTTGCTAATATTATAGCGGTACATTCTAAATTAGTAACTGCCAGTAAAGCCTTAGATGAGAAAATTGAACTTTTACTACTATTTATTTGGTGAATTTTGGATTTCCATCAACGGTAATTTACAAAGGACACGATTATTTTTACAAAATTTAAAATCAACTGCCGTTCAGCATTGTAAAAGTACCAATGATTCCACTTTAGGGTGCAATCGGAGTACGAACCGGAGCCGGCAGTATCGGCGGGGCCGTGCGCGCTGTCTGCGTGGTCGGAGTGGTCACCGTGCCAGGGGTGTGGCGTACGCGCACGCACACGCCACTACCTGCGGCCGCGCGCTCACAAGCGCTGCAGCCGCGGGTACCGCGCGCGCACCGTCATGAGCCAGGCGCGTCCGTGTGACGCTGGACCCTGTTACAAGTAAACACATATTATTATCTTATATATTATAAAATTCTCGTGTCGCAATGTTAGTTCACGAACTCCTCCGAAACGGCTTTACTGATTTTTACCAAATTTTATATTGTAACACCTACCGTTTAGGATAATGAAATACGGTGTTCAGTTAATAATTTATTATAGTACAATACAACAATGATATTATGCCCGGTAGGTGAGACACAAATTTATAAAACGTGGTACAGTGCCTACTTGCTCGTCACTAAGGAGTGTAGGGCTACTCTCCTGGTACAACCGTGGAAAGGGGGGGGGGGGGGAACGGAGATCCGGAACTAGAGCTAGAGCGCTGGAGGGGCTCTGCTTCCACACGGTGACGACGGAGACAGCAGCAGAATTGACTCCCGAAGACGGACGGTCACCCGCAGCGGAGACGAGGAACCAAACTCGGGGCAGGGTGGTTCCACTCGGAGCAGGGAACCCTGGAATTGATCGAGTCTCCGTCTCAATGCACTGTCCACGAAAGCTTCTGGCGGCCTATCCACGATTCCCCGAGAGGAGCGCCCACTACCTACAGCGGCAGCGGTATTGTCGTGGTAGGCCGTCAGGAAATAACAATTTACACAAAAAAATGACCAAACAAGATATATTATCTAATTTAACTATTACAATGTATTTTCAAGGGTTTCATCAAATACGAACAAAGAAATTTACATTTAAGTACAGATAACGTCGGTAGGTGAATAAACTTTTTATCAACGAAATTTGGAAAATTTGTAAAAATAACTTTTTAAATTGCTATGAAACAAGTATCTAACAATAGTTAATTACGATTAAGAATAATTAAACATATCTAATTACTTTTGAAGCTACTTATATGTGTGCAAACAAAACTTACCCTAAGACGGGGATTTATCCGGCTTAATTATATATGAAGCTGGTACAATTTGACCTACTGGTCGATTACTTTATTATGGTTTAGTTATAATGTTAATTTTCAAATTTTAGGCAAATAAAAGTATCGGCAGCGACGCGAGTAAACTGCTAATTATTGTACACGTCTAGCCCCGCCTGTAGTCTAGCGCAGAATGGCGGAGCGATCAGCGAGGTGACAACGGCGCGGCGCTCGAGTCGTTAATGACCGCCTATTGTTCTAGAATCGAAATACAGTCGAGAACAGAACTGTCAGTAATAAATAATCTAATGATCAAACGAACTTACCTGAAGTGAAGTTCGATCTTGATTATCCCGGCTTCGTCGAAGAGATTTATTTGATTACATGTAGTAGTTCACTACGCGTCAACTCACTCGCACACAGTTCAGAGCCGTTAAAAGAAAAGAGACAACAATATGTCTCCCACCCGGCTCGCCCCTCCGCACGGCACTTCATTTAGTTCAGAGTAATCAGAACAACATTAAGCTATGGGAAAATTAAAATTAATATAGGGATGGGCATTATACGTCCATTAGAATGGGAGGGACCTTAAATCTCTTCGACGAAGCCGGGATAATCAAGATCGAACTTCACTTCAGGTAAGTTCGTTTGATCATTAGATTATCCCGTCTTCGTCTTCCGAGATTTATTTGATTACATGTAGATGTTTAGAGAACAAATTAGTCACATCTTAATGTTGCAGATTAATATCAATAAAAAACCAAATTACAATAATTCAAAATAAAGTATAATATTATATTTGATACAAAAATATCATTCTTCTTCTACTCAATAATAATAACAAAAATAAAACAAATCATTGAAACAATACATTAACAAAATTATCATTGTTTTCGGTAAGAGGCCTATTGTAAAAATTAGCAAAGACTGCCGAATGATCCGACCAACCGACAGTCCTCCTGATGACATCGACACTAACACCGGCGCGTTGCGCGGCCGAGGTGGAGGCGTGGCGCGTGCTGTGCGCGCTGAACACTGTGGTGTCGATGCCAGCAGAAGTTAGAGTCTGCTTTATCCAGCGCCCTATGGTTTGAGATGAAGCCGGGTGAAAAGGCCTTTTAAAAGTCAGAATAAGCCTATCACACTGACTGTCACGGCTCGAGGCGGTTGCGTTAATGTAAGCAACGATAGTCTCTGCCGGGCAAACAGTAGGGCGCTGGAGAAAGAAGGGCAATTCCAGTATCGGTTGAGATCTGCCTATACCAGAAGTCTTAATAATGTCTGTAATATTGATAATCAATTTTTGATAATTTACAGTAATATTTGATGTTCTAATCAATGACAATGTTTGACATCTTTGTCCAGTTGCCAATGCCAATAATACAACTAACTTTTTACTTAACTGTTCTAATGATAACGAAGTATTAGGATACATGCCAGCTAGATAATCAAGAACCACATTAGGGTTCCAAGTAGTATGGTACTTAGGAAAAGAAGGTCTAATTTTAAAGACTCCTTTAAAAAATCTTCTAACTCGTTCGTCTTGTCCTACATTATTTTTCGAAATAAGTGATAAAGCCGAACGACTATTATTTAAGGTTCCATACGACGCACCTTTACTAACACACTGCGTTAGGAAGTCTAACATATCATGGACCTCAATATTGTACGGATCCAGACACTTCGCCGAACAGTATTCCCACCATTGTTTAAAGCTAGTCGTGTACTGAGATTTTGTACTTGCAGATAGGGATGAGAGCATTATATGCATGGATGATTCAGGCACCCGCAGCCTCAGGAACGCTTCCCTGATAATGTGCTCGCCACCAGGGAAAGACGGGAATGAAGGGGGTGAGCTTCCCTGAAATTAGAAGAGAGAAGATACTTTTCCGGTTTAAAAATAATTGGCCTACCAACAATAAGAGATTTAAATACTGGAAACCACGGTTGTGATGGCCAATCAGGCACCACAACTATTCCCGTTGCTTTTTCATGAATAATTTTTTGCAATACCTTCAAAATTAGTGAAAAAGGCGGAAAAGCATAGAAAAACATATCCCATTTGATTGTGAAGGCATCAATATAAAAAGCATAGGGATCTCTTTTCCAGGACACATATTTTGGACATTTCGCATTTATCCTTGAAGCGAATAAATCAACCTTCGGTTGGCCAAAGGCATTGACGATTTTTTCAAATGCCGTGGAATTCAATTCCCATTCAATATCTATATTTCTCGATTCACTATCTGCCTCAATATTTAAACAGGACTTAATGTAAGATGCAAATATGAAAACGTGTCGTTTTTCACACCAGGTCCATATCTTTTTAGATATATCATTGAGAATTGGGTATTGCACTCCACCCATTCTGTTTACGTAGGCAATAGCTGTGGTATTGTCAACGCGTAACAATATATGACAGTCATGCATAGCACTAGCAAACGACTTAAGTCCGAAGTAGACAGCAAGAAGCTCCAAGTAGTTTATGTGATGACATTGCTCTGTGGAATCCCACGAGCCACCTATTCTTTCACCGTTACAAGCCGCGCCCCACCCAATCATGGAAGCGTCAGTGAAAATCTCTAACGAGTATTCGCCAGGACTAACAGGGTTGCTAGATGTCCAAATACAATTTTTCCACCATAATAAGTCATCACGTAAGTAATGTGGAACCTCCATAACTTGGTCGTAATTGTCATCGCTTAGTAAAACTAAATATTTAGCCCTTTCCAGCAATTTCGTATGTAACCATCCGTAAGCTACGGCTGGACAAGCTGCAGTCAGACTACCTAAATAACGAGCAAAGCTTCGAACAGTCATACTTTTGGCTTCAAGCATAATTTTAGTTTTTAAAGCGATGTCATTTTTCTTATTATTTGGTAATTCCAAAGACATAGTTTCGGAGTTAATAATAAAGCCTAAAAACTGACATGACTTACTGGGAACTAATGAACTTTTTTCGAAATTTATAACAAATCCTAAACTGACCAGGCAAGATATAGTTTTATTAAGATTATTAAAACAATCATCATAAGTATCGCCGAAGTAACAGCTGTCATCGAGATAAAAAACACATTTAATACCTTCAGACCGTAAATGTGTTAATACTGGTTTCATAAGCTTAGTGAAAGTATAAGGGGCTGTACACAAGCCAAAGGGAAGAACTAAAAATTCATATAAGTCCTCTTTAAAACTAAACCTCAAGTACTTAGTGTGATCCGCGTGAATAGGCAAAAGGAAGTAAGCTTCCTTTAGGTCTAAACTGACCATATAACAATCTACAGTCATTAGTTTGATAGCTGTTCTAACATCTTCCATTTTAAAATGATCCACATCAATAAACTGGTTTAATTTTTTAAGATTTAAAATTAACCTCTTATCACCATTACTTTTGGGCACCAAAAAAAATGCTAGAAACAAATTGGTCCTTACAGGGAACACATTTACGTATAGCTTTGGATGTAATCAAACGGGATATTTCCCTTTCGATGTAAACGATATCGTCACGAGGTGGCGATAATTTAGGAAGTGCACCTGGGAATTGAACAGGTTTTTTGGAAAAAGGAATCCTATAACCCGTGATCCAGTTTAAAATAGTCTCATCACTAGTTATGGAGCGCCATTCATCATAAAAATATTTTAAGCGACCTGAATGTACCTGTAAGTCTATTGCCGGCGTTTGGCGGCGGTCGTCTGCTTGTGGTTGCGCGGCGCAGGCGGCGGTGGGGACGCTGCAGACGCTCGCGGCGCGCGCTGGTTCGGCGCCGCACGGCGGCGATACACCGCCGACTTCATCCCGCCGCCACGGTGCGACGCTGACGCTCGCGAACCTCGTGGATTCATCTGTCTCGATGGCGGCGGGATCTTGGAGTTTAAATGTGCAGATTGAAGTAGCCTCCCTGTCTTTTGAATCCCTCTTGAGGATTTAATAAACTCTCCTAAGTTATCGCCAAACAGGTGGCTGTCTCTCTTCCTGTTTTTAAAAGGATCTAAAAAGGACTTGTCCACCATTGGTGTGATAAGGGAACGTCTTGTCTCGGTTTCGGCAAAATGAGAATCAGCTAGAATTTTTGCAGCGTCCGTGAGATTCCGTAGAATACCCGACGTATCTACAGTCTTAGACAAAATGTCGGTCATAGTCCGACCCAGAATAGAAAGCGCACATCCCATCTGATTCTGCTTTTTTACTATTCTCAAATCTCGATTCCGGGCAGAATCAGTTAACATAGCACCGATCTCGGGATTTAAAATCGGTGCCTTAGCTAATGGGCAATTTCTAGGCAGTAAATATTTTTTTAACAAATCCTCACGAGCCTCCTTGTTAAGGCCATCTCGTAAAATTAACTCCCATCTTTTAGCCAAATCGGAGAAAATGTCTACGCCCCATTCAACTGTTTCTGCCTCAAAAACGCCTAAGGCTTGTAACAGCTCCGGGTCGGCCACAATGTCGCAGGAAGTCGGCGCATTTGCTTGGACAGATGTTGAAGCCACTGCAGCATCCAGTGGCGTGTTCATTGCCAAAGACGGCGTAGCGCACAGTGGAGCGTGTGCTAAATGCGACGACTGCGACGTGCTCGGTATAGCGGCAGTCACAGCGAGCCCGACCGTGCATGGTAAGGGAGTCGCAGGTGCGGCGATCGGAGGGTCATTGGTACACGGCGGCAAGGCCGCGGCGGCGGGCTCGATTTCTATCGGCGGACCGGCATAAGACACGTCAAGTTCCGAAGGCTCGCTATTATTTCTCGATTCGTCCGTGTAGTGTACCGGGGTAATAGGTATCACCAGCTCGTCTAAAAAAATGGAATCATTCGGTTAATATCTCGTATTAACTCATTTAGGTAATAATTGCTATTGGTCAATATCACGTATTGACTCGAAGCGATGTCGTTACAGTCCAATATCTCGTATTGGATCGGAACTTAATAAATAAGAAAACTGGGTAAACGTAACACCTTTCACAAAAAAAAAATATATATATGAGGGTAGAATATAAAGACTAACCTTCACTTGATTCCCAAAGGGGTTTTCGAAGTCGTCTTTCATATTTCCTTAATTTCCTTCTCCATCTATCCTCCTTACTTTCTTCATGCCTTCGTTTCGGCATAATATCCGTGAACAAAACAACACCTTGGTAAAAATTATTAACTGCGTGCGATCGTCGTGAGCGCAAGAACACGAATGAAGTGCCGTGCGGAGGGGCGAGCCGGGTGGGAGACATATTGTTGTCTCTTTTCTTTTAACGGCTCTGAACTGTGTGCGAGTGAGTTGACGCGTAGTGAACTACTACATGTAATCAAATAAATCTCGGAAGACGAAGACGGGATAATTAAAATATATTATTTTTTACATGGAAATTTATAAAATATAAGTGCAATGGCAAATCGATTGTTCGCTTTGTTTTAAACCTATTGTAATATTTAATAGTTAACTTAGACTACGTAAAAATGACTTACTAAAACGCAAGTCATGTAACGTTCCGTTACAATATGCATATTCAGTAGGTCTGAGAATCGGCTACTAGGTACTTTATATATTGATAAGTGCATTTGTTGAATAAATAAGGCATGTATTTAAATCAATATCTGTATATTCCCTTTTTTCGATCAAAATATTTGAAAGTTTCACCAAAAATACTGACTCGCACACTAATTATGCACACTAAATAATGCAAATTAAGTATACAATTTAAAGGTATTTGCAAAACTGTTTTACTGAACGAATATAACAATTCCTTAGTTTAACAAACATACTACACCTTTTTAAAGGAAAACCATCACCTAATTTACTTTTAGGAACATCATTTATTCTTAATAAATCCCAATTTAATCTATCATGTTCATGTAATTAAGAACACATAAAAATCATCAAGTGGTAACTTAACATGGACTAAACTTTAGCACACTGAATGTTATCTCAGTTTAGAAACAATAATAATAAATAATCGGCCAACGGTCGCCGGCTGGTGCCGCAGCATAGTCACAGTTCAAACCTAACCTACTTTTGGACTTTCTGGATTGTGTTTGTTTTTGTTTTTCGAGTCGTTTGTCGAGCCCCCCCTTTTATTTGATGACGGTCGCCGGCTGCTACCGCAGCACGCTCGCTGCGCTCGCTCAGCTCCCTCTGTGTTGTGGTCTAAGTTCTAACCTAACCTTACCAACTTTTGGACTTTCTGGATTGTGTTTGTTTTTGTTTTGGTGGGGGGTTTTCTGACTCAAAACATCCTTTCTCAACCCATGTGAGCACCAAAAAATTGGGGTAGGTTTCTAATTCTAAACCTTAGCCCGTATTGGGCCAACATTGCTATTAATTATCTAAGAATCATTAATAAATTATTAACCCATACAATTACTATACAGTAGTGAATTTTGATATTTTTCCTTAATTTTTATCAAGAAACCTTGAATTATTATATAGTTTTGGAATGATAAAATCTTTCACCATATCTGAGACAATTACCAAAAATCTTTGTCGCTAAAGAGCGAGTGCAAAGGAGTGAGCGCGGCGTTAGAGTTGCAGGCCCCAACATGTTTTTCAGTAAAACAGAGAAACAAAAAGAAAATAAAGTTAAGTTAAAAATATTTTAGTTGCACGATTTGTCAATTTGTAAACTTTTTTTGATAATAGAAATTCATTTTATTGTGGTGTGCCCCTTTCGATATCGTTTTTAGAAATTCCGTTATTAGATTGTCCAATTTAGAGTGCAAGTTAGCATTTTTGATAAACAATTTGAATTTTCGTTTTACAAATCATATTTTTGGTGTGAATTCGGTTATAAAGGTTGTCTCGTTTTGTATGATGTTTAAGTTTTTTTTGTAGGACATGTTCAGTTAATCAATTGTTTTTTTGATCAGCATTAGATTTTCTGGTATGCATTCAGTTAATTAGTGGAGTTACCTAGCGTGCTGAAAAATTTTTCTGATGTGCATTTAAATATATCCCAATAAATAATAGTAAATTATTATAACCTGAGACTGACAGCAACCATCGTTTGTGCGACGAGATAGCGATCGACGTTGCCATGGCGACATACTTATTTAGTCACTTCTATGAAATTATATGAGCGAAATACTTTATATTATGGCAAAGCAACGTTTGCCGGGACAGCTAGTAGTACTGTAGAATAGAATATGGTCGGATTATATCGATTCAATATTGGTGGTTGCTGGGTGTGACACAACACGAATAAATTACGTAGGCCCACCATCTGCCTTTGAATCAATTGCTCTGATAGTATGCGTAAGAGTACTGGTTTAATCCGATATTATAAAAATATTTTATGACTGTTTCTTATTCAAACGAAATACACTCTTTGCAGGCCACCTGATGATTTTGCAAACGCGACAAATTTCGACTGGTTTTATATTGTAAGTTCACATTTTGTAAATTTTTGTCAAGGTTTTTAGTTGTATAGTATTGAAAAAAAAGTATTGAATCGAAATATCTGAAACTTTACCCACACACTTACTCATTGTGATATTGGAGTCGGGGAAAATCTCCAAAAAAAAGCGAGAAAGCAAATGTATAACTTTGTATACATGAGACTTTAAGATTTGTGAAGTAAAATATAATAGCTTTTCATGGCTGAGATTTTTGTACCAATTTCACGTTTTATCCATCTTCCATTGCTAGGACAACCCACGCGGCTCGTGCCCTACGGGTCCGTGGGGCGAGTGGTCGGCGTGCGCGGCGCGGTGCGGGCGCGGGCGGCGGCTGCGTACGCGCCTGCTGCTGGCGCCGGCGCCGCACACGCAGCACGCACTCACGCAGCGCCTGCTCGCCACGTGGAATAAGATCTTCGCGCAGCTGCAAGGGCTGGTGAGCTTATCATTTTAAGCGAAACTTTTTTAGGTGCGTTGAAAGTGAAATTTCAAGGACGTACAAACAATGTCATGTTTGTATGTCCTTGAAATTTCACTTTACACACGACGCCGTCACGATTTGAGACAGTAGTTTTTCTTCTGATACTTTTTATTCTCTTAATTATTTAACAGGAAGTTGCGGACGTGAACGTGACTCACGACGAGCCGGAGGTGGAGGCACTGGTGGAGCAGCACCTGGAGCGCTGCCAGTTCACACTGACGCAGCAGGAGGCGCTGTGCGACGGCGACGACCCCGACTGCGCCAACGACACCGTGTCCAGCGGTGAGTGTGTCAAGATGTGGACGTTACTCACGACGAGCCGGAGGTGGAGGCCCTGGTGGAGCAGCACCTGGAGCGCTGCCAGTTCACGCTGACGCAGCAGGAGGCGCTGTGCGACGGCGACGACCCCGACTGCGCCAACGACACCGTGTCCAGCGGTGAGTGTGTCAAGATGTGGACGTTACTCACGACGAGCCGGAGGTGGAGGCCCTGGTGGAGCAGCACCTGGAGTTCACGCTGACGCAGCAGGAGGCGCTGTGCGACGGCGACGACCCCGACTTCGCCAACGACACCGTGTCCAGCGGTGAGTGTGTCAAGATGTGGACGTGACTCACGACGAGCCGGAGGTGGAGGCGCTGGTGGAGCAGCACCTGGAGCGCTGCCAGTTCACACTGACGCAGCAGGAGGCGCTGTGCGACGGCGACGACCCCGACTGCGCCAACGACACCGTGTCCAGCGGTGAGTGTGTCAAGATGTAGACGTGACTCACGACGAGCCGGAGGTGGAGGCCCTGGTGGAGCAGCACCTGGAGCGCTGCCAGTTCACACTGACGCAGCAGGAGGCGCTGTGCGACGGCGACGACCCCAACTGCGCCAACGACACCGTGTCCAGCGGTGAGTGTGTCAAGATGTAGACGTTACTCACGACGAGCCGGAGGTGGAGGCCCTGGTGGAGCAGCACCTGGAGCGCTGCCAGTTCACACTGACGCAGCAGGAGGCGCTGTGCGACGGCGACGACCCCAACTGCGCCAACGACACCGTGTCCAGCGGTGAGTGTGTCAAGATGTAGACGTTACTCACGACGAGCCGGAGGTGGAGGCCCTGGTGGAGCAGCACCTGGAGCGCTGCCAGTTCACGCTGACGCAGCAGGAGGCGCTGTGCGACGGCGACGACCCCGACTGCGCCAACGACACCGTGTCCAGCGGTGAGTGTGTCAAGATGTAGACGTGACTCACGACGAGCCGGAGGTGGAGGCCCTGGTGGAGCAGCACCTGGAGCGCTGCCAGTTCACACTGACGCAGCAGGAGGCGCTGTGCGACGGCGACGACCCCAACTGCGCCAACGACACCGTGTCCAGCGGTGAGTGTGTCGAGACGTGGACGTGACTCACCAGTGCCAGTTCACATGACTGATTGATTGATTGTACCCCACAGTTTTGGCTACAAAATATATTATGACATTAATCTATTATTTAGATGACATTATTCTTTTACTAGATGACCCCCGCAACTCCGTTGCGCCAAAACTCGTTTATCGCGCTGGAACCGTACATTTTTCCGGGACAAAAAGTAGCCTATGTCCTTTCCCGGGACTCAAAGTATATCCATGCCAAATTTCAGCAAAGTAGGTCCAGCGGTTTGAGCGTGAAGAGGTAACAGACAGACAGACAGACACACATAGTATGGATTACTTTTTTAGACGACTGCAGCATGCCCATGTCGGTCGGCCACTGCCGCGGGTACGACGAGCGGTGGTTCTATGACGTCGAGCGCGGAGTGTGCGAGCCGTTCGGCTACACCGGCTGCGGCGGGAACAAGAACAACTACAAGAACAGGGAGGCCTGCGAGGCCGCCTGCGGACATAACCACACACTCGTCGCAGGTGAGTTTTACGAAAGTAAACAGTGCTTAGTCAAAATGCTTTCGCCAGTTTCGATAGCGAAGTTAGATGTCAAAAATGTATGGGAATTGGGACTTGAGTCTTGACATAACGCATCGCAAAGTGTCAAGGCGATAAGCGATTTGAAGACATCGTCCTCAAATCGCTTATCGCAGAGACGCATACATTTTTAAAAATGAACTTCGCTATCGAAACTGACGGAGAAATTTAATGCAAAATTTAGTTATTTTTTAACCCCTTCCTCACGCTTGTATAAGGGCTTGGCATAAGGCCGTCTTTCCACCTGCAAGACAACTGTCGCGAGAAGTGTCTGACAGTCTGTCTAACAGCAGCTTGCAAGTGTAAAACCCGTAGCAAGTGCTGTCGCGACAATTGGTCAAGCGATGTCTGCGAGGACTCGCCACAGATCTTGCTGTGGGTCACCACTAAATAAATTATATAGGTAAATTGCAGAAATTAGTATGAAATGTAAACAATATTGCAAGAAACTCACGCAAGACTTCCTCGAGTTTGCTTGCAGGTGCAAACACGGCCTAACCGATACTACATAAT
Source organism: Polyommatus icarus (assembly GCA_937595015.1). Classification (NCBI taxonomy): domain Eukaryota; kingdom Metazoa; phylum Arthropoda; class Insecta; order Lepidoptera; family Lycaenidae; genus Polyommatus; species Polyommatus icarus. Next base: position 15,965,796 of record OW569326.1, read on the forward strand.
TTGTTTTCAGCAGAAACAACAGAGTCGGCGGAACCGACGGCCAAACGCCTGAAGGCGACTCCCTCGAGCGCAGACAACGAGGTGATGCAGAACGATGGTCCGATTGAACGTAAGTCCCCAAACAACATGCTAATATCTTTTGGATTTTTTCATAACAATATTGTGTCCTTTTGATAGAAACACAATGGCGAAAGCCTTATATTATAACGCGGTCTGATTTGATCCATATATTTAGATTTAGACCTAACAAACTACATTTCTTTCACAACTTAACTTCTGTTTACTGTAGACGTTTAAAAATGTTTTTTGCTCTTTGATATGTACTCGTAACTGGATCAAACAAGCCAGGAAGCTGCATTGACTTTGCACTAAATAGTAGAATGTTGTTGTCAAAAGTCTAAGTCGTTATGTTTTACCAGAGGCGGACTGCGAGACGGGTCCTTGGCTGGGATGGAGCGAGTGTTTCGGTAACTGCGACGTCGCTGTCAAACTCAACTACCGTTTGATACTGGTAAGCGAGTTTCGTATTATTTGGCATATCTACATGCCATAATGGCAATCAATCAAATAAAGAATTTATTATTATTATTTCAGCGTCCCGCAACGGGTGGTGGCCGGGCGTGCCACAAGGTGGTGAAGTCCCGGTCGTGCCGGCCCGCGCACTGCAAGCGCTCTAACACTACTAACGACACTCATAATGATGACTAGAACTAGGTAATGTAGTTGGAATTTCGCAATACAATCTAATGGTACATAGTTATAGGTGTCTTTATATAATTTATAGACGAGGGTATAATGAGCCCTGGCATATAAAACGTTTTAATTTACCGTCGCTTAGTGTCGACACACACGGGCTATACGCGACAGCCACAAACGCCGCCATAAGCAAAAGGCACAAAAGTAGCGGTCACAGGCGTCAACCGCGTGCGGCGGCCGGCGAGTCCATACAAAATGTATGAAAGCTACAGCCACTATACCGGTAGCGGCGTTTTGTGGTTGTGGCCGGTAGGCGGTAGCCCGTGTGCGGGAGCCCTTATCCATCCATATAGATGGGAAAATGCCCGAGCGTTTTGACCATTTCTGGGCATTTTGTCCATCTCTAAATTAAGGATGATTAATACAGTTTTCTCTTAGCGAAGTGAGTCTTTAACTCTTTAAATACATAATATACTGTAGTGCCTGGCAGTTTCTTAATAATTGCTCAAGGAATAATGATAAAGCTTGTTTGTAAATGAAAATTAGTAAGATATTTATGATGTTAAAAGTTAATACAGTTAAACATTGTTAATTTCAGTCATAAAATATTTTGAGAAGTCAATAAAATAGATTTTATACTATATATACAAAAATTTCGTTTCTTTATAATCCTTTCAAATCTAGTTTATGAATGTAAGAATGTAAGAAAATAGTTTTTTTAAGGAAAATTTGTTATAATTAAGTAATCATAATACGAGCATCAGGGTAAAAAAAAGACGTAGTAAAATAACAAGTATCATTATTTCGACAAAATTTTGTACAAACATCATCAACAAATATTATTATTAATTACTTTAACTTATAATCTACGACCATAAAATTAACTTATTATAATACTGTATAGGAACATCACAATATTTTGTAACAGTAGTTCTATTATAATATTCTATTTGGCAGTTTTTGGCCTTCCGACAGTATTCCTAAACATAAAAATAATTCGATATAAAATATTTAAATACAGACAATACTTAGTAACAAAAAAATACAGATTTTTAACTTCATTAGGTACACAGTACACTTTAACAAAATATATTTTACAATACTTATAAATAAATGCAGTATCGTATCAAAAAATTTTTTATTGAAATTGTTATGCTTTATTTGTGATGTGATACGTTTAATACGTGGTAAAATATTATTTTCTAGGATTTTGTAACACTTTTTTTGTCTTGGTTTATGTATTGAGCATTTTAACTAGTTTTGTTGTAAACAGAGCCACAACTTAGAACTTATTCTATTCGATTGAACTTTGGCTTGCTTTAAATACGTTGTAATTTTTCAAATATTACAACTTACGTCAATAATTTATTAACATAAATACGTGATTATTGAACAACCCTTTAAAAATAGCGCACATTTTGTCAGGGCAACAGCGCGGCTATAATGACAAATAGGATTGATGTTTAAAATAAAATATATCCCTGTCCTTCAAGTTTCAACTCCTCAAGTCCTCACCCCACGAAATTGCGATCTTTTTTGGCTGGTCTGTTTTGTTAATGGTATGTCTACGACCCGTTAATAAACCGCTCTTACCACTAAGTTAATGCTCAAGATCATTTTTGGTGTAGCGTTTTATTTAACGCTGTTTCCTAAGTGAGGTCGAGGCTTGACTCAATTATTAAACTAATAAAACTAATAATAAAATGTCATATTTAAGACGCTGATAGCGTATCAGCTTAGATAAGTATGTTGTACGGCGCGGTTTATTCGGGCCTACGTCAAAGTGTATATGGCAAGTTGGCAACACTGTCAAATCCTGGTGACGGGCGGCGGCGGTGGCGGGGGCTGGCAACACCGCGGCGCCGCGCACTGCTTCGCGCACGGACACGAGCACGCCACGTTCGCGAACTCAACTAATAACTTCTCTTCTTCTGACCCTGAAGGAATATTTATTGGGTTAAGGTGAGACGGCACTAGGGGACACCATGCTGCGGCGGAGCAACTTGACACTTACGGCCGCACTCAAAGACATTTAATGATGATTAAACTCCAATTTAATGAAGATTTAGACAGATAATGTGTGGGGCTTATGTCAAAATCTTAATTTAATTACAGTTAAGTAATTCATAATATTCTGATAACTTGATAAGTAACTAATCTCTGAGTGCGGCAGTTAATATTCTGTCTTACGTTTTGTGTTACGTAGTGCGACTTAGCTCATATGATTTCATACAAAGAATATTTTGCCGTCACGTGTCGTGTCACTCCGCTGCAGTGCAGTGTCGCCTAGTACGGCCCGCCTTTAGCGACAGTTAAAAATATCAGCAAGTTGTTGAGAAATTTCTAATATAGAAATGAGTACAATTTGAAACTACTGACTAAGTATAATATAAATACATTGTGTCCGTCTAACAAAACTATTTATTTACTCAGCGTATAACTCATCAAGTTCTACTGTTTTTGTCTATCACGTGACTTTTGTAATTTATTTATTTATGTAATGTAATGTTCCAGAGAAAGACAAGCAGTCCTTGAATAGTTATTCTGTATGTAATTTATATTTTAAGCAATGAGTACTCTATATGAATATGTTATAATACTATGTATAGTTACCGGTCTTGGAAGTGAACAGAAACTCTGGCTGTAGTGTGACCAGGCCGATGCCGTGTCGCTTGAACACATCGCACACGAGCGCCGAGCTACGGAGGTAGTCCTGGAAATATACAAATCATAAACTCTAACTTCCGCACTTATATTATAATTTTAACGATTACTTTACTTTGATTGAATAATAATTTGATAGGAACTGTAAAAATTTTCATTTAAGTTAAGTGATCATTAAAAATCTCTGAGTGCAGCAGTTGGTCTAGTTACTAGTAAGTACAAGACAACGCCCTGGTGGACTAATAAACTTTTTTGTGAGGTATCCCAAGTTCATTTATTTCTACAAGCTTCAGCTTTCAGCCCTTGCATTTCGAAGACAGTAATGCAAATTATTACCATTAAATATTAAACACACTAGGTCTAAAGAACTGAACCCCTGAAACCAACCTCGGGCGATCCATATGCGACGTGGGCGGTGGCGACCAGCTTGTCGTGGTGCAGCTGCCACACGTGCAGCTCGTGTATTGCGCGCACACCGGGCACGCGCAGCGCCGCCGCCCGCAGCGCGCCCGCGCCCAGCCCCTCCGGAACGGTTTGCAGCAGTATCAGCCCAGCCGATCGCACTGTACGGTACAAACAGTTATAATATCAAATGTTACACTTATATTAGGTACTAGGTGACACACTAGGTGACACACCGTTTGTTTATAGCGCGGGAACCGTACATTTTCTGAGATAGTTTCGTTTCATATTTCCCGGACTCCCTACCAAATTTTATCTAAATCGGTATATCCGTTCAACTTTCAAGCGTGAAGAGGTAACAGACAGACACACTTTCGCATAAAAAAATACTAATGTATGGGTAATATTATTAGATACACATCACGCAGTGCACAAGATATCGCAGCAGTAGCTCTACCATGAGTAATGAGTTTAAAGGTATAGTTTTTGTCGATACTCGATACCGACTATAGGTCTACCAGAATCTGATGGCAATTTTAGACAGCAGATTTTCAAAAAATATCCTTGATCATTGGATAAATTTTTATATTTGCATGTTTCGCACACAAAATAAGCCGCCAAAGGTATAAAAAAGGATGAAAATGTTTTATTCCTATTACCCCGGTCAATTCTAGAGTCAATTTATTTTCTCACTTTTTGCCATCAGATTCTGGTAGACCAAAATTTTTAGTATGGCGATTTTAGTTTCGCAAGTGACCGCTAGAGGCGCTGTAAAATTTGCCATACTAAAAATTTACGTAGGTCGTAGTCACTAGTCGGTATCTATGGTAGAGCTACAGCCTACAGCAAGAGGATCGAACAATCGAATCGAGATGTAGGTAGTAGACAGTTATAGCTCCGAAGTACCAGAATTGGAGTGATATTAGATTCCCAGGGGTTCTTGAATAAAGGTGGACAAAAATAAGTCGAGTTACCGTATATACATAATGTATGCAGAAAAAAGATAATTTGATTACAAACACTAAAATTATTACATACGTCACTGAAAATATAATCTACTAAAATATACAGATATATACAAATTTTAAATAAAAAACTATAAAAGGAAAAACTTGCCCAAGTCGTCCCCATCCGGCAGAGTGCCCAGCAAGCTGACGGCATTGCCACGTTGGATGGCAATTGCTATCCGCTGTGCCAGGTAGCTCCCAGCTCTGGGGTCTCGGGTGGCTTCAACAAGCTTCTTCGATATTACTCTAAAAAGCTTATGTGCCTCCGGACCCCATGCGCCTAGAGTTTCCACCCCAAACGGTTCAAATATGAGATCTCCACTGAGGTTCTCATACTTGTGCCGCTTGAGGTTCTCTGCTTGATTTGCGGCTGCGCCCGCGCAACTCGAGGTGCCCTGAATATGGGACGAGGCGAGTGTGTCGTCCCATATTAGTAGAAGTAGCGTCCCACACAAGTGCCCGTCCCACATTCGAGGGGACCAGGGTCATTCCATCGGGTCTCTTGCCATCGTCATGCGCCAAACCGGAGGGCTCCAGTATCGCTGGCACGCCGGCAGTGACAAGAGCCCGGCGAATGAGGTCATTCAGGCTGTGATGCCGCGAAAAGCGTCCAGTACTTCGCGAGCAGCACAGCCCGTGGTGACCGTAGCTGTCTACGTGCGCGCCGCAAACACACTGATGAGTGATGGGGGACGACATGGGGTGCACCAAGACGCAGGGCAGTGGCAAGACGGAATGTATTACGGTCCAGCAATGTTCCTGTATTTTTAGATGGTAGTGCCTGCAGCCAAGCTCCCGACTCCCACCTCTCCACGGCCAAAAGTCGAGCCCGTTCTACGGCGCTGGTAGACGTGTTAAACAGTTTATTACGCACCAGCCCGCAGATGGGCTCATCCCAGAGCCTCTGCGAGGATGTGTTCTTGGGGACCTCGCTGCCGGCACTAGCAATGTCCCAGGCGTCCTTGGCCTCGTCCGCGAAGGGAATGACGAGTGGGCAAGAAGAGGGTTCTAAAATTTTGGCTATTACTGCGCGATTTGCGTGGACCGAGGACAAGAACGCCGGTAAAGCTGTGTCTGATGTTTTTCATATTCCCAGGCCACCGAACCTTACTGGTAATGTAGCTTGGGTCCAGGAACGTTCGATAATTATTTGTTTTAAAAATGTATCTACCTACTAGATGTTCCGAGTTCCGGCTTCGCCCGCGTAAATTAGACATTTTACGAAAACCGTTCATTTCCCCGCAATAAAATTGCCTATATCCCTTCACGGTGGTCTGCTCTACATCTGTGCCAAATAACATAAAAATTGCTCCAGTAGTTCGTGAGATAAGCACTTTCAAATAATTTTACCCGGTTTTCCACATTTTCGTCTGTTTCTTCGTAGTTTCTTCGCCCCCTCTTGCTTTTTATTTTATAGCACTGAAATAATTTTTCAAATCGGACGAGTAGTTCCTGAGATTAGCGCGTTTAAAAACAAACTTTTCTGCTTTATAATATTAGTAGAGACTAGAGATTGAATAAGACGTCTTCAACATTTCGGTAGAATTAATTTTGCAGAGGAAACGTAACGATAACTCGACGCACGCGCCGCGTTGTCGCGGCGTCTGCGCTGCGCATACAGTTCGACAAGGCTGTTTATTAACGTGGCAAGAAAAGGAACTAGGTAACGCTTCTATCATACAAAAACGTCATTTTTGACGTTTTTGTATGATAGAAGCGATAGGAGAACTCTCCTTTACCAGCAGCGCCTATTGACATCATTGACATATTCATTTAAAGCCTTGTCGAACTGTACGTTCAACTCCTACGCTGGACAAACGCTAGTGTGAAGGCAGCCTAAGCGTCTTCTAAATACCATGTAGGCTTCACATTGTATTTAGAAGACGTTGTTATTGAGAATTATTGTAATCACAGTAATGTATCCACATGATATTTAAAAGTTCATTCATACTCGTGATTCGCCGTACTGTGAGGCAAAATGACACTGCAATTTATTATGCGTCTGGAATGTACTCGTATGACCGGCAAAAGGACCATAGAAAGCTCACAACGAACTGTTGAAAATAATATTTGTTTTGTTTTTGCAATCAGTAATCACTAATCACCATTCCTAACTAACCGCTAGTTAATTAATACCTTATTGCTTGTATTTTTCTGTTATTGTTACCAACCATTGATTTATGCATTTTGCTTATCACTTTATTCATATCTTTCTATCTCAAGATGATTAAAAAGGAACATAGAGCCTGTAGCCAAGTTGCGATTGCGAATTTGACCCGACGGTTATCGCTTTCCAACAGGCGTTTTCCTTTAACAATTACGATTTACGGTCGCTTGACGCTTGCTTCTTGTTTCCATAAAAAAAAAGAATAAAACTTTGGTTAAACCTAGGCGACCAAAGCGACTGCTAAGTGTGAAGGCTCCGTCTGCAACGCGGGAGGTTCGCGTCGGCAGAGCGGGGATAATCTACGGATTCGTAGAGTCGCGCAGGTGTGCACACCAGTTTCACGTTGCTGACGCTTCCGTTCCGCGTCCCGCGTTACTGACGCGTAGGTTTGGCCGACGCTAGGATGCTAGATAGTTTACTCACTGAAGGGGTAGTTGAATATGACGAGCAGGATGGCGGCGGCGGCCGACATGGCGGGGTCGGCGATCTTGGCCGGCAGCAGCTCCCACTCCAGGTTCATGCCCGCGCCCATCACAAACAGGCTGCCTGGGGAAGTACGTCAGTTATAACCAGAAGATCATGTTATAAGTTCGAAATGTCTACACGTCTGTTCAAAGCTCCTAAATCCAAAGTTTAGACCTAGAGTATTTTTAGCTAGGGTATAATTCGACGTCACTATCAGCACTCAGAAAACAGTTAGATTGTCCGCAAAAACTTACAGCCTTTCTGGACAATGTGTGTACATAATATTATCTTGACTCTATAAGGGCCTGTTTCACCACTTCCTGATAAGTGCCGAATAGGCTATCCACCACTTAACTTGACAGATCAAGTATGGAGAACCTGTCAAAAAAGTTGTGAATAGCCTCCACACTATGCGCTTTCGTCTTCAATTTTCGTCATCTTCTTTGTATTCAACTTTCGTTTGGCGCTTTCAATAATTGAATGCGTTAACGAACGCAACGCCAACATTGTCATTTTTGTTCAGTTGCATCACTTGCAGTGTCTGTCAGCATTGTAACATGTGCGACGAGAACGTTTTACTGGGTGGAATATGTGCGGCTTATATTTTGGTCATAAGAAATTCCAGAAAAAATAGAACTAAGCGAAAGTTTTGGATACGATCAGAGCGCATGCGTCGCGGGCATGCCTCACGTACGCTGTTGACTGCGCTATAACGCATGCCCTTGATGAAGAAAAAAAGGCATAGTGTGGACAAAGCTATTCGCCACTTTATCAGAAAGTGGGGACACAGGCCGGCCCTAAGCTCTACTTACTGGCGATATCGGCGGGTGCGTACGCGAGTACCGGCTCTCCCGCGCCCGTCTTGAGCACCACCTCGCCGCCTTCCGTCATACTGAGCCGCCGGCTATAGCTCAGCTCACGACCTGCAAATAATCACACACTTGAGCAACTACTACATTTAAATTACGAGACTTAGAAAAAGTTGGCCATTGCAGGTCAAAGGGCGTCACGTAAAATACTTGAAGTAGACGCGAAGTTTGATAATGATATAATTATTAATGTTAACAGGTTGCAGCAACATTTGGCTACAAGGAACTCAAAGCTCTCGTAGGCGGTGTAGCTATTACAGAAATAACTAATGATTTACAAGGAGCTCAAAGCTCTTTTTCCAGACGTTTTTTAACGATTCAAGCTTAATCCACCTTACCCGCCAACAGCATATAGTTAATCGCGTACAGCAGTAGCCCAATAACGCCGCATCCCAGTATCAGTTTCGGGTATAGCGGCGGTTGGCCGTGGGAGGAGTGTACTGCGAGCTGGAGCGCGTTGACCACCAGGGTTAAGGCGAAGGAAGCGAACAGCACGTGGACTGACAGCCGGCCGACGACCTCGATGCGGGCCCAGCCGAAAGTGTTGCGGAGTCGCCCCTCGTGACCCTCGCCTTCGTCGGCGCGCTCGTACTGAAATAAGATGGCGCAGTACGCTAATGTCAGAGAAGACTTATTTAAAATATTTTGTACAACAACAAAGTTCTCTAGTTAGAAACTCCAAAATTTTTGTTTTAATTCTATTATGGCTGATTTACACACTGTTTTTAATAGGAAACTATTAATACTAAATTTTAAGTTACTTAAGTGTATTTCCATACATATTTAAGAATTTAAGGGGTTATTTCACCACTTACTGATAAGTGCCGGATAGGCTATCCACAACTTATCTGACAGATACTCTATCTGTCAGATAAGTTGAGGATAGCCTATCCGGCATCAATAAGGGGTGAAACCCGTGAAAGAGCCCCTAAGTTTTGCAAAGCTATCGCGGGTCGCTGTCTACAAATTGCTTGGAGACATTGACATTTGACACGGACAGGTAGACTGAGAATCACACCTTGTATGCCAATAACGTGGTGATGAGGCCGACGAGACGGCAGAGGGCGTGGCAGGCGTCGACGAGCAGCGTGGGCGAGTGAGTGACGTGCGCCGCGAACAGCCGCCCGCTGAAACCGCCAACCGCCACCACCAGAGCCAGCAACGACCGCGGCGGCGGCAGCCACTGCAGCCACTCCTTCATCGCCATGACACCAACTACAAAATACATATATCATACTTCAACGATAGTACTAAGAGCCTGTTTCACCACTTCCTGATAAATGTCAGATAGGCTATCAACAAGTTATCTGACAGATTCTCCATAATAGTCTGTCAAGTGGTGAAACAGCCCCTAAGAATGACGAAAATTTAAAAAATGTACACACTGTGTGGTGTATCAAAACAAATTGATAATACTTAAGGGTGTGTACAGTGTAGGTGTCCCTGATAAGGGTCTATACTCTATATAGACGAACTGCAATCCAACCGCAAATTGCAGTTCAAGTGCAGTTTGAATGCAGTTGACACGACTGCAATAGAACTGCAAACCATTATCAAGTATCCAACTGCATTCAAACTGCACTTAATAATAATAATAATAATAAAATCCTTTATTAGAAGTACTTATTCAAAAAAAACTTATTCTAATAACCCGCCAAACCACATAGCGGTTTGTCGGCGGGCTTCACATTCACACTTATCAGGGCATCACACTTGAACTGCAATTTGAGGTTGGATTGCAGTTGAAATGCGGTCCGTCTGTGCCCCTATAACTGGTTAATTTTATTTTGATTTTTGTATCAAATTAAATAGGTATGCAAAATCATCAATCATATTGAGTTGGTTGATGGTTCTAATATTATAAATACAGAAGTCAAAAGTAACTCTTTTAGCGCTGCTACTTCACTCTGTATGAGTAATAAGTAGGTAAGAGAAACTAACACAAGTCACAACCAAAAATATTATCACTTTGTTTTGTTATACCCTATGCTGCCAGTTCCTAGGTGGTAGCTGGTAAGTGGTAGGTTAAAATGTAAGACAATAGAAAAAATAATATTTTTTTTACAGAATTAGTACCGCACGAGGCAGACTGTCAAGACACGTGTGGCGGCTTAGCGCGTAGATTAAATCCGAACTAACGCCAAAAAAGGTAAGTAACTATTAATTCATGTTGGCCCTCTTGTTTGTGTAGGACGTAGATAATATTATATAGGTACTACTAGACGTTCCGCGTGGCTTAGTCCGCGTAAATTAGATATTTCACAGACAAATTAGTCCACAAAAAATAGCTCATCCTTCACGTCTACTTCTTAGGTATAGTTATGTGCGAAATAACAGAAAAATTGCTCCAGTAGCTCGTGAGATAAGCCTTTTCAAATAATTTCCTCCCTTTTTTTCCACATTTTTCTCTATTTCTTCGCTCCTATTAGTCTTAGCGTGATAAAATATAGCCTATATAGCCTTCCTCGATAAATGGGCTATCTAACACTGAAATAATTTTTCAAATCGGACCAGTAGTTCCTGAGATTAGCGCGTTCAAACAAACTCTTCCGCTTTATAATATTAGTATCTAAGGTATAGACAAGTATAATTTTACAAGTGGCTTCAAAACTTTAAAGCTGCACATGCGTCACTTTGAATAACATCTAGATTCTAGGTACTTCACAACACCTACTAATCTGTACTTAATTTTATTTAATAACAACATTATAAGTTGCTAAGAACTATACGGACTGCACCCCCGTTTAATTCTTAAGTAGCTATGCTTTCTTATAACAATAATATTATGTTAAATGTTTATCTTGATGATAATGAGAATAGAATCTGCGCGTTGACATTCGAGTAACAATCTTCTCTGAAGCTGAAAAGAAACAAATGAATCTAGGGAATGATCAAACTCGACATAAGCCACGGAAGCAGTTTCTTAATACAGGATAACATGAATGAATTAATTATTTTAGGCTGTGTAAGATAACTGAGTCGATAAAATGGCTAAAATTAGATCATAGACGGTATTTTTAAATTACCTTAGCGCTGTGATTTTCCTCCGCTAAATTCGAACCCACGTACCTAGCGCGACGCGCTCTAGCGACTGAGCTATTAGGTAGAGATTATTTTTATTTTTTACACAGCAGCGTCTAGTGGAAATTTTTAGTTATCTAAGCCTTCATCGAAGTGCCAAAGTCCAGCAGGCGGCGCGGCGGTGGGCTGATAATGATGATGTGAATAAAACTAGCACAAGATTTCGCTGTAGATAAAATATAATTTAAGCATTTTATCCTGGAACTTCAGTTTAATATAGAAATAATTGGTGTCTTTTGAGGAAAATTGGATAAGTGTTTGAAACAATGATTTCATACACTTGTTACTATAGTAGCGTAACAAAATAATTAATAGTCTTCGTAGTCGTTAGCGAATTTGTTAAAATTAAATAAATAGTCATTATTAGAGCTCCCGCACACTGCAGACTTTTAGTCGGCCGATAGTTTGATCGAAAGTTTAATCATATCTGCAGAATTTTAAACTCGAATTTTGAATTAATAGGAAGACATGATACTTAAATAAAAATACACAGAAAATTTCAAAATACGAGTGCTAATAGTCCGTTTCCTAATACTGACCTAATATAAAAGGTCTCAATCTAGATTTTTATATCTCTGCAAGCTGCTCTAGTTTCGTCATAGTGCTTATATAGAGATAGTCGCGCTAATATACATTTGTAACGAAGTTGTTGTATTAAAAGGTAAAATGATAAAGTAATTATTATTCCTTCAGCGCTGCTACTTTTACAGTGAACTCTGTACAAGGGACACATACATACAAGGGTTGACACACCCTCGAGTAATATTTATTCCATGTTTGGTTTGGTTACACCCTGTATATAAGTTTACTATAGCGGATAGACACTTAAGAATTTGAACCTTCAAAATGATCTGTGAAATCTTGTAAATTGAAGGTCTTTTAAGATAAAGGACCATATTATTTACGAAACGATTTTCACGGCTACTTCCACATTAGATACCGTAAATTACAAAGTACATTCACGACACTGCCTCGTTTTATTATATCACTGTATCGTAACCACATAATATGTTTATTCATGACATTACATAACTATTCGACCGTTAATAGCCTATGTTTACATCATGAAAACATACACAATTTGTACTTTATTACTTATGTTGATCTTTGTTTCGCTCTGGAGAAGGTTCTGGGGGCAGTCAAAAGTTAAAGTTTTTATAGAATCTCCAGTAAAAAATGTACGGTAAAACAAGATAAAGAAAACGCCCCCGAGTAAAATTGTTCTCCAAGATGAAATAGTTGCACTATCATTTAAATATCGTAACATCGTTGTTTTTGTTAACGCGCGGAAACTATACTTTTTTTGGAAACAAAATCTGTCCTGAGACCAAAAGCTCGAGCTATGTAACATACCTATATAGTACAGTATGTAGTTATGTACTATATAGGTATGTTACATAGCTGTCCCGGCAAACGTTGCTTTGCCATAATAATATAAAGTATTTCGCCCATATTATTTTATTAAAGTGACTAAATAAGTATGTCGCCATGGCAACGTCGATCGCTATCTCGTCGCACAAACAATGGTCGCCGTCAGTCTCAGCTTGTAATAATTTACGAATTTACTATTATTTATTCAACAAATGCACTTATCAATATAAAGTATCCAGTAGCCGATTCTCAGACCTACTGAATATGCATATAAAATTTAGTTAAAATCAGTAAAGCCGTTTCGAAGGAGTTCGTGGACTAACATTGTGACACGAGAATTTTATATACTATCAAGCATTATAGGTAACACTTAACAGACAGACAGTCAGACAAACGCATTGAATAAAAATTTTATGGTCTCTAAGTTAATAAAAAACCGGCCAAGTGCGAGTTGTACTCGCCCATGAAGGATTCAGCAGCAGCAATAAGAATTATTTCTATGAAATTATAAGGTTTTTGATTTATTTTAATATTTCATTTTTGATATAATGAAAGTTAAATGCTCTTAGTTTCGGAGAAAAGTGGCTGTGACATACGGAATTTACGGACGGACAGACAGACAGACAGACATGACGAATCTATAAAGGTTCCGTTTTTGCCATTTTGGCTACGGAACCCTAAAAAGTAAATGGCGATTTTAGTATTTAATAGTCTGATTGAGTGTCCCGTGATGCACTTGAACTCAGAGGAAGTAAGCGTTCAATTTTATGGGCAATATCCGTTTGTGTCATAATGTCAGTAAATGGCAGCAGTGCTGACTAGGTATAGTCTATAGATATAGTCAGGATAATTTAAGGTGGCACCAGCAGTCATTGACCTTTCTAGTCTAGGAGCTATGTGAAAAATACTCGCAATGCATTCTGTTAACTTAAGAATAAAATTGAAATATTGTAAAGAAACAGACTATTATATTTTATCGGAAAACGTCTTGGCTACCTCTTCGTATAATAATCATTGATCATCTCCAACTATTTATGAGTTTGAAGAGATAAAATTCATACTAGTGTGTTCTTCAGTGTTCACATCGTATTTGCAAAATAGAATATCACCCTAGACTAGAAACATCTGTCAATTCATTGTCAATCGCGGTTTGTAGAATATGACAAAGTTTTTTGACAGGGAGTCAAATGACCGCTACAGACAGAATTCCACGATTTGAGAATAATAATAATAATAATAATAAATTCTTTATTGACTTAATCAGTACTACAATCCTATGACACCCAAACTAGGCTAATGCCCGTATCTCAGGAGTCAGCGGCTTCTCCCAATTTTTAAACATTTAAAAATAAAGAAGATCGGATTTGACATAACGCGTCGCAAGCGCCTTGATACTTAACACTTTTGTATGGGTAAACAATTATTTAAAATTTCACAGTAATAAATATATTTTCATGCATTTATTTTTTATTTATTATTATAAATTTAAAAATTTACTTCGGAGTCACGTGACCCTGATTGAAAAATTTTAAAACTAATGTAGGTAAATATTTTTTCTATCAAATATCGCCAATCTATATTATAATATTATAAAGCGGAAGAGTTTGTTAGTTTGTTTATTTGTTTGAACGCGCTAATCTCAAGAACTACTAGTCCGATTTGATAAATTCTTTCAGTGTTCGATAGCCCATTTATTGAGGAAGGCTATAGGCTATATTTTATCGTGCTAAGAGTAATAGGAGCGAAGAAATAGAGGAAAATGTGGAAAAAAGGGGGAAAATTATTTGAAAGGACTTATTTGAACGCGCTAATCTCAAGAACTGCTGGTCCCATTTGAAAAATTGTTTCAGTTTTAAATAGCCTATTTATCGAGGAAAGCTATAGGCTAAAGTTTAGAACGCTTAGACAAATATGGGCGAAGAAATAGAGGAAAATGTGGAAAAACGGGGGAAATTATCTACTGGAGCAATTTTTATGTTATTAGGCAAACATGAAAAATAGACCACGTGAAGGGACATAGGCTATTTTTTTCGGAAAAAGGTACGGTTGCGTGAAATTCCTAAATTACGCGGGCGAAGCCGCGCGGAACAGCTAGTATAATATACATACGTATATAAAAATTAGAAATACAATAAGTACCTAATATTTAGAGCAGTTTTATCTAATAAGTAGTTAAGTATATAAAATTCTCGTGTGTGTCAAAGTAGGTACTCACCGTGTTTGTGCGCGAACTCCTCGAAAACGGCTCAACCGATTATATTGTGTACTATGTACTTACATCGTTTGTCAGACCTGAGAATAGGTTTTTATCTACTTTGTAAATTAATACTAGAAATAATTTATACGGCAAAACAACGTTGCCGGGTCAGCTCATGACAACAAATTATTACATAAACATTCATCATCATTATTCTTAGTCGTCGAGCGGCGAGCCTAATTATTTATCTGTAGGTAATAGACCTATTAGATAAAGCTACTTAGAATTCAGATGTTATCTTAATTATTATTGTTATTATGCTCATAAATTCTGGTGCTGACAAGATAAATCTGAAATGAAATAGAAAAATACGAAAATATCTAAATAATAGTATTGTCATAGACGAACTGTTTGTTTTGCTGCCACTACGGGGTAATACAACTCAAGTCATAATAAGCGCTGGCTGGTGGCTTCGACTGATAGAGTTTTCAGCTCTATCCACATAGAGTTATTATGTACTACACTATCCACGTCGAAGCTCTGTATCAGTCGGTAGATCTTGAGACAGCAATTGTATTGCTGTCGCAAGATACCTACGTAACTTTATCACGGTACGGTCAAATAATTGTTCAAAAATCTGTCAGATGCCACAAATTTTAAAACCCTCATTATAACCTGACCGATTGTGATTAATATTAAGTATGTACTGTAGCTTACAAGACTACCCTGGATATAGATAAAGTCGAAATGAATTGATGTGGCACCAGCAGCATTGACTTTTTGAGTCTAGGAGCTATGTGAAAAAAATGCTCACAACTGTAACACATTCACGGGAGTAGGAAATATTATGCTGAATTTAAAAGGAAAATTATCACGGCCAAGAAGACTTCAAAAAGTTGTCGAGTAATAGCCGATTAACTAAAATAATCGGCCAAGTGCGAGTTTGAATCGCGCACGAAGGGTTCCGGACCGTTATAAAGCGAAAAAATTGTGTTTTTTTGTATGAGAGCCCCCTTTAATTATTTAATTTATTTGAATTTTATAATTAAATATTAAATTACAAATATAATTAAGGATTTTGTGAATATTTCAAGTGCCTACCTGTTGCCATTATGGATCACGAGCAAGAAAAGCCAAAAAAAAAATCATGTTTGTTGTATGGGACCCCCCCTTAAATAATAACTTTATTTTGTTTTTAGTATTTGTTATTATCGCAGCAACAGATATACTTACACAATCTGTGGAAATTTCAACTTTCTAGCTTTTACCGTTCTTGAGTTACAGCCTGGAGACATACAGACAGACGGACAGACATCGAAGTCTTAGTAATAGGGTCTCGTTTTTACCCTTTGGGTACGGAACCCTAAAAAATGTATTCGGCGAAGTATAAAGGAACTTTTCGTTTAAATCCCTTTGAACGGAACTGTTGTCAGTAATGTAAAATATGATAATGTACCAACTAATTCATTGACCATACAAAAATTATTCTTTATTGATCTTTATGCTTATTTCCTTGCTTAAAAGACTGCTACTAGGTATGGAAATAATTGTAGTTAGTGCTTTCATTTTCAAGCTCTTGGGTATGTTTATGCTTCTATAACTGTATACATGTATGGAATAGCTTTATACTATTATTATTCAATAAGCTTAAGCTGTAAGAATGAAGGTAAAGTTTTAAATTATTATTTCTTTTGTACTTTCTACCCTTATTTGTAAATTACAATAATACTAATTAAGTACTTGAATTTTGACGTTTAAACTTTAAAACTTGACAGATGAGCGATGACACATTACTGCTGACAAGTGACATTTGAACGTCAAAGTTTTTTTTTTTTTTTAATTGTTATTATTTTCTTTTTAATATAATATGTACTTAAACTTTGGCTTTATTTTGCTTTGAAAAACGTTGTAAGGTGATGAAAATAAGGTTTTTATATTATTTTTTTTTTATTAATTTATTTCTTTTTCTTTGTACTGGTTTGGTATGACACAAACACAAGTGGGTAACTAAGTTTTGTTAGTATTATTTATTGTATTATTATTTTAATTATTTTATTAGTATTTTTATTAGAATATTTAAATATTTTATGTATTAATATTATTATTATTTTATACTAAGTACATATGGATGAGTCTGCTATTGAGAACGCCTTCAATGATGAATTTTTCTCTGTTTCCTCCGGTGAATCTGAAGATAGTTTTCATAGCACTAATTCATTTTGCTGCTTGAAAGATACACTTTTAGCAAATTTTTCTGACGTAAAAAAGAATTTTAATGTTCTTCACTTTAACGCTCAAAGTATTCCAGCACATTACCCAGACATGCTTGCTTCTTTTGAAAACGTAGATGTGGATGCCATTTTGGTATCAGAGACGTGGCTGAAGCCGTGTTTGCCATCGACTAATTACAGTTTACCGGGATTTCAACTTATACGAAATGATCGAGTTCATAAGGGAGGTGGTGGTGTTGCCATTTATTTACGATCGCAAATACCTTATACAGTAATAGCATCATCTAACCATCCATCCGACGACCTAGAGTATATGCTTGTGGAGGTGGCATTGTCGAGGACAAAAATTTTATTGGGAGTCTTTTATTGTCCATCACTTCACATAGACTATTTTTCAACGTTTGAGCAAATACTTGAAGATCATACTCCTACTTACTTACATAACGTAATCATGGGTGACTTTAATACATGTATGATCAAAGGTGACCGTAGAACAAGGAAGCTCAAAAGCATCCTCGATAGTAAAAATTTTTCCATGATACCTCTGCAGGCTACTCACTGTGCACCAGGTAGCACTCCCTCTTTGCTAGACTTAATTGTAGTATCCTCTCCGAGTTTTGTCGTTAAAGGAGGCCAATGTTCAGCAGATTTATTCTCATACCACGACATCATTTTTTTATCATACAGCTTACGCCCACCAAAAGTAAAGCCAACTATTAAATTACAGCGAAATTTCAACAGAATCAATAGCGATAAACTTCTTAAAGATGCACAAGACATCGATTGGTCTGAACTAATTGTAGCCACTAATATTGACGATAAAGTAGACATATTTAATAAATCAATACTAAGTCTGTTTGATAAACTTGCTCCTGTCAGGCCAGTTAAGGTCAAGCATCTTCCTGCCCCATGGCTTACGGATGAAATCAAAACAATTATTGCAAGAAAACATAGGGCAAAAGCTAAATATAAGAGAACTAATACAGTCGAGCACCGGGAGAGATATATTACATTGAGAAATCGCTGCAATACAATGGTCAGAGATGCTCAGAGACGCTTCATTCATTCCTCTGTTGACAATAGTAACCCTTCCAAAATATGGAAATTCTTGAAGTCCATAGGTGTAGGTAAAATGTCGAGTTCATCTCCCTCAAAGATTCCTTTCGATAAAAATTCCCTAAATTCCTTTTTTTCCTCCGCTAACAATGTGAATTTTGATCCCCACTTTAAATTACAAACAATTAGCAATCTTGCATCTACATCGACACCTGATTTCCCTCCATTTCTTTTTAGCCCGATTACTGTTGGCGATATTAAAAAATGTATCTTGGCCATATCATCGAATGCTGTTGGCGAAGATAATATAAGTCGTAAGATGATAATTTTAATAATAGACGCAATTGCTCCAATACTGACTCATATTTTTAATTTCTCTCTTACAAATGGTAAAGTCCCGTCAGTTTGGAAAAGTGCTCATATAGTTCCCCTGCCGAAATCTAACAAACCTAATTCGCCTGCTGATTTTCGACCCATATCAGTTTTGCCATTCCTGTCAAAGGTTCTTGAAAAATTGATACATCAACAGTTGTCCTCATTTGTTAACAAACACAACCTTTTAACCTCATTTCAATCAGGCTTTCGACCTGGACATAGTACAACTACAGCTCTAGTAAAAGTTACAGATGATATACGCCGTGCTATGGACAGTAAGTTGCTAACTATTTTGGTCTTGTTGGATTTTAGCAATGCCTTTAATACTATTGACCATGACATTCTTATAGGCAGGCTTAGGTCACTTAATTTATCGCCTTCAGTAATTGATTGGCTTACAGACTATCTCTCGGGGCGCCGGCAACGTGTTCGTGTGGATGACGAGTTCTCGTCGTGGTCAAGCAACACTGTCGGCGTTCCGCAGGGTGGTGTATTATCTCCCCTCCTTTTCGCGTTATTTATAAACACAATCTGTGAAGCCGTCTCGTCTCTTTTTCACTTGTATGCAGATGATCTCCAAATCTATATTCAGTCAACCTTGGAAGATCTCATTAGAAGAATTGGTGAGATTAATAATGACCTCAATATTATTTTTGAATGGAGTAAGCGCAATGGCATATTTATTAATCCCAATAAATCTCAAGTCATTATTATAGGTAGTTCCGGTTTAATTTCCAGGATTGACTGGGTAAATCTTCCCCCTGTGCTCGTTTGTGGTACACACGTGCCTTATTCGAAAAGTGTTCGAAACTTGGGTGTTCATATGGATGAGCGCTTATCTTGGTCAGATCATGTGACGGCGGTCAGTAAGAGAGTACATGCGGTATGGCATTCCCTGGGAAGGTGGAAGAATTTGCTACCGATTAAGACCAAAGTCTTACTCGCTGAGTCCTTGTTTTTGCCGATGCTGGATTATGCCGATACGTGCTTCGTAGATCTCACCGAGGATAAACTTAATAAGCTTGAGCGTCTGCAAAACTTGGCTATTCGTTTTGTGTTCGGTTTAAGGAAATACGATCACGTGTCTGAATATCGTTCTAAGCTCTCTTGGTTGCCTATACGCTTAAGACGTAATTATCGAGTTCTCTCTTTTCTGTACTCCCTGCTACATGATCCCAGAACACCTTCTTACCTAAAAAATAATTTCGTCTTCCGTACATCTAACGTTAAGGATTTACGCTCGTCTTCTAGATTATTGTTGGATATACCATCATTCAAAACAAACTTCTTTGGGTCCTCTTTTACAATAAAATCGATTCTACTATGGAATTCTTTGCCTCTTAATATCAGGCAAGCTAAAAGTGTAGACGTATTTAAAAAACTTGTCAAAGACTATTATCTTAATAATAATTAGTAAATTTTATATATCTATTAATATATATATTTATATATTATATTTGGTATAGTACTTAATTTATTATATTGTATGTATTTGTATTTTGTGTAGTATAATATTATTATTGGTATAATATTTATTATAATATTATATAGAATTTATTTGTTTAGATAGGTTTATAAATTATAATTATTGTCATGTTAGGTGTTGTGTAATTTTCTAGTTTTCTAGATTTAATTAGGTAGTTGTAGTTTGTTTTTGCACATTGCCTTTTTGTTTTTTTTTTTAATATTAAAATAATTTCCTGCTCTTCGGTTGCTTGGAAGAAATTGCTGCATAGCAATAAAGCCGCCTTTTGTGTTTATTTAGTTCTTAGTTCTAAGTTTGAAATTTGAATTTCTATATGTGTGTGTAAATGCAATAAAGAATATTCATTCATTCATTATCAAAAACTAGCAGTACTACGGAACAGGGATATTGCGCTTGGCCCGACACGCACTTGGCCGGTTTTGACACAGTCTAATTAATTGGTATTGAAATTGGCGAATGCATTTTGACTAAGCTCTCAGCAGCTTTTTTCACGCAAGTTTTTGTCTGTTTTCATGAAATAATTAGCTATCAAAATCTGACCAAAATCGTTTTCGAACAATGCACGTATAATACATAAGAATTAAGAATATACAGGATCTAACAAAACTAAGTGATAAGTTTTGTTACATCCTGTATTTTAGAGTTTAGGGTGTGTAACCCTTATATAGAGCTCGCTGTAAAAGTAGCAGCACTGAAAGAGCAACTTTTTTTTCACCTTTGTATGGAAAAACTTATGGGCGCATGCTCATTAGATATGAGCGCCGCGCCGACGCGCCGCCGTCGTCGCCGCGAATTCTCACGACGCGCCGCCGCCGAGAAAAAGAGCGACGCGCCGCCGCGCTCGACAACAATAGAATACAATAGCATTTCCAAGAATCCCCGGTCGAAAGATTAATATAAAATTAACAATATATTATACTTATGTATTTCTAAATCTTTAAGTAAGTACCAAATATTAATACAAATACTGCATTTATAAATAAAAAAATATTTATTGTTCAATGAACACTTCCTAAAGATTTAACACAATATAATTATTACAGTACGACATTTATTTAATATTTTAAACAAGACACGACTAACTAAGTATTAATAATTGCTTTGTTTTATTCTTATCATTAACCGATTCCGTGCGGATGGCGCCACAGAGGCGCCATGGGTATCTTTTCTGTATGGCGTGTGGCACCCGAGATGAGCCAAAATGTTTACCTGTAAAACTATGATAAAATTACATTTTTCAGAGGTTTTCCCTCAATGAAAGTGGCTTTATTTGTCACGTATTTTACGTGTACAGTGTTAGTTTTAAGATATTGCATAAAAACTTACACTTCAGGAGTCTTAAACATTTTCAATTGGTGATGAACATGCCCACCGAATTATTTTATAAATATAAGTATATAACGCCAACACCAGCAAAATCTCATATCAACATAATTAACTAGGAGCCCGCCCCTGCTTCGCGTGGGTATGAAATAAACATTTATAAAGTTTTTTTACTCACATGATACATACACACACAAACACTCCATACACACTTTCTTGTTATTTCCGGGTGTTATTAAAAAAAGAAAATTCGTATAATATCGAGTAACGTAGCATAGACAGCTACACTATAAATAAAATAAAAGTATAATGTAATATAATATTGAATATTATAGAAATCAACAAAAGCTTGTGGATTAAATCTATTTTATTGTTTGTTTTACCTTATTAAGCTATGTATAATATTTTTTTGTGAAATTAAACATTAAGTAATTCTTTGAACTCATTTATTTTTTTGCGTTATGCGGCTTTAAAGTATGCATGTATTCGATTCTCTTTTTGTAGCCCGCGGAACAAATTTTTTGACAGTTACTCTTCCTTAGTTTTTATTATTTGTAGAATACATCATTACCTTTTTGATTGATTTGTTGAATTCAGATATTTCATTCAAAACTACAACTTATACAATGTTTATTTGCTTATAAAATGTTATAAAAATTAGATACATTTTTGACGTTATACATGTATTTTACAATAAAACGAAAATAAACTGATCAATACAGCCAAAGGTTTACAACACCTGATAAAAATAAGTCACTTAGCTTCCATTTCTGTTTGTACACGTAAATAATCACTTCTAAATACTTGAAACGAACTATTAATCCGGTTACATTCGCTGTTGGGTATCTACTAAAAGAAAAACAATTGGAAACAGACGAAGCAGCGATAAATTACAATTCATGGCGGGTGGCGCTCGAGAGGAGCCATCAAAGTTCCTGGCGCCAGGCGCCTCGGAGGAGCCACGAAATATTTGTTCGCCGCCAAGCGCAAAAAATTGAAAAAAAAATGACACGGCACTGAATCGGTTAAATAATTTTATTTAACAATATCCGCAATGACACGGTTCCCGAAGTGAAAAGATTTCACGAGTCCCGGAGGTGGCGGTAACATTCCACGAAAACGACTCTAATCCTCGGATAATTTTCCGTCGTCGGATGTCAAACTCCCATCCGCGGTGAGATGTTCTCGATTCCGTGGCGGAAACTATTTCACTCATACAAAAGGAATGTCACTACTATCAAAATGACAGCAAAATCGGAAAGTATTCACTTGTCATTTGCTTGAAAGTGAAATAGTTTCCGCAATCGGGAAGATTCCGCGCGGAAACGCTTAGTGAATCGCCCCGCAGGTCACGCCGCCGACGCCGCCGCCGCCGTAGTAATTTTGGACCGGCGCCGCCGCCGTGGAATTGAGTGACGGCGCTCATATCTAATGCTCATACAAATCACATTTTTTTTTGTTTTTTCAGCGCTGCAAGTTTCACAGTGAACTCTATAATATAAGGAACACATACACACCTTAAAGTATTATCACTTAGTTTTGTAACACCTTGTATAAATACGTCGTTGCTAGGGAATGCAATACCGGGATACCGGGATCCCGCATACATTTTGCGGGACTAATCCCTGTCGAAAATTTTGCGGGATCCCGTGGGACTGGCGGGATTACAAAGAAATATGATTGATACCCGTAACTTTGCGCGCGGGAGTTCGTGAACTGGCTACAGGTAGCCCGCTAAACAATAAGGTAAATAACTTCAATTCACTTTGAATGACAATTGAACCAACCAGCGTGGATGCTGAGCGAGCTTTTCCGGAACCGTTTCGGAATCTTTGGGCACGTTTTTTAGTTTTTACGTATATTTCGATTTTTTTATAAAATATGAAAATGAATAAGCTAGTTTTTTTTAGTTTTTTTTAACTATTATTATTACGAAGCCATTTCCAAAAAAATGATGTTTTTCTTTAAAAATTTTTTAAGTCTGAAGTATGGACTGTATGGAGGTGTTAATAAACCCTTGAAAAAAGTGTCCGACAAAGTTTGTTTTATTTAAGATTCTAAGAATAAAAATGGTTGCCTGTAAAGTCGGTTTTACGGGCGAAGATTTTACGTGACAACGTGTGGGAGAGAGACGCAAGGCATTCGGCGGGCCTCTCTCTCGTTCGGTGACTCATCGTAACGTTACCGAGCGTTACACTTTTTCATAAGTGACTCCCAGCCGCAACCTAATTTAAGACGTTGTCACGTCAAAACGGGATCTATCAAGTAAAGTCATTATAACGATTTATTTTAAAAGTTTAAGTCCACCCAGCGGGATCCCGCAAATACCGGGATTGAAATTCTCTTGCGGGATTGCATTCCCTAGTCGTTGCGTTACGAGTACAGAGGTTACAATAATAATAATTTTAATATTATTACGATACACGTGTATAAAGGATTGCAACTTTGTCTTTACTACCTGTCTTGTATATTAAACTCGTGATTAAATAACGCAAAGTATAAACATTCTATTCTAATTAAAGTAGTTTGTCATCGAAGTTGTCCATAAGATCCGTAACTTTTCATTTCACTTGCATTACAAAAACTTGTCCGCCCTAGTGGTTAAATGGGCCAACTCGATACCTATTGACCTACTTGTCTGTCTAGAGCTGTTGACTATTATTTTGTAGACGATCATTGGAATGTTGATAGTATGTTTATCACTTATTCAAGAATAATTATTGTTATCTAGTTATATTTTATTAATAATTTATTAATATCCATAATACTTAAATAATACATACCTATTTATTTTTGATACCAAGTTTTCAATTGTAAAATTATCCTTAAACTTTTTTAGGGTTCCGTACCCAAAGGGTAAAAACGGGACCCTATAACTAAGACTTCGTTGTCTGTCCGTCTGTCTGTCACCAGGCTGTAACTCGAGAATGGTAATAGCTAGAGAGTTGAAATTTTCACAGAATATGTATATCTGTTGCCGCTCTAACAACAAATACTAAAAATAAAATAAATATTTAAGGGGGGCTCCCATACAACAAACGTGATTCTTTTGGCCTTTTCTGCTCTATATCAATAATGGCAACAGGTAGGTACTTGACTTTTTCGCAAAATCCTTAGTTACATGTATACTTTAATATTTAATAATAATATTAAAATAAAATAAAAAATTCAGGTGGGCTCCCATACAAAAAACACAATTTTTGGCCTAATTTTGCTCTATAATAGTACGGAACCCTTCGTGCGCGAGTCCGACTCGCACTTGGCCTTTGGCACTATGCGTTGGCTTAAAACGACGCGTGTTGCAAAGACGCAGTTTTGTGGATTGTAGATAAAAATACAAGACATACATACATAACGTGATACTTGAATTCTGATAGTGATTCAGACAGACAAAACGATATATTTATACTATAATGTGTAGACCGTAGGGCGTTGATCTCATACTATTGATGACTGCCAAAATGTTGTTGGCATTTGTTCGTGTTTATATTTTTTGCAGAACAGTGTAAATGTAGCTTAAGATCATTATTAGACAAAGTAATAAAAGAAAATTGTTATTTCATAATTGCATTTAAAAAAAGATATCACCAATTCACCACTATTGGCTATGTAGATTGTAGAGATTGCAATAACTACATTTTTATTTATGTAAAGTTATGCTAATTAACCACGCCACCAGCAATGCAGACAGTTTACTCGAATGAAATAATAGTGAAGTATTATATAATTGAAATTAACATAGGTATTTTGATTTTAATAGGTGCTTCATTTTCTTTGAATACGGTATACTTACTTATCATTTTTAACCGACTTCCAAAAAACGAGGAGGTTATATGTTCGGCTGTGGATATTTTTTTTTTTTTTTTTTTTTTTATTTTTTTTTTTTTATTTTTGTATGTTCAACGATTACTCCGCCGTTTGTGAACCGATTTTCGAAATTTTTGCTTTGTTGTATTTGGTTTTACTCCAATTTGGTACCATGTTCACAAAGTGGTGACCTGATGATGGGATCCAGGAGTAATCGAGGGAACTCCTCGAAATTTATATGGAAACATATGGTGATTTTGGTTTTATGTGAAGTGTACTAAGAATATGCTACCAAAAAGTCAAATATTGGGTCAAGGTATACCATGGTTTCGAAGATGCTGAGAGAACTCCTGACTCCTTATAGATACACGTTTGGGAGTTTCGGCGTTGTTTTAAGAACAGAAAGCATATGCTACTATGCAACTCATATTCATCATCATAATCATCATCATCATCATCATCATCATCGTCTTCATCATTACCACGTCGTGTTAAGGTCACCAATGTCTCATGGCACAGAATAGATAATAGTACAAGGCATAGGTGTGGATATACTAATAATAATAATAATTTTATACTGTATAACAACACTTTGTTTAAATAAAGGTCAGCGCCGCAGAGGCGACAGATCGAATATACTTTACTACTTTATATACAGATCGAATACTATACTAACTACTTTATAAAATTTTAATAGACAAAATATAGAATTAAAATAAAGTTATTTTAAAAAGAGCATTTAAACAAAACAAAGTCAATAAGTGTCTTTTTAATTAGTTATACTTATTAATCGATAGATGGCGCACTAAGTATCGATTTGAATGGATTTGAAATTGAATTCTTGATTACAAGAACAGCTGTCAATAATTATGATAATATTATATTATATTACTAGCTGTCCCGGCAAACGTTGTTTTGCCATATAAATAATTTTTGGTATGAAAAATAGATGTTGGCCGATTCTCAGACCAATATCCTCACAATATGCTCACATAATTTCATGAGAATCGGTCAAGCCGTTTCCGAGGAGTATGGCAACGAAAACTGTGACACGAGAATTTTATATATTAGATGAGTAGCTACGCTACATCCTATGCAAGTTTATACAATTTTTTATCTGATAGATCCTTGGATCGTGGAAAAACGAGACACAATAGCCTTTCTATTGTTATCGCAATCGCCGGTGACCGCTTGGGGTTTGAAGTATTAAAATTGTTAAATTACTTAGCACAATAATATGTTCACTTCACTGATAATATATTATTTTGTGAGTGTGAACTGTGTAATAAGATACGTAAAATATACGCGAAGGTTTACCTACTAGTGTAACTAAAAAGAGTGAAATTATTATTATTTTTAACAAAAAATTAAAACCGACTTCCAAGGTAAAAACAATATTAACATTAATATGAACTAAAAAGTATTAAATAATTTTTGCTATCTAATAGTGCCTTTTTCCGAATTCGGCTAAACCTTGACTATTTCTGTACTCAATCTTCATAATTTTGAAGTCGGTGCCAGTTCCAAAAGTTTCAAATATTCTGTCAGAGGACTGAAGATTCAGCTATCTGGTACCGACTTCAAAATAATGAAGATTGAGTACCGAAATAGTCAAGGTTTAGCCGAATTCGGAAAAAGGCACTATTAGATAGCAAAAATTATTTAATACTTTTTAGTTCATATTAATGTTAATATTGTTTTTACCTTGGAAGTCGGTTTTAATTTTTTGTTAAAAATAATAATAATCATCTGTGTTCATCAATTGGAAATAGCCTCACTTGGAGTGAAAGATGTTTAACGAAATAAAGAGCAAAACAAACGAAAAATAAGAACGTTATTTAACTGATATTAGTTACCTACTGTTTGCCTTTTAATAATTTACATAGGTATAAAATATATTATAATGTCTAGGAATACAATTTTTCTGTTCAGATGACATGTCTTGCGAAAATAACAATTGGGTTTGCTGAGTTTTATTGCACGTACTGTAATTTAAAAATATTTTCGTAACTTTTTGAATATTTTTGAGGATACATACTTAACCGCAACAATTCGACATTTGCCTAGGCTAGGGGTCATCCATGAAGTATGTCACAACGTGTCGACGAAGTAAAATTGCAAATTTATGACGTCAGACTAGAATCTAGATTCTCACTCAAAAATCATGAAATTCGTGTGATTTATGTCACGGTTGCTTAGGAGTTAAGCCCATCACAGACCTAGCTATAATATATAATATACTATATTAATATGTTTATAGCTAGGCATATTAATATATATTTTCTATACAAATTTTCGCGTTACCACACACACACTCAGCTATAATATATATTTCTGTGATGTGTGGATTTAGTATAGATTAATATGCCTTGCTATAAATATATTAATATATATTATAGCTAAGTCTGTGACGGGCTTTAGGCTTGGACTCGGAGGTTACACAGTACACTCGAGTCTCGACTCTCGACTGATCGATTCTCGTCGCTATGAGAAATGTAATCAATTATTATCTGTTTATGTAATATAACCTAGTCTGGCGGTATTATCTACTTTATTTTTGCACAACTTCTATTGCAAGATTACCTTTTTATTAGCTGGGTGTTTGAAATTTGAATCCCCAAACTCGGAGGTTGCGAGTTTGAGACCGATTGTTTGTTAACATAATTAGTTAATAATAATTATTATTATTAACACGTAACAACTTAAATAATTGACAAGATATTAGAAGATAAACATAATAATTGCATAAATAATTGCAATAACTTTTAAGCAAACAGTTAACCGTCCCTCATTATTCGAAATTGGCCTATATGTATTATATTAAAAGTATGTTGTAACTTGTATTTCGTAATTAAAGTCGATAATAAGTAAAATTTTCTACTACCAAAAGAAGCAATAATATAATTTCTATGCGAAGATACATAGTAAGTATACTTACTTATTCCTAAAGACAAGTTATACATTTTCTAGGCGTAACCGTAGAGTTGTTTAGAAAAGGCGGCGAGAATCACGCAAAAAGTTGTTTTAGGATTAGTGAGAGCGATCTCGCGGCTGGTAGTCACTCTTCCGGTCGGATCGCAAAAGAAAGTTACAATGTGAGATGTATAATATCGTAAGTGAAAATAATGGTACTATTCACGGTCCGCCGCACGCGTACACAGTACACACGATATAGGAAATGAGTAGGCTTTATTTTTGCATTTTATTGTCAATAAAAATGTGTGCGACGTTTATTTTCTCATTCTCACGGTATTGTTCTTGATACTTGTTGCCACAGATCAGGCACTAGGTAGACATGGAATACACTTTTGTATGAACTCACTAACAAACTATACTGGCTAGTAGTCGTGTGAATTTACTTACGATTATCGGAAATCTATTACTCTAAACAAACAGTAGCACGACACGAGCACAAAATTACTCACCAAACTTAAACCTATACACGGGCTGAGGTAAAATCGATCAACACGGAGCTGTTTGATAAACACCGATCGTTGTTCATAGCAAGCAATTAACTAGTAGTGTTTATATTTCGATAAATCGCGGAAACCGGCGAGATGTATTCGCGGGTTGCGGTTGCGCCGGCGACGAACACGGTACTGACTGGTTGCGCCCGCGCACCTTATCGACAACCTCTTGTACCAGATAAGCGGTTGTCGTACCATAATTAATCCTTGTTCGATGGTGACTGTGTGGAGTTGTGGACTAATAGCCCACAGGCCACTCCACAGGTCAAAGCCCCAGGTCAATAATAAATATAGGTGTGAGCCGTAAAAGAGTTCTAGCGATATCTATATTTTAAACTAGAGGACGCCCGCAACGCCGTTGCGCAAATATTTGTTTATCGCACCGGAACCGTACATTTTTCCGGGATTAAAACTATCCTATGTCCTTTCCCGGGACTCAACGTATCTGCATGCCAAATTTCAGCAAAATCGGTCCAGCGGTTTAAGCGTGAAGAGTTAACAGACAGACAGAAAGACAGACGGACAGACAGCACTTTCACATCTATAATATTAGTATAGATGCGAAAGTATTGTTGTTTGTCTTTTTGTTATCTCTTCACGCCCTAAACGTTGAACCGATTTTGCGACAATTTGATATGGAGATAGATTAAACCCCGGGAAAGGATATAGGAAACTTTTCGTCCTGGGAAAATGAACGGATATCGCGCCATAAAAGAATTTTGGGGCAACGCGCAACGGGGTTGCGAGGTCATCTAGTTAGAAATACAATTTACAGGTAGGTACTTAACAGTGTTTTTCTTTAACAGCATAGGTTATCAGTTATCACGTCTTACTTTCTTACCCAGACAGGAATGAATAAGTAGGATTATAAAATCTTGTTCCTTGGGATAAATAATTTACTTGTACATACATTAAAGTTTGAAGCGACGCGCTAACTTTTTCTTTCAAGAGATCCTTATATTTTCTCGTAGTTACTACAAAACAAAATAACCTTATCATAACTACATGAACATGAACAAAATTAAATATGAATAAACCAAAAGACTTACTTACCTGGTTTTATAAATAATATTAGAAAAACAGTAGGCATAAGTTTTTGTTGGCAAAAGTTGAAATTGGGTTTGAGGTCACGGTCAATCGCCGTTATTCGTGTTAACGACTCGTGTGTTTTGGTTCTAGTCGTAGTTTATTTTAAGACCAAAACCGCCGTGCATTTTTTGACGTGACAACGTCTTATAATTCGATATGGGCTGCGCGCACGAAAAAACATGACGCAATATGCGGCGTTACCTCGCTCTGAGGCGTTCCATTTAAAGCTATGACGTTGTCACGTTCAACTATCGTCAGTAAACCGACTTTACAGACAACCGAGTTCGAGTTAGAGTCGATTTCGACACAAAACACTACTCTCCAACCGTCTTTTTTATAAGGATTTAGGTCAAATAATTTCTATGACCTAAAAATATCCTCTAATATTGGTACGGATACTACGGAATAAAAATAGAGTTAATCTTTCGATCGCGGATTCTTGGAAATCTATTGCTATTCTATTGTTGTCGCGATCACCGGTGCTCTTATGGGGCTTGATAGGTTAATTCAATTTAATCTTATGTTTTAATTTAGATGCACCCCGGGCTTTAAATATTTTACGATGTAGGGTGAGGAGAAGATCTTATATACTTGATAATAACAGAAATAAAATAAGTGTCTAGCTTTACTTATTGAAGAAATCGTTCAAAGCTGTATGCTGTTCTCTAATCGACTTCCACTTCTTCCAGATAGGAGTAGGTTATGTATTCGGCTGTATATAGGTATTAATTTTTTATTTTTATATAATTTATAAATAAGTCCTTGCTTAGTTAATGTACTTGGATTTTCTTACAATGAGATATATTAATTTAATTAGCTCATGTCGGGTCAGGGTCAGGTCATTAGGATAATCTCTAGGTAGGGGAAGGGGGGGCATGACGGGGACGCGAGGTAAGACGGGATCACGCAATATACAAGAAACTAGGCTCTTGCGAACAGAATGCAATAAGCCAATAGGAAGCCATACTCGATCAACCATCAGCGCGACAGAAACAAAACACCCAAGAAACTCATATTTGTATTTATTGTGATTAAATTAGCTTACCCCATCTTGCCCCATTTTCATAACCCCATCTTACTCATGGTAAGGGGCAAGATGGTTTTTCGAAAGGTAATATTAAATCATTTATTTTATAAAAATGCTATAAGTTCATCTGTCAAAGACTATGCCAAATTGTAGTTAGATAAATAAGCAATTATGCTATAAATAAATAAATATAATAAACGTAATGATTGTACTGTATTTTCGGTATGTTCCTTAGATACCCCATCTTGCCCCCCCTTCCCCTAAGGGTAATTATTTATAAGGCGTATTAGTTATTACTTATTACTAAGTAGAACACGTGCTGTGAAATTTACTTGAAATTTACCTTAGGGTCAGTACACATTACAACGTGAGGACTGAGGAGTCAATGCGCTAATTTTTTTAATATTCTGTTCAAAATTATCGTTGTTCAAAATTGGAACAAGTAAGTAGTCCGACACAGCGGATACAGTTTGTCACTTAAGATATGTCGGAATAAAGATTACTTTTTTATTAAGTACTCATTTGTTCAAAGTTGTAATGAGAACTGACTCTTAAAATTTTTGGTTAATTCCAACGGTGGATCAAAAATTTTTTTCTATGAGCAAATGCATAGTGTGTTTTTAGGGTTCCGTACCCAAAGGGTAAAAACAGGACCCTATTACTGAGACTTCGATGTCTGTCCGTCTGTCCGTCTGTCTCCAGGCTGTAACTCAAGAATGGTAATAGCTAGAGAGTTGAAATTTTCACAGATTATGTATTTATGTTGCCGCTGTAACAACAAATACTAAAAACAAAATAAATTAAATATTTAAGGGGGGCTCCCATACAACAAACGTGATTTTTCAAACATTTTTTGCTCGGTATCAATGATGGCAACAAGTAGGCACTTGAAATTTTCACAGAAGCCTTAATTATATGTTAAATTAAATTAAATTAAATTAAATCTTTATTTTCTCAAAATACCCATTACATCATAATAAGAGACCTCCCCATTAAGTTAGTAACTTGTGTTGGGGTGGTCTCGCTCATCCCTCCAATGAATACATATTTGAGAAACTTAATGCTAACAAAAAAATGCAGTTGCAAAATAAAAGAAAAGAAAAACAGTAATTATAAATATAAAACACAACAGAATATAATTTTTAAAGACAGTATTTTAAGTGATAAAGCTGGCGTATTTAACAATAGATAAAAATGTAGGTGTTTGTGTTTGTGTGTGTGTGTGTATGTGTGTGTGTGTATGTGTGTGTGTGTGTGTGTGTGTATGTGTGTGTGTGTGTGTGTTTGTCTTACATTACTCTCTGCAGTATACGTTCCAATTCATCATAAGTAAGTGTTTTAATCCATTCCGTTACTGACTGATATGTGTACTTTAATAATTTATAATAACATTTAAATATAATAAAAATTTAAGGGGGGCCGATCCCATACAAAAAACACAATTTTTGGCCTATTTTTGCTCTATAACGGTACGGAACCCTTCGCGCGCGAGTCCGACTCCTACTTGGCCAATTATTCAATTTTAAGTAAAACTTTTATTGTAGTTAAATCCAATTATTTTCAAAGAAAAGATTAAAGTCTCTTGATCAACATAATTAACAAATAAACATATTAAATCAAAATAATTACTTAACAAATAGGTAAACGTACATATTTTTAGTAGTTAGTATGTAAGTAACAAAAATATAACTGTTTATACTTGACACAATTTGTAGAGTTACTGGTTTTACGATGTAATAGATAACGATAAAACTAGCGGTTTTGTTGTTATTTGTTAATGATAATAGCAATTATTGCTGTAAAAGTATTACTTTGGTACATAATAGGTACTCAGGTATAATAAAACATTCCAATAAAGTAATTTAAGTAAACGATACATTGCCGATACGATAATGCCATAGATTTGTGATTGGTATCCAGAGATAGAGTACCTTCCTGACGCTCTGTCGAAACGAAGCAAGACGTCTTTATTGCTTCTTTGTACCATCTAAGTAAATCGATTCATAGGCAGTTGACGAACCAACGTCATTTGGTCGGATTATATCAAAATTAAAGTCGTCATCTGTCGGATGGGTTTGACAAAATACGACCAAAATAAGTAGGTCCGGCACCTGCCTAGGCCCTAGGTATGTGCTCCTTAGTGGATATGAATCAACTTCTCTGGTGGTACCTACATCGCCCATCAAAAAATGTATGGAATTGACATGGCACGTGTCGAATGGGCGATTCCAATAAGAAACGATGATGAAAACGTGTTGGATTTAAGCAGAGGCGCCAAGTGCCAACACGCCATACAGGCATACTTAAAACTTATTTTAAACTTTGAGATTTTTCAGGTCTCACAAAAAAAGGAGCAGAAAATTTTAATAATTTTAAATGCGATTTCTTTCAATGAGGTACAATAATCGGCCAAGTGCGAGTCGGACTCGCGCACGAAGGGTTCCGTACAGTTATAGAGCAAAAATAGGCCAAAAAATGTGTTTTTTGTATAGGAGCCCCACTTAATTTTTTATTTTATTTAAATATTATTATTAATTATTACAGTACATTTACATTTAAGGCCTTCGTGAAAGTTTCAAGTGCCTACCTCTTATCATTATTGATTACGAGCAAAAAAG
The DNA here is from genome assembly GCA_937595015.1 of Polyommatus icarus. Classification (NCBI taxonomy): domain Eukaryota; kingdom Metazoa; phylum Arthropoda; class Insecta; order Lepidoptera; family Lycaenidae; genus Polyommatus; species Polyommatus icarus. Next base: position 15,999,194 of record OW569326.1, read on the forward strand.
GCCAAAAAATCACGTTTATTGTATGGGAATTAACTATTAATTTTATTATTAATTAAATATTATATATATACCTTAAATATTAATTTTATTTTTTTTTTAGTATTTGTTGTTATAGCGGCATCGGAACTACACAATCTGTGAAAATTTCAGAACTCTAGCTATAGCGGTTCTTAAGATACAGCCTGGAGACAGACAGACGGACAGACAGACGGACAGATAGACGGACAGACAGACGGACAGACAGTCCCGTTTTTACCCTTTGGGTACGGAACCCTAAAAAGTACATGAACAGTAGATCTAAAGGCCCTCAGCACTTTGGGCCTCTAGGTATATGTAGAACCATGATTGTCATCACGATTGTGAAGTGGAAGTTCCGGTAGCATGAAAAATTATTTTCTGATGTCTAAGGCACAATTATTATTATAGATGAATATTTATTATGCTCCTCTACGTCATGTTCGTAATAGCTTGTTTTAGTCCATCTATATTAGTCAAAACTGCAAAAGCAGCTATCAGCTATGATCTATGTACTATCAGAAAAGTTGATTCCTATGCAGATCGGGGACCTACGTAGTTTGGTTGCACACACAGTTCACATTGAATTGACATATTCGACCAAATAACGTTGGTCTATCAACTGCATAGGAATCAATTTCCTCGATGGTACATTCGAAGAAATTGATTCCTATGCAGTTGAGAGACCAACGTCATTTGGTCGATCATGTCAATTCAATGTTAATTGTGATCTGTCGGCTGAGATTGACGTAATGTGACCAAACTACGTAGGTCCCCCATCTGCATAGGAATCATTTTCTCAGATAGTACATAGATAATATTATAGAATCTATAATATGATGTATAAGTATAAATCATACGTATAGGTCTACCAGAATCTGATGGCAAAAAGTGAGAAAGTATATTGACTCTATAATATAAAAATTTATCCAATGATCAAGGATATTTTCAGAAAATCTGCTGTCAAAAATTGCCATCAGTTTCTGGTAGACCTATAGCGTCAGTATAATATTATATGTCTATGCCTATTACATTACGTACATAATATGCAGCTTATACGTATATGACCCTGATCTATAGTATAGAATATCTATTATATATAAATCTCCTGTCACGATGTTTGTCCGCGATGGATTCCTAAACTACTTAACCGATTTTAATGTTTATTTTTTTTAAATGTGTGCTTTTTTCCAACTTGAGAGATAGGATAGCTTAGATCTTTAATTATAGTCGCAATTTTATTTTATGGCAAATTATTTGTCTATAAAGAGCGACCATGTTGTTTATGCGACGCGGGTCACGGGATAGCGATGGACGTTGCCATGGTGACATACTTTTTTTTATATCTATGGACGCTTCACACCACGTCACTCTGGCCCCGTGGTAAGTAGCTGTTTTTTTTTAATACTTATTTAGTCACTAATTCAATAAAATAATACGGGCGATATACTTTATATAATAATATGGCAAAGAAACGTTTGCCGGGACAGCTAGTTATATTATATTTAAACTAGCTGTTTCCCGCGACTTCGTCCGTGTTATCACAGTATACCTATATAGACTTTCATTTAAACTTTCAACCCCTATTTAACCCCCTTGGGGGTAATATTTTCAAAAACGCTTAAACACGTATCCAATAATTTTTAATCAGTAGCCCAAACATAAAATTTCATGCTTCTAACTCAAGAAATAACGGACTTCCATTGAAACTTTCAACCCCAATTTCACCTCCTTGGGGGAAGAATTTCCAAAAACGCTTAAATACGTATCCATTCATTTTTAATCAGTAACCCAAAGATAAAGTTTCATGTTCCTAACTTAAGAAATGACGGACTTTCATTCAGACTTTCAAGCCCTATTTCACCCCCTACGGGGTAAAATTTTCAAAATTCCTTCCTTAGTGGGTGTCTACTTGATAAAACAACCCTAATCACCAAATTTCATGGCTGTAACTTTAACAGTTTTTGCTCAGCGATGATGAATCAGTCAGTCAGTCAGGACATGTAATTTTATAAGTATAGATAGATCATTATAATCTTTCGTTTTTTTTTATAATATTTTCAGTAAGCTCTACCACAGTATAGCAATATTGAATATCCCTATACTATACTGTGGCTCTACGCTCTACCAGGCGGCAGGCTCTATGCAGCTTGTCGAAAGCAGAGTTTTTTTTAAATCTTGACCATTGACATATTTTAAGAAACTAATCTTGACATTGGAAGGGATTCTTCTGACAGAAAATGGTCAGAGATTGTCAAAATTCTATTCAAGTTCGAGTAATATTTTGGAAAAACTACTAAAACACAACAAAATTAACAATGAGCTCCGTATTGTTATCACATGTTAAAAGTAATTTGATATAATATTATATTCGAATTTATAAAACTTTATCTTATAGTAACAGGTCTTCACTAGAAATTGTAACCTTTGAAAATATGATCTCGTTACAATTTCATTGTTGCAAGAAAAATACACGTACTTGCTAGATTATAAATAAGTATCCTCATATTATAATGATGGAGATTATAGCAGTAGTATAATTACAAAGTGTATTATGTTTTAGAGGACGTGTCAAAACAAAGCTTACCTCCACACGTCGAGTGTAAACGAGCCCAATCTTCCGGCACAGTCTTCGCAGGGCACCAAAAAGTAAGTAAAGTCCTTCAAATATTTTTTCTTATCAAAACAAATGCATAATATTAATTTTATTATGTACTTACGTATAAGGTAAGTAAGTACAAAGTAAAATTATTGTTATGCATTCGTTTTGATGACATAATATAGTTTAGTTAGCTTTCTTTAGACTTGCAAATCAGTGACGCTGCATCTAGGTTCAAGCAGGACAACATCTGTCGGGTCCGCTATTGAAATGTAAATAAAAGAGGGCAGAAGGAAAAATCTTATGTTATTTTTCGTTTCAGGATCACTCCAAAAATAACTTGATAGGAAGAAGATGTATGAGCTTAATACCTATTGTAAGCACATTTTTTATCCATACTAATATTATAAATGCGAAAGTGTGTCGGTCTGTCTGTTTCCTCGTCACGCCCAAACTGCTGAACGGATTTTGCTAAAATTTGGTGTGAAGATACTTTGGAACCCGGGGAAAGTGCATAGGATGCATTTTTTCCCGGAAAATGTACGGAATTGCGGGCGTCATCTAGCAGACTAGTACTAATAGCATAATAATATGTGAAATATAGTTTTTCCGTAATATAAACGTAAGTAATAATACACACACGTTTAATTATAACAATAAGGATTTAGTAATTATTACGAAATTACGAATGTAATGCCTTCAATTTAACAACAATTTATGTTATTGAGTAAAATCCTTGATTTTGAGCAAATATCCGGGTTAGATAGTTTACGGGAAGATAACATTATCATTTGCCATTTTCTTGCAAAAATGTGCTACCAATACCGAGTGGTAAAGATAAAGTGTGATCTTGACGAGTGATATTGGTGGCATTGACACAATTTTAAAGATATTTTGTAACCAATGATTAGAGACTCTTTGGATACAAGCTTATTTTTATATCCATAAGAATATTGCCAATTCTTCCAACAATTTCGTTACAAATTGATTTCCGAATTGTTAGGTCAGAATTGAACTAAAACATTGGGCTTTGGACTAATATTATGCTCGATACCACCCCGCTTCCACTTCTACTTCCACCATGCTTATAAAAATACCATCATGTATCTTTTCTTGTTTCAGCACATACAAAAAAGATGTAAAGCAAAAGGACTCGACCAAAGCCCTTCTAATCCGGCGTCTCACATCGATCGAAAGCCTGCAGGTAAACAACAGTTGACAATCAAAGTACAAGTCCTAGGACTTAGATTGTAAACTGTTGTTTGTAAACTGAAGCAAGTGTCGCACAGTGTGATCACCGCGTTTTTCTTTCAAAATACTATAGTTGATAGCTATATAAACATTAGAGTAGAACTCCGAGATCGATATTCTTTGTAGTTATTTTTTTAAAGAGTGTCAAAGTTGGCGTTTTTCCGGGTCAAAATTTTGAATAAAAATTAATTAAAAAAAAAACTAATCAAGTAAAATTAATTTTGTTTATACCAATTTAACAAGCACTTAATACTTTACTTTTTCTCCAAATTTGGTTAACCTACTGTGATCAAGTAGGGAGATATTTATTTATTTAATAATTTTAGTTTTTCATTTTTAATTTCGCGATTAGATCGAGTTAGAAAAAGTTTTAAGCATAAAACGATAGTGTGAGTAATCTTTTATCAATGTTATTAAAAATCACACTCTAATAACCTCTATGTCAGAAGTTATATCCAATTCAATTTTTTTAAATAAAAATTCGGATTTTTTTATACCTAGGGCTGTCATTAAAGTTGATATTTTATTTTCCCCGACTACATCAGAAGGTGATTACTGATTAGATACTGTTTGGGCATATAAAATCATTAGTATACGTTATATTTTTTCACTTTTTAGATTTTTTATTATTAGACCTACCTAAACGTGATCTTGATATTTTTCGTATAGGATATCTATTGCGAATTTGCGTATCAACCGGATAAACCAAACAAGAGACCTTTAGTGACAACCCTAGGTACAAAAAATCCGATTTTTTATTTAAAAAAATTTTAATTGGATATAATAACTTCTGACACAGATGTTATTAGAGTGTGATTTTTAATAACATTGATAAAGGATTACTCACACTACCGTTTCATGCTTAAAACTTTTTCTATCTCGATCTAGTCGCGAAATTAAAAATGAAAAACTAAAATTATTAAACAAATAAATATCTCCCTACTTGATCACAGTAGGTTAACCAAATTTGGAGAAAAAGTTAAGTATTAAGTGCTTGTTCAATTGGTATAAACAAAATTAATGTTACTTGATTACTTTTTTTTTAATTAATTTATATGCAAATTTTTGACCCGGGGAAAAACGCCAACTTTGACACTCTTTAAAAAAATAACTACAAAGAATATCGATCTCGGAGTTCTACTTTAATGTTTATATAGCTATCAACTACAGTATTTTGAAAGAAAAACGCGGTGAAACAAAATCGAGGTTTTTATCACACTGTGTGTCGTCGTAATTACTTAACTATAATATACTTAACTATATTATAGTCTGTAATTAATTAAAAGTTATATAACCTATATAACCTTATAACCTATAGGTTTCGGAGAGCTTCGTAGCGTGTTGTAGGGCGCCGTAGCGCGCTGTAGCGCGATGTAGAGGCATCCTGTAGCCTCGCGCTACGCAAGCGCTACGTATCGTTACGATAAACTTTATAGTAATAATTGTAACTAGATAACCCGATGAACTTCATGTCACTGCCTTTTAATATAAACCTTCCCTAGATTTCCACGAATATTTCGAGGCTAAAATCAGCCAAATCGGTTCAGCCGTTCAGTTTTAGAGTTTTTGGAGGAATTAAAATTCATTTACATAGAAAATAGATATATTTCTAATTTGTGCTATTAATTTACTTTGGGCCCTTTTATTTTGATAAGATAACGAGACGAATAACCAGCAACGGCCGCAAGCGAAGTCTCTACGAACTTTTGCAACAAAGAAGAGAGAATTCATGAATTTGAGAAAAAACTTTATGAGTCAACAAGTACGTACCTAATGTTGATAGTATAAAAACAAAAAATATGTACCTATGTTGGAAATTGGAATATAAGGTGTGAGTTTAGACTTTAAAGTTATACTTATTCTCATTACATACGTCATAATTTTATGTTTGTCAACGACAAATGTTTGTCGACGCCAGCCAATCGATATGGTTTAGTCAGTAAAATATGCACACGTATGAACTGTAAGCTAGCTACTGCAATTATAATAACTACTAGCTATTTGACCGAGCTTTGCTCGGTATTCGATAAAACCCGAATAAAACGACATTCTCTAAAAATGATTCCTAGATACATCGATTTATCGCCCCCGCAACCCCCTATAATCTATATATCGTTGGAGCCGATTCCGAGATTTCAATTATTTACAAGAATTGCTCGTTTAAAGATATAATAAGATAAGAAATCAATATACTTTGTTGAAATCCCCTTGGTAACTATATTACTCTTTACATTATACGATTTACGTTACGAATTACGATATTATGTAGTGTGTAGTTGTGTACCTCTAAATATGTTTTCGTACAAAGAATATTTGACATGTAGCGTCGCTCCCCTGCAGAATAGTTACGCATTTATCACAACTTTATAGCAATTTCTATTATCCCAGAATATGGTGTTGGAGCAATACGCCGCGCTGAAAGAACTGGAATCTAAAGCTGGTGTGACAGATGTCGCCTTGGAGGAGATGCGGGTCCTGTCCCTCAAGGGCTGGCCGGCTCACGACCTTCTGCTGCTGATACGCGATGACCTCGCGATGCCAACGAACTCCGAGATAAGCGGTGTATTGGGTATAATCCCCTCGCGACACATCGATCGATATCTTATCTGTACCCTGATTCTCTTGAGTTGAACAATGCAGCTTCGATCCACTCAAAATAGTTTTCACATATTATATAGGAAAGTCGGGGATATTGTACCAGATGCAGGATTAGGGGATGTTTTGATATAAGGGGTCTACAAATTACGTAAGGTGTTTAAGGGGGGAGGGGGTCGAGTCAAATCTCATATAATCTTACGTTGAAGTTGCAACGTAAGACTAATCTTACGTGTTGGGTTACGTTATTATTAAAATATACAATTTTGGTCCATTTCATCCAGATTCTACGTATGCTTACGATTTAATCGTAAGCGTTATCATATTACAGAAGGCCTACTACGAAACCGATCTGAGACTCAAACACTCGAACGAGAATGTAGCCGCTGAACCGATTAAGCTAAAATTTGGTATGGATATACTTTGAGTCTCGGGAAAGGACATAGGATACTTTTTATCCCGAAAAAATGTGCGCGATATACGAATTTTGGAGCAACGGAGTTGCGGTCGTCGTCTAGTATAATAATCTTAATAAAGCTGCATCAATGTTGGAGTGAAATAATAGAATCAGGGTATCAGTGTTGCCTTAACACCTTGTTATCACAAATGTTGTCGTCGGTGAATATTGTCTTAATATAGTACAAGGCTCTTATGTAATTCATATTTAACTACAACGACACGTTATTAGTTTGTTAGATTAGATATTTACATGATAAAACACTAATCCCCAGTAGTTATTAGAATATGATTATTTTAATAGTGTTGTTATTTGGCTACTGAATAAAAAAACTTCTCTCAACCTCAAAAACTAGGCAATAAGCAGTTATTGTTACTGTATACTATTTTAAAAAGTATGGTTTTATTGTAATACTGTGGTTTTAAAGGTAAAGGTTGCAAAGGTACGAATAAACAGTACAATTGAAATTGTCAAAGTCAGATAAAACCTGGATTAAAAAATTAAGTAACCATCTGACTCACTACTAACTTACTACTATGTACTTTGATAATATTATGATACTTTCCTAACCCACCCAGGCCCCCATGTAGTGCAGCAGATACAGGCGCAGCTCAACTCCATACCGCAACAAGTACTGGCCACGGCCTCCGAAATCATGAAACGAAGGCTCGATCTCCTGACGCTGCTGCGCTCCAAACACCGAGCTGATCGTAATACTTATCAGGCGGTGAGTAGAGAATAGAGATGTTCATTTTTTGAAATCTATTATAGGACGACTCAAAACGGGGAACTTCTTATTATTTCAACAAAATATTATGTCACAATATAATAATCACACTCATATTATTATCAAATCAGGTTTCTGTAAACGGCTGGAGTGATTATAATAAATATTTAGGTAGAGTCGAGTTAACTGGTTAGGTACCCTGACTTAGCGCCGGAGTTATATTTTTCGAGTATGGCACTCACCCCAAGGCCACTTTATTTCAGCCTATGTACCATCATGTACCATCGAGGAAATTGATTCCTATACAGTTGAGAGTTCAACGTCATTTGGTCGATCATGTCAATTCAATGTTAATTGTGATCTGTCGGCTGAGATTGACGTAATGCGACCAAACTACGTAGGTCCCATATTATTAACTTTTCTGATAGTACCTAGAACGCTGCCGCCCCTTTGCTTCGACCTAGACGGCCCATTTACAAATCTAGGTCTGCCCTGGAATAACATATAGGTCAAGTTTTGCTGCGGAAAAATAGCACAATAAGTCGCGGCCCGCGGGTAACGCCGCGGGGCACAGCCATAGGAATTTATAATCATTCTTATAATCTTAATTATTAATAATTTTAATTATTATTCTGATTTTACAGAACATGGAGTGGAAAAACAAAAACGTTGAATTGGACAACGAGTCAGAAACTCTACGTAAACTGGTTAGCGGGTTAACAGAAAATTTGAAAGCTAAAATTATTTCCTCACTTGAATTAGCAAAGTAAGCTTTTTATGCCTTGCCTGTAATGCACAGCTCAGTTTCCTAAGAGTACTAGTATTTAAGGACTTCGTCTTTTACACATCAATTTCAGAATTTCTTGGAAGGATCGGGATGTGATTCTAAAGAAAATTGACAAGGTACAAAAAGAAAACGTTAAGCTCCAAAATCAGCTCGAGGAGGTCACGAAAAATATCGATCCTCCTGTGGCAGAACATAAGGCAGAGGAACCGAAAATGCAGCAGGTTTAATTACAGACATTTCATAGTTGAGATAGTTATTCAAATAAGATGTTGCCACAAACATGAAGTTCAGCGACAACCGTTCTGAGCGACAAAAACCTATGTAACTTAATACGACGGACGTAGATTGTAGATGTACCCATGGGGGTATGGCTAGCAGTAAGTAGTGCCACTATTTAGTAATCTGGGCCCTGTGGGCTAGTGGTCTATATTTGTTCCAATTAACTTCAAGATCAGATAAAGGTTTGAAACCTATTCAATGCAAACGATCTATATAATCATAATCCTGTCTTTTTAATTTAGATGAAAAAAAATTACGTGAAATATTTTTTATTCAATTAACATTTAATCAAAATAGGATCTATCAAAAGAGTTGAAGAAGGAACGAAGTGAGAAGGAATCTTTGAAGGAAGTTGTTTCGGCAGCGGAGAATATGCTTCGGGCGGCGAGAACCAAAATAACTATGTTGGAACGACAGCTGAAAGACAGAAACTCCGAGATAGAAGTTGTTAAACGCAAGCACAAGGACTTGGAGCAACTGGTAGTTGCTAATTTTTTTTTAAACCATATAGGACACTTGCAATATCAGAATAGCTGCAGATGCCTGAGGTTGCCGGCCTGAGTAATATTTGGTCTTATGGAACACTAGACGATCTTCCCTCGTGGTCTGCTCTACATCTATTGCTGAATTACATAGAAATCAGTCTAGTAGTTCGTGAGATAAGCGCGTCCGAGCAAACAAACTCTTCAGCTTTGTAATATAGATAAAAAGTATAGATATCTGATATCTCTCTCTTTCCTTAAGGTCTTTTATTTTTTCATTTAGCAATTCTCCTTCTCATTTAGCAAATTCAATGATATTTCACTCAAGTTTACCCTGGTCCCTGGTTGGTCCTAGAAACATTTTGATTTAGTCTTTACTTATTATTCTTTATTGGTATTATCCGTTAAAATATTGTGTTTTTATTATGAGTAACAAACAACTAATTTTGACAGTATCATAATCGAGAGAGCCATTTTGATACGCAATCCAAGAAACTGTTACAAGTTTCCAAAACCGGTGAAAATGCAATCGATACTTTGACGCGACAGCGAGACGCTTTAGAAATGAGGTACGGTTCTTAATACTTCTTACATCATCTAGTAATAATTATTATTGATGATATCTACCATTGTATTCATAATATGCTCAATTGCTCATTGTATAAATTTTATAATATGCTTAGTTTATTATGAGTACTTATGATGCGTAGATTCATTCACAAATAAGGAAAATTATAATTAATAAATTACTAGCTGTCCCGGTGAACTTCGTGTCACTTTAAAATCTTCCCTGGACTTCTACGAATATTTTAAGACTAAAATCAGCCCAATCCGTTCAGCCGTTTTCGAGTTTTAACGCGACTAACACATTTGAAAATCCATTTTTATATATAAGAAGAAGATTCGAATCGAGCTTAAAAGTTATAAGTCATGATGGTGACGATGAAAGTATGATGTTTAGGGTGAAGGAGTTGAGGGAGCAAGCAGACCAAGCAGAGCGTGCGTCAGCGGCTCAGGCGGCGGAGCTGCGCGCGCGCACTGACTCCCTGCTGGCGAAGGTAGCGCGACAGGTGCCATTACCATCCAGCATCCTATCCAAAACAAAAATATTTTTCCGATTCGACTACTAGCCTAATAGGTCGTTCCTAAGATAACAAACTCTGAGAAAATTATTATTTTTTAACAAAAAATTAAAACCGACTTCAAGTTAAAAACAAAAGTAATACTTAATCTAATTAACAAAAAATTAAAACCGACTTCCAAGGTAAAAACAATAATAACATTAATATGAACTAAAAAGTATTAAATAATTTTTACTATCTAATAGTGCCTTTTTCCGAATTCGGCTAAACCTCAACTATTTCTGTACTCAATCTTCATTACCATTCATCATTGTAGTATCATTCATTTGTAGTCGGTACCAGATAGCTGAATCTTCAGTCCTCTGACAGAATATTTAAAATTTTTAACTGGCACCGACTTCAAAATTATGAAGATTGAGTACAGAAATAGTTGAGGTTTAGCCGAATTCGGAAAAAGGCACTATTAGATAGTAAAAATTATTTAATACTTTTTAGTTCATATTAATGTTATTATTGTTTTTACCTTGGAAGTCGGTTTTAATTTTTTGTTAAAAATAATAATAATTTCACTCTTTTTAGTTACACTAGTACGTAAACCTTCGCGTATATTTTACGTATTTTATTACAATTTGTTAAGTGTTGAGATTTGTAAACTTTATATTTTCTAAGAAAATTTAGTTCCGCAATTCAACAACAGATGTCGTTGTTAAGCATCTGCATCGCGGTATCGCTTACTCGACGGCATTTGATATAACTAATTCGCTAAAATATTTTTTTTCTTCTCGCTCACACTCACTGGTTGTCTTAATTGATATTACGCCAGAGGGATTAACGTCCCAGGGTAACCCTACAGAACCATAAGACCAGTTTTAGGCGTAAGACGTAGACGTCTTTTCTTTACATTAAGAGTCACAAGTCACATTGACAAAATAATATTATATTATCAGTGAAGTGAACAGTAGTTAGTAAAGTATTCGATCTGTATAATATAAAGTAGTAAAATATTCGATCTGTTGTTTGCCGCCACGCGCCGCCCGCGCGACACCGTCGCCTCTGTAGCGCCGACCGCCGTGTATTAAACAAACAGGTGTTGTTATGTAACAATACATAATTATTATTACGAGTTAGTATATCCATACCTATGCCTTGCAGTACTACTATCTATTCTGTGCCATGAGACATTGGTGACCTTAACACGACGTGGTAATGATGATGATGACGATGATTATGATTATGATTATGATGATGAATATTAATTGCATAGTAGCATATGCTTTCTGTTCTTAAAACAACGCCGAAACTCCCAAACGTGTATCTATAAGGAGTCAGGAGTTCTCTCAGCATCTTCGAAACCATGGTATACCTTGACCCAATATTTGACTTTTTGGTAGCATATTCTTAGTACACTTCACATAAAACCAAAATCACCATATGTTTCCATAAAAATTTCGAGGAGTTCCCTCGATTACTCCTGGATCCCATCATCAGGTCACCACTTTTGTGAACATGGTACCAAATTGGAGTGAAAATTTCGAAAATCGGTTCACAAACGGCAGAGTTGAACATACAAAAAAAAAAAAAACCACAGCCGAACATATAACCTCCTCGTTTTTTGGAAGTCGGTTAAAAAGAATCAAATAATTCTTATTCCTTATTATAGTAGCGTCTTCAGACTTCGCCTAAACCTCAACTATTTCTGCACTTAATCTTCGTACTTTTGAAGTCGGTATCAGCCCGGAAAAGTTCTGAGATCCTTGACATAGCAATTACGCTAAGGTAAGCTGGTACCGACTTCAAAAGCATGAAGATTCAGTACAGAAATAGTTGAGGTTTGGGCGAAGTCTGAAGACGCCACTATAATAAGGAATAAGAATTATTTGATTCTTTTTAGATTAAGAATAAGTATTACTTTTGTTTTTAACTTGGAAGTCGGTTTTAATTTTTTGTTAAAAAATAATAATTTTACCCTTTTTAGTTACATAATATGAGACGACAAGGCTATAATACTCGTATTATAGCTTGTTGTCTTAGAGTTGTACATATTACTAGCGGTCGCCTGCGGCTCTGCCCGCGTGGATGTCGGTTACGGCTGCAAAAAGCCTACCCAGGAAATACTCGGTCAGCAAAATGATTCCCAGGTCAATTCACAGACGCCGACACTGACATCGACGACGCGGACGCAGTCATTATCCGAAGGGTTTACAGTGCACACTGCACAGATTGTCTTCTTCTCGCAAGCGCATCCCACTTTCGTAATATTTTAATTTCGCCATAATTTCAAAACCAAATGTCCAATTTTAATCATTCAAAAACCAAATTTTATCTACATAGACTGTACTTAGTGATGAAATAATTTATTTTGATAAGGATTAATGGCATGAGTAAAATAAACGCGTTTAAATGTTGTCCAAAAAAATTCAAGATTTTTAAATAAAAATATGGTTATTGTGCCTCACTCGACATAGATAAGTATAGTGTGTCGCGGACTTTTTTGTAGATATTTATAAGATCTACAATACTCAGAACATTTTATGGTTCTATCTTTTATAGTTTCGGCAGCGTACGCAAAATAAGTAACTTTTCTGGTTGATTTTTTCACCTGGCGTCCGAAAAACCCAAATATCTTACGAAACCCAATTTTTTCCAAAATAAAATTTAGCCTATGTTTAGCACAAATAATGTAGGATTTTCTTGGAGTAGTTTAAATAAAGCCAAAATCCTCAAACTTGTGTCTATAAGGATTCAAAAGTTCTGTTGGGTACCTTCAGAACCAGGGTATATCCTGGTGCAAAATCTTACTTTTTGGTAGTATATGCCTGAAATACTTCAGAAAAAATCGAAATCACCATATGTTTCCATATAAATGTCAAGGAATCCCCTCGATTCATCATGGATCCCATCATCAGATCACCACTTTTGTGAACATGGTACCAACTTCGGATTCAACCCTGTACAACAACAAAAAAATCATGAAAATCGGTCCATAAACGGCGAAGTTATGGTTGAACATACAAAAAATATATATATATAAACAGACGAACGTTTAACCTCCTCCTTTTTGGAAGTCGGTTAAAAACCAACAAACTCTTCAGCTTTATAATATAGATTATAGACTATAGAGTGTTAGATGTTGACCTCGACTCCGTTGCGCTTAATTTTTCTTAAAGTTCGGGAAACGTTTATTTTGCCTTGATATAAACTATGCCCGGACTCCGGGCCCTAGGTCCCGGGTCTTAAAGTATCTCCATATCAAATTTAATCTAAACCGGTTCAGCGGTTTACGCATGAAGGGGTAACGGACAGGCAGACCTTAGCATTTAAATATTCCTATGAATATTACCGACGAGACTGAGCCACCACCTGATCCACCAGAGCTGAGCGGAGCTGTGTTGCGAGGAATATTGTGTTTTTGAGACCCAATTGCATCGCCGCGCTGAGCGATGTCATGGCAAAGTTTAAATCATTAAAGCGATTCTATTGGTTCTCAAAAACACATTCTTCGCAACACAGCTCCGCTCAGCTCTGGTGGAATGGCAGCCTTATTCATAAGAGCTCCTGCGTTGTGTAGAATAAACTAACTCCAATCCACAGTAGAATCCACAATAAGATAATTTAGGAAACAATCTCATCCAAGAATTAACCAACGACAAAACCTGCGCGCCAAATGTGAACACTCACAATGCAGAATATAATTATATTTCATCAAATAGTCTTAAAAAATACAGTACCTATATCGCACGAATGATATAAAATATTAGTACTCATAAGTATTACTTTCTTCATATTGCTTCCAATTAAAATCACAATTTCTTTTCACCAAGGGAAAAGCCCAAAAAGCAGCGGAAGATCGTATATTTGAATTGGAAAATCATATAAAGCAGTTACAGTCAAAATTATCAGTTATGAGGGAGAGCTCCAGTCGCCTGATTGATGTACAGAAACTACATCGTCTTGACTACATTCCTCCGAAAGGTAATTTCTCAATAATGAGTAGCTGAAAGATTAGCTTAGCTTAGTTACTTTTAAAAGTTCGTGTGGCACTCGGGGAGTGCCGCGGTAAAGCTTTTGTATAGCATTTTTTATCAACTTATGCAATTCTAATCGCACGCAAATAAACATTATGCCGAAGTCTGCCGAACTGAAACGACGTTAGACGACGGCTTTCAGCGCCGCACCGCTGTGCCAGCTGGAGTGGGGGGCGTTAGGTTTATTTCGTTACGGAATTTCTTGATTCGGCCACCGCGCTGAAAGCCATGCAATAGCGCAAAAACTTCTAATCATCATTTGTCAAGAAAGCATTAGCTTAAGTTGCTGTTTTTACAGAGAGAGAACCCTCGCAAAGGGATACAGATTTGTGGAAGGAATTGCAAGCGATGCGAAGAGCTTTACTGCGCACTGAGGAGGCCCTGCGGCAGAGTCGCAAAGAAAAAGATAAATTCCTCGATTCTTTATCAAAAATTGCAGTAAATATTTTTACATATTAATAACATATTCTAAATATTTGCTGAGTCTTTTTTGAATAAACAATGTTAAAATGTTGGTATTCGAATGGAATAGCATTGAAATGTGCAATGTAAAATACATTATGTTTTAGCAAAGCGAAGGAGAGGCAAAGGAAGAAAATTTAGCGGCTGAATTGGTAAGCAGAGAAAAGAAAATAATGAAGCTTCAGCAAATTATATCGGAGCATCAAGAAAAAGAAAAAAAAATGTAAGTAAAAATCCTTAGACTTTTTATATTAGGTTTAAGATCATTAACTGCAATAGCTTGGGATCTGTAAAATAATTTTCACTGAAACAGGGAAAAAAATGTATCGGAATCTGAAAAGAAAATAGGAGAGCTGACATCAGAAGTTAGAAGGTTAAGGAACTACGACTGCTACTCCAAAGAGATTCCTTATCAAGATTTGCAAACCGAGGTAGAGTGTTTATTTTAATATTTATTTCATTAAGGGCCTGTTTCACTTCCTGATAAGTGCCGGATAGGCTATCCACCACTTAACTTAAAGTTGAGAATAGCCTATTCGACACTTTATCTGAAAGTGGTGAAACAGGCCCTTAGCCTAATTTAATAATGACTTCCCACCGGTTTCGGTGACAGTGGCCGGTTTCACTGAAACCAGGCCAGTTACGCAGGAACGATTTTTATAGTGTCCAAGTGTGTGAGCAGTACACAAGAGCACTTTCTATTGATTTACTCTCGTAACCCAGTAAGACAGATGACCGACACGACTAGCGAATGATCAGAGGCAGGACCGACTTTTTACATGCCCATCCGACGTATGGATCATGAATCATCTCACTTGTCAGAAAATCAGGCGATCTGCTTAACCAAACTTGGAAATAACATGTTTCCAACTCTGGAATCGAACCCACGACCTCCGAGTCGAGAGCCACGCTCTATCGACGACATATACATTAAAAATACGTACAGTAAAAAGCTATCTTGCCAAATATTTATTCCATACAGCTACTGGTTCTGCAAACGCAAGTGGAGAGCCTGTCTCGTGAGCGCAAGGCTCTGGTGAACGTCGCGGCCTCCAGGGCACTGATGCTGGAGCGACACGAGCGGGCCGCCGCACTCTTCGCCCACGTCACCAGAACTCGGAAGGAACTAGAGGGATACTTGAAGAATGAGGCGCATCCGAGCACCGATTCTGTCCCTGAGGTTAGTCCGATTAAGACTCATCTGGAGAAATTGTGCTTTCGAAAAATCGTTTAAGGAATATTTATATTAAACCTCACATCACACATGCGAGGCGTCTTTTCTTCTCATCATATTCTAAATTCAACGAATTCTAAAATGTGGCGCGTTCGGCGCGTGCGTGCTGATACATGTGCGATCACCAACTTTAGGCAGCAGTTTTTAGCAGTGCCGTAATAGCCTTTTTTGCGCCCTGTGCGAGCTTCTAGCTTGTTCTTCTTAGCACCCTTATTTTTAACCGACTTCTAAGAAGGAGGAGGTTATTTGTTCGGCTGCAGATATATTTTTTTACTACATTGGGAAACATCTCTGGGGCGCAGCGAGAACTTAAGAGGCCGGGTACACTTGGAATTTCTCATACATACGTAATTCCAAAATCATTTTCTCATACGAAAATATTTAACATGTTTGAGTTGTTTTTCAGTTTAAAATAGTAATTATCTAGGTTCCTGCACAAAAATTTACTCCAAAATATTTAAACATTAAAAATTTTTTTTGTTTTTAATTTTTTTTAGTAAATTTAGTACTTAATATTTAAACACTAAAAAATAGAGTAAAACCAACGAGTAAAACACAAAAAAATATATAAATAAATAGTTAATTTACTACAAAATATTTAAACTCTAAAAAATATTTTTTAGTATTTAAATATTTTGTAGTAAATTTACTATTTATTTATATATTTTTTAGTGTTTTACTCTATTTTTTAGTGTTTAAATATTAAGTACTAAATTTACTTAAAAAGAAATTAAAAACAATTTTTTTTAATGTTTAAATATTTTGAAGTAAATTTTTGTGCAGGAACCTAGGTAATTACTATTTTAAACTGAAAAACAACTCAAACATGTTAAATATTTTCGTATGAGAAAATGATTTTGGAATTACGTATGTATGAGAAATTCCAAGTGTACCCGGCCTCTTCGAAAAAATAAGTCTGCCTGGTCTGGCCATTCCTGCGCGCCCCCCCAAGAGTCTACGCCCTGTGCCTGGGCACCGGTGGCACCGCCCTATTTACGACACTGGTTTTTAGTGAGATTGACTAATTAGACGATATTGATTTTCAGGCAACTCGCTCTTTGTCGTCAATCTGTGCAAGCGGCGCGAGTGTTTGGTCAGCGCTCAAGGCAGAGCGGGCACGAGTTCTCGCGTTGGAGAGTGCCGTCCTCTCACAAAATATACAATTAGAAAGAGAGGAGCGAGTCAGAACTCAGTTGGAGCAACGCAGGGCTGTTTTAGAAAGGGAACTAATACGTGCAAGACATTCGTCAGCGTCTAATGCTGTAGTGGACGGGCCAAGTATTACATTGTAGAAATAAATTTTCACGCTACCTCCAACAAGTGCAATGAGGGTTGTATGGCGCTATGTAGCCGTCAGGTCTATCGTGTCAATAATTGTCGTGTCAAACAGCTGTCATATGTCACGAAACAGCTTCCACAATCCACATGTCACGATATAGCTGTTTTATGTCTGTCTGACACGACATTTGACACGATAGACCTAACGGCTACATAGACAGCACCATACAACCCTCACTGTTTCGTCAGCTCGTTCTGAATGAATCAATAAATTTTTTCAACAGATAATAATTAAATATTATTTTATGTCATCAATCGTATTTTAATTATTGTACTAAAATACACCACTTATTTACTAAATAAAATAAATATGTTAAAACAAAATATCGTTTTAATTAACATAAAAATAAATACACGATACTATATTCACGAACTAATGATTTGTTTCACACTGCTTTCAACACTTGGGACTATCTATAGGCATTATTGTCTAGCCTTGTAAATACAGGAGATTTGGTACATCAATATAAATGGTTACTAAAGTGTTACTCGTAGGTCATGGTCTGAATGTCCATCATTTGGTTCGGCTCTGCTTGATGAGCGATCTTTCTGAATTAGAATGCATGGCGCTCGTTCAGAGTGCAAAAGGTTGCGCTTTTTATTCAGGAAGTTCGATTCGAAATTATGTCTACCAGAAGGAACATAAACTGCTGTTTCTACTTCATCCTCAAGAATTTTAAGCAAGCTGTCTAGATGTTCCGACGGGAAGTAAACATTTATATTATCTATGTAAGTTTCGTAGCGTGATATTACTTGTTTGAGAATATTAATTTTTTCTCGATACTTCTTATTTTTTGATTTCGTTTTGTGTGCCTGATAGTATAGTGCTATCATAACCTTTTCCATATCTGATATTCGGTTTTCTTTTGTTCGTATGTCAACTATTAAAGATTCAATTTCGGGATCACTTTCAAACAAGTTTCTGTTTACCTGTAAACAATTTTCGTTATGGATTGCCATCTTATTATTATTTGGTATCGATGTTTGAGCCAAAAGTAAAATAAGTTATGCCAAAAATATTAACCTTACCTTAGTTTTATTCACTTTAGACGCTAAGTCTCTTTGTAAACATTCTATGATACTCGTTTGTTTCGTTTTGTTTTCGGACAATTCATTTATTAATGCATCTTTCTCTTTAATATGCTCTTCTTGTGTTAATATAGTATGCGTACAAGCTTTTAATTCTATCGCCTGGTTATGTTTGGTACTCGTCAATTCATTGTTGCGTTGAGTTAACTCTTGTATTTTCTGCTTTTGTTCAGTCACCTAGAAAATAACACGAAAAGATTATTAATAATCCATGCTAATATTATAAATGCGAAAGCGTGTCTACCTGTTACTCAGCTTCTTATCTAGAAATAAAATGTATTTTTTTATTACCGTGCTAATTAAGTTATCCATATTTCCCTTTTCTCTATAAAAATTGTTTTTAAAGTTCTTTATTTCCTCCTCGAGGGTCATTATTTGTTTTTGGTAAAATTGCATCTTCATTTCGCTAAGGAATAAAAAGTTTTATTACTCAATATAATTATTACATTTCTGCTTAAAAGCGCAGGTCTGCCAGACTTTCATTATTTTAAATAAGCTCAAAGTATATACATTGGCAACGGAAGACTAGTTTACTATGGGCCGGTACATAAATAGCCAGTACTCAAGAATCAAGATGCATATCGGTCTCAAGATACGGCTCTGTGATTGGCTGTCAAAATTTGGACCAATCATAGAGCCGAACCGCCTCTTGAGACCGAGATGCATCTTGAGTACTGACTATTTATACCAGCCTAGAGTTACCCCGAAGAAAATATAAAATGGGCATTAAACTTTAACGGAAGTTAGGTACTGTTTGATACACCTTTACAACTTGATCCTCCTCTATTTCTAACCGCCTAAATTAATGTCAACCTAAACTCCATAGTCGCTGGTCGTTCTGTGATCTTACTTCTGTAAAAACTTAGAGCTTTTATGAAATGTCGAAGCTTTGAAAGCCCTCTTGCTCTTGCTCTTTATCTTGCTGTTGCTCTTTATACTAATGAACAATAAATTATTTTGAACAATTATAGCTGTTGTTAATAATCGTAATTTGTCTTCGAAATTACTTGTAGTAGGCTCCGAAATTACTGGTTCGATTATAATGAAATTGGCATAGACCAAGAGCAGGAAACTTACATTTTGTACCATGAAAATTGGAATTAAAAAAATGTACGGAATTTTCTTTCAGGATATTCGGTTGAACCCTTAACATCTAGTAAATATTATACCTTTCTTTTGCCCTATCTTCTAATGAACTACACTTATTTGCTTGATCTTCTATATGCCTCGCTTTTTGTTCTATTTCATTTCGTAGTTGGTCTTCTAAAGTTTTTGTGGCATCTAACCTCTCCTGTATATCAAAAAATTATATATATTACTATCATTAATTATTATTTAGTTATATATTTATTACATTTTTTTAAGGTTTTATCGTAAAATTGTAACTCGATTTTTTTTAAATTAAATCTTTTTACCTTCATCTTCTGTATAAATGTATTCTTCTCCGCTATCTTCTTATTCAAGTTTTCAATTTCTGCTTTTGCATCTTCTAAATCTTTTTCTATGACTTGAGGTACTGTAACTGTGTCTCCTCGATCTTTTAACGCTTCAGCTATAGTGAAATTTATATTATAAAACGCTACTTTTACTTTATTCTATATATTTTACTCTTATATATTTTGTTTCTTCTTTTGTTTTTATATTTTGTATTTCACCATTTTCACCCGACTACAGCGGCGAATCCAGAAATTATAAGAAATGTTGACTTTGGCAATATTCCATAATTAAAGGTACAAATTGGAAGCCGGCTACATGAAGTTGCAGCAGACGACGTGTCATCGGCACACGTCTATCCTATGTATTTCTATGAATGTGTCGCTAACTTCGCTAGCTTCGTGTCGGTAGCTACGCAGGGTATTTCATAGAAATACATACAAACCAGTACCTAGTCTGCGGTTGCCTCATGTCGTCCACTGCCAACCGGCACCAGCTTTATGCTACCTGTTGTATGTCCTATGTATGCTTGTATCTAGTGTTGTCTAGCGACTAACTACTATCGATTAATGATATAATAGATTTATAATAATTGACGTTCTTGACTTTTGAGTAACATCTAAAGCTGTGTAATTTCCGTAGTCCGGTCGTTTTTCGTTTGTTTCTGTTGTCGCGAATATAAGTAGGTACATAAAGACATACGCGGTGAAGTAACTAAACTATACTTAATACATAATATATTTACCCAACTCTGCTTGAGTATCCTGAAGCATCTTTAAAGTTTGTTGATATTGTTCGTCTTTCTTTATAATTTGAGATTGTTGAGTTTGAGCAATATTCTGTAATTTAATTTTTTCATCTAAAACAGTCTTTAACCTGCTCTCAAGTTCTTTTTTCCTGATAAAAACAATATATTATCTAATTATAAACGAATATAATTTTGTATATTAATGTTAAGACTTATTTTGAATGTTTACTCACTCATTTTGTAGTTTTGTTTTAGCCTCAGCAATTTTATCCAAATTCTTCGCATTTTTTTTCATTAAATTATTTAGCTTACAAAGTTCCTCGTTGAATTCCTTCTGTGATTGTTGATTCTGAAGACATATTAAGTAATTTTCTGAATACAATGTTTTCCTATGTTTTGGATACTATATTTTATAAAAAATACAAATAAAAAATAAATAATCAGCCAAGTGTGAGTCGGACTCGCGCACGAATTTTTCGCCTATTTTTGCTCTATAACCCGTACCCGTTATAGAGCAAAAATAGGCCAAAAATTGTGTTTCTTGAATGGGAGCCCCCCTTACATTTTTATTTCATTTAAATATTATTGTTAATTATTAAAGTACACATATATTTAAGGCTTTTGTGTAAAATTTCAAGTGCCTACCTGTTGCTATTATAGATATCGATCAAAAATGGCAAAAAAAAAATATCATGTTTGTTGCATGGGAGCCCCCCTTAAATATTAATATTATTTTGTTTTTAGTATTTTTTGTTATAGCGGCAACAGATACACAATCTGTGAAAATTTCAGAAACCTAGCTATAGCGGTTCTTGAGATACAGCCTGGAGACAGACAGACGGACAGACAGACATCGAAGTCTTAGTAATAGGGTCCCGTTTTTACCCTTTGGGTACGGAACCCTAAAAAGAGCATATATGTACATGTCTTAGAAGTAAAACTTTAAATGTCCAAAATCGTGACGACGCGGCGTCGTCAGGCAATATTATAGTTATTTCGTCCTTCTTTTTTATGACGCCGCGCAGCCTTGAAATTAAAGAAGTGAGACTTCAATAAAGATATAGGAATGTTACCTGATCTTGTTGATTTTGTATAGTTCGTTCCAGGACCCGATATTCCTCTCTCGCTTGTTCCAGAACCCCTTCTAAGTGGATCGCACGATTTTCGTTCATTTTCGCTTCACTTTCGAATTTCTTTAAACGTTCTTTGGTTGTTAAGTTTTTCAATTTTTCTTCTTTAACTTTTTTTTCGAGCTCCTATAATATATAAGAAAACCAAAACGGGTAACAAAACAAAGTTTAATACTTTGAGGTGTGTAACGTGTATGTGTCGCTTGTATAGAGTTCACTGTGAGAGATGTAGCGCTAAAAGAGTACCTAATATTTTTTCAAGTTTTGTATAGAACTTTGACGTTGGGGCATGCGGCATGCCTCATAGAAACATCTCACAAGTAACTGCAGTCGCAACTCGCAGGGAACAGCTAGTAGCAAAATAAAGTAGTTCACGATACTTATACATACATACAAGTAGTTACTGTCCGCTACTCCGTTGCGCAAAAAAAACGTTTGTCGCGAAAAAGTACCCGATGTCCTTTCGCGGGAGTCAAAGTACATATTCCATACTTTGGGTTGTAAAGTTGGGCGGTTATCCGTGAATAGGACAGACAGACACACTCAATATTGAAGTATGGATTCTATATGCTAACCAGTAATGAGTAACATGTTCTACAAGCTATTTTACAAGTAGGTATGGTGGTAAACATAACCTCAATTTTAATTTTATTGGGATGCTGTTTGAAAACGTGATCCTTATCATTGATTGGCTTTAGAGGAATATTCTTCGAGTTGAGTCGAGATAATTCGCTTGTGAGATCTTTGTTCCGCAGTGACACTGCCATTGTTTCCTTCACGCATTTTCTGATAACAACAACACAATACTACATGAAAGGGAACGTGGCGAATCATTTTACAATCTTCACGTTGCTGTACAATGTACTATCAGAGAAGTTGATTTATACGCAGATGGCGGACCAATGTCATGTGGTCGGATTATGTCAATTCAATTTAAGTCATGAGCTGTCGGCTGGGTTATGTAATAACGCTACCAAATTAAGTAGGTCCGTCAACTGTCTATGAATCAATTTCTTCGATGGTACGCACCTGATTACATCTGTTAGTTCTACCAGGTCCTTGTCTAATTCTGTTTTGACAGCTTGTACTTTGTCTTTAAGTGCGTCGTATTCGACTTTGAAATCTTTAATCCTTCCATTTCTACCATGCAATAAATGCTGCGAATTTAAATACTATGTTAAATATTATGTAGGGTAGAAAACATAGAATTAATTAATTATACATATTATATCTACAATCTACATTAAATAAAGTATTTACATTTTCATTTAGTTGTAAACTTTCAAGCAAGTCAATTAATTCCTTGTGTTTCTGTAGCATTTCTTCGCACGTCTCAAATACTTTTGATGGAATGTTAGAAAACTTCTTCACGTCTATATTAAAATATGCTGCAGCCAAATCTTCCTTGTCGGCAATATCTAAAAAACCGGCCAAGTGCGAGTTGGACTCGCCCATGAAGGGTTCCGCAGCAGCAATAAGAATTATTTCTATGAAATTATAAGGTTTTTGATTTATTTTAATATTTCATTTTTGATATAATGAAAGTTAAATTAAGGTTTATCATTTATGACGTATAAAAAAAGTACTGGCTAGATCTCGTTCAAACCAATTTTCGTTGGTAGTTTTTATAGTAATGTACATCATATATTTTTTTTTGAATTATCATGCTTAGAAGTTAGAGGCGGGGGGGGGGGGGGGGGGGGACACATTTTGCCACTTTGGAAGAGTCTTTCTCGCAAACTATTCAGGTTAGAAAAAAATGATATTAGAAACCTCAATATGATTTTTGAAGACCTATCCATAGATACCCCACACGCATAGGCCAGATGAAAAATTTGTTTTTTGTTTCATTTGTACCTATGGGGGCCCCTAAAATTTTTAATAATTTTTCCATTTTTGTATCAAAATCTTAATGCGGTTCACAGGCTACATCTACTTACCAAGTTTCAATAGTATAGCTCTTATAGTTTCAGAGAAAAGTGGCTGTGACATACGGACGGACAGACAGACAGACAGACAGACAGACAGACAGACAGACAGACAGACAGACATGACGAATCTATAAGGATTCCGATTTTGCCATTTTGGCTACGGAACCCTAAAAAGAGTAAAATACTTTCTAAATTTTTACTTACTACTACAACTCACTATGTACATACATGTAATGCTAGGTACTGACATACGGTTTTGCTCGATAGTTTTACTCAAAATCGAGCAATAACCTTACCGTGTGGACCGGTAAAACTGACAGCTCGAAGGCTCGCTTCGAGCCGGCTCGATGGAATTAAATATGTCAAGTATGTAATTCCTTCGATTCGGAGTAAAACTATCGAGCAAAACCGTATATGAGTAGTTAGCATAAGTATATTTTTTATAAGTTTTTCAGATAAAGTTGTCATCGTGTCTAAACCATAAAGTTAATATACCTAGCGGAATAGAGAAACAAAGGCCTGAGCAAGCGAGATGCCACTATCAGTAACACCGCGTGGTAAAAAGAGACGTGTGATACATGACAGCAGCACTCTTTTTTTGACGTCCAGTCGGCACGTGCCGCACGTTGTCAATATAAATCTCATAGAATTCATGTTCAATCATGCTTGTGTAAATGTATACGTTCACATATTTTTCACACAGATGAAAACCAATTTTGGTTACGTTTGACAGCTCGAGATTGTTGCTCTATTCCGATAGGTATATTAACTTTATGGTCTAAACACACTATGGCGAAGTTCCGCGGTGGAAATTCCGCATGATTACGTCCGCAATGTCAAACGCATACAATATGACACGACGGCATAGTGTGTCATCGGTAATTTAAAATACATTACAGGCGGAATCATGCGGAAATTCCGCCGCGGAACTTCGGCATAGTGTGTTTAGACACTAAGAGTGAATTTGGCCGATGGTCCTTGTAAATGTAGCTCGTTTGTACCGTATAAGGAAGGGGCAATTATTGTTTTAAGTGTTAAGTAAAGATTGTAAACATCTATGGTGAATTACTCTACCTGGACTGCAGGCCTTCGTTTCACCACAGAGCTCTAGCAACTGTCGCGGAGTCAACTTTGCTACGTTCATGATTTGCAGGTCATTTTCAATAGCATGGGAACTCAGTTTTTGGCCTAGTGAAGCTAACTCCTCCTCAGCGGTCTTGAGATCTGCATATACTTCCATTATTGTGCCCTGTAATATATTTTTTCTTAATATGTAAAATATTACCATTTTTCCATAATGTGATCTAAAATATTTTTGCTAAGCGAACCGACTTGTCTTTCCTTAAGGTCATCCCTCATTTTATCGAATTGCTCCTTTTTTACCTTCCATCTCTCATTTAGTTCAATAGGGTTGATTTTAGCTTTAGTTGAATCTAAAAATAACATTATAATATTCAGCGGTACAGCAAATATACAAATGACTAACAACAAACGTACCTACTTAAAATACCAGATGTTTGAAATAATTTTCAAAAAGAGAATTAAAATAAATTTTTTCGCGAATTTCCAAAAGTCGCAGAACAAAAGTTTGCTCAGAGTCACCCCCTTTCGGCCTTTTATACCTTATTTGAAACACCTGTAGATATTTCATACTAGGTAAAGTACGTAAAGTAAAACAAAAAGTCGAATACATAATAAGTAGGTACTTAGTTCGTTTATTTGTCCTTTAGGTAAGTGTTTTTCAGGATTAACACCACTCTCACTGGGAATCTAAAACAACAAGTTTTCGTGTGGTTTGGTTTAAAATTTAAAATATTTTAAAATAAGTAAGTACAAGAAAAGTTGTATTTGCTAAGTCTATACTAATTAAATTCTTTGTATATGGCAATTGGCAAGAAAACAAACAAAGTTCTACCTTCTGTTCCGGTGTTTCTTGACGTAATATTCTACGAGAAGCAGATAAATTATCATCCGTGTCATTTTGTTTTGGTATTTTTCCTTCATTTTCCGACATGGGACTAACCTAAAATAAGGAAAATTTGCTCTTTAAGCGCTGCTACGTTTTTGTGAACTCTATGTGACCCATACACAGTACACACCCTAAAGTATATTATCACTTAGTTTTGTTACACCCTGAATATCATATATATTAAAACTCAAAGGTGACTGACTGACATGGTGATCTATCAACACACAGCCCAAACCACTGGACAGATCGGGCTGAAATTTGGCATGCAGGTAAATGTTATAACGTAGGCACCCGCTAAGAAAGGATTTTGATAAATTCCAACCCTAAAGCTCGTATTGTATTTAAAAACTTCGCGCACATTGCATCGGGCGCTACCAGAGCGGCTCGCAATTTTATACAAGTTTTAAGTGTATTCAAGTGCACGATGTATCTGTTATATTCCTTTTATATGAAAAATCGGCCAAGTGCGAGTTGGACTCGCGCACAAAGGGTTCCGTACCACAATACACCGAGCAAAAATAGGAAAAAAAAATGTGTTTTTTGTATAAGAGCCCCCTCAATTATTAATTTTATTTAAATTTTATTATTCATTATTATAGTATAAATAAAACTGAGAATTTAGTGAACATTTCGTGGGTTATATGTTTACCACTTCTATATAAATAATTGTATTTGACTAATATACCCCAGGAAAATTAAACATTTGACCTCGGAATAATTCGCATAGAGCTGAAAATTGGTAGATACGTTAAAACATCATTACAAATAAAACCTCAAAAGTCTCCGGCGATCCTCCTAGTGCAAAAATTTTTATTCAAGGTCAAAGGTATGAAAATGAGGTTTTTCCTGTTTATTTTTCCTACCTGTACATCACAAAAATAGGTAGGGCAAGAGTACAGATCATAGAATTCTCTACAAAAAATATTATAAGACACTTTTTTCATACGACTCACCATTTCTTATAAATGCGGGCTTAAAGTTTGGGAAAATCATACCTAATACTTATATTATAAAGCTAAAGAATTTGTGGAGATACTTGCTTTGAATTGAAAATTTTATTTTTGTTGGATAGTCTTCTTTATCGAGGAAGACTTGAGCTATATAACATCACGTTGGCACCAATAAGAGCAAATAAACAGAGGAAAATGGGGAAAAACGGGGAAAATGGTTTGAAAGAGCTTATCTCACAAACTGCTGAAGCATTTTTATAGCATAAGAAAACCTCATTTTCATACCTTTGTCCTTGAATAAATTTTTTTGCACAAGGAGGATCACCGGGGACTTTTGAGGTTTTATTTGTAATGGTGTATTTAACGTCTCTACCAATTTTCAGCTCTATGTGAATTATTCCGAGGTTACGATTTTTTTGCGTCTAATATTAGACCGGTCTAATAGGTAACTAAGTTTTAACATGTAACTGTTTATTGTTACTAATAAAGAAAATATAAAAAATATTTCAGGTGGCTACCTGTTGTCATCATAAATACCGAGCAAAAAATGTTTAAAAAATCATATTTGTTGTATTGGAGCCCCCCTTAAATATTAAGTTTATTTTGTTTTTAGTATTGCGGCAACAGAAATACATAATCTGTAAAAATGTCAAATCTCTAGCTATTACCGTTCTTGAGTTACAGCCTGGTGAGTGGTGACAGACAGACGGACAGACATCGAAGTCTTAGTAATAGGGTCCCGTTTTTACCCTTTGGGTACGGTACCCTAAAAGTGCCTGACCGGCTGTGTATAAAGGTACTATAGCACTTAAGTTCCTTACCCGTGGAATGTCTCTGGACTTGGCTAGAGGACGCTGTATTCCCGAGCATACTCTCTGTGGAATTCGGCATTTCCTTGGAGTTCCACTATCTGTACGCACATTCATATAATAAGCAGCTACTTCATATTATGATAATTTCATTTTTACTACGATTTTTCCTCTTACCATGTGTGATTTTTCTTCCGAAAGCTAGTGACATTTTTGGTCTTTGGAACGTAAAGAAATATTACACTGGATTTAAAAGCAGCCGCCGAAAACTACATATTAGTAGAAAGAAGAAAATAATACTGCGTTTTAAATTTTAATAAAGATGTAGCAC
Organism: Polyommatus icarus; assembly: GCA_937595015.1. NCBI lineage: Eukaryota > Metazoa > Arthropoda > Insecta > Lepidoptera > Lycaenidae > Polyommatus > Polyommatus icarus. The sequence continues at coordinate 16,026,918 of OW569326.1, forward strand.
ATAAACCATAAACTATGGTTTTGACATTGACGGAACCCGGGAATATTTCGGCCAAAACCAAAAGTACTGTACCTAAAGCGGGCTCCACACTCGCGGCGCGTATTGCGGCCGCAATTCACGGGCGCGAACACGACGCGGATAAATACGGGCAACGGCTCTCTAAACTCGCAATCTTTGCATTTACATTCGCGCATTTGAGTAAAATGGACGTTGAAGTCATTGTTGCTGCTGCTCTGACATAGTGTGCTTATCAAAACGTCGCGGGCCAAAAAATCGACACCGGATGGGGAAAGCCGCGAGACGCGAACGTGAAGCTGCGAAACCCTCCACACTCGCGGCTCGCAGCCTTCGCGGGCTTTCACGCCGCGAGTGTGGAGCCCGCATAATGCAACCATTGACAGAGAGAGATCTTTGAACGATGTTTGAATGCAACTTGAATGCAACCTTAACCGACATATTGTTTTATTAGGGATCTTTGCATTATGAAACCACACGCTAAAAAAAATATTGTTTTCGAGATTCCATAAATTCATATTCAGTGGAACCGTAAATAAAAATAAAATATTATACAAGTATTACTTACTAATGATGTATTAGGTAGTATATTAAAATATATCTACCATAATGTAGGGATAAAGCTCCTAACATTATAATATTTACTTAATTTGGTATAAAGCCAATATTACAATAATTATTGCTATCGTAGTTTATATATCCTCTTTCATTACTAGGTATACTTTGCAGGTCAGGGTCAAAGCAGGGTCTCAAAATGGTCTCAAACACAGAGTCTCACTTCTGTGGTCTTGAATGTCTCGAACCATGACCACGGTCCACGTCCTTCATTGCAAAGGATTTTGTACAACTGGCTGGTAACAGATAAATAAACATTTTAAAATAAGACTTGCAATTTGATACAAAGAGGATACAAATATATTTTTGATATAAATTGTCAAATTTTTCGAAAACCCTCACCAAAATTGTATCGTTGACTAACTTAATTATAAAATTATATTTTCGAGCTAAATTTGAGTTTCATATGGCTAGTGTAAAGCCGTCAAATGAAAAATCAGGTAAACCTCTTTCCTTTTACATTCTTACTAAAGCCTCCGTTAGCCGAGACTGGTACAAACAAAATATTATGCCCATACATTTGTCCGTGCGGCAGAGGCCAGAGACCCTTGTAAGTTATTTTTAACCGACTTCCAAAAATTGAAAAAGGAGGAGGTTGTATGTTCGTCCGTATATATTTTTTGTAATATATTATCCACTATATTATATGATTTTTTTTCATTTATAAGATAGACCTAGCCTGCGCGCAACTTCAATATCGTTTGGCGAAACTTGAGGGGGCAATGTGCAAAATAATGATTAATGAGTACCAATACCATACAATAGCCACCCAGTAGCCTATGCCCATGCGCGCGCACCCATCCCACTTACCCAAGACCAAGAGAGTGAGATCTAAATTCTAAAATTGAACACTGCGCATTTCTTCTCCATTTTCTATGAGTGATCCTAAGGAAGTGCACAGTCGGCCCTATTATTGCTACAGCTGCACGATCCATCGCACTTTTTACATGATATCATTCCGCAACGCCTCCGTGGTCTAGTGGTATAGGCCGCGGCTCTTGAGTCTTCTTGACTCGGAGGTCGTGGGTTCGATTCCCGCGTTGTAAACATGTTATTACCAAGTTTGGTTAGGACAAATCAGGCTGATCACCTGATTGTCTGACAAGTAAGATGATCCATGCGTCGGATGGGCATGTAAAAAGTCGGTCCTGCGCCTGATCTCTCACTCCGTCGTCCGTCCCACTGGGTTATGAAAGTAAAGGAATAGAGAGTGCTCTTGTGTACTGCGCACACACTTGATCACTATAAAATTACTCCTGCGTAGCTGGCCCTGGTTTCAATGAAACCGGCCACCGTCACCGAACCCGGTGTGGGAGCTATTATTACGAGTATAAGTATAATTATTTCACCTTTTCCTTGTCTAGGTCCTCGCCTGGTCCCTCGGCCGACCACCGCGAGCGCCGCCCGCGCCGCCCGTAATGCTCATCGCATGCCGGCAGCCACCCCGCGGCAGTCGCCCATACGACCAGCAGCCGTCACGCCTGTCGCTGTGGTATATTACCTTAAGGCTCCTCTCGCGAAAAAAGCGTGCAGATGAAACCACTTTTCACCGGCATTAACAGAGAAATTATATCTGAAAAAAATAATTAGTAATCTATATACGTAACGTGGTTTTGCCATATTTTTTCTATCGGTATCACATAATAAAGAAATAAAAAACCAAATCACCTCCAAATCGTTGAATGAAACCACTTTACTCCTTCATTATTTATCAAAAGAATATATAAAAAATATCTACTGCTTTGCAATACATAAGTTGATAATTTGGTTTTTTTACTTTTTTGAAATATGTATTATATTAAGCCTTAAAAAGGTTTTTTCTCCTATTTCGCCCTATCATGGACGCGGCGAGCGCACAGTGTGATAAAAACCTCGATTTTGTTTCACCTCATTTTTCTTTCAAAATACAATAGTTATTAGCTATATAAACATTAGAGTAGAACTCTGAGATCGATATTCTTAGTAGTTATTTTTTTAAAGAGTGTCAAAGTTGGCATTTTTCCGGGTCAAAAATTTGAATAAAAATTAATTTCAAAAAAACAAATCAAGTAACATTAATTTTGTTTATCCCAATTGAACAAGCACTTAATACTTTACTTTTTCTCCAAATTTGTTTAACCTACTGTGATCAAGTAGGGAGATATTTATTTATTTAATAATTTTAGTTTTTCATTTTTAATTTCGCGATTAGATAGAGTTAGAAAAAGTTTTAAGCATGAAACGATAGTGTGAGTAATCCTTTATCAATGTTATTAAAAATCGCACCCTAATAACCTCGGATATCAGAAGCTATATCCAATTCAATTTTTTAAATAAAAATTCGGGTTTTTTTATACCTAGGGTTGTCACTAAAGTTGATATTTTATTTTCCCCGACTACATCAGGAGGTGATTACTGATTTGATACTGTTTGGGCATATGAAATCATTAGTTTACGTTATATTTTTTCACTTTTTAGATTTTTTTATTATTAGACCTACCTAAACGTGATCTTGATATTTTTCGAATAGGATATCGATTGCGAATTTGCGTATCAACCGGATAAACCAAACAAGAGACCTTTAGTGACAACCCTAGGTACAAAAAATCCGAATTTTTTAAAAAAAATAATTAAATTGGATATAACTTCTGACACAGAGGTTATTAGAGTGTGATTTTTAATAACATTGATAAAGGATTACTCACACTATCGTTTCATGCTTAAAACTTTTTCTAACTCGATCTAATCGCGAAATTAAAAATGAAAAGCTAAAATTATTAAATAAATAAATATCTCCCTACTTGATCACAGTAGGTTAACCAAATTTGGAGAAAAAGTAAAGTATTAAGTGCTTGTTCAATTGGGATAAACAAAATTAATGTTACTTGATTAGTTTTTTTAAATTAATTTTTATTCAAATTTTTGACCCGGAAAAATGCCAACTTTGACACTCTTTAAAAAAATAACTACTAAGAATATCGATCTCGGAGTTCTACTCTAATGTTTATATGGCTATCAACTATAGTATTTTGAAAAAAAAAAACGAGGTGAAACAAATTCGAGGTTTTTAACACACGGTGGAGCGTCGTAACCGCCACCGTACAAGGCGCGCTATTATTTTAATGTAATTTACGTCGATGTTCGCACTGACAGACAATGATCAAGGTCATTGGCGGATATAGAGGCCTTAATTATAATTATTTTTTATTATAAAATGTTGCCATTTGACAAAAAAGCCTGGGAGACGAGACAGCCCCCGAAACGGTTGGACCGATTTATTCTTTTGTGCTTATAATACCGGGTGTAACAAAACATAGTGAAACAAATAGATTAATATGAAAGAAGCAGCGCTGAAAGAGTATCTTTTTTTTAACTTTTGTATGGGAAATTTCATGACGCTGGGGCGCTTGCTTATAAAAATGACAAAAAATGTTGCTAATTCAGCGCTACTTTCACAGTGAACTCTACATAAAGAACACATACACACCCTAAAGTACTGTCACTTAGTTTTGTTACACCCTGTATATTTTTTTATACTCGAAGTATCTTGTAGGTGTAGCGCATGAAACAGCACATAACCCTGAAATTTTTTGATTCCAGGTAGAAGTTAAGAAAGAAGTTGTAGTAAATGATACAGAGAAACTACGCGATGAAGAGGCAGCTGAGGTATCTTATTTAACAAAACTTTTTGGTGACTTATGATAACAACTCACAACACACATAATAATATTATCAACTCGGAAAGGATATTATAGTATCTCTTTGCCGTCAAGCGTCACACTTGGTCCTAGCGTCAATTCGGCTACGGCTAGGCAACACATCGCACGGCTCTCCAAGTGTTCGATGGCGATTGAATCTAATAGGGAGTTTCATACAAAGAATACTGAACGGCTCGAGGCGAATGAATAGGATTACGATTTGTTCCCGAGTTAATATGTGCGCTTAATAAGCCCTATGGATTTGCAATGTATTTTGATTTGAAATATTAAATACTACCTAACTTCTGTCACTACACCACAATCACTGAAAACCTATCATAAGTAACTATAAAGAATAATATACCTCTCCAGACTCCACAGCAACCACAGCGCTTGAAAATTGATAGTGATCTGCAAAATGTGTATAACACAAAACAAAACGAATTCCATCAATTGAAGAAGGAATTAGACCTAAAACAAGTATGCTACTAACTTAAAGCTCATAAGTATTATGTTAGTTGATAAAATACTAACGGCTGTCCAATTGCAGCAATCTGTACTAGAAGTATTCGATACGCTAAAACACTTACAAGAGCGTATGCAGGAAGACGGGATTCAAGTGCGAGAAAGCGTTTCCCAAGAGTTGATAATATTTAATGTCGGTGATTGGACCACAGAGGAAATTTCAAAGATGTGCAGAGACGCGGAGGGCTCTGCCGGAGATCGAGCTCAACCATTCAATAAAGTTATCCCAATTGGTTTGAAACTTAATTTGATTAATACTGTTTATGATGATATCAAATAAGCGTGAACAAATTATGCCAAAATTCCACTCGTTTGACGCAAAGAGTGGCCTTAAATTGATATGAATTTTTCCACAGAAACCTATGTAATAAACAGTACTTGCAACCTTTTAAATCTCGCAACATACTTTTGTAGACGATGCGACGATAGCAACACTAGAGACCGAAGCTAAGAAGGTTCCCGAATACTTTGCTGAACTGTGTTTCAAAGCGTTCACAGTGCGTCAAGAAGTCATAGATTGGATGAAAGATCTCGCCGATAAAAACGTGCGTCAAAAGTTTAAAACGAAACAATTTTTTTTAAGTCATAGTTACCTGATAAGGTATTTAAAGAAATATAAACTAAACAATAACTTTAATCATATTTAGGAAATTCCAAGTAATGTTGCAAAAGAACGCATAAGTCAGTACAACCTCGAGGGACTCCGTCTGTATGAGATTTTGGAGAAAACTAAAACTGAGTCCAAAAATACAATGGACTCGTTCACTTCGTTGGCTAAGTACGATTTGTTATTGGTAGATTCTGTTTTGACTTTTTATTTTTACAACTAGGAACATACACATTTTTTAATATTCAATTTTTAGACAATTTTTTCAAGACAGATCAACTTTGATAAGGGTAGAAGAATCACTTCTCCGTGAGCTCGCTCGACTAAAACAACCTCAGGAACCTACTGACGTTGCGCATGCGCTTGAGGTTTGATACATCCTACTCGTTAAGTTTTATCATCTTCTTTATTGCACTGGCGGGCCTAACGAAAACAGTATAAATAATGAATAAGTTTATCAACGACGATAATAATAATCTTATAAACATCTTAAAATTCTTAAAATAACTGATGTAAGTCAGAAAAAAACCTTTCATTGAACATAGTGATGTTAATGCAAGTAACGTTTTAGGAAGCTCGTCAAGAGCTAGAAAAAGAAATAACTGCAAAATCACAGTTAAAAGAAAAACTAGCGATTACCGAGACGCAGCTGCGGTACGCGCGGACGCGAGTCACTCAAATGGACAAACAACTGAAGGAAGCAGAAGCTAGCATAGCCAGCTTAACTGCAACCGTCAAGTCTTTAGAAGATAAGGTAACCAAAATGGCCATTATATGAATTTCTTATCAGTTTATTGGTTTGGAAAAAAGGCTTGGTTTTATAAACGAAACTTTAAATAAAGTTAAACTATTTTAGAGTCGTCAAAAAGAAATAAGTTTAGAAGCGAGAGCCCGAAAGTTAAAAGAATCGCTTAAGACGGGAGAGGTGACGAGCAGCCAACTATTGCAGCAGAAGAATGTGCTACAAACAGAGTGAGTTATTGTTTAATCTTGAAAATCTTTTGTTATCGCGGCCCACTTGGGTCTTACGGGGATTGATAAGTTAAAAAGTACATTTTGACTATCTGCTAACGTTAAATATTATCTGTGCTAACCTAATTTGAAACTTCAGTAACTATATCAATATAATAAATATTTTTAAAGGTTAAACGAATTAAAAGAAAGCATGAAAATAAAAGAAAATCAATATAAATCGCGAATTGAGGAACTAAATGAAAAATTTGAGAAGGCGACAGCTTCACTTAAACAAGAGCAGGAGCTTTTAGAGAGAGAAAGAGATGTGAAAGACAAATTAGCAGCAGAATTAAATATGAGTCAAAACGTGATTGAAGAGCTTCAAAATAAAATTTGTGATCTAGAAAATAAACCTAACGGTAATGATAATTATAATATGTTGATAAAATTAAAAAATGTAATAAAATAAATACATATTTATATAATATATATAAATAAAAGATAGATAAAGAAAGATAGATAAGATAGAGAGGCGGTTTTAAAAACAAGTTAGGTATACCTAACTTGTTTTTAAAACCGCCTCTTTATTGTTGCCTATTTATTATGTGCATATTTTGTTTCAGATTTACCTACAGAACGAGAAATGGATCTGTTTTCTGAACTTAGCGCAGTTAAAGATACTCTTCGCATTGCTGAAGACGAGATCTTAGCTTGTAAGAATGAGAAAATACGATTCTTGGAAACATTGACAAAAGGAACGGTAGGTGCACGCTGCATAGGTCCAAAAGCATTATGACCGTTTACCTATAATCTATATAATAAAAATAAGTGAAGAACGTGAAAGTGAAGTAATAATGCATTATTAGAGAATTATAAAACAGCAAGTAAATGGGGCATAAAAATATTGACGGAGCTTTCTTACAGGATTCAGATGACAAAATTGGTGCGCAACAAAAACTGGCTGCAGAATTGATGAGCAAGGAAGAAATAATTAGCAACATGCAGATTCAGATAAGAGAGTTGATAAAAAATGTTAAACTAAAGTGAGTACGGGTCTATTGAATCTTGATTGTTTTAATTGTTTGAACTTCATCTTAAATCGACATACCAATTTATATCTGTCGCTACTATTTCTAGCGAAAAGAAGGTGGCCCAGTATGCACAATACGTGCATGAATTACATAGTCGTGCTGCTGTCAATTGTCCAGAATCGCCTGACCCAAATGCATATCAAGATCTACAAAATGCGGTAAGTACCTAAACATTATTATAATAAGGGAGAAGACCTAATGGCAGACACTTTAAGGAAACATGCAACATTTGGATGTTATAAAATATATATTTATGAAAATAAAGGATTGATAACTTCTTCCATGTCTTCAGTAACTCTTACAAAATAAAACTATTAAAATTATTCTCTGACAAATCAATTAAAAAATATATTATTGGTCTTTTTGTAAACTTAGTCATAAGCACTAATAGATGACATCACAAAAAACGAACATCACTAATAGTAGACACCAATATGAACTAATAGTTGACATAGAACATTACATTACATTTTACATATTTTTTTCTATTAAATTAGGTCTTTATTTGCCATTTTTCAAAAGATTATTTACTTCATCATAGTCACTACATGCATCAGAAATATTATCCACGTTGTCTCCAGATTCTATTCATTCTTCTTACATGCTGAAACTATCTTTCCTTTTATTTTTATTTTTCATATTTTTGAAGTGCAACGCCGCTAAAGAATAGCGGCGTTGAGCACTTTTGTGGGATGGGTAAAAACTGTGAAACTCGCGTCAGATTCTCGTGCTGATCGAAAAACCTTGGAAAAACCGTAAGACGGTTGGAGAGTAGTGTTTTGTGTCGAACTCGAACTCGAACTCGAATTCGAACTCGAATTGATTGTAAGGGTTTCGATTAAGTAATTAAAAAAAACCGGCCAAGTGCGTGTCGGGCCACGCGCAGTATAGGGTTCCGTAGTACCGCTAGTTTTTGACAATTTTTATATGGTCAATGAACGTATATTATATAGCGTGTTTTATACTACTAACAACATCATCTCAGTTACTTTCAAAGGAATTTAAACGAAAAGTTCCATTTATACTTCGCCGAATACATTTTTCTTAGTTGATCGACTATTACTCAATTACTTATGAAGTCTTCTTAGCCGTGATAGTTTTCCTTTTAAATTTAGCATATTTCCTACTCCCGTGGACTTTTTCACATTTCCAGAACCCACCGTTTAGCTGGTAGAAGGGTCTTCTTGGACTCTAACGATTTTTTCCACTTTAAAACTTTATTTTCACAAACGGATCCCTAAATCGGAAAATGATCTATGAATACTCGCAATATTTTTAAAAAACCTATTCAACGACACCCCACACAATAGAGTGGGCGCGAAAAAAAATTTTCATCCCCGCTTGATGTGTAGGGGAGGTACCATAAAAAAATATTTTTTTACGATTTCATGTACCATTTTGTTGCCATCATTAATATGTGTATTCATACGAAATGACAGCTTTGTAGGTCTTATAGTCTCTGAGTAAAACCGCGGACAGACAGACAGACAGATAGACAGACGGGCAGACGGACGGACAGACCGAAACTATAAGGGTTCCTTATTGACTACGGAACCCTAAAAACGATTTTTTAAAAATCGTTTTTCATAATAAATGGGTTAAAAATTTAATCGATTGTAAGGGTTTCGATAAATTAAAAAAATCGATTTTTAATAATCGATTTTCACAAAAAATGAGTTAAAAATTTAATCGATTGTAAGGGTTTCGATTAATTAAAAATATCGATTTTTTAAAAATTGATTTTCATTAAAATTGGGTTAAAAATTTAATCGATTGTAAGGGTTTCGATTAATTAAAAAAAAAATTAAAAATCGATCTTTAGAAAATCGATTTTATGAAAATCGATTTTTTAAAAAACGATTTTCATAAAAAATGGGTTAAAAATTTAATCGATTGTAAGGGTTTCGATTAATTAAAAAAATCGTTTTTTTTTAAATCGATCTTTTGAAAATCGATTTTATGAAAATCGACTTTTTAAAAATCGATTTTCATAAAAAATGGGTTAAAATTTTAATCGATTGTAAGGGTTTCGATATATTAAAAAAATCGATTTTTTAATAATCAATTTTCAAAAAAATGGGGAGTGCCGGCAGAAGTGAAAACTTAATTATTAATTATTAATAACTAGCTGACCCGACAGACGTAGTCCTGTCTTAACGATGACTATTTAATTCGAATTGGTATAATTAAGAAAACAATAGATTAAAATTAGTATCTTCATGCCAAATTTCATCAAAATAGATTAATAAATAGTTTAAGCGAAAATCATAAAAGTTTATTGTGCAGGAACCGTACATTTTCCGGGACAAAAAGTATTCCTTGTCCTTTCCCGAGACTTAAAGTATCTCCATACCGAATTTCATAAAATAGACTGAATAGTTTAGGCGAAAATCAAAAAGTTTATTGTGCGGGAACCGTACATTTTCCGGGACAAAAAGTATTCCTTGTTCTTTCCCGATACCCAAAGTATCTCCATACCAAAATTCATCAAAATCGATTGAATAGTTTACGCGCAAATCATAAAAGTATATTGTGCAGTAACCGTACATTTTTCCGGGACAAAATGTATCCTATGTCCTTTTCCTGGTTCTAAGCTACCTGTCCACCAATTTTCAGCCAAATCGGTTTATCCGTTCTTGAGTTATAAGTAGTGTAACTAACACCACTTTCTTTTATATATATAGATTAAGTTTTCACTTCTGAAGGCACTCCCGGAGTGCAACCCGCCTTTTTTCCTAGCAAATTTATTTTCAGTCTTTAGTCTTCATGCTTCTTTTGCCTCTTCTTTTTTCTTCTTTCTTTTCTCAGCTCTCCTTTTTCTTTTTTTTTACTGCTAAAAAACTAAAGCAATCGATTTTTAGATCAGTACAAGGTCTAATATTAGACACGTCCATTTTTAGGTGCAGTAGTTCTAAGTTCTTAGATTGTTAATAGAATTATATTTTCAGAGAATAGTGATGATTTTTGCAGTAGAATAAAGTACAAAATAACTTGAGTATGTATTGCAAAACTCAAAGATGAGATCCATGTCATCTATTAGGTTTTTTTACATTTTCAAGAACTAATAGTAGACACCCTTCATATTGTTAGGGAAAATGGATAAAAAATCTTAAATAAACATTAATTAGTGTATACAACATGACCATTAATCCAATGAAATCAATAGAAATTACAAAAAATCAAATAAATGTATTCACAACTTACGTGCAAAATTTCGCCATCCTTAACCTATTTGCTAAGAAATTGCCGAGCGTGTGTTGACGCGGTCATATTATTTACGAAAACTGATCCCATTTTAAAATTTTGTTCCTGAAGGCATCTCTAATATATTTTTTCAATTCAACAGATAGCTTGAGAAGCTTATAAAATTTACAGTGGTGAGAAATAATAGAATAATTCTTATTTTTATGGTATTTTTGTCATAAATGTCATCTATTAATTCAGTGTCTAGCATTAGGTCCTCTCCCTTAATTAGTTTATTTGACGACCGAATGCTTCCTGCATCTCGGTTGCGTGGTAAATCATGAACACTTGGGGAAACTATTTTAACGATAGAAATCTACTATTCTATTTCGTTTAGGCCTAGGGGGCCTTAAAGTACCCTTCATAATATTCATAGACGTATCCATTGTAACATAACATCTCAAGTATAATATCTTATTTTCTGAAAAAGGTTATAGATCTGAAAATGCATCTCCTCGAGGTTTCAACTCGAAACGAGGAACTGTTGGAAAGGCTGACGGAGAAAGATCAGCTGTTGCAGCAGCAAGATAAAACAGCACGCGCTCAAGCGAAAGTCATAAAGGTTGCGTATATTACGTTGTTGTAAATAATAATAATAAATATAGCTGATGCCTCACTCTGGTCTCACCACAGAGATATAGGTCTCACTAAGGCCTAATTTTTTTATTGGATGAAATTAGAATTTATAATTTTTTGCGTTTTCTCCTGTACTTATATCGTTTGGGAGCGCAAGCTGAATCCGCGCCCGCAGAAAATATGCAAGTCTGAACGCTTTTTATTTACTTACACTTTACGTAAAATATAATGCAGGTACTTAAAAACAAGGACACTGAGCAGAGCCACAAGCTGTTAGCTCTGCAACAGGACCTCGAACGCAGAATGAAAATCGTTGATAATGTGAGTGATGCACTTAAATTATATTTTAAACTAGCTGACCCGACAGACGTTGTCCTGTCTAAACGATGATTATTTAATTCAAATTGGTATAATTAAGAAAAAAATAGATTAAAATTAGTATCTCCATGCCCATCAAATTAAATTAAATAGTTTAGGCGAAAATCATAAAAGTTTATTGTGCGGGAACCGTACATTTTCCGGGACAAAATGTATCCAAAGTTGGTCTTCGGGACTCAAAGTATCTCTATGCCAAATTTCAGCAACATCGGGCCAGCCGTTTACGCGTGATGTCGTGACCACGCGAATATGGATTCATTTTTACTAACCGACTTCCAAAAAACGAGGAGGTTATATGTTCGGCTGTGGATATATATATATATGTTACGCTCAAAGACCGAAACTGCTCAGTGAGCGAAAAAATAGCTCACAACGCGTTGTGGTCACAGTGAAACAGCCACGACGCGAACTTCGCGTCGTGGCTCGAATGAAAACGGCCACGACGCGTTCTGGCAATCACAAAAAGGCCATAACGCGAAACTCGTGTCGTGCGGTGGCTGATATGCTATTCGTTTTTTTTTTATTTGTTCTTGATTGATGAATCATCCATAGGTATGGAAGATTATATTTGAATTACCACGCGCACTACAAAATATTTTTCTTTTACTAAATCACTGCATAACGTGTTTATCATTATTATTTATAAAATATCCATAGTTTTATACTATACGTACTAATAATTATTATTAATGTCTGTCTCTCTGTCTGTCTGGCACAACGTAGTAGCGGACATCAACTAGTAGTATTATAATATTTAAATTATATTAATTCAAATAAAACTGTATTTTTATTATTTATTGAGATCAGATTACTTTATTTATACATAACACGTTGCGCCTGACAGACAGACAGATAATATTAGTACGGATAGTATGGAACTATGGATATTTTATAAATAATATAATGACAAGCACGTTTTGCAGTTATTTAGTAAAAGAAGTGAAAAAATATTTTGTAGTACGCGTGGTAATTCAAATTTATTATCTTCCATATACCTATGGATAATTAATCAATCAAGAACAAATCAAGAAAAACGAATAGCATATTAGCCACGACACGAATTTCGCGTTATGGCCTTTTTGTGATTGCCAGAACGCGTCGTGGCCGTTTTCATTAGAGCCACGACGCGAAATTCGCGTCGTGGCTGTTTCACTGTGACCACAACGCGTTGTGAGCTATTTTTTCGCTCACTGAGCAGTTTCGGTCTTTGAGCGTAACATATATATATATATATATATTTATTTTTTTTGTATGTTCAACGATTACTCCGCCGTTTGTGAACCGATTTTCGAAATTTTTGCTTTGTTGTATTTGGTTTTACTCCAATTTGGTACCATGTTCACAAAAGTGGTGACCTGATGATGGGATCCAGGAGTAATCGAGGGAACTTCTCGAAATTTATATGGAAACATATGGTGATTTTGGTTTTATGTGAAGTGTACTAAGAATATGCTACCAAAAAGTCAAATATTGGGTCAAGGTATACCATGGTTTCGAAGATGCTGAGAGAACTCCTGAATCCTTATAGATACACGTTTGGGAGTTTCGGCGTTGTTTTAAGAACAGAAAGCATATGCTACTATGCAACTCATATTCATCATCATAATCATCATCATCATCATCGTCTTCATCATTACCTCGTCGTGTTAAGGTCACCAATGTCTCATGGCACAGAATAGATAATAGTACAAGGCATAGGTGTGGATATACTAATAATAATAATAATTTTATACTGTATAACAACACTTTGTTTAAATATACACGGCGGTCAGCGCCGCGGAGGCGACGGTATCGCGGCGCCGCTGCGCGGCGCGTGGCGGAAGACGACAGATCGAATATACTTTACTACTTTATATACAGATCGAATACTTTACTAACTACTTTATAAAATTTTAATACACAAAATATAGAATTAAAATAAAGTTATTTTAAAAAGAGCATTTAAACAAAACAAAGTCAATAAGTGTCTTTTTAATTAGTTATACTTATTAATCGATAGATGGCGCACTAAGTATCGATTTGAATGGATTTGAAATTGAATTCTTGATTATAAGAACAGCTGTCAATAATTATGATAATATTATATTATATTACTAGCTGTCCCGGCAAACGTTGTTTTGCCATATAAATAATTTTTGGTATGAAAAATAGATGTTGGCCGATTCTCAGACCAATATCCTCACAATATGCTCACATAATTTCATGAGAATCGGTCAAGCCGTTTCCGAGGAGTATGGCAACGAAAACTGTGACACGGGAATTTTATATATTAGATGAGTAGCTACGCTACATGCTATGCAAGTTTATACAATTTTTTATCTGATAGATCCTTCGATCGTGGAAAAACGAGACACAATAGCCTTTCTATTGTTATCGCAATCGCCGGTGACCGCTTGGGGTTTGAAGTATTAAAATTGTTAAATTACTTAGCACAATATGTTCACTTCACTGATAATATATTATTTTGTGAGTGTGAACTGTGACTCTTAACAAATTGTAATAAGATACGTAAAATATACGCGAAGGTTTACCTACTAGTGTAACTAAAAAGAGTGAAATTATTATTATTTTTAACAAAAAATTAAAACCGACTTCCAAGGTAAAAACAATATTAACATTAATATGAACTAAAAAGTATTAAATAATTTTTGCTATCTAATAGTGCCTTTTTCCGAATTCGGCTAAACCTCAACTATTTCTGTACTCAATCTTCATAATTTTGAAGTCGGTGCCAGTTCCAAAAGTTTCAAATATTCTGTCAGAGGACTGAAGATTCAGCTATCTGGTACCGACTTCAAAATAATGAAGATTGAGTACAGAAATAGTTGAGGTTTAGCCGAATTCGGAAAAAGGCACTATTAGATAGCAAAAATTATTTAATACTTTTTAGTTCATATTAATGTTATGTAATACTAGCTGTTGCCCGCGACTTCGTCCGCGTGGACTTCAGTTTATATAGCGCGTGATATCAACAAAATTGGTGTCAAAAGCTTTTATAAAAAAAACCCTTGTACCACTTAAATCAAAACACCCAAAAACAGTTGTGCAGTGTGCACATAACTTATTTTATTTTTTAAAATTAAACTTTATTTATGCCAAATTTTAAAGTATATTTAGCACCCCAATTCTTTTGCCATAAACTATTTATCATTGATAGGTTTAAGGTTACGTCGCTGCATAGATAAAGTACTGAGTTATTAAATAACGTGTAAAAGAGTACTTACATAATAACAATCGAAAAAAATCGAAAACTTATTGTTAAAAAACTTCCCACACACCAGAGCTCCGCTAGGGGCCCCGGGTGGGAAACCATGGTCAGGGGCTTTGCCCCTCTACATGGGAAATACAGTGAGTACAGTAATACCGTGAAGTTTTAGGAAAAACCCCCGCGGCAGAACGCGGGGAAAACCGTGGAAATAAAACAACCGACCCTTCATCGCCTGACCAGGCCACAATCGAATCATCAGACGCGGCAGGTTTACAATGGTGAGTGCGGGCCCCTGGCCGGGACCAGGGGAGCGTGTATGGGTCCACTCCCGCACTCACCATACTACCCCGCCTGCGGACCAAGCGACCTGGGAAATGGGTGAGGGGGAAAAACTACTTCCAACCCCGGCCTTTTTTATTATTAGCGGACGGGGGGAAATTACAAGGGAATTTGGGAAAGTGGGAGGGCTTCCGAACCCCGGCCTTTTTTATTATTGGCGGACGGGGGGAAGTGGCGCCATGGGTCGACGGTTACGGCATTAGCTGTCGCGGCCGTCAGGCCCCGGGCGGAAAAGACGACTGAGATAAAAGGAAGGGGGGGAGAGCGAGCGAACGAACGAACGATCCCACGATGTTAGTGGGCATCGCGGCTGGGTGCCGCGGTGCGATCTCCTCCTCTTCTTTGGTGGGGGGGCGGGGGGTCCGCGGTGTCCTCAAGGACAGCATCTCGGGGAAGCGGGTGTCTGTCCGGCGGCCGAGCATGCCACGGCGCCAGGTCAGCCAGCTCGGGCAGGCGCGAGGCGTCCGCTCGCGCGAAAAGGTTCTTGGAGAGTCGCGCGACGAACGCCTCAACGCTCTCCACGCGCAGATCTCTTGCAATGGATTCGTTTCTCACGTACCACGGCGCTCCGGCGATTCGGCGTAGCACCTTATTCTGTACCCTCTGTAACTTCCGCTTTTGCGGGTCAGAGAGTAGGTGGTGCCACGCAGGTGCCGCGTACGTGAGGCGGCTGCGGATGTAAGTTTTATATAGCGCAATGCGCATGTTCAGGGAGATCTGCGGGGACGAGTAGGCCGGATGCAGTTGGGCTACTGCTGCCTTGGCTCCTGCTGCCGCAGCTTGGCATTGGGCTGCCATGGAAAGACGACGGTCGATGAGGACACCCAGATATTTGGCGGTCCTGCCCCAGGGTATTTCCACATCCCCGATCTTCAAAGGCGCTGGATGGCCCAATCTCCTGGTGACGGCGAGCGCCTGAGACTTGCCTGCGTTAACAGACATTCTCCACTTGCTCAGCCAGTCGGGTAGGAGATCCAGCGTCCTTTGAATTTTAATGGCTGCATGGTCTGGTGTCAGTGAGGAGGCGAAAAACGCGGTGTCGTCAGCGTAGAGCGC
Organism: Polyommatus icarus; assembly: GCA_937595015.1. Classification (NCBI taxonomy): domain Eukaryota; kingdom Metazoa; phylum Arthropoda; class Insecta; order Lepidoptera; family Lycaenidae; genus Polyommatus; species Polyommatus icarus. Next base: position 16,043,202 of record OW569326.1, read on the forward strand.
TGCGTGGGTTGCCGGATCCTTGGGTACATCACTCCCATAGTGATTGTACAGGTCCGGGGAAATACAGCCCCCTTGAGGGACACCCGCTGTGATAGGGCGTTCTGTCGACAGAACCCCGTCGACACGGACTTGGAAGGTCCGGCCGTAGAGAAATGATGCCAGTACCCTTACCATGAAAAGGGGGACGCCGGCTCGGATGAGCTTACAGAGAAGGCCGTCGTGCCACACGCTGTCAAACGCCTTCTCCATGTCTAAGAATACTGCGACCGTGGACTCCTTCTTGTTGGCCGCAACGGAAAGATGGTTGACCACTCGCACCAGCTGGAGGGTTGTGCTTAGTCCGGAGCGAAATCCGAACTGATCCCTTCGAGGAGGAAGATATGGGGACAAATATTTCTTAAAGAGGACCTCAAAGGTCTTGGAGAGTGTGGAGAGTAAAGTTATGGGCCGGTAGCTCTCGGCCCGTTTTAGGTCCTTATGGGGCTTGGGAATGGTTATAATGATCCCCTTTTTCCAGGCAGGGGGAAAGTGGCCGGTCCTTATTATCCCGTTGTAGAGCCGGGTCAGGGCGGCCACTGTTCTGAAGGGGAGATGGCGCAGGGCGGAGTTGGGTATACCGTCCGCCCCAGGGGCCTTACGAGGCTTAAGCCGAGAGAGTACCTTTTGTACCTCTCTCGGGGAAAAACTAAATGTTGGGGGGCCTGGAGGGGTGAGAAGAGTTGTCCTTACCTCCTCGGAAACAGCGCGGACGTGGTCCGTTGCGGTAGTCGGCAGTGGAGAGAATTGGCGTTCAAGGTGATCAGCATGAATCTCTGCCCTGTCCTCGGCACGGTAGCGTGGGTTGCCATCCGGGTGCAAGAGAGGTCTCACAGGGGGAGAGGCTTTGGTAAGGGTACGGCAGAAACGGTGGAGGGACGGCCAGTCCTCCCCAGCCTCCAGTATGCGCTGGGTCCAGTCTGCCGCCTTCAGGTCGTGCAGCGCCTGTCCGACCTGCTCGTTCAGCCGGTTAAGCCTATTCTTGGCTGTAGGGCACCGCGTAGACTGCCAATGCCGTCGGGCCTTACGTTTTTCGGCCAGTAGCTCGGCTATATGACGGGGCAGGGAGGGGCGTTTAAATCTACGGCGGGGCGGTTGAGTTGCCGCTTCCAACGCCGTCGATATTGCCTCGGTGATCTGTAGAGCCATAGCATCTATAGACTCCACAGAGTCCACCGGAAAGTTGGGTGTTGTTGAGTGCATCTGGGAGGTGAACTTCTCCCAGTCACGAAAGGGGGGCGGAGGCAAGGGGGGTATGCTCGCAGGAGCAGCCCGGATAATAGCCAGGACCGGAAGATGGTCCGAGCCATGTGCCTCTTCGAGGGCCTCTTGGTGGAAGTCCCCGGAAAGATTCTTCGTGATGGCCACGTCTAGAACGTCTGGCGAGTGAGCCGGGATGTCTGGAAAGTGGGTGGGCGTGTAGGTGCCCACCACAGAATATCCAGCTCTCTCAGCATTAGCAAAGAGGCGGTTGCCGTCCGCGTTAGCCACACGCGAGCCCCACCCAGGGTGCTTACAGTTTAGATCTCCGGCAATCACTGTGGGCTCCTCTGAGGATAGGAGTCCGGTGATGTCGGAGATATCTAAACGCCTTCCGGGTGGTTTGTAGCTCGCGTAGAAATGCGTGCGGGATTGGCCAAGACACACCTCTACGCCAAGGGCGTAAATAGTGGAGACATTAGGAGCGGGGAGGAGTTGGTGTAAGAGTCTCCTGCCTACTAGGACAGCTAGACCTCTACTTGCTCTCTCTCCTCCCAGAAAATCCTGCCGATACACATGGTAACCCGGAACACTGAAACGGTCCGAAGGGGACAGGAGGGTCTCACTCAGCAAGGCTATATCCACACCGTATTCTTTTAGAACATGTATTATGTGGACAGCCTTGCCGCGGACCCCCCGGACGTTCCAGTGAACGACCTTTAGTTGTGTGGGTGTTGTGGTATCCATTGAGAGAGTAAATTTGAGATGAGGGTTAGTCCCTCAGGGAGCGCCCGTAAGATGGCGGAAATGGTGCTTTCTCCAGCCTGGATCCTTGCGTAGGTCTCCATGACCAGAGAGAAAAACGATTGCAGAATGTCTGCCGTAGTGGAGGGAGCAGTGCTCCTATTGTGCCTACTCCTTTCCCGTCTGGTGGGAGGAGGGCAAGAGGGGGTGGTGGCCGGCGGAGCGGCAAAGTTTACCGAGGTTACTTCGGTAGATGTAGTGGCAGGTCTTTCTGCCCGAGGGGTGCGAGGAGCACGAGGGGGGCGCGGGGTGCGCTGAGAGAGGGGGGGAGGCGGTAGTGTTGCCTCTTGAGTTGGTGGGGCCGCTGGCTCATACTCCGAGTCAGTGGCTGCGGTTGAAGTCGCACCACCCGACTTAGATTTTCTCCTCTTGCTGGACTTCTTCTTCTTCTTTTTCTTCCGCTCCTGAGTTCCAGGGGCGGTCGGTGGGGGATTCCGCGGAATCGGGTCGTTAGCCTCTGCCATTAGTGAGGTGGCCGTAGGCGGAGGGGGGGGGACTTCTTGGTCCGGTATGGGAGGATCTCTCGAACGAGGGGGGTGTGGGCGCTCAGTTTGCGTGGTCTGTGCCAGCGGGCCCGCATACCTATTGTTGGCTTCCCGCTTGTACACCTCGCAGTCTTTGGAGTTGGCGGGGTGGGGCCCCTTGCAATTCGCGCAACGGGGCTCTCCATCAGGGGGAAGGGGGCAATCCTTGGCGGCGTGCTCATCGCCGCACCTGACGCAAGCTACCTTCCGAAAGCAGTTCTGGCTAGAATGCCTGAACTTTTGGCAGCGGTAGCATTGCGCCGGGCCTGCCTTCTTCTTCCAGGCTTCTATTTTAATGCCCGGCATATTCAGGAGCTCGGTAATCTCGTATATGCCCGGAATGAGGTCGGGAGTGCGCTTTAATAGTGCAAAGAAAGTGCACCCTGGTCTGCCCTGGCGGGCGAAAATGCGGGATACGTGCAGGGCCTCGTATCCCAGGTTTGCGAGCTCCTGGGTAACGTCCTCGGTGCTCGTTGTCATGGGCAGGCCATATATGCCTACCTTAAACCCTTGTTCCTGAGGTAGGGAGTACGAGTACCAGCTCAGGTTTTCTGACTTACTCAAATCAGTCAGATACCGTTGGATCGCTCGGTACTCCCTCTCGGACTCGGGGGAAAATCTGACGCCCTTGCCGTAGGGTCGGGCGTTGGGGGCGTGGCCTAAGATCTCCCTTAGGCTACGGAAATGCTTCACCCAATCCTTGAGTACCTCCACTACTAGCGGGGGGCAGCGGGGGGTACGTCGGGAGGGCGGGGGGGGCATAGAAGTCGCAGCAGTATGACTCACTGCTGTGGTGGTGTCCATCGGTGATGGGGGCCGGGGGGGCCCCGATGTTGATCCGCCACTGGTTGCTTGGGCGGGCGGGGAGGCGGCCATCGCGTACGTCTCCGGTCGGTCGGTACGCTTGGCAGGCGGCGAGACGCTCGAAGATGTGCCATCCTGCCGAGGGCGCTTGGTGGCCTGCGCAGGGGGCGCGGGCTGCGGGAGGGGGTCACTGGGGTGCGACCATGTTGGGCGGGCGTCGCCCAGTGTAGGGCGGACGTCGCCTGAGATAACAGGAATCGCACCTGATGCTGCTGCTGCTGCTGGGCGGCGCGGTTCGGGCGCTGCGGGTGTAGGGCGGGCTGGGGCGGACATCGGAGAATGCCCCTCGCCAATGAATGCCTCTGCGGCGGTACTGCGACTGCTATGCAGCGTCGCAGAGGAACACGACATATCGGGCGGTGATGCCGGAGTGTCTGGGCGGGTGGCGCCCTGTTGGGCGGGCGCTGCTGTGCAGGTGGTACCTGCTGGGGGGCGGGCGGGACCCGCTTTTGCGACGGCTTGTCGCACAGGAGTGGCCGAGGTGTGGCGAGAATCGCGCACCTCAGTAGTGCTGCGCTGTGGGCGCGGCTGGGCGGCCGAACTGGTGTCGGCAGGGCGGGGCGGGAGCCCTGACTCGCCTCGGGCCAACGTCGGAACGCATCCTAGCGGGGGGGTTTCAGTACCCCCTCGCACGAATGCCGAAGTCGGACCGTGGCGGGCGGTGTCCGCCTCGATCCCGCTCAGTCCGGCGGGCAGGGTTGGTCGGGCCTTCTCGGGGCGCGTGCGCGAGCTCGACCTACTGGAGGTCGAGCTCCGCGACGATTCCGAGTCGGCTCGGTGGCGGAGACGCGGGTCGCGGCTGGGCCGCGGGTCGCGATCGGCCATGATAACACTAGGTATGCACTATGTTATATCGCGCATAGCGCATATAAAGTCAAAGTACTTACGTGAACACGTAACAGGAACACACACAACAACACTGGACGGTGGTCACTTAGTGTACGCACACGAACACGGCACACACACTAAGGGTGGCTGACTCCCCGTGACCCCAACGCCGGAATTTCTCCCGACGGGTGAGTCAAAGGCAGTGCAGCACCTAGCAGGCGATAATCCCGCTTATATTTCACAGAAATATAAGAAGGATATATCGATCGCTATCGATATACGGCGCACTGCAGTAGGGTCGGCACGATCGCGCACGAGCGAGACGGCTACAACGAGCGGAGGATACTCAACGTTCGGAGCACGAAACACGAGGTGCGCGAATGGAAGCCAGGACGGTACGAAAACTTATTATAGGATGATACCACCTCTTATAGAAAGACGATTGTGTAAGCAATAGCGCGATGTAGGAGACGCACAGCGCCATCTATTATGAATTTTTGGAACTAACTTAATTTGAACAAATTTACGCATTTTCACCCCCTTACAACCCCTTTGTCCAGTTAAAAAGTAACCTATGTCCTTTCTCAGACTTTAGACTATCTGTGTACAAATTTTCATTACAATCGGTTCAGTAGTTTTGGCGTGAAAGCGAGACAGACAGACAGAGATACTTTCGCATTTATAATATTAGTATAGATATAGATAGAGATATGCAGTTTATCGTATGCATGTGCTTCAACCTCCGACTAAATTAAAAAGTCAAGGTAGTCACCACGAGTCACGACTATAATAATTGTTCTAACCATGCTACTTTGTTACCCATTACGCACACACATATATGAAACTACGCTACATCGCGTCGCGTTGTCTTGTTACTTGGTCAACTATTGGTACAATAACGTAGTTTGACCACAGATTACTTATAAATCTAGATACTGTTTGACTCGCACGTCAATAAAAACCCCGCCTTTCTTGGTCTATACTTTTATTGGATTAGATTTTAGAAGTTTAAACGAGTTGGTAGTAATTTCGAAGTATGTATCCAATCTTGGTTGGTATTAAACTAACTTTTAAACTAAATTTTAACAACCCAGAAGATTCTGGATCAACAAGTGAGAATCTTCAATTTCATTTTAGGTGAACAAGCAGATTGAAGCTAAAGCTAACGAGATCCAGGACTTGTTTTCGACGTTGGACAACAAGCAGCAGCTGATTAACCGGCTAGAGAAGATTGTGCTGGCGTTGGAGGATCAACAGCGGCGGTCGCAAGCGCAGCGCACGCGACACGAGGAGAAGATCGCCGTGCTCGAACGCGAACTGGCCGAGGGGGCACATAGAGAGAGGTAATATTATTTAGAAGGTATCATTGTAGTTCCATACTAATATACGAATAATAAAAACTAACGAAACGTAACTTCCATACTTCAACCGTTTTGAAGTAAAGGGCCCATAGAAATGTCGCAGGCGGATTGTATAATCCGCCGTTTTACATTACGACTAGCTGTTTTAAAAAACAGGGCCGTTTTGTAATGCGGCTAAATGAAAAATCGCCGGAATGTATTCGGCGCCATATGTTATTCAAAACGGCTAGCCATAATGTAATTTAAGCGTAAGCGTAAGATAAGTCGCCTCTTTGACAGTTTTTAGTTCCGATTCTTAATACTCTTGGCGGCTGGCGCTGCCTGTGACACAACAACAACAATGGCGTATGATACCGAAGGTGTGTTGCTAAATTACGAAGTTTTTGATGAATTAAACAAAGAAAACAGTAAATTTCAGAACAATTTTCAGGTGCAATCAAATAATTTCTATTATTCTCGATGTAATACAAAGAAAGTACCGGTACGAGGAAAGTACGATGCGGCTAAACGTGGGCCGCCTTATTGAAGAACGTATCGCAATGACAATCCGGCTAATCGTTAAACGGCCGCATTACAAAACAGCCCTGTTTTTTAAAACAGCTAGCCGTAATGTAAAACGGCGGAATAAATAATTCGCCTGCAACAGAAATACAGAATGAGTACTTAGAGTATGCAGCAGCGCCGTTGCCGCTGCGGCGCGTGTGTAAACACGCTAACACTCAAATTGACGAAAGAAAATAGTTTACACTTTTTTTTTTGCGCAGGGGAAACCCATCATGGGTCCCCCGGGTTGGGTATGTGCCTCAGTAAGCTGAAGCACTCCGGGGGTATGTGAAACTCCTACTCACTAAAACCACCTGCGGTTCGCCTTCAGCCGTATAAGGAGGGATATCCCGGATCTAACAAACACGGGACTCCCTCCACAACCGGCCGGTCTACCTGGGACCGGACTTCCACCAAAAGCAAGGGATTAGTGAACGCTTAGGCAAACTAAAGCGTTCCCCTCGGCGCCGGGACTGGTGTTCGGCGTACATCCGTTGTCTGATTGCCATAACACAAATTTTTACTTAGCATTGGAATTAGACGACGTGATGTAAGTACGCTACCTAGCTTTTATACTATTGTATATTATTGTATGGTTAATAAAGAATTTAAAGAATTTGAATAATAAATCTATAGAAATGACAATTCTGTAAACGTACATTAAATATAAATATTCAAAAAATAATAAGCGGAGGCATCGAGGAGTGTCACAACATCGCTATAGAAGCCGAAAAGTTAGTCAGGTTTTTTTGTCTGTCTGTCTGTCTGTCTGTCTGTCTGTCTGTCTGTCTGTCTGTCTGTCTGTCTGTCTGTATGTTTGTTCCAGCATCACACGAAAACTACTCATCCGATTTGAATGTGGTTTTCGCATATATATTTGTCTTCTTCCAACTTAACATCTGGTATATAAAAATGTTTCATATTATTAACTGTGTTTTCCAACTTAACATCTGGTGTATAAAAATTTTCCCCTCGCCCCTCTTAGGGACAAAAGAGGGGGTAATATTTTGTGTCAACTGATGAAGAAGAAATACTTTAAATGGCAAAACAACGTTTGCCGGGACAGCTAGTATTCAATAATTGAATGCGTCAAAATCCACCCGCGTTGAAAGAAATAGTGTCATAGCGAGCGCTACGATTTCAACGCGCGTCACGGGCATGCCTCACGTTCGCGGTTGACTGCGCTATAACGCAAGCCCTTGATGAACAAAAAAAGGCCCAGTCACCAGTGTGGACAAAGCATTGATTGTCACTTATAAATTATAATTAACTAGCTGTCCCGGCAAACGTTGTTTTGCCATTTAAAGTATTTCTACTTCATCAGCATACAAAATCTTACCCCTCTTTTGTCCCCTATTTCGTGTGATAGTGGAACAAACATACAGACAGACAGACAAAAAAACTGACCACATTTTTGGCTTGTATAGCGATGTAGTGACACCCTCCGCTTATAATTTTTTGAATATCTTTAATGTACAGAATCGTCATTTCTACAGTTTCATTATACAGGGTGCAATTAAACCTTCCTGCCAAATTTTTTCCAGGGCTTAAGTATCATTAGGAAAATCCATTTAACCAAAAAATATGGGTGATATTTTTTTGTTAGTGACATATTTTATCCCATTTAAAATCGTTGCAGAATGCTCACTCGCGGCTGTGGGTATGATCGGGGGTGACGCGGGGCAATGCGCGCGCGCGGGGGCACGCGGGTGACGCGTAGTGTCCATTAATTGTTTTTTAGGATAACTTTCGGAGGCTATTTCTCAACATTTTAGTACTGAGTGATTATAAAAGAAAAAATACGTGTATTTTTATTTTTATCAAGGATCAATATATCAAAATTTGGCAGGAAGGTTTAATTGCACCCTGTATGTATAGATATTATTTAAACAAAATTATGTACCGAATACATGCATAAAGTATGCATGTATTCGGGTCACATTTTGTAGACCCGTGGACACTTTTTTTGACACAGTTACTCTTCCTTAGTTTTTATTATTCGTAGAGTTCCATATTATATTAATATTATAAATGCGAAACTGTGTCTGTCTATCTGTTACCTCTTTACGCCCAAACCTCTGTACCGATTTCGCCGAGTAATTGGAGATACTTTGAAGTTTGAGTGCCGGGTGCGACGCACGCGCCGCGTCTGCGCTGCGCACGCATGTACCTAACGTTCATCGAACCCCTACGCTGGACAAACGCTACTAGTAACTAGTTAGAAGGCAGCCTTAGCCCTTAGCCGCCTTGTAGACCTCCCTAAAGTAACAAGAGAAAATAATTAGAGATGCCACGAATAGTGAATTGGCCAAATACCGAATATTCGGCAACCCTGTCGGCCGAAGCGCCTAATATTCGGCACGAAATACACGCTTTTCGGGGGCGCGGTAGCTGGTTTAAGACAAGTTGCGACCTGTTTTCCTCATACTTTCCACTTCGTAAGAAAAGAAACTTGAATGAAAATGATTGGACTATTGAAATACACTACAGTTTCTGGAACTGCTTTGATGAAGTCGCTACAGATAATATGCGAAATGCTAATGATGATAAGGACCTGGAGAAGAATGCTGTCCGCAAACGAGTTGGATTTTTATTTGAAAACAATTCGCCTAGACCGGAGGGCCGATCCTTACAAGTGGCGGTCAGCAAACGAAAAACAATACCCAAACCTTTCTAAATTTGCCAAAGTTTATCTTTCTTCTCCTAGAAGTAGCGTGTATAGTGAGAAGTTATTTTCTGAGGCTGGTAACATTTACGATGAAAAACGTAATCGCTTGCTACCAAAAAATGTTGAAAAGCTTGTTTTCATCCATCACAACTTACCACTGATCAATTTTAATTACTAAAGTGTAGTAATTTGGAACTAAATACATAATGTTGAGTAATTTAACGTGTTTTTTACATGATTTAGTATTCAGTATTCGGCCGAATAGTGCGTACTATTCGGCCGAATACCAAATAGCAAAAAAAGAGGCCGAATAGGCCGAATACCGAATAGTTGCCGAATATATCTCTAAAAATAAATAACTGATCAGTGATCACTGACCAGTAACTGAATTATATGGAATCTCAAAATATAGAATACATACCATAAAATATAGAAGGAAACGATAAAGTTACTGATCGAGATTGCAAAACTATCTATCATCAATCATCATTCATCAAGTTTTTTATTTTCAGGAAGTTCCTGTTCTTCTGATGTACATTACCTTCTTACTAGTGCTTTTGAGTGATATTTTGTATTTTTTTCTTTTGATAGTTTTATTTTCATTGAATATGAAATATCTATTTAAACTCCGGATTTTTATTTAAAACTTGCTTCCCTTGTTATTATTAATGGAATTAAATAACCACTCAATGAATACGCTTAAAATTTCTTAAAAACCTGTAGGTACAGGTAATAACCTATACCTACAGGTTTTTAGAAATTTTAAGTGCCATAGTTATGGCATACTTCACCGGGACGTCCTGCACGTTTTTTGCAGTTACATTTATACGCCGATTATATAAATCGTGCAGTACGACCGACGTGTGAATAGTTCTATATAAATAGGTACATTGTATGCGCCATTAAGTATTCGTTAAAACGTATACTTACTCCAAAAAAATATGCAGGATTGTACCGTATGAACCTACTCTAATAAAGGTGGGCTTACACCAAAAGAACCAAAGAAGCAAGAACAGCACAAGAACATTCTTTCGTATTCGTTTAGTGTAAACTGTAATTCGTTACAACATACTTTAGATCGTTTACACCAATCGAATCAACACGAACATCAAGAATAAGAATTTCTGCTCTATAGATGAGAATCATATAGCTCCGTTTAGAGTCTAGACTCTAGAGTCTAGCTAGGCAATTGCTCGAGCGCTCTTGCATCGTTTACACCAAACGAGCGAGATTCTTATTTCTCAGAGCATTCTACCTATTTACCGCCGAACACGTGGCGAACACACTAGAACAACTAAAGAATGCTCGTTGTTAGTGTACATCAAAAGAGCTTTACTAGAATGAGCATTCGCTCGTTTGGTCTAAACGGAGCTTAAGAGATACTAAATATGTATGTCTAGCCACTGGTCTAGCCGCTGCGCGCTGGCGCCTCTATTAGTTACGTCGCCGCAAAACGGTGTTTATAAGGGACCTATCAGACAGAGAGCGGTCACGCGGTCAAAAGATCAGGCGGTCAGTTCTGCGTTCTTTATGCTGTCACATAGGGGGAATTCTAACTCGGTCAGAACGCTTCCTATGTGAGTAAATAGTCGATTTTTTTAATTAATCGAAACCCTTACAATCAATTCGAGTTCGAGTTCGAGTACGAGTACGAGTTCGAGTTCGAGTTCGAACGCTTGACCGCGTGAACGCTCTGTCTGATACATAGATAGCCCAGTAGGGTTAGTTCAGCCTTGTATGGGAATCTGAAATTAATTATAGTCAGAAATTTTTTTGCACCAGTGTTTAGAGGAGGTCACAAATAGCTTAAAGTCGAAAACTCGACCAGCCACGACGTGTGCGCTAGCCGCCATGTTGGTTTGAAGGTCCAATCTTTCTTTAGCTATATCTCCTTTATTTTATATTTTTTTACGAAAATGATAAGAACTAAATTTATTGTAAATTTTATTTTCTACATTTTGAGTTCTTACAATTTTCATTGTAAAATCAATATTTACGGAGATAAATGCAAAAAACAAGTCAAAGTATAATTTCGCTTATATGTCAATTATTATCGAATTTAGCGAAAATAATTGTAGAAACAAAGTTGTAGGTCATTAAATTTCCTACAAATATTATCCTTATGAATTTTTTAAGAAGTCAATACTTAAGCTCCTACACCTATGGTAAATGTACCGGGACCCAAGCGACTGGATAAAACTGAGTATTTCTGATCATGAATTAGACCTTTTAACGATTACGGCACAACCTACACCTGAATAATTATTAAAAAATGGCCAAGTGCGAGTCGCACAGTCTTTCGTATTCCCGGCAAAAAAAAAACCAAACACTACCAATATGTTGTCAGTGATGCCAACCTGCAGATAATTTCAGATGGGTGGGGACTGGGGAAGCAATAGAAAATATAGTATAAGTGTCTACCGTCGCGCCGTCTGGTGGAGATTTAAAAAAGAAAACTTCCCTTTTTTTTTTAATAAAATTTTATGGGCCTGGATTCTAGTCCTTTTAGCCCAGTCTTTAAAATACATTTCATTGTTTTTAACAACAAGTAACTTAACTTAACATTACACAGGGCATTACGAAATTAAAGTTTTTTCCCAACATTTTTAAAAAGCTATAAAGCGGACCATAAAAAGTATTTTTTTGAAGTAAATCTTTCAAAGACAGTTGTCTATGTTTATATCACTGTCACTGTCATCTTTGTCCATTCATTCACTGATTTCACTACACATCATTAGGCGTGCCATATTATGTTTTCCACATCGAAGAACCAGATGATCAAGAGTCTCCTCTTCAACGCCGCAGTCACAAAATGAGGTATTCACCATCTTCAATATGAAACTTCCCAATAATGTGGAGTGTGGACAGGTAGAAAAAAAAGTTTGACACTTGTCAATGGGTTGTTTTCTTTTTATCATCTCCACCAGACGGCGCGACGGTAGACACTCACTAATTTTCTATTGGTTCCCCACCGATTTGAAATTATCTGCAGGTTGGCATTACTGACTAAATGTTGGTCGTGTTTCTTAAAAAATATCAGTGTACTGTCAAGTGTAATATCAATCAAAATATCATACTCCTAAGCGATCATTGGCCTAAGCAATTAGGCCAGTATACTGGTAACAGCTTAGGAACACACTTGCACTTGTCAAACTGAAAACATAATATGTAACTGAAAGAGTTTTCTACTTCTACTTTTTATTGTCGGTGTGGTTTTTATTATTTTTCCCCAAATTGTGTTATATGGGTTTTTGATGTTCATTATTGGTAAAATATTAGCCACTAAATATCTGTTATCTTGCACAAGTGCAGGTAAGATGTTGTCAAAACCAAAATGTATTATTCCTGTGACATTTGGTGTGAACAACGGTAAATAGGGCTATTTCTTCCGTGAGTTTTAACTAAAACATCGTTATTATAACTTTATTATCCTATTCATTGGAATATTATTGTGTCTTTTTCAAATTGAAATGTATCAACTTTTACATGCCTTTGCCCAGTTATGTAGCAATTATTGATGGTATTCCCTGGTATTACCGATAGTTGTCTACCCATACGCCATCTAGTTACTAAAATGGAAGCTGTTTGACAATCAAATTAAAAAGCTAAGAAAATTCCTCATTGTCATGGTGTTCTGAGTTCTGTCAAATCTCAACTTTTTCAAGTGGGAGTTTTGCCGGGAATACGAAAGAGAGACGTTTTGTTTTTGTATTATTTTCCTAAAATTGTGTTATTTCGGTTTTTAATGTGTAATGTTGGTAGAATATTAACCATTAAATATTCGTTGTCGTGCACAAGTGTGGGCAAGTGATACAACTTCAAGAAACGTGCCATTTTGTGTTCCCTCCAAAACTCCATCGAAAGTTTTAGTAAAGGGTCTACCACTTTACTAAAACAACTGACTTGACTCGTTGACTTTACCGACTACTTTTTAGATTTGACTAGACTTTCGACTTGACGATAATCTGGAAAAACAACTTGAAAATTTTGTAATTTTTTTACGAAAATTTTTTTTCCCGCCAAAACTCTACTTGACACTGGCCATGGTTTAAAAGCCGAGAGCCATAACAAGAAAAAAAAACTTTCAAGTGTCAAGCAGTCAAGTGCAGTCAAGTGTTAAATGTCATTTGTTTGTGAGATACGTAGTATCCAGGTGGACGAAACTTTCCGAACAAAAAAAAATTTGGTTCCAAATTTAAACGTAGCAACTGGACCCAATAACATAATCTGTGCTTGATCTTTGCAAGATCGACTGTGATTGGCTGATAAAAAAGACCATAAAGAATTTAAACTACATGAGAAAAAAGACGAAGAAGGAGTTTAAAACTCAAAGTTCGATTTTCATTTTGTGAAAATTATTTGTAGCTACTCATACAAAAATTGTAAATTATGTGGATTTAATTATTGAAAAACGAAAGGTAAGCCATTGTAAAATGTAAATGTAACCGTAAATTGATAAATAGAAGCAAAATATAACGGTATCATACCATGTTCTAATACAAAGTATGTCGTAGTATTATTTGCATAATTGTACAAAAATTTACAACTTAAACTATATTAATATAAAAAAGATAGATTATTATTTCATAGAAATTATTATAATGTATATCAGTATGCAGTTAATTTGGAAAATGATGAAATGTGTATCATGTGTATATTGTTTTATTGTAACTATACATAAGGTTATTAATTACTATACTTACTATTATTTATGTAAACTGTATGGAAATATTGTAGTAAATGAAAAATGTTTCATTAATTTCAGATTTTTAGGTCCCTATACAGCTAGTTTGCAACATTTTAGTCTGCAAGCAATAGCTGTTAACTCGATCGCGGATTCTAGGAAATCTTTTGTTCTCGCGGTCGCATGCGACCGCTTGGGAACGAAAGCAGCAAAGAGATTCAAAGCAAGGAGATTTTAGGAGAAGGAAGGTATGGGATTATGAGTGGTACGGCTACCAAGGAAAAATCCTCTTATCAAGTGAGGTGGTATGCAGCTGGTCTGAACCCGCGCGATAGATTTCAGCTGTCGTATACAGGGTGTAACAAAACAAAGTGTGTATGTATAAAAGCGCGGTCCACTGGATCGGAATCGGAGCGCAGGTACGCAGTGGACGGATTTGTTGCTTTGTATGTATGGTACTGACTACTATGAACTGCACTAGAAGTACTGGAACGTCATTCTGCGCCTGACAAGTATATGACGACACGTGGTACTACCGTCCGCACCGTACGTCCCGATTCCAACCTGGTGGACGCGCAGCTTTAATCCCCTCCCTATATACAGTTTACTGTATAAAGCGCTTATTCCACTTATCCTAGCTAGGTTTCTAGATCCTAAATCGTTTCCGATTTAGTAAAGACGTGGAACAACATTTAGAAGCTAGGATCCTACCTAGGAACCTAGCTAGCCGCTAGGATAAGTGGAATAATGGCTTAAGCCAATCAAGTAGTTAGTAGAGTAGCATAGACAGCTATTCTATCATATTTATAAATAAAATACATAAAACTGTACTGTAATAATATTATAATATTTAATAATAGAAATCAACAAAAACTTGTGGATTAAATCTGTTTTATTGTTTAATTTACCTTATTAGCCTATTTATTTAGCCATGTACAATAATTTTTATTAAAAATAAAACATTTATTTGAGCTCATTTCTTTTTATTTATTTTTTTTAATTTTTGGTATGTTTAGAGTGAAAGGTTTTGCACTTAAAATTTTTTCGTTTAGTTTCAAATTAAAAAAATAACGAATGTTTATTTTTTTTTCTTCTAACTCCGACCTCTTGTTACGTAGTATACAGTTTACATCCTCTATGGTAGTATCTCTTATTAGTCTGTGTTTGTGAGGTTATGTTTTGGAAAGAAATATTTGTGGAAAAATCATATTATTTGTAAATTGTGTTATTGGTATTTATCATAATTTGCTAAATATTAATAGTAAAACACATAACCAAAAATGTCTGAAAGAAAGGTTTTAAATGTAAGTATCAAACCTTGTAATTTTTCCTTAAGTGAGGAGTTCTTCAAGTAATTCCTATAAAATTCAATATGACTTTGTTTTAGAAATATTATCCCCCGGATTTTGATCCATCAAAAATACCTCGTATGAAATTGGCAAAAAACCGTCAATATACTGTTCGTCTTATGGCACCTTTCAACATGCGATGCGCTACTTGTGGGGAGTATATTTACAAGGGAAAAAAGTTTAACGCAAGAAAAGAGGATGTTGAAAACGAAGATTATTTGGGAATAAGAATATACAGATTCTATATCAAAGTGAGTATAGTAGTAAATAGTTATTGTCAGATAGGATATAAGTTCATGTTTAACAAGTGACACAAGAAAACACTTTTCATAAATCTTATACAAAGAACATCAAAAAGATTTCACATATGGGGGATTCCACAGCCAGCCACACTTGTACCTTAATTTCAGTATGTGTGACAAAATGCAAATTGTATCAATGATATCAAATTGGTTTATATAAAGAATTACAAAATATTTTATATATTTTTATAGTTATATTGGAGGCGGGGATAACACTGTGTAAAATTAAATCAAAATTACAGTAAATGTTTGCCACGGGTGGGCCAAAAAATGGACATACTTGTTACACATGAATCATATCGACGGTGGAAAGGCAAAAGTTACCAAGCGACACTAGGGGTCAAAATGAGTTTTTTATATATTCGTAATCAGCTAATTTTTCTCTATAGATTAGTCTTAGTCCCATGTCTCTAAGAGCACTTTTGATGTCGCTTAGGAACTCCGTGGAAACAGGTATTTTTCTTATTTTCGGCGACCAAGCGGCCACTTTTTGACACCTTTTAGAAAAGCAGGGCATTTGGTAATATCTAAATTTTTCTTTTTTCACTTGGTAATTTACACGTTTTTAATTCAAACTACAGTAAGTAATTTGTGCCTTTCCACTGTTGGTATCAATTAGGCACTTGGGAAGTTTTACCTAAAATACATTTATTTAATTATGGTATTTCAGACTCTTACCTTGACATATTTTTTTCTGTCGCTTAGTATTTTTTAACAAACCGTAATCATATCAAAAATTCGATAACGTAAATTTTTACTTGCCGAAACTTAGATAATAGGTGGCGCTTGGTAACCTTTTACCTGCCGTTTTATTTATAAATATTGTTACTTGGATACCAATTGCTGAAATAGTTATTTAATTTTAAATGTGGTTAGCCCAAACAAACACTTGACGCGTTGTTGCTTGTACCCGCTATAAATCATACCGAATATGGTGGATAGTAACGGTTTTATCGATCAGTTGTAGTTCCACTGTCGCTTAGGTAAGCAGCATGTGCGCTTTCACGCATTTCCTTCCTACTGTTTTGTGCAATACGACACTTGGTATGTAATAAAATTATTATTTTTCAAGCTACCTACATAATATTTTTTTTGAGTGTCCTGTTTTATTAAAAAAATCTTCTAGTTCAGCATGAATCGCAGTTGGCGAATATAATAGATACATAATTGGCCGAGTTTTATTAATTTCGGGAGTGGAAAGTAAACTCATACCAAATATTTGCTATCTGGTACCGACTTCAAAATTATGAAGATTGAGTACAGAAATAGTTGAGGTGTAGCCGAATTCGGAAAAAGGCACTATTAGATAGTAAAAATTATTTAATACTTTTTAGTTCATATTAATGTTATTATTGTTTTTACCTTGGAAGTCGGTTTTAATTTTTGTTAAAAATAATAATAATTTCACTCTTTTTAGTTACACTAGTAGGTAAATCTTCGCGTATATTTTACGTATCTTATTACGATTTGTTAAGATTCACAACTCACACTCACAAAATAATATAATATTATCAGTGAAGTGAACATATTGTGCTAAGTAATTTAACAATTTTAATACTTCAAGCCCGAAGCGGTCACCGGCGATTGCGATAACAATAGAAAGGCTATTGTGTCTCGTTTTTCCACGATCGAAGGATCTATCAGATAAAAAATTGTACAAACTTGCATAGGATGTAGCATAGCATAATATTTAATATTATCATAATTATTGACAGCTGTTCTTATAATCAAGAATTCAAATCGATAGGTACTTAGTGCACCATCTATCCATTAATAAGTATAACTAATTAAAAAGACACTTAATGACTTTGTTTTGTTTAAATGCTCTTTTTAAAATAACTTTATTTTAATTCTATTTGTCTATTAAAATTTTATAAAGTAGTAAAGTATTCGATCTGTATATAAAGTAGTTAGTAAAGTATTCGATATTCGGCACGGCGCGGCGACGCCGACCGCCGTGTATTAAAAACAAACAGGTGTTGTTATACAGTACATAATTATTATTATTAGTATATCCATACCTATGCCTTGTACTATTATCTATTCTGTGCCATGAGACATTGGTGGCCTTAACACGACGTTTTAATGATGATGATGACGATGATGATGATGATGATGATGATTATGATGATGAATATGAATTGCATACTGAGAACTCCTGACTCCTTATAGATACACGTTTGGGAGTTTCGGCGTTGTTTTAAGAACAGAAAGCATAAACTACTGTTTATGCTCAGGAGTTCTCTCAGCATCATCGAAACCATGGTATACCTTGACCCAATATTTGACTTTTTGGTAGCGTATTCTTAG
This sequence comes from Polyommatus icarus, assembly GCA_937595015.1. Classification (NCBI taxonomy): domain Eukaryota; kingdom Metazoa; phylum Arthropoda; class Insecta; order Lepidoptera; family Lycaenidae; genus Polyommatus; species Polyommatus icarus. The sequence goes on from OW569326.1 coordinate 16,060,675, forward strand.
TACACTTCACATAAAACCAAAATCACCATATGTTTCCATATAAATTTCGAGGAGTTCCCTCGATTACTCATGGATCCCATCATCAGGTCACCACTTTTGTGAACATGGTACCAAATTGGAGTGAAACCTAATACAACAAAACAAAAATTTCGAAAATCGGTTCACAAACGGTGGAGTAATCGTTGAACATACAAAAAAAAAATATCCAGAGCCGAACATATAACCTCCTCGTTTTTTGGAAGTCGGTTAAAAAAATCAACGTGTAGGGTAGATGTACGATATATTTATCATTTTGTCAGCATCATTAATATGTGAATATATGCCAAATTACGGCATTGTAGGCCCTATATAGTCTCTGAGTAAAACCGCGTAGAGACAGACAGACGAACGGACTTACCGAAACTATAAGGGTTCTTTTCAAAAAAAAAATTGGTACTGGCTTCCTCGGGAAAAACAAAATTAATATTCTTATGAATAAACTATAAAGTTTTACATAATTCTTATTTTATTAACCGACTTCCAAAAAGGAGGAGGTTTCTCAATTCGACCATATATATGTTCTTTTTTTTATGTTTGTTCGCGGATAACTCCGCCGTTTGTGGACCGATTTTCAAAATTCTTTTTTTGTTGTATAGGATATAGTCTGAATTTGGTACCATGTTCCCAAACATATTGACCTGATGATGGGATCCATCATATGAAGATGAATGCTACCAAAACGCAAGATTTTGCACCAAGGTATACTATGGTTCAGAAGATACTAAGAGATCTCCGGATTCCTTATAGATACAAGTTTGGGAGTTTCGGCGCTGTTTTAAGAACAGCATATGCTACTATGCAAATTACATTCATCATCATCATTATCATTATAATCATCATTACCAAGTCAAGGTCACCAATGTCACCAAATTCTACCTTATCTCCAGAGCATAAGGCACACATTAACTGACATTACTTCTTTGAAGTTAAAGTTGCTTCGACCATGTAACATTCTGTCTCACTTCGCCGATATATTCTGGAAAACAACCTAATTTTCAACCTTTTGCATCGCGCTTAGTCGCGAGAGCCGCGGCTCGGCGGCGCGGCGCGGCGGCGGTGCGGCGCAGGCCGGGTACCTACCGTACTATGTAAGACTATACAGTGCGAGGCGTGTGCGACAAGTCGAGCGAGTGCCAGCCTATTGAAACTAGTCCGGTGACCGGCTACTTAGCACGTCACACGTGTTCACTTCGATTTTTTTAAAATAAGTATATTGTTTAAAATTATCTGCAGGCTGCAGCTGATATTATATTTTGTAAGTGTGACTGTAATAAGATACCTACGTAGAATAATATACAGGTGTATTATTCTACGTATAGTACGCGATGGCATACTAGGTAACTAAAAAGAGTGAAATTATTATTTTTAACAAAAAATTAAAACCGACTTCCAAGGTAAAAACAATAATAGCATCCTTATAATATGAACTAAAAAGTATTAAATAATAATTATTCCTATCTAATAGTACCTTTTTCCGAATTCGGCTAAAACTCAACTATTTCTGTACTCAATCTTCATCATTTTGAAGTCGGTACCAGATGAATCTTCAGTCCTCTGACAGAATATTTGAAACTTTTGGAACTGGCACCGACTTCAAAATTATGAAGATTGAGTACAGAAATAGTTGAGTCTTAGCCGAATTCGGAAAAAAGCACTATCAGATAGTCCGAATAATTATTATTTAATACTTTTTAGTTCATATTATAAGGATGCTATTATTGTTTTTACCTTCGAAGTCGGTTTTAATTTATTGTTAAAAATAATAATCTGGTATCTATCTTACTAAAAAATCTCTGAAATGTATTTAACACTGCATATTCTAGTCGCAGTTGATAGATTTCATGTCAGCAAAACCCTGGAGACCAGGCCAAAACCAGAATAATCTGGTCGAATCAACCCAATATTAAGTCGATGCAACTAGTAAAAAGGCCCCAGGAGAGCAACCAATCTCTAGAAACCGACCAAACCGTGCAGAGGAGTTTCCATTAAGTTGGTCCTTAAGATTTTTTGTAATCCAGCATTGAAATGTGGAAAATGCGGAAGGTTGCTTTTTCATCATCCCATACAAGTCACAAACATGTATTTTTTTTTGCTATTTTTTGCTCAATATCAATAATGGCAATAGGTAGGCACTTGAATTGTTGACAAAATACTCAGTTGTATTTATACTTTGATATTTAATAATAAAATTAATGATTTCTTAAGTTTTCGCGAGTATCACTCATGATATTATAAGTTTAAACACTTACGGATTTTGTCGCGGAGCACTTTTATTAATCCCGACGTTTAGGCTACTTTACAGCGGCCGTGGTCACGGGCGGACTCATAATAATAAAATTAAAACTATTTTTTACATAATATTTACGTAAAGTTCGATCTAAGTCTGTTTGCAAGTTAATAAAATTTTTAAAAATTAAAATATGCTAATAATTGTTATGTTACCGTGACCGACGAAGTATTTTGTATCGAAATATAATAATTTACAGCATAAAAACAACTTGAAATAAAAATGATCCTATACTTCAAGGTTTACTTTCCTATAATAGAATCCCCCATAAATGTTTTAGCAAATTAAAACTAGACAACAAGAAAATTATTTTTGTGCAATGTTATAATATATGTATAAATACTATTACTATATTAAAATCCGTTTTTATCCAATTTCAGTGTACTCGCTGTCTACAAGAAATTTCATTTAAAACAGACCCCAAAAACACAGATTATGAAATAGAAGCTGGAGCCACCAGGAACTTTATGGCTTTAAAGCTAGCAGAAGAACAAGCCAAGCGGGAAGAGGAAGAACAGAAAGAGGAAGAAGCAAACAATCCTATGAAACTATTGGGTAAGTCACTATTGAAGAAAATATTTTTTAAATTTACCTGAATTATTCACACCATCTAAAGGTGCTCCCGTACCGAGAGTTTCGCGTGTAGATTCGACTTTGAGCATTACATTACTATACTACCTTTTTTTTATGCACAGGGGAAACCCATCATGGGTGCCCCGGGTTGGGGATGTGCGTCAGTTTGCTGAAGCACCCCGGGGGTATGTGGGACTCATACCCACTAAAACCACCTGAGGTTTGCCTTCAGCCATAATTACTATACTACCTCACTGACCGACGACCATTCTCATGTAATGTCAAAGTATAGGTTACAAGTTATATCAAAATATTATGTATCATTACAAGGTGTGCCTTGTAATGCTCGGTTCTCCTCCTTCATTAATGCTCGTGTCTGTAATGTTACATTACACGCGAATGCTCCCAGTGAGGGAGCACCTTAAACTGCAATATTTGTTGTTTGATTAGATGTTGTGGAGGACTTTCTGTTAATACAGTAGTTTCACATTTATTGCTAGAAGCTTTACATTTTTCTGCAATGAAGAGGAGCCTATGTCCTTTTTACTCACTGTTGTCTACGCTATAATAAATAAATCTGTGCCAAATAACAAAAGTTGTTTAAATAGTTTCCAAATCTAATATTTATTTTTAAACTTTAATTACCATTGAAGAAATTGATTCCTAAGCAGCTGACGGACCTTTGTTTTAAAGGTTAAGGGCCTGTTTCACCAATTCCTGATAAGCGCCGGGTAGTATATCCATATCGAGAATCTGTCAAATAAGTTGTGGATAGCCTATCAGGTGATTTGTCTAGACTCTAGTGAGTAGTTTTACAAAAATCAACCCATATAAACACATCACATGGGCTACAGCTACTATTTAAAGCGTATGAAATATAATGTAATTTTGATTGTAATTCCAGATATTATTAATTGTAATTGCAGATATTATTAGTTACATTTTAGTTTTTTGTTTATGATAATAAAATACTTGAACTTTCAATTTCAGAGTATAGAACAGAACAATCAAAACAGGAGATAGAGCTGTTAGAAAGTCTTGAAGAGTTGAAGGAGTTGAACCGAAGACAGAGGTCGGTTGATTATGAGAGTATGTTGAAACAGTATCAACCAGAAACACCAGAAGAAAGAAAAGCCAGGGAAGAGAAGGAAGACAATGAATTTATCAAGTATGTTTTATTTTACTATTTAGCACTGTTATATTTGAAGATAATAATATTAAATCAGTTTTCTGTTAATTAAATTTTAATGTTTTTAAAAACCAAGTTATACCACTTTATTCCTTTTTCATATTTTAAAAATAATATTAGGTCCTTAAGAAGCGCTTACACGGGCAATAATTACGGCAATAATTGCTCGGCGACACGAATGGAGCGATCTGGAGCAATTAGTGGAGCAATTTATTTCATATCGCTCAATGTCATATCATTCAAATATTTGACGGCCACATCACTCAATATTCTATTGCGCAATATTGCTGCTTGTTGCCGCAAATTGCTTGATGTAGTCGTGACGTCAAAGTTGACGAGAATTAACTGGAGTTGAGCAATTTTAGTTGCCCGTATAAGCGCACCATTACATATGAAATTGGCGTTTTGTTGTACAGCCGACTTTGATCTCAAATATTTTCTCTTTGGTTAAGAATTCTCGAAAATTGACTCAGAAAAAGGAATAAAGTGGTATAACTTGGTTTTTAAAAATCATTAAAATTAACAGAAAACTGATTAATATTATATTCAATATTATTATTATTATTAGTTTTAATGTATGTAGTTTTAAAATATGATAATGTTGTTTGCATTTTAATTTTTACTATGCTATCCAATTTTGTTATTTTAATGTGTAATTCCAGAGTTACTTATATACTATACAGACTTTACTGCATTTTTATGGATTTTTTTTAAATTATTTTTACAGGTCAGTGAAATTCAATAATCCATTTACAAAGCACAAAATTGTCACTGAAGAAATAATCGAAGAAGTGACAGAGGGAGAACCTAGTGTAAAAGTGGCAAAAACAGATACAAAAGACAATATCAATGTGGCCAAAATTAGCACTACTAAAAATGAAACATGGAATAAGAGTATTGGTGTACTATCAAAGAAGACAACATTATCAAATCTTGTGGTAAAAAAATCAGCACAACCATCATTGAATCAGGTTAAGATTGAGAAAGAAGAAACTTCACAATCAGAGAAGATAAAGGAAGAAAAGCCGTCGCAATCAGGAGGATTATCACTGCTAGCAAATTATTCAGGGAGTGATAGTGATTCAAGTTGAAATTGTAATTTTGTGGAGTATAAGCAAAGAGCAGAGTTGAGAAATATAACTTATTTGAATGGGAAACAGGTACTTTTTGATTCAATAACCTACTATACTGTAATCAAAATATACAATATATTAAGGCTGCGTTTCCACTAAAGATGAGCTAAGCTGCGTTGCGAGGAATGTGTTTTTAAGAGCCAATAGAAACGCTTCATTTGCCTGGCCACGCCCAGCGCAACGATTCTATTGGTTCTTGTAAAACATATTCCTCGCAACGCAGCTTAGATCATCTCCGGTGGAAACGCAGTTTAATAGTAAAAAAATCGAGGCACAGAATTTCATAAAACTTTTGACATTTTATATGAAGTTATGTGACTCGATTCACTGTCAGTAGCTACTATACTTTGTGTGCTCTAAGATGATATGCGTGACATATCATAATTGACAATAGTAGGGAAGTTACCTAAAAAAATTAATCGATAATTTAAAAATATCGAATCACTTCGTAAAGGAATTACAATCGAAATTATCGATTTCGTACTGACCAGGACTGACGTTTCAGAGAGGCGCCGGCGATTTAAGATGGCCCTTTTTATCGATTTGATTTCGATTCAACAGTGGCAATCTCTATTGACATAAGTTCCGTTTCATGCATCTGACATTTTTCAAACGTTTTCGTAACAATAATTTTATACTCCTATTTCACAGTTAATATTTATAATTTTATATTAATAAGTAAGTGTTTAGCAACTTTTCATTTTTATTCATTTACAATTATGGGAAAAATTTATTTTTGTGGATGGAATATAATTTATTCCATTTTGTTTTTTTTTGTTTTCTTGTAAAAAAAATCCGTAGTAAGGAATATGAGAACTGTCATCCATATCATCATAAAACGCACAAACTATAGCTAGGTACTCTACGCGATATCATTTACTACAATTTGTTGCCCGTGTCTTTGCGTGCTCAAAAGAAATGTATCCCTGTTGTTTTTAGTCTGTGCATTGGTCTGTACTCTTTCTATAATTTTATAATTCTTTAGTTTTATAGGTCTTTCTATAATTCTTAGTTTTGGGCATAATATTTATAGAATATCAGTTATCATTATCACACAAGTGAGGACTTAAATAATTTAAGGGCTAATACAAACAAATATACTTTATTGTGCACAAAAATTACAAAAATACTTAAATATAAACAACAATTATTGATAAATCAGACATGTACACAAAGGCGGCCTTATTACTTTGAAGCAATTTCTTCCAGGCAACCTTTTAACATTCTTAACAGTGATACATCCAGGAAACCGGTGATTTGCAAAAGTAAACTATATTTAAATTAAAAATCTAACAAAAGCACTAAATTTAACAAAATATATAAGCAATACATTTGATTTAAATACAGTAATAATATTATAATATAATAAATACTTGAATAATATAATATATACTCGTACTACTATATACAATACAATACATACTATAAATACAATACATATTCTGTAAAATATATTATACGTTATAAAGGACAATTAATTATCATTGACAGATAAGTTAAAATAGTGTTTAAACAGCAATGACTTAAAATTATTCAAAGTTTTCGCCTGCCTAATATGAGCGGGTAAAGAATTCCAAAGTGAAATGGACGTAACGGTAAAGGAGGAATTAAAATATTTTGTATGATGAATAGGGAAGTTAAGGACAAGGTTTGAACGGGAACGGAGCTATTTTCTATCATAATTGTGAAATACAAAACAGTTTTTTAAGTAACTAGGATAATGGGAATCAAATAGATTATTATAGAGCAGAGAGAGAATGCGAACATCGCGACGATGACGAATAGGAAGCCACTTAAGCTTGAGACGGTATTCGGTAATATGGTCATATTTACCCAAGATGAACCTTAACGATAGATTTTGTAGGCGTTCAAGTTTCAGTAAGATTAGTGAAGCATGCGTCAGCGTAATCTAGTAAAGAAAGGAAAAGAGATTGTGCTAATACTACTTTTGTTTGTGTGGGAAGAACATACCGGAGACGATTTAAAGAATACCAAGTTGCGAATACTTTCCTACTAATTTCTTGAAATTGAGGCTTCCAAGTTAAATTTTCATCGAAGCACACCCCTAGGTTTTTAACGACCTTGCTGAAAGGGATTGTAACACCATTGAAAGGGGGGGTAGGCAATTGGAGTCAATCCTGGAGACCAGTCCCGGGCTGCCAATTACAATTAATTGAGTTTTGATGGGATTAATAGAAAGTCCGTGATTTTTACTCCATTCGCAGATCGTCAGCAAATAATTATTTAACATTCCGATGGCAGAGTGAAGACTACCTACTTCTGACTGGACCTATATCTGCAAATCACCTGCATAAAGGTGGTAAAAAGAAGAAATTTACGCTATAATAGAATTAATAAATAGTGAAAATAAAAGTGGCGACAGAACTCCACCCTGTGGAACGCCGCCAGAGATATCACTCCAGTCAGAAAACCTATCTGATAGCTTGACTCTCTGTCGTCTTCCTGCAAGGTAGCTACGGAGCAAATAATTACAAGTGGCGAAAGGTTACAGGTCGCGAGTCTGCTTAAAAGAATGTCGTGATCGATACAGTTAAAAGTATTACTAAAATCTAGTAATGTGAGAACCGTAAGCTTCTTCTGGTCCATTCCTAGTCGTATGTCATCTGCAACTTTTACCAAGGCGGTTGTCGTGCTATGACCAGTGCGAAAGCCAGATTGTAGCGGTGTGTATACTTGTGTGATATTCCTGTAAATATAATTAATATTAATTATAAATCTATTTAAACTTCACCAACTATGAAGTTGACAAAGGAAATGTCAGTTTGTCGCTAAAACCTGTCAGTGTTTCTATTCCTTCACATTTCTAATGTGGCCATGGTTGACCACAGGTTGGGAATCTCTGGCCTAGACTGTAGGCAACCCCCCGATGGTTGCTCGCCTTGTCGCGGCGGTGGGGCTCTAGTAACCGCGGCTTGGGCAACCGCGGTGAAGCAAAGAGGCAACCAGGGCCGGCCGGTGTCGCCGCCTGGCCCGAGGAGGGCGCTCCCAGCGGACTGGAGAAGTCCGCTGCGGATGCGCACCGAGGTGGGGCCGCAGAGGAAGAGGCAAGTAGGTATTACGGTGCGCCGCTTGCCCTATCCTCTGCGGCCGAGGTGTGGTCGGTGGCAGAGCCACAGTCCTGATCTGCCACATGGCCCCCAAGTAGCAGACTCGGGGGGCGTCTGCTACAGCCCTGGTGGGGGCCGAGGAGGAGGGCGCACGTGTTGTGCGCCCATCGTGGAGTCTTCGGGCCGCTGGCGGGGTCGCAGATGTGTGTATCGTTCCTGTGGCCCCGTCAAAAGGCGGCGAGGCGGAAGATGGGGGGGGGTTTTAGTGGGTATACCGTGGTCTCATTAGCTACGGGAGTCCCACATCACCACTCGGGTCGCCCCCTGCGCCTGGGTGGTATGCGTAATGCATTTCCCCCTCCGGAAAAAAAAAAAAAAAAAAAAAGAAAAAAAAAAAAAAAAAAAAAAGACTGTAGGCAAGCTCCGGTGGCCCCTACCTCGCGCTTCTAGAGATATCTATAAAAAATCGATTGAAAATTTATTATTTATTTAAAAATAAATAATAATCACAGTTTGGTACTACATATAGTTTTCAATCAACACAAGGTATTCCTATAGGCTCATACATAATAATATTATTATGACCATTAAATAATTGTTATACCGAATGAAAGGGCTTGAAAAGCTGGACATTGTAACCTACCTGTATAAACTATGTCGAAAAACCGTCGAAAAACAAAGTTGCTTTCCATCAGGTGACCCGTTTGCTCGTTTGCCCTCTCATTGCATAAAAAATGTATATTTATAACGTATTTTACACTACTAGCAACATCATCTCAGTTACTTTTAAAGGAATTTGAACGAAAAGTTCCTTAAAACTTCGCCGAATACATTTTTTTAGTTGATCGACTATTACTCAATAACTTATGTAGTCTTCTTAGCCGTGATAGTTTTTCTTTTGAATTTAGCATATTTTCTATTCCCATAAATTTTTTCACATTTCCAGAAGCAACCGTTTAGCTGGTAGAAGGGGTGGACACTGGACTCTAACGATTTTTTCCACTTTAAAACTTAATATTTCACAAACAGATCCCTAAATCGGAAAATGATCTATGAATACTCGTAATATTTTTTAAAACCTATCCAACGATACCCCACACAATGGGGTGGACGCGAAAAAAAAATCATCCCTCTTGATGTTTACTATAAAAAGGTACTGTAAAAAAAAAATTAAGATTTCATGTAAGTACAATTTTTTCGGCAGCATTAATATGTGCATTCATGCCAAATCAAGTAAAGGTTCGATTTTTAGTTAATATGCGATAACTTTCCAGAAATTATTCTTTACCACTCTGCAATACAATACAATATTTTTTTTGTAAAAAAATGATTACCTTCTACCCTCGTTAACGGTTTCGTACAAAAATTCTCCTTTTCCTAACTCCTTCTCCCACTGACCTCTAGTGTATTATAGAGGTCAGTGCCTTCTCCTTAGCATTCGAAATGTCTACCTACAAAGTAATTATCATTTTCCTAAGTCCTAACTTTAAATATCTGGATTCTCGAGCCATCATAATATTAAGATTCCTAACCCATCGAGATTAGGTTGACTTGAATCGCAGCGACAATAACCGACCAAAAAGTCGCGGTGACAATCGGCTTATGTGATAAAAGAACCTGAATTCTGAGGTAGTGCGTTTTTGTGAAGGCGACCTTCCATTTATAACGTGTCAAGTGCAACTGTGCAATGAAAATTGGCATAAGAGTGAACCAAGCCTGTCGACTAGCTCTACCGAATAGTTTTAGGAGCTCACGATCAGGTGAGTTCTTCACTTTTTACTTTCTACTACATTCCATAGTTAGTGAGGAATTTCTTAAGCCCGCTGTACATAATATTGGGCCAAATTGTAAAGGGAATGGCGCTCCCAACTTACTAAGCCTCTAGGCCTTGCATTATACATACATAGGTAAAACGGTTTGCGGTTTTCTCAAACTACCCTCTTACTCTACTCTGCCACAGAATACATATTAGTTTAACAAACTCTACTACTTACCCCCCTTATACTAAGTATTGACACAGCGAATACGAACGCTTTAAAAAGTTTGCTTGTTTTCGTGTAGCATATTGGAAAAGTTACATGACAAATAAATATAGCTAATCTGGAATAATTTTACGCTACGTAAAGATCTATGTTGAGAGTTAATCAATATCTATAGTTATTATAAAACAAAGTCGCTTTTTTCCCTCATGTCCCTTCGTTCCCTTTAATCTTTAAAACTACGCAACGGATTTTGATGATTCTTTCAGTGTTAGATAGCCCATTTATCGAGGAAGGCTATAGGCTATATATTATCACGCTAAGACTAAAAGGAGCTAAGAAATAGAGGAAAATGTGGAAAAAACGGGGAAAACTATTTGAAAGGGTTAACTTGAATGCGCTAATCTCAGGAACTACTGGTCCGATTTGAAAAATTATTTCAGTTTTAGATAGCCCATTTATTGAGAAAGGCTATAGGCATAATTTTTCCAATGGATATATATTTTATACCCGTGCAACGCCGGGGCGGTTCGCTAGTAGTTTATAATTTATGTTAACTTCTTCCATTTTCCCTTGTTTTATTTTATAATAAAACAACCAGATGTACACACACTAATTTTATTGTGATCACTTCACTGAACCAAAGCACAATTCAGAATGAATCTCTTGAGAAGGACTCTGCTCTCCCTCTATTTTCCCCTCTACTTCGACCACCCAAAATGGCGGTCGTTCCTGATTGGTTAAAAATATCTGACCAATAGGAGAGCAGTTTCCGGTCCAAGAAAATCATTATATTACAAACAATTTGTTTAAATATTCTTAATAACTTATAAAATAATATACATTTTAATACAAATAATATCAATATTAATTAATTTTAAAAAAATCATTTTAATTAATTTACATCGGTACCGGAAATGGTCACATAATATCAGTTTATGAAAATAATTTTACTCAAGAGTATTACAATTCGTCCATCCTGACTAATAGTCACGTCCCCGTGACTTATTAATTATAATAAAAGAAATAATTACAATTTTAACATGACCCAACAATAACTAAAGTATTATTTTAAACAGTACATAATATGTGTTTCATTTCAAATAATATTAACAATTCAATATTTCCAATTTTAATACCATTTTATAATTCAATTTAAAGCATCCATACTAGACCATACTAAGCTATATTCATGTAAATTCCTGTACTAGACAATCCTTTGTAAGTTATCTAAATTTCATTTAAACCACTGTACTAGACTATACTAAACTATTTAAATTTCATTCTTTCAATACTAGACCATGCTAAGCTAAATATAAATTTATTTTAATTCCAATACTAGACCATACTAAGCTAAATATGAATTCATTTTAATCCCAATACTAGACCATACTAAGCTAAATATGAATTCAGTTTAATTCCAATACTAGACCATACTAAGCTAAATATACATTCATTTTAATTCCAATACTAGACCATACTAAGCTATTGTAAATATAAATTCATTTTAATTCCACTATTTTTAATATCCAATTACAATACAACCAGACTCAATAATTAACATTCCTTTCATCCTTCCATTTAAATGCCAAGTTAAAAACATCCTTCCAATCATTTATAATTTGCTTTTATATTCACTTATTTAAATCACAATAAAATTTTCTAGTAAAACAGAACATTTTACATCATTAATCACATATAGTACATAAAATTAATAATTATAAAGTATAATCATAATAACCCTTTTCATTAAGAGATTAACTCGATACGATCATTTCTTGTTAAATTTACATTGCAAGTTGCTATAACTGTCAGGATATATTAGTTTATTCAGCATTAACAACATTACTTTCATTATCTTCATCGCATATACTATCAAAACTTGTATCACTTAAATTATCATCAGTATCTTCAAATCTTTTAAAATTTAACCATGGATATATACGCTCTACTGGATATATACCTTTGTAAGTTGCCTTACCCTTTTTTTTGTTATAGGAGTATCTTCAACTAAAAAACGATCATTTTCTAATTCTTTTACGATTCGATATGGACCAAAACATTTCTGTACAAGTTTTTTACTTTTCCCTGGACAAACAACGGACCTTTCAATCCTAACAAGATCTCCTTCATTAAATTTTCTTGGTTTGCAACGGCTTTTATTAAATAGTGCCCTCTGTCGTTGTTGATCCTTTTGAATATGTTCACTTACTTCATCTCTTATTGTTTTCAAATTATTTAAATCATATTCTTTAGGATCATCAACTACAGATTTTAGTAACCCATCTGTTATTCCACTCAACTTTTTTCCAAACAGAACCTCTGTTTGGGTACGTCCTAATCCTTTATTGACCGTATTATTTAAGCCCCATTGTACGTCTAAAACCTTTTCATCCCATAAGTTTTCATCGCGCCCATGATTCATAGAAGTTAAAGCATCTAAAATTGTTCGATTGTACCTTTCCACTTGCCCGTTTGCACGTGGAGTGGCAACTGCATTCATAATATGTTTAATACCTAAATTTGTAAGAAAGTTTTTTATCTTTTTTCCAGTAAACGTAGAATACCTATCTGTTATTAGTCTAGTTGGCAGACCAAAAGTCGCAAAATATTCTCTAAAGACTTTTAATGTGGTCGAAGCTTTTGTGCTTTTAACGGCTTTAAGAGATATAAATTTACTAAAATAATCTATAATCACCAAGAGATATTTGTTATTGCTTTTACTTTGATTAAAAGGACCCAAGTGGTCTGCGTGAAGAGTATGGAAGGGTATAGATATTTTTTCTATGGAATGTAAATAACCAGATTTCTTTCCAGAAGGGACTTTACTATGAGCACACTCTAAGCATGATTGTACATATTTTTTAATAAATTTGCGCATTTTAGGAAACCAGTAATCTGTAGAAACTTTTTCATAGGTCTTATCAAAAGAGAAATGACCAATATCATCGTGACAATATTTTAAGATTTGCCAACGTACTCCCTTAGGTACTAGCCATTTAAGTCCATTTTCAGTATTTCTATAAATATTCCCATTTTTAAAAACGTAATTCTTTTTAACTTCTACCACATTACTAGCTTCTGAATCCAATAAAATTTCTTTTATACGTTTTATTTCATTATCACCTAATTGAACTGTTTTTAACCAATCACTAGTAATATTAAGTACAGATGGAAATTCTATTTCATCAAAACCAGAGGAAATTGGATTTCTACTTAAAGCGTCTACATGGCTCATACTTTTGCCAGATTTGTAAACTATGTCACAATCGTATTCTTGTATAATGCTCCACCAGCGTGCTACTCGAGGAATCATATCGCGTTTTAGAAAAGTTGCTCTGAAAGAATTGCAGTCGGTTATTATTGAAAATGGCATACCCTTTAAATAAGATTTAAATTTTTCAAGTGAAGCTACTACTGCTAAGGTTTCTAGTTCATAGGCTGAAAAATGTTGTTCCTCTGGAGATGTCTGCCTACTGTAGTAAGCTACGGGTTTCAGATCACTATTAGGTTGCTTTTGTAATAGGATTCCACCAACTCCCCATTTACTGGCATCAGTATGCAATTCAGTTGTGAAATTTGGATCATATAAGGCCAAAACTGGACGGGACACTAATTTTGATTTTAATTCATCGAAAGCTTGCTGTTGTTCACGACCCCAAAGCCAAGGATGGTTATTTTTTGTCAATTTTGTTAGCGGCCTAGCAATAACAGCAAAATTCTTTATAAATTTTCTAAAAAAACTAGCTAAACCAATAAATTGTTTAATATTGTGAACATCCTTAGGTACTGGAAAATTTTCAACAGCCTCAATTTTCTTTTTGCCCGGCCTTATACCATCAGATGTAACTTCTAAACCTAAAAAATCTACAGATGTCTTAAAAAAGTAACATTTTGATAATTTTAATGTTAATTTAGCCTCACGAAATTTTTCTAAAATTTTTTCAAGTTTAATTAAACCATCATCAATTGTTGCTGAAGGCACTAAGATATCATCCATATACGCTACAGCTGTATTAAATCTTAATGATCCCAATGCCTTATTAACAGTCCTTTGAAATATAGCTGGCGCATTAGCCAAACCAAATGGCATTCTGTTGAACTCCCACTGACCATCGGGAGTAACAAAAGCAGTTTTTGGTTTAGAATCTTCACTTAATGGTATTTGGTAGTACCCACTCGCCAAATCTAATGTTGTATAATATTTATTACCGGCTAATCTATTCATTTGATCCTCCATATGCGGTAAAGGATAATGTTGTTTTATTGTCTTCTTATTTAATAATCGATAATCAACACATAATCTTTTGTCGCTTGTCTTTTTCTTAACAACAATAATGGGGCTAGCATAAGGGGAGTTTGATTCTCTAATTACTCCGCTTTCACAAAGATCATCTACCATTTCCTGTACTTCTTGTCGTTCCTTCTGAGAAAGCCTATAAGGTCTGTACACTACGGGTTCATCATTATTTAAATTGATAGTCATATGTTCTATATCAGTACACCCCAGTTCGTTTAAATTTACAGCAAAGCAATCTCTATATTTATTTATTAAATCTAAAAGAGTTAATTTGTCACTATCAGGTATGTCTCCTATGGTCAATTGTTCTAATTTAAAAGGGATGTATTTGCTACGTTCTACTCTATTTATTTGAAATAACTCGAAGGAATCTAATACAATATCTGCTCTAGCAATTAGTTCATCCTTTTTGAATTGTATTGATTTATTTGAAAGTGGAGAAATTAGAATAGTCCCTTCCCCTTTTTGTAAAGCGTAAACACCTTCTTCAACAAGATACTCGCGATTAGGTTGATCTCTGTAACTGCCACGTACATATATAGATCCATCATAATCCGATCCACAATAAACACGACAAAGATCCGTTTGTGATAGCGTAATGCCGTCTTTTACTTTTAATTCCAAACGCTTAACATTAATTTTTTGGCAATCATGAATATCCAAAACTAGAAGCTCCTTGTCAGTTTTTACCATTCGAACGTGTTTTTGTTCACTAAAAGATTGACCAATTAATAATGAATATTTCAAAAGATTATCAGGTACAATTACACATGAAACGAGGGCCTCTACGTTTTGAATTTTCACTTTTGCTACACAAGACCCCAACGAGTTTACAACAGTGCCCCCGAACCCTACCATAGATCTATTATCAAATTTATTCCATTCTTTAAAAATTTCTTTTGCGTCAGTCTCTTTGATAAGTGTTAATTCACTACCTAAATCAATGAGTCCTAAGCGGTCTACTCCGTTAACCGTGACAGTTTGTACATATTTATCAAATAAAGTTTTATTGCTCTCATTAATAGACATAACATTTTTTTCTGGGATTTTATTACGATAACATTCTGTATCTTCATGCCCTATAACAGAACACTTGGAACACCTTTTAATAGGCTTAGGGCACTTAGATACAGGATGTCCCTCCTCCTTGCAATTATAGCAACGCAATGCAGATTTAATATTAGTTGCAGTCTTTTTTACATTTACATATTGATTAGGATTTGTATTAGCCACCCTTTTATTGGGAAATCTATCAACTCTATACATTTTCACATTTCTTAAGTAAGCTAATAATTTATCTGGGTCATTATACTGTGCTGCTTCAGCGCCGGCACGAACAGATCTATCATCGATGCCATGCAATATGCACTCGACCGCTCTTTTACCACTAATATCACAACGATTTATTAGAGCAACTTTTTCATAGAAATAGTCCTCTAATGACTCCCCAAACTTAGCTCTCCTATTAAGCATTTCAAACAACATTTGTCCGTAATTTTCTGTCGCGGGAAAAGCAGAACGCAACTTATCTTGCCATTCCGGCCACGTATATAAAACCGATTGTTACCCTTCGTACCATTTCTTCGCTACTCCCACCAACTTTGGTAGAGCGTAATGTATAATTTGCCTATCAGTCCAGCCGTAAAGTATTGAACATTCGTTTACTTTAGTCAGCCATGTATCGACGGTCTGATTTTTCATAGATGGATTGAATTCAGGGATAACATTAATATTAGTAAAGTTCTCTTTTGAGCCTAAGTTACTATTGCTAATATCCCTCATAAAATTAGAAAATTGTGAAAACAGCTCACGCGCTCCATCAGTACTTGCATCACGATCATCCCGACGTGACTGGTGTCGATCCCCCTGGCGAGGCCGCTGTGGAGAGGGACTGCGGCTCCGACTGCGGTCCCGGTGTCGATCCTCCCGGCGAGGCCGCTGTTGAGAGGGACTGCGGTTTCGACTGCGGTCCCGGTGTCTTTCCTCCCGACGAGGCTGCTGACGAGAGGGAATGCGGCTTCTACTGCGGTCCCGAACATGACTCGAACGTGATGCCCTATTCTTCGGTCGTGACGGCGTGTGGTGAGCTGCATCTCGTCTTGAAAATCCTCGACTGCGGCTCCGTTCTCTGTATACTTCTGCGGGTGAAACGCTCCTTGCACACGGCAATATAGGGCTTCGACTGCGCCTGGAAGAACGGCTGTATCTCGAAGTTGAATGTGCAGCTCGACGGCCAACACTATCTCTATGAGGAGTGCGTAGCTCTCGCCCTCTATCATCATGACGTATATTTGATCCACGCTCAGAACTTTTCCTTGTAGCCGTGTAGCGAGACCTGAAATGGGAAATTTATGCCGACATAAACTGCTCAAGTAAATAGATGTACAAGTGTCTGCATTTTAGAATAACAAAATTTAAAAATATAAAATATAATCAGCAATAATTAATAAATAACGATTTGCTATATTTATCGTTTCATTTTAGTCGTAAGTTTACATTTATTTCTAAGTAAGCCTTGTTTATTCAATTGCGAATAAAGAATTTATATGAACATTTTGTTGTATTTATGATAAATAAGTAACAATCACAAAATATTTAATTAAAATTGAACTTTTTTTCATCATTAAAGTTGAGCAAATAATGCTAAAATGTACTAAAACGTTGTAATAAGATATTTGAATTTAAACGTTTAATTTAATATATTTTATTTATTTTATATGTATTCTATAAAAATATTACTTACGTGTTATCATCCCGCTTCTGAAAATTGTTAACTTCTTCCATTTTCCCTTGTTTTATTTTATAATAAAACAACCAGATGTACACACACTAATTTTATTGTGATCACTTCACTGAACCAAAGCACAATTCAGAATGAATCTCTTGAGAAGGACTCTGCTCTCCCTCTATTTTCCCCTCTACTTCGACCACCCAAAATGGCGGTCGTTCCTGATTGGTTAAAAATATCTGACCAATAGGAGAGCAGTTTCCGGTCCAAGAAAATCATTATATTACAAACAATTTGTTTAAATATTCTTAATAACTTATAAAATAATATACATTTTAATACAAATAATATCAATATTAATTAATTTTAAAAAAATCATTTTAATTAATTTACATCGGTACCGGAAATGGTCACATAATATCAGTTTATGAAAATAATTTTACTCAAGAGTATTACATTTATTATTTTTAAATTAAACAAAACATTTCTCTGACACCTAGTATGGCACATTAGTCATTACCTAATACGAACCTACATTAAATTATTATTTATTACTATCAGTTTAATAAAATATCAGATTATTTCTATACTTAAATTATAATATTAAATAATTATAAATAAGTTGTACTTAAAGTTGTAACGGATTTATGATGGACATAAGCATAAAATTGATTCATGTCTTCATAATATGAATAATTTATGCATGAAATTATTGTTTTACATTTCAAATTTGTCCTTTTAGCATAATTGCTTGATCTTTTTCACTTGTGAGTTGTGAATTGTAATTTTTTTATAATATAAGTAGTATTTAAACAACATAAATGAAGCCATTCTTTGTTGAGCTTCGGGCTTGTGGCAAAGATTATGTTTTTGTAATGTCTGATAGAATTATGAGATTTATATCTTTTTATAAGTCTACCTGGTAAGGTCAGTGTTAAATTGATCGAAATAAATCGGTTACGCGATAAACGTTTTTTATTAGAAATATTTTTAGGATTCACTTGCTTCTGAAACTAGTATTATCCAAAACATCTTACGCGCTGAAATCGTACCTTTTGCAGCAATAAAAACTGTCTTGTGTATTATAAGTAAATGTGTTATGTTTGCCAGGGCCCAGGGCCCAGGACTCAAAGGATCTCCATACTTTTCAATGTACGTAAATCGGTTTAAAATAAATTATTCACGTACAAATCTATTTACTTATACGGATGTTTATGTATTAGATAATATTATGTATTTCATATTGATTAAAAAGTTTCGCCTATAACGATAGGTAACTACCGCAAAAAAAGAGTTACGTGACGATAGTACTTTAGTGATCTGTTCAATGTGACATATCATTTTAAAAGTCATAACAACATAATGCGACTGCAATTTGACTTTTACACAAAAACCTCGGCCTTTTCAGATAAATACGGATCGAGTCCCGGTTTTTTCGTGAACATAAATACATTTTTTTCGTGATATAACGGCCTCGACCGTTCTGGGAAGTGCGGTGTCGCGGCGCCCGACGGAGCCGCCTAATAAATACTGCTGGGAAATATTGTGTTACGTCTCGGGGTGTTTCGGGGTGTTTTTGTGCCTTTTCACACGTGCCGGTGGCCGGCTAGCCGATGCCGACTGTACGGTAACACATTCAGCTATCACACGACCACAGCAGTAGCGTCTTTGTATCCGGCAAGAGTACAGTCTCGTTCTATATCGAAGACGAAAATATCTGCGGCTGACCGGCCGGCGCCTCTGAAAGCTAGTTTCGTGTTCCATACACCAGTGTCAGTTCAGCCGCCGGGTAACCGATACCCGGCGACCGGACGCTCAGTGGTGGATCCGGCGGGCACCCGGCCACCGCCTGCCGGATAAATTACGCCGGTACATGTGAAAGCTACGGTACATGCCCATAGACTTCACCCCGGCGCCGACTACCCGGCAACCGGGACGTGTGAAAAGGCAGTTTAGGTGAGCGATTTGGCAACCCGATGCCCGATGACTATCGCAGTTACATAATCCGCTTGTAAACAATATATGGTACCGCGGACCGCCCGAACGTCAAGTAGCCAGATTTAATCAGGTAGAAACTGGAGACTTACCTAAAGGAAATTGCTATGACGACCTCACATTCGTATATGATTGGCCATGATCGACGTAGATTGTGCTGTTTATGTATACAGGGTATAACAAAACAAAGTGATAATTAGGGTATGTATTAGTCGCCAGTCCCCACTCCCCTGTATATGTAGAATTATGTATATCAGTGTGAAAGTAGCAGCGCCGTAAGAGTAACTTAATTTAATTTTTGTATGGGTCAATGCATGCTAGTGCGTTTGCCCATAATAATATTACGAATCACAAAAAATACTCCTTCAGCGCTGCGACTTCCACGGTTAATAACAGTACATAAAAGTGTCACATACACAACACCTTAGAGTTTAGAGTTTAGACTTTAGAGTTTCATTGATCTAAACAAACCGCTAGTTTGTTTAGGTCAATGGTTATATTCTGTATTTTAGATGACTTACAGTACCCGGCGATAAATATTGCACATCGACCTTTGGAAAGTGACAGTCGGCTAATTTCGGTTTTGTAGAGCGTTATCTCTTACGCACGAAATACAAAAAGTCCGGTATATATTAGGAGCTGTTAAAACAATTATGGTTTGCTTCTATTGACAATTTTATTATTCTTTGTATAAAATACACCAAATTTTCTATAAGTTATGGCTTTAGGTTCGGGTAAAATAAAATAAAAAAGGGTGTTCAAATTATGTTTACGTATTTAAAATTCGTTTGGAAAATTACAGCTGTAGCAAATTTAGGGGTGTTAACAACTCTAGATATATATTCTGAACTGGACGCGACTGCACTCTATTGAATTTGAACAACGACTGACATAATGTCAAATAGGTGTGTGCTACAAAGATAACGCTCTATGAAACCGAAATTAGCCGAATGTCTCTTTCCAAAGGTCGATGTGCAATATTTATTGCCGGGTACTGTACAGAGTGATATTATCTTAAACAGCTACACGTCAACGCTAACGCGAAAATTACAGCTAAAATATCAAAATACCAATATTTATCACAGCGAAATGGACCATTGCGAAAAGTCAAAAAGTAAAAACCGGTAACAGCTCGGGTGCCGCATACCTGCGCAATCAAACCTTCGATTAGGAGTTTAGGTGCTCATTTATCAAAATCCGTTGACTCGTTTGAAGTCTCTGATAAAAAGTATCTTAAGATTAGCTTCTTGTTGTTAATTTGCTGGAATGTGCTACGCAGACAAATCAGATATATATGAATAAATGTATATTCAGGCTACTTCATGATCTCTACTATTTATGGGTTGTAAACTGTAAAAGTAAAATGACACCATATTATGCTATGAAGTTTTTAAAATACGAACTAATTTAAGTACTTATAAGTAAGTATTAAAATTGTTACTAAAATTATTATTAAGCTGCAGAGTTTGTTTGGACCGATTTTTATGTAATTATGTAATTTGGCACATAGTGTAGACTACGGGAAAGAATTAAACTATTTTTCCGGGAAAATGTACGATTCTCGTGGAATTCCTCATTAACGCGGGGGCGCCACGCGGATCGTCTGGTTGTTGACTTTTAGAAACTTTGGGTAAACTTTATTGTCGTCTATACTTCCAAGCCCTCATTCTATTTTTACTTGGCCTGTGGTTTCCCGGCTATTTTTAGAGTTTGTGACCAGAATGTTTAACATTCCCGCAATATTAAGGTAAATAATTGGTGTCACAACTAATAGGGGAATTTGTGGTTTACTAATAGATGATTAGGATTACAGTTTCTTGGCTGTTCGTAGTTCTAACACCTGTTTTATTAGTCCCTTATTATTTATTAACCATAAAATACATACCGACCTCTCTAGAAGTTTACGTAAATATTACAAAATTGAAAATACATAGTATTATCTGTCTCTGTAAATGACGTATTACTAGCAGGAAGTATGTTAAAGCACAATGTTAATTGCCATTTATATACATCGTGGGGGTGGGATTTACAAGATGATCAGCAATTTCGGACAATGTGGGACCGGATGCTCCTTATGAGCATGATTGATTAAAGCCGCAACTTATTCAGCCTATAAATAATACCGTGTTAATGGAAGGCGGGTTTTAGTAATTGGGATACAAAATTCCTTACACACGCACACATACATACACACACACACATAAGATCCTCTCGAAAAGTTTCGTTGCGAGGCGGCTTTTGCTGACTAATTTCTTTCATTAACACAATTCTTTTGTCGATAAATTAAGTATAACGCCGAAGGAAGACATTATACATTCGGCCCGGTTCAATAAAAATTATAGTAAATTGAAAAAATTAACTTCGTTCCTGCATATAAGGAGGAAGTTCCTCATCATAATCACCATAAATAAGTAATACGAGTTGAAGAATCAAGCATGTAGGTAATATGTATTGTGTTGAGACAGAATTGAAAATTATCACTACGATACTATCTACGATTGTCAAAAATGTTTTATATGAACCTATAATGAGTTGACCCACTTACTCTAACAAAAAAACTTACCTACCAAACCTTTAAAGATTAATGACACAAGAATTACCTTTACATACTTGTATTAAAATAAGCCAGTATAATATCAGTTACTAGTTACTAAGTTGATATTATGGCACTAACATAAACAAGACTTAGAAAAAAATAAAGACAGGTTGCACTCCTGGAGTGCTGGCAGAAGTGATAACTTGATTATTAACGTTGTGCATTTTTTAACCCATTTTTTATGAAAATCGATTTTTAAAAAATCGATTTTTTTTATTAATCGAAACCCTTACAATTCGAGTTCGAGTTCGACAGAAAACACTACTCTCCAACCGTCTTACGGTTTTTCTATGGTTTTTCGATCAACACGAAAAGACACGAGTTTCACAGTGTTTACCCATCCCACAAAAGTGCTCAACGCCGCTAAAGAAGTTTTCACTTCAAAAATCTCAATGGCACCAGCACAAGGAGCAACTGGCACTGAGAGTGTGATAAGATTATTTCTTTTGTATTTCATCGAATTCCTTTATGCAGGAGATTCACATGAGTTCTACTTTGTTGTTGTCTATTTTTACCCGGCATTCCTGCGGTTTATTCTGTAAAGTATAAACTTCCCGCATTTTGTAATGAATCAATACTCCGATGCTCACAATGGCGACCTCCAGGCCAGGACGTCTCATTCATAAAGCTCAAACCTGATCCAGTTTTCAAAATAACGGCCGCGCCGAGCGTTTGTTGGCCGTTCAATAGGACTCATCAAAGGTTTACCCCTTTGTGAGCTAGTAAGTGGGAGGTTTTTGCAAATTAAGTACTCTGCTATGTTTTCGGCGGTTGGCACTTAGGTATAACGTAAAAGGCCGTGAAATGCCGTCGCAATTTTTACCAGTGAGGTGTCCACATGATTATGTGGAGTTCCCTCTTTTGTGTAAAATCTTCAAATACCTACTGAAATCTTATACAACGTCACCTGTTTTACCCAAGGAAACCGCGTTTGCAAAATTTGCTTACTTGCAAGTAACATTCCTTAGATAATGCGAGCTGCCTGCGTCAGGTTTTGGATCCCATCAGTTATAACGGCGATAACTCCGCCGCTATCGCGAAACAACATTTATCCGTCAGGTGACAGGTCCGACGTCCGAATGATCCCAAAAATTCGCCGAAGATTTATAAATTACAACGTAGGTAATCAATTTCATTTGCTAGCTACTTGGGCAAAATTTAAGCAAAGTAAATAAAAACATGATTTATATTAAGGGGGCGTCCATTAATTACGTGAGGTATTCTAGGGGGGAGGGGATCAAGCTAAATCTTTCCAAATTTCACTTGGAGGATCCAATGGGTCGTAGTAAATATCACATTGTTTTTCCAGCAACAAAAGATTACGAAATCTCACCAATAGAGAGAGGGGGTCAAAAAATCCTCAAAATTGTCTTAAAAAAAATAATGGAGAGATGCTTTAAAATAAGATTTAAAGGATATTTCATTTTTTAAATCAAAAGATTCGAAATTATAATATTATGTTGATGTTGCTAGATGAGCCGCCCGGAACTCCGTAGCTCTAAAATCCGATTATCGCGCGGGCACCGTAGATTTCCGGGACTCAAAGTAGTAATCGATGATTAGTAAAACAGTACTAGACCTCCATGCTAAATTTCAGAAAAATCGGTTCAGGGTTTGGGCGTGAACAGGTAACAGATAACTGATAAGTAACAGACAGACGTAACCAACGTTTAACTACAATACAAATTTTAATCCTTCGATCGTGGAAAAACGAGACACAATTATAGCCTTTCAATTGTTATCGCGGCCCACTTGGGTCTTACGGGAGTTGAAGCGCAATTCAGATTCAAAGCAAAATTCAATTCGTCCAGAAGTAATTTCATGAACCTTCGTAAAGCGAGTAGGATTTGGGATATTCAGAAGTAAGATAACAATGGGCCAATATTATAATTTGGGTCACGTAAACATAAATATTACCAAATTGGAAGAAACACGAGTGGCCCAATGGAATTCCACAGGAGAGGTCGGAGCACCACGCTCCGATATCAGCGCACACGAGCCGGAGATAACATGAGAAACTGACCATTAAAGTTATGACGAGCCATCCACATTCCTGCCCAACAAAAGCTACGGTGCGATTAAAATAACACCTTCGTGGAACGTATACCTACGTTTTATTTTCGGGTCCGTATCGTTTCCGCCGGGCCCCGTGGTATTTTTTCCGAGTTGAAAAAACTCGCCGTCCTAATAACAATAAGATCAAAACTAGCCGCGACTACAATGGTCCGAGCGCCAGGCTCCGAGCGCTTCCAAGACACTTCCAAGAACTCGAGCCCTTTCCAAAAAATCCGAATCGTCATGGCCCACGGGCAAGTTAGCAAACTTCGTCGGGTAACCGTTACGAATTCGACGACAATGGTGTCTAGTGGTTGCTAATTGATTCGACATTATCATATTAATAGCTTTTAATCGTTCAGCCGACGCAAACATCGGTTTGAGCTGGAGGAAGGTCGAGACTCCACCTCCATTCATACCACAGTAAATACTTAAACCGTGTTCATACTTTACGTTTATTTTTCAAACTAAAACTGCTATTACTTTTAACCTAGTCTAGTTTATAAAATTTGATACTAGTATTTATTTTTTTAACAAAGGAAGATAAGTATGTACTTACTTAAATCTAATTCCAATCATAACCCGACCTGTCGCCTGCTTTTGCTGGTGTTTCGAATCTCCTAATGGCCGTAGTAAAGGTTTCTCCTAATGTTTATAGCGAGGGTTTATTTATTCACTGAATAAATCAGCTCGGACTTAAGAAACGTCACAATATTGGTCGTTAAAATTTAATGTTTACCCAAATCCTACGTGATCGGGGATCCTATTGTGCCATGGAGATAAGCAAATCACAAATGTAACGGTGTTTTTCATTGTTTAAAAACTGTCAAGTCTTTCTACAGAATTTTAACAAACTCATTTACTATTTATTGGGTACGAGCAAACATACTTCTCATAACATCCGATATTGTACTTTGTGCTCATCAAAAATTAGGATTGTATCAGTTGGGAGCTGGGTCATTGAATACGATTGTAATGTAATTCGATCTCTGTGGAGACGTCAATTGCAACAGTCGTGTTGTGCAATTCGGTTTGTCAAATCACAAAAGTACAAAAGTAATGGGGGATTTCGTGGACCATTAGTGATACCCCACGGTGCTCCCACGCTCGATTGTCCTTCGGCCCGTCAATAGATATTAGACACGTCAAGCACGGAGGGTCCCTTTTTTATGTTTTTAATTCGATTATTTAAATCACTGCTTATAAGGTGATATCAATTAAGCTTAAATTCGGTGTTTTTACGTAAGACTGTTATGTGAATTAAATATTAAAGAAAGTTAAAGAAATACGCTTTGTAGAAAATAATAATTAAAGTACACCCTTATTAGAGTAAATTGGAATACGTGTCTCAATTTGCACTCTGAACTAAGATATCTTCAGTCACGTCAGTTACTTTGACGCTCTACAACTGCTTTTCGTGAGGAAACATTTGGCACCATTAAAGAACACTTTCTAAAGTTTTCGTTAGTTTAACCATCGTTTGAAATAGCTATTTCATAATATATTCTCTGATAATATTATCAGAGAAATAGTATCGGTAGCTGCAGAAATAAAAAGAAACATGTTCTTATTAGAATTGTAATATTTTAGCTTAAATAATCTGTGGGATCCATACCTACTTAATAATATTATAAGTGCAAAAGTAAGTCTTTCTGTCTGTCTGTTACCTCTTCACGCCCACGGCCTACGCCGCAGAACCGATTTTGATAAAATTTGGTATGAGATACTTTGATTCCCGGGAAAGGAAAAATAATAGTTCTCATCCCGGAAAAATGTGCGGTTCCCGTAAGACGAATGTTCAGCGAGTTCGAGGACGCGCCTGGGTTACTACAGGTATTACTGCTTTTTTTATTAGCCTATAGTGTCCCACTGCTGGGCAAAGGCCTCCTCCAGGATCTTCCACTGTTCTCGCTCCTGCGCCACCGATTGCCAGCATCCTGGTATATTTACATACAAATTCTACGAAAATAGAGATTACTGCTGTTGGTGACCTTAAGCTAACCGGTGAGCGAGACACAATAGAATAACAATAGATTTCCAAGAATCCACGATCGAAGGATTAATTGGAGACGTGCTGATGGTAACGACAAATCAGGGCCCGTACCACGAAACGGTTTTGAGACTCAAACAAATGCGTCCTACTCTAACAAACGTGAAATGACGTTGTCAGAGCAGGACGCGGCATTTTCGTCCGATTGTTTGAGTCTCAAAACGGTTTCGTGGTAGGCCTACTGAACCGTGTGAGTGTCCGTGCTCCATACGACACTCCAGTGTTCGGTGTATCTAATGTCCTTATCGGAAATCACCTTTGGACTGTAATTGTATAGATAACTGCATTTCCCATGCATGCATGACTCATGCGATCATAGGAAATACACGCCCCATACATATCGTACTGTGACACCTAGGTAATACTTATTATCTATAGTTATAAAATTACATGTCCTGACTGACTGACTGACTCACTGATTCATCATCCCTGAGCAAAAACCATTAAAGTTACAGCCACAAATTTTGGTGAGTAGGTTTGCTTTATTAAGTTGACACCCACTAAGGAAGGAAATTAGAAAATTTTACCCTGAAGGGGGTGAAATAGGGGTTGAAAGTTTGAATGAAAGTTCGTCATTTCTTGAGTTAGAAACATGAAACTTTATTTTTGGGTTACTGATAAAAAATGAATGGATACGAATTTAAGTGTTTTCGAAAATTCTACCCACAAGGGGGTGAAATCGGGGTAGAAAGTTTGAATGAAAGTCCGTTATTTCTTAAGTTAGAAACTTGACATTTTATGTTTGGGCTACTGATTAAAAATGATTGGATACGTGTTTAAGTGTTTTTGGAAATTCTACCCCCAAGGGGGTGAAATAGTGGTTGAAAGTTTAAATGAAAGTCCGTCATTTCTTAAGTTAGAAACATGAAAGTTTATTTTTGGACTGCTGATTAAAAATGAATGGAGAGATATTTAAGCGTTTTTAGAAATTCTGTCCCCAAGGGGCTGAAATTGGGGTTGAAAGTTTGAATGAAAGTCCGTCATTTCTTGAGTAAGAAAAATGAAACTTTATTTTTATTTTTGTGCTACTGATTAAAGATGAATGGATACGTATTTAAACGTTTCTGGTAATTCTACCCCCAAGGGGGTGAAATTGGAGGAGAAAGTTTCAATGAAAGTCCGTCATTTCTTGAGTTAGAAACATGAAAATTTATTGACGTTTGCGTTTGGCGTTTTTTTAAATAGGGTCCCGTTTTTACCCTTTGTATAAGGAACCACAAAAAAGGGAAAACTATCCATCTGTGTTATTATAGTACTATGTTAACGCAGACGAAGTCGCGGGCAACAGCTAGTTATAATTATAAGTTCAAGTGGCGAGACATACAAAACTTCATAACATAAATTATCAAAATTTGGCCAACTTTTGTTTCATCTTGTCGCTTTGACTATAATTTAGATGCAGTTCGTCTTGTCGGTTTGACTATTATACTTTAGACTTTAGAGTGGTTTAGATGCAGTCCTTTTAACGGAAGTTTCATAACTCAAATTTTGTTTTATGGATTAGTTATTTATTAATTATTTATGAAGTATTCGCAGGTTTTAAAATACTTAATTGCTTTAATTATAATTTATCGTTAGAAAGCACATTTAATTACTATTGTACACGAAACTATAAAGTCGTCCAACCAAATAAACAGATCCAATTCCAACGACACCGAATGATACGGGTAGAATGAAAACATACACCATAAACACATCGTATAATACCTCGTTTGCCCCATAATGGCCCTAATTTCGTCTGTCAGGGCGATGGCGAATTGCCACGTGACCATTATTTGGCGTTATTGTCAATTATTGCTCAACTTATTTATAGGGAGCTCTCAATTAGCCGCTCATTTCTACATGCGGGTAACGGCTTGATTACCCGCCCGATAAACACGCAATCACTATTGCGATCTTTTTGACAATAGCCTGTTCTCGCGAGTGGTCAAAATAACTAATGCCACCATCTTAAAAATGTAACTTGAGAAACGGATGCTAGATATGCCATGAGCCATCCAAGCAAAATATTGCATGTGGCCGAAATGAGAATTAGCACTTGGTGCAATTTTTTTATTGGCAGCTTTGCATTGGCACATCCCCATGATAAAGTCATCGACGCGTCAAAATATTCTTGTGTCTTATTGTAGGTCTTATTAGCAGTTAGTTGCTACTTGTAGTTGTTACATGCGTCTTGTAACGTGCTTGTAAAGCCCGTCACAGCTATAGCTATAATATATATTAATATATTTATAGCAAGGCATATTATTCTATACTAAATCCACATGTCACAGAAATATATATTATAGCTCAGTGTGTGGTCACGCGAAAATTAGTATAGAAAATATATATTATAGCTAGGTCTGTGACGGGCTTAAGTTGTAACTCGCTGACGTCATAATTTTATTCTTATTTGAAGACGATATGCGGAGGTAACATAGGTCTACCAGGATCTCAGGATCAAATTTGGATGGCAGATTTTCAAAAAATGTCCCTGTTCATTGGATATTTTTTTACATTTGCATGTATCACACACAGCTAATCAGCCGCTATAAGGAAAAAACCGGCCAAGTGCGTGTCGGGCCACGCGCAATATAGGGTTCCGTAGTACCGCAAGTTTTAGATAATTTTTATAGTCAATGAACGTACATTTAAAGCGTGTTTTACACTACTTACAACATAATCTCAGTTACTTTCAAAGGAATTTGAACGAAAAGGTCCTTTATACTTCGCCGAATACATTTTTTAGTTAATCAACTATTACTCAATAACTTATGAAGTCTTCTTAGCCGTGATAGTTTTCCTTTTAAATTCAGCATATTTCCTATTCCCGTAAATGTTTTGACATTTCCAGAACCAACCGTTTAGCTGGTAGAAGGGGGGGACACTGGACTCTTAACGATTTTTTCCTCTTTAAAACTTAATATTTCACAAACGGATCCCTAAATCGGAAAATGATCTATGAATACTCGCAATGTTTTTAAGAAACCTATTCAACAACACCCCACACGAACTATGACTTATTGTCCTAACACCACTATAATAATTCTAGTCGGGAGAAGGGGTAAAGTAAATAAGAAACAGATGACTGATCTTTTAGAGTGTTTATATAATATTAAAAACTTAACAAACATTATATTATTCACTTTGCCCTATATAAAAATGTTGCCAAAAAGCTGTGCTCATGAAAATCAGATAAGATTTAGGTTGAATAGCATATTGTATAGTGCTGTCAACAATAATTGTATAGTTTTAAGCGACACACAACCAAAATGTCAGGTTGTGGATATAAATAATTTAGATGGTAAATTTATTAATAATATAAGTATAGATAAGTACTACTTATCTCATTACTTTAAGAGACATATAGCAAATATGCTATCAATTTTTTTATTTTCTTTGAAAGCCAAGAATTTTGGCTTCTTTGACTCCTGCTTCTATTGAGCAGTATTCTAGTTATAGTAACGAGTTGGAATATGTTCCAATTAATTATTTAAATTAGACCATAAGACAATGGAGGATGTCTCTTGCACTAATAGCTTAAGTGTGAAAAATCCTACCAAAACTTACTCCAATATAAATAGCAAGAATGTTATAAGCTTGGTGCATCAGAACTTTCAAGGAATGGTAGGTAAAGAGCTTGAAACTGAGTTATTTCTAAAACAATTTCAAATTGATATTATTTGTATTTCAGAACACTGGTTTAGAAAACATGAACTCATTTTCAATCTCAATGATCACCAGGTGGCAAGCTCGTTCAGCAGAGATAATGCCATTAGAGGCGGATCACTTATATTAATTAGAAAAAATTTAAAATTCAAAGAACGTAAAGACATTGTGAACCTCTCTTCTGAACGGATAATAGAAGTAGCCTGCATAGAGTTAAGTCAACTAATTATTGTAAGCGTATACAGGCCACCATCAGGGTTATATGACTCCTTTGAACAAAGCATGGAACAAATATTATCAAAGATATGTGCATCTAACAAAAAAGTTATCGTTTGTGGTGACTTTAATATTAATTTATTTGACTTGAACTCTACTACTGTTAGATTCACATCTCTATTTAAATCATATAACCTAAATTACTTGTTTTATGAGCCAACAAGAATCTGTGACACAACAGCAACTTGTATTGATAATATTTTTACAAATTTTTCTCCATGTAAAAAAGAAATAATAAATAAGCTTAGCTCTGATCACTGTGGGCAACTAGCCTCATTTAATATACATTGCGATAGTTACCTAGAGGAAAAGCGTATGTTTGTTCCTGTGAATACAAAACGTATTGAGAAGTTTAGAAATAACTTAAGTTCAAGTATTCAACTATTATTGGATGAGACAAATAGCTCAGATGAAGCATTTAATAAATTGTTTAAGAAGATAAGAACCCAATTTAATACTGTATTTACTCCTAGAACGGTTAAAAAAAGCCATAAAAATAATAATAATTTTACAACATGGGCAACTACAGGAATTAAAATAAGCAGACAAAGATTATATGAATTGTATGATGAAAAATGCATGAATACTAGTGATAAATTCAAAACATATGTAAAAAACTATTCAAAGATTTTTAAAAAAGTTTGTAAAGCCGCTAAGGCTATTCACATTAGGAATAAAATTAAAAATTCGAGAAATAAAATCAAAACTACTTGGAAAGTAATAGCTAGTGAGACTGGAAACGTCACCAGTCGTAGCTCTGATTTTGAAATTTATTTTGAAAATAAAAAGATTACCAATGATCATGAGGTTGCGACGGTCTTCGAAAAATTTTTTGCTGACATTCCGGTCTCAACTACGAAAAATTTAAACTCCTCACCTGCAGCTGCTGAAAAACTACTCAGAGACAATGTAAAGGAATGTAATGTCAACTTTAGGTTTAGAGAGATTGTCCCCAAAGATATCATTGATACTTTTAAATTAATAAATATTAAAGATACTACTGATCTCTGGGGCATGTCTACTAAAATTATCAAATCAATAATTGACATTATAGCTCCTCATCTATCAATGATTTTTAATGACTGCATAAAGAGTGGTGTTTTTCCTGACTTGATGAAGCACAGTAAGGTTGTACCTTTATTTAAAGCGGGACTTAAATCTGATCCTACAAATTATAGGCCTATATCGATTCTACCGACTCTAAGTAAAATATTTGAAAAAATTATTTTAAATCAGTTACTATTACATTTTAACTTAAATAATTTATTGCACAAAAATCAATATGGTTTTACTAAGGGTCGATCCACAACGGATGCTGGTATAGGTCTTCTTTATAGTATATTTGAAGCATGGGAGGACTCGCAGGATGCCCTAGGGGTTTTTTGCGACCTCTCCAAGGCTTTTGACTGTGTTGAGCATGCTACATTGATCAGGAAATTGCACCACTATGGCATTAGGGACTCAGCACTCAACCTTTTGACATCTTACCTCAAAAATAGAACTCAAAGGGTTGACATTAATAGTAAAAGGTCCAATGGGACCAAAATAGAATTAGGCGTCCCACAGGGATCCATTTTAGGTCCATTCCTTTTTCTCATCTACATAAACGACTTACCTTATCTTGTTAAGGATAATGATAATGAGATAGTACTTTTTGCTGATGACACTTCACTTATTTTTAAAGTGAAGCGACAACAGTCAAATTACGACGAGGTAAATAGTGCTCTCTCAAAAATAGTACATTGGTTTAACGTTAATAACTTACTTCTAAAATCTAAGAAAACTAAATGTTTAAAATTTACTTTGCCCAATGTTAGGCAAGTTAAAACCAATATACTATTAAATGATGAGAAGATGGATTTGGTGGACTCCACTGTATTCTTAGGCATTACACTAGATAGTAAACTACAGTGGGGTCCTCATATTGCTAATCTTGCAGATAGGCTCAGTTCTGCAGCATACGCAGTCAGAAAAATACGGGAAATTGCTGACGAAGACACAGCAAGACTAGTTTATTTCAGTTATTTTCATAGTAGAATGTCGTATGGCATCCTCTTATGGGGAAACGCTGCCGACATTAATACGATTTTTGTGCTGCAGAAGCGAGCTATACGTTCAATTTATAAAATGTCAGCTTTTGAATCTCTGAGAGAAAAGTTTAAAGAAATTGGTATTCTAACTGTTGCTTCTCAATACATTTTGGATAATGTTTTATATGTTAGAAAGAATCTTAGTAAATTTAGAACCAAAAGTGACATTCACGGAAGAAACACTAGAAATAAGTACAAACTAGAAATACCGGTGATCAGACTTAGTAAAGTTAGTAAATCTTTTAAAGGTCAATGTGTACGCCTTTACAATAAAATCCCAGAAAACGTTCAAAATCTTTCCATTAATAAATTTAAAAATGTAGTTAAAGAACGTTTGTGTGCCAAAGCCTATTATAAGGTCAATGATTTCATAAACGACGGCACATCTTGGGAGTAGGATGGCTGCTTGCAAGGCTACTTCTACATTATTTTATGACTTACAATTATGTATGTATGTTGACATTGTATAATTTTAAGTTACAGAATTGTAAACTTTATTTTAAAAGATTAATTTTTTTCTCACTTTTTTTGGTAAATAAAGTGGGCCCCCTGCGAGTTTCTTACGCCGGTTCTTCTCGCCGGGTTAGTTCCCGAACCGGTGGTAGGCATCATGTAGACTTTCAGAAAATATTTGCAAAAATTTATTCTGAATAAAAAAATTTGAGTTTGAGTTTGAGTTTGATGGGGTGGGCGCGAAAAAAAAATTCATCCCCTCTTGATGTGTAGGGGAGGTACCATAAAATTTTTTTTTTTTTACGAATTCATGTACCATTTTGTTGCCATCACTAATATGTGTATTCATGCCAAATTACAGCTTTGTAGGTCCTATAGTCTCTGAGTAAAACCGCGGACAGACAGACAGACAGACAGACGGACAGACGGACGGACAGACCAAAACTATAAGGGTTCCTTGTTGACTACGAAACCCTAAAAAGTAGGTATCAAACGTTTTGCTCCAATTTCCGCAGTAGCATCAATCTTTTTTCCTTTTTTGCCATGAAATCCTGGTAGACCTATAGGTACGTGCATAAAAAATGGAATAGTTATTCCATTCAAACGAAAGGTTGTAATCATGGCATCGATTATTACGATACAAATATCGTAGTTATTACATAGTTGTATTATTAAGTACGTACTTATATGTATATTCCTATAAGATTTATTTTATTACCCCCATCACATAGTAAACTTACCTCTAAGTTATTTGTCTACAATAAATCTAAAATATTATACAGATGAAAAGAATGATAAACGTTAAAAATGTAAAGAATTTTATTAAAATTCGAAGTTGGTATTTAGCAATTTAAAAGTCTCTACAAAAAATTGCCTCGTCATTTATCATCACAAAACAAAATTTCAGGTAAAACAACCCTGACAAAGTCACTTCACAGGCGTTTAATTTTTAAACGAATTGCTTTTAAATAGTAATCTTTGGTAAAGAGGTTTGGTCTGCAATTTCTGGCGGACGATTAATTAGGTTCATTGGGATGGTTACATAGTCAAGTCTCATCTAGATCTTGAAACAGTTTGTCTCT
The DNA here is from genome assembly GCA_937595015.1 of Polyommatus icarus. Taxonomy (NCBI): domain Eukaryota; kingdom Metazoa; phylum Arthropoda; class Insecta; order Lepidoptera; family Lycaenidae; genus Polyommatus; species Polyommatus icarus. The sequence continues at coordinate 16,094,216 of OW569326.1, forward strand.
GTAGTCGCTACCAACTAAGATCTAAAAACTTTGAATTATAATAATGTTAACTAGCAATGTACTTCTTTACAATGTAACATTTTATTATTATCCACATTAATTCAGATTAATCGAGCCAATAATTAGGAGCTTGCGTGGTAGAGCTTAAGCTCGTTTAAAACGTAGTACGCCGGAAAAGAAAAACTGGAAAACGGCGGTAGAAAGTGATAAATATTAATCCGGTCAGTCTAGACCTAATCTGTTACTGTTGAATCTTAAAAAAAGTGTTCGCTCTACTGCTTCTCTGCTGCCACGGTCTATTTGGGCATCGTGTCAGGTGTATTCAGCCGTGGAGCTTCCTGGACACAGAATGCTAATGCTCCCTAATTTATTACGAGTCTCCGGAGAGAAAACGCAGCAATGAGATGTAATTCTATTGTCGCTCGGCCGGATATCTGGCGCCAGATCTGACAAAAGGTAACGGTGAGACCTCGGACGAGTACATTGTGCGACAGGTACCTCTGTACTGGAGTCGGGAATGTGGGGACAGAGCCGCCACGCTCCTTTTGTCTACCTCACTTTCGTTTTTGTTTATGTTTTAAATGTATGTGTAAAATACAAAAAGCATGAAATATTTGACACTTTTTTTTTATTCTTTATTAGGGCAAAAAAACAATATCACAATAAAGTACTATTACAAACAGTCTTCCTCTATAAATATAAAGTAATTGTGATATCCACATCATTTACCACATACTAAATATGTAAAATGTTCTTAAGTTTAATTATAAGTATTAGTTTATTAACAGGTTGAGATTTTAATTTAACGTATTGTTATTTTACATATTTAATTTTTGACATGTTTAAGCAATATAAGAATAATAAGATTACAAGTGTTACCTACCTGCTTATTTAGTAACTACCATTTACCAACCTTGATTGATTAGCGGGCGGCACCCTAGCAGTGCAGTGTTTGGACAATTACTTTATGAATAGGTGATTGATAAATTGAGATACCTGTATGCATTTAATGTCTGTTTGCACATAAGTCTATAGTTTGCAGTGCTGTGACATGCATATTCTTGCATACCATAGAATACAAATACATAGTATGTATTTGTATTCTATGGTTACTAATAATTAGCAATTATTTAAAATCTTGTCTTTGCACTATTAAATATCGCGTGATAGCGGCTAAATCTCAACATAATACATTCAGTTTATCACAGTTTTTACGCTATTTAGAAATCACTTCCTCTTATTATTTGATTAATACAACCATTTTGAAATACACCATCGATAAACGATAAGTCTCCCGCCCCGACCGGAGCTGAGAACAGCACACAAGCTCTATCTTGGTGTAGCTAGCTTTTATCTTGATATGTTTAGTTCCTATGGGAAACTCAATGTATTCATAACTACAGCTGTGAATAGTGGATAACGTTAACTTGTTTACATAATTTAACACCTATTTATTTGCGCTAGTGTTAGTATAATGCGCAGTTTAAAGATCTAGTTTTCTTTAGACATTACGCGGTAGATATTCAGTTCGTCTTGAACATGCAGTATAATAATTAAAAGGTTTACAAAGCGACATTTCAATCTGACTTGAAATTCATTTGGACAAGCGATTACAATATTAATGATCGCCGTCGAATGTAAGCCAGAAAATTGTAGTTTTCCATTATGACTTAAAGTGTTGAGGATTAGGTATTAGGATATAATATTTTGGCGAATGGACACGACACATACGCCAAATATCGAATAACTTACATAGAATAATAGAAAACTTACATAGAAGAAACGACATAGAATAATGAACCCTTAAAATATTGTTACGGTTTAATTGGATATTGCGATGTGTGTATGGTAGAGCGTCTACGCCTGTCAATAAACGTAGTCTCATTTACGGTTAATCACTAGCTATTTCTTTAGAGTTTTCTAAAGTTACGCCATAAAGCTTAACGTCTCAAATAAATATAAAATGTCTAATTAACAGGTACTCGATATAAATTTTCAAATAATTATACATTATGTTTAACAATTTCCGCCCCGCGCGGAAACGGGCCGCCGAGAACTTATGACTCGACAATGGATAGTCAATCGAACGTTTTACGCCCCTACTCGGAACACTAAAAAGTTCATTAGCACAAGCTTAATGATTTATATTTTTATTGGAAACGGAACAATGATCGTTCGGGTACTTTTTGTCGCATATTAAAGGGTATTCTCGGAAGAGGGCATTGCACAAGACATGTGTCGAGGCGGGGGGTAGTTCGGCACATGTGCTACGCTCATTCATTGCGATGCTATTAATGGTCCATTCATGCATTGTCTTGCATATGCACCGGAAACAACGCCCCTCGCGACAAATTAGCAGAAGCGATTGTCTGCGCCCTGCGGACTGCGGTCCTGTTTATTTTACACCCATGACCCAGCGTTTATTTTGCCAGCGGCCGATGTTTCATGTTTGATAAATAACGTTTAGTGGGAAGTGGGAACTAATTTGATGTGAGCGAACTGCTGGACACCCAGGGTCTAAGGCTTTATAGAGGAAGCTAGATGTGAAACCAATGCAGACACAACTTCATCGAATTTCGTTTGAAGAACAGAAATTGTAATTTTTTTTCCAGAAACTTTACTTAATGTCCTCAAAAATCACCATACTAAATTAATGTACATTTAAATAGTTTTAAGTGCAAAGAGTTGTAAGAGATAGGACACTCTATTGAATTTAAAATATTACATAGTCCATACTCCATACTGAGCTTACAAAGTCGAGAGTGTTTCAGTCTATCTTCTTCATCCCGTAGAGGTAGAACGAATATTATGTTTATTCCAAGTTAAAGTATTGTAATGTAAATTTAGCTGTATGTACATATTGTACATATTTGAAGGCTACATATAATACAAATGATCTGGATCTACATGTAACATAGTTTACTGTTATAATGACATTCGTTGTTAACTACAATTTTGCTACGAATTTCGTAGCACTCACTAGCTCAGCGCTACGATTTGAACAGTGTCATTAAGAGTGGGTTGCACCAGAGGCGTGGTTAAAGTTAAAGTTAAGGTTAAAGTTATGGTTAAAGTTAAATATGGCGTCCTTTAGCTTTAACTTTATTACCGGAAAAATTGACAGATGTCGTATGAGCATATGGGGTGTTTGGACGCCATAATATTTAACTTTAACCAGAGATTTGACATTTTGCACTATAGTCAAAGTTAAGGTTAAAGTTACAGTTAAAGTTAGTTGGTGCAACCCAGTCTAAGTTTTAGTAGATCCGAACTTAAATCGACCTTCACCGACCTGATAATAGAATGAAGCAATGTTTTATTATTTTATTACAAATTTAGTATCAAGGATGCCGGGTTCCCAAAAAAATTGTGGACAGACTTTTTTGAATGATTTGAAAAAAAAACCCTAAATATTTTATTATAAGTACTTCTTATGAAGAAAAATATAAAAGCGATGTAAAAGCGTAGAACTTGTATACTTAATATAACTTTGGATAAGGCCCTTATATAATAAACTGCCACGCACATAAAAGGTTTAGGAAAATGCAAAATATTTCTTTTTTATACAATTTTGGACACAGTATCTTATATGAGCATTTTGCCGAACCATAGATTATCCTTCAAACGGTGTAGACCTCGAAAGGTAACAGCAACCGAGAACTGATATCGAACTCGGCCTCGGTCCGACATCTCAGTTGCTGGGACTGCAAGCACCCTCAGCCTCGAAACCCAAACCCTGCGCTGCGATAATTTGTAAAATGTCGCGTCCGCCTGTGACCCATAAATTCCAGGCTAAGCTCACCACCACCCATCGCGCCAACTCCACGTAATTGACTCGTCCGACCGCCGCGCGTCCGCCGGCTCCGAACACCCTCTCCATAAATATTTCCCGATCAAATTATTATGCATTCTAAAAAATGCCACGAGCCCGATTCTCGGAAATCACAGGGCGGTTGTACTTAAGGCCGCGGAGAGAGAGGGCGCTATGGCCGTTGCAAGGAGAGGGAAAAAGACGGTCGCTGAATGGAATGAGGTTCAGAGTAGGAGCTGTGAGAATTACAGAAGAGATTTATTGATACATTTTACGTGTTATATTGCCAACTCTATGTTTTTATGTGCGTTGAGCTCGCGGCTAATCTTTGGTACATAGAAAGCCGATTATAGTGCGACCTGCGTTTATATCTCGTTATTGCACACGCTTTTAGAGTACTGCATGTGCCAAACGGGTACTAGTTTTTCGTATTGTGGTACTTTTGGACTGGAGACTGGAATGTCGCAAAGATAATGAGTAAGTATGGAATATTTTTCAGCAGTTAAGTTTAATGAAAAGTTAATTAAATCAAAAGAGCCTAAGTTCCATTGGACGTAGGTCTATACCTACGTCCAATGAAACTTAGGCTCTAATTGTTTAATTGTTTTGAAATTGCCATTTTTATACGAAATCAAATTTTTATTTATGAAACCAGCCGAAAGAGATAAAGTAATGACTTTCAGAGGTGCACCGTGCAAGGCTGAGACGCTGACTTACAAGCATTCCGTAACTAATGAGGCTCGAAGTATGGCACAGGACTAATTATTATTTATGTCCCAAGTTATTTCTTTAAAACAGAAGAATTCTACATTTTTAGTTTTTTGTCAACTTTTTAAACTTAATGTAAGACACTAAACAACTTCACTAATCATTTTCTAGAACTCTCACTTCTAAGCTTCTTAGATCTTTATAAATATTTGAAATCCTATTAGCTCCTATCCTTAGCCAAAATGCTACCCCTTAATCGACAGTCGGGTAAATGTCCATTCTAGTGACGAAAAGAAAGTCCATTCAATGACAACTACCCGTGAGGATAAAGCGGATTCCATACAACGTTAGCTTTGGTTTTTTGGACATATTTTACCGCTATTTATAGTTACAATGCGTGGTGTTAGAAATCGAAGGATTTTTTTGACCAATTTTGGGCCGTGAGAATCCGATGTGTGCAGACATCTTATTATGTAAACATATTATATAATGGGCGAAAAAACACCGATACATTCTCACGAGGATGGATCACTTTCAATAGTTTTGTTCAGCAAAGTTCCTCGGAGTTTAAATTATTGTGAAAAAAAAACTATTATTATGCACGTATGCATGATAAAATTTACTTACCAAACATTAGACATCCAAAACAAAGATGATCGGCCTGAAATAGACCCTGAGAGTTGCAGGGACCTCTCATTCCTTACTGTATTTATTTGCATATTACTGAATGTCTATGTACTATCAGAGAAGTTGATTCCTATGCAGATGGTGTACCTAAGTCATTTGGTCGCATTACGTCAAACCCAGCCAAACGATCACAGGCCACAGCTAACATTGAATTGATATAAGCCGACCACATGACGTAGCTCCGTCAACTGCTTAGGAATCAATTCCTCGATGGTACCTAATACTGCAACGTTGCTAAAATTAACATTTTTTTCTGTCTGTCTGTCGAATGTCGATCAAAGGCTTGACAAAATAAATGAAGAAAAAACCTCGAAAACTATTTTTTTTTAATTTAGTTTCTTTTTTCAAATATTTTATGTACGTCGGTACTAGATACTGTGCCGGCCTACCTAAGATTTAGGGGACTCCTAACGTAAGTAGAAATTGAGAGGTAGCCTTGTGCTTTTAGTTCAGGTGATATCTAATCGGAGGTTTCGCCCGCCGAAAGTCCTAACGCGTTTTCCGACTAAATTAAATATTTATTAGAATGAGGGTACTTCCTCCAGATCGACCGTTCTGTCGACTCATTTTATTTATGAAGAAACTTTAGAAATTAGGATAGTTTATTCAAATGTTTTTGTGCAGTATAAATTCCATGGGAAGCTTAAGTTTACAGAACCGTTTGTTACAATAATAATATATTACTTAGTTTATACTCTACATTAGAAAATTGTAATTGTAGTTCTCTTCTGTTATAGAATTAATAGATTTATATAGGGTGCCGGTAGTAGTGAAAAGTGAAAACTATATGTCACAACTCACAAGGATTTAATTCTGGCACCTCGAAGGTCGCTTATTCGCAGACTGCCTTATTTAATCGAAGCGACAATGGTCCCCAGGTCTTGCCTGTTAGATGTTACAGCACTTTTGAGTGTTTAAAAGTTTATGGTCTTTCTGATCTCAATAAGTTCCAACTTACCTTAAGTTTTCACTCTAATTAAGCCTCTTTCGATAATGAATTCGTCATCCAAATAATTACTGATAGCGTTGTTGGCGGCAAATGTTTATGTTGGCAGTACTGTCCTGGGCGGCAGCAGGCGGGTGGTCGCCGCAGCTATGCGTATTGTCAATAGTCAACACCGAGACTAACATATTGTGGTCACCATGTGTAGCAGATTTTGCCGGATACAGTCCTAAACTAGACCTTGATGGTACTAGTAGCATTTTCAGGAGTTCCAACGTTGAGACCAAAGTTGTCAAGAAATTCAGACAGTACAATAACCAGCATGCTGTTACAATAAGTATCATATTTTGTACAGTGTGTTTACCAGGAGTCTAACACAGAAGATGCAGCCACAGTGCACCAGTGTAAGCACACTGCCTGCATCTTCTCTTCTCGTAGTCACAGAAGTCATACATCTATAAATTATAATCTATATTCTATATCTATACTATACATATTATAAAACAAAGTCAATTTTTTCCCTCATGTCCCTTTGTTACCTATCTTTAAAACTTCGCAGCGGATTTTGATGATTCTTTCAGTGTTAGATAGCCCATTTATCGAGAAAGGCTAGGCCAGGCTAGGCTTTTATCACGTTAAGACTAATAGGAGCGAAGAAATAGAGGAAAATGTGGAAAAAAACAGGGAAAAATATTTGAAAGGGCTAACATAAACGCTCTAATCTCAGGAAGTACTGGTGCGATGTGAAAAATTATTTCAGTGTTAGATGGCCCATTTATTGAGGAAGGCTATATTTTATCACGATTCACGCTAACACTAATAGGAGAATGTGGAAAATTATTTGAAAGGGCTTATCTCGTGAACTACTGGAGCAATTTTTATGTTATTTGGCACAGATAAGAAGTAGACCACGTGAAGGATCAGGCTATCGATTTTAATCATTTTTTCAGTGGCTATATATTTTATACCGGTGCGACGCCGCCGGGGCGGGTCGCTAGTACATTCTAAAAGTACAATTCTAGTTAAGTCGATATCTGGAGCATAAAATGATTTTGCTACGCTTATTTCTGTCTACTTATCACGGAGCTATCCATTAGGATCATTCCTCGTATTTCTTACATACGTGGGGACATTAGCTTACATTTTTTATAAACACATGTGCTCTGTTACCGCCATACCGCTCAGACCAACTTTAAATATTTGCCTTCAATTCTGAAACGCTTAGAGCCAGCCAGCCGAGTGATACGCCGTATCAGAACAGGTATACCCTCCACACCTCGAATGCGGGCCTTTCTTAGAAGTCTACTGCACACTTGATAAATAGTCCTCAGGAAGCTCCTAATTAAACTGGGTAACATTGAGCTCCTTGACAATTTTTCTAGACGATTCATTCAGTTTGGCCGACTTCCAAAAGTGAGTTTGCAATTATTAAATATGCCTATTTAATCGATGAGTTATTGATCTGAGAAACCCTTTCTTTTTGCTAACCAAAACTAATTGTAGAGCCAAATAAAGTAATACATATTTAAAGTTTAAAATTAATAAATTCACGTAGCAGATTATAAATGACGAATAGCATTCCAATCCCTACTAAATATCCTATCCTAACAAATTAATTAATGAAAGAAAGTGTCAGTACCAAAAATAAACCACGTAACGGCAACCCATTTATAGCCGGACCTGCTGGAAAATAAAAAAATCTATCAGATAAAGCGGGTAAGTATTTACTGTTTCTCACGAGCCGCGACCAACCCTCAATGGCGCCTCGCTGATTGATAGTGGTTTAACCACCCGAGCCGACTCCGCGCACCCGATTTTCCGTCCTAATCGTACCCCGCGTCCTACTCATTGACGGCAAAATTGCATGGCACACGAATTTTAAATTGTTATCGTGGCGCGATAGCCGTTTTGATACTTGCGGGAACGGAGTAGGGTTCGTTTTGCATCGCCGGAGGGATTATATGGTGCCCATTCAGAGAATTCTGCACCCTCATAACGTGTACCTGTCCGCGGCCACCTCTAAAGGAGTCGACAAAAAATATTATGTTAATTCATAATATCGAACATTATTCATAGCTGCTATAATAGCTTTGTTATCATTATTGGGTAACATTCCATTGTAATTGAAGGCTGGGCGACTTCCCGCCGATGTTTTCAGATGTTAATTAGTAATCGTTTATCACAAAAAACTTTTCATTTGTCACTGTACGCTGCCCTCCCTTTGTGGAAAACCGCGAGCACGGCGGCGCGTCGTCACTCGTCAGTCGTCACCGTACTCACACTGCTTCGAGCCTGAAAGAGTGAAAAGTGAACTTTTACATGAAAATACTTTTTGTTTCTAGTGTAAGAAAAGTTTCCTAATTGATTTTTTCACCGACTCTAATAGCTTATTGCACAGATAAAAGCAACTAATGTTTTGATTTATAATACGTTTTTATAAGGATTCCGGGCCGGGCTCTCGAGATGCGTTCCTGGAAAGGGAAGAGATACGATAGTGCAGTTCAAATAACGTGGAACGATTCCACCGCCCAAGGACACCGGCGGAGCGCCGTAGCGCCTGGCGATAGGGGCCACATTTGCGTTTAGATTTCGGGAGGTCGTATTTTGGTAAATTCCAGCGGAGGCGGGCTCGGGAGGCGGCGGCTCTGTAATCCCATAGCCGGTGTCGGCTTGCGGCGCCTCCCGCAATTATCATATTCCACCTAAACACATAATATTGTGCACGCAATTTTAAAAATAACTCGCGTCCGCTCCGACCTCGGCCGGGCGCCGGCCATCGCGGCACAAAAACGACGAACCCCGCACCGCGTAGCCTCACACGGCGAATCCAATTAATGGTAATATCTCACGTGTACCCTCCGATATCTAATCGGGGCGTAATTACGAAGGACACGTACAATCCCTTTCTCCTTTCGGCGCGATCGAGTTATCTGCGGTGATGTATGAATGGGGAGAGTTGCTCGAGTGTTGAGCCTACTTGTTGAGCCGTGAGCGTTTTCCAGTCGGTTCGTGAAAATTGCTTGCATAAGCGCAGTGAGAAACCCTTCAGTCCTTTGGCGCTCAATGTGTCCACTGAAAGAAAATATATATAGTAGCCAGGGAAAAACTATCAGGTTTGATTTATTAATCTCTCAGTTTATGAAACTTTAAGCTGTGGTGCTAACTAGATGACGCCCGCAATTCCATTGCGCCAAAATCCTGTTATCGCGCGTGAACCGTACATTTTTCCAGGATAAAAAGTATCCTATGTCCATTTCCGGGATTCAAAGTATCTCCATACCAAATTTTAGCAAAATCGCTGAGCGGTTTGGGCGTGAAGAGGCAGACAGACAGACAGACAGACAGATAGACAGACAGACAGAGAAGACACACTTTCGCATTTATAATATTAGTATGGATTTTTATGTTATGTATGTTATGCTTATACATATTAGGATTTAGGTGCTCATAGATGAATAACCAGTTGAAGGTCGATGCGTTCGTGATTGTTCTGTTTGCTCTATTTGTGTTGGCGGTTCGCCTGTTCGCCTGTTGGACTACTTTGTTGCTCGTATCGCGAACCCATCATTAGGGATTGGTAGACCTTGCAGTGCTGGCGATGGAATCTATTAAAATTCTTTTATGATTTGCCTCATACTCATTTTGGTTTTTTATATTCTGTACGAACTTGATTAGACAAGTTGTTTATTTCAGCTGAAAAATTAAGTTTTTGAGGACCAAATCTCGCTCAAACGCAAGAAAATAGGAATTGTTTTCTGAAATCTGAAGACAGAATATTATTATATTCACAGAATAATATAATTTTATGAGTTATCAGAATTCAGAGGCCCTAGTATTTCCCACAACCTGTACATTTTGTGGTACACTTTACGAATCAGTCAGTAAAGGCTCTTTATTATGTAGATGTGTATCATCAATCATCATCATCAGTCAGTCAAGGTGTGACAAGTGACGACGTGAGCCCTCACAGAGCTCGGCTTTTAGCTAGTTTTAGATTTTATCTAAATTATTTTTAAATCGTAGTTTACCAACCAAAAAGTAATTTTCTCGTAAAATTGTATGCCACCAAAGTACTGACTCTTATTAATGAAAAGCAGGGTAGGCGGTAGGCCGTTTATACAAAACAAACCCTGAAATTTTCTCAGCTCGTCTACTTTTACTACACAGTACACATACGTACATGTATATTGTTTGTTTGTCCGAATGCGTGCGAGTCGCGAACAATTAAGTGGAATTCCAGTGCTAAATGGAGATTGGCGGGTCACAGGCGTCAGCGATACAGTTATGAATCAAATGCATGAATGAGCCGCCACGTGTCGACGTTCTCACGCCATAGCACACCACTGTGACGACCGAATTTTGCCGCATGGCTTTGCCGAATACCGAATATCGATCCACAAGTAAAGGGTATTCAGATGCTTTGTCCTGCGGCTTAGCCCATATAATATAGTAATATTGGCATAATATGTGCTTTAATAGCCTTGTTGTTGAATTTTAAAAAATCTGCCTACTCTATCAGACGATTATGTGTACGAAGTTTTAAGTTTGCAGCTCTTTGATTGCGTAATTTGCGTTGATCTTTCTGTAAATCAGCCTTTGTCTTTATATATTATCTAGATAGGTTTAAGTCCTGCTAGCTGATAAACATTTTTACACAGCATCGAATTAAGGTTTTTGCAATTAGTTTTCAATGGTTAATTAGGTTTTTTGTCAACGTCTGTGATTTGATGCAAACCTCTTATTGCAGTGTTTTGTATTCGATTTTCGAATATTTTGAATTTATATTTTGGCTCATTGGCTTCACCGAATATTCGGTACTTGGTTCCTACATGCGGCAGTGGGCGGCCCTCACATGCGGCACCCCCGCGACGTCACACATGGCGCTACCGCTAATTGCTAACTCGTATTTACAAAACATTCCATGTATTGTAAAAACAATGGCCGAAAATAAGTCCAAGAAACAAAGAAAGCCACACAGAAAACGGACGTGAAATAACGCCAGTATGTCGCGAGATCTAGAGCCATACGATATATATAATATACATAAGTAATCTTGAAAATGTGTTCACTACAATAATTAATTGAGCTCAATAGTCTACCCAAAATAGCTCATCTCAGCAATCAACTCGGTAGTTTCCATTTAATGGATTTTTTAATTTTGCTCTTGTGAGACATAATATCTAATAATTTCTGATATTAACGGATTGTTACATTGAACCAACTTCTTGTTATTGTTGTTTGCTTTTTACGGTCAATGTGGCATTTACACTGTACATATTACTGATTAGTTTCATTTGTCTCTAGTCTCTATAGGTACTGTCTTAAATTAAAGTGTTGGGAAACTTTGCTCTAGCCTTTAATCATAGTCCGAGCTATTCAGAACTCGGAGCTCCTATGAAAGTGATATTCGTGTCATCCTCGTAGAGGTCCTGTGACCTGACTCCGATCGACGGTAAAATGAACGAAATGGTTGCCGATAGGGTTGCCAGACATCCGGATAAAGCGAGAAAAAGGCTTTTCGATTTCTCGGGATCTTAAACGTTTAATATATCCTATAAAAGATTTACATGTCGGACGCATGTTCCTCAATAGCAGTCCGGTAATTTTTACAAAAGGCCGGCTCAGCTGGCTACTTTGTGCGGCTACTAGGATTGGCGTTGGCAGCCCTAGCCGCAGACAAGTGTGACAGGTTAACACGACGTGGGGCGTCGTGGGGCCGACACCAGAGACCCTATTCTTGAACCTCGAACATCGCTTCGATTTCAGATTACCCTTGCGCGTCAGAGAGCATGCGTGTGCGCGAGTTAGAAAGCCTACATTTGACATTCGAGAATCGAGTTATGAGAATAAGGCCCGAACCGGCGGGCGCGGCGCTACTCACGGACGCAATAAATATTCGAAAATTTATTGGCTATGGAGTATTAATTTTGATGAAAAAATGGTAAGGTTTTTTGTAATTCCCATACGTTTATACATATCGATGCCATTAGACGACCGCGGAGCTATACCATGGAGCTTTATTAGTGATTATAGTAATATTTTATACTGTGGTATGTAAATTCGATCGAGTTTGGACAAAATTAAATGTTCTTAAATATCATTGTTAAAAAGTTCATAAAAAAACTTTGGTATTCGTCGTATTGCGTAGCCCGATTTTGTAAAGTAATATGAGTATAAGTACAAAGCGAAATAAAAACCAAAAATTAAAAAAATACCCGGTAAACTGAAAGGAAAATTTATATGTCTGCTCAATTTAAACTTAGTACAATGGTATACTTATGTGTGCGGAAGTAAACTATAAGGCCCCATACTCGTAGATCTTACAGTTTTAACCAGTTAACGTTTTGGTCTGGTCCCATCACAACTACATTAATCAACGTTTTAGCAAAAGATTACCTCGCAATCAAGCTGTTGTTGAAAAGAACGAACACAAAACATCTCTAAATACATCATAATATATGAACTGAGAGACCGCCACGAGAAAATTTCAGTGATTTTGGGTGTTGCGTTTCAAGTGTCGGCCTCCGGGGCTGACCGTGCCGCAAATTACCAACACGTAGGGTTGATGTGTACAAACAAAAATAATTGTTATTAAAACATTTAATTTAAGAGCGTTAATGTAATACAAATTTGACATTTATGCACTTAATAGAAAACCTTTGATTGCTCGCAAGTCGCATATTAAGTTGGTGACATTTCTTACTTCAAAACAATCTATGTGCTGTGGTGTTTTTTTTAGATAAAGCTAAAATTTGCATAAATGCTTGCCTCATAGACACACTTTTAGGGTACTGAGAAAACTTTTATAATAAGTATAATTCCGCTTTTCAAAGTAATTGCATGCTACGTTATAACTTATTGTGATAACCCTATACCTAACAATCGGCTGTCAAGAGATGATAAATAAAATATACGTCCCTAAGTCCAGGATAAGTGCAAATATTGAGTTGCCTTAATACCTGTTGAAAAAAAGACAATATATGTGCAGTAAATAGGACAATATGGGTAATATGACCTGTTTTAAGGGGGAACGTCTCGTGCTATTACTAAAACCGTTCTAAATCTAAAAATATCAAAATTTAAACGCTTTCATCTTTTGATATAGGTATAGGTAAGGTATAGGATCCACTCCAAAAAGATGCTTCAAAATTTTACCGCCAGGGGGGTTAAACAGGGATGTAAATACATTGTCCATACATACCCCTTTTTACCTGGAAAAATGCTTAATTGCGCATCTCCGGCGGATTGGCGACATCGGTATGTCGGACTCCCCTTAGAATCTACCCAATGAAACCCCATGGTGCTTTACTCCCCGTTTAGGCATAGTTCCGGGCATGATCAACCCACCGCTAGGGACTTACATGCCCACTGCAAGTATTTCTCGCGGCCGAAACCACGGGTTACAGCTAGGGTTGCCAACTCAGTTTATCAGAAATCCGGGAGGTAAAAAAAAGTAATGAAAATCAAAAATCTTTTATTTAAAGTTGTATTTTTTACGAGCTTGTAAGTTGTAGACTGGCACTGCGACTGTATGGCCACTTCTTTTTTCCGGGAGAATCCCGGAATTCCGGGAGAGTTGGCAACCCTAGTTACAGCTAGTAACACATAAGTATCTCCGATATATCCTGTCTTCAATACATTGAAACAATAATTCGGATGTCGACAGAGAAATGGTCGATGAAGTCATCTCCTTAAATTTTGACTCATAAATCTTCATACAGCTGGCTCCCTAAGGTTCATCAAATATAAATAACACTAAGGATGTGAGGGAGTTTAGCTCATACACATCATTTAGTTACTTAGTTTATAAAGTTAATGACACGTAAAATAGTAAGAAAAACCTCCACCATTTACCTCGGGGTCGATTTTTACCTGAAGATGTCCGATGTAATTTAATTTCCTGTATATTTTCACTTTTCAGTAACTAGTTACTGTAGGTGACCTACCAGAATCTGTCATCATGGAAATAAGTGAGAAATTAAATTGCAATAGCAACTCTCTAGCAATACCGGGGTAATTGGAATAAAACATTTTGATCCTTTTTTTCCTTATAACGGCTGATTCTGTGTGTGAAACATGCAAATATTATGTAAATTTATCCAATGATCAAGGATATTTTTTGAAAATCTGTCGTCAACATTTGCCATCAGATTCTGATATACCTATAATTTTTAACAATCCCAAACATGAAGAAAAGTCGACGCATCAATCATGATAGTACTTAACTACATACCTATGGTTAATTTTATTTTTACAGCATAAAAAGCTAAATATAAACTGTGCAATAATCCGTGAAAATATTTGTTAGAAGGTTGAACTGAAAGGTAAATAAAGGTCGATACTTTACAATATTGCATATTGCCGATGCACATAATTTACAATATACATTGTGGTCGGCCGCGGCTCGCGTCATAAACTGGGACAAGTATTTGATGAAATCAGCACATTGTGATGTATCGTGGAAACTGTTACACTTAACTAAGCTAAATTTGTACATTGCAAATAACTTTATTGTTTATCCACTCAAGTTTCTAACCTAGAAATCGAAATAACTATGAATTTCTAGGAGTTGAAAATTATCTTCTTATATATATATATATATATATATATATATATATATATATATATATATATATATATATATATATATATATATATATATATATATATATATATATATATATATATATATATATATATATTATTTATTTCTTTCTTTTAATCTTATAATATACATAACAGTTATACACTTCCTGCAAAACTGCTTACGCAGTTTGACTGCAAGTTACAGTCTCTTTAAATGTTTAAATCTCTAAATACTTTTAATAATAGTGAGTATAATAAAATTGTTTCTGCTACATATAATATACGAATTCCCAACAAATACTCCCTCAACATTCTTTTAAATTTACACAAATTAGATTCCAGTCTAATGTTTTCAGGTAAGCTATATAATGGTTACGCTAACTGCAAAGACAAATCTTCTATTCATAAAGTACGGTTGCTGCTATACAAAATTTTATTTATTTATTAACGAATTTTTCTCATTGGGTCCCCACATCATAAGAGGAGTAAGAGTGCTTTTGAAGTTTGTAGCATGTGTGTTGATCAGTCAATCAGTTAGCCACACAAAAATATTTGATCGAAGGCCACAGGTAACACACGGATATAACATACCCAAGCTAGGCTTCCTTATGATTTTCCTATTATCTACAAATGGTTACTCGATAAAATCCCTCTGTAAAACATAGGTACAGCCATATACGAACTATATTTTATACTGTTACTATACGTAGTAGTCATATTTTATGTAGTTTCAGCGTGCTATGGTTCTTCCTCCATAGCAACTCTGTTTTCTGTTTGTTGACAGGAAAACGCGTGAATATATTTATCTCAGCTGGCGTAGACCGTATTGTGTAACTAACGAGGGATAACCTAATTAACTACTGATCTAATTAAAACGAGAAATGATATGAATTAATGTTTACTTACCTAGGTTACATGCCGTTTACATAGAAATGCAGTAGAAATATCTAATGAAGGATCGTCTGAGCACATGATTACAGATTAGCTCACAAAATACGCTTAGGCAGAAAAAAACTTGTTATTAAATTTCTATACGGTCTCCTTAATATCATAAAGAGGAAGAGTTTGTTAGTTAGTTTGTTTGTTTTTTGTTTGAACGCGCTAATCTCAGGAACTACTGGTCCGATTTAAAAAATTCTTTCAGTGTTAGATATCCCATTTATCGAGGAAGGCTATAGGCTATATTTTATCACGCTAAAGCTATGTCCACACTATGCACTTTCATCTTCAATTTTCGTTATCTTCTTTCATTCAACTTTCGTTTTAGCGCATTCAATAACGCAACGCCAACATTGTCATTTTTGTTCAGTTGCAGTGTGTCAGTTTCTTGTTTTGGATACGATCAGAGGGCATGCGTCGCGGGCATGCCTCACGTTCGCTGTTGACTGCGCTATAACGCATGCCCTTGATGAACAAAAAAAGGCACAGTGTGGACATAGCTAAGGACTAATAGGAGCGAAGAAATAGAGGAAAATGTGGAAAAACGGGGGAAATTATTTGAAAGGGCTTATCTCACGAACTACTGGAGCAATTTTTCTATTATTTGGTACAGATAAGAAGTAGACGACGTAAAGGATCATAGGCTATTTTTTGTGGACTAATTTGTCTGTGAAATATCTAATTTACGCGGGCGAAGCCGTGCGGAATGTCTAGTAATTAATGAAACTAGATGACGTAGACGCGCCTGTAAATCCGTTGCGCAGATATTCGTTAATCGCGCGGGAACTCTACATTTATCCGGTATAAAAAGTATGCTATGTTCTTTCCCGATACACAAACTATCTCCTAAATATAGCTAAAATCGGATTTAAAGCGGTTTAAG
Organism: Polyommatus icarus; assembly: GCA_937595015.1. Classification (NCBI taxonomy): domain Eukaryota; kingdom Metazoa; phylum Arthropoda; class Insecta; order Lepidoptera; family Lycaenidae; genus Polyommatus; species Polyommatus icarus. The sequence continues at coordinate 16,110,773 of OW569326.1, forward strand.
CGTGAAGAGGCAACAGACAGATACACTTTATATAGTATTAATATTTTGTTTACATAGTGAGTCTCTACTCTCTACGACCTACGACCTACGTCAAACGCAAGTGTGGCCATATACGTTTTACTCAGGTACTTTTTTCCCAAAATGTAGCAGCAGATAAATAATTATTAATTTGCTTAGAAAATTCATAAATCATAATTGATTTTGCTAAACCATAATAAAGATTATTGGATGTTCAGTACATTTTAAAACAAAAGACTTGATTATAAATAGGTACATCTACATGCATCCTAAACACTAGTGGCCAGTGGTCATTTTCCCCATAAATTACATGTTTTTATTTACCCGACATAATTATTTACTCGCATCGTTTGAAATATTGAGATTTCAGAGTTTCTAGAGTCGTTACGTACGTCCGTAACAGTTAACACGGACCACGGTAGACGTTACGGACAAAACTTGCGTTGAACGAATCTCTGCGCAGCAGTTTCGTACAACATCGGTATAGGCACAGAATATATATTATGGTATAGGATGACAGGACCTATAATAGGTAATCGAAATAACGAGGCGCAGAATGTTTAAACACTTTTAACACTATATAAAGTTTTGAGCCTCGATTCTCTTTTAAACGTACAACATAAAGTATCACAATTCACAAGTTAATCTCAACGGAATCGCAATCTTTTCGGGGCAAACATCCGTCCGCTGTCAGGACTCAGGAGTGATCGGCGTCTGGAGCGATATCGTATGTGGCGTATGGAAAGGTCACCCTAGGCAGCGACCGTGGCCGCGGCTTCCGTCCAGTCAGACTCAATTAAAAGCTATTGCAGGGTCGTGCGAAACGAGCTGGCCCCTCGCCCCACAGGAAGCAGCAGTCTAAGCTGACCGTGCCGATGTTTGTATTGCTTTCTTCCACACCATTAGCTTTTCCCCGCGACTTCGCCCGCGTTATTTATTCCTGCAATTATTGGCATACTAACTTTGATCGCCTAGATAACCCTTTTGGTGGTTGGGGTAGGTAGAGTTTCAAAAATTTTGGTGAATGCCTACATTGCCGATAAGAGGAACATTTCAGAAGTTTAGAGCGCTAAAGTTCTGACCGCGTTGGTCAGTCAGCGGACCATTTTCATAATAAGACTGGCTGAATCGGGTACACACATTAGCGTGATTTCCATAACTCGAAGAAACAAAACAATGCGGTTTCAAAAGGACGCGCATAAAATTTGTCTCATGTAGTGACCGATTTTGATTTCTAGGACGCGGATGACTTCTACAAGATTATGCATAGACAGCATAACATATAATAAATATTATATGTTATGCTGTCTACAGGGAGTAGGGACTCTACCGTCTGTTCCGAGTTATTTATTCTTCGAGATTGATCCTTATATTGTTGGTATAAAGGTCCTGTCGGAGATAGAATAGCTTTGAACGACTGTTGCGGATACCATCGCGATAAAATTCTACATTAGTGCTGAGTGCGTATTGCCTTTTTTATAATAATAATAACACATACAGGGACTCTACCGTTTGTTTCGTGTTATTCTACGAGAGTGATCCTTATGTTGTTGGCGTAAAGGTCCTGTCGGAGGTAAAATAGCTTTGAACGACCGTTCGGATATCATCGCGATAAAAGTTTACCTTAGACATCCTAACGGCCCGCAGGGCTATCACGTAAAAATAGCGATCAACAATCCACTAGCAATAATCGCGCGAGCGATTGCTGGGTATATATACAATAGTGTCATGTATAGAGATTAGAGATCGATTGCAATCGTATTGTTTTGGCTGATACGTGATACGAAATTGCCATTTTGGAGCAATTATCGCGCAATAATTGCTATCGCATTGCTCTCGCAAGATACGTGATACGAGGGCTGGCCGCACAAGACAGTCTGTGTCTATGGTCCGAACTCCGAAGCTTCGTGCTATGAGACGATGCTATTGGAGGATACACGCAGATTATCCAATAGTATCGGTTTAAGTATTCACGCGCGGCACTACAACCAATGATTAATCTAAGAGTACGTACCTATTGCTTTTTTAAAATCATTTAAACATCATGTACAGTTAAGGATCTGAAATTCATAAAAGCATTGTGAAATGTAAAAAATACTATTTTTTATAATTCTTTATTATTGTGATTAGCTTAAAACAATTCCAACTTCGCAAAATAAAGCCAAGTTTTTAATTAAGTATGCAAGAATAATATTATACTTAACCTACCTGGTTACGTAGTCTCGGAAAGTTAATTTATTTTATTCGCGAATAATATAGTAGAAAGCCATAAGTCTGCCTAATGAGTCACCTTTGCTTTGATAAAGTAATTATAGACCGCCAATCTGAGGCCAGTATAAATAGAATTACCTTCTGAAGGTAAACTAGGGTTGCCAACACTTTTGAACAGAATTTCATAACATTATCTAGTAATGGTGTGCATTGGCGGAACGGCCGTTTAAAAGACTTCCTAGTTCCTACCTAATGAAATGCAATGGGCAGTTTACATCCAAATCCAAACAAATCGTATGATATAACACATCACACGTCAGTTTTTAGAGTTTTGACCGGCCATTTGGATAAATAGACTTACCTTCCACGCACCCGTTACTGTTTTAAACGTGTTTGCGAGATGGCTACTGTAAATAAAAGAAAGTACTTGGCAAATATAAAAAAAGTAACTTATAGCCCTAGATTTTAGCTAAATCTGAAATTTTGCCGTAAAATTTTTCAGCCCTACCAAAATGTAGAGTGCTCTAAGGAGACGTACATCGGCGGTCATAAACAAAGATAGGTTGTGTGATGACGTCATCTTGGGCCTGCTGCTGACTCTTTAATGTGCAGTTTATCCGATTAATCCTTCGATCGAGGATTCTTGTAAATCTAAAAATCTATTGTTATTCTATTGTCGTCGCGGTCGCCGGTGTACTTATTGTGGGGGTTAATTTAGGTTGAAAAGTAAAAATAGCCAAAAATATAATTTCATGTTGTAGATCTTAGAAAAATGGGACAGCTAACCCTTGATCATTCGGGATCGAGTGTAAAAAAACCAAGGCGCCGGGATCACAATCTCACAATGCTTATGGGGAATCGACAATTAATAGGCCTTAATTAATTACTTTGCACGCATTCCGCAAACGTTGTTGAACTTTTTGCACGCTCCTAGCCCACTGTCGCGGGGAAAACAGTCCTTTATATAGAAACCCTGCATGCCAACACGCAGAGAATGCTTATGTTTCATAATTCTTACTTTTTCTCCGTTATTTATACGTTTCAATACCGTTATAGTTTAAAACTCGATCTGTTTTATATCTGGTTTTATTCTGCTTTCATCATTCAGGTGACATTCACATATCTATTCGTAATTATCGAAATACCAAATATTCCAACTATAAAGCTATGTAAATTTAGTTTTGCAGGAAAATGAAATATGAATATTTTAGTGAAATTTTACATTCTTTGCTATTCTTATATTGGTAGTTATTTAAAGAGCTTACATATTTTAATTCTTAATTTATATTAATTATTCTGGTAACTAGGTACTTACTTGAGTATTAAACTCTATAACAATTAACACGTAGAGTTATTTCATAGAGTTAGAGTTAATTAAGTTAAGAAAAGGTAACTTACAACTTTAAAAATTGCGCTTTTTTTATTTGACATTTCAAAATGTTTAAAGAAAAGATTAAAAATAACACACTTAATAACGAACAGAATTTTTGCAATAAGTATGTATTTATTTAACTTTAGGCAGTCACACAAAGTACAGATAAAGCCCCTATAGAATCCTTTAACTAATCACGTATGACTCGGTCGACATTGATAAAAACAACATTCAAATGAGGTACATATAATATTTACATGTTTTAAGTACATATTTCTTTAGTCTTTATGTGAAAAATCATTAACTTTTAGGTCTAACATAATTTCTTCGGAATATAGTCCATACATTGAAATGGTGCACTAACACATAAACGCAACTGCTATTTACGAGGTATTTAAACGTCTATGTTATTTATAGTCGCTAAGTTCTAATCGAATAATGAATTTATATTCATTGGAAGGAGATAAATATTTAAAAATTAAACATTTAGCACACGATTATTAGAATGTGGAGTTTTTTGTGTTCACAACGAGGTTGTCTGGGCGAGGAGTGAGAACCGGACTCGCGACAGCCCTAATTATTTGCGAGTGGGAATTGAGGCCCCAAATTCTGTCTACGACGAGCGTGCGGAGTCATTGCCACGGCTCGCTTCGTGCGAATACACCGACATCCTTATTCCAACTATGACACCGAACTATCTGCTTTAGCCGGCCCCTAGACGATCAATTGTATTGTCAACACCACCAATTCAAGAGTAAATTTTAATGAACAGTTTATTTGACAATAATTAGATTGAAGGTGCGCGATGTTCAATATCAATTATTATCACAAAACGGTTAATAATATTATGTATTACTCACTATGTGATATTGCGCCATTAAATTGCTCGTCTAGGGGCTCGCTTCTATTGTTATAAGTACCCTTATTAATAAAGATAATATAATATTTACGAAGCGTCCGCTAAGCGTATGCATTCAATTATTTGTCTAGACTCTAGACTCTAGTAGCCTAGCAAACGAATGATTCTGGTTGGAAATGTCGAAAGCAGAAATTATGACTAAGCCACTTTGTTTGGACTAGTTAGGAGATAAACATACTAAAAGTCCTGACCCCTCCGAGGTGCGCCGGAGGGGAGGGGGGGAAAAGGAGGACCCATTTTTTGGTTTTTAGACTAATTTACGAAAACGGTGCTTCGTACGAAATTTTATTGTACTACATAAGAAAAGCTAATAAAATTCTCTACAACTTTGTCTGTAACACTTTGTATCTATCTCCAATCGTTGCCTAGCTATGAGCTTCTAAAATTGGTCGATTTTCAAAAACACACACCAATACGACCTAAGGATATTTGTATTTTTAAAATATCCGGAATTTTTGAAGACAGTAAATAGATAAATAATAGCTTATTTTATGGTCTTTAATAAAACATAAAAACATTACTGGATTTTTTGTTTTAATGAAAAATCATTGATTTTTTTTATGTACATACATACATACATACATACAACTTTCGTATGTAACCAACAAATCATTACTTCGTTTTATAAAACTGAAAATTTCGTTCTAATGAGAAAAAATCTTCAACATTTTTATTGCCAATGGTCAAGTTAATAATAATAAATCCTAATCTATGGTTAGTACAGACTATTTTACCTAAAAATACATTTTTGGAGTCTTTCTGCGGTATGAGGCTCAAAATCTTTGTAATTGCAAGTAATCATTTTTCCTGCTATCTAAGTTACTAAAAAATCTTTTTAATGCCTGTTCTAGTCACAATAGACCGAATTTATGCCAGAACAGCCTGTAGACCAGTTCAAAACCAGAATAATGTGGTTAAATCAGCCAAAAATTAAGCCGATGCGATCAGTAAAAAGGCTCCAGGAGAGCAACGAGTCTCTAGAAACCGACCAAAACCGTGCTGAAGGGTTCCCACTAAGATGGTCCATATGATATCAAAACATTTTGTTTTTCAGCATCCCGATTTGGAAAATGCGGAAGGTTGCTTTTTCATGAGTTTGGGAGATTGGCCATGGTAACATCTTATGTTCAAAACCAGAATAATGTGGTTAAATCAGCCAAAAATTAAGCCGATGCGATCAGTAAAAAGGCTCCAGGAGAGCAACGAGTCTCTAGAAACCGACCAAAACCGTGCTGAAGGGTTCCCACTAAGATGGTCCATATGATATCAAAACATTTTGTTTTTCAGCATCCCGATTTGGAAAATGCGGAAGGTTGCTTTTTCATGAGTTTGGGAGATTGGCCATGGTAACATCTTATGACACGAATTATGACTCTCTAGACCCGGCTGACGATAGTAGCACACCACAGAATTATTTAAACACGTGATTGTAGTAAATCCAGATGAAATTCAAGCCAGTATTTCTACCAGCACCAGCATCAGAGACCATTTCTTGTGATACCATGGTCAATCTCCCAAACTCATGAAAAATCAACCTTCCGCATTTTCCAGATCGGGATACTGAAAAACAAAATGTTTTGACATCATATGGACCGTCTAAGTGGGAACCCTTCAGCACGGTTTGGTTGGTTTCTAGAGACTGGTTACTGCTCGCATCGGCTTAATTTTTGGCTGCTTTAACCACATTATTCTGGTTTTGAACTGGTCTACAGGCTGTTCTGGGATAAATTCGGCCTATTGTGACTAGAACAGACATTTAAAAGATTTTTTAGTAACTTAGATAGCAGAAAAATGATTACTTGCAATTACAAAGAATTTTGAGCCTCATACCGCAGAAAGATTAAAAAAATGTATTTTTAGGTAAAAATAGTCTGCACTAACCATAGATTAGGATTCATTATTATTAACTTGACCATTGGCAATAAAAATGTTCAAGATTTTTTCTCATTAGAATGAAATTTTCAGTTTTATAAAACGAAGTAATGATTAATTGTTGGTTACGTACGAAGTTCTATGGCCATTGAAAAATCAATGATTTTTCATAAAGACAAAAAATCCAGAAAAGTTTTTTAAGTTTTATTAAAGACCATAAAATATGCTTTTATTTATCTATGTACTGTCTTCAAAAATTCCTGATATTTTAGAAAATACAAATATCCTTAGGTCGTATTGATGTGTGTATTTGAAAATCGACCAATTTTAGAAGCTCATAGCTAGGCAACGATTGAAGATAGATACAAAGTGTAAAGGACAAAGTTGTAGAGAATTTTATTAACTTAGAAAAGTTTTCGTACGAAATTTTGAATCTACATGAGAATATGTAGTACAATAAAATTTCGTACGAAGCACCGTTTTTGTAAATTAGTCTAAAAACAAAAAAAAATGGGTCCTTCTTTTCCCCCCCCCTCCCCTCCGGCGCTCCTCGGAGGGGTCAGGACTTTTAGTATGTTTATCTCCTAACTAGTCCAAACAAAGTGGCTTAGTCATAATTTTTGCTTTCGACTTTTCCAAGCACACCCCCATTTCGAGCATTCGTTTACTAGGCTATAGGTAAAGCGAAAAGTCCCTGTGACGGTAAGATAATACTTATTATTATCTAAGACATCCATATTTGTTAATATTTTCTGACTGCCGATTTATATAGAAGTTAGAACTTAGAACTTTGTACGTACGCGTATATACGGTAGGTATAACTTATAAGTTATAACTCTAAGTCGCGGAAGATCAGTTCGTGACAGCAATGGTCTAGCGCCGGCATCACGGAAGGTGCCGCGTACGGATATCGCATCGTCAATTACAATGGATATGTAAATAAACTCAAACTCAAACTCAAACTCAAATTTTTTTATTCAGAATAAATTTTTGCAAATATTTTCTGAAAGTCTACATGATGCCTACCACCGGTTCGGGAACTAACCCGGCGAGAAGAACCGGCGTAAGAAACTCGCAGGGGGCCCACTTTATTTACCAAAAAAAGTGAGAAAAAAATTAATCTTTTAAAATAAAGTTTACAATTCTGTAACTTAAAATTATACAATGTCAACATACATACATAATTGTAAGTCATAAAATAATGTAGAAGTAGCCTTGCAAGCAGCCATCCTACTCCCAAGATGTGCCGTCGTTTATGAAATCATTGACCTTATAATAGGCTTTGGCACACAAACGTTCTTTGACTACATTTTTAAATTTATTAATGGAAAGATTCTGAACGTTTTCTGGGATTTTATTGTAAAGGCGTACACATTGACCTTTAAAAGATTTACTAACTTTACTAAGTCTGATCACCGGTATTTCTAGTTTGTACTTATTTCTAGTGTTTCTTCCGTGAATGTCACTTTTGGTTCTAAATTTACTAAGATTCTTTCTAACATATAAAACATTATCCAAAATGTATTGAGAAGCAACAGTTAGAATACCAATTTCTTTAAACTTTTCTCTCAGAGATTCAAAAGCTGACATTTTATAAATTGAACGTATAGCTCGCTTCTGCAGCACAAAAATCGTATTAATGTCGGCAGCGTTTCCCCATAAGAGGATGCCATACGACATTCTACTATGAAAATAACTGAAATAAACTAGTCTTGCTGTGTCTTCGTCAGCAATTTCCCGTATTTTTCTGACTGCGTATGCTGCAGAACTGAGCCTATCTGCAAGATTAGCAATATGAGGACCCCACTGTAGTTTACTATCTAGTGTAATGCCTAAGAATACAGTGGAGTCCACCAAATCCATCTTCTCATCATTTAATAGTATATTGGTTTTAACTTGCCTAACATTGGGCAAAGTAAATTTTAAACATTTAGTTTTCTTAGAATTTAGAAGTAAGTTATTAACGTTAAACCAATGTACTATTTTTGAGAGAGCACTATTTACCTCGTCGTAATTTGACTGTTGTCGCTTCACTTTAAAAATAAGTGAAGTGTCATCAGCAAAAAGTACTATCTCATTATCATTATCCTTAACAAGATAAGGTAAGTCGTTTATGTAGATGAGAAAAAGGAATGGACCTAAAATGGATCCCTGTGGGACGCCTAATTCTATTTTGGTCCCATTGGACCTTTTACTATTAATGTCAACCCTTTGAGTTCTATTTTTGAGGTAAGATGTCAAAAGGTTGAGTGCTGAGTCCCTAATGCCATAGTGGTGCAATTTCCTGATCAATGTAGCATGCTCAACACAGTCAAAAGCCTTGGAGAGGTCGCAAAAAACCCCTAGGGCATCCCGCGAGTCCTCCCATGCTTCAAATATACTATAAAGAAGACCTATACCAGCATCCGTTGTGGATCGACCCTTAGTAAAACCATATTGATTTTTGTGCAATAAATTATTTAAGTTAAAATGTAATAGTAACTGATTTAAAATTATTTTTTCAAATATTTTACTTAGAGTCGGTAGAATCGATATAGGCCTATAATTTGTAGGATCAGATTTAAGTCCCGCTTTAAATAAAGGTACAACCTTACTGTGCTTCATCAAGTCAGGAAAAACACCACTCTTTATGCAGTCATTAAAAATCATTGATAGATGAGGAGCTATAATGTCAATTATTGATTTTATAATTTTAGTAGACATGCCCCAGAGATCAGTAGTATCTTTAATATTTATTAATTTAAAAGTATCAATGATATCTTTGGGGACAATCTCTCTAAACCTAAAATTGACATTACATTCCTTTACATTGTCTCTGAGTAGTTTTTCAGCAGCTGCAGGTGAGGAGTTTAAATTTTTCGTAGTTGAGACCGGAATGTCAGCAAAAAATTTTTCGAAGACAGTCGCAACCTCATGATCATTGGTAATCTTTTTATTTTCAAAATAAATTTCAAAATCAGAGCTACGACTGGTGACGTTTCCAGTCTCACCAGCTATTACTTTCCAAGTAGTTTTGATTTTATTTCTCGAATTTTTAATTTTATTCCTAATGTGAATAGCCTTAGCGGCTTTACAAACTTTTTTAAAAATCTTTGAATAGTTTTTTACATATGTTTTGAATTTATCACTAGTATTCATGCATTTTTCATCATACAATTCATATAATCTTTGTCTGCTTATTTTAATTCCTGTAGTTGCCCATACTGTAAAATTATTATTATTTTTATGGCTTTTTTTAACCGTTCTAGGAGTAAATACAGTATTAAATTGGGTTCTTATCATCTTAAACAATTTGTTAAATGCTTCATCTGAGCTATTTGTCTCATCCAATAATAGTTGAATACTTGAACTTAAGTTATTTCTAAACTTCTCAATACGTTTTGTATTCACAGGAACAAACACACGCTTTTCCTCTAGGTAACTATCGCAATGTATATTAAATGAGGCTAGTTGCCCACAGTGATCAGAGCTAAGCTTATTTATTATTTCTTTTTTACATGGAGAAAAATTTGTAAAAATATTATCAATACAAGTTGCTGTTGTGTCACAGATTCTTGTTGGCTCATAAAACAAGTAATTTAGGTTATATGATTTAAATAGAGATGTGAATCTAACAGTAGTAGAGTTCAAGTCAAATAAATTAATATTAAAGTCACCACAAACGATAACTTTTTTGTTAGATGCACATATCTTTGATAATATTTGTTCCATGCTTTGTTCAAAGGAGTCATATAACCCTGATGGTGGCCTGTATACGCTTACAATAATTAGTTGACTTAACTCTATGCAGGCTACTTCTATTATCCGTTCAGAAGAGAGGTTCACAATGTCTTTACGTTCTTTGAATTTTAAATTTTTTCTAATTAATATAAGTGATCCGCCTCTAATGGCATTCTCTCTGCTGAACGAGCTTGCCACCTGGTGATCATTGAGATTGAAAATGAGTTCATGTTTTCTAAACCAGTGTTCTGAAATACAAATAATATCAATTTGAAATTGTTTTAGAAATAACTCAGTTTCAAGCTCTTTACCTACCATTCCTTGAAAGTTCTGATGCACCAAGCTTATAACATTCTTGCTATTTATATTGGAGTAAGTTTTGGTAGGATTTTTCACACTTAAGCTATTAGTGCAAGAGACATCCTCCATTGTCTTATGGTCTAATTTAAATAATTAATTGGAACATATTCCAACTCGTTACTAAAACTAGAATACTGCTCAATAGAAGCAGGAGTCAAAGAAGCCAAATTCTTGGCTTTCAAAGAAAATAAAAAAATTGATAGCATATTTGCTATATGTCTCTTACAGTAATGAGATAAGTAGTACTTATCTATACTTATATTATTAATAAATTTACCATCTAAATTATTTATATCCACAACCTGACATTTTGGTTGTGTGTCGCTTAAAACTATACAATTATTGTTGACAGCACTATACAATATGCTATTCAACCTAAATCTTATCTGATTTTCATGAGCACAGCTTTTTGGCAACATTTTTATATAGGGCAAAGTGAATAATATAATGTTTGTAATAGGTAGGTAAATAGTTAATAGCATGACTACGGGCACACCTAGACTAGTTCTACGTCCAAGGTTTATACGGCCCTATGAAGTGAGGCCGGTAGCGTTATCTGCGGTCTGCACGAGCCGTTTTTTTCAATTTTATCTTGTTCGGTTTGGCGAGCATCTGCCGCGGCCGCCGGGTTCAGGGCCGAGTGAGTGGGGGCACGGAACATGTGTACACACCCTAACATTTGCCAAATTAATAGATAACACTTAGCACAATGAACTTCTGCATGTGGTGTTTATTTTTACATGTGTCGTAATTCTTGAATTAATTACCGCCTGGACGTTCTACGAGTACGTACTGGTGCCACAGATTACTAAATAGCTAAATAGTTACTACGCTGTTACTTATTTTGATGAAGAATCAAAAAATTCTCTGATAACACACCCATCGCCTTTGGTTTGACATGGAGAAAAAATTGGCACTGAATTTACTTATTACCTTAAGGCAAGCCTGTCCCTAAAATTAGAAGGTCGATGTCTTTCAGTGCGAATATCGACGTAAAGGACATTAAAATTACATTTATATCAGCGCACCTTGTACAGTGGCGATTACGACGCTCGCCGCGTCATTGATAGGGCGAAAAGGCGAAATAGGATAAAATAAAAAAAATATACAGAGTGTAACAAAACAATTTCTTCAGACTGGAAGCTTAAAAATCATCAACTATCCGAACTGGCCCTGCCTTAATTACGCCGTCTTATAGTGGGCCATCTGCTCAAATTGTACGCAGGCGGCAGGTACCTTCAATTCGTCGGTACCTCGATACAATCCGTGCGAATTCCAAGGTTAAGGAGTGACGACATGGTAATTTGACATAGGTAGGTACGCTTCCGGCGCTAGCACCTGTCGAACAATGAGAGGTCCGATAAATGTTTAATTTCGTACGTTCTTAGTAGTCGCGACGTTACGCTCATAACACATTCGAGAAGGCGCCTCTTAAATGCTTATCTCTATAGGTTTACTTAGAACAGAGTACTGAAATTATTTTAAGACGATTGGATCACATAATAAAAATCATTGCTACCATGAGTCATGGCTCGCTTTGAGAGGTTCGAGCAGCATTATTGAGAAATATCCCTAGTCTCCACCCTAAAGAACTCTTTCTTTATCTAAGCCTATCTCGACTGCTCTATAATTAATAATATGCTACACTTGAACACTTCACAGGATCTTCAGGAAGAAATTCAAATTTACGAAGGATCTATATTTTCCATTGGCTATTCAGTCGTATAACGTATTCATGTACAATAGAATTAAATCTTGATTCTCAACAAATATTTAATATAGGTAGTGAGTGTGGCACACTCGCTTTAGCTAGATTAAAAAATGTGATGTATTTTATCATCAACTAGTAAACTGAATAAATAAACCTACGTCCCAACTGCTCTATCAGCTAGCTCTGATGTAATAACGGCTATCAGCTACAAAAGCTCAAGTTATATCACCGAAGCTCCATAAAGAGCTTTGGAGTTGCGTCATCTGATAAATCATACGCCAGCGAGGCAAAAAGGCGACAAATCTGCGAGTTTCCCACGGGCCGGGCGTTCGATTCCGGTTTCGTCTTAAATGTTTGTTGTCAAATTAATCTGTATTCACTAAGTACATGCGCCGACTGGTCCGACCACTATTCATTCATAGCCAGCGGAATGCTAGCTCGTGGCTCGCCTCGACCTTCGCGGGGCAAAAACTGTGTGAGCGGCCACAAGCTATGTAGAAGTACCAGAATACCGCTCCGTCCCGTATCCCGCGCCAGTCCCCCCACTCCCGCCGGTCCCATCCCGGGTCCCGTGCGACTCATCTTACTATTCATCCCATGGTTTTTTGCTCATGGAACGTCTAGACCAGATCACTTCTGCGTAGATTACGGTTAGGAATTTATCATTTTCCCATTGTTCATATCGATCTATTTATATTTAATCGTTTATTATAATTAATATGAATGCAAGAAATTATTAATTATTAATGATCAACTTTCTCAGCATTTACTAAGATATAATAAGTGACTTTGAACGTACGATTTAAAGAATGTTATCAGCATGAGAATTTATGAAACTGCATGAAGATTATAAAATATATTTTATTCCAAACAAAACGAACGATGTAAGTGGGAGATAACTAGCTTCCGTTGCGTTCAAAATACAATAATATGTAATTGTAAATACTTAATTATGTAGTAGAATGTGATTAAAAAGTAAAAACTAATTGTGTAATTTTGAAGCCACGTAAAACTATAATATTCGCCCGAAATAATTGCTTTCTCACTGGGCGTTGCAAGTCAATGGCCTCATTTGGCACGTTGTCGCTGCATTATAATATCTAATGTTATCAATATTATCTACGATTTCGTTACGACTTACGACTGCGATGCCTGCTGCTACTTATAGTTTTTTCTTCTGCTTACTAATAGTAGTAACTAGCAAGTAGTAACTTACAGTTTAAATGCCGTCGATCATGCCATACTTACTTACTTATTTTAAAAGTGATTTTTTCAATCACATGCCATCAGACACAAAAGAGTAACTTATACCTTACTCAAGATTCTGAAGACCAGTTTTTGCCCATAGGCCATACAGAGGCGTAAGTTCTATAACATCCGGGGCTCGTGGCAAATTGATGGGGCCCTATCAGTAAAAATCGTCACGTTAATAATAAAACAAAGTAGATAGGTATAAAAAATTTCTGACCCCTTTTGGGTCGGGGGCCCGGCGTGGCATTTGCCAGTCCTGCCACCCACTAGTTAGAGTTACGTCACTGTGCCCATAAGTCTTAACTCATAACAATATTTTCTAATGCTGTCTTTTAATTAAAACACGCCAAAACAAATTCGACAGGTGAATGATGATTAGAAGTAACGAAAATTAATGTTTTTTACTATGCGAATGCAACACATTGCTTGTTATTTGCTTGAGTACTCTACCCTTACCCTTCCTAAGCTCTCCGAAGCCTATAATACGTACAGTCTATATCGCTTTCATTACAGGAATAGTTATACAGTTTACAACCCGCCAAAATACATGTAGAGTGTATACCTCATTTTAAAGAGTCACTTCTATACTTATTATAAAAACAAAGTCGCTTTTTTTCCCTCATGTCCCTTAAAACTACGCAACGGATTTTGATGATTCTTTCAGTGATAGATAGCCCATTTATCGAGGAAGGTTATAGGCTATATTTTATAACGCTAAGACTAATAGGAGCGAAGGAATAGAGGAAAATGTGGAAAAAACGGGGAAAATTATTTGAAAGGGCTAACTTGAACGCGCTAATCTCAGGAATTACTGGTCCGATTTGAAAAATTCTTTCAGTGTTAGATAGCCTATTTATTGAGGAAGGCTATAGGCTATAATTTATTACGCTGAGACTAATAGGAGAATGTGGAAAAACGGGGGAAATTATTTGAAAGGGCTTATCTAGCGAACTACTGGAGCAATTTTTATGTTATTTGAAGTTCACCACGTGAAGGATCTTGGCTATCAATTTTAATTATTTTTTCAGTGGCTATATATTTTATACCCGTACGACGCCGCCCGGCGGGTCGCTAGTTACAGATATTTTGACTGCGTAGCGATAGACATTAGACACATTACAATTTACAAGCAAATATTTTTTATAATTGCTTGAGTCTTGACTAGAGCCAGTACCTAACTAAAATCTTGAGGTACTATGTTAATCCAAAGATGGTTCGAACTTTCAATAAGCAGGGCCCCCGCAAGGGCAAGTGGCGCCCGTGTGCAAAAAGGATTTTGGCGCCTCTTTAGGCATTTTTAATAAACTACTAGCTGTCCCGGCAAACGTTTCTTTGCCATATTGTATAAAGTATATCGCCCGTATTATTTTATTGAATTAGTGACTAAATAAGTATGTCACCATGGCAACGTCCATCGCTATCCCGTGACCCGCATCGCATAAACAATGGTCGCTCTTTATAGACAAATGATTTGCAATAAAATAAAATTGCGACTATAATTAAAGTTCTAAGCTATCCTATCCCTCAAGTTGGGAAAAAGCACACATTTAAAAAAAGGAAACATTAAAATCCGTTAAGTAGTTTAGGAATCCATCGCGGACAAACATCGTGACAGAAGATTTATATATATTAGATATTAGCAATGGAACACGACATTTTTGATGGTAAACATTTTGGTCACGTTATTATTAATACTAATACAAATAACTAGGTCACTTCAATATAAGATCAATGGGACAATAAGAAAATTAAATAAGATATTGTAAATTGTAATAGCGTTGCTAGTCGCTACTACAATTATTACAGTCTAGCTACTGTAACGATAACGATATTTTTCGTGACTTTGCTGTTGCAAATTCGTTGATTACGTCGGCAAAATGTATGTCATCAAAAATTTCGTGTTCGATTGCTAATATAGCTAGCCCGGAAAATCTTTCTTGCAGCATAGTCGATCTTAAATAATTTTTAATAATTTTTAACTTAGAGAAAGATCACTCGCCAGAGCCTAGCGATACAGGCAATGTCAAGAGGATTCTTAATGCAATGCTTACTGGATTATTTTATTTCGGGTTCCAAAACTACATCCATTTTTTATAGTACTTTCTCAAAAATTGAGCTGTTTAAAATCTGAATGCAATTAAAACCGCTAAATATTAATTGTTCTGTATAACCAGCCAGTGTAAAATCAGTCTGGATTTTCTAATCTGTTTTAAAATGTGCAGTGTCTTAATTTTTTTATTTAAAAAACGTAAAAGAACTGTATAACTTCAATAAATACGTAAGAGTCTCAAAATATAGTTTTATTTCTATTCAACTTGATTATAGTAATAAAACATATTTAACATATTTTTGAATTTTTTACTAGTAAATAATCTATTAGTCACAGAAAATATGATATTTAATAAATTTAGTAATATACTATTATAACTAAAATCGTAAAACCGCCTTATGTGAAAGTTATTATTTTTGGCCGATTTTGGTCTGTTGTAGTATTTTTTTGAAACTCCCTACTAATTAAATACGTTATGCTAATAAAATTTCGTGTGTACTTATACCTAATGTTATTAAATATCTTAACTTTTATTTTTTTAGTTATTTTTGTTTTCTTTTTATTATTTTTTGGCCTTTGGTCTTGGCGCCTCTAGAAATGGCATTTTGGCGCCCCTAAAGGGTGGCGCCCGTGTGCATTGCACACATTGCACATATGGTAGCGGGGGCCCTGTCAATAAGTAAATTCCACAGTTAAGTACCAACTATAAACTCAAGAGTCGCGAGTGATACCTATTACCTGCTCGATATATGATGCCGCAAAGCTTCGCTAATTCGAAATATAACTTTTATAGACCAAACTATAAAACAATTTTAAATAGGGGGTATCTCACGCTACTTATGTTAGATTGTAACACAGATATGTAGTATAATTGGATTGTAATTTGTAACTCGTTTTTAACCTCGAAAACACCTTACATTGCAGAGACCTCAAATATGTCTAGAAATAAAAGAGAATATGGACTTACATAAAACGTTTTTTTAACGCATATATTTTGTAATCAACATAATATTACCTAATTCTAGTCGTTGAGCAGACTGCAATAGAATAGAATAATATAAAGTAATGTGTTGAGTGTAGACCGTGTGCTTTACCTAATGTTTAGCAGACCGCAAAAGTATAAGGAGACTAGAAGATGCTCTATAAGGAAATGCATAATGAGTGATGCCATTGAGCATTGAGCTGTATTTTCGACTATCCTATCTCAGAAATGTACGAAGTGATCATTATCTCATTGGCCGGAAAGTATTATAAATTATAAGGTATAAGTTCTTAGGGCTGAGTGTGAGAGTTTTTCTATCTTTCTATCCCTTCTCACCGTGTACCAAGTGATATTGGTAAGGATAAAAACAGCGTCCGTAGTGATAAAACAATAACTTCGGCGCACAAACGATTTACGATCCTTAAAGTACGGCATTGACCAAAACTGGCAGTCGGCACTGAACGATGTGGTATACCGGAACGCTGAAACCCTGCGGCACCTCCGTTACGTCAGCGGCGGCGACCAAGGACAGTAAACACGGCGGGTCATCGACCGGGCTCTAGCCGCGTGACCCTGAAACGCCAGTGCCCAAACTATAATTGGGGCCCATAGTTTCCTCGTTTTTACTCGCTTCGTATAGTTTTTGCACTGCTACAGGAAAATGTCTGACTCTGGATGGTTCTCGACTTCTCGTACATAAAACGACGCACGTTAACGACCTGGTTGTAAGTCTTGGAAAGCATTTCTTTCTGCTGAAAGAGAACTCCTCTCCTGAGTGAGCCTGCATTTAAATTAATTTTATTATTAATTTATCCAAAAACGCAAACGCCTATTTAATTCAGCATGATTGAGAATTTTATATCACTTCAATAGAAAATTACCTTACATCAGAGACCAGACATACACACGAGTCATGTCACGTGCCATGAGTATTTGCCGAGAAGTAAGTACCTATTAGCGGTTATTTAACAATTAAAAATCACGATAATTCTTAATTGATCGATACCGAGTATCAATCGGGCTCGGGAGGTACGCGAAGATCGGTTATGCTGTATGCATTTAAGGTAACATAAAGGCAGACCTCACACAGTAATTGTTACCGGAATCGCTATATCCTGTCGAGGTAGCCTCCCCGGCATGTTCTGACATAGCTGTTAATACGACTATATTGGAAGCCAGCCTTCGATTGGTCTGAACTTCGGCGTAGAAAGTGCGGAGTATTCAACGGAAAAGAAAGCTTAACTAGTCCGTATTAGGCCGCGAATGGCTCGGCAACTTTAGTTTCGACGGTTTGGATAGTTTTTGCTAGGTTTGACCGTTTTTGGCGGTTGCTAGGTGTAAGGTAGGTAGGTATTGGATAGAGTTCGTAGACAGGACGATATAGGCGTGACGACACGCGGCGTCGACGGCGCACGAGTACTCGTTAATACAAACTATTGTATGAAAGGCAGAGTTTGACTGATATCAAACATCATCAAACCTTTGAGGGCCTTTGCACTTGTAGCCAGCGCCGCCGTGCTGGCTAGCGGAAGGTATGAAAAGGGTTTAATGCTAAGTACTCACATAAGGTATTACTCGATACTCCAAAACGAGTAAATATTATCGTGTGGATCGCAAAACTCACAGCTCGAAGGCTCGCATCGAGCCGGCATGAATCTAATTTCCTTCGAACTTACTGGACGCGAGCCGTCGAGCTTTAGTCAGCGTGTGAGTTTTGCCATGTTTTGCGGTCCACACGATAAATGATAATAATAATTTTCACTCGATTTGGAGTAAAATTATCGAGTAATGCTGAATGTGTGGACGAAAGCCCAAGCCATGGTTTTTACTCTACGTGATTGCTCGATCGAGTAAAACCTATGTGAGCATACCGTAGAGTTAGAACCTAGAATCTTGGAAGTGTGCACAATGTATTCAGTGACTAATTAAAAATCAACAATTAAAGGGTTCTCTTCCAGAGGACTATCGTTATTCTTATGTTACTTATCTGTTACTTAAGTTATTACTTTTATATAGATACTGGCGACCCGCCCCGGCGTCGCACGGCACGTCGGGTAGGTATAAAATATTATATGAATATAGCCACTGAAAAAAATATTAAAAATTAAAATCGATAGCCTATGATCCTTCACGTGGTCTACTTCTTATCAGCTGTGCCAAATAACATAAAAATTGCTCCAGTAGTTCGCGAGATTTAAGCCCTCTCAAATAATTTCCCCCGTTTTTTTCACATTCTCCTATTAGTCTTAGCGTGCTGCGTGATAAAATATAGCCTATAGCCTTCCTCGATAAATGGGCTATCTAATACTGAAATAATCATCAAAATCCGTTGCGGAGTTTTAAAGATTAAGGGACATGAGGGAAAAAAAGCGACTTTGTTTTATAATAAGTATAGATATAGATACAGAAGATTTATTCTACCTCTTTCTTTTGTCTACGTCTTGAATCTGGATATATTTTGTTAAGTATCTAATTGCCTCGTGACTGAATCATCTTCTTGAATAACCAACAAGGAACTAAAGTACAATGGGAGTAGGAATTTCAATTCGTACAATATATTAATAGTATTAATCAATTTGCGGCTTGTATGTATGTCTTGTAGTCATCTCTGACTCACTCTTAGCTCATCTCTACAATGTACGAGTAGAATGAGGTTGACTTTTGTTACTATTAAACTTAAGTTCATTCAGACAAGGATAAGGTTTAATCATATGTATTAACACAATAATCAAGCTCTTAATTCTGTGACGAGCTCCAAATTCTATAACTGGTCTTTGCCAAAATATTATGTTTCCCACCAACTCTGTGCTTTTTGAGTGCATCGAATTAATATTGTTTTAAACGCTCCTACTTCTTTACATTTGAATTAAACTCTGCTATCAGTAGGTAGTTCTAAATGTAAAGTCTTGACTCTTGATTACATTCGACTTTTCCACGACTGCTTCACACTTATTTTTTCTTTTATTTTTCTTTCGTTGTATGCGTGATTCTTTTGTAATCTTTCATTTTAGAAGTAATCCGACAATACAACCTCCGAACAGCTTTGTCTTTTACTACTGAAGATAATAGTCGGTAAATTCCTATTAGCTTGCCAATTGTCTATGCCAAAGTAACTCTAATTTCTAAACAATACCTTTCACAGAAAACTCTTAATCCTGGCAATAAAAAAATGTTTGCATTGGTAACAATAATTTTTTAAAGATCCCAATTTCCAACTTCCAAATTACGTGTTTGCTCCCTTTGTAAAATATGCTTTTTGCATAGAAAACAATAGATTATTGGACTGCCTTTTTAAATGAGTTAAAACAAAGACATTGTTCTCAATATTCTCCTAAATAGTTTGCCATGTATTAAGATATCTAAGGATTGTGCTAGGAGTTAGGACTGAAAGGTTTTGCAGTAAGTACCTAGTATAAAATATGTACCTACTTAGATTCAAATAAAGTTTTTAAAACTACTTAAATATATTTCAGTTCAGATTGCATAACTCCTCTCGTAGCTATTTCGTAGCTAGTACTTAAAACTACTAAAAATCTTTAAAAAATACTTTTACTACTTTTTACTTTCCGACTTCAATTTTCTGCACAAGTTTGAGTTTGTAAGCCACAGGCCTACGAACTATAAAACAGATATTTATGCTACGTCCGCACGTTTGACGTTTGCTACAAACTCCAAATCGCCACAAATCGTCACAAACGTTTCTCTTGATTTGGAAACCCATCCACAAGCTTGCGAGTGAGTTAGTTTGTTCTGACGCGGCAAGCATGACGGACGTCGCAGTTGCTATATCGGCTATAAACATTTGGCAGTTATTTTTATCTATACATATAAATAAAATTAGAGTCTGTTTGTAATATTGAAAGAATATAGTATATACGCTACATACACCAAAACAACATTTTTTAAAATTTATGTCTGTCTGTCTGTCTATTCCGACTAATCTCTGAAACAGCTGGAGCTATTTTGACGGGTCTTTTTGGTAGATAGCTTATGTAGTAAGGAGTACGTAACTTAGGCTACTTTTCAACCGACTTCCAAAAAGGAGGATATATTATTTTACTTTGACGCGGGCGAAGTCGCGGGCAACAGCTAGTTATAAAATATATAAGAAAACTATATAATTAATGTAATATAATTTAATATGTTTTTATTTGACCACCAGTCATTCATTTTTCGAAAGCACACACAGACATACTTATACGTACGTATAGCACGTCTGTTCGCTTACAGAGCATCGATGAGAATGAACGCGCACAAACGTGTGGACGGGTGGCAAACGCTTGCGGCAGATTCCCTTTGATTTGTGTTCAAAAACCGACACTGAGTCGGATCGGATACAAGTCTATGCAAACCTATACAAACCAAGCCAAACTCCCTATCCACACGTTTGTTTTTGTGACCGTTTGTGACGATTTGTTGAGGTTTGGCAAACGTGCGGACGGACCTTTACACATTTTCATCACAAACTCACTACTCAGCTAGAGCCACACATTAATAAATAGTTACTAAACGTAAGCTAGAGTTTGTTTTGTAATTTTGAAATGTGTAAGGCCGTGTTCAGACCAAACTGACTATACGCCGCTGAATGTGAGCAGGCTCATTGTGAGCGCCAGTGTGAACGTAAGTGAACGTGAAAATATACGGTATCGAATGTCCGCGCCTACGCCTAGCGTAATGGCGCATAGTCAGTTAGGTGTGAACGAAAAAGTGAGTTTGTATGGAAATACAATAAACTGCGTAACGATCGCTCACATTAAGCGGCGTATAGTCAGTTTGGTGTGAACACGGCCTAAGTCACCGATTCTCCAACGGTCCACATTCCATTTTGCCGCACGTTCTAACGCGGCGCGGGGTTCTGGGAAGTGGCTCGTCCCCACTCGTCCTGCTCGCACTGTACGCTACTTTATTATTTGCGCCTTGAAATCCTGCTCATTGTTTGCGTTCAGACTTCAGGCTCATTTCAATACGAGGACTGCCTATCCGGTCAAAGGTCTCATCACTTTCCCAACTGTGCTTGCGAAATGATCTAACGATCCTCTGTCGACTGACAGTCGCATACTTTAAGTCATTTTACGTGAATTCTAGTGGTCGCAAACGGTACTATACTACACATTCTTTGGTTTCAACTTACACAATTACTCAAGTTTACAAGTGTTGAAGTTAGTCATTCGTTAACTGAGTGTTAAAACAATTTGGAACCCTAACCTAAAAATACAGCAGACACCAGACAAATTCATATGAACGCAGAGTTATGAATTGTGATGATGCTCTAACCATAATAGTGGTTCGGGATGGAAATTCATCAGAAGATAATTTGTATAAAATACAAGGTGGTCGCGAGCCGCAGCCCGCAACTCGCGTCGCTCGGGGCCCTCGCAAATCGCAATAAGAATAAAGAAAAGTGTCGCCTCGAGGCGCTCTGCCTTCAAAGTTCAAACTATGCCGCGGTCGAAGCGCGAGCAGAGAGGGTTATAATTGCTGGGGCTTGTTGTTTTCACGCTTATCCGCGGATAAAAATATCATTGTTATTATCATTGGAACCCCCCGAGCCAAATTACAGGATAATCAGCACATTTTTAATGGTAATACGTTAGCACTCGGCGTCAAAATGTTTCGTTTTGATATCTCCATGGATTTAATTGAGGCTACATTAAGCAAGTCACGTAGATGTGATGTCGAAGATTAATTTTTGGTGGTCATGACGAAGTAACCAGCTGCAAAATATGCAAGTAGTTAAATTTTTGAAACAATGCCCCAAAAGATCTCCAATTTTTATTTTTTGTCATTCTGGGTTTGGGTAAATCTACGGACGTCAATTCAGCTATGTATGATCTTTAAACTGACCATCAACTACATGGTGCTAGAGAGCTAACTTTAACTGCGATGAGTAAGTTATATTTGTTCAGGTAACTGATCCATATAATTGCAATATCAATATTTATTTTAATATCATGAATTTTCTTAGAATAATGTTCAATTAAAATGATTTCAATCAAATATTGATAAGCCAATTAAGCATGAGAGAAGCGAATTAAAAGCAACGTTATGTACACTGCAATGACTTTTAATAAATTTACATATTTTGATTGTTAGTACAGTACATAGTTGCTTGAATTCATTATTTTTTTGGCTAATATGTATTACTAGATGACGCCCGCAAACAGACAGACAGACAGACAGACGGACGGACGGACGGACGGACGGACGGACGGACGGACGGACGGACGGACGGACTGACAGACAGACAGACATACTTTCGCATTTATAGTATTAGTATGGAAGTATGGATGTGATCAGGCAAACGTTTAGAATGCCAATCTTTCGATCAAGCGAGTATGCGTTGTGATGACTGATGACAAATCCTTTCAAAATTAATCCTTCAAGTGAATCCTTCAGTGATCGCAACAACAATACAATAGCATTTCCAAGAATCCCCGATCGAAGGATAAAGACTTATTTAAGTGCTTATGACTTTAGAATATTCCAAGTGTTCGTCGCATTATTACGGTACATTGAATGAAATATGTATTATGATTAGGGCCCGGAAAATATGTACTAAATAATCCAAATATGTACTTAAAATATGGACTAAAAAATCGAAAATATGGAAAAATATGGACTATAAAACAGAAATATGGAAAAATATGGACTATAAAAATACAATAATTAAACATTGTTTTAGTATAGGTAACCCTTAAATATTTATTTTATTTTAATTTTTTATCAAAATTTATTAAAGTACAAATATAATTAAGGATTTTGTAAAAATTTCAAGTGCCTAGCTGTAGCCATTATTGATATCGAGCGAAAAATATAATAAAAAATACGTTTGTTGTATGGGAGCCACCCTTAATTATTAATTTTATTTTGTTTTTAGTATATTTTGTTGTTATAGCGGCAATAGATATACACATTCTGTGAAAATTTCAGAAGTCTAGCTATAGCCCTTCTTGAGATACATCCTGGTGACAGACAGACGGACAGAAAGACATCGAAGTCTTAGTTATAGTGTCCCGTTTTTACCCTTTGGGTACGGAACCCTAATAATCGGCACAGAACTTTGTTTTTTTTTGTGTGTTACATACTTAAATCCTTTATTTTTAAACCCGAAGACCGAAACATACTTCAGTTTTTGTTTAGCCATGTCAGCAACAGGACCTTTTGCATCTGAAACTTTATTTTCTATTTCTTTATTAATCCTTCGATCGAGGATTCTTGGAAATGCTATTGTATTCTATTGTTGTCGCGATCACCGGTGCTCTTATGGGGCTTGAATCCTGAAGGAATAATCTTCTTTGGAAACAATAAATACGACGATGAAGCGCGAGAGGAACGAATTACATAGTAGCGGGAACGTATTTTTTTTTTTGGTATTTTTGTGAAAATATGGACGATTGTGACATTTTCTTGCAAAATATGGACTTATCTTTGAAAAACCCTAAAATATGGAAAAATATGGAAAATAAAACTTGGTTTTTCACAGTCTAAACATGATAATGCGTGTAAAAAACACATTCTAGGCCGAAAATCACCCAAAACAAAAATATGTACTTATTTACATATAAATCCGGGCCCTAATTATGATTTATGTATCAACATTTTTATGAAACCGCCAAGCCCTGTGAGTGCGGTAAGCGCTCGCTAAATGGTAGGTATGCGATGGTGGCTGCTGGCGTACTTCCTGCGACAACCTGACACTGAAGGTCCCACAGGCCTTCGAGTTTTTTACAAAGGATTTCAAGTATGCAGCGTAACATTGTTTTTTTTTTTTTTGGTAATTAACACTACAAACTGTGAATGAAGCTTACAATATTTGAGTACTTAAACAAGAAATCTGTGGGATTAACATGATTGATTTCTACATCGTGCATCGTAAGGTAAGGACTAAGGACGATTTCTAATTATACGTCCAATCCGTATTCGAACTTGATAACGCAGCAGTAATTTTATGATAGCTTACGCGCTAAATCCCGCTTCAGTTACCCTGCTCCTCTCCTCCACCTCGGTCCGATCGAATTTTGATCGGATGTAGTGCGAAATCGCTCTAACGTTAGACAAATATACTTAATATTTATGTGTGGAAGCTGTCAAAAAAAAATAACCTTACGATTTACTTCTCGTCGTACTCAATATGCACGGCGCGCATACGTTATCGCATCGTTCGTGGTATGAGAATTGGTGCCTCGCAAAAGTTCCCGGCGGAATTTCGATGTACCCGTCTCGACAGGTTGTTTGCGGTTGTTAGACGTGTTTGATGTTGGATCGTAATTAGGGCTAAAGAGTAAGAACCGAAGTGACGAGAGCCCACCCAGCGGGCAAAACAACCAATCACCTTAACCGACCGTCTGACAAACCACTTAATTGTTACAATGGTTTGATATTTGCGGAGATACAATAGCGCTGATTTTACGTAACATACTTGTATCCATCATTGATTACACAATGGTTCAATCAAAATCTAAACTTAGGTCCTTCATGAATCATGGTTCATTTCTTTTCTGATTCCTTCGGTTAAAGTGTGACCTGTATTCTTCGCTTAAAATGACACTAGTACTACTTATAAAATTACATGTCCTGACTGACTGACTGACTGACTGATTCACTGATTCATCATCGCTAAGCCAAAACTGTTAAAGTTACAGCCACGAAATTTGGTGAGTAGGGTTGTTTTATTAAGTAGACACCCACTAAGGAAGGAATTTAAAAAAAATTACCCCGAAGGGGGTGAAATAGGGGTTGAAAGTTTGAATGAAAATCCGTCATTTCTTGAGTTAGAAACATGAAACCTTATTTTTGGGTTACTGATAAAAAATGAATGAATACGTATTTAAGCGTTTTTGGAAATTCTTCTCCCAAGGGGGTGAAATCGGGTTTGAAAGTTTGAATGAAAGTTCGAACTTGAAATTTTATGTTTGGGCTACTGATTAAAAATGATTGGATGTGTGTTTAAGCGTTTACGGAAATTCTACCCCCAAGGGGGTGAAATAGGGTTTGAAAGTTCAATTGAAAGTCCGTCATTTCTTAAGTTAAAAACATGAAAGTTTATTTTTGGACTGCTGATTAAAAATGAATGGATACGTATTTAAACGTTTCTGGTAATTCTACCCCCAAGGGGGTGAAATTGGGGTAGAAAGTTTCAATGAAAGTCCGTCATTTCTTGAGTTAGAAACATGAAAGTTTATTGACGTTTGCGTTTGACATTTGCTTAAATAGGGTCCCGTTTTTACCCCTTGTATAAGGAACCACAAAAAGGGAAAAAATATCCATCTTTGTTATTATACTATGTTAACGCGGACGAAGTCGCGGGCAACAGCTAGTGTTTTTATAATATTATATTGCAACAAAATTAAGAGCTCGGCAAGTGGCAACAAGCATAACAAGTAACAACTCTATGAGGAATCCGTATTGACTACGGAATCCAAAAGCTATGAAAAGAAAATAATGGTATTCGATATTTAACACTTTTTTTGCAAAGCCCCATACAACATAGACGTTAGAAAAGTACTTCCCGGCTCTCGTAAACCTGGACACGGGGCATTGGCTCCGTTCCCGCGTGGCAGTAAATAAAAAACTTATATTTTACTTTAGAATCGCCCTAAATCATTTCTCTTTTCCCACAATCCTTTTTTTAACTTAATCTCAAGTACAAACGTCCATGGCGAATGCAGTCCGTGGGCGGCATTCAATCTGTCATTACTCGTTTGAATTCTTTTCTTCTTTTTAAAAACATCTATAGCCGTATTACGTATACAGTGACTATTGGAGACAGGAGTCCCGGTTTCGATTACTTTTTGGGAAAATTCAGTTGTGCTATAGCAGTGCGCAATAAAAAGTGGTGGAGTCTCGAAACACTAGTTCGCGAGCGTTGCTTTTCTTTCACCTCGAGTCGCAAGACGCGGCCACTCCTTGAATTATTTTAATAGTTCTGTTAATGGCATATTTTATGAATACTGAATAGAATTTTATTGAGCAGACGGCGTGTAGGTTAATGACTTTACACGAAGATTGTAGAATGTTGCTGAATATACCGAGGGAAATATTTTATGGCCCATCGGCAAGTATTGAATCGCACCGCAGAAGTTGGTTATGGTTGTAAATTGTAATCTAACCTGTTAAGTTTTATTCTACCTATTTGATAGAAGAACTTATTAGTTTATTTCAAACGAAATCCTACAAGTTACAGGTAGGATGCACTGAAAATATCGGGAATGGAATACTTCCACTGTTCCTGTCATATTAAAATCTTTTTAATTGAAAACTCCTTGGTTTTAAAAATCAAATACCATTCATTTATTTTAAAAAAGATTCTCGGTCTTGTCACAAGGTCTTGTCAAACTTGTGTGGTCGTTGAGAAAATGGAATTGACTCGAGAAAATTCTAGAGCGGTAATTTATTATGACTAACGGTGTGTTGACCGGATGATTTCGCATTTGGTGATGAAGCCCCATCCAAAACCACAATTTATCGCTGGTTTGCTAAATTTCAACGTGGATGATCCCCGTCAAGGTCGAATCCTGGATATACGCGTATGAACCCGAAACTAAAAACCAGTCACGAGTTTGGGTGTTAAAAAATTGTTCGTTCACGAAGTGTTTAAAAAAAAATTGGTGGCCACGTTTGTCTCCAAAACCGGCCATATTGCGACTATTCCTCTTGAGGGACAAAGAACGGTTAATGCAGAATGGTATGCTAGCATTTGTTTGCCACAGGTCGTTTCTGAACTCCGTAAAGAGAAGTGCAACCGCCGCATCATCCTCCATCACGACAACGCCAGTTCTCACACCGCGCACAGAACAAAAGAGTTTTTAGAGCAAGAAAACATAGAATTATTAGACCATCCGCCGTACAGCCCCGACTTAAGCCCTAATGATTTCTATACTTTCCCTAAAATAAAGAATAAACTGCGTGGTCAGAGATTTTCATCACCTGAAAAAGCTGTGGACGCCTACAAAACGGCCATTTTGGAGACCCCAACTTCCGAATGGAATGGTTGCTTCAATGATTGGTTCCATCGTATGGAAAAATGTGTCAAATTTCGCGGAGAATACTTCGAAAAGCAATAAACACATTTTTAAATAGTAATGTTGTGTCACTTCCTTGATTCCCGAAATTTTCAGTGTCGCCCTCGTAGTAGAAGTTTGGATAAATGGAATAACAACATGAGTTAAGTCAAAAAATATTATATAGAATTTCAGACGAAAAAGGGCTCGTCAACTTATCACCTCATGTCAACCTACATTTCAATGACTAGTAGCGATTATATTAGAGTACAAGTACAATAACTCTTTGGAGTTTGGACTGGGTAATTTGCGTCAAAAGCACTAGAACAGGGTTTCCCAAACTGTGCGCCGCGGCGCACAGTGGATCGAAAAACGAGTTTCATAGACATAGGAACTTGAATTTCCAGATGTCTTTTTTTTGGGCTGAAATATGTTCTCCTAGTTATTATTACATAGTAAAATGCTAAGAGACTCAGTTACGTGTAATAATAAGGGAGTTATAATTTTTTAAAGAAATTTTTGTATGGAGCCGACAGGAAAAATGAGCATATCTCTAGAATCGCATGGTTGGCCGTTATATCCTCACACACTATTATAGTACTAATTATTACTCACATTTTGGCATATTTTGTATTACGATTTGCGATTTTTTTTTGTAAAATTCGACGAAATTAAAAAAAATTTATTCTATTTGTATTTGTTTCAAATGTTCATGTTGTGGTTAAATGAGGTCTCTTTCATAATATTTTACCATATGATCACATAATTGGCCTAGTGCGAGTCGGACTCGCGCACGAAGGGTCCCGTACCATTATAGAGCAAAATAAGCCCATAAATTGTGTTTTTTGTATGGCAGCCCCTCTTAATTTTTATTTTATTGTAATATTATTATTAAATATTAAAGTACACATATAACTAAGGATTTTGTAAAAATATCAAGTACCTACCTGTAGCCATTATTGATATAGAGCAAAAAAGGCCAAATAATCACGTTTGTTTTATGGGAGCAGATCTTAAATATTGTTTTTATTTTGTTTTTAGTATTTTTTCTTGTAGCGGCAATAGATATATATAATCTGCGAAACTTTAAACTATCTGGAGACAGAGAGACATATCATAGGATCACATAAATTGCTTAAAACAACAATGTATTTAACTTTCCTTAATGATCTACTATAAATATTTGAGTGCTCATTAGGTAATGATGGAGGTAATCACTGCTATGTATTGGCTTAATTGATATTAGAATTTGTTTTGAAAACCCTTGTGTTTAATGAACACAAAAGAAATTTAACAGGGGGAGGAGTTAGGAACAAGTAATTAGTCAATTACCTTAAATAGCAGAATATTTAACTTATATTTCTAGTTCACTTTGAACATTCCAACTGCTAACATTACCTATTACTTGTTTTGCTAGTAAGTAAAATTTGTGAAATATGGAAAATATAATTACAAATCTCGATTTGTTTGTGATTATGGGTGACCGCTCTTTCGATTACGAATCATTCTTCAATTCACTTATTATTCGACTAAACTCCAGACTTAGTGATGGAGATAGTGTAACCCTCAAGGAATTCTGTCGAAGATTTGTACGTGCTGTTCAAAAGAGATGGAATAGATCTCACCGAAAACCAGACATTTTTAGAAGTAATTACAGTGATTGGCTTCAAGCAAGTATTGACTGGCCCAACTGCATACGCACCTATTTGCTAACTCAAGAACCTTCAAGGGAAAATACTTCTACCGAACCTGCTGAACCAGTGCCATCTACATCGGCGATGACGGCTTCAGTATCAACAATGACAAAAAGATCTCGAAAATCTTTTGAAGACCTAGGAAATAAGCAAAAGAAGAGAAGATCTGATGAGCATAAAAGCGAAAATCCCACCGAATTGGGATACTCAGCTGCAATGCTGTTGAAGCAAGATGGTCGGGATGATATTGCATATGTTATTGAATATATGCTTAAAAATCCTGAGGCAGCGACAAAGATCAAAGACATCATAACAAAACCAGTTACTTCATCTTTGTTTTCGCCAGAAAAGGCATTAGGTTTGCTAATTTCATTAAAACTATCGAAATGGCAATACATAACCTTAAGGGAATCTAACATAAGAGAAGGTTTAAAGGACGTATATCCGTCGTATTACAAAATACAAAAGGCCAAGTTACAGTGTTATCCACCAAAGGCATCAGTAAATATAACGGATTCCTCAGCTACAATTTCACTTCAAGCGTTACTGGACTTAACAGTAACCAGGATTTTTGAAAGCCTTCGTAGTGGTTGTACACAAGGCAAGGAACTAACATTAATTTCTAAATGGGGATTTGATGGTGCGTCTAATCAAAGCAGATATAAACAAAAGATAGACAGTGATCAAGACGATTCGAGCGTATTTTTGACCTCTTAAGTTCCACTAAAGTTGGTTGCAGAAAATGATACTAAATGGATAAATCCCAAACCCTGCTCATCTACATATTGTCGTCCAGTGCAGTTTAGTTTTGTGAAGGAAAATGAAGAAATTGTCATTGGAGAGAAAACAAGAATGGACAATGAAATACAAGCTTTGATTCCTACAACTTTACAATCCAATGCGATTAACCATCGATTAATGATGACGATGATAGACGGGAAAATTTGTACGTATCTATCTGATGCCAGATCAGCTGCTGCCTGCTACTTGTGTTTGGCTAAGCCAACTGAAATGAATAATTTAAATTCGGTTATGGCAAAAACAGTTACTACTGGTGTGTATGAGTTGGGCCTATCATCACTACATGCCCGTATTAATGTGATGGAATGTCTTCTTCATATAGCTTATCGCCTTGATTTTAAGAAGTGGTCTGCCAAAGAAGATACTCACAAATGTATGCTCGAATCAAGAAAAACCATTATCAAACAACGATTTGAAAATGAGCTTAATCTGTTGATTGGTGCCGTTAAACAAAGTTCTGGTACAACTAGTGACGGAAACACAGCAAGAAAATTTCTTGAGTACCCTCAAAAAACTGCCGCAATTACTGGACTATATGAAGACCTGATACGTAGGTTTGCGGTAATAATACAAGCCATTACTTCTGGAGAAATTATAGATGTGCCTAAATTTAAGGAGTATGCGAAAGTTACTGCTGAAAAATATGTGGAACTATATAATTGGTACTACATGTCGTCTACTGTTCATAAGTTACTAATCCACGGAGGGGACATAATCGCCAAAAATGCAATTGTGCCAATTGGGACTCTTTCGGAGGAGGCTTCTGAAGCCCGAAACAAAGATTTCACGAGATTTAGACACTCCGATTCGAGGAAAAAAAGCAGGCAAGCTTCTAACGAAGATATTTTGAACATGCTTTTTGTATCATCGGATCCTCTTATTACATCAATCAGACCAAGTCTGGATAATCGTAAACAACAAGAGTACTTTGGAGAAACTTTAGGCTTAATTAACATTCAGAGACCTCCAATTGAGTTCTTGGATGTGATGGATTATACTCGTATAGAGACTGATTCCGAGGTCGATTCTGATGAGGAAGATTCAAGTTAGAATTTCATTTATGTGCTGTTACAATTAAAGTTATTTAAAATATTTTTATTTTTATATTTTATCTCATAAAGACATAATTTTAATCCCTCGATCGTGGAAAAGCGAGACACAATAGCCTTTCTATTGTTGTCGCGATCACCGGTGCTCGTATGGGGCTTGATGGGTATATTATACAAAGATAAAGCCTTTCCTAAGCAACTAAATTAAATATAGTTCGTAACTAAGTACCTTAGGCTAGTAGGCTTAGAGCTTTGTGTATACGTCTTATTATTTAATAATAATATAAAATGAACACAATAATGATTCCCATTTAAACATATTTTATTATTTACTAATGAGCACTTATTCAGTTCATTTGGATTGCAAATAATATCATTTAGAAAAATTAAGTACTCATATATATATACTTACCTTTTCCATAGTTAAGGTATTTATCGTTTGTGTTATTTAAACAAAGGATTTTAACAAAAATTCAATATTCATTAAGCAAAGAGTACATAGCAGTGATTACCTACATAACATCATTACCTAATGAGCACTCAAACATTTAGAATAGATTATTAAGAAAGTTAAGTACATTGTTGTTTAAACAATTTATGTGATTATATGGTATTAAAATATAATTTATAAGACCTCATTTAACCACAACATGAACTTTTGAAACAAATACAAATAGAATAAATATTTTTATTTTTGTCGAATTTTAGAAAAAAAATCGCAAATGGTGCCGTAATACAAAATATGCCAAAATGTGAGTAATAATTAGTACTATAATAGTGTGTGAGGATATAACGGCCAACCATGCGATTCTAGAGATATGCTCATTTTTCCTGTCGGCTCCATACAAAAATTTCTTTAAAAAATTATAACTCTCTTATTATTACACGTAACTGAGTCTCTTAGCATTTTACTATGTAATAATAAATAGGAGAACACATTTCAGCCCAAAAAAATGACATCTGGAAATTCAAGTTCCTATGTCTATGAAACTCGATTTTCGATCCACTGTGCGGCGCCCTGATGCGCCGTGGAAAGGCAAGAGGGGCCGGGCGCCGTGGAGTCGATCCTTAATCATTATCCTTTACTACAAATATTATAAAATTATTATATGAATAATATACTAAGCAGGCAGATGACTAAATAACTAGATGTCCGCGTGGGTTCGCCCGCGTAATTAAGGAATTTCACGGACCCGTACATTTTTCCGCAAAAAAATAGCCTAAGTCTATGTCCCTTCACGTGGTCTATTCTTCATGTGTGCCAAATACCATAAAAAATGCTCCAGCAGTTCTTAAGATAATAAGCAATTTCATATAATTTCCCCCGTCTTTTCCACATTTTCCCTATATTTCTTCACTCCTATTAGTCTTAACGTGATAAAATATAGCCTTACTCGATCAATGGGCTATCTAACACTGAAAGAATTTTTCAAATCGGACCGGTAGTTCCTGAGATTAGCGCGTTCAAACAAACAAACTCTTCTGCTTTATAATATTAGTATACTTAAATTATATATTTACTTGCTTAACCTAACTATAATCATTGAAGGTGTTTATTTATGTAAGTATATTTTTGGAATATAGCTAGGTTGAGTAGGGCGCCGCGCCGTGACAAAATATCGACTTGTAACTTGTAAGTGCGCCGCAGGCTGAAAAAGATTGGGAACCCCTGCACTAGAATTTTACTCCATTAATTTTTATTATTTTACACTTTGAAATAGAAGAACTTAATACTAGATAACCGATAAACATCGACTGTGTTTTAGTATGTACTTATTACCTCAGAGGATTACTTTTTAGTTTTCACTTTTCATAATACAATAATATCTTAGTCTTTTTTTAGTCATAATTTCTATTTACGGGAAAGTACCTAATGGTAGACACTGAACTAATAGATGACACTTATGACAAAAATACCATAAAAATAGGAATTATTCTAATTATTTCTCACCACTGTAAATTTTATAAGCTTCTTAAGCTATCTGTTGAATTGAAAAAATATATTAGAGACGCCTTCGGGAACAAAATTTTAAAATGGGATCAGTTTTCGTAAATAATATGACCGCGTCAACACGCGCTCGGCAATTTCTTAGCAAATAGGTTAAGGAAGGCGAAATTTTGCACGTAAGTTTTGAATACATTTATTAGATTTTTTGTAATTTCTATTGATTTCATTGGATTAATGGTCATGTTGTGTACACTAATTAATGTTTATTTAAGATTTTTTTATCAATTTTCCCTAACAATATAAAGGGTGTCTACTATTAGTTCTTGAAAATGTAAAAAACCTAATAGATGACATGGATCTCATCTTTGAGTTTTGCAATACATACTAAAGTTATTTTGTACTTTATTCTACTGCAAAAATCATCACTATTCTCTGAAAATATTAACAATCTAAGAACTTGGAACTACTGCACCTACTGAACTAATCTATGTCAAAAGTTCTATGTCAACTATTAGTTCATATTGGTGTCTACTATTAGTGAGTTTCCCGAACCGGTGGTAGGCATCATGTAGACTTTCAGAAAATATTTGCAAAAATTTATTCTGAATAAAAAAATTTGAGTTTGAGTTTGAGTTTTGAGTGATGTTCGTTTTTTGTAATGTCATGAGTCATCTATTAGTAGTTATAACTAAGTTTACAAAAAGACCAATAAAATATTTTTAATTGATTTGTCAGAGAATAATTATAATAGTTTTATTTTTTAAGAGTTACTGAAGACATGGAAGAAGATATCAATCCTTTATATTCATAAAATATATATTTTATAACATTCAAATGTTTCATGTTTCCTTATAGTGTCTGCCATTAGGTCTCTTCCCTTATTACAAATTACAATAAAATAAGTATACTTACTTATAAATTATAATATTTAATATGTACTATATAAGTACTTACTTATAACAATAAAATAGTATGTACTTATACCTGCCTGTTATAAGAACTTTACAGTTAACACTTTACTCCATTAATTTTTATTATTTTACACTTTGAAATAGAAGAACTTACTATAAAAAAACAAAATTTATTTTCGACTTTAATAATATTTTAGGGTTCCGTACCCAAAGAATAAAAACGGGACCTTACCTTACGGTAGCTATAGCTAGACTTCTAAAATTTTCACAGATTGTGTTTTTCTGTTGCTGCTATTACAAGAAATACTTACTTAAAACAAAATAAAAATTACAACAAACTTGATTTTTTTGGCCTTTTTTGCTCGTGTAGGCGTATGACTCAGAAAATCCTTAATTATATTTGTATTTTAAATTTTAATATATTTAATATTAAAATTAAACAAATATTTCAGGGGGGCTCCCATACAAATAACCCTTTTTTTCCAACTTTCGCTCTATGCCGGTACGGAACCCTTCGTGCGCGAGCCCAACTCGCACCCATGTGCGAGTATTATACATATTATTTACTTTATATTTTTAGGAATTAACTAGAACGTCTTGTCTATACTCTATCTGTGAAAAGTGAAAACGGTCTAAAGTCAAACAGGCTACAATAATGTATGTAATAATGCTGGTTTTGGTAGTGTTGGTCCCATAAATAAGTACTCAATAACAATAAATAACAACTGACTGAAAATTAAAAAATAATAAGCTCATGAAAGAATAAAGATTAAAGATACATTACAATATTTTGTAAATAGAACGAGAGGTCGGAATCTGAATAAAGTGCGAGCGAGTTAGAAAACATGTTATGTATTCGAACGTCGAATCGGGAGAAACCTGCGTGCGGGCCTCACGGCCCCCGGCCCGCGCGCCCCGCGGCCCCCGCCGATCATATGTTCGCGGGGCGGCGCAGGCGGCCGGCCGCACGGCGCACTGTGACTCGGGCACTCGCCGCCGTCGCAACTCGCAACACACACTATACAGTCGAGCTCACTCCGGTGCGATCAGCTGGCCGCATAACGGAGCCCGAGACGAGCCGCCGCGCGGTGCTATGGAGTTACTGTGTGCGGAGCGCGTGAGCCCCGGCAGCTCCGGGGTCGCGGGGGGCGCGGCGCCGGCCGCCACGGCCAGCGCTGACCCCGTGCTGCTGCAGCGCCGCGTGCTGGACAACTTGCTGCGCACGGAGGAGCGCTACGCTGTCACCGCCACCTACTTCGGCACCGTGCAGACCGAGGTCACGCCGCACATGCGCCGCGTCGTCGCCGAGTGGATGCTAGAGGTGAGCGCCCCGGCCCCGGCCGGCCGCACCTACGATCGCCATTTTGTTCCCCACGTGGACCACCATCGCCGTCGGGACTGAGGAGTTCGGTGGCGATATCCGGCCGGGAGGTGCCAGCACGTTGTTTACACGATCAGCTGATTGTGCCGGAACGTTATGTGGACCGTTTACGAGGTTCGTGCTCGGTATTCGACGTCTCGCCTTGCTGCAATTAATGTATGAGCAGAAATATTTTCGAGTATGCATTTTAGAAGGAACGCTAGAAGGTACTACGACGTGAAGTATGTGTGACTAATGCGAGGTACCTACGTAAGTATCGTGCGACGCCGGAAGGTATAAATTATAAGCTATCCCGATTCCCGGCGCTATGATTCAATTTTCTTACGGCTCGGAGGCCGAGCATCGTCGGAAGTGGTCGGACGTAACGCTAGGTGGTGAGGGGCCCCGGCGCGGTCGCCGACCGCCGCTCGCTCGTTCTATTTGAATAATCAGCTGATTTTGACACGCACACAGCTGACGCCCGACCGCGTTCTTATCTACTCGCTGCGCCCGCAGATAGCACCGGGGTATTATTATGCGAAATTGTTTAATGTTATTGTTAAAAAACTTTGAGTAATAAACATAAGTTTTGTATCTCGCCGTTTAAAATTAGATTTTGCGCGTAATCCGTATTAAAGTTGGATCGGCGTGGGCGAGGGGCTAGTGGCAATAGTGGCTAGTTAGACGTCGGCGATCAGCTGTGACCGGCCGGCGGCGGGCCACGTGGGCTGCAGCGCGACGGTTGCGCCCGCGCCGGCGCGGCCGCCGGCTGAGCGCTGACGTCACGCGAGCGAAGAGTCGGGGAGCGCCTCACTGCGCGCAGTGCCGACTGAGTTTGCCTACACCTCCCGACTCCGTCTAAACCAGTCGCATACCAAATTTCAGCACAAGCAGACCGAAACCGCCGCTGTAAGGTCACTGACATCGCAAATTATCCACAATTATTGAAAAAAATCATCACGCGCACCGGAGTCGACGTGGCCGCTTATGGAATACGACCAGACGTTTTAATTAATATTTTGATTACACGGCGGTTTCATGTAAATTGTGTAATTAACTACTATCTTTTCGGGCTGTATTTCGATTTTGTAGTTTTATTTCGAATTATGCTTCCTTATTAGACTTTACAATTTGAAAGCGAGTTATTTAGTATTTACGATTAGAGGAGTACGAAATGATGATTTCGTATCTGGAATCATTAAAACTGTCAGTCATACTGCATACAATAACAATTATTATTGTTACGCAACAATTCTTTCTTAGTAATAATTGTAATAAATAATAATTAAGTAAGTATAATATTATTATTTTTACCGTACGTAGCCTTATACAATATACTTACCTACACGTTATAAAAACTTTTAATGACGGATACTTACCGAGTTGTACATTTCTATTTTTATATCAATCCCATTATTTCCAAGTCCCCAGTACCTAGTAGCTACTTAGGCAAATTCATGACATAATTAATGGGCATGGGCATTTGTCATAAAATGAGCAGGTAGTTATAAGTATATAACGTAATTGATGTCATGTGAACATCAACAATAGCTGGGCACATCAGCTGACAGTCACAGAATAAAAAGGGATACAAGATAGGTCGTTATATATTATAAGTCTAATTGTGTAATTAACTACTATCTTTTCGGGCTGTATTTCGATTTTGTAGTTTTATTTCGAATTATGCTTCCTTATTAGACTTTACAATTTGAAAGCGAGTTATTTAGTATTTACGATTAGAGGAGTACGAAATGATGATTTCGTATCTGGAATCATTAAAACTGTCAGTCATACTGCATACAATAACAATTATTATTGTTACGCAACAATTCTTTCTTAGTAATAATTGTAATAAATAATAATTAAGTAAGTATAATATTATTATTTTTACCGTACGTAGCCTTATACAATATACTTACCTACACGTTATAAAAACTTTTAATGACGGATACTTACCGAGTTGTACATTTCTATTTTTATATCAATCCCATTATTTCCAAGTCCCCAGTACCTAGTAGCTACTTAGGCAAATTCATGACATAATTAATGGGCATGGGCATTTGTCATAAAATGAGCAGGTAGTTATAAGTATATAACGTAATTGATGTCATGTGAACATCAACAATAGCTGGGCACATCAGCTGACAGTCACAGAATAAAAAGGGATACAAGATAGGTCGTTATATATTATAAGTCTATGGTCGTTACTCGACATCTCATTCTGTGTGACAGTTCACGGTCCGCATGCTGCATGCAGCAGCATGCATCGGGTTCCACCGTGCGAAAGTATGCGCGGGGCGCGGGCTCTAATGACGTCCTACAAGAACGGCGCTATTCTTAGTAACATTATGTTAACAAAAACCACAAACTTAACAATCTCGAGTCTCAAGTAGAATTCCCTATAAACCGATGCGAACTGATAAGAAAGGCCCGTTGGAAAGTAGTACAATATAGGTTATCAATGCGATAAGCCTGGGCGCGGCAGTAATAGGAACTTTTGTTTGCAGCTATGCGAGGAACAGAACTGCCAGGAGGACGTCTTTCCCCTGGCGATATCGTACCTGGACAGGTTCCTGAGTACGTGCGCCGTCGGCAAGAGCCAACTGCAGCTGCTTGGGACTGTTTGCCTGCTCCTCGCCTCCAAACTCCGGGAGCCCAGCTCCCATGGGCTAACGGCGGAGACCCTGGTCTTCTACACGGCCAACAGCGTCACGTATGCGGATATTTGCGTAAGTCTTTTAAGATTCCTCGACTAATACCAGGTGGATTTTGAAACTATTTGTTTCAAAGGCACCTAATTTCTGCTGTCCTGTCTCCATAGTAGCCTGAATAAGGCGCACGCACACATGAGCATGATTTCTAATAATTTTAAATATAAAAAAAAATAGTATCACGTTGTAGTTCGTACGAGCGTTAAGCTTGTCTCTGTGTTGAGCATAGAGCAATGTATAATATTAAATTATTTTATTCGTGTTTATCGTACTGCCGAGATCCTAATTCCTAGATCAGACCAAATTTTAAGTGATTTAGGTTAAATCATAAGTAAATAATGTATTTAAGCTACGAAGAGAATGTGGCAAAGTATTACTTAGCTCCCGGGATAACCGTTTGAGAACTCGTTTTTGAATTTCGTATTTCAACGGTCGTTAACGATCGTGAAGTCGCGAACTTGGATTGCCAGGGGCCCGGGCCTGGGCATAGAGCAGGCTTAGTTCACTTCAGTGCTGACAGTTTAGACCGTATACTTTATAAACTTTCTTGATCATGTAGGCGTAGGCAAACGTTTATTATCAAAAATGTGTGGTTAGGTTTATCAAAACAATGTTGTAAGACGCTTGCTAAGCTTTATAAGCGGTACTTACTTGTTTTTAATTACAATTTCCAATAATTTCTAAAGTTTCTCTTCCAATGGAACCGTAGACTCGTCAATGTCATCTAGATATGTCTTATAAGAAAAGCACCGTTATTCTTGCACGTATATTAATATGTATATCCGATAACTATTATAGTAGAATACTATGTATTTATATATGTGCATCTTTAATTTGCAGTAACTTTCATATTTCATAGTAAATAAATATAATATTGAGTGAGTCTGCGAATTCCAATAAAAAGTGGCGACTGCAGTCTAGAATTACATGCATTATCCGCATGCTCACACGACATTAAAATATTTGCTGTTTCCTATTAATGTACAGTAATATAGCCGTTATCTTAAAACCTGATATATAAGGTATCGTTTCAGACCCACTTGATAAATAACCGTTTTGACAATCTTCCATCTAATAAGTCCTAGTCATTTTTTTTCGAAAGGGTCTAAGCTACTGCTCTGGTTAAGACCATGTTTAATCATTGTTTAATCGTGGCTATAATTACTAGTATGTTGCTAGTTGGTTTGGAGATAAACAATGAGAGCTACCTGGCCCTAAAGTCACACGCGTGACATTCTAATCGGGCAATATTGGGGAGAGCTACAAAAATAAGCTATGTATTTTTATCTGACGTGGATGTCCTAGTCTGTATTTTAGGATCGAAACTCGAAGTATATCTTCTAAGACCTAAGACTTATAACTTATAAGTAACACGCTCGTTAGGGTACTGACAGACAATAAACTTGTAAGTTGTAATAGACTTGAGGTCAGTTGAACAACAAAGTTGTAAGTTGTAAGTTGTAATCGGCTATCATACACTTGCCGAGAACTTAAGTTTGTATACAGTTGGAGATTCTTATTAGATCGTATGAGACTTATGAATCTATCGTTCGTGTTTATCTAAAATGAAAAATCTTTGACGCGGTCTACAAAATGCTTAGTCAAGCGATTTGTAGATTTTATAATTAAGCGATTACAATAACCTTAATTTCTTAGCCTATTTCGTTTCTATGAGAATATTTTACGGTATCGGGTATTCCTAGGACTATAAATGTTGATATAATAATATAATAATAGTCGAGCATATCAGTCTCTGCTTTAAGCTTCCAACCTTCCCACGGAGAATATAAGTTATCTACAATGTAAACGCTTATCGACATACTTACTAAATGTTAATAAAAATTGCGGCGAATATAAATACGAAACAGTGCACTCGTCCACGCTCCACCCACGAGAGCCCCGAATGTCGATAACTGCACACATCTTTGCATTATTCCGCGGTTTCCGAGTACGTAAAATGTAGATTATATTTTTTTATTTTAAATTCGGAATGCGGCAACCTAACGAGTCGGGTTCCCGGCGGTTGCCGGCGGGTTCTCGGAACTTCAATCGGCCCAATTACAGCATGCGGTTTCTCACGGCTATCGTTGTCATATTATTTGACTATTTATAATCTGTTCTATATCGAATTCGATGTGTCACACCGCCTGCGATCACGAAGTGGGAATAGGTTGATCAGTCGTTACTGACTTCGGAAATTATCATCAGTCAACACACAGACAGACATAGATCAAGATCTTGATGTCTGTGAGCCAACACAATAAGACCCATAGTTATTATTGAAACTCTTTTTCTCTCTTCTAAAAAAGTATGTTTTTGTAAATAACTTATAAACTACACAGAAAAGCAATGTTTAACAAGAAATCTATTATATATAAATCTCCTGTCACGATGTTTGTCCGCGATGGATTCCTAAACTACTTAACCAATTTTAATGATTCTTTTTTTTAAATGTGTGCTTTTTTCCAACTTGAGAGATAGGATAGCTTAGATCTTTAATTATAGTCGCAATTTTATTTTATTGCGAATTATTTGTCTATAAAAAGCGACCATTGTTTATGCGACGCGGGTTACGGGATAGCGATGGACGTTTATTTATTCTTTATGTACATTTTTTTAAAACTAGCTTAATATACACAATAAATTAATAGAGTACATCGGTGTGCTTATCTCTAGAAGAGATCTCTGCCAGCAGACCTACCACAAGACATTGAGAAATTTAGAGACGTTACAGATAGTACACAAGAGAATAATTAAAACTTAATGAAACTAAACATGCACTAAAAATAAGTTACTTACATAAAATAGCATCATACATACAATTAATATTTACAAATATATTATATCTATTGATATATTATAATAATATAAATATATAATAATATAAAATATTACATATTATACGACTAAACTATATTTTAATATAAATAATTATATAACATTAATAAATAAACCTACATAGACTAATTCTATATTATTTATATTCATAGATGATATAAAGTGACTCTTCAATCTTGTTTTGAAGATGCCCACTGTTGGACTCTGCTGAATATCTTCAGGCAGAGCATTCCATAACTGGGCAGCTCTAACTGTAAATGAGTATTCATAAAAAATTGTGTTGTACCATGGAGTGTCTAGTATCTTCCTTTGATGGCACGAGCGTGCAGGCCTATCACTTGGAGCAGTATAAGAGAATCGGTCAAATAAATACGCAGGAGACGATGAGAGCTTAAGTATTTTAAAAAGTGACATTAAAATATGCAAATCTCGCCGACTGCGGATAGGAAGCCACTGCAACTTACTAGAAACTCGGATATATGGTCGAGTTTGCGCAATCCATATATAAACCGAATGCACGAGTTTTGGAGCCGTTCGAGTTTGTTGAGAAGCTCTTCAGTTACATCTAAATAACACACGTCAGCGTAGTCTAAAATAGGAAGAAGTAAGGATTGCGCTAAAAGCACTTTTGTAGGAATGGGAAGAAAATTTTGCAGCCTCTTCAGCGCATGCAATGAGTGGTGAAGTTTCTTGCTGACTTCGTTAATATGTGGCGACCAGGATAGGTGGCAGTCAAAAACCACTCCAAGATTTTTAGCTTTGTCACTATACTCCAGCACGCTGCCACTGTAAGTGATCTTCGATATAGACTTAAAATCAATCCTCGATCGCATTTGCCTGCTGCCAATTAAAAGAGCGCGCGATTTACTCGGGTTAACAAGTAGACCAAATGTGTTGGCCCAATTTTCAATCATCAAAAGATCGGTGTTAATCGAGCCAATCGCGAGCTCAATATTGTCAAAAATGAAATGCCCATAAATTTGTAGGTCATCTGCATATAGGTATATGCAGATGACCTATAGCATCAGTATAGCAGAGGATAATTATTTAGTTACCTCATTTATAAAGATAGCAAAGAGCAATGGAGACAAAACCCCTCCCTGCGGGACCCCAGCTAATATATCAATCCATTCAGAGCATCTCTCTGGAGTGGATATACGCTGTTTACGTCCTCTTAGGTATGAGCCAAACCATGTGATTGCAGATGGAGAAACACCAATGGATTTCAGTATGGCTAGCAAAATGTCGTGATCTACCGAGTTAAAAGCGCAACTAAAATCCAGTAAGACCAAAATCGTTAGCATTTTGTTATCCATTGCGAGTCTGATGTCATCACTTACCTTTAACAGCGCTGTGGTAGTGCTATGACCTGGACGAAATCCAGATTGATATTGACTCAAAATCTGGTTTGTGTTTAGAAAGTCAGAAAACTGTTTGGCCACCGCTTTCTCTAGGACTTTGGATATTACAGGTAGAATGGAGATGGGCCGGAAGTCGGAATGTGAAGTGGGATTGGAGGTTTTAGGAATTGGTATTATATTAGCATGTTTCCAAATAGACGGAAAGGAACCTGAGGTGATGGAATAATTAAGAATGTGGGTTATGATAGGAGACAGCAGATCAGCGATTGGCAATACCATGTCCCTACTAAGGCCGTCACAACCAAACGC
Source organism: Polyommatus icarus (assembly GCA_937595015.1). Taxonomy (NCBI): domain Eukaryota; kingdom Metazoa; phylum Arthropoda; class Insecta; order Lepidoptera; family Lycaenidae; genus Polyommatus; species Polyommatus icarus. Next base: position 16,153,221 of record OW569326.1, read on the forward strand.
CTTAGAAGAGATAGAGCGAAGACTAGTAAGAAGCTGACTTTCCGTAATATTACTTATAGTGAAGGCATCATGCAAAGGAGGCGATTTATTTTGGTGTTGGATAGGAGCAGAGGTGGTTTGGCAAAGTGTTTATTAAGATCGTCAATATTTATGGTAGGAGATAGATCCATACTAGCTTTACCCACACCAAGCCGACCAAGAAAGTTCTACAATTGAGCCTGGGATAAGTTTTCTGCAGATTTAAAAATGTAGCAACGTTTAGCATCCCTACACATTCTGTTGCATGTGTTACGCAGATTTTTATATATTTTAATGTTTGTTTCAGTGGGAAAACGTTTACATTTTGACTTGGCTTTGTTGCGTTTGGACATTAAGTTTTTCAATTCAGTTGTTATCCAGGGCGCTGGTAAACGTTTCACGCGAATAGGTTTAAGAGGAGCATGTCTGTCGAAGATATTAGTAATAGTCGAGTTAAGAATATCAACTTTACTGTCAACAGATGATGCCTCATAGATGGGATACCAGTCAACTAAACTAAAGTCTTGCCTCAAGGAGTTGATATCAATTCCGGAGATGCTGCGTTGCATGATTGTTTTGGCTCTCTTTTTTGGATGACGTAAGTTATAAGACATATAATATAGGAGATCGTGATATGAAAAGGGAGCAGTTAATTGACCGTAGGTGACAACTTTGGAGGGTTGGGAGATCAACATGAGGTCGAGGAGAGACGGATCGGAGTTGACAGGAAATTGTGTAGGAGATAGGGGTAAAATATGCATGTTGACAGAAGCAATCAAATTTTGGAGCTTAAGTGCTCTGTGGTTCTTCTTTAACAAACAAGTATTAAAATCACCCATGATGATTACATGCTCATAATAAGGGTAATAACAGCTCATTAACTCATCAAGAGTATCAAAATAGTTGACCGCAGAGGAAGGACTGTACATCACACCTAAAAGAACTTTGCTGTGGGAGACCACAATCTCGAGCAAAATATATTCTAGCTGACCACGATTAGTATTAGGAGATTGGGATACTATTTTGCACGAGATGCCCTTCCTAACATAAATGCACACACCCCCGCCTCTACCATCGCATCGATCGTTGCGTATTAAAGTAAAGTCTTGAAGAGGATACAGTGTCGACGGGAGAGAGGGTTTGAGCCACGATTCAGATATAAGAATACAATCCACCGAAACGCCTTCAAAAGTTGTAATAAGGTCGGAATAATGAGCCGGTATACTCTGCGCATTTATATGCACTAGGTTTAGGGAAGGAAGGCTATTGGTAAAAATAGCAAGCCACGTTGCCATGGTGACATACTTATTTAGTCAATAATTCAATAAAATAATACGGGCGATATACTTTATAATATAATATGGCAAAGAAACGTTTGCCGGGACAGCTAGTTATTATATATATAATTATAATTAAAGTATAAAACTTATGTAAGAGCATACCTACATTTATTTGAAATCTAAGTTATTGGGTCACTTTTTGGTTAAGATTACATTTCATATGAATAAATAAATAAAAGAAACACAATGTTACGTACATTTCAAAGCGTATCGTACTAATATTATAATATGTAAAATTATTTTAGTTAAGTATTTAATTTTTATGATGTCTGGCGCCTGACACTTAAATCCTCAGATTTAGATTAGTTTCTTTATTTAATAACAAGATCCTATTTAATACTCAAATATGAAGTATAAAAATAAATAGGAATATTGGTTATCAATAAATTAGGCATTTAATAATTAAATTGAGGGTTCTCTTCAACTACTCTATCAATTTCGTAGCACCTGCGTAGAGCCTCTACGAAGTCAAGTAGAGGTAGAGTGGTTACTGAAAAATCTCCTAAAATAGACTTTTTTTTCTTGCTATTTAGTATTAAACAATATAGAGGAATATTAAAAAAGTGTCTACACTTTTATAATTTAAGTTAATTTAGGTGTGGCCTATTAATATAATGAAAAATCTGGACTGGGTATGCCACAATACTAAGAATAGAGACGACGTATAATATACCAAACCGCATTTTCATAGTATTCGAACATCGATTGTTGGACTATCGGTTTGATTGTGGTTCACGAGAAGCGAGGGGCAAAAAGAGCAACACTTCGGCATCCGAGCGCTGGTTCCCGCCATAAACCTGCAACCAGCAACCCGCAACCGGCAACCTGAACGTTTATTATAATTAAACCGACTTTACGAGCGGCGGCGAGCGAAAGAACTTTCTCGACTTATTGTGCCAAATTATCGATTGATATTGAGTGTGAGTTTATTAACCTGCTGGGTTTTACAATTACATACTTAGATTACAAAATCACTTATCTTCTTAAAGATTATAATATCACATTCTTAGGTTTTCCTCCATTCCATGAGATGGTATCACAGATTAAATCACTACGGAGAACCCACAAAAAGACGTATTACTAAGATTATTCTTACTAATTGATCAATTTATTCCATATAAGACTTACAAAATATGGAAATTAATATTGAAATGCAAATATTCTGCAACAGAAGCGCGATTTGTTTGCGAATCTCACAGCCTCTTCTTCCTCTTAAACACAATATTAGCACTTGCCATTACGTGCTTGTCGAGTTCTTTATCGGGTTCCCGCCGGTTACCGCCAGTTCCCAGTTCCCACGTTTCGGCACCAGGGAGAACCAGTCGCATTCCTCGGCCAGGCGACCTCGCGACTTAGACAAAGACGCGTGCGAGATGCGAGATACGAATACGTCTCGATACTAAATCGATTTTAAAATGTCTCGAAATTTTTCGATCGGATTATGTAGTCTATACCGTCAAGAGATAGGTATGCACACTTTTTATTTTAGTAACTAAAAATAATATAAACCGTCTTGCCCTTTGTGAAGGTTGCAATATATTTCGCAATATCAACTAGGTACGACAACACACACTTAAAAAGTATAATGATTTAGTACAAGTTGACCGGGGCAAAATATCAACTAAAATTCAAAGGAAAAATGTAGCGAAAATATTTGAGATTGATAAATAAATAGTCACAATAAAAATGTTGGCCGTACCTTATAAAATTGAAACGAGACATGCGGGCGATGACGTGGCCGACAGTAAAAACAATAATATAAATGTGGTTGAAATTTTAAGTTTATACCATACAATACCGACTTTAAGTTATTTTTGGCTTTAATTACAATAATTTCATACGAATTTGGGAATAATTCACGATGGTCAATTAGAGATAATGTTAGTTAATTCTTGGTATACCCAGTTCACTTGAAACTGCATTATTAGTCCGAAACTCGTGTTACTAAGTTACTAACTGAAAGTTCAGAAATCAGAATGCATCGGTATGCAACTCGGCAATAGTGCTGCCAGTTAAGTGCTAGTGTTGCCATTTGCTACACTCATGTAGCCTATTTGTAGGCATGGCAACCGCCTGAAACTGTTGTTTAGTCTGAGAGCCTACGTTAGGCGACACCGCATTGTTCCGTACCTGATGAAATCGGATAAAGCCTGGGAACGGCACAGGAATTCAACTAGCCGTGCCTCGCTTTATTTGCCCTAACACGTCCCATTAGGTATTGAAGCCCTAGACTTGTGCGCTCGGTTTCAAGCTTGTAGTTTTTAGGAATGTTGAGCGTTTCTGGATCACTAAACGACTACGTGATCTTGGATTAACATTAAACAAACCAGATAGTTAACTGACTATTATGTCGACCCTTACGTAATTTTTTATTGTCCTTACCAACGTTAGGCTTGGGAATTGGGATATAATAATAATAGGTATGCAGTATTTAAATTATAATTAATGCCAACTAGATACACGAAAATCTTGAAAGATTGAACTGAAACTTTAACTTTGAATTTGGATACCTACCGCACTTTTATATTACGTCTGTGGTATATTTATGGGGTATTGTTTCCGAAGAGTTTAAATTTAAATCAAAATGGCGATGGAATCCCGCGCGCAGTGCGGTGCGGTCGGCCCGCATACCACGGCGTTTACTGCTTTCGCTCATTTTTTTACTCAGCCAGCAGCCTATTTATCGTTTCATATACTTACTTATCTCGTAACCGTAACATCACGGTTAGTTGACGCCGGCCGGTGCCGTGACGTGTACGCACCACGAGAGCACACACGCACACTCACACATACACACACGAATACACGATCTAATTCCGTGCGACTTGAGGCGATGAGACACAATTCATTCATAAGAATTTCTTATCAATCAACGATAGGTCCTAAACCGTACCCCTCGCCGCGGGACTTTGAACTCTACCCCCATCGCAATGTATTACAAAATCGGCCGGGAGGCCTCGCGACCGCCGCGCCGCTCCGACCCCGGCGTTGAGTTAAAGTAAACATCGAGTATTATCTGTCAACGGCCATGCAGCCATGTGTGTGTGCTAACGAAATAATCGAGTTATTCATAAAATCACCCATACATAACGAAACTACGCAGAGATAGCTTTTATCGTTTTTAATTGATTCCGATATAGGTCAACTGAAATACGGACGGAAAGAACTTCCAAGAAATAGTCGTAGTTCGCAACGCTTTGATAAGACTGTGATCTGTTTTTTTTTTTTAACTTTGTGGCACTTTATTGTATTTTATACGTGCTTATTATTAATAATTAATTATACATATTACGTTGTACACTCTGCATAATATGATTTATGAATAATTTAACTGTACTTAACTAGGAATCATGATATAATGTATTATAAATATCGTGTTTTCAAATTTTGAATTTACTCTTGTACTCCAAATGCGCACTCGTTTACTACGCGCGTATAGTGTCGAATTGGTCGAAATCGCATGCAGATTGCAGGTGACTCACCTACATAGTAATTTGTATGGTAAATGCACGGCTGTAAATTGCAAACGCAATCACGTGCGAAGAAGCGAATAACTCATCTATAATTATTTATTGTACGTAATTAATTCGTGTAACGTATTTTGTGAGCGACCTGAAGGGCGGAGGCCCTTGCGTTACGACGGGAGCATTAAGCGTGACGAAACGGAAGAGGCTCCTAGGAATAGTTCGTTAACTAAACTCGAGAATAATATATACTTGCACTCCTTCCTAATCACGGTATCTTAAGGCGCTATGCAAACGATGGGGCGGGGCGGGCCGGTCAGTTTCGCCGCGAACGATAGCACAAAGGGAATCCTATACCAACGCACACAGCGGGCAGAAAGACCGCGCCGCTGGTGCCCGGCGGGCACTGGCGGCGCTTCTGCCCGCCGTGGATCACACAAACCAGTTTACATATTATTACAGTACCGCAGACGGCGTGTGCTGTGTGTACGCGGCGCGGGCAGCCGCAGACATCGACGGGCGGGCGTACGAAAATTACGGGCGAAATTGACCGGCCCGCCCCGCCCCGTCGTCTGCAAAGCGCCTAAAAGTTGTACTGCTGCATACGACACCGCCGGCGAGATCCGCTCCAAGTTAATCACAATGTGTCGACTGTCGGGTCTACCTACGCATCGTTCCGGGAAGTTGGGCAAAACGCCATGTCGACGATTACACGCCGCGCCGGATGCACCGATTGACACGTTACTATAATATCCTAGCCGCTAGCGAATACTTTCATCGTAACAATAGTAATCTGCTTCCGATCGATTAGATGGAAGGAATGAGAAATGAATTATCTACATACGTTTATTCCTAAGCTGTTCTTCAAAGGATTTGCACAAGCAACTAATAACGATTATTTTTTTTGTCGACAGAGTTGGGAATTGCTCGTGCTGTCGAAGCTAAAGTGGGACATCGCGGGAGTGACGGCGCACGATTTCCTGCCGCTGCTGCTGTCGCGACTGCACCTACCGAGAAAAGTCAACACAGAAATGGTTCAAAGGCACGCGCAAACATTCATCTCCCTCGCCGGAAGAGGTAAACTTTGTTTATTTTATAACGATATAGCTCAAGTTATTAATAACCACCCCAATTCGAGCACGTAATGAGTAAGGTCGTGACAAGTTAAGTATATCTGAGTTCTGACTAGACTCAGTGTCCTTCACCTTAGCTTGACGTAATCAATTTCTCGTCACCATTTTTTTGTTCGAAATGTCGTAAAACGGGGTGGATGTTTCACTCGATAGTTGTATTATACCAGTTCTCAGTATCTTGTGAGATTTTCCTCTGCCGGTGATCTCATTATAACTTTTATCACGCGAATCCGCATACTTGTAGGTTATAAAATAAAAGGACGTTTAAGTACCTACTTTACGAGTGAGACGATTTGGTTATTAAACGTCGGTTATCTGAACATTCTGATTACACAAAAAGTGGAATAATCAATAAAGGAAAGACATTAAGACTCATTAAAGCTACGCAGACTACAATTCTGACATGTTTTCCCAGCACCAAAGGCCAATGCTATGCTTGATTTACGGTCTAGGCACCTTGGCAAGCAACTTACTGTTATATTGTTCTCGGGTCCTCCAATCTTCAGGATCCTGCTTGTCAAGCGGCTTTCCTTAGCATGTGCCGGCGCCATTATACTTACTCCCCTGTAATAAATCATACATGCAGATTAGTAGGAGATGAATGACTGCACCGCAGAAACTTATTAGCGGAACCTTTCTAAAGCTCCATGAGGTCCCTCGTACTTGTTACATATCATTTTTCGATTTGGTTTAGCAAAAATGATTTTATCTAACATCGTTTACGTAATCTGAAACGATTCTATTAAGGGCGTTCCGTCCGGAGATTCCGTAATTGACCGTATTTAAAACCTTATAAACTCATAATCTGAAAGCTACAAAGTTATAATAAAAATACAGCAATAATCTTCAGTATATCAACATTCCTTTTGTCGTTTTAAATTTTCTATTTTTGTTTCTTATACTCATTATATCAGCTTCCAAAGTAATACCAATTTGTTAAAATTCAAGCATACATTCAGCATCTTCTTAGGATTTACAAATTACTTTTATTTGAAACTCACGCCAATAGATCGACAATATCATAAACTACATATTCGCCGTTTTAAATTTTTTTTAGGATAATTTTGAACTAAGATAAGTAAAAATAATACGGTTTTGGCGCGATCTCGGCAACGCGGCAAATGTATGGCCAAGGTCGTTTGCTCGGGGGACGGCCTTAACGTACAAAATGTATCAATGTAAAGTAAGCTCGCCTCTCTCGACTCGTGTCTCTTGAAGTAGGGATGTAAAACGATCTGCGATGTTCATATTTTGTTCATTCATACGGGTCGTTAGACTCGTTAGTGTTGGGAATGTCTGTGTGGCAACTGGCAGACGGTAATTAACATCTCGATACCGCGTCACGTCACGACCGTGTGTCGCTGAACTCTATTCAATATCGGCGTCAAACTAAAAAAGGTAACGCCTATGTATACTTGCCATATTATGCTTTTTAAATTCTCTAATTTACCCAGATATGTGGGACAGAATAGTTGTACAGTCGCAAAAAAGCAGTGGTAATTGAAGAAGAAATTTAAAAGAAAATAGATACCTATTATGACATTGGCCGAAAACCAAGTTAATCACGCCGAATTTAAAGTTGACTGATTAACAATTATCTCTGTATCAGATAGTAACTGTAGATAAAAAAATGCACTGCCATGTTGGAACAAAAAATTTCAAAGTTTCAGTTAGGTACAGACAGTTAACACAAGTTTTGTTGGGAGAGTCCAAAGTTTATTTGTAACATAAAACCTACATCACTCGTTGTAAATAAAAAGATGCAATAAAACGTACTGAATGACAAAAAATACAAAATATTACGACAATTAGCTGTTGATACCTTCTGATAAATCTCATTATATTATGTATTCTCTATTGTAGAAGTTAAATTAAAGCCGTCCCCCGAGCAAACGACCTTGGCCATATATTTGCCGCGTTGCCGAGATCGCGCCAAAACCCTATTATTTTTACTTATCTTAGTTCAAAATTGTCCTAAAAAAAATTTAAAACGGCGAATATGTAGTTTATGATATCGTCGATCTATTGGCGTGAGTTTCAAATAAAAATAATTTGTAAATCCTAAGGAGATGCTGAATGTTTGCTTGAATTTTAACAAATTGGTATTACTTTGGAAGCTGATATCATGAGTATAAGAAACAAAAATAGAAAATTTAAAACGACAAAAGGAATGTTGATATACTGAAGATTATTGCTGTATTTTTATTATAACTTTGAAGCTTTCAGATTATGAGTTTATAAGGTTTTAAATACGGTCAATTACGGAATCTCCGGACGGAACGCCCCGTTGATTCAACTTGATTCAGATGCATTTTTGTCATCTCAGTCTTATACTACTAGGAACTTACTGAGTTGTTCCGCGTCAAAATGGAATCTCGCCAATTAGAAAGTTGGCATTTTTCACAGTGAAGAAATATTACAATAGGAGGGCCCCAGGTCTTAGGTTTGTTTACAGTGAGGGTAGGGTAGAGCCGGCGTGTGTGGTGCGCGCCTCCCACGCCGCTCGCCCGAGCGCATTCCAGCACGCCTGTCCCCCCCGCGCCCCGCCCCACCTCACCCCGCCGAGTCCCTCATGGGATCATATTATGTTTTTGTGCAACGGTTTTTGTTGCTCGCCGCCGCCGCATTGTTTTTTTGGCAGCGAAGTTCACGCTCCAGCTCTTTTATTTCACTCGCCTCTCGGATATCATCTCTCACTTGTCAGGGTTGTAATACTCGTTATAAAGCGTAAAACCAATAAACACGAATGTGTCGAAACAGTCTGCTAGTTGCATTATTTACGGAATTCATATTATGCATAACTTTTTTTAAAGCACTATTTGAAGTGCACTTGAGCTAATTGGATTAAATGACACGTTACAGGGTGTGCACTGTGGAGTGTGGACGGTCACGCACAAACATCTGAATATCCCAGTACATTATGATATCGTGCCGACTCGCATTATCTGTCATTATGTGAATGGCACAATTTACTCTCGGCCTTATAACTTGTTGGGATGTTAAATTTGTAATGGGATAAAAGAAAAATACACCGCCACATTATTTCTACCGCCAAATAAAAAAGTATCTACCGTGAAGAAGTAGACAACTTTTAGCGATTCCTTTTTCAAATTAATGTTTGTTTTGAGACACTTCATACTGCTATTACACCCTTTAAAATTGCTTATTTAAATGGTCCAATGCAAATGGTGAGCCGTGAGAGCTACAGCGGTGCTACGCCAGTCGCCATGAAAACCATTTGACATAATATATTAAGTAATATTTTTAAAAATTACTTTTTTACTAATTATTATACTTAAGGTCAATGTGTCGAAGTCCGTCTGGGACTTGGGAGGTAAGTCCGTCTAGCGGCAATAACTTCCATATTTGAACGACTAGTTTCATATGGCTCAGTGGGTAAAACAATATTGCAAAGTTAGTTTGACCTAAGAAACAGATAATATGTCGCTACTAACTACCTGTTACGAAAAAAATTATCTCAAAATTTATTCCCGTTTTGTACTCGCAGTCAGAGTGTAAGTCTCTGCCAAAAAATTAAAAAAAAGTGGAATTACGAAGGAGTTTTTGGAGTTTCTTGGATTACATAAGTAATTTAGTGATCCTTTTACTTATTACTGGTGTTCGATTCGTTAATATCGCTTTAATTTCGTTATTATCACCTGCAACGTGTCTAACCTAAAATTGCAATAATTGGGAAGTACGTCTAGTTTTCATAAGGAAAGGCCGTCATATTATACCGGTCTTGCCTCGAATCAGATATTGTCAACCTTTTCAAATATACATGTCTTTATTGTTAATTTGCATTTCAACTTAGGACTACTAAATCATAGCATTTCCCAAATTTTACTGCACTAAAAGAGCACACAAGAGGGGCTGATAAAAATTGCAAAAGTTATAAACAATAAAGTAAAAAAAGGGTTTAGTTTTTGTTTTAATATTCCAAAAACAAAAAATTATTTGAAATAATCAAAATTTGAAAAAGGATCCTTTATGAGCAGGAAATTTCCTTAAATAATCCTACCTCCCGGACCAACAACCCTTAAAATTTTAATTGAGCGGCGAAATGAAAATGTTTGCAACCACTTAGACTTACGATGATATAAAATTTATTTTCTCTGGAATGCGAACCTTATTACCGACACTTTAAACACATATTTGAATGGCCGTTTTGCGGCTTTGCTAGAAACCGTTGCCATGCATTTTACTTCACAAGTTAGGGCTCCCATATAGCCATTTTTGGGATCTCGACGTAACGGTTTCGACACCTTGTGCTAAGACTTATTTGTTCTCGACACTTAATCACGTCGCCGTTTCATAAAGAGAAGTCGCTGCAACTAAAATTGGGGACAAGTCGACACAGTCACATTCGGTTTCTAATTTACGTCGCCGTGTCGTAATATTGTTACCATATTTTAACTAGATTCCACAAATCATTCGTTCATTTATCCGTTCATTCGTTACATCACATTGACATAAGTGAAAGACGTAAAAAAATAAAAATAAGATACCGCCATCATATCACCAAGGTAAGTAAACAAATATTTTGTTTTTCATTAGTATGTTTTCTATGCCCAAATCTTGATGGGAAATTAAATTCATCGTGTATTTAGTGGGATAGTTCGAAATTTACCAATGCGCCACCTTAATTATCTTATTTTAACCATTCCCACGAAAATACATTGTTGGTTTATATTATTAATTTTATTTTGTATTCTCAAAATCTTATATCTAATGCAATAATAAACTTGGATATTGAATAGCAAACTAATTATTAACAGCAATAAACCGTACAATTGATAAATCACAAAAAAAAAATATTTTATGTGATGTGAAAAATTCCTCGGCACAACTAGTTACAAAGTTACGATAACTGTCGGCATTGTGTGGGAATGTTACGGAAAGTTGTCACAAACTACAATCAGACTAAGGAATCTAGCCAGAAATAACTAAGTAATCGGCCAAGTGCCAGTTGGACTCACGCACATAGGGTTCCGTACCGTTATAGAGCAAAAATAGGCCAACATTTTAGAGTGTTTAATTAAAACCTTCATTTCAAAAAGTTTTTTGATTTTAATTTATTTTATTTTAAATCAACTATAAACTGGCAGTTATCACAACACATAGTTTTAGAATGACTGGGATTTGGTGACTTATATTTATCAAAGTTAGTGTTTAATTGTTACGTAACTTTACTACACATGTTACAACCCAGTTACTACATATGTGGAAAACATGTGTACACTTTTTTTTCTGTAACAAGCGGACACGGTTACAACACGTAGAAGCAAACCCCCACACAGTCGTAAGGTGTCGCATTAGCTACGAAACTGTTACGACTTGTTACAGATTCACAAATCTGCGATCGAAAATGGCTATATGGGCTATACCGCTGCTAGACGGACTTACCTCAAACTGTAAGGGAAGTCCGTCTACACGCCGAGTTTAAAAAAAATACCACGTAAGTAAAAAATACGGCAATTAAGATCATTTTTAGATCATTATAGGTCTAATTAATATGTAGCCTATAATTTCCGATAACACAAGTTACTTTAAAAAGCGAATCTCAAGTCAAAAATTTATGTTAAACTTTAATTTTAGCAAAGTATGCCGGACTTCGACACATTGACCTTACTTATAATGTAATATTTTGAAATAAAATATTATGTACTTACCAAGTAGGTACTTATTATAATATTATGTTATCTAAAACCTACTTTTTTCATAAATTAGCACTTGCATGTAACACGATGACGCAACTTTAGAAATCGACTTGTGAATTTTTAGCTAATAGGTTTTGAAATTATTGTACTTACTTGTATTGGTTCCGACTTCCGACCGACTCAACGTTCACAGTTTTAAACTTTGAATAAAGTTATACATATAATATTTTCAGTAGGTGTACCTACATATTCACAAAACCGACCTGAAAATACGTGGGAACCCTAATAAAGCTACAAATTCTGCGGCCATGTTTCAATATAGCAGTAAAATAATGCGAATATCGATTTATGCAGTATTGTATTTGTTTGAAGCCGTTCTCATGCGTATTGTTCGCTCGTGGTGGGGCTTCGATATTTGATTAACATCAGATTATGCAAATCCCGCGGCCGCTCTTGGCCCTCTTTTATCCCTCTTTACTCCTTTATCTCGGAGCCGACATGCAAATAAAAACTAAGGTATTCGGTATCCAGCCCGGCCTCTGAAAGGTATCTGAAGGTACTCATTGTGAGCCGCCGGCCCTCCGAACCTCGATATACTCGTACAACGCCGATTCGCCATTTGAAAATTCAAACTGCTAACCAACAAAATGTGAAAGTTGAAACCTTATAGTTAGTGCTCATTATAAACAACAAAATAAGGTTACAGCTGATTTTCCTGTTTATGTTACAGCTAGACACCACAGTTAATTCTAGTTTAACTTTGAAGCTAATTAATTTTGCAAATTTTTGCATATTATAACATTATACATATAACATAAGTAAGGTTAAATTATAAAATGACGTAACCTAGAGGTTACATAGGGGAATTGTGCTTAAGATGACATAGTCTGGTAAGACGACACATCGACAAAATTCGTTGAAATAATTGTGCTTTCTGTGAACTTGTGACGTTTTATGGAGCACCTCAGTGTGCCCCTAGTAGCCCAATTTAGCATGCCGGACAGGTACCGTACTTTACAAAGTAATAAAGGTTTTCCTAATTTTGATAAGAGAAAAATTTTCTTACGTTTTTATTTTGTAGTGAAAAAACGTATAAGGTCAGAATATATTCTTATAACAAATTGTTATTATGGACATGGATTCTTATAGGCCACAAATATTAATAAAAGCGTGTTCTTACGTTAAGTGTTTTTTTACAAAATTTAAATGTATCCACTAATACTCATTTGCTAAGATGACATACTAGACGTTGGCTTAAGATGACATACTACAGTTACTTATGTTCGTTGAGTTTAACTCTGTTCGCACCACAAATTACTCGACGATCGCACAAAAAGAAAATTAGGAAAAGCCGTCGAGCGTCGACGGTCGGAATCGGCTTATTACGGGGTACGAATTCGTTTTCAATAGCCACAATGCCCTTCGTTTTATTCCACGTCAATTATCTTACGGTACAAATACAGCCTGTTAAATACTGCTCGGGCCGCTCGGGTCCAAATTGGTCCCCGGCAGAGCCTTTTAAAGAAGATATCTGTATAGGTATAATGGCTTCGCCAAAGCGAGCCCGTGAGAAATATTCCAGTAAAACTGGCGCGGGCCGCGGCGAGGAATGCGGGCGCGAGGGCGGACGCCGGCTCCTTTGAGGCTGCGCTCCCCAGACGAGGCCCGCCAGCCCGCGCGACCCGCGAGAGGAGGACCGGTCGCCCGCGTCAGCCCGCGCGGCTATTGTGCGAGCCCGTTTCGCTCGCGGCTCGCCCTGCGAGGGAAAAACTTTCGCGTCGCCTCGGAAAACGTTTTATCGGGGCACTAAACGTCGCTCGCAATCGGCGGGTGACCCGGTTTTCGACTGATATGGAACTGTTAACCGCGCTTTTGTTATTGAATCGGAAAGTACCCGCGCTCGGGTGCGGCTTGGTATCGCTCCAGGAAAACATCGCCTGACGGATGACGTTCGCTTGTTTCAGATTACAAGTTTACCTTGTACTCGGCGAGCACGCTGGCAGCCGCGTGCCTGTCCGCCGCGCTCCGGGGCCTCTGCGACGACACCTCGCATCTGCTGCGGCTGCAGGAGCTTACCGGCATCGACCTGGTAAGATTTCTTTACAATACCAGAATTTGAAGCTTCGCCTTAACCTGGCCACTTCAGGAATTTTATGTTACCCGTGAACGCGAATACTGATTTCCCGTTTTTCACAGGATTGTCTGCACACGTGTCTCGAGAACGTGGAGGTGATGGTTCAGGCGGCGATCGCGGCGACGGCGGCGGCGAGCCGGCAGCCCGCGGGCCCAAACTGCCCGGGCCGGGAGGAGGCGGCGCGGTGGACCCCTCCTCCTCAGGACAAGGCCCATAGCAACGCCGCCACACCCACCGACGTCCGGGACGTGCAGTTCTAAGGGAGTCGATGGGGCATTCCCGGTGTCGCCCATTCCGGAAGAATAGACGGAGACCGTGCCCGGGGGCCGGGACTGCGAGACTCGATAGTGAGTGGACGAGTGCGTCTGCCCGGTGAGCGTCGCGACTCGCGCTCATCAGCACTGACATAAAGACTGACATTGCGTGTTTAGGACTACTGTAGCGTGTGTAGTCTAAGATAGTTCGTATGCCCTGCGTTGTATATAACCTCCGGTGGAGGTGGCACTGAATTTCCGACAGTATGCCCGGCTAATATATTCGATATATTATTGTTAATCTTGGAATTATCTACCTCTTAATCTTAAGAATTCTTTCGCTTCGCGCTTGTAACGTTAGCTGTAAAGGTTGATGGGACCAAACCATCCGATTTTGAGGCAGGATCGGCCTTTACATATATTTTGAATACATGGTATTTTTTTTATAAATATTGATTGCATTTTGTAAAAATCTCCATTTACTTTTGATGTAAACGTGTTGGAAGCTATTTCCAAGCTGTTAATGTATCGGGGGAAGGCAATAAAATACGCTTTTAATTGTATAAAATAACATATTATAAAGTTGTTTTCACATTGTTTACAGAAGATGTACCGGACTATCGGTCCTTATAACGATTGCAATGGTAGGTACTGTGGTCAACGTCGAAGCCCACTTTGGCTTTCTTAGGAGAATATGTACCAGTACATGTAGTAATAAGGACCAATAGTTCAATATGATATTTATACGTACAAATACTTGCATATTTATACAATATATTCTGAACATAAATTGGTATTTTGGTCATATAGTAAGTATAGCAAATATATTATTTTTATGACGTATCCACGCGACGAGCGTCCTATAAGACTTGCAGAAGAGCACTGCATGAATTCCTCTGAATGTATATTCTCTAGCTAAGTAGGGTTTAATAGGCATTTATAAAATTTGTTCCTTTCGATGATTTAAGAACCGACAAACGAGTCTAGCATGTAATTTACATTGTAACTACACGTAAACATAATTTTAAATGTGATAGCGTTAGGGAAACTGATTAAACTTGAAATCGTAGTCACTTCCAGTCATAATATGTTAAATTAGAAGTAGCTATCTTAAATTAAGCAAAAAATTAGAAAAAAAAATGTGATTTTCGTATTTCGGTAAGGTCTAGGTTAGTGTTAGTTTTAACGTTCACGTTTTGTTCCTACGATCGACTAACACGACCTGCAATAGTCACGCTCCCACAGTACTTAAGGAATCTACAATAGGCGTAAGTTATGTGTATTGTGATATCATTTCCATAGATACTATATTTTATAAGCTCTGTATTAAGTTTCGTTTTAGTTCTATAAGTACGGGTGACACATGCAAATATTGTATCAATATTACACTAGTATTTACTCTTAATATCGACTTACGTATGCTCTTTCACAGCTCGCGTAGTAGCAATTCCACGTCTTCCAAGCCTCGAGACATGGCGGGCCTGTGTCGTTAATTAATTATGACAAGATATGTATATTTTATTCGCCGATATAATATATTTTAACGAAACACTGTGTAAATAACTACTATACAAATGTATATACGTAATAGTTGGAGATATTATATGTCTAAATGCTGTAAGCATATGGTGCCATAGATATATTGTGTAAATTAGACGCACGGACGATCCCGGGCCAGTTATAAACGTGGAATGTGCCCGGGCCGTCTGGGCCTACGTGATGATTGTAGCGTCGGATATACTATGACAAATGTAACATATCTATGTTAATCTAAATGGGAAAGTATACGCATTAAAATAGTTTATTTAATGCTTATTTCGTCTTCATTCGCTATAAGTACGAGATAAGATTAAAGTATGTAATTAGGGGAGATTTTTTTTTCCAAAATGTATATAATTAAGACCGAGCGATGTCGCTCCGAGTGATCTTATTTTTGTCAAGAAATAAAAGGGTTAAATTTCAATTATTGTATTATTTACTTTTGCAACCTATGGCAACCTAAGGCTGCCTTCACACTAGCGCCTATAACGCCTATAACGCTGGACAAACGCTAGTGCAAAGGCAGCCTAGGCTCTCTTTTCTAAAGTACCTAATCCAAAATAAAACATGGGCGGTCCTTCACATCAGGGCATGCGACTGCTCGTTGTTGGTGTATAGAACGTTGAGGTTATTTGCTACATTGTAAGAAAGCGGATGTTGAAACATTCGGGAACAAACGCTTAACGCACCGAACTGACCTACTCTGTGGGGTCGCAACCTTAAATTTCGACAGTTGATAAAAAATAAATATTGCATGCTATTGCATGTGTTTCAGTTTGTGAATATAGAGCGAGCACTAGGTTATTTGTTAGATAACAGGCTAGTCTAGACTACAGGAAAATTCTAAATAGCTACCATAATAATATTAACTTAATAATCCATAGTATAAATAATTTAAAATACTCCAATAAAAATTCGTTTACTTTAGTAATTAGTTATTACTTATTAGTTTATTACTCTTTTTTTTTTGATGTCGCAGGGGAAACCCATCATGGGTGCCCCGGGTTGGGTACCCCGGGGGTATGTGAGCCTACTCACTAAAACCACCTGCGGTTCGCCCTCAGCCGTATAAGGAGGGATATCCCGGATCTAACAAACACGGGACTCCCTCCACGACTGGCCGGTCTACCTCAGACCGGACTTCCACCAAAGTAAGGGAACGCTTAGGCGAACTAAAGCGTTCCCCTCGGCGCCGGGACTGACAAAGCCGGGCAGGTTCCCATCCTGACCCGGAGTCCCGTTAGACAAGAGTTGGGAGGTTCGGGTAGCGACGCCTCCGCACTCCCGTCCTACGCCGGCGGAGCGGCAGAGAGGTGGGATCGTTCTCTCTGTCCCGCTCCGTGGCCTTTTTCTGCGACATAAAAAATTCGCAGAAAGAGACCGCCGCCTGCCAGGCCTCATCGCTCTGGAGCATGCAGCGCACCATGCTCGGGAGTGAGAGGTCTGCACCTAGTACCGCCACAAGATCGTAGCGCTGCACGGCCCAACGATCGCACACCTCAAGGGTATGCTGGGCCGTGTCCTCCGCAGCGCCACACTCATGGCAGGCTGGCGTTGGCTCTCTCCTGGCAACCCTACACAGGTACTCACCGAAGCACCCGTGCCTGGTGAGTACCTGCGTAAGGCGGAAGGTGAGGTGTTTCTTCTTGCGGCGCATCCACGCCACAAGAACTGGACGCAGTGCCTCAGCGGTACGTTTACCGTACCGGGTCTGCGCCAGATCCTCTTCCCACCTCCTCAGCAACCACTGCTCTCCGAGTCTCCGGAACCCCCTAATCTCATCCCACGAAGGAGCTTCGCCATTCAACCTCCCCTCAGCGATGAGGAGATTCAACTCGGCGAGCACCCTCGCCGTGAGCTCCCATGGCGGTTCCCCCGCCAGAGCAGTCGCTGCCGCCCAAGAGACTGTACGGTAGCCCCTGATGACTCTCACCGCAATGACCCGCTGCAAGTTTATTACTCCTACGCAGTTCGGTTTACCCTAGACCCTAGTTGCGCCGAGGCATCATGATAATACATGCATTTTTTGGAACTACCTACCTATACTTTTAAAATATTGTGGGTAGCTTAAAACTTTGTTCGATTAATAAAAACTCCTACTCAGTTCTGTTACCCTAGTACTGTGCCCTAGTACCTACTTGCCGAGATATCATGAAATTATTTTAAGAACATTCTGTTTTTTTCGTAATTTTTTTTTTTAATATTGTGGGTAGCTCCAATAAGTCAATTTAATTAAGAAGGAGACTAACCCAAAACTGTCGATTTTATAAATCATTTTTGCACTTGATAATAAGCCCTGAATCGTTTAATTTTTTAAACATAGGTACTACTTTATATTACCAAGAATTCAATCTGAGCAAAAACACGATATCGTAAAATTTTCTCTATAGAAAAAAATCACAAAGATGCATCTAACTTTGACGATTTTTTTCCTATATTGCCAAAACCATGCATTAAACTGAGTTGATATTTTTACACATCATATAAAATTCTATCACCGAGGACTCGTTCTAGCGGATTTTTAATATTCTCTATATTTTTTAAGATATTTAAGAAAAACCACATTGGCGCTCCACCGCCAGATTTGTCTCACCTCTCAGTCGCCAACAGTCGCGTTCGCGCGCGCCTGAGGAGAGGTTGTACTTCTTTTGCCTTTACTCCGGATTGAGAAAATATTTGATCGAAACCATGGACAACAAACAAAAATTAAATAAACACACTAAAAGCAACCTTCACAGGTGAAAACGGGAGCCGATGAACAATATTGCAGAAGGCTTTTTTTAATATAAAATATGTAGGTATATTTGTTTACAAATATGATAATATTATCATGACAAATAATTTGTCAAACTCATATGTTGCGGCCGCACATGCGTAGTGCTTCGTGCTTGAGACGATACCATTGGACGATATGCGTGTATCGTCCAATGGTATCGTCTCATAGCACGGAGCTTCGTGACGATAGACGAATCAGCGGCCGCGGCAATAGAGATTGAAAAAATAAAATCGGCTTTAAATCGATATAGTTTTGACTAAAACTAGTCTATGACTGCGATTTGAAAATCGATTTGGTTTCAATGAACGTCGTACTCGATGTTATGGATATATCGAATAAATGTCTTCGGAACAACGCTACGGTCTGGAAATGATAAGAATAAATTGTCAAACAGTGATAACGTTATTATATTATATGCAAAAATTCACTACTTCGACCATTCGCTTGAACTTGAACACTACAAGAGCATGAACAAAGGTGACGGCACATTTATGAAAGTATTTAAGAGTACATAATATAGGTACTACACAATATATTACAAGGTCTTTTATACCTATGATATTGCCTTTCTGTTTGAAAAAGTCAACCAAGTATTGTTGATTACAGAACCCTAAAACGGAACCCTAACTAGCTGATTTTTTGTATATTGGTAGGTTAATAGTTATATAATTTAAGAGTAACCTTGTAATAGAAATTGAAAAAATCCTTATAATCAGTTGAACTGTTTTGGATCAGTTCGCGCACAAACACTGTGACCCGAGAATTTTATATACATACTAGCTGTCCCGGCAAACGTTTCTTTGCCATATTATATAAAGTATATCGCCCGTATTATTTTATTGAATTAGTGACTAAATAAGTATGTCACCATGGCAACGTCGATCGCTATCCCGTGACCTGCGTCGCATAAACAATGGTCGCTCTTTATAGACAAATAATTTGCAATAAAATAAAATTGCGACTATAATTAAAGATCTAAGCTATCCTATCTCTCAAGTTGGAAAAAAACACACATTAAAAAAAACAACATTAAAATCGGTTGAGTAGTTTAGGAATCCAACGTGGACAAACATCGTGACAGGAGATTTATATATATTAGATTTGACTAGATGACCCGGCAAACGTCAGTTTGCGATATAAATTATTTCTAGCATCAATATATTATATCAAAAAGCAGATAAAAAAAATTCTCAAGCCTAACGAATGTACGCACAAACATTGTGACATACGAATTTTGTTAATTTTAATCCGACAAATGTTAATATGTTTTACGCAAATATATTCATAACTAACCAAATTCGGATGTGGACGAAGACGTGGCTAGTATATTATATTAAATAAATTTATAATATTTTTGTAACAACTACAGCTTAGGAATTCTAACCAGAATCGATCCAGTAGTGCCTATTCGATTTCGATAAATAAACATAAATCATAAAATATTACAAGTGTATAAGCCAAAAAGTATTAATTAGATTATCAAAGTACAGATGGAAAATAAGACTCGAACTTCTCAAAACTTTATCTGATATATTTGGTTATACTACGTTCGTACAAAAAGTGGTTAAAAAGTGGTAGTGGAGTGCGGGGGTACGAAGTGCGCTGGTGAAAACCGATTTTTTTCTGTCATAGGTCTCCCTTTTAATAACTCCTCCGCATTTCTTATATACTTGCCGATAAATCATAATATTATTATTCTTAAAAGGAAGTGCGTTTTTGGAACTGCCCACACTTTTACTTTTAAAATATTGGGTAGTCCTAATGACTTTGATGATTAATAATAATAATAATATCTATGGACGCTTCACACCACGTCAGTCTGGCCCCGTGCTAAGTAGGTACCTAAAGGACTTGTTTTTTGACTTTTTGACTTTACAGGTACCAGACAACGGAAATATATTTAATACTTTTATACTATACATATATTTAAGATTTTTATTATAACATACACATATTTAATACACATCCAGACCCGGGAACATTGAAAACTTTTTGTTCCGTCGGCGGGATTCGAACCCGCGACCCCCGGCTTGAGCGTCCGACGCGCTTACCACTGAGCCACAGAGGTCGTCAAATTTTTAATAATAACTCCTACGCAATTCTGTTACCCTAGTATAGTTCTTGCAATCTAAGAGTGCGCGTCGCCTTTATTTGTGAATAGACATTTTCGTTAGTGTGCGTACCCGACGGAGCAGTCAGTAGCGAGCGAGCCATGTACGCGTGCATAGATATGGTCACTCACACAACTAAGGGCGACGCGCACTCGTAGATTGCAAGAACTATACTTGCCGAGAAACCATGAAATTTTTATTAGAGAGAAGCGCGAACGCGTCTTTTCGAAACTACCCACATTTTTAAATAATAATTTTATTTGGGGATAGCTCTAAGAAAAGCTAACATTTTAGTTGTACCCACATAGTTCTGTTTCCTTTCCTTCTTTAGTCGACAGAAAAAAGACTAATGATAATAATAGGTGAGGTGAAGGAAATCCAAATAAAACTAGAGTGACCTTTGATTAACATTTTAATGAATAATATAAAACCAATTTACATGTTTACAATAAAATTTTACTTTGGACTTTTCATTATTTTATTTACATAGTTCAACCAAGAAATGTACTCAATTATAATACAAATTAATATACACAAGTAGATAACAATAAGAGCTGCTACAATTTCATGACAAACAAATTAGATTGTACAATACATTATAAATTATAGCAGACATTTTAACGGATATATTTAATTCTTATTATATCGATCTACAATCGCACGCAAATTGTAAAAAATGAAAAAAATACATGTTTGACGTCAAATTAAATTTGTAGTTTTTATATTATTCTGTATTTTCTAACTTAATAATAAAATCGTTTCATTGTCTATCTGTAAAGTTAAGTTAGCATAAAATATGCCTGAATTCGTAATCATGGATAGAATGATACAAGATGTACAAAATCGTTCGTTTTAGCACATGCCATCGTTTGTCGTTTACACCAGTTACCAAAGCTTACAATACACTATACAGAATGCTTTAAGAACACAGACCATTTGAAACTGAGAGATATGCATACCTATGTGATGGGAAAACATAATTATTATTACAAACATTTAAACTATATATATTTATAGTACTTACAAAATAACTCGCCCAAATGGAAAAAATAAATTTCAGCATTGTACTATGGCTCTTTCTCTTTCTTTCGCGTAGGAAATTGATGCTATCTCGTTTCCACAGTTTCGCGATAAAAAAACGCCTTTTCTTGTGCGCGATTGAAAGAGACAAAGCTGAAGGTGTATGTCCATAATTATTGCTAATGTGAATATTTGCGAAAGCCTCATTAAATATTTAATGAGGCTTTCGTTTGTATGTTAATCATAAGATTTTCGGCATATCCCTTGTTTTTGTGGTCTTGTTAGGCAGGTAGAAGCACCATTTAAATTAAACGTGCAAAACCATGTTATAGAAAAACTAGAAAATATATTAACAAAGTATGTGGCACATTTTGTAATACCTGGATCCGTAGCTTATTTCAGATAAATAATTATTATAATGACAACTATATTTTATCTTTTCTATACATGAAAAGAAGATTTTTTGCCTTCAAGTGTTAATTTCTGTACTTAATTTAGTTTGAAATCACAATTTTTTCTGGTAAATTCTCTGTCTGGAATTATGATTTAGTTTTCTGAAATTAAGCTACTTTATAGTATAAACATTAAGTCTTAGCCAGTTTATAAGAATGATACAATGAAATAGTACAGTGTTCAGCACTAACCTAGTCTAAAGTAAAACATGTAGCAAGAAGAAATCAATGTGAAAAAAATACCCTACCAAGAAAATAAGCCAATAGAGAGTAACAACTAAAAGTAACTATAATTACAAAGATTGGAATTTTTACAGGATATTTAAATTTTAGAATGTATTTGGAAGTTTAGCACTTATCAATTTGTAAGTACTGTTGAGTACTTAGTGCAGTGCAGCTGTAGCGAAATGATAAATGCATTACAGTCTAACCCTAAGGGCCCTCGCACACTTGGACACCTGGTGGTATCATGCAACCTGTTATTGGCCTAGTGTCGAGAGCCCTAACTCTAAAGGCACAAGCGCCATCTCCGGAATGGTAAACTACCCGACTGTTGACATCCTGTTACTCATTGTCAACGATGGAGTGTTTCACCTTACATGTAGGGCATCGAAACCCGGACCCAATTTCAAAACCCGGGTTTTCGGGTTTTTTAAAATGAAAACCCGGGTACCCGGGTTTTTCGGGTTTTTTCGGTTGTTCTTAAAATTCAATGATTAACGATGCGAAAATACTTTAAATATGATTTTCAGCGATTGCCAGCACCTTTCCAGTAAAATACTATTTAAATACCATAGTGTGCGGTCACGGCAGTGCCCAACCAAGTCTCGAGTGAACGGGCACGACAGTATTATACTTTTTGGCAGGATTTTTAAAATATGTACTATAAATTATTATTAATAAATATTTTTATGACTTATTATTCTTTAATGCTCATAAAGCAAAACTTTACCTTTAAAATATTATATTTTGTTTAATTATGACCAATATAAATAATTAAACATATACAATATATTATAAAAATAAATAATTTGTATGTTAGTTTGTTATAAATACCTTTTATCAGGTCTGGCTTTTAATAATTATCAAAAAACGAAAAACCCGAAAAGCTCGAAAAACCCGGTTCCATTTTTGAAACCCGGGTTTTTTCATGATCCCCAAAACCCAGGTTTTCCCGGGTTTTCGGGTTTCGGGAAAACCCGGTCTCGATGCCCTACTTACATGTGAACGACTTTAGGCGTGCTCTTTCCCCGCAGCCAGTTTAGAAGAACAGTGGGTGTGCTTTGTGTGTCCCGTGCTGGAAATTATTACAAAATACTCAATAAATACTCGTATAAATACGCTCAAACTTATTTCAATACATGTAATTAAATGCTTTATAAACTAAATGCTTTATATTTTTTATAAATGCTACAACTGCTTTCTTACAATATTATACACATTCAAGATTATTATGAGAATAGTAAAGTAACAATGAGATGTCTCATTTGCTTTGAATTGAGCTAGTAAAAATTAGCTTCGATCAGCAGATAAGAGAAATTATGTGTCACGTCTACTATTTTAACATAGCTATAGTGACATCACGACGGAATATTCGTTTGTCCAGGGCCCCCGCTACCATAAATGTGTGCAATGCATACGGGCGCCATCCTCTAGGGGCGCCAAATCGCCATCTTTAGGGGCGCCAAAACCAAGGACCAAAAAAATTTACCTAAAAGGGCGCCAAAATCCTTTTTTTGCACACAGGCGCCCGCCAGTAGCCCTTACGGGGGCCCTGCGTTTGTCAGTCTAGCTTTAACTCGAGAACGGCTAAACCGATTTAGCTTTTAGTCTTGAATTATTCAGGATCATATACTTCTTAGCCGACTTAAAAATAGTTTGGGAGGTCACGACATTTTTGGTAACGATATCCAAAATGACTTATTTTAGATTGACAAGATAAAGAGCAACTCTCTGATGCCAAATATGTCGGTCTGCCTGCGTAAAGTAGTTGCGTTCTCTGTATAGGGCGCCTGAAAACCCAGTTATCATGACCAAAAAAAAAATGATAAGGTAAATGGCTGAGTAAGTTATATTAGGTAAGTACTAGTTGTTCTCATATCAGTAGCGTAAAAACTGACCAAATATTCGGTTGCGTTATGAAGCAACGAGCGTTCAAACGTGATTTATCGTGACCAAAAAAAAAAAACGATCAGTTAAATGGCTGAAAACAACATACTGTAAAGTATCAGTATGTGCTAGCTTAGTGACACCAAAACTCCCCCCGATGGGCCCCACCGCCGCGACAAGGCGAGCACCTTGTCGCGGCGGTGGGGCTCTAGTAACCGCGGCTTGGACAACCGCGGTGAAGCAAAGAGGCAACCAGGGCCGGCCGGTGTCGCCGCCTGGCCCGAGGAGGGCGCTCCCAGCGGACTGGAGAAGTCCGCTGCGGATGCGCACCGAGGTGGGGCCGCAGAGGAAGAGGCAAGTAGGTATTACGGTGCGCCGCTTGCCCTATCCTCTGCGGCCGAGGTGTGGTCGGTGGCAGAGCCACAGACCTGATCTGCCACATGGCCTCCAAGTAGCAGACTCGGGGGGCGTCTGCTACAGCCCTGGTGGGGGCCGAGGAGGAGGGCGCACGTGTTGTGCGCCCATCGTGGAGTCTTCGGGCCGCTGGCGGGGTCGCAGATGTGTGTATCGTTCCTGTGGCCCCGTCAAAAGGCGGCGTGGCGGAAGATGGGGGGGGTTTTAGTGGGTATACCGTGGTCTCATTAGCTACGGGAGTCCCACATCACCACTCGGGTCGCCCCCTGTGCCTGGGTGGTATGCGTAATGCATTTCCCACTCCGGAAAAAAAAAAAAAAAAAAAAGTGACACCAAAACTGACCAAATATTTTGTTGCAATTCCTGGGTATAAGGTTGTTTAGGTTACAGTTATTTTTTATCTTTTTCTACTACCGTTTCGTAGTCTAACAAATAAGAACAAGCTAAGTTCGAAAACGCAGACAAGATTACGTGTCATTGTAAATAATCTATTATCTAATGGCGTCAGAGGGGGAGCTGCAAAGTTGCGCGTACTTGTGCCTATTTTAGTAGGTATAGATAGGTAACTAGCGATATCAAAATTTACGGTTCAGCCTTTTTACGTCTTAATGCTGGGATGAACTACTCTAATAAAGTTGACACATGCAGGTTTTCGTCACGGTGCTTTCCTCCACCGTAAGAGCGTCGGTTACTATGACAAGAATGAATATAACTTCTGAAAAACTTATTGGTACAAGGTCCGGGTTGGAATTCGAACCCACGACCCTACGATCACGATTATTGGGATCATGATAAATACATAATATGTAAATCGAAGAATCTCACCTGTGTGGGTATCTTAACACGCTTTTTTATTAGCTTCACCTGTAACTGAGTCACAATGTAAGAAAATCTTGGAATTCAATTTCAGCCTACTTCTAATTATCGTATCGATTTGAAACATTATAAGTTTATAACACATGTCACGACTGGATGAGGAGGGCACAAGATCGCCGTAAAGGATGGAAATGGAAGCAGGAAGAGGCCTATGTCCAGGAATTAACTTTTAGTGGCTGACGATGATGATGATGATGAAGTTTATAAGAGTCCGTCGATAATGGGCATTGTCCAAATAAAATCACATGTACTTTTTATATTTTTTTTCGTTAAAATAGGGTATTTTAAGAATATGAATTAAATAATTTTGAAATTCATTGGCTAGTTTTTTCTCAATAAATTTTTAAAGTTTCGCTCTGACGTCATCATCGGCGGTCAAATGACCTCTGCAGTATGTTTTTTTTCCTTTCAATCTTATTTATAATGGCCGGTTCGTCAAATGCAAGTTATCAATATGTGAAAGCAGATACGAGAAGCTTACCAAAAGTTCGAAACGTAATGCTGGTCGAATTTATTGCTAATTTAACGCCATTGAAGGTCAAACTAAGGTTAAACATATTTGTTCAAAAATATAAGTAACTAATGGGTATTTTTTTCGTTTATATAGAGAAAAACGATCACTGACCTTATTCCTCGAAATGTTTTTGTAATGAGCAAAATTAAAAAAAAATGGACAATCCCCATTGGGATTGTCCATTTTTTTTTAATTTTTGACCAACATTATGTTTCGAACTTTTGGTAAGCTTCTCGTATCAGCTTTCACATAATGAGAACTTGCATTTGACGAACCAGTCATTATAAATAAGATTGAAAGGAATTAAAACATACTGCAGAGGTCAATTGGCCGCCGATTATGACGTCAGAGCGAAACTTTAAAAATTTATTGAGAAAAAACTAGCCAATGAATTTCAAAATTATTTAATTTATATTCTTAAAATACCCTATTTTAACGAAAAAAAAAAATAAAAAGTACATGTGATTTTTTTTGGACAATGCCCATTGCTACCATCGAGCTGATCGATGGTGGTGTCGTGATTTACCTGATCATTTTTTTTTTTGGTCACAATAAGTCACGTTTTCGAACGCTCGTTGCTTCATAACGCAACCGAATATTTGAAATGAAATGAAAATATACTTTATTGTGCACAATCATTATAAAGACAAAGTTTAAAATAATATAAATAATATCATATAAAGAAGGTACACAAAGGCGGCCTTATTACTAAGCAGCAATTTCTTCCAGGCAACCTTCGAGCCAGAGGATAAAATTGCTGGATATGGGTACAGTGCTTAAAAGTATAAAAAGTTCGTATAAAATAAAATAAATATACATAAACAATATCATAATTATTATATTTATAATTTATACATAGATACATACTATACTAAATTATAATAATAATATATAATATAATACTAAAAATAAAAATACATATTAATACATATCAATATTATTGCTGTAAGATACATTTTTAGAATTTAAATTTGACACCTCAAACTTAGATAATATTCTTTTATAGAAGACTTAAAAAAATGGTTGCCTGTAAAGTCGGTTTTACGGGCGAAGATTTTACGTGACAACGTGTGGGAGAGAGACGCAAGGCATTCGGCGGGCCTCTCTCTCGTTCGGTGACTCATCGTAACGTTACCGAGCGTTACACTTTTTCATAAGTGACTCCCAGCCGCAACCTAATTTAAGACGTTGTCACGTCAATATTTAAAGTTTTGGCTTGCCTGATTCGTGTAGGTAGGGAGTTCCAGAGGAGTATGGCCTGGACAGAGAAGGACGAGTGGAAAAACTTTGTGCGGTGAGTAGGGATATCTAGTAAGAGATTGGACGATGACCTCAGCTCTTGCCTGTCATGACAGCGAAATGTAAAGGTTTTTTTAAGGTATTGAGGACTGTTGGGATCAAAAAGGATGGTGTAAAGGAGTGATAGTACACGAGCATTGCGACGGTCACGTATCGGCAGCCACTTCAGCTTATTGCGAAACTCTGAAACATGATCGAATTTGCGTAATCCAAAGATGAATCTTAGAGACAAGTTTTGAAGGCGCTCAAGTTTGTCCAGCTTCTCCTCAGTTAAGTTAATAAAGCTGACATCGGCATAATCTAGGAGTGACAGAAACAGTGACTCGGCCAGGGCTACTTTTGTAGGAATCGGCAAAATGTATCTCAGTCTTTTTAGAGAGTGCCACGTGGAAAACACTTTCCTACTTACTTCCTTCAGATGCTGTGACCAGGACAGGTGTTCATCAATGTATACACCAAGATTCTTAACTACTTTACTATAGGGTATTACTGTATTATTGATGAGAACTGGTGGTAACGTATTCCAGTTAATTTTGGAAACAAGCCCCGGACTGCCAATAATTATTGATTGTGACTTTATAGGGTTTAGAAGTAAACCATACTCCTTACTCCAATCACAAATGGCCGATAAATCTCTATTCATAACCCCAACTGCTTCAGGTAATGTATCCAAAGTCGACTGTGTATAAATTTGTAAATCGTCTGCATACAGATGGAATGAGCAGACTATTAATAGAGTAATAAAGTTTATAAACAGGGCAAAAAGTAAAGGAGACAATACACCACCTTAAGGGACACCAGCAGATGCGTACGAAGCGGCCCAATCAGAGAGAGATTCTGAAATTTTGACCTTTTGACGTCGACCCTCGAGGTAGCTACGAAATAGCTGAATCACAGAAGGTGAAAAGTTAAATACTGCCAGCAAGCTGAGCAGGATGTCATGATCAATAGAATCGAACGCTTTACTAAAGTCGAGCAAAGTCAAGATGGTCAACTTCTTATCGTCCATCCCAGACCGAATGTCATCTGTAACTTTGACCAGGGCCGTCGTAGTACTATGTCCCGTCCGGAAGCCAGATTGATGCGAACTAAGGAGATTATGGTGGGTAACGTATCTATTGAGCTGATGATGTATAAGTTTCTCTAATACTTTTGATAAAAAGGGAAGAATTGATATGGGGCGAAAATCGGAAATGGTTTTAGGACGAGAGGATTTAGGCAGAGGGATTATGTGAGCGGCTTTCCAGGTATTAGGGAAAGAACATGTCGTTAAACAAAAATTAAAAATATGTGAAAGGATGGGAGTGATTAAATCTAAGATTGGAAGAATCATTTTGCGGCTTATACCATCATCACCAACAGCATTCGATGATATCGACATTATGTGTCTTCTAATTTCGTCCTCAGTAAAAGGTAACAAGGTAAATGGCTCGGTGTTTGATTTGGGTAATAGAGAGATCTTATTTAAGGTTTGCAATTTTATAGTAGGATCCATAGTAGGAGAGTCAGCAAAATGATTGTTGAGCGCATTTATATCGACATTGCAGGATTCACTTAAATTAGAATTTTTGCCAATACCTAGTGTTTTCAGAAATTTCCAAGTTTTACTTGGATCACCGTTTTCAACTGAGGCATGGATATATCGCCGTTGAGCATCTCGACACATGGTGTTGCAACGGTTTCTTAATTTAATATAACTATCTCGGTGCTCGTTGGAGTTGTTTCTCTTAAACCTTGCCTTAGCCGCGTGTTTAGCATTAATTAGGGATTTCAATTCATTCGACAACCAAGGCGCGGGTAGATGCTTAATTCTTACGGCTTTAATGGGAGCATGCTTATCGTAAAGCGATGTAAGCAAAGTATTGAATATCTCCACCTTGGCATCAATTGAAGCTGCTGTAAATAGAGGCGTCCAATCTATAAGAGTTGCATCTTCTCTTAGGGCATCCACATCCATGGATGAAAAATTACGCTGCATTAGTGTTCTATGTTTAGGTTTGGGAGTGCGAATGTTAAAAGCAACGTATATCAGATCGTGATACGAGAACATTTCCGCAGAAGTCTGACCATGTTTGCTAATTGAGTTTGGCGAGGATACAATGATCAGGTCAAGCCATGATGGACGACAACCTGGGGAGCAGTGTGTTGGGTTTAATGGCAGTAAACTCAAATTACATGCATCCAAAACTGACATAAGGTTCTTGGATCTACTATCGTTCTTAAGCATGCATGTGTTAAAATCACCCATTATAATTAAATGAGTGTAGTTAGGCTTATAAGATTCAAGTATGCTCTCGAAAGATGAGAAATAGTTATGATGCATCGAGGGACAGTAGAAAACACCAAGAAGCATTTTACTACTGAAAGATACCTGAACCTCAATCAGCAAATACTCAAGTGAATCCACTGGTAGGTCCTGCGCAGACGAACTTATTATTGAGAAAGAGATGTCGGAACGTAGGTAGATCGCAACGCCACCACCGCCTCTCCCAACACGGTCGTTACGAATTAGCTTAAAACCAGGTAGGCTATAACAAGTAGAAGGTAGGCAAGGCTTAAGCCAGGTCTCAGACACGAAGATGGCGTCAACATTTACCTGATCGAAAGCGGTCAACATATCAGAATAATGAGCCGGAATACTCTGTGCATTTATATGAACAGCCTTAAAACATTTTTTGACATTAGAAAAATTACTTATAATGGTATCCCTAATGGGAGTATAAGAAGCACTTAAAAAACTCTCATCACTGTTTATCGAGGAACCAGACACAGAAAAAAAGTCGCCAAAAGAAGTGTCAGACATAATATTACTAAAATAAATATAATATTTTATAAAAATAAACTAATATATAAATAATACCTTGTAATAACACGTACAATAATTACAAAAAAAAAAAAATTAAAAATTAAACACCTCATGCCTGCGGTGTCATAAGCCATGTAAGCATAGCATTTAAACATGCATTTAAGCTCTAAGCAATAAGCATAATTATTACAAAAAGAAAAAAAAAAACAAAATCAGTCCTACATATTAAATTCAACATAAATTAAATAACAACAACACTGGCGAAATATGAAGTAGCCATTAAGCCATATTATAAAAATAAAAAAAATAATAAAAAAAAAACCACACAACGTCAAAGTCGTGTCGTCCAAGCTGTCAATGTCATACGACAAGTGACAACTGACAGCTATTTATAACAACCTACGAATTTTGATTATTATTTATTATAATAATTGGTGGTCCGTGGTAGGCCAAAAAAACTCACTGCTATCAATATACATACATATACATTTAAATATAACAATATTTGGTCAGTTTTTACGCTACTGATATGAGAACAACTAGTACTTACCTAATATAACTTACTCAGCCATTTACCTTATCATTTTTTTTGGCGTTTCCAGGCGCCAGGGTATACAGAGAACGCAACTACTTTACGCAGGTAGACCGACATATTTGGCATCAGAGAGTTGCTCTTTATCTTGTCAATGCAAAGTCATTTTGGATATCGTTACCAAAAATGCCGTGACCTCCCGTAATAAAAATGAGGTTTTATGTTCGCCTGTGTTTTTTTTATATAATAATCATTCGGTGGTAGTGAAGGAGGCGGTAATGTATAGCGACTTACATAGTGTGTGCTGCGCCTGGGCCAGCTGGTCGAGCGCCTCGGGCGGCAGGTTGGCGACGTCGCGATGCATCAGCCGCATGTCCAACTGCCGCTGCTCGCTCTCGTGACGAAAACGCACGTCGCGACTGTGCCGCACGCCGCGCAGCTCCGACAACCTGCCAAGTTGTCGGATTATGGTATATAGTATGGTATGATACGGAGTATGTGCGTTTTCACACTGCGACGGTAACGACACGACACGATACCACAGAATAGAAATTTCTTCTGAAATAAGCAGTTCCTTTGTGTCGTCTTTCTATGTCAACTTATATGTAAATAGTCTCTTGTGTGCAATAAATGTTAAATAAATAAATAAAAAAATAGATAAGGGCCACCGCACATACAATACAATTTCAAGTTGGCCGACTATCGTACAAACTAAATTGCGTGGTGTCACAATTTAATTGGACAACTTCATCGTGTACGCTGCCAACCGCAGACTTTTAGATTTAGTTGGTAACGGTGTTGCTAGCCTAGCGACGTGCGTGTTAAAATGCGTAAAAAGCTTTTATTGTGGCACTAATAAAACGAAGGCGAAAAGAAAGGAAAGGAATATTTTGGGTGCATTCAATTTTAAGTGACAGAATATTAGAATTAGTACGATAGTCAGTTTGTACGATAGTCGGCCAACTTGAAATAGGCTACTTGACCTATATTCAATTTCATTGAACAAATGCATATTTCTAGTAGAACTTGGCCTAGGAAACCGTATTTCACCCTTATTATCAAATAAAAGCTTATGATTGATAAATAAAGTCGATTTGAAAATATGGTTTTATGAAAATAGGAATTGTACTGACGAAAACGCTTTTGCGGTACTTCCGATTGGGATGTGACGTCATCCTCATACTAATTTTATATCTTTTATTTATCGCGCTCGCTATATGTAAGTTTATTTGTACATAAATAATAAGAATAAGCCTGTTATATATTTTCTTCAATAATTCAAATAAAACATCATTTTTTTTATATATTATCTCCATTTATTGTAGACGGGAAATGAAATGGCCAAAACTTTTCTTCAAAAGTTTTCAACATTACAAATGATTTCTAATTTCTAATATAATTATTTTATAATTTTTGGGCACTTTAAGACTCGTACATTTAGCACATTAAAAAAATTTCAATAAAGAGAGTTTAAAATACAAAGCGTATGACGTCACACTATGGCGGACAGTGTTTTCGGCGCCATTTAAGAGGCATATTTTTCAATAAACATTTTTATGGGTTTCTACTGTGTAAAATATTAAAATATAAGTTTTTTTTGTAAAAATGAATGATTATGAAGCGATTAGCATGAAGACAAAAATTAGGTCAAGTAGC
The DNA here is from genome assembly GCA_937595015.1 of Polyommatus icarus. Classification (NCBI taxonomy): domain Eukaryota; kingdom Metazoa; phylum Arthropoda; class Insecta; order Lepidoptera; family Lycaenidae; genus Polyommatus; species Polyommatus icarus. The sequence continues at coordinate 16,185,328 of OW569326.1, forward strand.
CTATTGTATAATAGGTATGTCCGATGGCCTTCTATTCTGTGGTATCGTGTCGTGTCGTTATCGTGCAGTGTGCAAACGCCCTATGGTCTCAAGAAAGTGATAACACTTTAAGGCCGGTATAAATAGTCAGTACTCAAGATGCATCTCGGTCTCAAGACACGGTTCAGGCTCTGTGATTGGTTGGCTGTCAAAATTTAGAACAATCATAGAGCCGAACCGCGTCTTGAGAGCGAGATGCATCTTGAGTACTGACTATTTATACCGGCCTAAGGGCCTTTCCACACGACGTTTTTTTACGCTCGTTTGTATCGATAAAAATGCAAGTTGAACGCTAAGCAAATGCAAGGAAGCCTAAAGTTTTAAACTTTATATCTGCCAAAACGCGATGAAAACGCACAGAAAACGAGCGCATAATTTCGTTTCTTAGCTAACGAATAACAATAACATACTTAGCTTGTAGGTTGGGCTTCCCGCCGTCTGGGTCACTGATACTGCTGCTTCTTGAGGCGTGTCTATGTGTCTCGACGAACTGGCCGCTCGCCCCGTACTTTTCGCTCGAACTCGGGCCCGGTAGCTCCGAAACGGATTCTGTGCTTATGTTACTAGCCACGTCTATGTTACTAGCGTGCATTTGCGACCTCAACTCCTCGTACGAGCGCAGACTGTCAGAGAGGCGAAGCTGCAGCGTGTCTCTTTCCTCTAGAAGCTGCATCAGTTCCATCGTTAACTCCTCGCAGCGCACGTCTCTTTGATGCAGCAGGTACAGCGCTAGGTCCAGCTCCGCTTTGGGCACGGCGGTCAGCAGTTCTTTGTCCATTTGGGAGTCGCTACCGTCTTCCGGTTTAGTGTTCGATGCGAATGTAACGTGCTTCTCGATTTTGTTGCTCGCCGATCTTAGCATTTCGTTCAAGCTTGCGATTTCGTCTTTCAATGTAACGATCTCTATTTCTTGGCTCTCTAAAACCATTTGAGTTTCTGTCGCCTTATTGACGTACTCTTCCAAAGATCTGTTTAAATCAGTGATAGTTTTATTTAAATTGGTGCATTCGATAATTTTTTCATTTAACTCTTCGTACAATCGATTTTTCTCTTCTTCGATCTCTTTCTTAACTTTACTAGAATTTTCACTTATTTCGTGCATTTTTAACCTCAGTACGGCCAGTTCTGATTCCTTTTCGAAAGTTAAATCCTCAATTTTCTTTTCGTAGTCTATTAACTGCTTCCTTACAGCTTCAAATTCTTCATTCCTCTGTGTCAATGAAATGGTAAAATCATGCGTTTTCTGAAAAATTTCGCTATCTTTAATTTGCAGCTGTCTAGTCAACTCTTTAATCTGTCCTTCTAGCCTGTTTCGCAAGTCTTCTAGTTCTAGATTTAGGTTATTATTAACTGTATTCACAGCAATAAGTTCCGCCTGAAGTTCTTCTATTTTTTCTTCAAAACCGGCTTTTAGGTCACTTATTAGTTTTTCATGTTCATCTTGCCCGTAGGAATTATTTTTAACCATATTCACAGCGATGAGTTGAGCCTGAATTTCTTCAATTTTCTCATTATATGACTTAATATTTTCTTCATTTTTTTTCTCGTAAGTGCTCTTAAGTTCATTTATTTGTCCCTCATAACCACTTCTTAGATCATCTATTTGTGTCTTATAGCCATTTCTTATTTCAACTATTTGTTTTTCGTGTTCATCTTGGCACACAAGAACCTTATTTTCATAAATCATTTTTTCGTCTTCTATTTCAGAACGCAAAATATCAAGTTGATTGATTGCTTCCGAATATTTTTCTTGCAAGCTGTTAAGATGGTCTTCTTTTTCTTTTATTTTATTTTGAAGAAATGTCATTTGTTCCATTATGACAATTTTATTGGTTTCTTCTTGACTTGATGATTGCACATTTACTAGAAGTTGCTCATATTTTTCCTGAAAAGCAGTAAGTTGATTCCTTAAATCATGTTCTATTGTTTGGAATTCACTCTCTCTTTGAGCCAAATGTTGTTTCCATAGTTCAGCTATTTCAAAACCACGTTGATCCATAGCACTGGAAATCGAAGAACGTAATTCGGTAACTGTTGACAATAATTTATCATTTTCTACATTAAGATTATTTATGTCTGTATTTAGTTGAGAAATTTTGGCTTCATATTCAGCACATTGTTTTGTTAATTCATTATTCGTAATTTGCAGTTCATGGCATTCATTATTAGCGTCGTTAATAGTGATGTTTAATTTCGAACAAGTTTCTTCCATCATGGCACATCTTTCCATTAAAGTATGAATTTCTATTTTATAACTATCACTCGTATTGTTCGATGATTTTAGCAGTTCCAAATCAGATGACAGATTTAAAATTTTGGCATTCGCTTCTTCTTCTGCGGATTTTAATACATTTAACTGTTCAACCAACTTATCGTTTTCAATTCTTACTTTTTGTAGGTTTTCATTTGATAACTGTAATTTTTCTTCAAGGCTACGTTGTTGTTTATCGCTTTCATTTTTTAATTTCTCGATTTTCTCTTCCATAATTCTCATGTCTTTATTGAAAGCTTCATTTTTGTCTTCTAGGTTTGCAGTTAACTTTTGAACTATTTCCAACTGTTTTTGACACATATCACATTTGTCGGTAATTTGTTGCCGCGATTGTTGATTTAAATTATAAATTTCAATATCTAACTGTTTTTGCTTCTCTAATAATTCCTTATTTTGTATGTTCAAATTTTCAACTAATGATTGTAGCTCATCATTTTCTTTTTCCAGTTTGATTAATTCATCACTTGGATTGTTTTGACTTTTGAAAGCGGATTGCGCAGTATCATGTGATTCATGTTCCTTACTATCGCCTCCCCATTGCATGGAAGATAGTTTATCATTAGCTTGCTTTAAATTATGTTTCCATAATTGTATTTCACTATCAGCTTTCTCTTTGATTTCGATTAATCTATCATTTGCATTCTTCAATACTTCATTTTGTTTTTTCAATGCTTCATTTTCTTTCTTTTCTTTATTTAATGAAACATTTAGTTCTTCCACTTTCTTCTCTAAAGTTTCGACATTACTTGCGAGTTCTTTTTCAATCGCAAAATCCAATAGGGAGTTATCAGACAGTTGTTTAGACAGTTTTAATTCATTACTGAGCATTTCATTTTTAGATTTTAATTCCTTTAATTTCTTTATAGCCTTAGACAACTTTGTGTTGCTGGTTTCTAATTCTTTCTTAAGCGAAGAATTTGTTTCATTCAATGAATTAATTTCTTTTTGAAGATGTGACAGCCCTGGAGTTATATCTTGCATTTCTTCATTAGTTTCAAGACCCCAACCTTCCTCAGAATTAAAAGGATCAGATTCCTCGCCAATTTTTTCAGTTTCTTCATTATCATTATAACAAACAAACGCTTTTTTAGCAACAATCAATGGCTCTGTGCCACCTTCACCAGAAGCTTCTTGTAAATTAGCATTTTGTAAACCCTCAACATTTTTCCTTGTGGCAAAATCTAGGTTTGATGTGTTTATTTGCATATCATCCATAATCTGAGACTCAATTGCGGATAAATTTGGTTCACGTTGGTCTTCATTCAGTGGTTCAATAGTAGAGGAAATTGTCATGCCTTCTGTTTTTGGTATGTTCATTTCAAACACAAGTTTCTTATTTTCTTTCAGCTGCTTTATTTGCTCTTCTTTTTGCAAAATCTGTGCTTGTAGATTTTCATTGTTCTGTTTTAAAGTGTCAATTTTTTCTTCCAACATTTGAATTTTAGTACTTAACTGGGATACATGACTTAAATTATCTGTTTGCAATAATTGCAATTTAGTATTTAAGTCACTTATCGTATAATTTCTCTGATTAATTTGCGAATTTAAATTATTAATTTCACTAATATATTGATCTGTATAATCTGGTGATTGAGTTTGTAGTTTAACTGAATTAGATCTCTCTTGTTCTAACATTTGATTTCGATATGAAAGTTCGTGTAGATTATCTTTCAAGTTTTCTATTGTTATTTTATTCTGTTGTACTTCAGAGTTTAGTATATTATTCTGTTCTAACAACCTTTCACACTTTTCAATAAAATTTTTCTTATCTCTACTCATTTCTTCCATTTGATTATTGAATTCTGATTCCAAATCATCCAACTCAGTTTTGCGTTTCATATCCAGTGTTTGATTTTCGTTCGTCAATTGCTTGATGGTGCTTTCCATTTCACAGATTTTATTTTGATGATCTGATAACTTAGTCTCCGCGTCTTCCACTCGACGCGCCTTTTCTATAAGACTCTTATTCTTATTCTGCAGTTCTTGATACAGTTTAAGTGATTTTTGTAGTTCTTCGTCCAAATTCACAACTCTTGTTTTTAAATTCCTGTTTTCTTCTTCAATTTCTTGCAAGCGCTTTTCTACAACTTTATCGTGGTCTATGAGTACTGCTAGCCTTGCTACAAGCTCGTCTTCTTGGCACATATATTCATTGTATGCCTTTTGTTTATCTTGCAATTGGAAATCTAATTGGTCTGCCTTGCGTTCCAGTGATTGTCTGCTATTTTCCATAACCGATATGCTTTGTTCTAGCCTACAGATACGTTCCTTATACTTTTCCATTTCCGTCTGTAGACTTTCTATATATAAATCTCTTTCTTGAATTTTAGCTTCATAGCTATTCTGTATTTGCGTTATTTTTTCCTCCTGACTTTGCAAGTTATATGTTAAATCATTAATTTGTTTCTCTTTTTCTACCAAATCATTTTCAAGGCAAGATATCTTTGTTAAGAGATTAATATTATTCTTTTGTTCAATTTCATATTCAACTACTTTTTTGTTTAACAGTTCAATGTGGCGTTTAAGTTCACTGTTTTCTTGTTGTAATACAGTTAAATCTTTGTTTAATAATAATATTGTTTCAGAATTATTGACACTTGACTCACGCAAGTTTTCAAACTCTTCTTGTACACCTAACAATTTTTTGTTTTGCTCTTGTAATGAATTGATTTCCGTTTGTAACCTGATGATTTCAGTGTTTGAATTATTCAGTTTTTCGTTGAAATCGTTTAAAGTATTTACTTTCAGAGAAAATTCTTCCGCTTGTTGCTTTTGAATATCAAGTTCTTTACGAGTTTCATTTAACTGGCTTTCAAGCTCAGCAATAATTGATGATTTCTTTTTAATACTTACAGCATATTTTTTCAGCTTTTCTAATAACTCTTTATTTTTATTTTCAATGGCAACATACTGTTCGCTGTGGGAAGTTTGGTCTGAGGTAATTGAATTAAGTTTTTCAGTAAGAGCTTCATATTTTTGAAGTACATCTTTCAACGCTTGCTCTTTTTGCTCTAAGGATGTATGCAATTTTTCATTTTCAATTGACTCCTTTCTAAGTTGCAATTTTATTTCATGAATTTCTTCATCACGTTCTTTTGCTTGAAGTAACGCGTCTGATAGTTCTTGTGAGTGACTTTGTTTTAATGTTTGTATTTCGTTAATGAGCTTCTCTTTTTCTTTTAACTTGTCTTGGAGTGCTGTTATTTCTGCTTCAATATTGTTGTTCTTAGACTCTAGCACAGCCTTCAACGTACTTAGCTGATGTTTGTCTTCTTCTAGTCTTCGCAACCTTTCCTCATAATCAGCAAGTGTTTTTTGGTTCATAGATATTTGTTTATTCAATGATTTAACAGACTCTGCGTTTTGATTTTTGGACTTTTCTTCTTCAAGTAAATCTAGTGTAGACTTAAGTTTTTGAGATATATCATTCAATTTTGTAATCTGATTTATATATTCGGATATTTCCTTATCTTTTTGTTGCAATGAATTTACGTATGAAATAGCTTGCTTTTCGTACTCTACAAGAGCCTTTTCCAATTCGTAGATTCGTGTGTCACGCATATTGATAGCAGAGCTGTACTCTTGGTGCACTTTCTGCATTTCCGATTGTAACATTTCATTATCTTTCTTAGTTATTTCAAATAATTCCGAATCTTTTTGAAGATTAGAAATTTCATTTCTTAGTTGGTTATTTTCATCATTCAAGCGTTTAACTGTTGCTTCATAAGAGGAATTGCTTTGCAATAATTCTTTCTGCTTCTCTTGTTGCTCTTCCAATGATAATATTTTCATCTGGCAGTCTGCTATTTCATCTTCCCTTTCTTTAACAATATTCTTCAGTTTTAAAATTTCTTTAGTTAGTTGTTTTACGGATTTGGACCGGTTATTACTTTTATCGGAGGAAGATTTATCTTCTGGTGGCAAATCCACAGACGGGCCTTCAATAGCATCATCGATACTAGCTCTTTTAGTCACTTCAGCAGTTTCTTTCAAAACCTCAATCCTTTCTCGCTTAAGCTCGTCTATTTGGTGATTCAAATCTTCATTTATAGTAACCAACTTCTGTTTTTCTTCAGTTAAAAATGTAATATTTCGTGAAAGTTTACTGTGTTCATCTTGAATTTCATTTATATTGTTCAGAAGAGATTCGTTTTCCATAGAAATTTTATTCATTTTCTCCATTACTTCTTGTCTCTCGGCAGTAAATAGCTCAATTTTTTTTCTTAACTCATCAGCTTCATTGATCAATTCTTCTTTGGATAATTTAGACTTACTACTTGCATCTACTGCATCCTTACCTGAATCAAGGCCTCTGTTATATTCTTCTAATTCCATTTTTTCTTGAGTTGTTAAGGACTCAACAATTTCTATTGATTCAGCGGAGCTTACTTTTTCAGCACTTAGTTTTTCTAATTTGTCAGTCAGTTCCATATTTTCTTGAATGTAACTCTCCAGCTTACGTGTTATTTCATCTTTATCACTTTCAAGGATTTTAATGGTTCCATTTAATTGTTCTTTGTCTAACTTCAAGTTTTCGATTATTATTTCCATTTCTTTCTTTGTAGAACTGAAGTTATCTATCTGCTCTTCTAACTGAACTAGTTTCATTTCAGAACAAACTTGTTCATTCTGTAATATTGACATGTCTGCAAGTTTATCTTCCATTTCAGATGCCTTTTGTTGCAAATTGTGAAGTTCTAAAATATAACGAACTAATTAATAAACAAAATATATTTTATTAAAAAAAAAACTGTCATTACTTATTTAAGGCGTAAGCAATGTTTGCGGTATACAAATTTAAACATTACCTTGAACTAAGTCAAATTTCTGGGTTTCCAGTAAGGTTATAGATTTAAGTCTTGCTTCTGCTAAATTCTCCACTTCAACCAGCTTTTTATATACCTCAGATTCCGTTACTGTAATAAAAATAATAATAGTTTGTTATGACTATAACATTACATACTTACATAAATTTTAATATATAATAAAATTAATCAACTTACGTCGTCCACCATCATAATCCACAAGATGTAATTGTAAGTTACCCTTTTCTTCTTCTAATTCTGCAACTTTCTGTGAAAGCTGATGAAGTTCCTCATTTAATTTAACAATTTCAGCATTAGCATCAGATATTTTACTAAAATTGTCTATCGACTTTTGCATTTGTTTAATTTTTAGCTTAGAATTAGATTTAACTTTAATCATATTCTTATTGGCTATATCAATTTCATTATTAAGAGCCGCAATTTGATCTTCGGCAGCTTTCAACTTTTCATTTAGTTCATTTACATCAAATGTTGAGGGATCAATCGATTGGCTTTGCTCCTTGATTTCTGTCATCATACAAACATCAGTATATTCTTTAACTTGTAACGGAACTTGTGATTGTAGATTATCGATAACTTCATCTTTCTCTTTAATTTTACTTTCCAATTCAGATATGGTTTCGTCTTTTTGACTTATAATTATCTCTTTGTCCAGAATGTCTTTATTTAATGATTGTAATATCATGTCGCTCTTTGATTTGTCACCCTTGCCTTTTTTTTCTGCATCTTGTGGCAACGATTCCGATGATAACTGACTCCAAGGCGACTTCATCTTTGAAGCAGTGTTGCGACCACCTTTTCTGGTTGTAACTGGACTACTCTTCACACCTGGCGACTTGGCTCGGGTACTTACAGAGGACAGCTGATTCTCAAGTTCCTTGTTAGTTTGACGGATTTGACAATTTATCTGCTCCAACAGTTCAATTTTTTTTGATAGCTCCTCCATGTTACTTATTTCTAAGGAACCTTTTTCTTGCTCTACATTTGCTTCTTCTGATGGTTTCATCTCTGATATTTTTCTCAATTTATCCTGTAACTCAGATATTTCTTTTACTTTCAAATTTAACTCTTCAGTTAGTTTGGAGTTTTCAATGCTCAATTCAAATCGGGAATTTTCTAAAATAGTATTTGCTTCTTCTAAGTTTTTAATTCTATTATCTTTTTCTTGAATCTCTGTCAATAACTTTTGTTTTTCTTCCTTCCATTCCATTTCCATTGCCACAAAGTTATTTTGCATTTTAGTCATTTGCTGTTTTGTGTCATCCAATAAATCTAAAGTATCTTTTTCTGAAATGTTCCAAATTAATTATTATAATAGTTTCAACTAAAACAACTCAAGCAATAATATTAAAAAATATACCTTTTTTACTTAAGCTATCTGTTATAATGGTAGTGGCCTTATTTTTTGACTCTATGATTTGGTCTTTTTCATTTATTTTTTCTTGTAAATCCAATATGGTAGTTTCCATTGCACGTAACTTTACCTGCATAATGCTCAACGCATTTTCTTTCTCTTTAATTGTATTTGTAAGCTTTGTTACATCAGTATTGTCAAGACCCTGTAAATATAATAATTATAGTACAACAACATGACAAAGTAATATTAATAGAGTTATAGGTGTGGATAAATTAAATGGCATTACACATGTTATGTATTAGCTATTGTTAAAGCAAACAGTGTATAATTATTATATCACATTGTCTAATCCAGCTATCCCCAACCTGCGGCCCGCCGGGACTTTATCTATGGCCCGCGTGAACCATTTTGAAATTCACGCCCACCAGCAAAATTATGCAAAGTCGTCGTGATTCGTGAAAATTTTTCCACTTTTAAATATTTAATTTGAAAGAACATTATTTTTTAAACCTAAAAAAATTTTGAATTTGAATTTGACCCGTATGAAAAAAGGTTGGGGACCACTGGTTGGGTCTAACCCCATGCTAAGTTAAACATAATTATAGTTCTTGCAATCTACGAGTGCAAGTCGCCCTTAGTTGTGTGAGTGACCGTATCTATGCACGCGTACATGGCTCGCTCGCCTGCTCTATCGGGTACGCATACTAACGAAAATGTCTATTCACATTTCCAACTACAAATAAAGGCGACGCACACTCTTAGATTGCAAGAACTATACATATATTATGGCAATCAGACAATTTCACATTTCCACACATACACACTTAAGTTTATTATGTAAAGTCTCTTTCGTCTACATGATCTGTGTTTCATTCGGGGGCCTCCCCGAAATCCTCAGGTATACTACACCAATTGCCAGATGAGATTTTTGTTTTACTCAGATTAGATAATATGTATTTTTAAATATGTTACCTTTTTTATCTCCATTGATTCACTTGATTCTCTCTTGGTCACTGGTGTATTTCTTTTAATAGGTCTTTTACTAATTTCTTTATATTGTTTTATCCTTTCCATTAATATTTCCTTTTGTTTTAAAGTATTTGCCAAGCTTTCACTTATTCCAGGAACTGTAATATTAATAATTATTGTATTTGGTACTTCCATAAGTTAGACCCAAGGACATAAGAACATAACTGTTACTGGGTATGACAGTGGTGCCCTATGAGGCCCCTCCATGTGGGCATTTATTGGACAAATATAGGTGATAACTAGCGCCCGGATTTATATGTGAAATCAATACTTTTCCAAATAATGGTAAAGGCAAAGGCCTATTAGGTCTTTGAATTCAAAATTTGTGGACTAGAATGGTGGACTTTACTAGAGACATCACTGAATAAAAAAACTTAATATCGATATCAATATTTTTTTATTATTCAGTGACAGTAAAATCCGCCTTTTTTAGTTTACAAATTTTGAAGGGATGCGTCTTTCATGGTCATTTCGTGTCCATATAGATTCTTATGTCTATGGTATTTACATACAAATCTGGGCCCTAGTGATTACGAATCACATATCAAAGTTGGCATGTAGAGAGGCATTTACAACAAACTACTTCTAGTTATTCACTCTTCTATCATTTTTAGGTTTATATTATTTTATAGTGTAAGAAATAACAGAATATAGTGAAATCATTATAAATAACTTACTATTTAATGCATCTTGCACAGATAAGGTAGTAGATGTGTCTGTAGTTATGGAATAATTGGTCTTTTCACTCATGGTGGATGCCATTTCAGTGTCAGCACTATCATCTTCTGTAAAATAAATTACATAATGCTTTAATACCTCAATCGTGAGAATCGCAGACACAATAGATTTTCAATTGTTATGCAGCAGCCAGGTGCCACTTGGAAATTGATGGGTTAGTTATTAATAATATTATTAGAAGCCCAGTAACATATTACATATATTGAAATTATTTAGAGTACACTTACCAAATGGACGTCCCAGCAACTCTGCAGTAGCTTTTCTATGTTCTTTAATTCGTTTTGATACAAGAGCCGCATTTTCTAAGCACTTTTGGGCCCTTTCAAACTTAATTTGCCTTTCTGATGTTGTCTGCTATAAATACAATTTGAAATTATTGTTAGAATTTTAACACCTCCGTTGTGGGTATTGCACACACAATAGATTTTTAATTGTTATGCGGCAGACGGCTGCCTGAGGATTGATGGGTAAATGACATATTCAAATTTCTTGTGATTAAGTAGAATGTCACAATGTATACTGGCATAATATGCTTATTTGAACAACTTTTTTTTGTAGTAACAAAAAAAAATTATGATGTAGTTCAAGGTTATTTCTTTAACATAACAATTTGCTTATAACTAGATAATAGTTTCAGCACTACAATATTAGAATTGATAGATCATTGGTTATTATCCCATTAATCCTTCAGGCCCCGCGCGAGCACCAGTGATCGCGAGAACAAAAGAATACAATAGGAATTCCTAGAACCTAAATTCAATCATTTAGAGTAGAGTAGTTAATAAAGTAGAGAGAATATTATAGTTGTTTCGCAATTCAATCCCAATAATTTTGAACGAAGAACGTATCCATACGTTACCATTCACAAGTGTTCTCTTACTCAGGATATGATAGTAAAAAACTGGATTTTAACGCAGAGACGCGAATACGTAAACACAATTTAATGTGTTTTTATAGAAATGTTATACGTAAGCAATATTAGTCGATATTCACCTTGTTAGTTCTAACACTGCCTGCAATACTTGACACATCGCTGGGGACTGCTAAATTGGAATCCACCACACTAGTTGGTTCATTATCGGGATTATTGTCGATGTTGGTAGTTTCAGACATATTTTCCTTTGACTCAGGGACATTAAAACTAGTATTTTTATTAAACCTAACCACAGTAAACCACCTTTTATTGATAAAAACAAATTGTAAAAAACACCAATGACCAACTTCCAACTACCACTTGGCACATAAACGTCAACGTCAAAAACATAATATGACATATGACAACTTTTTTTAAAATGGCTCTACGGCTCAGTATATATTATTAAAAAACTGTTCCAAACTCGAAGCCTATTTATATATATATTATGAGATAGCGTGTTTGTTTTTGTAATCCGAGGCGGTTTCTCTATTTCTATCTCTTTTTCCCTTAAACGTCATTCGACTTTTCACACCTGTCAGTTGCTCTTGACATCTAGATGTCAAACTTAAAAAGTATAAATGTCGGATGTCGAGAGCAGCGCGCTCATTGGCGGTTTGTTTTTTGATCCGTGCGGTTCTCTAGTATTTAATATTTTAAACGGTGTTACCGTTCGCTTTTTAATTATTTTTATTAAAATTTTAATATAATTATTGTTTAAAAATAAATTATGGATAAACGCAATAATTCAGAAGAGTTATTTTCGGTTTCGGCAAAACGTGCACGTCATAGCAGTGAAGTTATAGACGAGTTGATTTTACAGGTTAATAACATTCAAAATTATTTAAGTAACTTTTTGCCTAGTGAAAATGCCGTGCAGGACAATAGTCCAGATGCAGACATACTGGACGCTAACATCAGCGGTGAGTTATTCGAAAATTTTAATTTGGAAAATGAAAATGTGCATGAAACGCCTGGCTCTGCCGAATTAAATCAGTCTCAGTCGATACCTGTATCTGAGCCTTCGTTTTCTATGCCGGTTTCTACTATAGTTAAGGAACCAAATATACAAAGAGCTTCGCTAAGTCATATTGAAAAGCTGAAATCATTGCAGCATTTTGAAACCGATAATTGGTCGGAAGTACGATATTCAGACGTACAAAAATTGTATTGTGCCAATCCTGGTTTCGTAGAATTGGATTGTAATGACGAATTAAAACCATATGAATCGTCTTTAAATTTATCATATACAGAACGTGGTTTCGCAGCCATTTCATTAGCCATCCTCAAACAAAATGAAGCATTGGAACAAGTAATTAAAGATTTTATTTCGTGGTTAAGTTCCGTGCAAGTTACTGACGCGAAGTCAGTAGAATCTAAAATTTGTGAACTTTTTACGCAAGGGGAGTTTAGTAAAATCTCAAACGATCTTTTGCAGATGGCATGTGGCCATCGAGCCGATATTATACAGCAGCGCAGAGACGCTTTATTGAAATCGGTTAAAAATAAATATGTTAAATCTACCCTCCGAAAAATACCCCCAACTTGTGAAAGTTTATTTAATAAAACCGATTTTTCGGCTGTTATTGATAAAAATGGAGGTAGTAGTAAAGTTTTTTGGCCTCAAAAATCTGATAAAATCCAAGCTAGAAAATCTTTTTCCGATAAATTTTACAACACTTTACCTGCGCAAGGTCAGAACCTACTCCCACTGCCGCACAGTGGAACAAATTTTGGATTCAATAATAATTATATACCGTCACAAAATATTGCACCCTTTAATCCCATTATGCAACCTGCGCAAGGTGTGCCAAACCAACCGATTTTTAATAACTTTCCACGTCTTCCTACGCAAGGAAGGAATTTTCGTCCCAGAGGTCCTCATCCCTCAGGGAGCGGGCTACAAGCCAATAAAACATATCATACCGCCTCTCGTCGAGACGGAAACTTTAAAAAGAAATACTGACTAATTCAGAGCCCGTCAACTACAACTATTCCCAAACAGATGGGTAAAGTTAGGAGCGGATCCATACTTATTAATCATGGGCTACAGAATTCCGTTGAAAATAAAACCTCTCCTTCATTTTACCAACATAATATAAAATTTTTTAGACCATTTGCTCCAAACTATGTCTTCCAAAGACACGGGGTTGACCATAATTTACAAAGGCAACCTGTGACAAATAATAATATACCTGCCATTAGGTCTAGCGACAGCCTCCACGGTATTCGCGTCTTTAACAAATTGGCTAGCTCAGATATTACGAGAGCAGGGAATACACCTAATTGTGTACTTGGACAAATTTTTAATTGTTCACCAGTTATATGTAAAGATGTTGCGCAAACATATAAATCTAACTTCGACTTTATTAATTTACCTCGGTTAGACAGTAACCTGGTTAAAATCTGCCCTAAATCCTCAGCAAACCTTACTGGTTTTGGGCGTAATGTGGGACCCGATCCGCAATCTAGAACGGTTACCAAGAAACAAAACTCTGCGCATAAAAATTTAGATAATATTATGTTTAGAAATATGCCAGTTAAAGATGGCCAATTTAAAAACAATACAGTTTTTAAGTCATCTCAATTTCGTAAGTCCTTGTGTCACGAGAGGTCGCCTAGACTATTGAAATCTTTTGGACTTTTGTCAAAAGATACGGGACATTCCTCTAAAGAAATTATTCCCTATGCCGATGCTGGCGTTTCTGGAAATTCAATAGTGGGTTCGAAACCTACATATTTAATCTCCGATTCATCTCAATCCGGTGTCTCATTACTTAGCCACCGGTACATTGCGTATGACAGTAACTTGGTGGACTCACGAGCTTTCAAACCACAAAGAGGTGATGGTGATTCTCAAAATTTTTCAAATTTTAATTTTACATCGAGTAAAAACCACTATGTCAGTGCAGTCGGACAACATAACAACTCTTGCGTTTCTAAAAAAACGAAGACTCTCAATCCCAATCTCTGTTAAGTCTGTCACGTCAAATATTTGCTATCCTGGATCGACACAATGTCAATCTATCACTTCACCATCTGTCCAGCCGGTACAATGTGGAAGCAGATCGGTTGTCGAGACAAAAATTGACCCCATAAATATGGCATCCTCTGCCTCCGATCACTGTGAAGTTTTTCAGAAAAACTGTACTGCCGGTGGTAGACCTATTTGCCCCTCAGTCAGCCCATGTAGTCCCTCGGTATCCGAACCTAGATTTAATGGGCTATCAGGCGGAAATTCACGACCCATTAAGTCGTCTTTGGAACTATCCCCTGGACTGGGTATTATCACCCCCTTTTCTCATGCCTCGGGTACTTTCGCATTTGAACAACGCACAGGGGAGCTATCTAACTATAGCACCAAGATGGGTGAATGCCAGCCGCCTTCTATCCAGCCGAGCTCTAGAAGCTCCGTTCACGATCCTAAATCTAGACAAAGTACTTGTCGATCTAACGATCAATCAACTGTGTCCACGAGTACAGAACAGAGTAATGGAAGTTTGAAAATGTGGGGGTGGACCCAGGCACTAAAAGGCTGGACACCCGATCAAATTAACCTTTTAAAATCAAGTTGGCGTGAGTCTACTAGGAGGTCTTATGAGTGTGCATGGCGAAGGTGGTGTATTTGGGCCCATCAGAATAATATACCTATAGTTACTCCTACAGGGTCAGATCTTGCTAGATATTTATCAGACCTTTTTCAAATACATAAGCTTTCTAGAAATACTATTATGCTTCATAAATCTGTAGTGTCAACTTTATGTGACCCTAACGAATGTAGACAACTTAGTTCTCATCCACTTGTACAGCACATTTTAAAATCAATTTCTAACAAATGCCCGAAAAACGAGAAACCTCCTATATGGGACATTGATTTTCTATCTACCTGGCTTTGTAATACTTTTAGTACAGATTTAAATTTATATGAGTGTTCTAGACGTACAGCATGTATATTATTACTGTGTTCTGGAAGGCGTATACATGATCTCACCTTATTGTCAATCGATCCTGATAATTGTTTAATATCAAACGATAGTGTCATTTTCTGGCCTAAATACGGTTCAAAGACTGATAATGCCGATTATAGGCAATCTGGATGGAAACTGGTTCAGAATAATGAATCTCAGGCTCTAGATCCCACCTTTTGGATAAAATCTCTAATTAGACTATCTAGAGCAAGGCGAGATGAATGTAAATTAGATAACTTATTTCTGACAGTTTGTGGTCCACCCAAAGTGGCGTCTAAAACAACTATTTCAAACTGGCTAAAATCACTACTATCCGAAGCGGGTATAAAAGCCACACCAGGTAGTTTTCGCCCAGCTGTTGCATCTAAAAATTGGGTGCAAAATTTTCCTATTGACGAAATTTTACAAAGAGGAAACTGGCGTTCGCAAAATGTGTTTCTAAAATATTATAAAAGAATAATAAAACCTAATCAAGAGGTTAAGTCAGTTACAAAATTATTTACATCTATTTAGATTTTGTTTTTGAGTTTTATTTTAATAATTGAATTTTACTTTTGTCTTTATAAATTATATTTAATTATTACTTGTATTCTTTATTTTTGTATCTATTGAACTATAAAATATAATTATAAATAAACTATTTTTACTTGTATTATCTTTTCCTATTTTATTTAAATTAATATTTATAACTTTTCACACCAGGCGATATCAAACACGTCTCATAATATATATATAAATAGGCTTCGAGTTTGGAACAGTTTTTTAATAGCAGCGTTTTACCTACCAATAAAACGCATATTAAAACACTTTCCAAACTCGAAGCCTATAGTTTGTATATCTGCCTGGTATATATATATATTATGTAAAACCAATGAGCGCGCTGCTCTCGACATCCGACATTTATACTTTTTAAGTTTGACATCTAGATGTCAAGAGCAACTGACAGGTGTGAAAAGTCGAATGACGTTTAAGGGAAAAAGAGATAGAAATAGAGAAACCGCCTCGGATTACAAAAACAAACACGCTATCTCATAATATATATATAAATAGGCTTCGAGTTTGGAAAGTGTTTTAATATGCGTTTTATTGGTAGGTAAAACGCTGCTATTATAAGTTTATGGGCTGCATTAACCACTGCCAGCAGCCAGTGTCGACTGTCGACTGTCGAGTAAAAAGTTTTTTTCAAGTTTCAACGTTGTTCTTCCCTAATATCGTCAGGTCGAATTTCGAAAGTGTAGTAATGTTTCGTAGCTTGGACCTTCTGTAGCCTGTAGGTACGGATTTAAGGCCGTGTTTCCACTGACGCGGAGCGGAGCGGAGATCTCGAGCATGGTGATTGGTCAATTCGACACCGCTAAGCTCCTCTCCGCTTCTCTCAAATAATAATAATTAATAAGCTCCTCTCAGCTCCGCTCCGCGTCAGTGGAGACGTCGTGACCTTAAGGAAGCTTGTCCCGCTCTCCGGGGTTCATTAGATTTATTATTTGCATTACTTGGTCAATAAAAAATACACCATTTTTTTTCTTAAACTTGGGTTTTTCTATGTTTAATTCCACAAAATTTGTAACATATTGCCTATGTAAGCATAGTCCACAAATTTAGCTATCAAATGAGACCTTTTTTATCTTGATAGGACATTTACATGAGAAGTACTGGTCAGATTAGTGTGAAAGCCCGAGAAAAACTAAAATGGCTGCCATTTTTCAACCGTGAGAGAGAATTGGGATGTTTTCTTTTTATCATCTCCACCAGACGGCGCGACGGTAGACACTCACTAATTTTCTATCTGCCGATCCACACTCGCGCGCGAAGGCACGCCGCGGACCGCGGCGCGGATCGCGGCGCAAATCGCGGCGCGGATCGCACATTACTACCAAATCCTCTCAAAGTTCGCGACATGTCCGCAGTGTAGTTCGCGCTTTAAGCGTTCTTTATTTGAAAAATTTCCCGCGCGTCTACTTTTTTCATAATATGGCACTCGGCTTTTTAAGAATGGCCAGTGTCAAGTAAAATATGGCGGGAAAAAAAAATCGTGAAAAGTTTACAAAAAGTTGTTTTTCCAGATGATCGTCAAGTCAAAAGTCTAGTAAAAGTCTAAAAATAGTATTTTAAAAAGATAAAACCGACTTCAACGTAAATAATTACGTAGCATTAAAATTCCCTATCTCAAAAACTACTGAACCGATTTTAATGAAACTTGCAGCATTCCCTAAGTTAAACAATACCTAGTACAACAAAAAAAGAATCACTT
Organism: Polyommatus icarus; assembly: GCA_937595015.1. Taxonomy (NCBI): domain Eukaryota; kingdom Metazoa; phylum Arthropoda; class Insecta; order Lepidoptera; family Lycaenidae; genus Polyommatus; species Polyommatus icarus. The sequence goes on from OW569326.1 coordinate 16,202,721, forward strand.
AAATCGGACTTGTAGTTCCAGAGATATGCGCGCACAAACATAAAAACATACATACGTACATAAGAATAAGAATACTTTTATTTCCAGCATCACACGAAACATCATAATAATAAACAGTATTGAGTGGTACAGTTATTGTGATCTAGTTACATTAATATCATAATATTATAATGCTGTGTGATGCCAAATACATACATACATACACTTTCGAAATTTGGCACATTTGTTCAGAAGCTGCTATAGATTAACATATAAAAAAACTGGACAGTTCTGGAAATATTACATACATACGCGTCGAATTATTGATAACCTCCTTTTTTTGAAGTCGGTTAAAAAGTAGTCAGTAAAGTCAACGAGTCAAGACAGTTGTTTTAGGGCCCCCGCGCACGAGCAACTTAGTTGCACGGCGATTTATTTGTCTCTTTCGAAAAAATTGCGGCCGTGTCGCAGGGGTGCGCGCACGAGAGCGACAGCAACGCAACTTTTTTCCGATTTTTCTAGACAGTCATCAACATGGATTTGGTCGAGACGGCTGTGGTTGTTGCACTCGCAATAAAAAACCGAAGAAAGCGTCGCAAAATAGAATATTGGGCGCATCCATTATGGAGCGATCGCCTGACTCTTGGGAAATTTCATACTGTGTTTATGAAATTGAGAGCATACCCAGAAAATTTTTACCTTTTCTTTAGAATGAGAGTCGAAAGTTTTGATGAACTGTGCAGAATCTTACGACCTGGCCTCGTTCATAAAAATCTAGGGAAAAAACCCGATATTTTGCCCATATTTTGCCCCTATCTTGGTCGAAAACTCCCTAAATCTAGGGGGAAATCCCCTGATCTGGCAACATTGGGCCGGTCGGCGACTTTATTGTTGCCTGTGCGCGCACTTGCATAGAAACCAATAGGGAAGGAGACAGTTGCGTTGCAACCAAAAAAGTTGCACAGAGTTGCGTCGCGTCGCGTCGCTACGTGCGCGCACTTTCATACTAGCTCCTAGACTTGATCAAGAGACAAATAAATCGCCGTGCAACTAAGTTGCTCGTGCGCGGGGGCCCTTAGTAAAGTGGTAGACCCTTTACTAAAACTTTCGACGGAGTTTTGGAGGGAACACAAAATGGCACGTTTCTTGAAGTTGTATCACTTGCCCACACTTGTGCACGACATCAAATTTTTTATGTTTTTTTTATGAAATAAGGGGGCAAACGAGCAAATGGGTCACCTGATGGAAAGCAACTTCCGTCGCCCATGGACACTCGCAGCATCAGAAGAGCTGCAGGTGCGTTGCCAAGGCTGGCAACGCACCTGCAGCTCTTCTGATTAAAGGGTAATAGGGGAAGGTAGGGAAGGGAATAGGGGAGGGTACGGAAGGGAAAAGGGTAGGGGATTGGGCCTCCGGTAAACTCACTCACTCGGCGAAACACAGCGCAAGCGCTGTTTCACGCCGGTTTTCTGTGAGGACGTGATATTTTTCCGGTCGAGCCGGCACATTCATGCCGAAGCATGGCTCTCCCACGTCAACGCCGGTTTTCTGTGAGGACGTACGTAAATCGTAATACGTAATGGTTAATATTCTACCAACATTACACATTAAAAACCGAAATAACACAATTTTAGGAAAATAATACAAAAACACAACGGCACTCTTTCGTATTCCCAGCAAAATTCCGCGCGTCTACTCTTTCTTGACAGACTGTATTATCTGTTCACTAAACAATGCTGGCATGTCTTGTATAGCAAAAGCCCTTATTAAAATAAAGATTAAAAAAAAAACCCTTTGTCGCGGGACAGAAAACCGACAACATTCGGGGAACGGGCCGCGAAGTGCGAGACATATGCGAATCGGATTCACACTCATGCTTCGCAGAAATTTCGCGGCGCCGCGGCGTCGCGTACGGTCCGCGTGCGAGTGTGGATGCGGCCGGGGAACCAGCCGCGAAGTGCGAAAAATATGTGAACCGGCTCCACACTCACGTTTCGCGGAAATTTCGCGGCGTCGCGCGCGGTTCGCACGCGAGTGGGGATGGGGCTTATTGGTTCCCCACCGATTTGAAATTATCTGCAGGTTGGCATTACTGACTACATGTTGGTCGTGTTTCTAAAAAATATCAGTGTACTGTCAAGTGTAATATCAATCAAAATATCATACTCCTAAGCGATCATTGGCTTAAGCAATTAGGCCAGTATACTGGTAACAGCTTAGGAACACGCTTGCACTTGTCAAACTGAAAACATGATAACTGAAATATTAATATTATATGTGAAAACTTTATAATTGGCTTTGTTTCTATAATTGTTATCTTAGAGAATTTTTGAAAAGCTGTTAGTTTTCTGAATAAAATAAAATAAATAAAAATAAATAAAGAGTCTTCTACTTCACTTCATTCACTTCATTCTACTTCTACTTTTTATTGTCGGTGTGGTTTTAAATATTTTTCCCCAAATTGTGTTATTTGGATTTTTGATGTTCATTATTGGTAAAATATTAGCCACTAAATATCTGTTATCTTGCACAAGTGCAGGTAAGATGTTGTCAAAACCAAAATGTATTATTCCTGTGACATTTGGTGTGAACAACGTGTAAATAGGGCTATTTCTTCCGCGAGTTTTAACTAAAACATCGTTATTATAACTTTATTATCCTATTCATTGGAATATTATTGTGTCTTTTTCAAATTGAAATGTATCAAGTTTTACATGCTTTTGCTCAGTAATGTAGCAATTATTGATAGTATTCCCTGGTATTACCGATAGTTGTCTACCCATACGCCATCTAGTTACTAAAATGGAAGCTGTTTGACAATCAAATTAAAAAGCTAAGAAAATTTCTCATTTGTCGATAAAATATGCCATAGATCATGATATTGAAGGATCGGACACCGGTGTCGGGACATATTGTATATTAATTCCATGGGCCATGGTTTTATAGCCGAAGTGCCATAATAAGAAAAAAAAGTTGTCAAATGTCATGCATGTGTCATCAGTCATGCAAACAGCAAACGTCAAAAAATAAATTTCTTGGCTCTTGCATGAAAGAAATCAAATATACCTATACTTGTAATCTGTGAAAGAAATACAATAGTTACGAAAGTGATTATTTATTCCAAATTTCCTAAAAAACACTCCCATGGCATCACGAATTCAGGTAAAACAATAATCATATTTTCCTTCTGCGTTGTTTAAAATCACATTTTTGTATTGCTTTGATTAATTCTAAGTTTAATTTGAAACGCATTACCAACGTAGGCAACAGCACGCGCGTTATCAAAAACATACAAGAAAAAGAGCATATTCGAGATTGGTATCGCTTCGGAGTTACCACAAGCTTACAAAAAGTTTTGGAGGGAATGGAAGGTATTGAAACCTGCCGCTGTTCATTATGTTCCTCAAGATAGCAAATGGAAAAGGGATGAGCTCACTGGAGAAACCTTGCCTGTGCAAAATATTCCTATACCACTAAAGTACCCTGCCGAAATTCACGAAGGAATATGGGGTGGAGAAGCCGTTATAAAGGGTAATTTCTATTAATATATTTTTAATATCAAAATGTCATTGCAGGTTAGAAGGTTAATTATTATGGAACCCCAATTTTATACATGAATGTTTCTGCTTCCAGGATTCCAAAAGAGAGACCAAAGAAGGCGACGTGTTCCTCATTACTGGGTGCCTGTGCTCAAGAGAACAGTGGTTAAGTCGGAAGTACTGAACACTCACCTCTCGGTGACGGTGACTGACAGAACTATCAGCCTTATTAATGATCACTATGGTTTCGATCACTACCTCCTCAAAACCCCAGCTTGCGACCTTGTTTCTATGTTAGCTTTGAAGTTAAAGAAGCAAATACTTATTGAACTTATGAATGGATGCCCACGATATTCTCATGATCCTCAGAAGCAAAAGGAAATATATGAAGAATACAAAACTTATTTATCATCTGTATGTATATTTATTTTGTACACATTGCTATAATTATTTGGAGTATGCAATGTAATTGCTTTGTTTATGAAATTGCATTCATTATTGTTCGTATTGTTAAGAGGCACTAGATAAAAATGGTATAATGTATTGTGATATTATTTTCAGTATACACCAGAAGAAATAGAGTGGTATGGTCTGACGTGGGTTGAAGCATTAAACAAAGTAGCTAAGATAAAGGAAGCGGCCAATAGACCACTGCCATTGAAAAATATTTATCGAAAAAACCTAGTTGAAAAGTTAAAAGCGGCAGAATTGGAAAAAGATGATGAAACTGTAAAGGAAATTTCGTAAGTATTCACTTAGCGATTTTGGTGAAATTTAGTACACAGGTAGTTTGAATCCTAGGATCAGTTTTTATCAAAATAACATATAAGTACATATTATATGTAATATCTAAATAATAAATAAACTTATTTGGTATTGATCACAACAATTTTTTATAATATAACAAGGTAATGTTAATACTAAAGAACTTCTTAGATCAGGTCTGTAAATGTTTTTTAAATAAGATTTTAGAATAAAAAATTATTTTACAGGAATACAACCTCTTGGCTGTCAAAGATAAATCCATTTGGAAAGAAAGACGAAGCTTAGCTATTGAAAGTCGACTGTACATAAAGTTTTAAAATAAAGTAGACAAATTGTATCATTTACTAGAATAGATGATTTGTTGTTAAGTGCAGACATTATTTAATACCTTACCCTCATATTTCAAAATTAGATGGAATACTTTTTGAACAAAGAATCAAATGTCATGAATATAGATTCATTATTAAAATGTTCTGTAAAACATTAACATTACTTTAATGTGAAAATAAAATACATATTAAAATATATATTCATTTATTGATTATAAAATAACATTTCTAAACATAATTATAGTTCTTAGATACATTTTTATTGATCTCTGCGCTCATTTAAAGTTGAAACTGCACTGATATGAGTAACTACGCGAATTGGCTCCCCAATACCATGAGATGTAAAGTGTAGTGTTGCTCTGCTACAGTGCACTTGTTCTTAAGAATATGACAAGTACACTAGCGCGAGCGGTGTCTCGTCGAGCGCCAAGATGAATTATTATATTTTATCAAAGCTCTAAACAAAACCAATAAAAGTTACTTTTAAACTCATTCCGAATACATTTATTGCATTTATCTATCTATGCACAGAAATATTGTGCTACCTTCTTGGATCTATAAAAATATTTAAGTTTTTCAAACAATCTAGACTTTAGAGCATTATTACTTATAGAATAACTAAATATACTATTCTCATTCTAAAATATGATAATTGTCAACAGAGGAGAGATACTCTATAGTGAAATATAAGATTAGGCAATAGGCATGTTGTTTGCATACAACAACTGACAAAGTTACGCTGTGTACAAATGGCTCTAAGTGTAAGTACTCACATACGGTTTTGCTCGATTGAGCAATCACGTAGAGTAAAAACCACGGCTCGGGATTTCGTCCTCACATTCAGCATTGCTCGATAGTTTTACTCCATTTGAAGGAAATTAGCTACAAATAATAAAAACTAGTGTCAAAAAATTTGTCCAGCCGGCTCGATTCGAGCCTTCAAACTGGCTCGATGCGAGCCTTCGTGCTGTGGCGGTACCCACAATTCGCCTAACATTCCTGCATCGCGCTATCGAAGTTTTCTGAGGGCGTCGGTATATATACGACAGCTGAAATGTATCAAGTGGGCTTCGGCCTGACCGGGCATACCACCTCGCTCGGTCGGAAGATCTTCCTTTGTGGCCTCCATACATATTTTCCCACATTGGTGACCCCGACGTGATCCCAAAGTCAGTGGTGACCCTCGACAGAACACGCCTCCTTCATCATCATCACTCCCCCCGCCCCTCCGCACCGCGCCAGCCAGCATCGCCTCATCGGGTACATCGTCCACTAGCCGCAGTTGTACCGCGGCCTGGGCGACTCCGCATCGGCATCATCGGGCTTTCTCACTACACTGACCGGTCAGCAAGCAGAGCACATCTCTCCTGGTCAGCACGTAGCATCGGCCCCGCACGGCAGCTTATCCGACTCACTGGATCCCGTGCAGCAGCTTACAGTTCCGACTCACTGGGACTCACTGCAACAGTTCCGACTCACTGGAACTCCCTGGCACTGGCGACTCAAGCGACAAGACTTCAAGATTCGACCTCCGGTCTTCGGGGGGGAGTGATGTGGCGGTACCCACAATTCGCCTAACATTCCTGCATCGCGCTATCGAAGTTTTCTGAGGGCGTCGGTATATATACGACAGCTGAAATGTATCAAGTGGGCTTCGGCCTGACCGGGCATACCACCTCGCTCGGTCGGAAGATCTTCCTTTGGCCTCCACACATATATCCCACATTGGTGACCCCGACGTGATCCCAAAGTGCTGTGAGTTTTGAGGTCCACACAGTGATTTTTGCTCGATTTCGAGTAAAACTATCGCGCAAAACCGTATGTGAGTACTTAGCATAAGGCGTATGGCAAAATACTAGCATCCAGTTTAAATCATAAAGTTAATATACCTAGCGGAATATATTAACTTTATGGCTTTAGCAGACAGTGCACTCTAGCGGGCGGTCGGGCGGCAGTAGCAGCGACACCGCCCGCGCCAGGTACGTCATAGTGCCGTAGCTGCCGCTCGGCGCGCTGTCGTACAACAGCTGACACACACCGCCCGCGCCGCCGCACACTAGTGCGTCAGAGCGGCCCGCCTTCGCGCAGCACAGCGTCGCGTCGCCGTTGCAATTCATCTGTGTATAAGAAAAACAACTCATAAAGTTATGAGACTATATTTACTTACATAATATGAAATGCGAAAATATGTCTGATATCGTTTCCACCGGGACTGTATGTATTTTTTAACACCTTCACTGCGGCAAGTAAAATCTTAAACCTTCGTCTGGTGCGGCGGCGGGCCAAAGTGTGCCCCCAATGATTTTTCCGCCAGTGCGGGGTAGGCCTTTCTCGACCCACCAGCACAAGGTTAGATTAAATTACTATAACTTTGCGAAAACATAATGTAGGTGTACAGTTTTTGGACTGTTGGAATAACCATGAACCCAACTACTTTAGATTTGATTCGCTCCGGGATCTGCCAAACAGGAAATCTATACTAATACTAGCTGTCCCGGCAAACGTTTCTTTGCCATATTAAGTATATAAATTATTTTTCTTAAATTTGGTCGAAGCGCTAACTGTCGGACAGACTAAAATTAAAATCCGAATTCGAATATTATTTAAAATTTGACACTGCGATGGCAGCCGACTGTCGGATCCAATGTAAAACATTCCAAAATCAACAACTACTAATAAATTAAAAATTAATTAAAAAAACATTGTCCAGCGGACAAAATTGTGAATCTAAACCATTCCCAGATCCCCTTGAACACACACAAAAAATTTCATCAAAATTGGTCCAGTCGTTTAGGAGTTCAGTCACATACACACGCACACAAGAAATATATATATTAAGATTATAAATGCGAAAGTATCTCTGTCTGTCTGTCTGCCTGTCTCGCTTTCACGCCAAAACTACTGAACTGATTTGAATGAAATTTTGTATACAGATAGCCTAAAGCCTGAGAAAGGACATAGGCTACTTTTTAACTGGAAAAAGGGGTTGTAAGGGGGTGTTTACGCGTAAATTTGTTCAAATTATGTTAGTTCCAAAAATTCGTAACAGATGGCGCTAAGAGACGCCTACATCGCGCTATCGCATGGGCAACCATGCGTCTTTCTTTAAGATGTGGTACCATGTGGAGCCCAATTTTTCGGTTCTTTCTGTTTTTTATTGTTATATAATACACGTTATTAAATATTAACTCACTACTCAGTACTTTATCTATAGCACTAACGTAACCTTAAACCTACCGATGATAAATATTAAATAGTTTATGGGTAACGCGCGCTATAAACTGAAGTCCACGCGGACGAAGTCGCGGGCAACAGCTAGTGAGAAATAAACCAGGAAATAAACCAGGGAAAGTGGCGGGCCGATATCGACCCGAACCGCACTAGAAAGTATTTTTAGTAGAGATGGGAAAGACAAAAATAAGGGAATATCGAAAATATATATTTTTATTAATACCTATATTTAAATTCCTGTCTTTAAAACACAAAGCCCGTTTTTGTTTGCACATTCTGCAGTATGTTTTATTTTTTTTATTTCTTTGTTGATTCGATACTCCTCATGGTTTCTCCCAGTTTTTCATATCACCCTGCACAATTTCTCCGTTTAACGCTCATCTCAAGGACATGATTTTCCTGCTATCGTGCGTTGTTAATTTTATAAAATGAATAATTATTGTATTTTAAAAAGATAAAACCGAAATCAAAATCGTACGTAATTGGGAATCAAAATTACCTATTTTAAAATGTGCGTCCCCCCAGAAAGCCCAATCGAGCTAGGTGTATTTTCAATATATCAGAATTTAGAGCAAAAATGGAGCACCTCTACAGTCAAGTAAATAAATTGGAGCATTAATACGAACGACGCTGCGAGCTAAAAACCGTGGGCTTGCTGGCGTCCTGTCCCGTCAGCACGCTCAAGCTAGATCTCGGGAACCGTTGACAGTACTATCGTGTATTATGGTTCAAATTTTAGAGCAAAATTGGAGCACTCTGCTCCCGTGAAATCAACTTCGAAACTAGAATGTGAAAGGAGTTAGACGTGATTAACCGGTGGGCTTGCTGGCGTCCTGTCCCGTCAGCAAGCCCACGCAGATCTCCGAAACGGTAATGATTTGGATTATGATTAAAAACTCTACAATAGAGCCCTATTTAGAGCACTCTGCTCCAAAAAAAATATTAATGTAGCTTCAATAGTTCTCGAGTTACAGGCCTTTGAAAACGGGCTTGCTGACGTCGCGTCCCGTCAACAAGCCCATTTGGAGCGTGGAAACTACTGAACGGAGAGTCGTCAAAAATATCTCCGCTTGCTTGTTGCACGGAACGGCAACGTCGCGCGGTCGTGAAAATCGACAAATTTTGGCGGCTGAAGTGTTTTTCGCTGATAGCGCGAAAACCGTAGAACCTAGGATTTTGATCTATTTGGAGCATAGTTCTCTCATTCTAAGCTACGATTTGAGATATTTTTGACGACTCTCCGTTCAGTAGTTTCCACGCTCCAAATGGGCTTGCTGACGGGACGCGACGTCAGCAAGCCTATTTTCAAAGGCCTGTAACTCGAGAACTATTGAAGCTACATTAATATTTTTTTTTGGAGCAGAGTGCTCTAAATAGGGCTCTATTGTAGAGTTTTTAATCATAATCCAAATCATTACCGTTTCGGAGATCTGCGTGGGCTTGCTGACGGGACAGGACGCCAGCAAGCCCACCGGTTAATCACGTCTAACTCCTTTCACATTCTAGTTTCGAAGTTGATTTCACGGGAGCAGAGTGCTCCAATTTTGCTCTAAAATTTGAACCATAATACACGATAGTACTGTCAACGGTTCCCGAGATCTAGCTTGGGCGTGCTGACGGGACAGGACGCCAGCAAGCCCACGGTTTTTAGCTCGCAGCGTCGTTCGTATTAATTCTCCAATTTATTTACTTGACTGTAGAGGTGCTCCATTTTTGCTCTAAATTCTGATATATTGAAAATACACCTAGCTCGATTGGGCTTTCTGGGGGGACGCACACTATTTTAAACACTACTGAACCGATTTTGATGAACAGTATTCCCGAAGTTAAATAGTACCCAGTACAAAAAAAGAATTACTTTAATCGGACTAGTAATTCCGAAGATGTGCGAAACAAACATAAAAACAAACATGAATATGTATGTCACTTTAGAAATTTGTCACATTTGTTCAGATGCTGATAATATAGAGTAAAACATATCAAAACTAGGTAGTTCTGAAAATGATACATACAATATACAGGTTGAATTGATAACCTTTTTTTGGAAAGTCGGTAAAAAAACGCGACGTACGTCAGCTACGACTTACGATAGATTGCACATCACTTACTGGCGAGGCGGACGCTCGGTGCGATATCGGGTCGCCAACCGCCTTCTTGTACGGCGGGCCGCAATAGGCCCACTGTCGCACTGAGTTGATTTTTGACACCTCCAGTGCGTGGTGGGCCGATAACGACCTGCCATGATTTTTTTATAGGAAAGACCTATAATTTTAAACACAATCTCAAATATATATTTGCCTCTGTCGTACCTTTACAATCACCTGAGATAATCGTTCCGCACCGAGTGAGAGAACATAGTTTTCTTCGTCCGCACCAGCTGAAATTCCGCAGCGGGCCAATTTCGGCCCGCCCCGCAGTGAAGGTGTTTAAGAACCATTTTCCTGACCTAGCTTACCGCAGCTTACAGCTTTTTAAATAATTGGATCCTAAAAATACATTCCTCGCAATGCAGCTCCGATGGTAACGCAGTCTTTAAACGCTTAAGCTGTTGAACAGAAGTGGGGGATATTTGGAAATATTTAAAATCACGGGATAGAACATAGCATTTCATTTCTCGCGTGCGCATTTACGGCAGCTACAACGAAGACAAAAGCCATCATAAAGATGCAGTGCGGATTTCCTATTTAAACATAGTAATATAACTTTTAGAACGGACCTGATCCTCCAGGAATATCTCATTGGCTCGGTGCACCAGATCTTCAACAGTGATAGTCCCGCCGAAGTCTTGCACCGCGTTGTACTCGACCACTAGAGTCAGGACCATTAGCGCCTCGACCACCAGCTGCCGGTACTCGGGCTGCGGGATGGTGTTGAGGACCGTTTCGACTGCGAGCGCGAATTTCAGCTCTCCGGACGTCATCTCTTGGGTCAAATTCTGTTGCAGCACTTTGCCCTGAATCACTAGGCCTTGGCACTGTAAAAATGTATTTTTAATTGTACGTTGGTCCAGCATTGAATTTGTACAGTAGTCTTACAACTTACAAGTGCACATTACTGTATGTTTATGTAGGAAATCGCATTTGGTATGTTTGCTGTGATTATTTGATTCATATCTTTAAACTGGCGTGTAGCTAAGCCGGATTTAATTTTAATTATAAGTACTAAATAATTTTTTTCGACATTTCAGTCGATGGTACCATCGAGGAAATTGATTCCTAGGCAGTTGTCGGACCTACGTCATGTGGTCGGCTTAATATGTCAATTCAATGTTAGGCGTTAGCTGTGATCGATCGGATGGGTTTGATGTAACGCGACCAAATTATTTAGGTCCGCCATCTGCCTAGGAATCAACTTCTCTGATAGTACATTTCAAACTAAAAGGCGAATATGCCACAATCGATTCGATAGAATATTGAGTCGTTACACGCAAGTTTTTCTTCGATCATTTTTGCGAAATGTGAAATTGAAAGCAAGCATTTAATTCTCTTCAGAGCTTCGACCTTAGAATTATGACTTTGTACGTGTGCGTGCGCGCGCACGTATGTGCGTAAGTGTAAACGTGCGTACGAGCGTGCGTGAGTGCTAGCGTGCGCGCGTAAGTTATAACTTATAGTCCGCGCGGAACTAGTTGGCCGCGCCTTAGGTATGTGAGCGGTGGGACGGAGAGGCAGAGGCGCTTGATTTTGACAGCTCTGGCTAGTTTGGACAAAACGCACACGAGATTGCAATAGCAAGATAAGTCCGCCGATAAAAAGTCAATCCAAGGAAATACTATTTAAAGTGCATAGGTTTTTAAAAAACGGAAAGCCGATGTCAATAATTTAGAATATAAAACTGATCAATTGTCTTTAATTTATTTTTTTCAATAATTAAATAATATTATTGTTCACAATATCGCGAGATTTGTCGTCACTGTCTAATCTCATGTGCGTTGCGAGCAGCAAGCAACCCGCCCCCTCACCCCCGTCCCTACCTAAGGCGCGGCCAACTAGTTCCGCGCGGACTATAGTGTGTGTGTGTGTGTTCTATATATCAAGTGAATTGTCACCTTTTCGAGTACCCCCCAGACCTTGGGGTAGAAGTCTCGTGGCACGCGGTTGAGCGCGCCGTCCAGCCGCCGCCGCCGCAGCCACTGGCCCTGGCGGTCGGGCTCCGCTGGTGCTGTGGGATTGTGGGTAAAATGAGCTCAGGCTCTTTAGCCAAGACAATTTCTTTACCGCTTCTTTATAGAATCATGACTGATCAAAATGGAATTGACATAAGCGTTAGTTAATATGACGTTGACATTAGACTCGTCTAATGTCAATTCCATACATTTTGATCAGCGATTCTATAATATAGAAGCGATAAAGAAAACGTCTCGGCTCCAGGTCCAGGATATCTTGGGCGCGTCTACTCCTGGTTTCAGCGTTCTAACGTTACGTAACATTTATGTAGATAAATACCACTGATCTACATGCTTCGACTGTATATTCAAAATATGTAGACCCTATAGTGGCATATTTCATAATTTTTAGGGTTCCGTACCCAAAGGGTTTAAACGGGACCCTATTACTGAGACTTCGATGTCTGTCCGTCTGTCTGTCTGTCTCCAGGCTGTAACTCAAGAACTGCTATAGCTAGACTTCTGAAATTTTTACAGATTATGTATTTCTGGTGCCGCTATAACAACAAATACTAAAAATAAAATAAAGTTAATATTTAAGGGGGGCTCCCATACAACAAACGTTTTTTTGGTCATTTTGGCACGTAATCCATAATGGCAACATAAAGATACTTGAAATATTAATAAAACCCTCAATTAGGTATATGTGTACTTTAGTATTAAATAATAAAATTAAAATAAAATAAATTATTAAGGGGGGCTCCCATACAAAAAACACAAATTTTCCCTTATTTTCACTCTATAACTGTACGGAACCCTTCATGCGCGAGTCCGACTCGCACTTGGCCGATTTTTTTTTGAAAATAAGACGTGACTGTGATTGATAACTTTAAATGGGTTCAGTAAATCTAAGGATTGCCGATATACCGAAAAAAATAATATCAAAATAGTTAATACCTTCTTCGGCGTCTGCGTGTAGAGATTTTCCCTCGAGTATTATTTGAGATTTCTTCGTGTATCGATTCGATTTGTTGCTGACTATCGAGAAATTACCGCCGCGGGCCGCTGAAAAAACATTTTACATTATAGCTCTAAACTTATACAAACCTTTGAAACTGTAAAAGGGGATTTTATTTCGTGCTTTTAATGTAAAAGAAATAATAAAGGATTTAAGACTTAAAAAATAATAATTCTTATATTAGTTTTTTTATGGTAATGCCTAAAAGGATACATGCTTATTGTGTAACAATTCTACAACTAATAAAGTCGTTACCATGTAATTGAATGAAAAAAATATAATGCATGCCAATATCTAAAGAGGTAATTAAAATGTAAATCATGGCGGGAAAACAAGTAAAGGTGATGTTTAAAAATAAGGGGACGTCAACAACTCGCCTTTATTTCGTATATTCTCTTTTACGAGAAATAGTGAATTGGCTGGAAAACAATAGAAACGTCAGTTACACTACTTACTACCGCAATTATTGTTCCACACACATTAATAATATTATTATCTATAGGCTACACCTAACATGAGCGCACTGCGCAAAGAAATGTTTATTAGTACACAGTGAACTCTATGTAGCGCTGCTACTTTCACAGTGAACTCTTTAAGATGAACACATACACACCTAAACATTACTTCCGCACTCAGAGACATTAATTATGATTAATCTTCAATTTTGTGAAGAGTTTGACAGATAATGTATGAGGCTTATGTCAAAAATTTTAATTACATTTAACTAATTAATGTTCCACTCTGAGTACGGCAGTTATCACTTAGTTTTGTTACACCCTGTACAGTGTACAACATTTGTATACATATTGTCAACATTTTAACTATAGTCCGTCAAGAAAGTGAAGAAATTAAAAAGTGGCAACATCGTAGTGCCATCCCTTTTTTCTTTGATTCATTTGAAAGGGATGACAATACGATGTTGCCACTTTTTAATTTCTTCACTTTCTTGACGGACTATATTCTTATCTAAAAATTTAAGACAGGCATTTATTTAATATTAAAAAAAGCACATTAAATAATTTTAGAGACGCTTACCGCTATTGATAGCAAATTCCTTGCCGCTGAGTATGTGGTAGAGTAAGTTCTTCATTTCGAAGGGAGACAGGTTGAGCAAATGTTCTGACGCCTCTTCGCCATTACAAGACAGGGTTCTAGATAGTTCCGTCGCCATAACCTATAAATATAAGAAATTGATTACAGATAAATAAAAAATGATTAATTTAAATATTAAACAAGTCCAAAAAAACAAGGACACAATCATATTTGACTCATATCCATACTAATATTATAAATGCGAAAGTGTGTTTGTCTGTCTGTCTGTTACCTCTTTACGCTCAAACCGCTGAACCGATTTTACTGAAATTTGGTATGGAGATACTTTAGAGTCCCGGGAAAGGACATAGGATGATTGTTATGACGGAAAAATGTACGTTTTGGCGCAACGGAGTTGCGAGCGTCGTCTGGTTCTAAATAAAGATAACAATATTACTTTGTGTGACTCGCTTATCGAAACCTTATTAATTATTTATTTGCTATAGTAATTACATCAGTAGTTTAGGCGCTGCAATAGCTCAAATAAACAAACATCCTTCCATTTGGCTTCACAAAAGCAGGCATATCGACAGGATGCTGGATGACAGTATACCATACATAGCTAGGTAGAATGTAAAGTTAATTAAAAAAGAAACAAACTTGTTAGTAACCCTTTGTCTAGACAACAACTTAATAGTTGTTGCCAGAACACGTGTAAACACATTGTAAGAGGCCATTCAAACTTATCCACGAGATATTACATAATGCAATAGAAATGTAGACATGTCTCAAAGAAAATACCAACGTGTTGGCACTAGTTCTTAACTATGATCATGGTATGAACGACTGAGCCAAATAATGCTCTCAGGCTATTGTTAGTGATTTATAGCCTAAACTCTTAAATATTTTGATATTAAAATAATGTTTGTTATTCCATCTAGCTTTGGAAATGTATTGTTATATTTTGAATTAACAAATAGGCTACTTTATACAACTAAGACTTCAGTTGCCGTACTAACTACAGTTCCCGTACTCTGTAGGATAGGTTTTGCCCTACAATATTACCATTACATTACATTATTATTTTTTAAACGTTTTATAATTTTCAAGCTGGTGGCTCCATACCAAATGTAAACATTTTTTTTATCAACAGTGCTGCACTTTTGCATCAACAGTACTGCACTCGTGTATCAACAGTACTGCACTCTTGTATCAACAGTGCTGCACTCTTGTATCAACAGTGCTGCACTCTTGTATCAACAGTACTGCACTCTTGCATCAACAGTGCTGCACTCTTGTATCAACAGTGCTGCACTCTTGTATCAACAGTACTGCACTCTTGCATCAACAGTACTGCACTCTTGCATCAACAGTGCTGCACTCTTGTATCAACAGTACTGCACTCTTGCATCAACAGTACTGCACTCTTGCATCAACAGTGCTGCACTCTTGTATCAACAGTACTGCACTCTTGCATCAACAGTACTGCACTCTTGCATCAACAGTGCTGCACTCTTGTATCAACAGTACTGCACTCTTGCATCAACAGTACTGCACTCTTGTATCAACAGTACTGCACTCTTGCATCAACAGTACTGCACTTTGCATCAACAGTGCTGCACTCTTGTATCAACAGTGGTGCACTCTTATATAAACAGTGCTGCACTGTAGTGTCAAAGGCGCTGTACTTACCTGTATGATGAGGCCGACTCTCAGCCTCAGCATCTCCAGGAACAGCTGGGGCTCCGTGCGGATGAACATGGCGAGGTACACCAGCAGCTCTTGTGTCAACAGTGCTGCACTCTTGCGTCAACAGTGCTGCACTCTTGTATAAACAGTGCTGCACTGTAGTGTCAAAGGCGCTGTACTTACCTGTATGATGAGGCCGACTCTCAGCCTCAGCATCTCCAGGAACAGCTGGGGCTCCGTGCGGATGAACATGGCGAGGTACACCAGCAGCTCTTGTGTCAACAGTGCTGCACTCTTGTATAAACAGTGCTGCACTGTAGTGTCAAAGGCGCTGTACTTACCTGTATGATGAGGCCGACTCTCAGCCTCAGCATCTCCAGGAACAGCTGGGGCTCCGTGCGGATGAACATGGCGAGGTACACCAGCAGCTCTTGTGTCAACAGTGCTGCACTCTTGCGTCAACAGTGCTGCACTCTTGTATAAACAGTGCTGCACTGTAGTGTCAAAGGCGCTGTACTTACCTGTATGATGAGGCCGACTCTCAGCCTCAGCATCTCCAGGAACAGCTGGGGCTCCGTGCGGATGAACATGGCGAGGTACACCAGCAGCTCTTGTGTCAACAGTGCTGCACTCTTGCGTCAACAGTGCTGCACTCTTGTATAAACAGTGCAGCACTGTAGTGTCAAAGGCGCTGTACTTACCTGTATGATGAGGCCGACTCTCAGCCTCAGCATCTCCAGGAACAGCTGGGGCTCCGTGCGGATGAACATGGCGAGGTACACCAGCAGCTCTTGTGTCAACAGTGCTGCACTCTTGCGTCAACAGTGCTGCACTCTTGTATAAACAGTGCAGCACTGTAGTGTCAAAGGCGCTGTACTTACCTGTATGATGAGGCCGACTCTCAGCCTCAGCATCTCCAGGAACAGCTGGGGCTCCGTGCGGATGAACATGGCGAGGTACACCAGCAGCTCTTGTATCAACAGTGCTGCACTCTTGCGTCAACAGTGCTGCACTCTTGTATAAACAGTGCTGCACTGTAGTGTCAAAGGCGCTGTACTTACCTGTATGATGAGGCCGACTCTCAGCCTCAGCATCTCCAGGAACAGCTGGGGCTCCGTGCGGATGAACATGGCGAGGTACACCAGCAGCTCTTGTGTCAACAGTGCTGCACTCTTGCGTCAACAGTGCTGCACTCTTGTATAAACAGTGCTGCACTGTAGTGTCAAAGGCGCTGTACTTACCTGTATGATGAGGCCGACTCTCAGCCTCAGCATCTCCAGGAACAGCTGGGGCTCCGTGCGGATGAACATGGCGAGGTACACCAGCAGCTCTTGTGTCAACAGTGCTGCACTCTTGCGTCAACAGTGCTGCACTCATGTATAAACAGTGCTGCACTGTAGTGTCAAAGGCGCTGTACTTACCTGTATGATGAGGCCGACTCTCAGCCTCAGCATCTCCAGGAACAGCTGGGGCTCCGTGCGGATGAACATGGCGAGGTACACCAGCAGCTCTTGTGTCAACAGTGCTGCACTCTTGCGTCAACAGTGCTGCACTCTTGTATAAACAGTGCTGCACTGTAGTGTCAAAGGCGCTGTACTTACCTGTATGATGAGGCCGACTCTCAGTCTCAGCATCTCCAGGAACAGCTGGGGCTCCGTGCGGATGAACATGGCGAGGTACACCAGCAGCTCTTGTGTCAACAGTGCTGCACTCTTGCGTCAACAGTGCTGCACTGTAGTGTCAAAGGCGCTGTACTTACCTGTATGATGAGGCCGACTCTCAGCCTCAGCATCTCCAGGAACAGCTGGGGCTCCGTGCGGATGAACATGGCGAGGTACACCAGCAGCTCTTGTGTCAACAGTGCTGCACTCTTGCGTCAACAGTGCTGCACTCTTGTATAAACAGTGCTGCACTGTAGTGTCAAAGGCGCTGTACTTACCTGTATGATGAGGCCGACTCTCAGCCTCAGCATCTCCAGGAACAGCTGGGGCTCCGTGCGGATGAACATGGCGAGGTACACCAGCAGCTCTTGCGTCAACATCGCTGTGCTCTCGTCGTCACCGTACGCCTGGGGAACAGATAATGTTATCAGAGAAATTGATTCATATGCTGGCGTGTCTACGTAATTAGGGTTGTCGATATATCATTTACCACCAGAGGGACGGTAGGGTCTTTCGTGTCAAATGTCGTGTCAGACAGAGATAATGTGACAGCTATATCGTAACATATGACAGCTGTTTGCCACGATAGACCCTACGGCACTGACCTCCATTATACAAGTACGCTGGACCTATGATACCCTTTGAAATGACAGCTATTTTTTGTGCCTATTTGACGCGAAATCAGCGCCCCAATACGGGGGAAGAGAACTAAATCTGACGTAAACATGACGTTTAAAATCGAAATATTGGCGCTATAGCAGTGCTGGGAGTACTTGGAACTAATACTAGTTTCTACCACCGTACTGATTATATTCTTTTTGGTTTCTACAACCAATAGCGATTGAGCGGCCATTTGCAAGTTACGTCAGATTTTGTTCTCTTCCACCGCATTGGGGGCGCTGATTCCGCTTCAAATAGGCACAAAAACAGCTGGGTATCTTATGTCCAGCGTACTTGTATAATGGAGGTCAGTGCCCTACGGCTACATAGCGCCAGCCAGCCATAGAATTATAACCTTTAGAAGAGGCATTCTATACAATCGTCAGCGCGAAAATGTGTCACCCTCGAAATAAGTGAGCTCACTCATCTGAGAGCAGTATGCCTTGGGACGCGGTGACAGTTGGTCGTGTTTAATTCATTGATTACTGCGCTTTTTTCAATACATTTTGCTCCAGAATGCCGTCGTGTCACATGTGCCTTCCAGTGCAGTAACAACACGAGGAATAGAGGTGTAACATTTGACACGTAATTACTAAGATTTAATTAATTATTTAAATTATTGTCTGAGAAAATCAAAGCGAAGCGTAAATTGAGCGAATGAGAAAGTAGTATATGCTATTACTGTAAGACAAAAAAGGACGACAATATTTTCTTGATACAATATTTGAGACAATATTTTGCATGCAAAAACATTGCTACAGTTTTGATGGCGTATGCCATATCCAAGTATTGACATCGTTGCAGCCAGCCAGATCATGACATTGACTTTGCATAGCACGACAAACTAACGTCTGCATAAGAATCAAATTTTTAAGTATTTCAGGTAACGTCAGAAAGTTTGAAAGGGTACAGACCTTGCTATTTCCGTTTTTCTCGTGGCGAAATGACTGCATGTAAATAATAAAAAAATATAACACATTCCAATAGGAACAACTAATGGCTATATTTAAATGATGCAGTGACCAATGTCTTAACAAATCTAAGCTATTTACTAACAAGAAAGGGTACACAATGTTTTGTCCTTTTCCGTTAAGACTTGAGAAGCCCAAGACACAAGGACACAACATAGCGTTTCCATTGCACTTTTTATCATTTACCTGAACTAGTAATACATACCAAATGTATAAGCTGTCGCAACTCATTCTCGGGCAGCGGTGCGGTTATAGTGTGTTCGTTGTTCGGCGGCATTCCCACTGTGATCTGTTTCTGTCGGACTAGCAAGTCCGTGACCGCCTTAGCTAGATCCTCGACACGTTTGCCCAACATGCCCGCCGTATGGCGTACGAGACCCCACAGTTTCTGAGTACACGCCTTCTCGTAGAGTGCCTTTAGTAAATCCTTCACGGTGACATGTTTGCCGTTTTCTATCATACCTGTAAAAGGAAATAAGAAATCTCTAAGCATATAAACAACAATAAACAAATCTATATAATTCAAGCTTTTTCAAAACCAAAAGTTTTGAGACTCAAACGAAGGAATTGAAATGCCGCGTCCCACTCTAACAAACATGAAAACACCGTTGTTACTTTGTTAGAGTAGGTCGTGGCAGCTCGTCCGTCTCGCGTAATATCATAAGCCGCGCCCCGCCACCTCGAGCCACCCCCTTCACACGGCGCATGGATCGAGATGGCGCGGCGCGGCTCGTGATATTACGCGCCGTGAGAAGCCAGCACTCACCAGTGTCGAAGTCCAGGCCGTGGGTATCCACCAGGTACTGGAGTATGTCGCCCTGCTCGTCCAGGCAGCACGCCGATCAGTTCGTCCGTCTCGCGTAATATCACGAGCCGCGCCCCGCCACCTTGTGCCACCCCCTTCACTCGGTGCGTGGCTCGTATATTACGCGCCGTGAGAAGCCAGCACTCACCGGTGTCGAAGTCCAGGCCGTGGGTATCCACCAGGTACTGGAGTATGTCGCCCTGCTCGTCCAGGCAGCACGCCGATCAGCTCGTCCGTCTCGCGTAATATCACGAGCCGCGCCCCGCCACCTCGAGCCACCCCCTTCACTCGGTGCGTGGCTCGTGATATTACGCGCCGTGAGAAGCCAGCACTCACCAGTGTCGAAGTCCAGGCCGTGGGTATCCACCAGGTACTGGAGTATGTCGCCCTGCTCGTCCAGGTTCTCAGTCTCCCGCAGCACGGCGATCAGCTCGTCCGTCTCCTGCTCCGCGTAGATCGTCTGACTCTCCGACGCCGTGCGGTTGCGGACGCCCACGTTCTTGTTCTCTGTTCAACGACAATTTGTCTCATTATCATGAAATTTAGCTTGATTATTACTGTTATAATTAATTTGCATGAAATTTTATTTGATTTATAATCATTTATCTATTTATGTTTCTTTTGTAACGTACCTAATTATTGAAGTGAAAACTTCTTTAGCGGCGTTGAGCACTTTTGTGGGATGGGTAAAAACTGTGAAACTCGCGTCAGATTTTCGTGTTGATCGAAAAACCATAGAAAAACCGTAAGACGGTTGGAGAGTAGTGTTTTGTGTCGAACTCGAACTCGAACGAAATGTACAGTCGGGAAATGAGTTGTTTAGCAGAAATGTACAGTCGGGGAAAATTGTGCTAATGTACAGTCGGGGAAATGAGTTCTTTAGCAGATGCGCTCATTAGGCTGCGTTTCCACTGAAGCGGAGCGGTTAAGAAGTATCTTAACTGGCGACACAGCATTCACGATTAAGTATAGCTCTACAAATGTATTAATTAAATGTTCGTTACATACGTGCATCGGCACAAATTACTTTTATTGTGTTTATTTTAAAAGATGTATTAATTCAATGTTCGGTATCTTTAATTCAAATAAATAAATAAACTCAAAGTCAAACTGTACCGCGTCAGTACGCACACATGAACGCAACGCGTGTGAGCGTACGTGCGTGCGCGCTTGCGTACGAGCGTACTCAGCTAGTAAGGTAGCTACACGGCCGCGTAATAACAGCAAGATATTTTCAACTACTGATATTGTATTATGAAAATTATAAGCCTGTATTAGTCGGACACCGGGCTAAGGGGCAAGAATCTATAGACAGAAGACACTTATTTAAGTCTTGCCTCGGTTTCTTCGTAATCGGATAAAAAGGGAACAAAATTCAAATACTTTTCGATTTAACACTCAGATTGTAACTAGGAAAGTACTTACTCTCTTCCTTAGGTGGTGGAGGCGATTCCTCTTTTGTAATTTCGATCGTCGGTGTCGTTAAAAGAGTAGTTGTAGAAGTTCCTCTGTAACAATACAGTAAAGTTACAGTAAATTATGTCATTGATCATTTTATAATAATTATTCTTAACCTTAGTCAGAGTTAGACAGTGACAGAAAATGTGGGAAGTTTATGTCAAAATTTTCATTCAATCTCTGAGTGCAGCTGTAAGAAAAACTTGCGCCAATTTCAACACTGATTTGTAGTATTTTAAGCTAGTATTTCTCTCATACCAAGGTAGATAAGAACCAAAGAGTAGAAACACACATCGATAGTTTCGACTCGAATCGATTGCAAATGATTTTTAATCGTATGAGGGTGTTTGAAATTCTATTTGCCACCAGGTGCCGCTATGTAGCCTTAGGGTCTATCGTGTCAAAAAGGCATATTATCGTGACGCATGACAGCTATATCGTGACGTATGACAGCAGTTTGACACGATAGACCCTAAGGCTACATAGCGGCACCTGGTGGCAAATAGAATTTCAAGCACCCTCATTACAACTCTCGTATTTATTATCGTTGTGGCATTTTTGTCAAACCCACTTACTTAGTAATACGTTTCTTGGCTTCCTCTGGCGACGGGCTCCGACCGAGCTGGTTTTCAACCTCCAACCACGAAGACTTCTTGTCCGAATGTGGACCAACGTATTCGCCTTCCATTCCTAAAGTCTCCGCTACGATCAAAGAAATATGTTGCCATTTATTAACTTTACTATTACACTGCATTATTAAGTATATTTAATATTTATATACTGGTAAAAACAGTGATAACAAGTATTAACTATTAGTTTCGTATTAACCGCTTATAAAGTCTAAAATCTGACATAAACACACGCTACTTTCTAATAGAACTTAGAGAACAAACTTGTACGATTCTACCAATTTGATCCAACAGGATCCAAATTGGAATGAAACTGAATTGAGCTTTGATTGAATTTGAATCCAATCAAAAAGCAAATTAGCATATTACTCATATACGTCAGACGACTATAGACGACGACGATGGAAGGACTTTTGTTTGGTTTGTCATTTTATGAGAATGTTACGAAACACTGACATTCATTATACAAGTGCGCTGGACATAAGATACCCAGCTGTTTTTTGTGCCTATTTGAAGCGAAATCAGCGCCCCCAATGCGGTGGAAGAGAACAAAATCTGACGTAACTTGCAAATGGCCGCTCAATCGCTATTGGTTGTAGAAACCAAAGAGAATATAATCACTACGGTGGTAGAAACTAGTATTAGTTCCAAGTACTCCAACTACTGCTATCAGCGCCAATATGGTGACTTTTAAAAGTCATGTTTACGTCAGATTTAGTTCTCTTCCCCCGCATTGGGGCGCTGATTCCGCTTCAAATAGGCACAAAAAACAGCTGTAATTTCAATGGGTATCATAGGTCCAGCGTACTTGTATAATGGAGGTCAGTGTTACGAAATCATACCGAAGCTGGAATATTGTCAGATATCGGCGCACCAGGTCAGGGTGCATTTTCCATACATTTAATAAATAAGTTATAAGCCATAACATAAAATATATAGAAAACGCGCCCTACCATACCATGGGGTGTGACGCCATTACCGAATGAGCCTATCTTTACAAATACTAATAAAACAGCAGCTTACAGTCAACATTAATAGACCTAGTCTTCTTGATGGCGCCGCGCACGGACATCTTGCGGCGCAGGACCTTGGCGTTGCGCGCGCCCGCCGGCCGCGGCAGGAACGAGAACTTGTTGCTGAAAGACTTGAGCAGATGCTCCTCCAGGTAGCTCTGCACTTGAGGGTTCAGCTCTGGAAATTAACAAAACTATAGGTCTACCAGGATCTGATGGCAAATTTTGATGGCAGATTTTCAAAAAATATCCTTGATAATTGGATTTTTCATATATGGGCGATTCCATTATCGCGGGTGCAACAGTTTGACACACTTAAAGCTTCCTATAGGCAAAATGAAGCAAAATTATTAATCAAATATCCCGTGAAGGAATACATTTTAACTAGTTTAACAATGATTTATAAATGAAAACCTTCATCAATGAATGTTTTCATTTATAAATGTATGAAGGGCCATAAACAGGTCTGAAGTGCCATCGCGGGTGCAACTAATTTGAACCTCCATTAAGAACTGTGATGAGTTCATATGTGAGTACTGGTTATTGAGAAACTTTTACAAAAAAACTTGCCTATATTTCAAAAGAGTGTAAAACAAAGAAACAATATAACAAGATAAAATTATAGTACTAAGTACTAGAAATTTATTAAAGGTGAATTAAATCGTAATTCTCTAACAAATTTTAAAATTTTCGATATGGAATAAATAATTATACTAGTAATTTGTAATAAAACTACACCAAATTATAGATTTTTTTTAATTTTCAGTTGTTTATTGGCCTGAGAAAATTAATCGTCTAAATCACTAAAAACGGTTGAATAGTGTAATTTATACAAAAGGTTTCGACGTATTGCTGTATATACTACAACTAAACATTAATTTGAAATATATGGTATTTTAATTAAAAAATATGGGAAAAAACATCGCATTCCTTAGATGATAATACTTAAAAACGCTCTAAATTATTCGAATTCCATTTTTTACCGATAAAAGTTGTTTTGTTAGTAAATACACATCTTCTTACGTATATACCAATTGAAAAATGTAACTAATAACACATTTTAAAAATTCTCGTTAGTTCTCTCTGTAGCGGAATGGCCCATATACATGTTTCACACACAGAATCATGCCTCTATAAGGGAAAAAAGGGTAAAAATGTTTTATTCCAATCACCCCGGTATTGCTAGAGTCAATTTCTTTTCTCACTTTTTGCCATCAGATTCTGGTAGTAGTATGTACAACAATGTTTCCCTTTTGTCACGGACCCTTGGAAATCAAGCAAAGTTTTTACGGGGGTCCGTTCACGTGTTTAATACAATAAACAGTAAAAAGCGGACCACAGGTTGGGATTTTTTAGAAGGAAGGTTTAGAAGATTATGCTATAAACGAGTTTAGGTTTATGCTCGTAAAATGCAATTCGGTATTATAAACGGGTTTATAGTTTATGCGTTTAAAACCTGTTTAGTGTGCACCGGCCCATATAAATAGTCAGTACTCAAGATGCATCTCGGTCTCAAGACACGGTTCAGGCTCTGTGATTGGTGGTTGCCTGTCGTAATTTGGACCAATCACAGAGCCGAACCGCGTCTTGAGACCGGGTCGCATTGCATCTTAAGTACTGACTATTTATACGGACCCTAAGTTGCGCTCAATTTCTTTGGGAAACTACGCCTTAAAATGATAGTTTCACTTCGTCCAGTCATGTTTTCAATAACTAATAATTGTTACTGGTCACCAATTTTTTATATTATAAAACTAAAGTTTGTAATACTTACTATCAGGATAGCCATCTTCCTGACTTCCCAAGAAACTCAAGTTGGTGATAGCTGAGGTACTCAGGAAGTCCCCTAAATTACCAAGCGTCACCCTTGTACCATTGATGTAGCCCGATTTCAACTTTTTCATTGTCGTTATCATTGCCATTGGGATCTTTCCTTGATCTAAAAAAGTATAAATTATAATTAGGTTATTGCAGTTAAAAAGATAAAAAACATATAAAGCGAACGCGACACAAGCAACATATATCCTTTTACCATTACGTTATTTTCATTGGTAAAGTCTTTGAAATATTGCGCAGTACATACTACATAGCAATATAAAAATGTAAAGTTGATAATCTCAGACATAAAATGACATGTTTAATCACTTTACATCTCTGACTACTCCTCAATGTAGACCTTACACGACATTAAGGCCGTGTTCAAACCAAACTGACTGTCAGCCACCGAATGTGAGCGAACGTTACGCAGTTTATTGTATTTCCATACATATTCACTTTTTCGTTCATACCTAACCGACAATTCGTTATTACGCTAGGCGTAAGCGCGGACATTCGATACCGTTTATTTCCACGTACACATTAGAGCTCACAGTGAGCCTGCTGACATTTGGCGGCTCACAGCCGGTTTGGTTTGAACGCGGCCTAAGATCTCTAGACAAAAGAGAACGCGCAGGGTTCGATTTAGGTCTCGCTACGCTATTATTATTTTATTACACGAGTTGTACGCGACATACAGTCAGGAAAATTTGTTATTCAGATAAATATCGGCTAGGTCATTTTATCCACTGAGATAAAAATTTAGAATATATGGTTACAGTAACACCACCGTTTGCTAATGTCTTTAGTTTTTACAGTTACCATTATTTTTATACAACTGTTCACACGTTCATCGAAAAATATCATTTGAAGACTTTAACAAGGGGGTGTTATTGATAAAGCCTTTATCTAAATTTTCGTCACCGATTACGACGAGGAGGCGGCATTTAAAATCACCGGTGCGTTGCATCGAAACGGAATAACCTGCAATATAGTTACTTATTGCAACGTCACGCGACAGTATACAAGACGTTGACGTCGCAACGCGTCACTAACCCTCCATCTACATCTCCTGTCCATCGTTCCGTCAAAATATTGTGTCCGCGGACGCAACGCATCAGAATTCAGAGCTATGTCACAATAGACGGAGCGAACCTGCAGTAGGCCGATTTCATACAAACTGACAAATCGACACTGGTATGAACAGCAGCTGAACAACGCAGTGTCAAGGCGTGCGCCGGCCGATATGACATACTACGCCAAATGTAAGTATAAGTATGAGGAACCTTCTAACGGCCGTTCCCAATATTTGATCTATCTCTGGTTTTGCCCTACTAGAGATAGGAATAGTTCTCAGACATTAGAGACATACATTTTATGTCAATTCAGTGTTAGCTGCGATCGGTCGTATGTCAAACCAGAGAAAGATTGAATATTGGGAACGGCCATAAGTCGGCATACTGGTTCATTCTGTCTATTGTGGCTATGTCTTCGGAAGGGCTTCACTTTAGAGACGTCATAATGTACGGCATTAGGCTGCATTTTCACCAGAGACGTGTTGCGAGGAATGTGTTTTTAAGATCCAATAGAATCGCTAAGCTGAGCGAGTAGGTCACATCAATGAAGCGATTCTTTTGATTCTCAACACATCTCTGGTAGAAACGCCGCCTTATGCCGTATTTTCTTTCAACATCATCGTCGTAATCGGCAACTCAAGGCTGTATAAGCGTGTATTACCTAGCAGGTAATGCGTGGCTAGCAAGGTGATGGTGGGCCGCCCCAGCATCTGTTTCCAGCTCATGCCGAGGAACGCCACGTTGGCGGTGAAGGTGCTAGCCAGCAACGCCGGGTCGCTGGTCATGTAGTACTCTTCGTAGTCGAAGTTCTAGCATGCGGGAAGGGAATCGGGTCATCCACGTGTTACGTGATACGTCCGACACGGATTGTGTATTTTGTATTTTTTTAAGTGCAAGAATTTATCTTATGCCCAGGTTTTTTGACAGAGGTTTATCGTTTTACTATAGCGTTGTTGATTGGTTAGGCTTTGGCAGACGAACGGCTCGCGTCGACGGCAGCCGTCGACAAGTGCTGTTCGTCTGTAAGAAGACTCAATTTGACACGACAATAGTGAATAGATCTCTTGTCAAAAACTCAGAAACTGGGAATTAGTCGCACCACAAGGGGTTTTTAGCAAACGTGATATATTGAAGGGATTTAAAAGACATTTTTTGGGACGTAACATGTAGACGGCCCCTCAGGACCCTCGCCAATTAGGACACAGTGGCGCCACCTGTACCACAGATTATTGTTTTTACGTTTGGTGCTACAGAGCGAGTGCGACGTACCTACACTTAATGACACCATTACCATTTAATGGGATGTTTTCTTTTTATCATCTCCACCAGACGGCGCGACAGTAGACACTCACTAATTTTCTATTGGTTCCCCACCGATTTGAAATTATCTGCAGGTTGGAATTACTGACTACATGTTGGTCGTGTTTCTAAAAAATATCAGTGTACTGTCAAGTGTAATATCAATCAAAATATCATACTCCTAAGCGGTCATTGGCTTAAGCAATTAGGCCAGTATACTGGTAACAGCTTAGGAACACGCTTGCACTTGTCAAACTGAAAACATGATAACTGAAAGAGTATTCTACTTCTACTTTTTATTGTCGGTGTGGTTTTTATTATTTTTCCCCAAATTGTGTTATTTGGATTTTTGATGTTCATAATTGGTAAAATATTAGCCACTAAATATCTGTTATCTTGCACAAGTGCAGGTAAGATGTTGTCAAAACCAAAATGTATTATTCCTGTGACATTTGGTGTGAACAACGGTAAATAGGGCTATTTCTTCCGCGAGTTTTAACTAAAACATCGTTATTATAACTTTATTATCCTATTCATTGGAATATTATTGTGTCTTTTTCAAATTGAAATGTATAAAGTTTTACATGCTTTTGCCCAGTTATGTAGCAATTATTGATGGTATTCCCTGGTATTACCGATAGTTGTCTACCCATACGCCATCTAGTTGCTAAAATGGAAGCTGTTTGACAATCAAATTAAAAAGCTAAGAAAATTCCTCATTGTAAAAAGCTCCAAGGCTTTAAATGAACGTGGACAGAGCGCTACTGGTAAAGGAGAACTGTCAAAAATGACGTTTTTGTATGACAGAAGCTGTCCTTTTCTCGCCAAAGCCTTGTCGAGCTGTATGGAGATTGCAGTGTCAAGTTGCCAGTGTGCTAGTGGGCGAGGAGTCTTAAAGGTTATTCACAAGTCTGTACTATATGACCGATACCACCTCAAATGACATGAACATTACAAAAACTATTCTAAATAAAAATGTTAGTACAAGGAAAACCTCAGGTAATATTTAAACAACACTTAAAAAAGCAAGCAAACTGGAGTTATGATAAATACCTAAGTACATTTGATTGAGAGTCAACACAACAAGAGGTCTCCCGAGTAGGTTTTGCCATGAGGATTTCAAAAAGTTTATCTCTGATTTAAGCATGTCAATCATCAATTCATAGTCAGAAGCGATGTAGAAACGCTTCATATCAGAAAACTATTTTATGAAATAAAAATAAAATATTAAAAACCTTGATAATATTAACAGGTAAAATATAAAACATTTTTACAAAACTAACATAATTATTCCAAACACAAAAAATAAAAATTTAAAGTTCTAACTATTAATGAACTAAGTAAAGCACATTTTATCTTGGACTAAAAGAGTCTGGTAAAAGTGCATAAAATTAGATAAAAGTGAAAACTATTTGGACTATGAGTAAAAGCCAGGGGCTGCCAGACCTTCGTCATTTTATAAAAGCTAAAAGTTTTTATCCCTAATCCCTATAAGTGAGAAGAACAACCTACATACCAATGGAGATGCAGTTACTTAAGAATGTATCAAGTGGTGAAGATCTACTTTCAGCTTTTATAAAATGACAATTGACAAAGGTCTGGCTGTCCCTGGCTCTTAGGCCATAATATATAAAGTATTCCTCACCTGTGGTGTAAAGGCGAAGATGCGATCATTCAAAGAATACAATTTACTGGTACTAAGTATGCCGACATCTCGAGACTTTCGTCCGGAGAGACCTAATTTTTTATTTCTACCTGTAAATAAATATTAAAAAATGCTATAAAAATAAATATAAAAAAAGTTATAAGTGACTTTGCTGTGACCTAAAATTTTAAGACAAGATGTTGTTCGTTTATAGCACAGGCCCCATACATTTTTCCAAGATGATAACAATGTCCTTTATAATATATGTAGGTATGGATTAAAGTGGAACATGTATTGTAATTTGACTACCTCAGTTGTTGTTGAGTGCACCAACAGAACAAAAATTTATGGGTCATAGATGTTTATGAAATATTTCTATCACATAATAAAAATCGTAAACATGATAATATATCATAGTATAAAAATATTTAATATATTTCTGTTGTCTGGTACCCGTAACACAACTTTCAAGTATTTCAGGTACTTACCACGTAGCCAGATTGACAAGGTGTGAAACGTTCAACGATATTATTATTATTAATAAAAAAAATTATTTACCTAAATAAGTATAGAGATGACTGAGCACTCTGGCAGGCTGCACCTCAATGGGTGCAACTTCACTTATGGTTTGAACATGCAAGTCATATTCCATGAGTTTGTCGCGAATTTCTTTGTCCTCAGCTAATATTACAATTTGTACCACAACATCTGGTTTCTTTTCTGAACATAGTCTTCTATTAAGTGGATCCAATTCTCCCACAGCTAAAAATCCCTGTAAATAATATTAAAAGATATTTAACAGACTGGAGATGTAACGTTTTTTATCTGTGTGTCATTGAGAAAAATGAATTCTTATATGAAGTATTTTCAGGCTATAAATACAGCCTGATTTGTGAGTAGTCTTAGGAATCTTAGGATCAAGGCTAACACTATCAAATCTACATTGTGTGTGCAATAATTGTTTTTAACAATAATATGACACCACAATGCAGTACTGTGGGTTGGCTGAAACTTAAACTAAAAAGCACAGAAGTGACTTTATAATTACCTCTTGCAATAATTTTCCTAGTATGTACAATGATTGCCCCCAAATAAAAGGGCACCTTCCCAAAGGTATTCTCTCCTGACTTCCCGGCTCTCTCTGCTCAGCATCAGCTTTGTCAGCCGGTACAGAGTACAACTCTGGCACCAGTTTTATGGTGTCATCTCCTCTTATCATAATAGATTCTAGTTTCTGCATATATTCTGACACATGGTCTTTATCTCCTTGGAAGAAATAGTCCAATATTAGGTAGCAGAAGAATAAAGGCCATTCACATTCAATTTTCTCAAACATTCTGAGCTCCCAGGGCTCATAGTAAAGTCTGTTTGGATCTTCTCGGGGAGTTTTGTGGCCATCTCTCAGAAACCTCTTGCAACCATACTTTCCTTGCATTTTTGTTACTATTGTATCCCTAGTTTTAGCTATCAATTGTGGATCGTCAACAGCAAAAGCTGGGTAGCTAATAATTGATAGTAAGCCCGAGTCTAGCTCTTTACTATTCGATTCCCTAGGCAACATAGACTGCAAAACCGCCTGGCACTTTTGTGCTTCATCAGCCAAGACATGAATAACGCTGGATGGACCACCTCTGGCACCAAAAAGGTCGAGTTCATTCATCGCTTCCAATGCCGCTTTAGCCATACCAATAGAACTGGCATTTAATTCGGGAAGACCATGATTAGTTTTGTCACCTCTCTCCCAAATACCATAATCTGGGGTGCAATATGCAGATTCAATATAAAATACTAAGTTTTGAATGAATGCAACCTCATCCAGTGAAAAGACAATTTGTAGTCCTGATGCAGTCATTTGAGCGAGGATGAGTAGATATAAAGAAATGGCATCAATCTGCAAATGTCCCCAATCTTCATCTTTCACTACTGTGCCTCCAGTAATGGAAGAATATTTAGCATGTAGAGAGTCTAGTGGGTGTTGTGTAGTTTTGAACTTCTCCACTTTGTCTTTTTGTTGCATCATAGCCATAAGAAGTCCTACAAACACCACAAAAGAAAATGTTAGTAAAAAGGGCAATGTTTTGCAAAAATACATTATGACATTTTTATTACTCAGTAAACAGGATGTAGATAACAATTTAATTTTTTTGGGATAAACAAACCTCTCATGAGTTTCACACAACTTTGTTCTAACTCGTATGTCTTAGCCCGATCTTCATCTTGGTCGGCGATTTTCTTGAAAGCCATTGATAGCCCCCATACTGCCAAAATGCAGTAGAGATTATCCCTGATCCAGGCATGATCGTTATGACGACTTGCTGGAAACAAACCAGTAACCGGTTGCTGATGGTCTAAAATTAGCTTATGCACAATACGTTGATAATAATCCAAGCGGACACCCGAATTACTTCGGGTTCTCATTTTTTTTACAACTTTATAGCTGAAAATGGTTGAAGATTATTTTATTTTGTATATTTTTGTCATTTTTTGCAATAATATTTTGGAATTTGGAGTTATGTCATTTGAAAGTCATGTTTGTCAAATGTCACAATTTTTTTATAGTGATGAGTGATCTGAGTTCTGACTTCTGAGTCTGACAGCCCGAGACTGAGTGGATTGCACGAACTAACTTTAACTTTAACTGTAACTTTAACCTTAACTTTGACAACAGTGCAAAATGTCAAATCTCTGGTTAAAGTTAAATATGGCGTCCAAACACCCCATAATATTATGCTCATACGACATTTCTGTCGATCGTCTGCTTTCAAGTGTTGAGCGCGAAAGTTTGGGTTTTGTGTTTTCATTACTTTTCTCGTGTTTTCTGTTTGATTTTTCTTTATTTTATGTTTATTTCAGTAGAACTATGTAGAGTAGTATAGTTTTTGTTGTTTGTCTAACCTGTTCTCTCTGTGTTTGTGTTTTTATGTGGCATAGTTTTTAACAAGTAGCTTTGGGTAAGTAAATCCCTTAATATAACGTTTTAATATGGAGGGCAATGAAAGCCCTCCTCCTCCGGATCCTCCGGATCGTAGTGATGTTTTTAATTATAGCCCTGTGATTACAGCTCCTTTAGAATCCTTTATGGCAGTTGAGAATGCTATCGGGAAAAAAAGACCAACCTCGGACAATTCTTCACACATACCCAGTAAGCAGGCCAAACAAAATTTATATAGAAATGTGTATAATGTTAATGATATTCCTCCTTACTTGGTACACGTTACAAAAACAGAAAATGAAACATCACCCCACCCCTCCATTCATGTGATTAAATTTGGCCAATTTTTAAAAAATCAAAACTTTCAAGGCATCCGTGCGGATGGTTTGAAAAGAGTAGGACGAAATAAAATATCGGTTGAATTTTCGAATATAGAAGATGCCAATAAATTTATGTCTCACCCGATTGTTATCCAATATGGTTATAACACTATTATTCCTACTTATAATATTACTCGTATGGGTGTAGTTAGGGAGATTCCGATTGACTGGACCCCTGAAGAGATAATAGAAAACTTAGAAGTCCCACCAGAAAGTGGCAAAATAATAAAAGCTCGCAGAATTAATAGGAAAGTTATCAATAATGGTATTACTGAGTGGGTTCCAACTCAATCTGTCATTTTGACTTTTGATGGTCAGACTCTACCATCAAGAGTATTTTGCTGCTTTGTTGCTCTAAAAATTGAACTCTACAAATTTCCCACAGTGCAATGTTTTAACTGCTGCCGTTTTGGTCACACCAAAAACCAGTGCAGGTCAAAACCTCGCTGCTTTAAATGTAGTCAAGATCACTCTGGTGAAAGTTGCACCATCACTGAAGATCAATCTCTTTGTCTATCTTGCTCAGGATCTCATTATGCTATTAACAAGAGTTGTCCAGAATACACCAGACAATCCGAGATAAAGGTCATTATGGCTGAAAAAAATATGTCATATGAGGAGGCCAGCAAAGTTGCCCCTCCTTCATATAAATCATATTCTGACATTGCCAAAATTAACTCCGTCCATAGAAAAACAGTCCCTATTAACCCCCATCTTTCATCCTCTAACCCAAATACCTCACATAAAAAAACAGTGTTTATTACTAGGAAACCGCGCCCCACTCAAACTCCAGGTTACGATAAAAATGCCCATAATGCCATTCTAAATGAATTTGCGTTCCCAAACTCGGAAAACGGCTGTGCGCTACAAAATAATAACAATTTAACAAATAATGTTAACAACGAAACCTTAGATTTACTCCTAAATGCAATAGCTATTATAATAAATAATAATAATTACATTTTACCTGACCACGTTGCACAAAAACTCAATGACATTATTATTAAACATGGATCAATCCAAAATTCTACAGTGGAATAGCAGAAGTATCCAAAACAAAAAACATGAACTCACCCATTTAGTAAACAAATTTAATCCATTACTTGTAAGTTTAAACGAAACTTGGCTAAAACCAGAGCAAAATTTTTATTTAAATGGCTTCTCTTGTTACAGAGAAGATCGATCAGATGGATATGGGGGTACTATGATCTTAGCAAATAATAAAATACCCAGCTCCCCCCTCAACATTCCCCACCATGACAACAGTGTCATCAACATTGTTGGAATTAAAGCTTTTAATACTAACATTATTTCAATCTATATTCCCCATCCAAACTCATCAATCCTCCCTTTTCTTCGTCATTTATTTTTGTTATTCCCCGACCCTCTCCTAATTTTAGGTGATTTTAACTGTCATAATGTTATGTGGGGCTCTGACTCAAATGACAATTTTGGCAGAGATTTTGGAGATTTATTAGAAGAAGTGAATCTTTGCGTTCTTAACAAAGGACAAGCAACGAGATTGTCCCTTTCAGACCACAGGAAAAGCTGTGTAGACCTTTCTATATGTTCAGCCAATCTAGCTAGCTTACTGCAATGGAATATATTAGATAGTACCTTTGGCAGTGACCACTACCCCATCACCATTGCCTATCCATCTAGAGATCATACCTATATGCACCTTCCTCCTTTACTAAAATATAGAACCTCAAGTGCTGATTGGGATGAATATCAAGATTTCTTGGAACAAAAATCACAGCTATTACCTGAAATAAAACCAGAAAACCTACATTTCTGTTATGCAGAACTATGCAAGGCCATTTCGGAATCGGCAGATCAATGCATCCCACTTAAAAATTCATCGTCTGGTAAACTTCCATCTCCACCATGGTGGGATAGGGAATGCTCTAATATTATTAAAGCTAGAAAAGATGCAGAAAAAACATATAAAAGGAACATGACAGACTCTAACTTAATAAATTACCAAAGAATTGCTGCTCAGTGTAAAAGATTATTCCGAACTAAGAAGAGACAAGGCTGGCGTAAATTCTGTGCTTCTTTATCCCCGAATCCGAACACGAGTTTGATATGGAAACAGATCAACAGATACAGACATAGCCTGTCATATCAGAATTCTCCTGCCATTCCAAACCCAGTAGCAATAGATTTCCTAAAAAAAATATCTCCCAATTACGTTCCAAACTATAATGAACTACCACATTCATTTAATGAAAATTTATTCAATGATAGCCCAATTTCCAGTCCTATAACTATGTTCGAGCTGAGAACGGTACTGTCGCATGTCAAGGACTCTACCCCGGGAGATGATGGATTCCCTTTCTCTTTCCTGTCAAAAGCGGGGACAAAATTTTTAACATACTATCTTAATATGATAAATTGTTTCCTGGATCATAACTTCATTCCCCCCGAGTGGAAACTGCAAGTCATTATTCCTATTCTCAAACCAGGCAAGCCACCAGATTCAGTAGATAGTTACCGTCCAATCGCTTTATCATCGACTTTATGCAAAATTTTTGAAAATTTAATTAAAAACCGCTTAGACTGGTTTGCAGAAAAAAAATCAATTTTCCCACACACACAATTCGGTTTCCGCAAAGGCTTATCCACATTAGACAGTCTGAGTGTTTTTCTATCAGATATAAGAATTGCATTTTCCAATGGGGATTCTGTTGTAGCTCTTTTTTTAGATGTGACTGCAGCGTATGATAGCGTCAACCTTTCGGTACTCAGGTATCGTTTACAAAAGCTGAGTATTCCCGTTAAGTATATTAATATTGTGTGTAATTTGATGATGCATAGAAAAATCAAGCTGCGCGTCCCGGGACAGAGTCTAGACATCCGCTCAGTGTACATAGGACTTCCTCAGGGATCACCGTTGAGTCCCTGTTTATATAATTTTTATGTGGCAAAATTACCTCGCTGTTTAAATACGGATTGTTATTTCCTTCAATACGTTGATGATCTACTGTTATATGTAATAAACCGTTCCATAGGTACAGCAGCTAACTCCCTTCAAGTCTCTCTAAATTCCTTACTCAAATGGATGAAAAAAAGTGGTCTAAAATTTTCTGCCCAGAAAAGCAGTGCAGTTGTATTCAGCAGAAAAAACATACCTTCACTAGTTAATTTAAAAATTGGTGATCAACCTATACAATCAAAAGATGAAGCGAAATTTTTGGGTCTAATAATTGATTCAAAGCTATCTGGGTCTAAACACATAAAATATATACATAAAAAGGCAGAGCGTAATTGTAATATAATCAGAGCACTTTCTGGTGTATCCTGGGGTGCACACCCCTTCACTCAAAAAATCCTATACAATGCTATAATTAGGAGCTTATTCGATTATGGCTTATTCCTTCTTTCGCCATACAATAAAAAAGATAGTCGATCTCTGGATCTTATTCAATCCAAAGCGCTTCGTGTGGTTTTGGGATGCATGAGATCCACTCCAACCAACGCTTTACAAGTTGAAGCTGGCGAACCTCCATTACATTTACGATTACAATTTCTAGCAGATCGCTTTATGTTTCGTGCAAACTCTCGAACAAATCATCCCCTTAATAGCAGACTTAACACCCTAAATAATTTATGTTTAAACTCATCATACTGGCGCTATAAAAATGTCCCCCCATTAATAAAAAGTTATAGAAAATTACTAGATATTCAGCAATCTGTTAAGATCATAACATCTCCTAAATTACATAGCTATAACTACCCATATGAAGTCATAATTTTCCAACCAAAAGTAGTATTAGATTTGGGTCTAAATAAGGGATCTCCTGAATGTAACAACACTTTCTTATACATTACTAATATTAAATGGAAGAATGGGCATTACTTTTTCACAGATGCTTCAAAATTAAATGAAAATGGAAATACAGGTGTAGCCGTGTATTACCAAAATTCTAAAATAATTCTAAAATTTAAATGCCCTACCCAATCTTCGGTCTTCACTGGTGAATGCATTGGTATTTTGGAATCTTGCCTATTTATAGAAAGTCACAACATTGTAAACGCCTGTATATTTTCAGATTCAAAAAGCGCTATTGAATCATTAGTAAGCCCATGCATTATCAACAAATTAAATAGTTCTATAATTTTAGATATTAAACTATCCCTTTTTAATAGCTATAACAAAGGGCTTAATGTCACACTTGTGTGGATTCCAGGTCACGCGGGTATAAGAGGAAATATGATAGCAGACTCCTTAGCAAAACAAGCTACTTTGGAGCAGGTAGATACCAAATACTTATCTCTTCATACTTACGATCTCCTCGCTGTGCCGAAAAAAGAATTGATAAATTTGTGGCAATCAGAATGGGAAAGAAGTAATAAGATCAAAGGGAGACATTATGGCTCAATCCAACCTTCAATTCCAAATAAACCATGGTTTTGGAAATATAAAAAAATGGATAAAAAAACATTGTCGATATTATGCAGATTACGTCTAGGTCATGTCTGTTCTCCTGTTTTTCTCAATAAAATAAGAATTAAAGATTCATCTTTGTGTGAGTGCGGATTGGATGATGGTTCATTGGAACATATTTTTTTCGCCTGCCCTAACAATGCAATCTCCCCCTTATATGTTCAACTTCATAAATTAAATATCCCTCTCCCCTCCAATTTCTCTTCACTTTTGAACTTTGATCTCAACCCTCAATTAATACACATACTAGCTAGATTTATAAAAGATAACAACATTAATCTTTAATCCACTAACATTTATTTAAACAAGGCCCTTGGTTACAACTTAACAGCACAATTCTAATGTTTAAATGTACCTATGTAAAATTAATTATTAATATCAAATACTAAATCCTAAAAATAAAAATCAAACTTCGTTTATAAAACTATCTCAACTTCAAAATTGTCGAAATTTTCTTTTTTTTTATAAAAATTTTACTTGACACTGGCAGAATGGTGCATCCCTGCATCTATGGGCGCCATTAAATAAGAAGAAGAAGAAGAAGAAGACATTTCTGTCAAAGGATCATGGTCATTTTTACATTTTGGTATATTGCTCAACAGAGATAAAATATATACCATAAGATAGCTCTTAGTGAGTAGGTAAAAAAGTTATTAGATTTACGCTCCCAGTAGTAGTTTAACCCCTCCCTCATACTGCTCACTCTTGGACGACGGAGCAGGTAACGATGACAGAACAGAAAATATAAATAGAAGATAACTGTAGACATATTATATAACTATAGACATGCTTAAGTGTATAAATTGTATTAAGAACATAAATCCCTCAACTTAAAATCAGGGACAGGAGCATTATTTAAAAAAAAAAACCTGGGACAGACGGACAGACTGAAACTTAATATTATTATTATCCTTGTTGACTACGGGACCGGTTTTTTGGCGGGCATGTGAAAGAGTGCTGTTGTGTTTTTGTATTATTTTCCTAAAATTGTGTTAGCTGGGGTTTTAATGTGTAATATTGGTAGAATATTAACCATTAGATATTCGTCTTCATGCACAAGTGTAGGAAAGTGATGTAATATCCAGAAACGTGCTATTTTGTGTTCCCTCCAAAACTCCATCGAAAGTTTCAGTAAAGCGTCTACCACTTTACTGAATCGACCGACTTGACTCCTTGACTGTATTGACTTTTACTTAGACTTTGACTAGACTTTAGACCTGACGATACATGAAAACGATGATGAAAAACATAGAAATGGCTGTATGGGCAACGCTCCCTTTGCCTGTCCCGACCGTGACGAATTAAAAAAAAATGACTACGGGACCCTCAAAATAATCATGCTATAATGTAACGTGATGCTATCAGCATGAAATGTATGAGCGCTGATGTCACTTTTAACATGGCTTTACTCAAAAAGTACAACGAATTTTGACAAGCGCCTTATTGGTTATTAATGTACATGGGTATACCTTCCTAAAAATATACAATCCATTCTTGTTGAGCACTATACCAGAGCCCATACATTTTTGCCCCTCATCATTTTCCGGTTAAAGTTAGGGAGTGCCTCTGCTGCCGGCGCCGGCTCCCAAAAATATCAGTAATGGGAACCGGCGGTAGGGCGCATTTTCATTAGTCGTTAACTCGTACGGTATACAGCATGCGGGGAGTCTATGACAATAATTGACAACTAATGGCGCATTGTCATTGGTAGTGGAATGCGTTTCAGAAATCTCCCGCACCCCGCATGCGGGCCCTATCGACCAGTGAAAATGCGCTAGTAAGTATATTGCCGGCAGCCGAGATATAAAACAACGGCTGCCGGCGCTGGCACTCAAAATAAGAGCCTGTGATAATGCGTAAAGCACTAGGTTCCAGTGCCGATACACAAATTTTAAAAAGAAATAATTATAATCTCAAATATATTCGACTTCCAAAGGTGAAGGTTAGGTACCTATTTGTTCGGCTGTAGATATTTTAGCTTTTTGTGATGCATTTTCTAGCTTTACCTTAGCTACCTTTTTTCAGCTACCAAAAAGTAAGATTTTGCACCACACTTATATACCCTGTGGTATACTTGATACTTCCGAAGGTACTGAACAGAACTTCAGATTCCTTATACATGTTAGAGAGTTTCAGCGTTGTTTAAAGAAGCAAAGATATTGTATTTAAATGTTACTATGCAGATCACATTTATCAGCATCATCATCACCACCATTAACCCATCAAGCCCCATAGGAGTACCGGTAATCGCGAAAACAT
This sequence comes from Polyommatus icarus, assembly GCA_937595015.1. Classification (NCBI taxonomy): domain Eukaryota; kingdom Metazoa; phylum Arthropoda; class Insecta; order Lepidoptera; family Lycaenidae; genus Polyommatus; species Polyommatus icarus. The sequence continues at coordinate 16,241,461 of OW569326.1, forward strand.
TAGAATACAATAGCATTTCCAAGAATCCCCGGTCGAAGGATTCAAATATGCATCCTTACAATATGACTATTTATGACCTTATTTGTACTTTTCATAGTCCTTTAGCTCAAGACTGATGTTTTGATCATTATTCTGTCATTTGACAAGCGATGTTTGCCGAATAGGCGCCGACACCCTATTCGGCAAACATCGCGTAACTTCGGCAAACTTCGGAGTTCGGAAAACGGCGCCGGCAGCCATTTCAGCAACCGGCGCCGGCCACCAGCAGCCATTACGGTAACCGGCGCCGGCAGCGGAGGCACTCCCTTAAAGTTAAGGTTAAAGTTAAAGCTAAAAGGACACCATATTTAACTTTAACCTTAACTTTGACTTTAACCACACCTCTGGTGCAACGCAGCCTAATAGCGTTTTCGGTATCTGGAAGTTGGAACTGCATACTGCAGTCTGCACCGGGGCCGGCCAAACCAGCCACCGGGGCAGGGTCAAGGTAGGCAGGGCTGAAGGCAGCAAAGACCTTACGTCATTAGAGGAATAGAAGGCAGGCCAAATGGATACGGATACAGATCACCTATGGAAATCAATGAGTTTCTAAAATACTAGAGTGGCAATGTCTTACTGCCGATCCACACTCGCGCGCGCGGCGCGGATCGCACATTACTACCAAATCCTCTCAAAGTTCGCGACATGTCCGCAGTGTAGGCGTTCTTTATTTGAAAAATTTCCCACGCGTCTACTTTTTCATAATATGGCACTCGGCTGTTTAAGGTGGGTTTACACCAAAAGAACATAGAGCAAGAACAGCACAAGAACATTCTTTCGTATTTGTTTAGTGTAAACTATAATTCTTTACAACATACTTTAGGTCGTTTACACCAATCGAATCAATAAGAACATCAAGAATAAGAATTTTTGCTCTATAGATGAGAATCATAATTATAGCTCCGTTTAGAGTTTTAGACCAAACGAGCGAATGCTCATTCTAGGAAAGCTCTTTTGATGTAAACTAACAACGAGCATTCTTTCGTTGTTGATAGTGTGTTCGCCACGTGTTCGGCGGTAAATAGGTAGAATGCTCTAAGAATCTCGCTCGTTTGGTGTAAACGACGCCAGAGCGCTCGAGCAATTTCCTAGAGCGTTCTTTCGTGTTCGGACGTGCTCGCTCTTCGAGGCGGTCTCTTTAAAGGGATTCTAGTGTTCTTAATATTTTTACTTTCTGGCGGCTGGTTTACTCAATGTGTAATTATTACGTAATGTGCGCGTGGAGTGCGCGTGGCGTGCGCGTGTGGTGCGCGTGGCGTGCGCGTGGAGTGCGCGTGGAGTGCGCGTGGAGTGCGCGTGGCGTGCGCATGGAGTGCGAGTGGCGTGCGCGTGGAGTGCGCGTGGCGTGCGCGTGTGGTGCGCGTGGCGTGCGCGTGGAGTGCGCGTGGAGTGCGCGTGGAGTGCGCGTGGCGTGCGCGTGGAGTGCGAGTGGCGTGCGCGTGGAGTACGCGTGGCGTGCGCGTGTGGTGCGCGTGGCGTGCGCGTGGAGTACGCTTGGCGTGCGCGTGGCGTGCGCGTGGCGTGCGCGTGGAGTGCGCGTGGAGTGCGCGTGGCGTGCGCGTGGAGTACGCTTGGCGTGCGCGTGGCGTGCGCGTGGCGTGCGCGTGGAGTGCGCGAGGCGTGCGCGTGGAGTGCGCGTGGCGTGCGCGTGGAGTACGCGTGGCGTGCGCGTGTGGTGCGCGTGGAGTGCGCGTGGCGTGCGCGTGGCGTGCGCGTGGAGTGCGCATGGCGTGCGCGTGTGGTGCGCGTGGCTTGCGCGTGGAGTGCGCGTGGCGTGCGCGTGTGGTGCTCGTAGCGTGCGCGTGGAGTGCGCGTGGCGTGCGCGTGGAGTGCGCGTGGCGTGCGCGTGGCGTGCGCGTGGCGTGCGCGTGGCGTGCGCGTGGCGTGCGCGTGGCGTGCGCGTGGCGTGCGCGTGGCGTGCGCGTGGCGTGCGCGTGGCGTGCGCGTGGCGTGCGCGTGGAGTGCGCGTGGCGTGCGCGTGGCGTGCGCGTGGCGTGCGCGTGGCGTGCGCGTGGCGTGCGCGTGGCGTGCGCGTGGCGTGCGCGTGGCGTGCGCGTGGCGTGCGCGTGTGGTGCGCGTGGCGTGCGCGTGGCGTGCGCGTGTGGTGCTCGTAGCGTGCGCGTGGCGTGCGCGTGGCGTGCGCGTGGCGTGCGCTTGGCGTGCGCGTGGCGTGCGCGTGTGGTGCGCGTGGCGTGCGCGAGGAGTGCGCGTGGCGTGCGCGTGGAGTGCGCGTGGCGTGCGCGGGTGGAATTCGATTAATGCAATTCAAGATTAGGCTACCGCAAGCTCGGGGCTGAGAGAAGATCTCTTTGGAGATGTCCTCAGTGTAAATTGTCGTCGAGTCCGCGCCCTAAGTCCCCGGCAGCCGAAAATGTCACTCTTGAAATGATTTTGTTGGAGTTACGCGAAGTGAAGCGGCACATACGTTTGTTTTGGATAATCAGCAGGAATATAATGACTTTCCTGAATATAGCCAGCCACGATTTACAAACATACTCAAATGAAAATTGCCTGGAAAACGACAATAAGGAGAATGAAAGTTTTCCAGAATATAGTCACTCAATATTGCAAAACTTTACATTGAAAAGGACATTAAGTAATTGAAAGTTCTCGTATTTGTCATGACGCAAAAAATAACTCAACAGACAGTAGCATCGAAGCTAAATTACTGACGCTGATGAAGATGAGTGTTAATAAGAAAAAAAAGTTTCATAAATACGCTAATCGCAGAAAAGTAAGGATTCTTCGAGTGAACCAATGATTGACGATCTCTGACTAGTAGCCTTTAATTCTAAAATAAACGGCCACGCATAAAATTGAGTTCAACATGTATATTTAGACAAGGGAATTGTAATTACAGTATAATAAATTAGTTTTAACGTGTTTTTTAACAATTCTTATATGCCGCGTCTGGCGCGTCATCGGCCTCACTAAAACTTTTTGAATGACGCGCTGGGCGCGGCATTGGCCACGAATCGGTTAAGGTGGGTTTACACCAAAAGAACATAGAGCAAGAACAGCACAAAAACATTCTTTCGTATTTGTTTAGTGTAAACTATAATTCTTTACAACATACTTTAGGTCGTTTACACCAATCGAAACTATAATTCTTTACAACATACTTTAGGTCGTTTACACCAATCGAATCAATAAGAACATCAAGAATAAGAATTTTTGCTCTATAGATGAGAATCATAATTATAGCTCCGTTTAGAGTTTTAGACCAAACGAGCGAATGCTCATTCTAGGAAAGCTCTTTTGATGTAAACTAACAACGAGCATTCTTTCGTTGTTCTAGTGTGTTCGCCACGTGTTCGGCGGTAAATAGGTAGAATGCTCTAAGAATCTCGCTCGCTTGGTGTAAACGACGCCAGAGCGCTCGAGCAATTTCCTAGAGCGTTCTTTCGTGTTCGGACGTGCTCGCTCTTCGAGGCGGTCTCTTTAAAGGGATTCTAGTGTTCTTAATATTTTTACTTTCTGGCGGCTGGTTTACTCAATGTGTAATTATTACGTAATGTGCGCGTGGAGTGCGCGTGGCGTGCGCGTGTGGTGCGCGTGGCGTGCGCGTGGAGTGCGCGTGGAGTGCGCGTGGAGTGCGCGTGGAGTGCGCGTGGCGTGCGCGTGGAGTGCGAGTGGCGTGCGCGTGGCGTGCGCGTGGAGTGCGCGTGGAGTGCGCGTGGCGTGCGCGTGGAGTACGCTTGGCGTGCGCGTGGCGTGCGCGTGGCGTGCGCGTGGAGTGCGCGAGGCGTGCGCGTGGAGTGCGAGTGGCGTGCGCGTGGAGTACGCGTGGCGTGCGCGTGTGGTGCGCGTGGAGTGCGCGTGGCGTGCGCGTGGCGTGCGCGTGGAGTGCGCATGGCGTGCGCGTGTGGTGCGCGTGGCTTGCGCGTGGAGTGCGCGTGGCGTGCGCGTGTGGTGCTCGTAGCGTGCGCGTGGCGTGCGCGTGGAGTGCGCGTGGCGTGCGCGTGGCGTGCGCGTGGCGTGCGCGTGGCGTGCGCGTGGCGTGCGCGTGGCGTGCGCGTGGCGTGCGCGTGGCGTGCGCGTGGCGTGCGCGTGGCGTGCGCGTGGCGTGCGCGTGGCGTGCGCTTGGCGTGCGCTTGGCGTGCGCGTGGCGTGCGCGTGGCGTGCGCGTGTGGTGCGCGTGGCGTGCGCGTGGAGTGCGCGTGGCGTGCGCGTGGAGTGCGCGTGGAGTGCGCGTGGAGTGCGCGTGGCGTGCGCGTGGAGTACGCTTGGCGTGCGCGTGGAGTACGCTTGGCGTGCGCGTGGCGTGCGCGTGGCGTGCGCGTGGAGTGCGCGAGGCGTGCGCGTGGAGTGCGAGTGGCGTGCGCGTGGAGTACGCGTGGCGTGCGCGTGTGGTGCGCGTGGAGTGCGCGTGGCGTGCGCGTGGCGTGCGCGTGGAGTGCGCATGGCGTGCGCGTGTGGTGCGCGTGGCTTGCGCGTGGAGTGCGCGTGGCGTGCGCGTGTGGTGCTCGTAGCGTGCGCGTGGAGTGCGCGTGGCGTGCGCGTGGAGTGCGCGTGGCGTGCGCGTGGCGTGCGCGTGGCGTGCGCTTGGCGTGCGCGTGGCGTGCGCGTGGCGTGCGCTTGGCGTGCGCGTGGCGTGCGCGTGGCGTGCGCGTGTGGTGCGCGTGGCGTGCGCGAGGAGTGCGCGTGGTGTGCGCGTGGAGTGCGCGTGGCGTGCGCGGGTGGAATTCGATTAATGCAATTCAAGATCAGGCTACCGCAAGCTCGGGGCTGAGAGAAGATCTCTTTGGAGATGTCCTCAGTGTAAATTGTCGTCGAGTCCGCGCCCTAAGTCCCCGGCAGCCGAAAATGTCACTCTTGAAATGATTTTGTTGGAGTTACGCGAAGTGAAGCGGCACATACGTTTGTTTTGGATAATCAGCAGGAATATAATGACTTTCCTGAATATAGCCAGCCACGATTTACAAACATACTCAAATGAAAATTGCCTGGAAAACGACAATAAGGAGAATGAAAGTTTTCCAGAATATAGTCACTCAATATTGCAAAACTTTACATTGAAAAGGATATAGTGATTGTTTTAAGCTAGCGGAAAGCAAATAATACAAGCAAGCTACTATTTAAAAGTCACTATATTGTCAGTTTAAACAGAAGGAATACACTAGATACAAAGATATACAGTTTGTAGGTTTATAGAAATAGATATAACACTAAGAAAGCGGAAAGTTAGCGAAGGTAAGAAATTTTAGGCTATAAACGTAATTATTATAGGCACGGTCAAGAGGTTCGCGCGCGGCCTCCCGGCGTCGTGTATGCTAGCGGACTGACTAGGCGGTGAAAACCGAACACGCACGATCTCGCCGCTCGGCGAGCTCCGGCGCGCGGCGCAGGCGACGCGTAATCGAACCGGTAATTTAACCGACTGTATCTGCGAGGGATTGTGCATGTATTGTAACGCTACATCAGCCCCCCCGGAGACCGTTAAGGTCGAAAGAAGTCGGGAAAACGAACTCGACGTCCAATTCGTGTTCGACTTATGAGTTTTGGAGGTTCAGGTAGCATTTTTGCGCTTTTCTCTTGCGCTACGCAGTCCTTCATTTCGTAGGCTGGCTTAAGTCGATCTATGGAGACGTTGGTAAGTTTGCCTCGAATATCAATTTTATAAAATTTGTCGCCCCGTTCAATAACCTTGTAGGGTCCTGTATACGGTGCTTGCAAGGGCTTACGTACAGCATCTTGGCGAAGAAAAACATGTGACGAAGAAGGTAAGTCCTTACTTATAAAGACTGGAGCAGATCCATGGTGATTAACAGGAGCAGGCTTCAGTTTTCTTAGATTGGCACGGAGACGAGAAATAAAATCTGCGTAGTCTACAACTTCTGTAGGAGACTTATTGAAGAATGTAGCTGGTAAACGTAAAGTCTCTCCGTATACTAATTCAGCTGAAGACAGTCCGATATCTTCCTTTACAGTTGTACGTATGCCTAGCAGTACTAGGGGCAACACTTCGTACCAATCTTCGTTGTCGTGGCACGCTATAGCTGCTTTAAGCTGCCTGTGGAAACGTTCAACCATTCCGTTTGCAGCTGGATGGTAGGCAGTAGTCTGCAGGTGATTAAATCCGATGAGCTTTGCTAGTTCCTTAAAAAGGTACGCCTCGAACTGCTTGCCTCGGTCTGTTGTTATCTTTTCGGGACATCCGAAGCGTGAAATCCAACCAGAAACGAAAGCGTTAGCTACCGTGTCAGCTCGGATGTCCTGGAGTGGCATAACCTCTGGCCAACGAGTAAACCTATCGACTGCAGTTAGGCAATACTTGTAGTCGTGTGATGTAGGCAGGGGGCCTATGAGGTCTATATGAACATGGCCAAATCTGTTCGATGGGGGTTCAAATTCATGAACCGGCGACCGAGTGTGACGAGATATTTTTGACCGCTGGCACGAGAGACAGGTACGCGTCCAGCTGCTGCATTCCTTTTTCATATTGGGCCACACGTAATGTCGACTCATCAGTCTCATCGTTGCCTTAACGCCTGGGTGACTCAGTCCGTGTAAGCTGTCGAAAGCTTGACGACGGAACTGTGGTGTAAGATACAGACGTGGAGATGAACGTGAAACATCACAATACAAAAGCTTACCAGAGCCAGGAACTTCTATTTTCTGCAAATCAAGTGACGAGTCGTTACATCGTAAAAGCTGCTGGAGCTCGTCATCTGCTTCTTGTGAGTGTGCTAATGTGTCAAAATCGATAGGGGACGAGATTGCTTCTACCCTCGACAGTGCATCCGCCACTACGTTAAAGTCTCCTGCGATGTGTCGTATGTCGGTACTAAATTGAGACACAAAATCAAAGTATCTAAATTGCCGGGGTGAACAGTTATCTGAGGCCTTTTTGAAAGCTGCAACTATAGGCTTATGGTCAGTAAATATGGTGAAGGTCCTGCCCTCAACCATGTGCCTAAAGTACTTGACAGCTTCGTAGATAGCTAGCAGCTCTCTGTCAAACGGACTATATTTACGCTGTGCAGTGCTGAGCTTTTTAGAATAAAATCCTAGTGGTTGCCATCCGCGGTTTACCTTCTGTTGTATCACAGCACCTATTGAGGAATCGGAAGCGTCTGTGAATATGGCCAAGTCTGCTGCTGGATTAGGATGTGCTAATAAAGTGGCTTCAGCTAGGCTTTTCTTGCATTCTACGAAGGCTTCTTCAAGCTCTTTTGTCCATGTTATGGGGCTATTAGCTTTAACAACTGGTCCAGAAAGAAGCTTGTGTAGTGGCGCCTGAGTATTTGCTGCTCTTTGCACAAATCGTCTATAAAAATTAAGCATGCCTAGGAATCGGCGAAGTTCTCTTATAGTCTTTGGCTGCGGAAAATTCTGTATACTCTCAACTTTTTCGGGCATGGGCGTTGTACCTGCTGCTGAAACCACGTATCCGAGGAATTCTACTCGAGACTCACCAAATACGCTCTTCGACGAGTTCACCACCACTCCATGGTTTTGCAATCGCTGGAAAACTTGTTTCAGGTGTTCCAGGTGTTCGGATTCTGTCTGTGAAGCCACCAAAATGTCATCTATGTATGGATAACAGAAATTCAGGTCTTTTAAGATCTCGTCCATGAACCGCTGGAATGTTTGAGCTGCATTACGTAATCCAAAAGTCATGAATGGAAACTCAAACATTCCAAACGGGGTTGTAATGGCTGTTTTGGGTATATCAGCTGGATTTACTGGAATCTGATGATAAGCGCGTATTAGGTCAATTTTGCTGAAGACTGTACACCCAAAAAGATTGTGTGAAAAATCCGCTATATGGCGCACCGGATATCGGTCAGGTATGGTGCGTGCATTCAACGCTCTGTAGTCACCACATGGTCGCCACTCATTGTTCTTTTTTGGAACCAGGTGTAAGGGCGACGACCATGGACTGTCGGATCTTCTAGCAATACCTGTTCTTACCATATCTTCGAACTCCTTGATTGCAATGTGGAGTCGATCCGGTGCTAACCTGCGAGGTCTGCTGTGCACGGGCGGTCCAGGAGTCGTCCGGATATAGTGGAGCGTGTTGTGCTTGATTACACGCATTGACACGTCCCCAGCCGGATGAGTGATATCCGGAAACTGTGAGAGTAAGTCATGATAGCGGGAAGTGCCTATGACAGTTTTAATTTGGCACAAATCAGATGGTGCAGGCCTAGCTAGCGTGGTAAGTGATGTTACATTATCGACTAAGCGGTGAGCTCTAGCGTCCACTAACAAATTAAAGTGCGATAAAAAATCTATGCCGATTATAGGCTTAGTTACATCTGCTATAACAAAACGCCATACAAATGCACGCCTAAGGCCAAAGTCTAACGATAAAGTTAACCAGCCGAATGTGTTAATCGTTGAACCGTTAGCTGCTGAAAGTTCATAATCAGTTTTTACACACTGTCTATTATGAATTAATTTACGAGGATATACACATAGATCTGATCCAGTGTCTACTAAATATTGCACTTTTGTCTTACGGTCTGTAACAAATACACGGCCACCCGATACGCTGCTGCAGTCGCGCGCTGCCGTCTTCACTGACTGCTGGATCCGTTTCCCTGGCGGAATGTACACGGCTCACGACACTTGGTTGATTTTGTTCCAAACCGTCGATGGTACCAGCAATGCCCAGTGGTAGTGCGTGAGCGGCTCCGGGACCGATGACGCCAATGTGGAGACTGACCACGTCCTCTGGGACGCGAGCGAAAACCAGTTGAAAGCGCTGCCACCTGTCGAGACAGCTCATCGATGCGTCGCGTGAGAAGGTCAATCGTTGCTGTCGGGGCCGCTGGCGCTGTTGCAGGGGCAGGTGGTAACGTGGACGCAGCTGCTACTTGAGGTTGAAGTGCGATTTCGTGAATCTTATCCACGATCTGGGCTATGGCGTCCAGGGGCAGTTCAGATTGAGCCGCTATAATCGCCTGTATGTGGCTAGGTAATCGGTTTGTCCATAACGACCGAATAAAGTCGTCTGGGACATCTGAACCAGCCAAATCGCGCAAGTGCCGCAGGAACTGAGATGGCTTACGATCTCCTAACTCTTCATGAGTTAAAAGCTGTCTCACGCGCTGTTCTTGCGAAGCCGAAAGTCGCGATATTAATTCGTTTTTTATTTTTATGTACTTATTGTCCGCCGGCGGTTTATTTATAATGTCTTTCACTTCACAAACGTATTTAAAATCCAGGTTAGAAATAACATAATAAAATTTTGTTGCGTCACTCGTCACATTCGCTAACGCAAATTGTCCCTCTAATTGTGCGAACCATAATGCCGGTTCGTTCGGCCAAAATGGCGGCACCTTAACATTAACGCGGTGCACTTCTTCGGAATTGTCTTTTTGTTCGGTATCCATATCGCAAAGTCACTTAGTTTATTCACTTAGGGATATAGCACTTTACACTACACTGTACTGTACGTAATGTTCACGGGGTCACCACTATAGTGTTTGTTTTAAGCTAGCGGAAAGCAAATAATACAAGCAAGCTACTATTTAAAAGTCACTATATTGTCAGTTTAAACAGAAGGAATACACTAGATACAAAGATATACAGTTTGTAGGTTTATAGAAATAGATATAACACTAAGAAAGCGGAAAGTTAGCGAAGGTAAGAAATTTTAGGCTAAAAACGTAATTATTATAGGCACGGTCAAGAGGTTCGCGCGCGGCCTCCCGGCGTCGTGTATGCTAGCGGACTGACTAGGCGGTGAAAACCGAACACGCACGATCTCGCCGCTCGGCGAGCTCCGGCGCGCGGCGCAGGCGACGCGTAATCGAACCGGTAATTTAACCGACTGTATCTGCGAGGGATTGTGCATGTATTGTAACGCTACAAGGACATTAAGTAATTGAAAGTTCTCGTATTTGTCATGACGCAAAAAATAACTCAACAGACAGTAGCATCGAAGCTAAATTACTGACGCTGATGAAGATGAGTGTTAATAAGAAAAAAAAGTTTCATAAATACGCTAATCGCAGAAAAGTAAGGATTCTTCGAGTGAACCAATGATTGACGATCTCTGACTAGTAGCCTTTAATTCTAAAATAAACGGCCACGCATAAAATTGAGTTCAACATGTATATTTAGACAAGGGAATTGTAATTACAGTATAATAAATTAGTTTTAACGTGTTTTTTAACAATTCTTATATGCCGCGTCTGGCGCGTCATCGGCCTCACTAAAACTTTTTGAATGACGCGCTGGGCGCGGCATTGGCCACGAATCGGTTAAGGTGGGTTTACACCAAAAGAACATAGAGCAAGAACAGCACAAAAACATTCTTTCGTATTTGTTTAGTGTAAACTATAATTCTTTACAACATACTTTAGGTCGTTTACACCAATCGAATCAATAAGAACATCAAGAATAAGAATTTTTGCTCTATAGATGAGAATCATAATTATAGCTCCGTTTAGAGTTTTAGACCAAACGAGCGAATGCTCATTCTAGGAAAGCTCTTTTGATGTAAACTAACAACGAGCATTCTTTCGTTGTTCTAGTGTGTTCGCCACGTGTTCGGCGGTAAATAGGTAGAATGCTCTAAGAATCTCGCTCGTTTGGTGTAAACGACGCCAGAGCGCTCGAGCAATTTCCTAGAGCGTTCTTTCGTGTTCGGACGTGCTCGCTCTTCGAGGCGGTCTCTTTAAAGGGATTCTAGTGTTCTTAATATTTTTACTTTCTGGCGGCTGGTTTACTCAATGTGTAATTATTATGTAATGTGCGCGTGGAGTGCGCGTGGCGTGCGCGTGTGGTGCGCGTGGCGTGCGCGTGGAGTGCGCGTGGAGTGCGCGTGGAGTGCGCGTGGCGTGCGCGTGGAGTGCGAGTGGCGTGCGCGTGGAGTACGCGTGGCGTGCGCGTGTGGTGCGCGTGGCGTGCGCGTGGAGTACGCTTGGCGTGCGCGTGGCGTGCGCGTGGAGTGCGCGTGGCGTGCGCGTGGCGTGCGCGTGGAGTGCGCGTGGCGTGCGCGTGGCGTGAGCGTGGAGTGCGCGTGGAGTGCGCGTGGCGTGCGCGTGGAGTACGCTTGGCGTGCGCGTGGAGTACGCTTGGCGTGCGCGTGGCGTGCGCGTGGAGTGCGAGTGGCGTGCGCGTGGAGTACGCGTGGCGTGCGCGTGTGGTGCGCGTGGAGTGCGCGTGGCGTGCGCGTGGAGTGCGCATGGCGTGCGCGTGTGGTGCGCGTGGCTTGCGCGTGGAGTGCGCGTGGCGTGCGCGTGTGGTGCTCGTAGCGTGCGCGTGGAGTGCGCGTGGCGTGCGCGTGGAGTGCGCGTGGCGTGCGCGTGGCGTGCGCGTGGCGTGCGCGTGGCGTGCGCGTGGCGTGCGCGTGGCGTGCGCTTGGCGTGCGCGTGGCGTGCGCGTGTGGTGCGCGTGGCGTGCGCGAGGAGTGCGCGTGGCGTGCGCGTGGAGTGCGCGTGGCGTGCGCGTGGCGTGCGCGTGGAGTGCGCGTGGAGTGCGCGTGGCGTGCGCGTGGCGTGCGTGTGGCGTGCGCGTGGCGTGCGCGTGGCGTGCGCGTGGCGTGCGCGTGGCGTGCGCGTGGCGTGCGCGTGGCGTGCGCGTGGCGTGCGCGTGGCGTGCGCTTGGCGTGCGCGTGGCGTGCGCGTGTGGTGCTCGTAGCGTGCGCGTGGAGTGCGCGTGGAGTGCGCGTGGCGTGCGCGTGGCGTGCGCGTGGCGTGCGCGTGGCGTGCGCGTGGCGTGCGCTTGGCGTGCGCGTGGCGTGCGCGTGGCGTGCGCGAGGAGTGCGCGTGGCGTGCGCGTGGAGTGCGCGTGGCGTGCGCGGGTGGAATTCGATTAATGCAATTCAAGATCAGGCTACCGCAAGCTCGGGGCTGAGAGAAGATCTCTTTGGAGATGTCCTCAGTGTAAATTGTCGTCGAGTCCGCGCCCTAAGTCCCCGGCAGCCGAAAATGTCACTCTTGAAATGATTTTGTTGGAGTTACGCGAAGTGAAGCGGCACATACGTTTGTTTTGGATAATCAGCAGGAATATAATGACTTTCCTGAATATAGCCAGCCACGATTTACAAACATACTCAAATGAAAATTGCCTGGAAAACGACAATAAGGAGTGGCGTGCGCGTGGCGTGCGCGTGGCGTGCGCGTGGCGTGCGCGTGGCGTGCGCGTGGCGTGCGCGTGGCGTGCGCTTGGCGTGCGCGTGGCGTGCGCGTGGCGTGCGCGTGTGGTGCGCGTGGCGTGCGCGAGGAGTGCGCGTGGCGTGCGCGTGGAGTGCGCGTGGCGTGCGCGTGGCGTGCGCGTGGAGTGCGCGTGGAGTGCGCGTGGCGTGCGCGTGGCGTGCGTGTGGCGTGCGCGTGGCGTGCGCGTGGCGTGCGCGTGGCGTGCGCGTGGCGTGCGCGTGGCGTGCGCGTGGCGTGCGCGTGGCGTGCGCGTGGCGTGCGCTTGGCGTGCGCGTGGCGTGCGCGTGTGGTGCTCGTAGCGTGCGCGTGGAGTGCGCGTGGAGTGCGCGTGGCGTGCGCGTGGCGTGCGCGTGGCGTGCGCGTGGCGTGCGCGTGGCGTGCGCTTGGCGTGCGCGTGGCGTGCGCGTGGCGTGCGCGAGGAGTGCGCGTGGCGTGCGCGTGGAGTGCGCGTGGCGTGCGCGGGTGGAATTCGATTAATGCAATTCAAGATCAGGCTACCGCAAGCTCGGGGCTGAGAGAAGATCTCCTTTGGAGATGTCCTCAGTGTAAATTGTCGTCGAGTCCGCGCCCTAAGTCCCCGGCAGCCGTAAATGTCACTCTTGAAATGATTTTGTTGGAGTTACGCGAAGTGAAGCGGCACATACGTTTGTTTTGGATAATCAGCAGGAATATAATGACTTTCCTGAATATAGCCAGCCACGATTTACAAACATACTCAAATGAAAATTGCCTGGAAAACGACAATAAGGAGAATGAAAGTTTTCCAGAATATAGTCACTCAATATTGCAAAACTTTACATTGAAAAGGACATTAAGTAATTGAAAGTTCTCGTATTTGTCATGACGCAAAAAATAACTCAACAGACAGTAGCATCGAAGCTAATTAATTACTGACGCTGATGAAGATGAGTGTTAATAAGAAAAAAAAGTTTCATAAATACGCTAATCGCAGAAAAGTAAGGATTCTTCGAGTGAACCAATGATTGACGATCTCTGACTAGTAGCCTTTAATTCTAAAATAAACGGCCACGCATAAAATTGAGTTCAACATGTATATTTAGACAAGGGAATTGTAATTACAGTATAATAAATTAGTTTTAACGTGTTTTTTAACAATTCTTATATGCCGCGTCTGGCGCGTCATCGGCCTCACTAAAACTTTTTGAATGACGCGCTGGGCGCGGCATTGGCCACGAATCGGTTAAGAATGGCCAGTGTCAAGTAAAATATGGCGGGAAAAAAAATCGTGAAAAGTTTACAAAAAGTTGTTTTTCCAGATGATCGTCAAGTCAAAAGTCTAGTAAAAGTCTAAAAATAGTATTTTAAAAAGATAAAACCGACTTCAACGTAAATAATTACGTAGCATTAAAATTCCCTATCTCAAAAACTACTGAACCGATTTTGATGAAACTTGCAGCATTCCCTAAATTGAACAATACCTAGTACAACAAAAAAAGAATCACTTAAATCGGACTTGTAGTTCCAGAGATATGCGCGCACAAACATAAAAACATACATACGTACATAAGAATAATAATAAGAATACTTTTATTTCCAGCATCACACGAAACATCATAATAATAAACAGTATTGAGTGGTACAGTTATTGTGATCTAGTTACATTAATATCATAATATTATAAATTATAATGCTGTGTGATGCCAAATACATACATACATACACTTTCGAAATTTGGCACATTTGTTCAGTAGCTGCTATAGATTAACATATAAAAAAACTGGACAGTTCTGGAAATATTACATACATACGCGTCGAATTATTGATAAATTCCTTTTTTTAAAGTCGGTTAAAAAGTAGTCAGTAAAGTCAACGAGTCAAGTCAGTTGTTTTAGTAAAGTGGTAGACCCTTTACTAAAACTTTCGACGGAGTTTTGGAGGGAACACAAAATGGCACGTTTCTTGAAGTTGTATCACTTGCCCACACTTGTGCACGACATCAAATTTTTAATGTTTTTTTTATGAAATAAGGGGGCAAACGAGCAAACGGGTCACCTGATGGAAAGCAACTTCCGTCGCCCATGGACACTCGCAGCATCAGAAGAGCTGCAGGTGCGTTGCCAAGGCTGGCAACGCACCTGTAGCTCTTCTGATTAAGGGGTAATAGGGGAAGGTAGGGAAGGGAATAGGGGAGGGTACGGAAGGGAAAAGGGTAGGGGATTGGGTCTCCGGTAAACTCACTCACTCGGCGACACACAGCGCAAGCGCTGTTTCACGCCGGTTTTCTGTGAGGACGTGGTATTTTTCCGGTCGAGCCGGCCCATTCATGCCAAAGCATGGCTCTCCCACGTCAACGCCGGTTTTCTGTGAGGACGTACGTAAATCGTAATACGTAATGGTTAATATTCTACCAACATTACACATTAAAAACCGAAATAACACAATTTGAGGAAAATAATACAAAAACACAACGGCACTCCTTCGTATTCCCAGCAAAATTCCGCGCGTCTACTCTTTCTTGACAGACTGTATTATCAGTTCACTAAACAATGCTGGCATGTCTTGTATGGCAAAAGCCCTTATTAAAATAAAGATTAAAAAAAACCCTTTGTCGCGGGACAAAAAACCGACAACATTCGGGGAACGGGCCGCGAAGTGCGAGACATATGCGAATCGGATCCACACTCATGCTTCGCAGAAATTTCGCGGCGCCGCGGCGTCCCGCACGGTCCGCGTGCGAGTGTGGATGCGGCCGGGGAACCAGCCGCGAAGTGCGAAAAATATGCGAACCGGATCCACACTCACGTTTCGCGGAAATTTCGCGGCGTCGCGCGCGGTTCGCACGCGAGTGGGGATGGGGCTTAAACAAACTGGTGCAAAAATTGCGTAACCACTTGATAGCCCAAAAGATAATGTCACTTCATAATGTTATTATGTCATTATATATGGCAGATATGCCTGCAGGCATCTTCAAAGTGGTGACGCGTTTCTGTCGTAGACTGCCAATCTAGTTACGTTAGTAACATACAATATCATTGATGGAAATAGCCTTCCGATTCGGAACAAAGAGGATGTAAACTGTATACTACGTAACAAGAGGTCGGACTTAGAAGAAAAAAAATTAGCCAAGTCTGCTGCTGGATTAGGATGTGCTAATAAAGTGGCTTCAGCTAGGCTTTTCTTGCATTCTACGAAGGCTTCTTCAAGCTCTTTTGTCCATGTTATGGGGCTATTAGCTTTAACAACTGGTCCAGAAAGAAGCTTGTGTAGTGGCGCCTGAGTATTTGCGGCTCTTTGCACAAATCGTCTATAAAAATTAAGCATGCCTAGGAATCGGCGAAGTTCTCTTATAGTCTTTGGCTGCGGAAAATTCTGTATACTCTCAACTTTTTCGGGCATGGGCGTTGTACCTGCTGCTGAAACCACGTATCCGAGGAATTCTACTCGAGACTCACCAAATACGCTCTTCGACGAGTTCACCACCACTCCATGGTTTTGCAATCGCTGGAAAACTTGTTTCAGGTGTTCCAGGTGTTCGGATTCTGTCTGTGAAGCCACCAAAATGTCATCTATGTATGGATAACAGAAATTCAGGTCTTTTAAGATCTCGTCCATGAACCGCTGGAATGTTTGAGCTGCATTACGTAATCCAAAAGTCATGAATGGAAACTCAAACATTCCAAACGGGGTTGTAATGGCTGTTTTGGGTATATCAGCTGGATTTACTGGAATCTGATGATAAGCGCGTATTAGGTCAATTTTGCTGAAGACTGTACACCCAAAAAGATTGTGTGAAAAATCCGCTATATGGCGCACCGGATATCGGTCAGGTATGGTGCGTGCATTCAACGCTCTGTAGTCACCACATGGTCGCCACTCATTGTTCTTTTTTGGAACCAGGTGTAAGGGCGACGACCATGGACTGTCGGATCTTCTAGCAATACCTGTTCTTACCATATCTTCGAACTCCTTGATTGCAATGTGGAGTCGATCCGGTGCTAACCTGCGAGGTCTGCTGTGCACGGGCGGTCCAGGAGTCGTCCGGATATAGTGGAGCGTGTTGTGCTTGATTACACGCATTGACACGTCCCCAGCCGGATGAGTGATATCCGGAAACTGTGAGAGTAAGTCATGATAGCGGGAAGTGCCTATGACAGTTTTAATTTGGCACAAATCAGATGGTGCAGGCCTAGCTAGCGTGGTAAGTGATGTTACATTATCGACTAAGCGGTGAGCTCTAGCGTCCACTAACAAATTAAAGTGCGATAAAAAATCTATGCCGATTATAGGCTTAGTTACATCTGCTATAACAAAACGCCATACAAATGCACGCCTAAGGCCAAAGTCTAACGATAAAGTTAACCAGCCGAATGTGTTAATCGTTGAACCGTTAGCTGCTGAAAGTTCATAATCAGTTTTTACACACTGTCTATTATGAATTAATTTACGAGGATATACACATAGATCTGATCCAGTGTCTACTAAATATTGCACTTTTGTCTTACGGTCTGTAACAAATACACGGCCACCCGATACGCTGCTGCAGTCGCGCGCTGCCGTCTTCACTGACTGCTGGATCCGTTTCCCTGGCGGAATGTACACGGCTCACGACACTTGGTTGATTTTGTTCCAAACCGTCGATGGTACCAGCAATGCCCAGTGGTAGTGCGTGAGCGGCTCCGGGACCGATGACGCCAATGTGGAGACTGACCACGTCCTCTGGGACGCGAGCGAAAACCAGTTGAAAGCGCTGCCACCTGTCGAGACAGCTCATCGATGCGTCGCGTGAGAAGGTCAATCGTTGCTGTCGGGGCCGCTGGCGCTGTTGCAGGGGCAGGTGGTAACGTGGACGCAGCTGCTACTTGAGGTTGAAGTGCGATTTCGTGAATCTTATCCACGATCTGGGCTATGGCGTCCAGGGGCAGTTCAGATTGAGCCGCTATAATCGCCTGTATGTGGCTAGGTAATCGGTTTGTCCATAACGACCGAATAAAGTCGTCTGGGACATCTGAACCAGCCAAATCGCGCAAGTGCCGCAGGAACTGAGATGGCTTACGATCTCCTAACTCTTCATGAGTTAAAAGCTGTCTCACGCGCTGTTCTTGCGAAGCCGAAAGTCGCGATATTAATTCGTTTTTTATTTTTATGTACTTATTGTCCGCCGGCGGTTTATTTATAATGTCTTTCACTTCACAAACGTATTTAAAATCCAGGTTAGAAATAACATAATAAAATTTTGTTGCGTCACTCGTCACATTCGCTAACGCAAATTGTCCCTCTAATTGTGCGAACCATAATGCCGGTTCGTTCGGCCAAAATGGCGGCACCTTAACATTAACGCGGTGCACTTCTTCGGAATTGTCTTTTTGTTCGGTATCCATATCGCAAAGTCACTTAGTTTATTCACTTAGGGATATAGCACTTTACACTACACTGTACTGTACGTAATGTTCACGGGGTCACCACTATAGTGTTTGTTTTAAGCTAGCGGAAAGCAAATAATACAAGCAAGCTACTATTTAAAAGTCACTATATTGTCAGTTTAAACAGAAGGAATACACTAGATACAAAGATATACAGTTTGTAGGTTTATAGAAATAGATATAACACTAAGAAAGCGGAAAGTTAGCGAAGGTAAGAAATTTTAGGCTAAAAACGTAATTATTATAGGCACGGTCAAGAGGTTCGCGCGCGGCCTCCCGGCGTCGTGTATGCTAGCGGACTGACTAGGCGGTGAAAACCGAACACGCACGATCTCGCCGCTCGGCGAGCTCCGGCGCGCGGCGCAGGCGACGCGTAATCGAACCGGTAATTTAACCGACTGTATCTGCGAGGGATTGTGCATGTATTGTAACGCTACAAGGACATTAAGTAATTGAAAGTTCTCGTATTTGTCATGACGCAAAAAATAACTCAACAGACAGTAGCATCGAAGCTAAATTACTGACGCTGATGAAGATGAGTGTTAATAAGAAAAAAAAGTTTCATAAATACGCTAATCGCAGAAAAGTAAGGATTCTTCGAGTGAACCAATGATTGACGATCTCTGACTAGTAGCCTTTAATTCTAAAATAAACGGCCACGCATAAAATTGAGTTCAACATGTATATTTAGACAAGGGAATTGTAATTACAGTATAATAAATTAGTTTTAACGTGTTTTTTAACAATTCTTATATGCCGCGTCTGGCGCGTCATCGGCCTCACTAAAACTTTTTGAATGACGCGCTGGGCGCGGCATTGGCCACGAATCGGTTAAGGTGGGTTTACACCAAAAGAACATAGAGCAAGAACAGCACAAAAACATTCTTTCGTATTTGTTTAGTGTAAACTATAATTCTTTACAACATACTTTAGGTCGTTTACACCAATCGAATCAATAAGAACATCAAGAATAAGAATTTTTGCTCTATAGATGAGAATCATAATTATAGCTCCGTTTAGAGTTTTAGACCAAACGAGCGAATGCTCATTCTAGGAAAGCTCTTTTGATGTAAACTAACAACGAGCATTCTTTCGTTGTTCTAGTGTGTTCGCCACGTGTTCGGCGGTAAATAGGTAGAATGCTCTAAGAATCTCGCTCGTTTGGTGTAAACGACGCCAGAGCGCTCGAGCAATTTCCTAGAGCGTTCTTTCGTGTTCGGACGTGCTCGCTCTTCGAGGCGGTCTCTTTAAAGGGATTCTAGTGTTCTTAATATTTTTACTTTCTGGCGGCTGGTTTACTCAATGTGTAATTATTATGTAATGTGCGCGTGGAGTGCGCGTGGCGTGCGCGTGTGGTGCGCGTGGCGTGCGCGTGGAGTGCGCGTGGAGTGCGCGTGGAGTGCGCGTGGCGTGCGCGTGGAGTGCGAGTGGCGTGCGCGTGGAGTACGCGTGGCGTGCGCGTGTGGTGCGCGTGGCGTGCGCGTGGAGTACGCTTGGCGTGCGCGTGGAGTGCGCGTGGCGTGCGCGTGGCGTGCGCGTGGAGTGCGCGTGGAGTGCGCGTGGCGTGCGCGTGGAGTACGCTTGGCGTGCGCGTGGAGTACGCTTGGCGTGCGCGTGGCGTGCGCGTGGAGTGCGCGAGGCGTGCGCGTGGAGTGCGAGTGGCGTGCGCGTGGAGTACGCGTGGCGTGCGCGTGTGGTGCGCGTGGAGTGCGCGTGGCGTGCGCGTGGCGTGCGCGTGGAGTGCGCGTGGCGTGCGAGTGGCGTGCGCGTGGAGTGCGCGTGGAGTGCGCGTGGCGTGCGCGTGGAGTACGCATGGCGTGCGCGTGTGGTGCGCGTGGCTTGCGCGTGGAGTGCGCGTGGCGTGCGCGTGTGGTGCTCGTAGCGTGCGCGTGGAGTGCGCGTGGCGTGCGCGTGGAGTGCGCGTGGCGTGCGCGTGGAGTGCGCGTGGCGTGCGCGTGGCGTGCGCGTGGCGTGCGCGTGGCGTGCGCGTGGCGTGCGCGTGGCGTGCGCGTGGCGTGCGCGTGGCGTGCGCGTGGCGTGCGCGTGGCGTGCGCTTGGCGTGCGCGTGGCGTGCGCGTGGCGTGCGCGTGGCGTGCGCGTGTGGTGCGCGTGGCGTGCGCGAGGAGTGCGCGTGGCGTGCGCGTGGAGTGCGCGTGGCGTGCGCGTGGCGTGCGCGTGGAGTGCGCGTGGAGTGCGCGTGGCGTGCGCGTGGCGTGCGCGTGGCGTGCGCGTGGCGTGCGCGTGGCGTGCGCTTGGCGTGCGCGTGGCGTGCGCGTGTGGTGCTCGTAGCGTGCGCGTGGAGTGCGCGTGGCGTGCGCGTGGCGTGCGCGTGGCGTGCGCGTGGCGTGCGCGTGGCGTGCGCGTGGCGTGCGCGTGGCGTGCGCTTGGCGTGCGCGTGGCGTGCGCGTGGCGTGCGCGTGTGGTGCGCGTGGCGTGCGCGAGGAGTGCGCGTGGCGTGCGCGTGGAGTGCGCGTGGCGTGCGCGGGTGGAATTCGATTAATGCAATTCAAGATCAGGCTACCGCAAGCTCGGGGCTGAGAGAAGATCTCTTTGGAGATGTCCTCAGTGTAAATTGTCGTCGAGTCCGCGCCCTAAGTCCCCGGCAGCCGAAAATGTCACTCTTGAAATGATTTTGTTGGAGTTACGCGAAGTGAAGCGGCACATACGTTTGTTTTGGATAATCAGCAGGAATATAATGACTTTCCTGAATATAGCCAGCCACGATTTACAAACATACTCAAATGAAAATTGCCTGGAAAACGACAATAAGGAGAATGAAAGTTTTCCAGAATATAGTCACTCAATATTGCAAAACTTTACATTGAAAAGGACATTAAGTAATTGAAAGTTCTCGTATTTGTCATGACGCAAAAAATAACTCAACAGACAGTAGCATCGAAGCTAAATTACTGACGCTGATGAAGATGAGTGTTAATAAGAAAAAAAAGTTTCATAAATACGCTAATCGCAGAAAAGTAAGGATTCTTCGAGTGAACCAATGATTGACGATCTCTGACTAGTAGCCTTTAATTCTAAAATAAACGGCCACGCATAAAATTGAGTTCAACATGTATATTTAGACAAGGGAATTGTAATTACAGTATAATAAATTAGTTTTAACGTGTTTTTTAACAATTCTTATATGCCGCGTCTGGCGCGTCATCGGCCTCACTAAAACTTTTTGAATGACGCGCTGGGCGCGGCATTGGCCACGAATCGGTTAAGGTGGGTTTACACCAAAAGAACATAGAGCAAGAACAGCACAAAAACATTCTTTCGTATTTGTTTAGTGTAAACTATAATTCTTTACAACATACTTTAGGTCGTTTACACCAATCGAATCAATAAGAACATCAAGAATAAGAATTTTTGCTCTATAGATGAGAATCATAATTATAGCTCCGTTTAGAGTTTTAGACCAAACGAGCGAATGCTCATTCTAGGAAAGCTCTTTTGATGTAAACTAACAACGAGCATTCTTTCGTTGTTCTAGTGTGTTCGCCACGTGTTCGGCGGTAAATAGGTAGAATGCTCTAAGAATCTCGCTCGTTTGGTGTAAACGACGCCAGAGCGCTCGAGCAATTTCCTAGAGCGTTCTTTCGTGTTCGGACGTGCTCGCTCTTCGAGGCGGTCTATTAAAGGGATTCTAGTGTTCTTAATATTTTTACTTTCTGGCGGCTGGTTTACTCAATGTGTAATTATTACGTAATGTGCGCGTGGAGTGCGCGTGGCGTGCGCGTGTGGTGCGCGTGGCGTGCGCGTGGAGTGCGCGTGGAGTGCGCGTGGAGTGCGCGTGGAGTGCGCGTGGCGTGCGCGTGGAGTGCGAGTGGCGTGCGCGTGGAGTACGCGTGGCGTGC
Organism: Polyommatus icarus; assembly: GCA_937595015.1. Lineage (NCBI taxonomy): Eukaryota > Metazoa > Arthropoda > Insecta > Lepidoptera > Lycaenidae > Polyommatus > Polyommatus icarus. The sequence continues at coordinate 16,262,854 of OW569326.1, forward strand.
GCGTGTGGTGCGCGTGGCGTGCGCGTGGAGTACGCTTGGCGTGCGCGTGGCGTGCGCGTGGAGTGCGCGTGGCGTGCGCGTGGCGTGCGCGTGGAGTGCGCGTGGAGTGCGCGTGGCGTGCGCGTGGAGTACGCTTGGCGTGCGCGTGGAGTACGCTTGGCGTGCGCGTGGCGTGCGCGTGGCGTGCGCGTGGCGTGCGCGTGGAGTACGCGAGGCGTGCGCGTGGAGTGCGAGTGGCGTGCGCGTGGAGTACGCGTGGCGTGCGCGTGTGGTGCGCGTGGAGTGCGCGTGGCGTGCGCGTGGCGTGCGCGTGGAGTGCGCATGGCGTGCGCGTGTGGTGCGCGTGGCTTGCGCGTGGAGTGCGCGTGGCGTGCGCGTGTGGTGCTCGTAGCGTGCGCGTGGCGTGCGCGTGGAGTGCGCGTGGCGTGCGCGTGGCGTGCGCGTGGCGTGCGCGTGGCGTGCGCGGGGCGTGCGCGTGGCGTGCGCGTGGCGTGCGCGTGGCGTGCGCGTGGCGTGCGCGGGTGGAATTCGATTAATGCAATTCAAGATCAGGCTACCGCAAGCTCGGGGCTGAGAGAAGATCTCTTTGGAGATGTCCTCAGTGTAAATTGTCGTCGAGTCCGCGCCCTAAGTCCCCGGCAGCCGAAAATGTCACTCTTGAAATGATTTTGTTGGAGTTACGCGAAGTGAAGCGGCACATACGTTTGTTTTGGATAATCAGCAGGAATATAATGACTTTCCTGAATATAGCCAGCCACGATTTACAAACATACTCAAATGAAAATTGCCTGGAAAACGACAATAAGGAGAATGAAAGTTTTCCAGAATATAGTCACTCAATATTGCAAAACTTTACATTGAAAAGGACATTAAGTAATTGAAAGTTCTCGTATTTGTCATGACGCAAAAAATAACTCAACAGACAGTAGCATCGAAGCTAAATTACTGACGCTGATGAAGATGAGTGTTAATAAGAAAAAAAAGTTTCATAAATACGCTAATCGCAGAAAAGTAAGGATTCTTCGAGTGAACCAATGATTGACGATCTCTGACTAGTAGCCTTTAATTCTAAAATAAACGGCCACGCATAAAATTGAGTTCAACATGTATATTTAGACAAGGGAATTGTAATTACAGTATAATAAATTAGTTTTAACGTGTTTTTTAACAATTCTTATATGCCGCGTCTGGCGCGTCATCGGCCTCACTAAAACTTTTTGAATGACGCGCTGGGCGCGGCATTGGCCACGAATCGGTTAAGGTGGGTTTACACCAAAAGAACATAGAGCAAGAACAGCACAAAAACATTCTTTCGTATTTGTTTAGTGTAAACTATAATTCTTTACAACATACTTTAGGTCGTTTACACCAATCGAATCAATAAGAACATCAAGAATAAGAATTTTTGCTCTATAGATGAGAATCATAATTATAGCTCCGTTTAGAGTTTTAGACCAAACGAGCGAATGCTCATTCTAGGAAAGCTCTTTTGATGTAAACTAACAACGAGCATTCTTTCGTTGTTCTAGTGTGTTCGCCACGTGTTCGGCGGTAAATAGGTAGAATGCTCTAAGAATCTCGCTCGTTTGGTGTAAACGACGCCAGAGCGCTCGAGCAATTTCCTAGAGCGTTCTTTCGTGTTCGGACGTGCTCGCTCTTCGAGGCGGTCTCTTTAAAGGGATTCTAGTGTTCTTAATATTTTTACTTTCTGGCGGCTGGTTTACTCAATGTGTAATTATTACGTAATGTGCGCGTGGAGTGCGCGTGGCGTGCGCGTGTGGTGCGCGTGGCGTGCGCGTGGAGTGTGCGTGGAGTGCGCGTGGAGTGCGCGTGGAGTGCGCGTGGCGTGCGCGTGGAGTGCGAGTGGCGTGCGCGTGGAGTACGCGTGGCGTGCGCGTGTGGTGCGCGTGGCGTGCGCGTGGAGTACGCTTGGCGTGCGCGTGGCGTGCGCGTGGAGTGCGCGTGGCGTGCGCGTGGCGTGCGCGTGGAGTGCGCGTGGAGTGCGCGTGGCGTGCGCGTGGAGTACGCTTGGCGTGCGCGTGGAGTACGCTTGGCGTGCGCGTGGCGTGCGCGTGGCGTGCGCGTGGCGTGCGCGTGGCGTGCGCGTGGAGTGCGCGAGGCGTGCGCGTGGAGTGCGAGTGGCGTGCGCGTGGAGTACGCGTGGCGTGCGCGTGTGGTGCGCGTGGAGTGCGCGTGGCGTGCGCGTGGCGTGCGCGTGGAGTGCGCATGGCGTGCGCGTGTGGTGCGCGTGGCTTGCGCGTGGAGTGCGCGTGGCGTGCGCGTGTGGTGCTCGTAGCGTGCGCGTGGCGTGCGCGTGGAGTGCGCGTGGCGTGCGCGTGGCGTGCGCGTGGCGTGCGCGTGGCGTGCGCGTGGCGTGCGCGTGGCGTGCGCGTGGCGTGCGCGTGGCGTGCGCTTGGCGTGCGCGTGGCGTGCGCGTGGCGTGCGCGTGTGGTGCGCGTGGCGTGCGCGAGGAGTGCGCGTGGCGTGCGCGTGGCGTGCGCGTGGCGTGCGCGTGGCGTGCGCGTGGCGTGCGCGTGGCGTGCGCGTGGCGTGCGCGTGGCGTGCGCGTGGCGTGCGCGTGGCGTGCGCGTGGCGTGCGCGTGGCGTGCGCTTGGCGTGCGCGTGGCGTGCGCGTGGCGTGCGGGTGGCGTGCGCGTGGCGTGCGCTTGGCGTGCGCGCGGCGTGCGCGTGGCGTGCGCGTGGCGTGCGCGTGGCGTGCGCGTGGCGTGCGCGTGGCGTGCGCTTGGCGTGCGCGTGGCGTGCGCGTGGCGTGCGCGTGTGGTGCGCGTGGCGTGCGCGAGGAGTGCGCGTGGCGTGCGCGTGGAGTGCGCGTGGCGTGCGCGGGTGGAATTCGATTAATGCAATTCAAGATCAGGCTACCGCAAGCTCGGGGCTGAGAGAAGATCTCTTTGGAGATGTCCTCAGTGTAAATTGTCGTCGAGTCCGCGCCCTAAGTCCCCGGCAGCCGAAAATGTCACTCTTGAAATGATTTTGTTGGAGTTACGCGAAGTGAAGCGGCACATACGTTTGTTTTGGATAATCAGCAGGAATATAATGACTTTCCTGAATATAGCCAGCCACGATTTACAAACATACTCAAATGAAAATTGCCTGGAAAACGACAATAAGGAGAATGAAAGTTTTCCAGAATATAGTCACTCAATATTGCAAAACTTTACATTGAAAAGGACATTATGTAATTGAAAGTTCTCGTATTTGTCATGACGCAAAAAATAACTCAACAGACAGTAGCATCGAAGCTAATTAATTACTGACGCTGATGAAGATGAGTGTTAATAAGAAAAAAAAGTTTCATAAATACGCTAATCGCAGAAAAGTAAGGATTCTTCGAGTGAACCAATGATTGACGATCTCTGACTAGTAGCCTTTAATTCTAAAATAAACGGCCACGCATAAAATTGAGTTCAACATGTATATTTAGACAAGGGAATTGTAATTACAGTATAATAAATTAGTTTTAACGTGTTTTTTAACAATTCTTATATGCCGCGTCTGGCGCGTCATCGGCCTCACTAAAACTTTTTGAATGACGCGCTGGGCGCGGCATTGGCCACGAATCGGTTAAGAATGGCCAGTGTCAAGTAAAATATGGCGGGAAAAAAAATCGTGAAAAGTTTACAAAAAGTTGTTTTTCCAGATGATCGTCAAGTCAAAAGTCTAGTAAAAGTCTAAAAATAGTATTTTAAAAAGATAAAACCGACTTCAACGTAAATAATTACGTAGCATTAAAATTCCCTATCTCAAAAACTACTGAACCGATTTTGATGAAACTTGCAGCATTCCCTAAATTGAACAATACCTAGTACAACAAAAAAAGAATCACTTAAATCGGACTTGTAGTTCCAGAGATATGCGCGCACAAACATAAAAACATACATACGTACATAAGAATAATAATAAGAATACTTTTATTTCCAGCATCACACGAAACATCATAATAATAAACAGTATTGAGTGGTACAGTTATTGTGATCTAGTTACATTAATATCATAATATTATAAATTATAATGCTGTGTGATGCCAAATACATACATACATACACTTTCGAAATTTGGCACATTTGTTCAGTAGCTGCTATAGATTAACATATAAAAAAACTGGACAGTTCTGGAAATATTACATACATACGCGTCGAATTATTGATAAATTCCTTTTTTTAAAGTCGGTTAAAAAGTAGTCAGTAAAGTCAACGAGTCAAGTCAGTTGTTTTAGTAAAGTGGTAGACCCTTTACTAAAACTTTCGACGGAGTTTTGGAGGGAACACAAAATGGCACGTTTCTTGAAGTTGTATCACTTGCCCACACTTGTGCACGACATCAAATTTTTAATGTTTTTTTTATGAAATAAGGGGGCAAACGAGCAAACGGGTCACCTGATGGAAAGCAACTTCCGTCGCCCATGGACACTCGCAGCATCAGAAGAGCTGCAGGTGCGTTGCCAAGGCTGGCAACGCACCTGTAGCTCTTCTGATTAAGGGGTAATAGGGGAAGGTAGGGAAGGGAATAGGGGAGGGTACGGAAGGGAAAAGGGTAGGGGATTGGGTCTCCGGTAAACTCACTCACTCGGCGACACACAGCGCAAGCGCTGTTTCACGCCGGTTTTCTGTGAGGACGTGGTATTTTTCCGGTCGAGCCGGCCCATTCATGCCAAAGCATGGCTCTCCCACGTCAACGCCGGTTTTCTGTGAGGACGTACGTAAATCGTAATACGTAATGGTTAATATTCTACCAACATTACACATTAAAAACCGAAATAACACAATTTGAGGAAAATAATACAAAAACACAACGGCACTCCTTCGTATTCCCAGCAAAATTCCGCGCGTCTACTCTTTCTTGACAGACTGTATTATCAGTTCACTAAACAATGCTGGCATGTCTTGTATGGCAAAAGCCCTTATTAAAATAAAGATTAAAAAAAACCCTTTGTCGCGGGACAAAAAACCGACAACATTCGGGGAACGGGCCGCGAAGTGCGAGACATATGCGAATCGGATCCACACTCATGCTTCGCAGAAATTTCGCGGCGCCGCGGCGTCCCGCACGGTCCGCGTGCGAGTGTGGATGCGGCCGGGGAACCAGCCGCGAAGTGCGAAAAATATGCGAACCGGATCCACACTCACGTTTCGCGGAAATTTCGCGGCGTCGCGCGCGGTTCGCACGCGAGTGGGGATGGGGCTTAAACAAACTGGTGCAAAAATTGCGTAACCACTTGATAGCCCAAAAGATAATGTCACTTCATAATGTTATTATGTCATTATATATGGCAGATATGCCTGCAGGCATCTTCAAAGTGGTGACGCGTTTCTGTCGTAGACTGCCAATCTAGTTACGTTAGTAACATACAATATCATTGATGGAAATAGCCTTCCGATTCGGAACAAAGAGGATGTAAACTGTATACTACGTAACAAGAGGTCGGACTTAGAAGAAAAAAAATTAACATCCATTATTTTTTTAATTTGAAACTAAAGTTAAAACTTTTAAGTGCAAAACCTTTCACTCTAAACATACCAAAAATGAAAAAAAAAAGAAATGAGCTCAAATAAATGTTTTATTTCATTAAAAATTATTGTACATAGCTAAATAAATAGGCTAATAAGGTAAATTAAACAATAAAACAGATTTAATCCACAAGCTTTTGTTGATTTCTATTATTCAGTATTATAATATTACAGTACAGTTTTATGAGTTTTATTTATAAATATAATAGAATAGCTGTCTATGCTACTCTACTAACTACTTGATTGGCTTATACAGTAAACTCTATATAGGGAGGGGATTAAAGCTGCGCGTCCACCAGGTCGGAATCGGGACGTACACGGCGGTGCGGACGGCGCGTCGTGTCGTCATATATTTGTGAGGCGCAGAATGGCGTTCCAGTACTTCTAGTGCAGTTCACAGTAGTCAGTACCATACATACAAAGCAACAAATCGTCCGCTGCGTACCTACGCTCCGATTCCGATCCAGTGGACGCACACCTTTATATATACACACTTAAGTATCATTACTTTGTTCTGTTACACCCTGTATACGACAGCTGAAATCTATCACGCGGGCTCAGGCCAGCTGCATACCACCTCACTTGATCAGAGAATTTTTCCTTGGTGGCCGTACCACTCATAATCCCATACCTTCCTTCTCCTCCTAAAATCTCCTTAACAGCTATTGCTTGCAGACTAAAATGTTGCAAACTAGTATAGGGACCTAAAAATCTGAAATTAATTAAACATTTTTCATTTACTACATTTCCATACAGTTCACATAAATTATTTAAGTATAGTTAATATAACCTCATGTATTATTACAATTGTGGCGGTACCCACAATTCGCCTAACATTCCTGCATCGCGCTATCGAAGTTTTCTGAGCGCGTCGGTATATATACGACAGCTGAAATGTATCACGTTAACGGTTAATGTTATAACGTTATATAGGATTTATAACGGTAAATATATGTTCTTTGATAACGTTATATAGTCCGTCCCATTTTTAGTCCAAAACAATAACTATTATTTTAATTATTTCTTTATGTATTAAACTTATAAGAGTAGGTAAGCACAAATCTCGCAAAAAAAGTGGTCTGCGAGTGAGATTTAGTGCACCGTGCACGATTGCATACCTGATACCAGAAAATTATACATAACGAAAAATATCGTTATAATAATAACGGTAAATATAACGTTATTTTACTAGATATCGTCATAAAAAATAACGTTATCTGGCTACCATTATGAAAATAACGGTACGTAGCGATATTTTTTCTGTTATTCGATAACGTTATGAAGCCCTGCTCTGAAGTCCCATAGGGTTCGGAAGTTCCGAATACCTACCTGTAGGCTATAAAGGAAATGAAAATTTAAAAAAAATGCTGTCAGTTATCACTTGTCAGATGTGAGATGTCATCGCGTCATAAAGTTTTGTTTTGGTTTGAGGTTTCATTTATTTCCAATTTTCAGTTTTTATTTATATAAATATCTTGTTTTATGATGTAATTTCTATACCTCTGATAAGTATTTTGTGTTATTTTAACAACAATGGAAAATTTGTATACCCTCCTTTATACGTTGCTCCTCGCGTGCTTGGTTTTTGAAGGTTTGGCTGCATCTATCAACAATACTTTAGTTCACGAACACATAAAAAGTAAAAGTCCAATAACAGTTGCTAGTGAAGGTGGTTCGATTATTCCAAACAATTCGAAGGCACAATTAAATGACCTTACTAACTTAATAGATCTAGACAGCGGCTTGGATAAGAGCAACAAAAGTTCTATAGTTCCAAGAAAAAAAGTTGATTTTATGGAAGATGTGACGGATTTATCGACAAACAACTTAACTAACGGAGGTTTGACTAAAGTGTTAACTAATGCTACTCAAGTTGCAAATACAACACATCTTACAAACAATGGTTCAGTAATCAAAAAGGAAGGTGTTACAAATATTCCTAAGACAGTGCACAAACCCTTGGTGCTGTCATACGAAGCGTTAGCGCAAACTGACGAAAAAAATAATGTCTTCATAAGTGAGAATGAGCCAAGTATAAAAGTTCAAAAATTAAGTTCAAACAGTCACCCAGGTATGGTGATGCCTATTGTGATAACTATATTGGTTGTTCCCATGTTTGCTGTGGTGGGTTATATGGCTCTAAAGAGAGGTCGAGAAGCTTGGAAAAATAGACACTACAAGAGGATGGACTTCCTTTTAGATGGCATGTATAATGAGTAAGACAAAAAAATTTAAAGAGGAAGGTAGCAATAAATCTGCAAGATATTCATATTATATTTTTGATAATCTCTATATTTTGTTAAACGTATTAAAATTGTTATTGGGTAATTTATTACGAAGTCCAATATATTTTATAATTCAATAGTAATAATAATATGCTAATTGGTTCAAAGAGTTAGCCTAAAAATAATATACTTAAAATAAAAAAAATAAGTGGCTGAAATTTTGAGAATAAAGTATGTACTTGAGAACTTCAGTACCTACTTATGTTTAAAAAAGTAATAACTGGGTTATGATTCTTGTATACTGGTGTTGTGGTACAAAACTGAAATTAGCATCTTTTTATCTATGAAAATGTTGGGCTTTAGAATGTTTTTAAATTATTATTATTAAATAAGATATAACATTATATTTTATACAATGATCCAAATTATTGTAAGGTGAATTTGTCTTCCACATGATATTAATTATATTAATAAGATGTGATATTTCCGAAGATGACTTTTGTCACCTGTATTGTATTATTATCTACTTATGATTATTTGATTGTTAGTGATTAAAATTATTTTATAATAATTAATAAAATATTAGTACTTATGTAATGGTTTATATTCAAATTTTAAGTCTCTTTACTTCCCTTTCTATAAGAGTTTGAACTTTGAATAATAGTTTCATAACCTCTACTGCTCTGTTTCACTTTCAACTCAGTTGTATTTCATAATGTTACCTTTTATATTATGGAGGCACTTCACATGGCTATTTGTATTTGCTATTGGCTATATTTTGTTGCATTTGGCAAAATTATTGACGAATACACAAACAAGCAAATATAGGCAAATATGGCCCTCCACACATAGACTTCAAATACCAATCTTTTACTTGATTTTCTTTAAGCGCTTATTCCACTTATCCTAGCTAGGTTCCTAGATCCTAAATCGTTTCCGATTTAGTCAAGTGGAATAACATTTAGAAGCTAGGATCCTAAATCGTTTCAGATTTAGTCAAATGGAATAACATTTAGAAAGCTAGGATCCTAGCTAGGATCCTACCTAGGAACCTAGCTAGGATAAGTGGAATAAGCGCTTTACTTGCTTATTTGACTCCTTCGATGTGCGTCAAAAACCGACAAAGGTACGGATACGTGTATTTGGTATTGGTCATATTTGTCAAATAGGCAAATAAGGCTAATCTATATATATAAAAGAAAGTGGTGTTAGTTACACTACTTATAACTCAAGAACGGATAAACCGATTTGGCTGAAAATTGGTGGACAGGTAGCTTAGAACCAGGAAAAGGACATAGGATACATTTTGTCCCGGAAAAATGTACGGTTACTGCACAATATACTTTTATGATTTGCGCGTAAACTATTCAATCGATTTTGATGAATTTTGGTATGGAGATACTTTGGGTCTCGGGAAAGAACAAGGAATACTTTTTGTCCCGGAAAATGTACGGTTCCCGCCCAATAAACTTTTATATCAAGAACGGATAAACCGATTTGGCTGAAAATTGGTGCAGAGGTAGCTTAGAACCAGGAAAAGGACATAAGATACATTTTTTCCAGGAAAAATGTACGGTTACTGCACAATATACTTTTATGATTTGCGCGTAAACTATTCAATCGATTTTGATGAATTTTGGTATGGAGATACTTTGAGTCTCGGGAAAGGACAAGGGATACTTTTGGTCCCGGAAAATGTACGGTTCCTGCACAATAAACTTTTTTGATTTTCGCCTAAACTATTCAGTCTATTTTATGAAATTCGGTATGGAGATACTTTAAGTCTCGGGAAAGGACAAGGAATACTTTTTGTCCCGGAAAATGTACGGTTCCTGCACAATAAACTTTTATGATTTTCGCTTAAACTATTTATTAATCTATTTTGATGAAATTTGGTATGAAGATACTAATTTTAATCTATTGTTTTCTTAATTATACCAATTCGAATTAAATAATCATCGTTAAGACAGGACAACGTCTGTCGGGTCAGCTAGTATTGCTAATATTTGTCAAACATATCCTCTAGGTCTAGAGTCTAGACCCCTACACATGGTGATTGTTTGGCGAATACATCAAATACGCAAATACAAATAGCCATGTAAAGTGCCTGCATTAATTGTAGCTATAGTCATGTGGACCATTGGCCTTAAGGCTCCATTCCACCGCGGCGCACGCTGTGCACGGCCACGCACACGCGTGGACGTACACGGAGACTACGTGGGTCAACGTTTCAACTGCCGCACACACTATACAAACATGTTAGTTACCACACTTGATATAAGATCAAGATTAGATACCGCATGTGTATGTACTTCGAGTGCCGCCAACTGCCATCACGTTCTCAATCTCAAACGACGAGCAATTTCAATCTTTCGAAAGTTTGTTCTTTAGTCTGCGCTCCACCGTTATCCTAATTTATGCTTAATTTTGCCGTATTGGGCTGTGGAAATTCGAATAGAAACGTTGGTCTAAATCTTACACACACTCTTACTTATTTCTAAATCTCCTCGCTCTGTAATAATATTTAATCTCCTATTAATATAATATTGTCTGCCTATATTCATAGGAGAAGTCAAATCGGGTCATCTAATTTTTATAGACCCTCGTTAACGACTCGTGGACCCCTATGATATTCTATTATGGACCCCCATTTTTTTTCCACACAAGCGTAGACCCTTATCGGGCTCCCGTGTCCGAGTCACAACTCGGTAATAACATACAGTTGGTATGAAAAAACACGCTCGTTTTCATACAAAGGGAGCGACATGTGGCTTCTATCTTGATCTATTTCTGTGGTGTCCAGCGTTGAGCTACGTGTGGCTGTGTGCGCCATATTCGAGCAAGCTACGTGGGTCAATTCGTGCGTAGCGTGTCCGTGGGTTGCAGTGGAAACAGTCACATATATTTTCTTACATAGCGAAGCTTGACGCACGTGCGTAGCCTCTCCGTGCGCCGCGGTGGAATGGAGCCCTTACATGCAGTCCGTACTCCGCTGGCTTAAAGCGTTTGTTCCACTTGTCCTAGCTAGGTTCCTAGGTAGGATCCTAGCTAGGATCCTAGCTAGGATCCTAGCTAGGATCCTACCTAGGAACCTAGCTAGGATAAGTGGAATAAGCGCTTTATGCAGGATAGTGAATGGTGTTGCAGGCCTGCACGGCGGACTGCAATACAGGATAGTGAATGGACCCTTTTAAAACTAAATTGGACTCCAACATTAGAGAGGATTCAGAGGACTCCAAATGGAATCGGAGAGAAAGCGAAATAATCAAACATAATAGTTATCATTTTCTTTTATTTTATTGTTTTGTTTTACCTTTGATGTTTGTGAAGTATAAAGGTGAACGCAGATTTGGCCGCACCGATAAAGAATGTAGAAGTTGCGAAGACTGCGGCGCGGGTAGGTATGCGAGCTTGCCTATAACTTTATATAAAGAATTCGAAATGCGGCGACTGCGGTACGTGCGGTGCGGCCAAATCTGCGTTCACCCTAATAAGTAGGTTTTTGCAAGGTTCCCATGTTTTATCCTACTTCAATCAGAGTGCTTGCTGCTTTAAAGTTCAATAATGTTCAATGGCCTAAATTACACGATTAATATTATCACGATTCTAGTATCACGGGATTCACAAATAGTACTGCGATTCGGCCTATTAAACCATCAATAATATCACGGAACCGTGATAATACATGCTGCACTTGTTTACACTTTACGTGTCTCTTCTTTTTGCACGTAAATACGTATAATCTGTTGAATTTATTGACATATGTCATATCACATATGTTTGGAAGTGTCAGTGTCACAACAGCAGTAGAAGGTGGAACACGAAGGGTAGTAACTTATATGTTTCGATGTTTTTATAACATTGAACGATAGCTTTGATTTTAGGAAATTAGCGAAAAATTTAAAGTAATAAAATTTTAATGCAACGGGATAAAAATTAAACTAAGGCTGTGGATACGGATAAAGTTTAGTGTTGAGTGAAATAACCTTGGCTGAAGATGGTGAGCTTTTACGCTAAATTCTAATCAAAACATGTTTTTACAATAATGTTATAAATAATGTTCTGATAGTTTAAAGAAAAATATTTAAATATTTCTGCAGAAAAGTAAAATTTTATGTTTTAAACTATTAAAATATGTTCGCTATTTGACTACAAAGTATGTCGTCGATGATATTTACTTTTTAATTAAAGAACACTATGTAAGCTATTGTATAAGGCAAAAACTCAAATGATGGGTTTATTCTAAGTAGTAATAATTAGCAACCTTCCTGCCATATAATACATTTGCTTTATATTATTAAAATGTTTACTAAATATTACAAATCACTTGTTTGCTTGAATAATTTGCACTTTAATCATATTTTAGCTTTCTGTTACATCTTTCATCATGTGATATGTGAAAATGGGTATAAGTGTGGATCACTGAGAATGTAAATAATGAGTACCCAAGGTGGCTGCGTAACTTGCAATGAAGAATCTGAACATTTTGATGCAAAACATGACACAGAATATTCAGAAGGCGAAGATGCCCAGATCCGTCTGGCACCGCACGTCCAGGCCTACTTGGCTCACAACAACTCCACAACAAACTGTTGCGGTTTCACTATACCTATTGCTTTTGAAAGAGCTGCCCCAGGAACCTGGTGGAATCCCAGATTCGATTCTAAAATCCTCGAAGGTCAATACAGAAGCAGCTCATTCAGACAGATAAGGCTCAGATTCAGGTGAGCTAATTATTTAGTTTGTTTTGCTTGTTCCACTGTAACATAAATAGTCAATGGCTGTGTAATTTTTTATGTAACTTTTAAAAAGTGTAATATAATAGATGTTTTTATTTCCTTTTTCAGATTTGCACTTTTGTATATTTTGATATTTTGTATATCGTGGTTTATCTACTTTGTCATCCTAGGCTTAAACGGTTTCACAGTGAAATGGCCCTTTCTGTGTTCTATATTTGCTGTTGTCCTCATAATTACTGGTGTAATGCTGTTCATTACATTCACAAATTATTATAAAGCATACACATTTAAACTGTCACTCTTTATGGCACTAGCTCTGTGCACTCTGAGCCTCACTCTAGTGACGTTGACGACCCAGCTGGACGCTACATATACACGAGCGGCCGACATCAGCCAGTCCGGCCATTTTACTATGTGCATTGAAATTTTATTAATAATGTATACGCTGACCCCCTTGCCCCTATATGTGTGTGTCGTTATCGGATTCCTCTATTCGATTTTGTTTGAGACTTTAAATATTGTTTTGCATTTATCTCAACAAGAATGGCAGCTCCCCGGAATGTTTGTCAGAATGTTGCTCCAATTGTGCGTGCACATCATCGGTGTACATATCTATTTAATGACATTTGTGAGAATGCGTGGCACGTTTATGAAAGTAGGTCAGAGCTTGCTAGTGAGGAGGCAATTAGAGATGGAGAAACAGTTGAAGGAGAAAATGATACATTCCGTGATGCCGCCGAAGCTCGCCAGCTGGCTGATGGAGGAGCAGGTCACGGAGCCCGAGACCTATGTGAAGGTGCACAACACACTCAAGCCGAGAATCTCTAACCCGGGGGCGTCAGATATTAAATCGTTGTTTAGGCCCTTCAACATGAGCTCGATGGACAACGTCAGTATACTCTTTGCCGATATTGTCGGCTTTACAAAAATGTCCAGTAACAAAAGCGCCGAGGAATTGGTGAATATATTGAACGATTTGTTCGAAAAGTTCGACGACCTATGCTTAGTCCATGGATGCGAGAAAATATCTACTTTAGGTGATTGCTATTACTGTGTGTCGGGTTGCCCCGAGCCGAGACCTGATCACGCCTCGTGCTGTGTTGAAATGGGGCTGGGTAAGCATACTTTGATTGCCACACCATCAGCTTTACTTACATTAATTTGTTTTGAATGTGGAAGAGGTAAAACTTGAAACACGCATCAACCTTTGAAATAATCAATGAATGTGCCGAATATTGCTCTCCTAATACCGGAAATATCTAAATGAGATATTAATAGTTATAAACGCATAATGTTTTACCTAACGATTTATGCTACTACATCTATCTCACCCTTCAACAACATTCAGAATTTGATGATGTTTTAGGTATGATAGACGCGATCCAGGAGTTCGATAGGGAACGCGGGGAAGGCGTGAATATGAGGGTGGGAGTGCACACAGGAACCGTACTTTGCGGCATCGTCGGCACACGGAGGTTCAAGTTCGACGTCTGGAGCAACGATGTGTCGTTCGCCAACAAAATGGAGTCCACTGGAAAGCCCGGACGAGTCCACATCTCGGAGAAGACGAGCCAATTCCTCGGCGGTTCCTACGTTTTGGAGGAAGGCGAAGAAGTTTTCGGTGAGTATTTTGGCGGAATTCCAGATCCTAAGGGTCTGATTACACCTACCGAGTGGTGTAGCGAGACAGTGCTCTTCGCCAATTTTATTGGTGTAATCAGGCCCTAAGACGTCACACCCAAGGCCCAACAGTTGAACGGTCCGTAAGAATTATTTTCCCCTAACACCATCTTTATGTTAACCCTATAAGTTACACTCTCGTAGAGACTCCGAGATGTGATTACTCGAAGTCTGAACGTATAAATAACTAATTAGAATTTCGTAAAAAGGAGAACACTGACATCTTACACTGATATCCGCGAATTTGGTAACAATAATACCAAATAATGTCATAGCTGACGGCGGTATCTGGACATTGTTCTAGTTCCCGACTACGACGATACCTAAAAGAAAGCGTAATAAGCTTTCTACTGTATCACTATTAAGTAATAAGTATCCCACCAAAAACATAAATGTAAAAATGCTGAGCCAAGTTCCATACAAACATTATATTTCTTGTCTATGGACTTCGCCGTAAAAAGGATGGAGATCTAAATGAGTGCCAAGTTCCATGGAAAATCGAAATAAGTATGTACGTATAGGAACCAAATAACATTATGAACAAATAATAGAGTCTATTTCTTTGCTTTATTGACTGTCTATAACAATAATTGATGTTATTTAAATAATGTGAGATCTTAAACTAGATTAGATCTAACTTGGCAAGTTTTCATTACGTCAGTCATTTTTCATAAAGTTATTGAACATTTTGATTCTGATGAAAACTAGCCAAGTAAAATCTAATCTAGTTTAAGATCTCACATTATTTAAATAACATCAATTATTGTTATAGACATTCAATAAAGCAAAGAAATATACTCTATTATTTGTTCATAAAATCCATACAAAAAATACAATTTTCGCTCTGTACGACTCGCACATGACCAATTATTTTGTTTTCGGATTTTCCCCTACGGTTACACACAATTATCGAGCTCGATTCCAAATTTCAGCCTTCTAGGTCATCTGAAAGTGGGTTAGAATTTTGATCTATAGGTCAGTCAGTCAGTAATAAAAATTTAGATTTTCGGACATTAATATCTCAACAACCGTTTAAGCTGTGCTTATGAAATTTAAAGTATGTATTTATCTCGCAAGTCTCATTATATGAGCTAAATTTGAAACGTTTATGTGAAATAGTTTCTGAATTATGAGGGGGTCAAAAGTAGCTGCAAATGGTTCGTGTAACACACGGTGCGGCTCGCCATTCTGTTATGCTGGAACTCGGCTTGACACTCTACCGCGTGTCTAGATTAACTGACTATAGGTTCGTTATAGAAGGGAAGTAGGACTATAAATTACAACAATAATGATTTTAATTTAGATCAGTTCTTTTTAACCGACTCGAAAAAAAGTTATTCAATTATTGCAATGTATGTTTTTAGGGTTCCGTACCCAAAGGGTAAAAACGGGACCCTATTTCTAAGACTTCGATGTCTGTCTGTCCATCTGTCTGTCTATCCGTCTGCCTGCCTCCAGGCTGTATCTCAAAAACGGCTATAGCTAGATTTCTGAAATTTTCACAGATTGTGTATATCTGTTGTTGCTATAACAACAAATGCTAGAAACAAAATAAATTAAATATTTAAGGGGGGCTCCCATACAAAAAACACATTTTTTACCTATTTTTGCTCTATAATGGTACGGAACCCTTCGTGCGCGAGTCGAACTCGCACTTGGCTGTTTTTATTTTAGATTTTCATCGCCATATTTTTTGTCTAGGTCAAAAAACCTACTTCATCGAGGGCCGGCAGCTGAGCTCGCCGTACGACCGTGAAAAGTGCCTCACGCCGTCCGTACCGTTGAATCTGCGCCTGATAATTTCGCCGGCCGCGTCCCCCCAATCCGTCCTGTCCTACACCCATTCCCCCCTACCGGCGTCCGACGCGTCCTCGGACGAGAAGCGCAACTCCAACTTCCTGTCGCCCAATCCCTTCAACTTCCGCAACAAGGCCAGCTCTCTGCCGTCCATATTGGATTCCGATACGGAGGCGGACGAGAAGAACAACGGCTTCGCGGAACGCAACGACAACTCCTCGAAGAGCCCGACTTCAATTGGTGAGTGTTTTTTTATAAAACAAGGGGCCAAACGAGCAAACGGATCACCTGATGGAAAGAAACTACCGTCGCCTATGGACACTCGCTTCATTAGAAGAGCGGGTGCATTGCCGGCCTTTTAAGAGGTAATAAGGTTTGCAGGTCGTATTGGTCATGGTCCGGAAATGCTGCTAGTGACAATAATTATTAATTCCAGAGTTTATATTAAAGTAGGGTATCGACCGTGCTCAACTTTAAGGTTTGAGATAAAGATAGCTCGACAACTGAAAGATGGTGAAAACGCAGTGCTCGACTTTTAGGTCTCTTTATGGTGAGGCAAGGAGAAGAGAAACAGAACTCGCTATCAGTAGATTTGTGATTAGACGGATTGGTAGATCGCGATGATATGGTGACTTATAATAATAATAATATCTATGGACGCTTCACACCACGTCAGTCTGGCCCCGTACCTGAAGGACTTGTTTTACGGGTACCAGACAACGGAAATACATATATTTAATACTTTTATACTATACTTATATTTCAGATTTTTATTATATGATACACATATTTAATACACACCCATGACCCAGGAACTTTGAAAACTTTTTGTTCCGTCGGCGGGATTCGAACCCGCGACCCCCGGCTTGAGCTACCGATAGCCCACCAACTGAGCCACAGAGGTCGTCACTTGTTATTGGTAGCTCTTGTACGTTACTGACACAATATGCGTCTATTGCACTTTCACTGGGCATTGTCCAAAAAAAATCACATGTACTTTTTATATTTTTTTTTTGTTAAAATAGGGTATTTTAAGAATATAAATTAAATAATTTTGAAATTCATTGGCTAGTTTTTTCTCAATAAATTTTTAAAGTTTCGCTGTGACGTCATCATCGGCGGCCAATTGACCTCTGCAGTATGTTTTTTTTCCTTTCAATCTTATTTATAATGGCTGGTTCGTCAAATGCAAGTTCTCATTATGTGAAAGCTGATACGAGAAGCTTACCAAAAGTTCGAAACGTAACGTTGGTCGAATTTATTGCTAATTTAACGCCATTGAAGGTCAAACTAAGGTTAAACATATTTGTTCAAAAATATAAGTAACTAATGGGTATTTTTTTCGTTTATATACAGAAAAACGATCACTGACCTTATTCCTCGAAATGTTTTTGTAATGAGCAAAATTTAAAAAAAATTGACAATCCCCATTAAAGATGTGCGGGGTCTATGATGTAAAAAATACAGTATTGTACCAACTAATTTATATATTCTGTGACTGTACCTACAGTTTTATAACCTTGGTTTTTAACATAGTTTAGTTAAAAACCAAGGCTATAAAACTGCTATTGTGCGGTTGTAAACTAACCATGGTGTATTCAGTATTGTGTTTTCTGAATGATTGATATTTCAATTGCTGTAGTTATTCAGTTCAAGCGCGTTATCTTTGTATTGGAAGATTACGTTACCTTGACATTGAGAGCTATCTCATTCTTAATATCATTCATCGTAAGCGCCACTCTAAGGGCGGCCAGTGGCCACTGACACAATAGATCACAAAATTGCGGGGTGATTCTCAATTATAGAGACCTAGATGACGCCCGCAACTCCGTTGCGCCAAAATTCGTTTATCGCGGCGGAACCGTACATTTATTCCGGGATAAAAAGTATCCTATGTCCTTTCTCGGGACTACCTAAATTTCACTACCAAATTTCAGCAAAATCGGATCAGCGGTTTGAGCGTGAAGAGGTAACAGACAGACAGACAGACAGACACACTTTCGCATTTATAATATTAGTATGGATATTACGCGGAGGTCAAAGCAGAGGGTGCTACTAGAACATACAGTAAATAATTTTACCAAAATCCGCCATGTTGCACACGTCATATCAGAATATTGCCAGAAACGTTGTCAAACGTCGAACAATATTCAGTGTAAACTCTATATAACGTCACTGAAGGGACCGTGCATTTTATGACGTTATATAGAGTGGCCGTTAAATGGAGAGAAGGAAAATCAATACTTCTTTGTCAATATACAGTGATTTTCTTTTACTAACCATAATATTTACAGTTTGAAAGTTTATGTTCAACTGAGAATATGATAACGAACAGATAATAATCCATGACTCCTTATTATTAGTTAGGGTCTAAAACAGTCTACACGTGCAATCATACTCAATTTGTAAACAAAAGAACGAATTTCTTAGAAATTTCTGTATGCATGATGCCGAAAGTCGAGTTTATTGCGGTCTAGGATAACAATGCGACAAAAAAACGTTCCTAGCTGCGCAGTTTTTACTAATTTTAGTAATAAAAAAGGTACTTCTTATTGTTCAATCGTTGTGATGCTGTCGTTATTGGGAGTGTGTGTGATGCTATGTTGAGTGTATCACTGTATGGTAGACAAGCTAAACCAACCAAAGTCCAATGATTTCGACGCTTTAGAGAGTTTGTCGTTAAATAGAGTGACGTTACATGGAGTTTACACTGTACTTGTTTACTGTCTGTCCTGGTGCTGCAGCGTGAAAACATGCAGTAATATCCTAGTTTCCTCTCGTCTTGGGTTCGGAAAATTATTGCGCTGTTTTTGGTCAAAGCCAGGCGTGAGGCGTGGCAAGCTTTCTCCTGTTGTTCGTGCTGTAGTTCTTCGCGTTTAGAGGAAAATACAAATGTCATAGCCCAAGTAGGCCTCAACTTGAACTCTACTTAGGTTTTTAAGTTTTTACAGTAAGACAGCTCATTGTGACAACCTAAGTATGTACAGTAAGTTGTAGCAAGATATTATGTCTACACATGTTTTAAAAGTCCACTTCCAAAATCATTAAAACATTGACTAGATTAAACCACACTGATCACTGATTACTATTTTTGCTAGTAATAAATAACATAAACTGATTTGTGAGCAATACAACTTGATATTTATTACGTATTCTTGCAAAATAATTACTAATTAAATAACGTATTACATATAATGTAAAACCTGTCGTAAAAAATTAGGATGTCCTATAGTAAATCTTATTTAGTATATTTTATCCCACCAAAAACATAAATGTAAAAATGCTGAGCCAAGTTCCATACAAACATTATATTTCTTGTCTATGGACTTCGCCGTAAAAAGGATGGAGATCTAAATGAGTGCCAAGTTCCATAGAAAATCGAAATAAGTACGTATAGGAACCAAATAACATTATGAACAAATAATATTTGAGTCTATTTCTTTGCTTTATTGAATGTCTATAACAATTGATGTTATTTAAATAATGTGAGATCTTAAACTAGATTACATCTAACTTGGCAAGTTTTCATTACGTCAGTCATTTTTCATAAAGTTATTGAACATTTTGATTCTGATGAAAACTAGCCAAGTAAAATCTAATCTAGTTTAAGATCTCACATTATTTAAATAACATAAATTATAAGATAAGATAAGATAAATATTCTTTATTGTGCACACATATTTACAATTAAAAAACAAGAAAAACATAAAACACAAGTATAACACAATGGCGGCCTTATTACTAATTAGTAATTTCTTCCAGGCAACCACAGGTGGAGGAAACATATTTATAAGAAATTAGGTGAATGTGCCATAAACAAATAAATAATTATATAATGCATATACATGATACATATTATTATAATAAATACACAGATACATACATATTATCTACCTAGTCTAAAATACATACATACAATACACACCTACAATAATATTATGTAGGTACATACATACAAACATAAATATTATTTCAAAAGGATGGAACATTTATATTTGTGTGACGTAATATCAGTAGTCGAATTATAAAAATTATGGTGAGCGATACAAGTAAGAATTAATTCAAGTTAAGCAATTATTATAATCATTATAAGCGATAGCAAGGAAGTGTTGCTTGACCAAGGCCTTAAACCGAATTAGCGTTTTGGACATTTTTATATCTCTTGGCAAAGCGTTCCAAAGTTTTATTCCGGTAATGGCAAAGGAAGAGCCATAAAATTTGGAGTAATGTATAGGCATTTCCAGGAGGAAATTAGATACTGATCGTAAATACTTAACATCCGCCTGTCGAAATAGAAAATTCGTTTTTAAGTACAGAGGCAAATGCGGATCGTGTATAGTAGAATATACGAGAGAGAGAACGCGAGCATCCCGACGAAGGCGAATAGGCAACCACTTCAGCTTTGCACGATACTCGGAGATGTGGTCGTATTTGCGAAGGCCGAAGATGAAACGAATAGCTAGATTCTGCAGTCGCTCGAGTTTGTTGAGCTGGTCCTCTGTGAGATTTACAAAACACGCATCTGCATAGTCAAGCGTAGGTAGAAAGAGTGATTCAGCGATCTTAATTTTTGTGGGAATGGGAAGTAGGTAACGTAGACGTGATAGAGAGTGCCAGGTTGCGTATATTTTCCTACTGATCTCCTTAATGTGTTGAGTCCATGATAAAGTTTAATCGAGGTATACTCCTAAATTTTTAACTACTTTAGTAAAGGGAACTACAACGCCATTCACGACCACCTGAGGTAAGCAATTGAAGTCAACCCTAGATATTAGCCCAGGACTACCAATTAGTATTACCTGAGTCTTAGCTGGGTTAATAAAGAGACCATGGCGTTTACTCCAATTACAAATTAAGTTAAGGTCACTGTTTAATTTGCGGATAGTGGCATGTATGTCATGTGGGGATGAATGACAATAAATTTGGAAGTCGTCGGCGTAAAGGTGGAAAGACGAGGATAGCGATTGGGTGATGCTGTTTATAAAAAGAGCAAAAAGTAGGGGAGACAGCACACCTCCCTGAGGGACGCCGGCAAGAATCGTGGACCAATCTGAAGAAGCATTAGCTACCTTAACTCTTTGTCGACGCCCCACAAGGTAGCTGCGGAATAGCTCAATTAATTGAGGTGAAAAATTATACACTCTAAGCATACCAATCAACACGTCGTGATCGACAGCATTAAAAGCGTTGCTAAAATCAAGCAGTGCTAGTAGAGTGAGTTGCTTATCATCCATGGCACGTCTAATGTCGTCGGTGACCTTAATAAGAGCAGTAGTCGTACTATGTCCACGTCGAAAGCCAGACTGAAAGGAGCTGAGGAGGTTATTCTGCATAACATATCTCGTGAGCTGCTGACCTATAAGTTTTTCAAAAACTTTAGAGAGAAATGGCAATATTGAAATTGGGCGAAAGTCTGATGCAACTTTAGGTCGAGCAGATTTTGGTAGTGGGATTATGGTGGCATTTTTCCAGGTATTAGGGAATACAGAAGTATTAGCAGCATGATTGAAGATGTCGACAAGCACCGGTGTAATGATGTCCAAAACAGGGATTATCATTTTACGACTGATTCCGTCGTCACCGATGGCATTTGAGGAGATGGACGCTATATGCCTTTTAACTTCGTCCCCAGTAAATTGGTTAAGTTGGAATGGCGGAGTATCAGGAGTGGGTAAGTGGGAAAGGTGGTTTAAGGTTAACGATTTTAGGCATTGGTCGAAGTTATTAGGAGGCGAAGCAAAGTGGCGGTTTAAAGTGTCAGCGTCTATGCAGGGATTTTGACAACTATCTGAATTCTTGCCGACTCCCAGTGTCTTCAGAAATTTCCAGAGGTGTTTGGGATCGCTATTCTCTACAGTCAAATGGATGTGACGCCGTTGGGCATCCCTACAGAGTTTGTTACAACGATTTCTTAGCTTTACGTAAATTATGGTTATAGACATTCAATAAAGCAAAGAAATAGACTCTATTATTTGTTCATAATGTTATTTGGTTCCTATACGTACATACTTTTTTCGATTTTCCATGGAACTTGGCACTCATTCAGATCTCCATCCTTTTAACGGCGAAGTCCATAGACAAGAAATATAATGTTTGTATGGAACTTGGCTCAGCATTTTTACATTTATGTTTTTGGTGGGATATCACTACTTTTTGTAAAGTAAACTTTCTCAGCAAGGGCAGACCCCTTCATCTTTCCAGTTTAAACATTAATTGCCATTCAACAACATGTTGAATGGCAATTCGCAATCTTAATGTGTCGTTTCACCACTTCCCGACAAGTGTCGGCTATGCTATCCGAAACTTATTTGGCAGATACTTCATCTATCAGATAAGTTTTGGATAGCATATCTGAAACTTATCAGGAAGTGGGGAAACAGCCCCTAAGCCTTGTTGAGTATCAGACGAATAAAACAAAGAAAATCCAAGCGAATGGAAAATGCAGCTACCATCAGAAGGCATTGGAATAATACGGTATAACACAAGTGTATTTTCAACCAGTAACTATATAGTGTACAACTTACTATGCGGAAGTTAAGTAGCTATTATCATAGCTGTCTAACAGACAGACAGACAAACGGACGGACGGACAGAGAAACGGACAGACATATTGAAATAATTCTATGTCTATTCTCGGGACTCAAACTATATCTCCATACCAAAGAACAATCGGTACAATCAGTGTAGGCGTGAAGACGTAACAGGCAGACAGACACACTTCACAAAGTCACCTTCTATTCATTTCAAGTTTTTTCAAATCACAAATAAATGTTTACGGGGAGCTCCCATACAATAAACGTGATTTTTTTGCCTTTTTTGCTTCAAATCAATAATGGCAGCCGAAAGGTACTTGAAATGTTCACAAAATCCTTAATTATATTTCTTCTTTCATAACAAATAATAAAAGTAAAATAAAATAAATATTTATAAGGGGGGTCGGGGCCATACAAAAAACACAATTTTTGCTCTGTACGACTCGCACTTGACCATTTTTTTTTGTTTTCGGATTTTTCCCTACGGTTACACACAATTGTCGAGCTGGATTCCAAATTTCAGCCTTCTAGGTCATCTGAAAGTGGGTTAGAATTTTGATCTATAGGTCAGTCAGTCAGTGATAAAAATTTAGATTTTCGGGCTGTGCTTATGAAATTTAAAGTATGTATTTATCTCGCAAGTCTCATTATATGAGCTAAATTTGAAACGTTTATGTGAAATAGTTTCTGAATTATGAGGGAGTCAAAAGTAGCTGCAAATGGTTCGTGTAATATTACACACGGTGCGGCTCGCCATTCTGTTATGCTGGAACTCGGCTTGACACTCTACCGCGTGTCTAGATGCAAAAACATATGACTTTTATTGTTAGACTATAAACTCTACAGTAGTCAGTAGCTCTAATACCACATAAAGGATAATTAATATGATTTATGTTTTTACTTTTTATTGCTTTTAGTTGATTAATGTCTTTATTATGTTATTTTTAGCTAGCTCATTATGTGTACATTTCTAAATCACGTATTTCGTGGTAGGTAAGCCTCAAAATATGTGGATTTTATTGTTAAATATTATTTAATAATTACATTGTTTCTAGATAGAAGCTTCTTTACCTAGAAATCTAAGACTGGAATAACTATATTTTCTCAGACGAATAATCATTATTTTTTACAATTATAGATTTTACAACATTTTTTTTAAATAAGTAAGTATCTTTATTTTATACAAAACCAAATAGTTTAGTATTTTCATAACCGTTCACATTGAATAGTCCTAGGCTTCGATCTAGGACTTATAGGAGCCTCGCGACTTTTATACTTCCTCGAACGTCCCTTCGATTGCAGTCTCATTCGAACAGTAACTCGCTGTCTTTAGGCGCGAAAGAGCCGTATACGGCTGAAGGCAAACCGCAGGTGGTTTTAGTGGGTAAGCCCGGCGCTTCTCGTCGGGAGTCCCACATACCCCTGGGTTGCTTCAGCAGTCAGCTTAACTGAGGCTCATCCCCGACCCGGGGCACCCATAAGCTATATCCACATTATGCAATTTCATTTTCAATTTTCGTCTTCTTCTTTTTATTTCCTTTAACTTTCGTTTGGCATATTCAATAATTGAATGCGTCAAAATCCACCCGTGTTGAAAGAAAAGTGTCATAGCGAGCGCTACGATTTCAACGCGCATCACGGGCATGCCTCACGTTCGCTTTTGACTGCGCTATAACGCATGCCCTTGATGAACAAAAAAATTCCCAGTGTGGACAAAGCTATCAAGGGTTTCCCCTGCGCATAAAAAAGGCGCGAAGTAGACGCACAGTTAGTTAGTAGACAGTTCGCACCTTCTCGACTCTGCACTTACCTGGCTGGTACTTCAAGTGGGTACACCCGATACCGTCCGTAGCTATAAGTACTTACTACAGAGTATTTAGAGTACAGTGTACTCAGAAGTGAGTAAATACTCCGTACAACGTACGTACATAAGTACATACATACGTCACAACTTTGTCAGTTCAAACTCCGTATGTCTAAACCCCGTAAGTTCAAACTCGGTACGTCCAAACTCGGAAAGATAAAAATTATCCTTGAATAGCTAATTTGTCAGCTTATCGTTAAACAGGATGTCACTTATAGCTCTGGTTTGGACTAAATGGTAGAATAATATCGCAAATAAACGTCATTAATCATGATAATTGCTAAATAATTATCCGTAGTGAGACCCAGTCAGTAACCTCCGCGCTCATTATTGTAGTCATCAAACATCTAAAATCTAAATGAAGTCATTTATGTGACTCAACCTTTTCCACTTTACTTCAATGTTAGGTACATATTTGGACGACTTTGTACTCGTGTCAACAAAAAGTATTATAAAAAGAAAAATAAAACAACTTGCGTATTAATTTCTTGTCCTTATATGACTAATAAAAAATTGGATCGTAACTAAACATTTTTGCTGCTCGTGTTTGTGGCGTGAAACTTTCCGTAACGTAAGCGCCGATTAACATGCATTTTTTTCCGAAATGGTATAAGCTACTGGTCTGGTTAAGACCATGGTATTTTAATCGTGGCTATAACTAGTCTGTTGCTAGTTGGTTTGGAGATAAACAATGAGGGGGCCTGGCCCCCTCCCCTAAAGTCACACGTGTGACATTCTAATCGGGCAATATTGGGGAAAAATATGCATTAAGTACTCGTAGTACCGTCTTACAGCACGATGCTGCACTGTCCCAGCATTAAACAGTATCCTGATACTGGAATGGATGGAAGAAGGGACTTTTTGAAAACCTATAATGGATCATAGGTGCCTAATCTGCTTATACTTCTATTTTGATATCCTGAATACTGACCGACCCACAAATTAATAAAAGGCCAACTTAAACCTGCGACACTCTAAGCTGCGCCTAACGGGTCATAAAAAAACGTCCATGCCTAAGGAGATTACTGATCTGCAGTTCCTTGAAGTCTATTCTCAGGTGTGCTTAGCACCCACGATTTATTCATGGGTGCTCAAGCCCCCAAACACCTACGGACTCGCTCCTGAATTCTGTATCAAAGGATACAGTCGAGCTTAGACAGCAGTACTGTACCGATACAGACTACTGTATCGTTATATAACGGAACTGTACCCCAATTGAAGACGTATTAGTGGGTGAAGTGGACAATTAAAAGGGGTATGAAGATTTTTGTATGGAGCCTGACCGACCAACATGTCCGCCATTTTGTTTTTTTTTAAATCGCGTTCACGAATAATTCTTTGAAAAATGGATAGTTAACATCAATACAAACAAAAATAATCTTGGACAAAACCGCGTAAAGTGTCACATTTCGAAGATATGAGCTGCCAAAGTTTTACCATTGGAAATAAATATTTAAGATATTGCAACTCTAAGGCATGGTTATTCCAAGTGATTTCTCGTCTATGAAACAGTAGCCACTCTGTAACACGCCGTCGCGAGTTTCTCATTAGGTATGTAGTTGATAAAAATTATTGTTTGAGCTAGATTGCACTTTGTCATCACGCGACGGTGTGTTACAGAGTGGCTACTGTTTGATGTTTCATAGAAGAGAAACCACTTGGTTTAACCATGCCTTAGAGTTGCAATATCTAAAATATTTATTTCCAATGGTAAAACTTTGGCAGCTCATGTCTTCGAAATGTGACACTTTACGCGGTTTTGTCCAAGATTATTTTTTGTTTGTATTGATGTTAGCTATCCATTTTTCAAAGAATTATTCGTGAACGCGATTTAAAAAAAAAAACAAAATGGCGGACAAGTAGGTCGGCCAAATCTTCGTACCCCTTTTATAACATGTAAGGACAAATGACAATATATACAATTTTTTCCAATTTGAACTATCCTTGCAACTTACCTCCTTCATCATCTGGCTTATATAAAATTTACTTTTTTTAATTTCCAATCATTTTCTCGGTCCAAAAGGATCCAGGATGAAGAAGAAGGAAGGAACGATGTTTATGAAAAAAATGTCAAATTTTTATTTACCCACTTTATCCGCTTACGTCTTCGATTGTATCAAAGCAAATCAGCCGTCAGCATTTTATACTAGGCTTATCGAAGTAAAAAATAGTGTGTAAAGCACTATAAAATTTCGCATCACTATTCACAAATCCCTTTTGCTTCCGATAGTGCCAAATATGAATACATCAAGGCTGAATTGCCCGGATTTAGTGGATCCTAAAATATCTCCAGCCCGAGCTTGGGGTAATTTATTTTTGCGCTATAAAGTATAAGTCATGACTTATAATTGCAGATAACCTATTGCCACCGCTCAATAATTACATGTGCTCGGAGCTACAATAACATTTCGTCCGCTGTTTAGGCTGGCCGCAACAAACGTCTTTCGATTCCCGAATTCGTTTTCCGTTTCGAAATTCCGTGAGACTAGCGCACATGTTCGTTTTTTCGCACACGAACGCGCCGGGTTGCGCTACGAACCGTACCTGCGGAATTCGTTCCGTTCGGAAAAAAGCGGACGTGTGCGGAAGTTAATGTATTTTTTACTGATTCCTCGAATTTGAAAAACGAGTATGGAAAACGGCAAGTTTTCCATACTCGTGTATGGAAAACTTGCTTAAACGCGGCCAGCCTTAACCGTCACTTTACTGGCTGACTTATCACAGATGAAACCAATTGACGGATTGCGCTGGAGTTTGTCATTACCTAGTGTTTTGTGTCACCATCTCCCGGTCTATTATTCATAGAAATACATAGAAACCAGTAGTGTCGCGACGACACGTCGCATCGTCTGCCGCAACTTCATGTAGCCGGCTTCCAACTCGTACCTTAACGCTGCCATTTTGTTACTTTGTATTTTCGGTACAGCTTGGTACAACTAATATATATTCTGTGGTCCAGCTTGTAGTCAAATATCCGCCAGTATTTAAAAATTAACAGCGCATATAATATCTAATATATATAAATCTCCTGTCACGATGTTTGTCCGCGATGGATTCCTAAACTA
Source organism: Polyommatus icarus (assembly GCA_937595015.1). NCBI lineage: Eukaryota > Metazoa > Arthropoda > Insecta > Lepidoptera > Lycaenidae > Polyommatus > Polyommatus icarus. The sequence goes on from OW569326.1 coordinate 16,290,282, forward strand.
CTTTTTAATATTTTTTTAAATGTGTGCTTTTTTCCAACTTGAGAGGTAGGATAGCTGATCTTTAGGGTCTTATCACACTGGCGATTAGCGAGCGATTTCAAAGCGACGCGATTGCGCAGCGTGCACGCCGCGACAGCGCAACGTCGTCGCGGCGTGGCGTGGACGCCATTTTGTACACTCGTCTAGGGAATTCCCTGAAACGTAGACATCCATTGATAAAGGATTTGAAACTTCTTTCTTGTCCCTCAAAGAATTGAAATGCAAATAAAACGTATTTAAGCGCCAACAAATATCTCCATAATATCTATTCACAGTAAATATGAATAAATGATTTCTCCTATGACCTATCTTTGACAGAGTCCCGCTAAAGAATACGGTTTTCCCGCTATATTTTTGTTCCATTAAAACATTGTTTATAAAAATCACTTATTATCAGCAAGACGCGAGGCGCTGATAAGATACTAGCTCTCGGTTCATCACGCCATCTCTTTGTAGTACAGTGAAAAAGAAAAGAAATATTATGTTACTAAGGCGTCCGTTTTTTTTATTTTATTGACCCCCTTCCCCCCAAATCTCACGTGAGATTTTTCAAAATGTGGGTTTATTACGTAAACGTTTGGTTTAACAGTCAGTAGATTTTCTTTCGATCGAATTTGTGAATGATCTTGGTGTCGCCGCACACGGGCCACACGCGACAGCCACAAACGCCGTTTTAAGTTTTAAGCGCTTAATTGGTCGTAAAGTGAATCGTTGTAGCGTGTGGCGGCCACCGGCGTCAAAAAATGTATGAAAACTGCAGGAAATATGCCGGTAGTGGCGTTTTGTGGTTGTGGCCGGTGGCTCGTGTGCATACGTGCCCTTAAGCATACGTACAATCTGGATGAAATGGACCAAAATAGTACGTGAGATTAGATGATATTTGACTCGACAAAACACCTCACGTAATTTGTGGACGCCCCCTAAAATACGATATGAGTTTTTTGAGGCTAGGTCTAATATTTTTAAGTTAAGATTAGTTAAAAAGTAAATACTTAAACGACTTCCTATTAAAGCTTTTGTTGTAGATTTTGGCGTGAGAAAATGTCTCTACATTTTCTTAAGTTAATGAATTAAAATATTATGTAGAGCTACATTTTCTTAAGTTATTAATGTCTCTACATATTTCAAAATTTTTTGACAATACCACAACAATACTAAAAAATATTATACCCGATCATAAAACCTCCTCTTTTTTGGAAGTCGGCTAAACTCTATTATCTCCCGAGAGTTCCATTAGGTAAGGCACTTATGTATAATGTATGTAAAGACAAGTTCTTGAACTCTACGTAGGGAAAATTACTGCAATGTTAAGGAATCTTCATGATGCAAGTTTAAAGGAGGCATGCATATATTATGCATATTATTATCTCATCGTCCATATGAAGCGCGAATTCTCTCGTCAATTTATTGGATGTTCTTGCGTATGATGACTGGCATTTTTTATACACTAATATTCAAGATATTTGGCCACAACTTACTTTAATACTCGTACAGCGTACTTATGTGAGGCGGATCGCTTGATACACAGAAATTTTGAAAAAAGCCACATGATACTTATCAGACAAGAAGTGTTTTGAGCCTTGTTCAAAACTGAACATTATTACCATTTGTTGTAGTTCTTGCAAGTAGGTGCTTTCAGATAAAACGTTTCATAGGATCTACGTAAGGTTAGCCTAGCCGAAATATCGCGATTGTAATCATTGAAGACCTACACATAAGTGATAACTCGACCAAATACCGAAGCTCGCCTTTCTTTTAATAAATTTCTCGAATTTGTAACACAACTTAATTAATTTCAAGTACCCAGCCCCCTTAGACAAAGTATCTTTCATTAAAACGATGACGAAATTCGTTATCAAAATGTATGTGGTTTGACATAAGTCATCTCTAAATGACATTTCGCTTGCGAAGACTGATGTCAAATCCCATACATTTTGATAACGAATTTCGTCATCGTTTTTAACGAAAAGGACTTTATCTACGGCCCCTGGACATAATTATATGTAGTTAAAATTGCATACACACACCGGCAAAATTAGCGGAACATAGGTAAAAAGGGCCACAACTTGAATTCAAGTGGGTCGGGCTGTGTGAAATCCTTTTTTATAGTTTCTAAGCTCATTTAAGAAATAAAATATTGAACACAACTGGGAAGCTAACAGATTTTTATTGCAATTATGCCCTACTAAGTGTTTTTCGATGATTGACGTTGTAAGTGTTTCTGATAAGAATGGCGTTTTTAGCGGGGTGCAAGGCATGCCAGCTCATTTGATTGTTTGGTTTTTGGAAGAACACATTGCTTAGATACAAAATTAGTGATTTTCCAGCATCTACGACTGCTAGAGCTGTAACCACGATAGAGAAAGGTCACACCTACCGTTCGGTCAATCAGGCCTTAGGTGTGTCGGCTTTCGTGGTCCATCTTACGATGGACCACGAAAGCCGACACACCTAAGGCCTTTCAACGCTACAGAGAGACTGGATCTTACATTTGGAGACGAGAAGTAGGCAGATTTCGGGTGGCAAGCCTTAAGAAATCGACCTCAAACTGCTTTGCAGAGACAAAACCTGTCGGAACAGGTCCGAAATGGACGTGTAAGTGATTGTACAGTAAGAAGAAGAATCAAAGAAGTTAAATTAAACTCAAAAGTGCCAGCAAGGGCACCAAAACTTGAGACAGGTCCGCAAAGAGCCAGGCTAAGATTGGCGCGTTAACATCAAAATTTAACAAGTGAGTGAAATCGTGTGCTGTGTAAATGATGGGAGCAAACTCTGTGTAAATTTTGTTGACAGGCGATAAAGAATGTGGATAAATCGTAAGGAACGCTATAGACCATCAAACTTAACGGACACAGTGGCCTATCATGCAGGCGCACGGAGCTGATGATTGTTAATGATGGTACTTTGACAGTACAGGGCTATAGCACAAACATCCTAGAACTGCATGTTGTGCCTTTTACACAGTTTTAGGCAGTAACTTCAATTTTATGCGCGTCCATAGAGTAAAAAAATCGGGTATTATTACCTAAATGATGCTGGCGTAGCCCAGGTGGAGAGGTCAGCATGGTCTACGGATGTGGATCCGATTGAGGACGTGTGGCACATCAATGGGTGAACGGTACGAGTTAAAACTCCAGCTCCAAAATGTGTTCAGAAGCTCGAGTTGGCGCTACTGGAGGAGTAGAAGAATATCCCACAGGAAATGATCGACTATCAAAATGCAAGCATGGAATGGCGTATCCAGACCCTCTTGAGATCCATAGAAGGCATTACACGCTTTAAGCGCATCACACACGGTGAAGATAATATAATATTTTATCTTATGATGCCCAAATATAAAATATTATAGTATCTAAAGATATATTTCGCATCTTAAGATAACATATTAAGATACGAAATATATATTTCGTATCTTAAGATAAAATATTAAGGTACGAAATATACATTTCCATATCTTAAGATACGAAATATAAAATATAAATTAACTTCGTCGTGTGTGATGGTTCATAGGATTTGTATGGTGAGCGATATTCTAAAATATGCTCTAAGATAATATATATTTTATATTATCTTCACCGTCTGTGATGCGTTTTAAATATGGCATTTTTTAAGTAAAAATGAAGAATTTAACTTAAAAACTTACTACTGAAATTTCAAAGATTGCAGATTTTTTCTATTTTACACGTTTTTATGCCCTAAATTTATATAAGTTTTATTTTTTAATCGTCAATTATTTAATAAATAAATAAATATATAAAAAACAGCGAATAATTTTCAAATAAATAAATAAATTTTGTTATGTTCCTCTAATTTTGCCGGTGTGTTTATTAAGTTTACCACAATATGTTCAAGAAATTCGTACGTTTCAGCATATTTCCCTTTAATCTTTCGATCGGGGATTCTTGGAAATGCTATTGTATTCTATTGTTGTCGCGATCACCGGTGCTCTTGTGGGGCTTGATGGATTAATGTGTCTGAGAATTAACGCGTCTTTATTTACAGGTAGTTACGGGAAGTACACGAACAAAATTAAGAACTGGAAAGTTCCACGATTCCTCCGAAAGCATTCCGACACGCCTCTCGACGAAATCAAGAAGCGAGAGTTCACCGAGAAATTGCAAGTGCCGGAAACTCACAATAATGGGTACCACCAGGTGCCTATAGTGATAGAATCTCAGGAGAAGGCTAAGCCCAGCAGCAGCAAACTCCAAGTGTCGTACCACCGAGAAACGGTTTCCTTTGAACGGGAGATCATCGATATAAGGTCGTATCTGAGCCAGAGCAGAAGTAACATGTCGCCGTTCGCTAGAAGTAGCAGCTATAGGTCGCAGTATGGTAGATCTAATATGGAGGTTAGTAATCTTTAGATTTGTGTAATTTTAGCCTAATATAGTTTTTAGAAATATTTTTATTTTGATTTTACGGCGACTAGGTAATCCTAATTTAACTAGACAGGTAGACGAAACTACTGGGTGGGTTGCACCAGCTAACTTTAACTATAACTTTAACTGTAACAAAATGACAAATGAACTGTCAAATTTCTAGTTAAAGTAAAAATGGAAGTCATTTGACGATAACCTTAACCTTAACTATAACAACGCCTCTGGTGCAACCCACTCTAATTTGTAAGTACAAGTTGATCCCTCTACTCTCTAGTCCAGTGGTTCCCAACCTGGGGGTAATTACCCCCGTGGGGGTAAAATAGCTATTCTAAAGGGGTAACAAAGGCAGTACCTAAAATAAATGAATTGGCAGAAAAAAATATAAACTCTGTACATTTTGGAGAAAAACAGCTACAGAATACCCTATCATTGCAGACAGAGATCTGAAAATGTTGGTACCGTTAGCTACCACTTGTAAATGCGAGAGTGGCCTCTCAACTCTGGTAACATTTAAAAAAAAGCAAGAAACCGTCTGAACTTGGAGCATGATATGAGATGCGCGTTAAGTGAAACTAAAGTCTGAACCTAAAAATATTAAAAAACTTGCGAATTTACCATTACAAATTTACAAAGTTGTGTTTTTAATTGGAGGGGGTTAAAATAAGTTTCTCTAACAGGCCATAGGGGTAACAGCTCTAAAAAGGTTGGGAACCACTGCTCTAGTCTCTAGGTTATATCTGCCTGTATTAGTTTTTGTTCCTAAATGACTAATTCGTGACAATTTTGCATATAATAATATATCTAATATATATAAATCTCCTGTCACGATGTTTGTCCGCGATGGATTCCTAAACTACTTAACCGATTTTAATGTTTCTTTTTTTTAAATGTGTGCTTTTTTCCAACTTGAGAGATAGGATAGCTTAGATCTTTAATTATAGTTGCAATTTTAGTTTATTGCAAATTATTTGTCTATAAAGAGAGACCATTGTTTATGCGACGCGGGTCACGGGATAGCGATGGACGTTGCCATGGTGACATACTTATTTAGTCACTTCAATAAAATAATAGGTATGGCAAATTACTTATATTATGGCAAAGCAACGTTTGCCGGGACAGCTAGTGTATTATGAAAATTATTACTTTTTAATTTAATTAAGAAATTGACAGAAAATGTATGAAGTTAATGCCAAATCTTCAATCGATTAAAGTAAAGGTGCTCACTCACCGGGTGAATTCACGTGTAATGTTATATTATAGATTCGTCTTTGAGCATTACAGTAATACCTCCCTGACCGACAAGCAGTCGCGTGTTATGTAATAATTCGACTTTGAGCATTACATTACAATACTACCTCCCTGACTGACGAGCATTCGAGTGTTATGTAATATTATAGATTCGACTTTGAGCATTCCATAATCCATAGCAAGTTGACTTCGCTGTCGCGTAGCATTCTGCATTGATCATTGTATCATTACAAGATTTGTAATGCTTGATTCTCCTCCTTCACTAATGTAATGCCCGTTTTGTATCATTATAAGGCGCGTAGTTACACATGTAATGTAATTATGTACGTATTTAATGCTCGACTCTGTAACGTTACATTACAAGCGAATACTCTCGGTGAGGGAGCACCTTTAGCTAAACATAAAAATTAAAAACTCTGATTTCGTCCGAGTTAAGACTCGGTAATTTCTCTTATTAATTAAAAGTTTTTTTTTTAAGTTTAGATTGCTACTTTTAGACTGCTATTGAACGTGATAAACAATATTGTTTTTAGGGTTCCGTACCCAAAGGGTAAAAACGGGACCCTATTCTGAGACTTCGATGTCTGTCCGTCTGTCTGTCTGTTTGTCTGTCTGTCTCCAGGCTGTAATAACCGCTATAGCTAGACTTCTGAAATTTTCACAGATTGTGTATTTTTTGTGCCGCTAGAACAACTATACTAAAAACAAAATAAAGTTAATATTTAAGGGGGGGCTCCCATACAACAGAAGTGTTTTTTGTTGGCCTTTTTGGCTCGTAATCCATAATGGAACTATGTAGAAAATTGAAATTTGTACAAAGTCCTCAATTATATACTTTAATATTTGAAATTAAAATAAAATAAATAAATAAGGGGGGCTCCTTACTTTCGCTCTATAACGGTACTGAACCCTTCGTGCGCGAGTCCGACTCGCACTTGGCCGATTTATTTGTTAATATCACGTTCAATAGGATTCTATATATTTACATCATTTAACTCAATAATTATCTAAAATACGCCTTTGAACATGCACCGGATATTTTAATTAGTTTACCGTTCAAACCGCCGCGCCGTACCAACATTTGTTACCTCTAACCGTACCTTATACCAACGTCACAAGGTTCACTTTCTAGCGACTGTGGGTAAAATAAGTCAACAATGACGTCGAACGTTGTGGTTTTCGGTTTTCCATCTATGGTCGGATTTATTGATTGTCTATTATTGACAATCATATTGTTGCTGAATGAAACAATTTTAAAACTGAGGTCTTAATAAGGTACTTACCTACATAATATTAGAAATAACTTGATTATTTGTTTTTTTGGAGTTTACTCCTTAAGAATCGATTTTCATATATAAGGCGCCCGGTATGAGAAAAATCCGAGGGGTAAAACCTACTAACAAGTAACGAAAAATCGTGTCACGTTTTTTAATTTTATTGGTGCGCACCTTTAGTGCGCAACTTTCTAATTTGTTAAAACAAGATTTGAATGCACAATCCTTTAAAGTTTAAAGAGTGGGTATTCCCGGGTAAATATTATATAGAATGTACACATTATTCAGATAAAAAAGTAGTAGAGTAGTAGATTAGTTCAAATTCGGGGAGGGGGTAGCCGAGGTGTTGCCTTTGATGTTAGAAGAAACCCCGTTCCTCTAGGCCTATTGGAAGCGGAGTTATGGCTATTTTAGTAAGACGTTTGACAGTTGCCGAGCTGTCAATGTCAAAGTTTGAATGCTTGTAACTCGGCAACTATTTGTCCTGGATATGGGTTTCTTCGACTTGATCTTCCTGGATTTTTCTCCTCTATTCGATTCTGGCCTTAGAATTGAAAAAAAAATATTAATGTCTCTGATTTAGTTCAAATTCAGGGAGGGGGTAGCCAAGGTGTTTCCTTTGATGTTACAAGAAACCCCGTTCCTCTAGGCCTATTGGAAGCGGAGTTATGGCCGCTTTTGTTCGATGTTTGACAGTTGCTGAGCTGTCAATGTCAAAGTTTGAGTGCTTATAACTTGGCAACTGTTTGTCCTGGATATGGGGTTCTTCGGCTTGTTCTTCCTGGATTTTTCCCCTCTATACGATCCTGGCCTTTCGGATTTTTTATCATTATACTGGCTAAAGTGAACTAAAAGTATTTTGAAATAACTATGGCAGAAAGGGTTGTAGATAATATTGCCGGAACATCTGATTTCATATGATATTAATCTTTTTTCAGTTGAATAAACTCTTTTTGCGTATGGTTAGATACTCGTACTTAAGAAGTAAACTCCAGTCGTGCGTCGGAGCTGATACACTTTTTTTTTCTAGCAGTAGTTATTATGAATTATGATTTAGTAGTAGTAACAGCTAGTAGTAACCAAAACTTGGTAGTTTGAATGGCGACACGTTTTGTTAAAAAAGCAAATAAAAATTCAAATTCGATTTATCAATCATACTTACTTTTAGAATAATCCTACTTGGTGCCTACCACTGATTTGAGTCTTGAGAACTAACCCGGAGAGACAAACCAGCGTAAGAAACTCGCAAGGGCCACCTATTATTATCAAAAAGATGGATTATAAATATTTTTTTAGAACTTAAAAGGAAAGTAATGACGTTTTAAATATTTTTTGAATCATCAATTATTGAAGGCAGATACTAAAAAAGTGTGTTTTGATCTTTATTCTATCTATATTCTCAAATACAGGCGTCGCGACTACTACTGCAGTATGAAAATAGATGGGCCATCTGCTCCTAATTCCTATACCTAACAGCTTAATACATGGATTATACGTAGACCGTAGATAAACTAAAATGATAAATGGTTTCTATACCTAATAATATTCTGTGTTGTTTTATTTGGTAAATATAAGGAACTGTTAGATCGAATTTTGAATAGAGCGTTCATTAGTAGAAAATCTAAATAAAACTGCTCACAATTTTTTTATTACATTAGAGAGGAAGCGATGACACACATGGACACTTGCAAAACCGGTGGAGTTAAAGTACTACCTGTCTTTGATCGCTACATTACAACTAGACTCTAAGAGCTATGCTATATTCCGTCTGCTCCTATGTTTAAGTTTTAACATATGTACATGTTTAGGAAATGCCTCATTGGTGCGTTGCGTCGTCGGACACGATGTTTTGTCGCAACGATGTCTATATATATAAAAGAAAGTGGTGTTAGTTACACTACTTATAACTCAAGAACGGATAAACCGATTTGGCTGAAAATTGGTGGACAGGTAGCTTAGAACCAGGAAAAGGACATAGGATACATTTTGTCCCGGAAAAATGTACGGTTACTGCACAATATACTTTTATGATTTGCGCGTAAACTATTCAATCGATTTTGATGAATTTTGGTATGGAGATACTTTGGGTCTCGGGAAAGAACAAGGAATACTTTTTGTCCCGGAAAATGTACGGTTCCCGCCCAATAAACTTTTATATCAAGAACGGATAAACCGATTTGGCTGAAAATTGGTGCAGAGGTAGCTTAGAACCAGGAAAAGGACATAAGATACATTTTTTCCAGGAAAAATGTACGGTTACTGCACAATATACTTTTATGATTTGCGCGTAAACTATTCAATCGATTTTGATGAATTTTGGTATGGAGATACTTTGAGTCTCGGGAAAGGACAAGGGATACTTTTGGTCCCGGAAAATGTACGGTTCCTGCACAATAAACTTTTTTGATTTTCGCCTAAACTATTCAGTCTATTTTATGAAATTCGGTATGGAGATACTTTAAGTCTCGGGAAAGGACAAGGAATACTTTTTGTCCCGGAAAATGTACGGTTCCTGCACAATAAACTTTTATGATTTTCGCTTAAACTATTTATTAATCTATTTTGATGAAATTTGGTATGAAGATACTAATTTTAATCTATTGTTTTCTTAATTATACCAATTCGAATTAAATAATCATCGTTAAGACAGGACAACGTCTGTCGGGTCAGCTAGTAGGAGATAAAGTGAGAAGGTGAATGACGCGCTGTGCTGTCACCCTCTTGTATGCTATCGCCTGTCGCGCAACGCCGCAACGCCGCAACGCGACGCGCAGTTTATGAAATGAAATATTAAAAGTTTTATTGCCAAATCTATATCGTATACATAAAAATGGATTTTCGAATGTGTTAGTCGCGCTAAAACTCGAAAACGGCTGAACGGATTGGACTGATTTTAGTCTTAATATATTCGTAGAAGTCCAGTGAAGGTTTTGAAGTGACACGAAGTTCACCGGGACAGCTAGTAATTTATATAAAAATGGTTTTCAAATGTGTTGGTCGCGCTAAAACTCAAAAACGGCTCAACGGATAGGGCTGATATTAGTCTTAAAATATTCGTAAAAGTCCAGGGAAGGTTTTAAAGTGTTCACAGGGACAGCTAGTAGGTTATTATTAAGAACCTTTTTTTTAAAGTTTACGATGGCTACCACCGGTACGGGAACTAACCTGGCGAGAAGAACCGGCGTAAGAAACTCGCATATATTTCATTGTATAGGTCATTTCGTTGCGACGACGCAACTCACCGCAGCAAATAGAAGTGATGTGGCCTCGCTCTAACTGAATGCAATTAGCGATTTAAATATCTGCATTAGATTGTTTACGTAATTTTGAATGATGCAACTTTTGTTATTGATGTTCTATATTTGAAGTGTAAACGTATTGTGATCCTCTCGACAGCTACTATTTAGTTTGGATTTGAGCCCGTTCCGCGTTTTATATCGCCATTATGTAGCTGTTGAGAACAATCCGATAAAAGCTATTCTATTTTTGCAATAAGTATTACTACATGATCCCCGCAACTCCGTTCCTACAAAATTCGTTTATCCCGCGGAAACCGTACATTTTTACTATTCAGGGATAAAAAGTATCCTATGTCCTTTCCGTCTGAGTATCTCCGTACCAGATTTCAGCGAAATCGGTTCAGCGGTTTCGGCGTGCAGAGGTGACAGACAGACAGACACACTTTTTCGTTTATAATATTGGTATAGATTATTTTGTATGGTATTTGGGAAGAATGTAGAGACAAGAAATGGAAATACTTTTCTCTAACGTTGCCGTAGGCGGCTTTTATTGGTGAAATTCGACTGTCTAAGACAGGGGTCACCAATAAGTTTCGCTCGGGGTCCGTTTTAAGAAATAAAATTACCTTCGCGGTCCACACATTTAAAAAAAAACTAAACAAATGTAAGGAATGTGACAATTTTCGTTGCTACAGTATGTCGAGACCGAAATTAATTTTTAACGAAGTTCATCTTCGAACACGCTTGGTCCGCACGACACAATGGGTCGGCGGTCCGGATGCGGACCGCGGTCCGCCATTTGGTGACCACTGGTCTAAGACCTAAGTGGAATTGCGACGATACCGCAACGCAAATCAAATCAAATCAAAATCATTTTATTTGCTTAGGAATGTGGTACAATAAGATGTTAGCTTTTTCATTTTCCACAGATTCTACTACAATGAGTGTGCAAATATTACTACTAAGTCATATACCTATTATATAATTTAAGGTTAATGTATTAGTTATTATATATTTATTACTTACATAGAAATAGAAATGTCAATAATTAATTATTCATTCACTTATTACGTTTCAATAGATAGGTCATAGGTGCATTTTATAATTTGTCAAATAATAATTTATTAGAAATATATACTTAAGGGCGTTCCGTCCGGAGATTCCGTAATTGACCGTATTTAAAACCTTATAAACTCATAATCTGAAAGCTGCAAAGTTATAATAAAAATACAGCAATAATCTTCAGTATATCAACATTCCTTTTGTCGTTTTAAATTTTCTATTTTTGTTTCTTATACTCATGATATCAGCTTCCAAAGTAATACCAATTTGTTAAAATTCAAGCATACATTCAGCATCTCCTTAGGATTTACAAATTACTTTTATTTGAAACTCACGCCAATAGATCGACAGTATCATAAACTACATATTCGCCGTTTTAAATTTTTTTAGGACAATTTTGAACTAAGATAAGTAAAAATAATAGGGTTTTGGCGCCATCTCGGCAACGCGGCAAATGTATGGCCAAGGTCGTTTGCTCGGGGGACGACCTTAAGTAAGACGCATTAATTTTGTTTAAATTAACTCATTCATTATATTTTTATCATCGAAGAATTCATTTACTGAATAAAACATTTTGTTAAGGAGCCAGATGTATAGTTTATTTTTTTATTGTTTTATAGTCAGTTTTTTAAAGCAGTTAGGTAATTTGTTATAGATACGGACTGCCATACAATACGCGTTTTTACTACAAATGTTGAGTCTTTGGTCAGGTATAACAAGTTTATGTTTATCTCTACTACTTTTTATTGCTAAGTCCATTTTTTTAGTAAAGAAGCGATCTAGATTGTTATACACCAATGAGTTTCTAAAATACTATAGTGGCAATGTCTTACAAACTGATGCAAAAAATGCGTAACCACTTGATAGCCCAAAAGACAATGTCACTCCATAATGTTATTATGTCATTATGTATGGCAGATATGCCTGCAGGCATCTTCAAAGTGGTGACGCGTTTCTGTCGTAGACTGCCAATCTAGTTACGTTAGTAACATACAATATCATTGTTATACACAAAAACACAAACGTCAAAAATATACTGACAAGGCAGCGGTAGTATTTTAAACTTTTTGAACAATGGATTACAAGTTTCAAAATATTTAGCGCTCGATATACATCTAATACATTTCTTTTGTATTTTGAAGACTCTGTGCATGTCTACAGAGTTGCCCCATATAACGAGCCCATAGCGGAGAACAGAGGCAACATGCCCATGATATGCTATGATGGCTGCTTTAATAGACACTGTGTGTTTTAGATTCAATAGTACGAACATATATTTTTCCATTTTAATACATATTTTATCGATATGTTCCTTCCATATGTGCATAAATAGTCCACGGTTAGGCCTAAAAATTCAGTCAATTCAGTTTCTTGTATTTCAACGTCACCGAAATTTACTTTTAATAATTTATAGTTTGTATTTTGTTTGCGAGTTTGGAAGTGAACTAATTTTGTTTTACTTAAATTTATTTGTAAGTTGTTTTGTTTTAGCCAATTTGATGCACACCGCAAAGTTTTAGTTATTTCGCTTTTCATCTCATTTTCTTTTTCTTTAGTTCCCCTGATAAGAATAGTAGTATCATCCGCAAATAAAATAGTCTCATGTTCGATTTCATCTGGCAAATCATTTATGTATTCCAAAAATAGTAAAGGACCCAGGATTGTTCCTTGTGGCACACCTACATCATTTTTTTTTAAATAGATTTACAAACAGTTCTTATTCTGTTTTTGGTGGTTGTTATTTCCACGCGCTGATGCCTATTAGATAAGTAACTTCTTATCCATTCAAGAGCAACGCCTCGTATGCCTAATGCATGCAATTTATTTAGTAAGGTTTCATGCGAGACAAAGTCGAACGCTTTTGTCATGTCTAAAAACAATGCCACAAGAGGAGTCTTTGAGTTATGACATTCTGTTATGGTTTTAATTAGTGAGAAACAAGCATGGACTGTAAATGTTTTCTTTTTGAAACCAAACTGCTCTTCTTTTAGTATTTTACTCTTTTCTAGGAAGTTATATATTTTGTCAAACATTACTTTTTCAAAAATCTTAGCAATTATGGGTATTAAAGTAATTGGTCTATAGTTATTGGGGTTAGTACTGTCACCTTTTTTGAAAATAGGCTTAACTATGGAGAACTTTAGCTCCTCTGGAAAAATTCCTTGTGTCATAGTTAAATTAATAATATGAGTCAATGGTTTGCAAATTTTAGTTTTGTGTTAGGCAGGTTTGTGCCTCCGTGATAGGTGTAAGAAATATTGTTTTGTCATTAAAATTATTTGTATTTTTGCTAAAATTTAAATACGAAATGTCATTTTTTGATTTATTATGTAATAGATTATTTTTATTCGTGGAATTATTTAAGTTGCAATTACTAGTCATGTCAATAAAAAAAGAGTTAAACGTGTCGGCAATGTCTTTAGGATCAGTCAATATAGTATTATTTTCTAAGTTTCGAATTTGAGTAATGTCAGAGGATTCACATTCTGTATAATTTTTTATGATGTCCCATGTTGCCTTGGCTACATTTTTGCCTTTAGGATGTATTTAATGTTACTGATTTTTTTAGATTGTAAGATACATTTATTTAAAATTTTCGAGTATTGTTTGTATTTCTGTTTGCTTATGTGTTTAGTGACTGACCCTTGTCGGTAATGTAAGTAATATATTCTTTTTTTAACGCAAGATTTTTTGAGACCTTGTGTTAGCCACTGATTTTTACGTTTAGCGAATTTTTTAACGGTAATAATCATGGGAAAACAAAGATAGTAGAATAGGCGAAATATTTCATAAAAATTAGAAAATGCTTTGCTAGCGTTTTGTTCATTTAAGACGTCGTAAAATGTTAAGGAATTGATGCATTCTATAAATTTTGCTATGTTTTCTTTGTTATAGTCTCTTTTTCTTTCTATCACGTAGTTACAGTTACAATTACCCACTAAAACCCCCCCAGCCCTTTGTCATGCGCCTAGTGCGGGAGGGAACGGGTACCGCAGAGCAGTGGTCGGAGAGAGGTAGGTAGTGAATATTTGGTTTCATCTTGGTGTCCATAATATTGCTGAAAATGTGGTCAATACATGTCTTATTGCGCGTCGGATTAGTGATATGACTTTTAAAGTTATAGTTGTAAAGTAAGGCAAGTAGATCTCTTGTGGATGTCGTGTCTTTCAATATGTATAAAAAACTATTCTCTGTGGAGACTGGAACATATACCATGTTCCAGTCTCCACAGAGAATAGTTTTTTTAACTTTCCTCTTATTTAGCTGACTTAAAAGATTTCTCAGCTTATTTAAAAATATATTTACATTTGAGTTTGGAGTTCTATAAATACATACCACTACTATGTCAAAAGTTGAAATGTTTGAAAGTTGAAGTTGAAATGAAATGTTTTACATAAGTCTTGTAGGCACACTTCAAATATATCCTTTTTATTTAATACGCCAGCGATATTCTGATGTAAGAGCGTGACGGTCGCGGTAGTGTGTTTGCTACTAACGAAAAAGATTATTTTCGTTACTTAAATTTTTATTATCGATTTTCTTAAAATAAAAAGGAATGGTTCCTCTTTTTTGACTGTCGTCTGTGTCGTCGTCGTGGTTAATAATTTTTGGCTCGTCATTAGTTAAATTATTTTTTGTCGGTTTTTTATTTCTTTTCAGATAAAACTTATTATGAATGTAAGTATTTATGTACTGAATTGAGTTAATTTCTATATTCAACTTAAAAATAAACATTCATGTATTTTTGTCAACATTTCTAGTTCCATTTAGATAGAATAATTCATAGTTAAAAATATCAATAAAAGTACAATTTTTATAACAGTCACTCAATCTTTTAAGTTGGTAATTCATCAACCTTGTGTCTATAAAATTGTTAGATTTTACATTGAGCAAAAATATTTTATTATTGTGAAATTTAAATAGAATATTGCATAACATTGCATACAAATGGAAAGCATTTTTATCGTTAGAACCTAGTCCTATTATTAAGATGTCGTCTTTCTTTATATTTTTATAAAAAGAGTCACTGCAACTAAATAGGTGGTCACATGGGGCTCCTGGTTTGACCATGGATGTGATTCTATATGAGTCATTCCATTGATTTGAGTTCATTAATTCTGCTGAAAGGCCACGAACTGATTCATCTCCCAGACTGAAAATTGAGCGCTCTTCTTGAGATCGTAAAATTGTATTGCAGTTATTATATTGTGGTGAAGAATCTGCTTGTAGATGTGAAATTTTGTTCGGGCTTATAACCCCTACAGCGCCATCTATTGGAGTGTGTACTTCTGCTTTGTTGTTAGTCACAATTGAGTTGTCTTTTGTCCGTAATGTTGAAATCGTTTCAGTTTTGTCATTCCTGCTACTTTTGTGACAGACTTCGGGTAGGGGGGTTGAAAAATTTAGGGAAGATATTTTTGGCAAAAGTCTTTTAGGAGTTTTCGTCTTGGTTCTATATTTTAGCGGCGTCGGTGTGTGTTCATTCTGTTCACCAATAATCTTCATTAACAAGTCAATTTTTCTGTCTTTTTCTAGCGAATTTTTATTCAAAACCGTGATTTCTGAATGTAATTTGTTTATTTCTTCGTTGGCTATTTCTAATTCATTTTTTAATTCTTGAATTTGGTTTTTAAGATCATGTATTAATTAATTATCCATATCACATGTCGGTAGACTTTTTGTAGATAGATCGAATCTGTTGAGTATGAGTCATTCATAACGTCTTCAGTTTTGTTATGAAGTTCGGAAATTGATTTTGATTTTGGCATTTTGCGTCGAAATGTAATATTCTCCATCTTGTTTGTATAGATAAAGTGCAAGTAATAATGTGCTCAAGCGCCGGCTGGAATCGAACCCGGGGCAGTATGGGCTTCAAAAAGCGATACTCGTTTAAACTGAGCTAAGGTTGTTCTGACGTTGCACGTTAACTTTGTGGTTTGGTATCTTTCTGTGATTGCCGTTAAATTTGGAAGTGGGAGCTGAGTTCTGATTGGTTCACTACAAGTTTGAATAGATCTTTGTTCACTTTCTTTGTCTTAAAATTTATGATATTAACACTTTTTAGCACTTAAAAGTTATTTTTATTGGAGAACTGGTAACGGATAGTATTTAGTATTGATGTATGTTGAAGATTCACTCACTATTTTAAAGTTTTATGTAATTTTTTTAGATTTGACAGGTTTTTATTTATTAACACTGAAGATGAATTAACACCTCAAAGTTTTGTAGATAACGTTTCCAGCTGGTCCTTGCACGTATCACTAGTCACTACTGATTCGCGTATGACTTTAAACTAAGTAACTTAATTTTATATTTTAAATCAATTTTAGTCACGGAGACGATGTGAACTGTTTCGCTACACTAGCGCCACCAGCAATAAGCAATTTTGCCTAGATTGAAAGGTCAGGCTAGGGCCAGGTAATTTTACCTGTGCGAATTCCACAACACAATGTCTTATATCATGATTTAACTATGTATCATTGTATGTTTTACAAGCTTCTAGTACTAAAGTAAAAAGTTTAGAATATTTAATTCTTGGATACTCTATCCACAGAATCAAGGTCCTCCTAAATTCTACGAATTGTTTTGTTAATTAGTTTGTAAACTAGACAGTAAATTTCTGCAAGTACCATTACTAGATGTTGCTCGCAAATTATATGAAAGAAAAATTTTATAAAATTAAGATTTTTTTTAATACCTACTTACTGATTTTTTTAAATACTTAAGTACTTTATTACTACAAAATTTTAATACTTTACCGTAAGAATTATTTCTAATGAGTAATGACGTAACTTTACCGCTTTTAACAATTTAAGTTTCATAGTTAAGACTTGCAAGACAACGTCTGGGCCTGCTTATAGAAATTAAAAAAATATAATAATATATTTTTTGTCGTAGGTGCCGGTGAGTCGCGCTCGCAGTTCCACCCTCACGACTCAGGGTGACCTCCTGCGACCCAAGGACCGCAACCTGAACCTCCCTCTACCCAGCGTGCAGGTGTCCAGGCAGTTGGACGACTCCGTCAGCCTGTGTCCCTCCGTCAACAGCAGGAAGGACTCCGGCATACGGAGCACGAGCCGCCGGTCGAGCATACAGCACCAGGTATGTAAACGCCAGGTATAACCTGAACCTCCCTCTGCCCAGCGTGCAGGTGTCCAGGCAGTTGGACGACTCCGTCAGCTTGTGTCCATCAGTCAACAGCAGGAAGGACTCCGGCATACGGAGCACGAGCCGCCGGTCGAGCATACAGCACCACGTATGTAAACGCCAGGTATAACCTGAACCTCCCTTTGCCCAGCGTGCAGGTGTCCAGGCAGTTGGACGACTCCGTCAGCTTGTGTCCATCAGTCAACAGCAGGAAGGACTCCGGCATACGGAGCACGAGCCGCCGGTCGAGCATACAGCACCACGTATGTAAACGTCAGGTATAACCTGAACCTCCCTGTGCCCAGCGTGCAGGTGTCCAGGAAGTTGGACGACTCCGTCAGCTTGTGTCCATCAGTCAACAGCAGGAAGGACTCCGGCATACGGAGCACGAGCCGCCGGTCGAGCATACAGCACCACGTATGTAAACGCCAGGTATAACCTGAACCTCCCTGTGCCCAGCGTGCAGGTGTCCAGGAAGTTGGACGACTCCGTCAGCTTGTGTCCATCAGTCAACAGCAGGAAGGACTCCGGCATACGGAGCACGAGTCGCCGGTCGAGCATTCAGCACCAGGTATGTTATAATTTATTAACTACCAAGCTGTCCCGGCAAACGTTGCTTTGCCATAACATAAAGTTAAAAGTATTTCGCCCTGGATATTATTTTATTGAAGTGACTAAATAAGTATGTCGCCATGGCAACGTCGATCGCTATATCGCCGTCGCATAAACAATGGTCGCCGTCCGCGCGACTCTCTTTTGTATGAAGTCGCGCGTCTGCAGCGCTGCTGCCGCACTGCTTGCGACGTAATGTGAAGGCGCTCACAGTCTCAGGTTGTAATCATTTACTATTATTTATTCAACAAATGCACTTTCTATACTTATTATAAAATAAAGTCGCTATTTTTTCCCTCATATCCCTTTGTTCCCTTTAATCTTTAAAACTACGCAACGGATTTTGATGATTCTTTCAGTGTTAGATAGCCCATTTATCGAAGAAGGTTATAGGCTATATTTTAATACGCTAAGACTAATAGGAGCGTCAGCGAAGAAATAGAGGAAAATGTGGAAAAAACGGGGAAAATTTTTTGAAAGGGCTAACTTGAATGCACTAATCTCATGAACTACTGGTCCGATTTGAAAAATTCTTTCAGTGTTAGATAGCCCATTTATTGAGGAAGGCTATAGGCATAATTTTTTGAGTGGCTATATATTTTATACCCGTGCGACGCCGGGGCGGGTCGCTAGTATCAATATATAAAGTACCCAGTAGCCGATTCTCAGACCTACTGAATATTATGCATATAAAATTTGGTAAGAATCAGTAAAGCCGTTTAGAAGGAGTTGTTGGACTAACATTGTGACACGAGAATTTTATATATAAGATTTTAAGCTATTGCATAGCTTTTATCGCGGGCTTTGAGCGCGGCGACCTAGTCAAGAAATTCCGCAACGATAAAACCTAACATCCCCACTCCGACCGGCACAGCGTTGCGGCGTTGTCAGACTTCGGATCGGTGTTTGTGTGCGTGCGACTAGACGTATGCGAATTATAATTATTGCATAAGTTGATAAAAAATGCTTTGCAATACGACCACGGCAGTCTCCGAGACAGCCGAGTGCCACGCGTATTTTTTGGCCTTTCTAAAGAGGACATTTTTTATAAAGATACGCCCGACGTACGTCGTCCCGTCATATATATGAAGTCTAGAATAGAGAAGCAAACGACACAATATGTATAGCGCGAGCGTAACTAATTACGTGCACTGAGGGTGCTCTGTAGCAAAAGGTCGCATGGCTGCGACAGGTTAATTATCTTCTTCAATTTCCGCAATTTAACAAGGAAATTACTTCGCCGTTCTTCTATTTTCTTGGCCATGCTATTAAAACAATGATACACAAAGAATCCCGCCTTTTAAGACTGGCTGTTTTCTATATCACAAAGATGTGTCATCAATATTTTCCACGGGTTATCTTAAGTAATAAATTAATTGATGTTATTAAGAAAATCTATTGTAAATTAATTTTTAATTCGTTTGCTCTTTATTTATAAAAACATCCGTTAATTAAAAATACATTATATTGACTGGGGCCCTAGTAAATATAGACGAAAATGTGTATGAGACTTAGCCCCGATTGCTTCGGCCTTCTTAAACGATATTCCCGGATATAATTTCTCGCTCTCTATCGTTCGATATTAGAATGAGACAGACAGATTAAAAAACGTAGTTTAACGTGTAAATGTCGTTTTTATACGAATGTGATTAAATATTATTGTCACGGGGCACCTTTAGCATAACTACTGCTAATAACTTTTATTTATAAATATTTAATATTCATAATTAGATACTTAAAAACTATGTAAACATAGTTTATGCCTGATATACCTAATCTATTGAGAGAAAAATAGCTTATTTCTTACTTCTCTCAAACTTGTTGCGAACTAAATACACACAATAATTCTGAATCGCGCTATCGAAGTTAGCGAAACCGACTTAATATTATTTTTCACATCTGAAAATACCTCAGTAGTTGTCGACCTGATCTTTGGGGCTTGCCACTTATGTTCCATATCTTATTACAGCTGTACGCGTTAAACCACGTGGCGATGGCGACCTCCCAGGCTGACATGATGCAGCACAGAGTGTCCGGGTACTACACCTCCAGCCAGTCCTCGCTCAACGATCCCAACTCGAGGGCCCGTCTGCCTCCCCCCCTAAACGACGAGCAGATACAATCCCTCCAGAAGCTCCGAAAACAGTCTGATCTGCAACTGATACGGTGCGTCCAGGACAACGCCAACTCAGGTATCAACTACTTCGTCCAGCCGCCCCTCAACAGGTTCACGTTGTTCTTCAAACCGCCGGAGATCGAGCGGCACTACCGCGATAAAGCTCACCGGAGCGACGACTGCGAAGACTTCCCCCCCACCCTCACCACTTCGAGGTACAACACCGCGCTAGACATCATCGTGTCGGCCATCATCCTCCTATCGGTGACCGTCTCGATTCTGGTGCTATACGACGAGTGGCGATACTCCATAGGATGGATAATATTCTTCGTGATGATAGAGTTCCTGGCCATGTCCCTGTGCATCTACAGGCACTTCCTGAAGTGGAAGACGAAAAGTGTACCCCACGAAATTAACGATACTATACAAAAATCTGTGAAGATATTCAGGACGATGTCCGACTGGTACCCCTGGCATCTATCGGGGAGCCTGCTCATCAGCCTACCTATACTCGTGATACTCATAAATTTCTCGTGCGCGAGCACGACTATGACGATTTTGAAGGGCGAGCAATCCTTCTACGTTTACCTCCTGTACCTGAGCATCGTGCACTTCTGCAACTTCACTCAAATGAACTGGCTGGTCAAGAACACCCTGGTGACGCTGTACGCCGGCCTGTTCCTGTTCTTCGCCGTCCTCGGGTGTCACGAAGCGAACACCCAACTCGTAACGACCGATATTAAATTCAACCCCAAAACGGTCGCTCAAAATATATCCCTCCCGGTGAACAGGTCCTCCGAGGACTTTCGGAGCGGGACCCTCGGGGACGTGGCGCACAACATGCACCTGACCGAGCTGTACCTGGACGTCACCCTGCTGCTGATACTGGTGTGGTTCCTGAACAGGGAGTTCGAGATCAGCTACCGGCTCAGCTTCTACAGCAACGTCGTGGCCAACCGCGACAAGCAGCGGGTCCAGAACATGCGGAACCAGGCGGACTGGCTGCTGCACAACATCATCCCGCGCCACGTCGCCGAGCAGCTCAAGAACACCGCCAAGTACTCCGAGAACCACCGCGACGTCGGCATCATATTCGCGAGCATCGTCAACTTCAACGAGATGTACGACGAGTCCTACCTGAAGGGGAAGGAGTACCTCCGGGTGCTCAACGAGCTGATAGCGGATTTCGACGAGCTGTTGGAGCGGCCACAGTTCCGGCACGTCGAGAAGATCAAGACCATCGGCAGCACGTTCATGGCGGCCAGCGGGCTCAACCCGGATTTGCGGCAGGCGAGCCGGGGCACGCACGACCACCTGTTCCAGCTGATGGACTTCGCGCTCGAGATGCAGAAGGTCGTCGACGACTTCAACCGGGATCTGCTCGAGTTCGATTTCATCCTGCGCATCGGCTACAACTTCGGCGACGTGACGGCGGGCGTCATCGGCACGACGAAGCTGTACTACGACATCTGGGGGGACGCCGTCAACATCGCCTCCCGCATGGACTCCACCGGCGTCGCCCGGCGCATCCAGGTGGGGGAGGCGTGCATCCCCCTGCTGTCCGCCCGGTACGACTTCGAGCCGCGCGGGAACGTCTACGTCAAGGGCAAGGACGACATGAACGTGTATCTGGTGGTCGGGAAGAAGACCACGTAGGCGCGTATATTTATTGAGTAACGTAGAAACTGTGATGTAACTATTTATATTTAGGCAGTTGGACGTCCCGATCGTCGTGTGCTAATCGACTGCGGTACTTTTGTATATTGTAAACTAAGCGCCTACTAATTTATTGTCGAGCTTGGGGCAGCTGCGGGCGACCGCGATGTAGGAACGAATTTGCGCCTAACTCCTTGCCTATATTTTTATAGCCGATTTCTAGTCTAAAAGAGGCGTGGATTGTCCGGTGTTGTTCGTTTTTGCCGATACGCTTTTTATGGTACGAATATTTTTATACGAATAACATGATATTATATGAAAATTAATGCAACGAAATGCTCTTATTCTTGTGATTAAAATGCAAATGCGATGTAAATTAAATGGATATTATTGATGTGAATGCGCCATCCCCCGGCTTGTGCATATTTTGATATGATTAATGAATACATTGGACAATCCGCACTTCAGGAAATGTGTAAACATTTCATTGTAATTAGTGTAACATATTATAGATACGATATAAAATGTACTAAATTATATTATTGGATGTAGATATTAAGCGATACTAATTACTAAAATCGGTATGAAAAATAGAGATCACATAATATTGTGTATAAATACCTGTAAATCTGACTTGTGGTTGCGTTGTGTAGTTCGAAATAGTTTTCCTACTTCTAGGAAGTGAGTGTAAAGTTTTAATGGAGTTTTCTTCGATATGGTTTAGAAGTATTGCAATTTAAATGTGATTTACTTTGACGTGGATTTCAATATAACTTCGACCCAACTTAGATGTGACTTAGAAGAGTAAAAAATGTTTATTAAGTTGAGGATTATATAGATAAAACAGCCCGCGCTTTAGAGTAAAGGCTGTCACAGACAGAGCAGGTAGTGTAAAGATGTATATTATAGCACGATACATCTTTCTATAGAAACAGCTATAATGTAAAAATATACATTATAGCTGTTGTGTGTGGTCTCCTGTCGATTTCTATAGAAAGATGTATCGAGATGTATCGAGATGTATCGTGCTATAATATACATCTTTACATTACCTTTTTTTTTTTTGATGTCGCAGGGGAAACTTATCATGGGTGCCCCGGGTTGGGTACCCCGGGGGTATGTGAGACTTCTACTCACTAAAACCTCCTGCGGTTCGCCTTCAGCCGTATAAGGAGGGATATCCCGGATCTAACAAACACGGGACTCCCGCCACGACTGGCCGGTCTACCTCGGACCGGACTTCCACCAAAGTAAGGGAACGCTTAGGCGAACTAAAGCGTTCCCCTCGGCGCCGGGACTGACAAAGCCGGGCAGGTTCCCATCCTGACCCGGAGCCCCGTTAGACAGAAGTTAGGAGGTTTGCGTACAAATTCGCAGAAAGAGACCGCCGCCTGCCAGGCCTCATCGCTCTCGAGCATGCAGCGCACCATGCTCGGGAGTGAGAGGTCTCCACCTAGCACCGCCACGAGATCGTGGCGGTGCATCTTTACATTACCTGCTACTGCTCTGTATGTGATAGCCTTTAGGAAATATAAATGATATGCTCAGAAATTCTTAATCTCAATTGCGATATTATGCTCAATAAAGTGCGAGTTCCGTCGAAAAACTAATTTCTAACGTACCTTACAGTAACTTGAACAAATCAATTGACTTGTAACAGCCATGTAAAATATAATTACTTATATAGAAAACAAAGATCTAATATTGTGTAATGTGCATAATATGAATTACGTTTATGTACACTGTACACCATCCGAAATGATGGCCCACATACTAAATTTGTCGAACTATGTCAAGCCCAGCCGAAAGATCACGCCTAACATTGACTTGACATAACACGACCTAATAACGCAGGCCTGCCTGTCCTGTCTTTCTGTGATGATATAAAGAGAACAACGTCAAATAACAAACATTCTTGGACCTGTTACCATAGGATTAAATATTTCATAATCTGATGTGTTCTGTAGGGTAGTAGTAGATTAGATCTCTATCGATTTCTTGTATTTCTCAAATGAAATTTATATAACTTTTTATATCATAACTTATTTAATAAATTTCCCATATTTATCTTAATGTGCTACGGAAATATTGAGTTGTGTGGCTATCATGCTTCAACACGTAGCAACTGTCTTACTTAATTATTATTATTTGAAAGGTATCTTAGGAATCTGCGATATTTTGCGTGTAAGGGAACGTGCGTAACGAAGATGCAGCAATTAGCAAACAGGTTTCGCCAATCCAAATCCTGCTTGTGCCCTTTAATTTACTTGACATGTGCTGCCATCTATAGTTCCTGTACATTTTGATACAAAGAAAGTGCTGCCTACATATCCGAAACGTATACTATATTTTTTACATGATATGTGCTGCCACCGACAGTTCCTGTACGTTCCCTGTAGTCACCGAACAGGCAAACATTTTAAAGGCCTAACACTACTTGTCCTATCATTTGTGAACATAATATACACAACAAGATGTTTCTCTCTGTATATGGACCTGTGGAAACAAGGTAGCGTTTAATTCTTGTGCGAGTCAAAGAAACAAAATATAGCGCTTTTTAATATTCTCGGTGATCCACAAAAATCTTGCCTGTAAGGACTGACCAGAAAAATGAAAATCCTATGAATGGGCATTTTTGTTGCAGAGACACTGAAAAGTTGGATATGTTGTATGTGGCATACAAATATTTTGGCTTCTTGAATATGTCACTATGTGGAAAGGTTTCTTATTTTTCTGGTCAGGCAACACAATTATGAGTGTGTACCTATTGATATATATTATAATATTATAATATGTACCCAGATGCAAAAGCTACAGTTTTGAAGTATGATTGCCACAATCTTAATATTTATGTTACTACTGTTATTTTTATTTATTCGATTATATTTCCACTTTTACACTTATTGCTCTAGAATTAAACGAATAGCTTTAAAATCGGCCATAAAAAATTACAATATAAGACTTATTTATTGTCTCTTCGACGAAATAAACTTCAATTTGTATACACCCTAATGCCTACATTACTGTTAATAATGTATAGAGCTTATATCTTCCTATATACATCGTGTGTTCTTACATAAGACGGTCCTGTTTAATTTAATGCAATAACTCAAATGATTATAATATTATAGTTTTAACGGTAACAACTGTAGGCAATGTAATGAACGGTAGCTACTAAATTTAACAATGTAAATAGCAAATACAAGCCGGTCAAAACATCTGTAGACCAGATGCAGGGTAAATTCGATTAGGTACTTCTACAGCGAAATTACAAGTCAAAAATGTATGAGATTTGACATAACGCATCGCTAAGGTATCAGACAGAGAGCGGTCACGCCATCTATCATTGAAGCGGTCAGTTTTGCGTTCTTTGTGTTGTATTACGTTACATAGATTAGCACACAAAGAGCGTTCAGTGCATCTAGCATGCGTACGACGAGATATCTCACTCTCGAGTGTAGTTAAAAACTACTCTTCTCATAATGTATAAATCTCGAGAAAACTCGATAAAAATGTGTAATATTTGACGACAGATCTACACGAGAAAAAATGTAAGACATGTAAGGGTCAATAGAGATAAAGAGACAAACCATCAAACATCGAGAAACATGTAGAAAACATTTTCTCGTTGACGCATGCTAGGCGTCAGAATTGCTCTTATGTGACTGACCGCTCGAGCGTAGAATGCGAACGCAGAACGCTTGAACGCGTGACCGCTCGCCGTGTGTCGAAAGTTTTTTTTTAGAATAATTATAACATCGCTGTCATTCGATTATTAAGTGCTACAACCACTGACCTCCATTATACAAGTACGCTGGACCTATGATACCTTTGAAACGACAGCTGTTTTTTGTGCCTATTTGAAGCGGAATAAGCGCCCCCAATGCGGGGGAAGAGAACTAAATCTGACGTAAAAATGACTTTTGAAAGTCGTCATATTGGCGCTGATAGCAGTAGTGGGAGTACTTGGAACTATTACTAGTTTCT
The DNA here is from genome assembly GCA_937595015.1 of Polyommatus icarus. Lineage (NCBI taxonomy): Eukaryota > Metazoa > Arthropoda > Insecta > Lepidoptera > Lycaenidae > Polyommatus > Polyommatus icarus. The sequence continues at coordinate 16,316,044 of OW569326.1, forward strand.
ACAACCAATAGCGATTAAGCGGCCATTTGAAAGTTACGTCAGATTTTGTTCTCTTCCCCCGCATTGGAGGTGCTGATTCCGCTTCAAATAGGCACTAAAAAGTAAGGTATCTTATGCCCAGCGTACTTGTATGATGGAGGTCAGTGGCTACAAATTACAAGATTAAAACGACACGATAAGATGACGTCATTACGGTGTTTTATCTCGTACCAGCCGAGGGTACAGATATTTTGACCTGGTCATACACAAAATACGCATTTTATTTCTGCCATGCCATTGGCAGGAATAGTTTTATATGGCACAGTTATATATTAAGATTTGTAGGTGCTCTTGCTTAAAATATATATTTATATGATGTCTCATAACTCATAAGATATGTAAATGACGATGACACTTTCAGTCAAGATACTGCTTCGTATCTGAAAATTGAATTTTGAATTTAAAAAAAATGAATTTCTTCAAAACTGCTTAGCTAATCTGTAGGTAACCATGCTTGAGAGTGGCCGCAGAAAATGCTTAGAAAGTATAAAATGTAGTTAAACTGGCAAAAAATTAGTCTTCTAAAATCTAAATTATAGCAATTTTTAAAACTCTGTATTTTATAAACGAAAATCTAGAGCAGTGGCTCTCAAACTTTTTTGGTTGTGGAACCCTTTTAAGAAGTGATATTTTGACGGACTCCCTAGGGCTCCACTTTTACCTTACGGAGCACAGTTTGAGAATGGCTGATCTACCGTATGTACTGTATGTAGGTACTGCAAGCATAAAATAATTTTCTCACGAATGTGATCGTACATTGGTCTCATACTGTGCATATTAGAACTGTGACTCGGAAAATATATTTACACATGTAATCGGCATTTAATAATGAAATAATATGATTACAATATAATAATAATGATTGTATGTAACTATACAATAAAATTAAACGAATTCATGTAACTTATGACGAGAGCCTTACTATACATTCCAATTGTATTTATATATTGCCTTGGAAAACGTCTATTTTTATGAAAATGCTAAATATGAAATATGAATTAGGCGAATTTCTTGTGTCCGTAGTTTACAGAATATTGGACCAATACTAAATAATTTATCCTAACTCTTTACATCTATTTATATATTGTTAGGAGATGCAATGAAATGTAATTCTTGATTATTATTTATTATTTACACTAGCTCCTTGCGACTTGATATAAATATTGTTTCTTATTATACCTACTTTATATTTTTTCAAACATTAAAATGTATGTAATATGTGTGAATTGTTTTTATATTTATTAAACCTAACCCTCCGCTAATGTACACCCATACATAACTTGCTAGAGATGTTTATGATAATTTTTGACCTCTTTTTCACAAAATGCCTCATGTAATTTGGGGACTCCTATTCGTATTGAGTACTGGCTTTTATAGTTAACTATAATTATGGCCTGTTTCACCGCTTCCTGATAAGGTGCCCGATAGGGTTATTTGACAGATTTTCCATACTCCATCTGTCAAATTAAGTGGTGGATAGCCTTATCAGGAAGCGGTGAAACAGGCCCTTAATCAAATAACTTTAAATTGCGTATAGGTTTAAACTTTAGTACTTGTCACGGCCGCAGTTACTATACTAAGAGTGTTCTTACATTATTCAGTAGGTAGACGTACGATATCGATATCGGACTGTAATGTAAACTGCCTACGTAAAGGGGGTGACAGACACGCGAGTAAGTACGCGGAATTATGGCTCGACGATCTTGCCTGTGTGTTAGCAAAGAGCCGCGAGGGGCGAGCCTGGGGGCATGGTAATCCAGTGTGAGCGATTCTCGTGTGTCACCGACGCGAGCCGAGTAAGTTCGCAAACTTAAAACCCGTGTACTTTAAGTTCGTACGTCTGTCACTCCTTTAAACATTTCACTTGCCTTATTATCTAATACACTGACACAAATATCTGATACAATAAGGAGTAAACACTCTCCTACATCTACAGCGTACAAGCTCTAAGGAGTTGTAAGGACCTGTTACCTACCCTAGCAGCAGCAGGGTAATTTGTCACCCTTCTCATATCTCCCTATTCCTCGGAGCTTCATGGCCCTGATTCCCGATGTGTAATTCGGCTCGACGCCCAATAAACGCTCGCCGCGCTAATCATTTACCAATGATCGCACGTAAAGTTTGGACCGAATCAGTCGAAAGGAAATCGTGAATATAGGGCCAGTCCATATCTCCACGTCACGACGTCATCAACGAGGAACGGTGCGGTAATGTGGCACGGTACGTTAACGTGACGTACCGTGCCACATTACCGAAATTTGCGTTAAATGCACATCACGATATAGCAACATTGTACGTCGCCATGCCTTGTAAAACTGCTACATTCTTCGCTACTTATCTAGACGTGGACCGCACAATACAATATATTCTGCTTTTGTTATTGTTAAAAGCGGAGAAAGAGAAGAAAAAATACGTGTATTTTTACGTTACGTTGATGTAAATTTGCACGTCACGCCAACGTACCGTGCCACATTACCGCACCGTTCCACGTTGACGACATCATGACGTGGAGATGTGGACAGGCCCTCAGCTCGCGTATGTTTAAGTTCAGTGTGACAAGGTGTTAATAGGGTTGTTGCTCCAGTCGAAGTCATCGTTGGCGAAGGCGTACACCAGCCAGTAGAAGAGGTTGAGCAGCGCGAAGGAGGCGGGGAATACCACGCGCGCGGCGCGGTCGATGTGCGACACGCTGTTGATGTGGCCGCGGTTTCCTCCTGGAATTATAGAATAAAATAAACGTTTATTTGCTAAAATTATAAATATGTAACAGAAGTTGATAAATTATAAGCAGATGACGGACCTAAGTAATTTGGTCGTGAAACCCTGCATCCGACCGATCACAGCTAACATTGAATTGACATAAGCCGACCAAACGACGTGGACCTTACGACTTACGACATGGTGTAGTGTGTGTACTTGTGTAGTCTTACGAGCCGCTTTCGCCTATACTGCTCAATACTCATCGCTAACGCAGTAAATGAGTTGCCTCCAGCACGGAACTCGAATTTGACATTTGACGACCAAGTACCACTATCACGGTTCGAAAATAAACCTAGCACCCTCCACTCCGACCGGCACAGTGGTGCGGCGTTGCCGTACCGGTGTGTCGGCCGGTGCAGCTTTTTCGTGCATCCACTAATGTTTCAGTTCGGCAGACTTCGGTACGTTGTTTTTGTGGGTACAACTAGACGTATGCGAATTATAATTGTATAAGTTAATAAAAAATGCTAGGCAATATAGCTTTACCGCGGCAGTCCCCGAGTGCCGCACGTTATTTTCTTTTGTTTTAACACAATCTTTTTTTTTATCGTTGGGGAAATGCATTTACAAGGGCCTTTACACACGACGTATTTTTTGCGCACTGACGACACGCGTTTCTGATGCGCTCGTCTTCAGCATGTTTTCATCGCGTTTTGGCAGATATAGAGTTTAAAACGTGTCGGCTTCCTTCCGTTTGCTGAGCGTTCAACTTGGCACTTGCGTTTGTATCGATACAAACGAGCAAAAAAAACGTCGTATGTGGAAGGGCCCTTAGTGTGTCTTACCAGCTTCTCTCTGCCGCTGTCGTCTGTACTTTTCGTCGCCGGCTAGACAGTACATGACCTGCCTCCACCGCGGGACCCGGGTCTCTGTCTGCGTGGTCCGCTCCACGGTCAGCCGGACGGTGTTCTCGTCCGTCTGGTCAGAGCTGTCGCCGTCCTTGCTCGTTGGTATGTTCTGGAACGTGTATGAAAAAAATTGTAATTACAGGTAAGTTGGTATAGGCTATGTTATTTGGTCGTACTATGTCAAGCCCAGCTGGCAGATAATGATTAACGACTAAGGCCTGTATTTTTGGTCAGTACTTAAGATGCGACCCGGTCTCAAGACGCGGTTCGGCTCTGTGATTGGTCCAAATTTTGACAGCCAACCAATCACAGAGCCTGATGGTCACCATCTGCCTATGAATCAATTGCTTCATTGGTAGGTACATATAAGAATACTATAAATTGAATAATTTGAAAGTTAATAAAATTACGTCCTGTGCATGAGAATATTATTAGCGAAGAGCAATCAATCAAACCAAGTGATAGCATTACTTTTGATAGTTTAGTCCAAGGTAGTGGGATCTTAATTCCATGTTTTTAACAGGTCATAAAATAAGAGAAAGTAAGGTCTAGAGTCTAGACTCTAGAGTCTAGACCAAGCTTGGATTAGATATTTTACTCAGAATACAGAACAATCTGTATTTTGAGATATTTTATTGAAATAATAGTGATGAGACCTACAGAAATTGCATTTATCAAAGTCCCATGCATTTTGCTCACTTAAGTTATTTAATTACGACATTAAACTTTCCTGCTAATTGTTTATTACTTTAATTTTTGTATTTTTTTTTTGCTAATAAAACATATTGCGTAATATTCACCTTATAAATATTTTTCATACAGAGGCCACAGATGTTTCGACATAGTCAATTTGCGAGGCTGCCTTGATTGAAAATATTTACATAAATTGTTCCTTCCATCTTTTTTATTCAAATCGCACGATTTCATGTAAATAACTTAGGATTGAAAGGAGTGTGACATCATTTGATTTATGGATTCGGTACATATTTAAATAATCCTGTGGCTAAAATGTAGCCTTTGAAGTGGCTACTTAATCGACGGCCCAAAATGGAAATTTGGCAAGTGGCTTTTGATTAGCTTTAGCTCTGTAGATAGTGTTTTAAAACTATCAAAATCTATAGCTACTAGCTGCAGAAAACGTGCTCCAAACCTGTCGCCGAAAAAACTTTAGGTCATAGAATTTTTATATTATGTAATTACCTAGTTAGGTACTATATTTCGTAATGTAATCAAAAATGATTTTTAACCGACTTCCAAAAAACGAGGAGGTTATATGTTCGGCTGTGGATATTTTTTTTTTTTTTTTTTATGTATATTCCGTTGAATATCTTAATCGTAATCGTAATCGTTATTACTCCGCCGTTTGTGAACCGATTTTCAAAATTTTTGTTTTGTTGTATTAGGTTTTACTCCAATTTGGTACCATGTTCACAAAAGTGGTGACCTGATGATGGGATCCATGAGTAAACGAGGGAATTCCTCGAAATTTATATGGAAACATATGGTGATTATGGTTTGATGTGAAATGTACTAAGAATATGCTACCAAAAAGTCCAATATTGGGTCAAGGTATACCATGGTTTCGAAGATGCTGAGAGAACTCCTGACTCCTTATAGATACACGTTTGGGAGTTTCGGCGTTGTTTTAAGAACAGAAAGCATATGCTACTATGCAATTCATATTCATCATCATCATCATCATCACCATTACCACGCGCCACGTCGTGTTAAGGTCACCAATGTCTCATGGCACAGAATAGATAATAGTACAAGGCATAATAATTATGTACTGTATAACAACATGTGGCGGTACCCACAATTCGCCTAACATTCCTGCATCGCGCTATTGAAGTTTTCTGAGCGCGTCGGTATATATACGACAGCTGAAATGTATCACGTGGGCTTCGGCCTAACCGGGCATACCACCTCGCTCGGTCGGAAGATCTTCCTTTGGCCTCTACACATTATCTCCACATTGGTGACCCCGACGTATCCACAAACACCTGTTTGTTTATACACGGCGGCGCGGCGGTCGGAGCGGCACCGCAGAGGCGACGGCGTTGCCGCCGCGCGGCGTGTGGCGGGCGACAGACGACAGATCGAATACTTTACTAACTACTTTAGAAAATTTAAATAGACAAATAGAATTAAAATAAAGTTATTTTAAAAAGAGCATTTAAACAAAACAAAGTCATTAAGTGTCTTTTTAATTAGTTACACTTATTATCGATAGATGGCGCACTAAGTATCGATTTGACTTCTTGATTACAAGAACAGCTGTCAATTATGATAATATTAAATAATATTATGAGTAGCTACGCTACATCCTATGCAAGTTTATACAATTTTTATCTGATAGATCCTTCGATCACTCAATCTTCATAATTTTGAAGTCGGTGCCAGTTCCAAAAGTTTCAAATATTCTGTCAGAGAACTGAAGATTCAGCTATCTGGTACGATTACGAAATATAGTTATTTCGTAATGTAATCAAAAATTATTTTTCATAATATTCTCTTACGAAAAGTACCGTAGCCAGAAATCGTGCAAGTAGCTTGCTGCACCGTGGACCAAAATTTGTAGCACAGTAAATATACTATACCGTGATTGAAAATTCTCATGACATGATAGTGCCAGGGCCCGAGCCCCGATCTAGCTATTTAGCTGCTTCCGACAAAGATAACTTTCGCTCCCTTTACATACAGAAAACCTTAGTAAATACCTAAGTCATAAGCTAGTTTTGTTGGGAATGGGGGAATAATACTTAGGTAAAATACTTAAATATTTCAACTATCCAACCTGAAGTAGGTTGGAAGGTAAAATTCTCAAATTAAATAAGGGGCGGACGGTAATTAAGCAACTATCGTCGCCCATGGACACTCGCAACATCAGAAGAGCTGCAGGTGCGTTGCCGGCCTATTAAGAGGGAATACGCTCTTTTATTGAAGGTTTGCAGGTCGTATAGGTCCGGTAAAACTGCTGGTGACAGTTCGTTCCAGAGTTTTACAGTGCGGGGCAGAAAGTTACGCGAAAAACGCACTGTGGAAGACTGCCACTCATCAAGGTGATGAGGATGGTATGTTTTTCGCGTGGGACGAAGGCGAAAAGTTGCAGGTGGTATGATTCCGAACAATTCCTCAGAGCACTCCCCGTGATACAATCGATAGAGGATGCAGAGCGAACCTACATCTCGGCGTAATTCCAAGAGGTCCAAGCTGTTTGAAACATTACGGCAATCAACAATTCGAGCGGCTCTTCGTTGGATACGATCCAGAGGGAGCAGTTGGTATTTTGGCGCCCCTGCCCAGAGATGAGAACAATATTCCATATGAGGCCGAACCTGCGCCTTGATGGCTAGGCTAATGCACGGCTCGCCCCCATTAGATCGGGCCCTGGATAATGCTAGTACTTGAAGAGCCTAATATATACGGTTATACTAACACTGCAGTTGTCCGTTGATCGTATCGAGCTGCGCCTGCGCACGGCGAGCTGGCGCGCTGCGAATGCGTCACCTCCTACTTCTTCTATCAGCTCCTCCCACTCCGAGTCATCTATCACGATCTCGCCGGAACCCACCTGAAGATAAAAGGTGGTATCGTGACTAAATATGTAAATGCGGAATATTTTGCGCATGGGCTTTTTTGGACTTATAATATTCCGTTACTTCGTTAAGCTAAGAAAGTAATTTTTTTGATAGCCCGTGATAGAATAGCAAACGGATACCCTGAAGAAGTAGCGCTTGCTATTTCTTTAGGCTATCCGTTTGCTCTGTCATTCTCCGCTTTTTGTACTTAATATAAAAACATTTAATACCTACTTAATTCTATTACCTTAGTAAAATAATGCACTCCTGCGAATTCCAGTAGCGTCGCAATGCAGTAGAAGAAACTCATCAGAAGAAACCAATCTAGGGCGGTGGCGTAGCGGACTTTGGGCAGATCCGTGCGAGAGTCCAGGCTTATTGTAGACAGAGTCAACACCGTTGTTATACCGAGACCTACGCGATCTGAAGTGGCCTGGAATTGCATACCATACAATTTCTACACCAATTACGCAAATATAATTAGTTACCGTAGTAGTCACCCGAGCTTTTATAGATTCTTGTTTTTAAATTATTGTATATCAACTACAAAACCCCAGATTTTGTAGAATATTTAAACATAATGTAGAATCTTTAAACATAATATCGGTAATTGAAATCGAGTTAGTAATTTATGCGCTGCTGACTATGCCAAAATTATTATTGATCAACATATTTTCCATTTGTCGTAGTCAGATAAGATAAGATAAGAAAAACAATTCAAAAGACAGCAGGAAAGTATTACAAATTGTAGTCCTTCGATCGTGGATTCTTGGAAATGCTATTGTATTCTATTGTTGTCGCGATCACCAGTGCTCTTATGGGGCTTGAAGGATTAATAAAATACACGATCGGTTTCGCTGAATTTCCAACAAGAACCAACAGTAGATACCTACAATCAATTACATAAATTCAAAAGACGATAAATTGATCGGACCAAACCCTCCTAACCTAACCCACTCATTATAGTATTCCTATATGTTTCTTCTGATCATACCTCTCGATGTATCCAGAAGGAGACCCAGGACAGGACGACGATGAGGATGCAGGGCACGTACACCTGGATGAGGAAGTAGCCGGTGTGGCGTTGCAAGTTGAACGACACCTGCAGTACCGAGAAGTCACCTGGAATGAGTTCATCGTGGTGTTCAAACGGAAGAACGATCTTAAGCAACTGGGGTTTTAGAATTTCGAATAAAACATTTTGACAGCAGATATTGCGTAGTATAATAATATATGCCGTCGAAAATTTTGTATTATAAATTGACAGGCGGCAACATTTTTTAATCTTTCAAGTTCTTCAAAAGTATTGTGGTTAACATACTTACAAGTTTAAAATTAGCTCTACATAGTAAGAAAAGTAGAGCTAACAAAGTGACATAAAATTTAGGGAAAAATAAGTATCTTAAAAGTCAAAACCTCTTGGTAGATCTCTGATCGATAAGAACTTACTCGTAATATAGATTTTGATCTGAATGAGCCTTTTATATTATGTCTGGCAGATGTAAAACGTCGTAATAATGTATGTACCTACCTTCACATCAAGCGATAATGATTGATGATATGATTTGTCACACACATCAACAACCCCATATACATAGAAGAAACATGTAAAAGGAAACGTACGTCTCTTATAATTTTATTAGATGCGGTGTGCTTAATACCGATACTTATAATATTGAACGTGTTTTATTTAGGTAGAGTCCTTGGGAGAGGTCTTATAAAATTGGCTAGAAATAACCCTCGAATTGTATGTTTTGAAATCCAAATGCTCCAAGGTCATGTGATGTCAAACTTATAACACTCCCCTAAAAATAAAATTTCACGTTGAAGCATGCATTAGTGTTAAGAAAAAGCCGGTCGTAATACGCCCACGGCTTGTTACTCGCCGTATTTGTTGCAGGATACGAAAAAAACTAAATCATATTTACAACTCCCAACTCTGAAAGGTTGCTAATGCTGTTTGTAACGCGGAAAAGCTATTTCCATCGTTTAAATATAAGAAAATGGCTGACATTTTACTGGGTCGGGACATAATTTCATATCGCCGTTGCCAGTTCGTTTCACTGTTATGGAATTATGAACGAAGAATATTTAATAGGCATTCCGCCGTCCGCGGTTTGCGGCAATCTAATGCTGTTAGTTTGATATTTAATATCCGTCTATTGGTTTAGTAATCTCTTAGTTTAACGGATACCATAAATTTTTCAGCACATAAAAATACTTCGTCAGATCTCGGTTCGCTTGTACCTAAGCTACATCTACGTATGTACCGACGTTTGAGGATTTATTTTCCGTGAGTTTTGCATATCTAGCCGAGTGTATGGAATCGTGTTAGGGGATAAGCGACTGCCGTGATTAGTGGAGGTACGATTTATACTGTACCTTACTTAGCGTATTAATGTATTTGTGCGTTTTGTACCTATCCCCAATTTGCAAAAAATCCTTCGATTTTTTCTTAGATATTATTTGTTACGAGTATGAGTATTTCGTAAAAAAGATTTCTTATTCATTTATTTTACCCACTTTATTTTTAATGTCTTACGATTTATGAAACTCTCTTAATTAATCACTTAAAGAATAGGTACTCATTTACTGTGTACGTATTTAGAAGGGTTATAAATATACCATACAGCTCAAAATATAGCTCATACAGCTTCTATTATTAGAATTTTGCATTAAAGTTTCGTACTTAAGCAGCGTATTTTAAGAATCCATAGATGTACCTAAACTATAGAGTTAAAAATGGCAAAACAGACCCGCTAACAATGGCACTTCACGGCTATTGTTCTAACACTATAGCTCTAGTTAGGCTTTCGAGCCGATCTGAGGCTTAGGAGTGGATGAAAATTTAATTGCGAGATTTGAAACAACAATACAACAAAGGAGGTGTTGTAGAGTGAGGTGAATTAGCGAATTTATATTTAGCGAAATATAAATGCCCTGCGCCTTATTCTTTTGCGTTTTTAAAAAGTACATAGGGAAGATTTACGTCCGCATTGATAAACTTTAGCCCTCGCTTCATTACTCGAGGAGCTGAATTTTGTATAATCTGCCGGATGCTTATGTACGGGTTGTAATGATAACTATTTCTTTGGCAGTAAAAGACGTAAGCTACATTATAATTGGCGGAGAATGTACTTTCCTATAACATTTTTATTTGTATACTAGAAATCAGAGAAAACGATTGACAGGCAGATGGCGGATCCACGTGATTTGGTCGAGTTAAGTGAAACCCAGATAACAGACCGCGGCTAATATTGGCTTGATATAACCTGACCAAATAATATAGGTAGGTCCGCCATTGCCCTCTGTATACAAGGTGTAACAAAACTAAGTGATAATACTTTAGGTGTGTATGTTGTTCTTCGTTGATAATGCACAGTAAAAGTAGCAGAGCTGAAAAAGTAGCTTTTTGACGTGACAACGTCTTATAATTCGATATGGGCTGCGCGCACGAAAAAACATGACGCAATATGCGGCGTTACCTCGCTCTGAGGCGTTCCATTTAAGGCTATGACGTTGTCACGTTCAACTATCGTCAGTAAACCGACTTTACAGACAACCGAGTTCGAGTCGAGTGCGAGTCGAGTTCGAGTCGAGTTCGAGTCGAGTTCGAGTCGAGTTCGAGTCGAGTTCGAGTCGAGTTCGAGTCGAGTTCGAGTCGAGTTCGAGTCGAGTTCGAGTCGAGTTCGAGTCGAGTTCGAGTCGAGTTCGAGTCGAGTTCGAGTCGAGTTCGAGTCGAGGTCGAGTCGAGTTCGAGTCGAGTTCGAGTCGAGTTCGAGTCGAGTTCGAGTCGAGTTCGAGTCGAGTTCGAGTCGAGTTCGAGTCGAGTTCGAGTCGAGTTCGAGTCGAGTTCGAGTCGAGTTCGAGTCGAGTTCGAGTCGAGTTCGAGTCGAGTTCGAGTCGAGTTCGAGTCGAGTTCGAGTCGAGTTCGAGTCGAGTTCGAGTTCGAGTTTGACACAAAACACGAGTAGTGTTTTCCAACCGTATTTTTCACTTTTGTGTGGGAAAAGTCATGACGCCGCTGGGGCGCTTTTTCATACAAATCACAACTAAGTAAAAGAACGTCTATAGATATAATTATAGAACCATTAACCATATTATTTTGTTGTATGTGGGAGTGTGGTGTTGTGTGTGTGTGTGTGTGTGTGTCTGTGTGTGTGTGTGTATGTGCGTGTGCGTGTGCGTGTGCGTGTGCGTGTGCGTGTGCGTGTGCGTGTTCGTGTGCGTGTGCGTGTGTGTGTAAACTGACCCTCTCGCCTGGTGAAGGTAAAGTTCCTGTAGGGGAAGCTGATGAGGTCGAACTGCGACAGCGTCATGCCCGGCACGAACGTCACGCTCTCGGAGTTCTGCCACTGGTACACAAGCTGCTGGTTCGAGTACGCGTCTAAAATTATAAAAAGACAAGTGAAAACGTCATCAATAATTTATGATTGGTATTGGTAGATATACCACGAGAGAGCTCCAAAGAATAATATTTTCGGTTAAATAGTAATAAGTCGGTTAAATTGTAATATTATCAGTTTAAAAAACCTCGGGGCTCGCGAGTGTGTATTCCATGCCATTTTGTAAAAAATATATTTTCTCTCCACCTTTCATCTCAACAACAGATTATCACAGTTTTATGCAAAAGTCGGCACGTACATCCATTAAGAATATAATTTATGCTTCGGGATATTTAATTTGCGAATATGAGATGTACTCACAGCTGCCAAGTATCAGAGGACATGATTGTCTATCCATCGGGAAATTGCGCAGCTCCATCGGGCATTTGGCTTTTATCGTCAATCTGCCAAGATAAATACATTCCTAGTATTCAATCTGTAAGTATTAGGGCTACGACACACTAAGAGTGGAACATTAATTACGTAAATGTTATTAATTCAAAATTTTGACATAAGCCCCATATATTATCTGTCAAACTCTTCATTAAAAGAAGGTTAATCATGATTAAATATCTCTGAGTACGGCGCGGCGGTGAGATTTAGATTAGATTTATTTACTTTTAGATGTAACTAATATTATGTCTATTTACGGCCGCGTTTTCTGAGATACATTTAATAATTAAGTATTTAACTTTTATTTACATACCTAGTTTTATATTTATAGAAAAAAAATGAAATTTATGTCAAAATATTCATTAAATTAAAGTTAAGTAATCATCACATCTCTCTGAGTAAGGCTGATGGGTAAATGTTCCTAAAATTATTCCGTAGCATGATCGTAGCTATACGTAGCAACGCCGTAGCTATACGTAGCAACGCCGTAGCTATACGTAGCAACGCCGTAGCTAGTTCGTAGCATTACGTGGCCGTGTCGTAGCGTTACGAAACTACGCCATACTACGCGCTACGCTACGTAGAAAATATTACATAGTAAGTATCTAAACTAAACACACCATGCCGAAGTTCCGCGGCAGAAGTTCGGCATGATTACGTCAGCAATGTCAAACGCACACAATATAACGCGACGGAATTTCGGCATGGTGTGTCATTGGTAATTTAAAATACATTGCGGGCGGAATCATACCGAACTTCCGCCGCGGAACTTCGGCATAGTGTGCTTAGACACTCAGTAATAGTAGTTGTAGACTATAATAGTGACACATTGGTTATCAAAGCCGCAAAGTGTAATCGTTACATTTCGTAGAAATGTCGTAGCATAACGTAGAAAAATGTAGCAACGATGTAGCGTCTCGTAGCAATGACACAGTGTTACGTAGTAAAGCCGTAGCCAGCATTACATAAAATAGCTACATACATAAATATACTTGGGAGGCTTTAAAGATTGTAAAACAGATTTATAACAAAGAATAATATACTTAAAATAATCTTATAGTGCGAAGTTAACCTCGACTTGGTGTGAACAAAGCTTTAGTCAAATCTTGGACTCCAGTAAAATACTTTTATCGCAGCATTAATATCCAGTTTATGTTTCACAATAAAACAAATTAATCATGTAGAAACTCTTTATAGAATCGGTGCATAATATTTTATATTATGGCAATAAATTGAAATCAATTTTGCAATGAACACGTTTATAGTGTAATTTATTGTTTTTTTTTTTAATTTTCCTTACGTTTTTATTAAAATGGGTTCATGATTTATATTAAAGTATAAGGTATTGGCTGTTCTAATTAGACTGAAAGTACTTATTTGTGATAAATGAAGTGGATCGTGTAGAGGGGAGAGTTTTTACAGCCAATTAAAAAACAAGCGGCGACGTGGCGATTAATTTTCACATTTTTTTAGTTATTTGTCGAAAAAAGGCGCCCTTAAAATGTTTACTGTTCTAGTCTGTTTTTAGTTATTCTTATATATTTTGGAAAAAACACACTTTGTATACATTTTTTACATAATATAATTATTTATAATGTTCTAAAATTACTTAAAGACTAAATAGATTTGCTTGCTTATTTTATGTTTGGACCATACTCTGTCAAACTCCTCATTAAATTGAAATTTAATCATAAATAAATGTACCATCGAGGAAATTGATTCCTATGCAGTTGATAGACCAACGTCATTTGGTTGAATATGTCAATTCAATGGTAATTGTGATCTGTCGGCTGGGTTTGACGTAACGCAACCAAACTACTTAGGTCCCCGATCTGCATAGGAATCAACTTCTCTGATAGTACCTAAGTGCGGCTGTGTCTATTTATAGGAGTCATTTGAGGTGCTCAAGTTTTAGCAAGTTCGCTTGTTACATACTGAGCTGTAGGGATAAGATAAACTCAAAGTTATATGCACTTAACCCGTCATGACTTCTGAGTAATAGCTTACATTTGGTGAAGATCACATCGAGCATTTATATTGATCGATTTTTAAATTAGATTGAGGTAATGAGCATGTTCTTAACTTTTTTTAAATGCTATACGATAGTTCGTTGTTAACATCGTCATGGAAATATGGCAAATTAAACATGGAACCAAAGATGATTAAGTATGTCGTTATAGATGATAATATTGACGAACGAAAAATTATGCCCATTCGTTTTTAAAATATCAGTTAAAATACAATATTCATTTGCTACCTTATCGTTCAAAAAATTACTGCCTACGCAAGTTTAGCATTAAAAAAATTGCTTCAAAAACTTACCTCATAGAATACAATATGTCTCCGTGTTGGCTTATCCGTAACAACTTATTAGGTACCGTTATAGTATGGACATAGGAGTGTTTGCCATTGTAGAAGTACGTGTCTGGTCTCCAGATCCTTTCCAGCATTTTGATAGAGAGGGAGAGAGAACGGATCGGCCCGAGGAAAGAGAGACGAGTATCACGCCAGTACTGCCTGAAGTAACAGTCCATGGAGTAGTCCTAAAAAAGAAATGTTGCTAATTCAAAAATAGAGTGAGCTAATTAAATTTACTATGTGTAAAATAACATTAATTAAAATAAATACAAATTGCTTTAAAATCCAAAGTTCGATATGTTTTGTGATAATAAATTAAAATCTCCCTAAAGCTAGGTTAGGGCAAAAGTAATATAGAAGGTTTATATAGTGTTAGCGAAAACAAAAGAGAACGAAATCGGTTTATTGCTCACTCAGCATTTTATTACTTACCATATCCAACTCCGATACTGGACCCATACTTCTGATTAAAATGTTTGTTTGTACAACCGTTGGGTATCCTAAAAATTAATAATTATAATAATAAAATTGCTTACAAATAAATATTTCATTAGATGCATTTTAATAACATTGTCCGTTGTAGTTAGTAAGTTACAAATTGTCTTTTTAGGGTTCCGTAGTCAACAAGGAACCCTTATAGTTTCGGTCTGTCCATCCGTCGGTCTGTCCGTCTTTACGTCCGTCCGTCTGTCTGTCCGCGATTTTACTCAGAGACTATAGGACCTACAAAGCTGTAATTTGGCATTTGTACACACAATAATGATGCCGACAAAGTGGTACATGAAATCTTAAAAAAAATAATTATAGTACCTTCCCTACACATCAAGCGGGGATTAATTTTTTTTCGTGTCTACCCCATTGTGTGGGGTTGTATAGTTGGATAGGTCCTTTAAAAATATTATGAGTATTCATAGATCACTTTCCGATTTAGGGATCTGTGTGTGAAATATGAAGTTTTAAAGTATTAAGGAAAACTATCACGGCTAAGAAGACTTCATAAGTATTGAGTTATACTCGTAGTCGATTAACTAAAAAAATGCATTCGGCGTAGTATGTAAGGAACTTTTCGTTCAAATTCCTTTGAGCATAACTGAGTAATGTAAAATATAGTAATAAATAATATTGACCATACAAAAATTATCTAAAACTAGCGGTACTATGGAATCCTATATTGCACGTGGCCCGACACGCACTTGGCCGGTTTTTTACATTTCTTTTAAGCTAAGCGTCACATCTAAAAATAAAATTCAAAATGGCGTCGGAGTGGATGGTGAAGAAGTTCTTGGTATCACATTAATTCAGTTTTAATAAGCACCCGAGAGACACTCAATAACGAGCACATAAAAAATTTACACCTTTGCCATGAGTCGGCAGCTGAGAGTTCTCGTAATTCTTCAGCAAATTCTCGAGGACCATAGTGATATTTTTGGATACTGCATCGTTTATACTCCTCTTCTGGCTGGTTTTGGAAATTCCTTCGTCGTACTCGTCGTAGGTGTAGTTGGAATAGTTGAGGAATTCCTCGCTCCAGTCGCTCGACGAATTCTTAGCCGTGGCGGATAAAATTTTCGCAGAGGCTTGAGCGTTGTGAGTTTTGAAGGACGTCAGCGATATTGGAAATGTCCCATTCCTCGTTGTCAAGTAGATAGCTCCTTTCGTCTCGCCCTCTGAAGTGCTGTAAAAAATTATAAGTGCATTATAAAATTCGTAGACATTTTTATTCTTAGAACTGAGGTTACAATTTTATAACGATGCTATCGCTATCGTATATTTCATGGTTTTGTTTTCTGTTTACTCGTACTGTACGAAAGGATAATTACGTTTGTTCAAAGAGTTTTCTCGTGAAACGAGGCCCCAAAAACGACTGAACTGTATTATTGCTCACGTACTAAATTGCAATTTTAGAGGTTTGATATGAGCCTCAAAAATCGTTGCCATTTATTTCCTGCGTTGTTTTAAGTTCTTATGTTGTTTTGGATGTATATTGTTGTGTTCCGCTTAGGATCATACCTAACTGAATTAATAATTATTATTATTATAAGTCAATGTAACATCTTAAATTAAATATTAAATAACGGATTACAAAAGTCATACATAGATTTAAAAACAAAAACCATTAAGGATGTGACCCCAGTAATTCAAATTCCATAATATGGGATCCCAATTCAAAATCTACTTTATTATTATCCCACTGGTTGCAACTTTAGCTTTGCATCCTTTCGATTTCTATATCCAAGGGCACGTTGGCAAGTATAAAATGGCCAAATGTTTTTTTGCTTGACGACTTAGTTTCATATTATTATTGTTTTGTATTTTTTAGAAAAGTCATTATGAAATAGGTAATTATAAATTCAAATTCAATTAAGCCTCTGCAATACTTTAATCGTCGAGGGAAATCGTTGGTAATTAAAAATTCTGCTGTTCTCAAGTGACTCGACAGCTAACTTAGTGCACATACCATTCGATAGCAATGAACTTGAAATTTAACGAAGTTATTTAAATTTTATAATAATAATACTCCCCACACCGGTTTCGGTGACGGTGGCCAGTTTCATTGAAACCAAGCCTGTTACGCTGGAATAGTTTTATAGTGCCCAAGTGTGTGCGCTGTATACAAGAGCACTCTCTATTTCTTTCACTCTCATAGAAGACCAACTCGACTGGCGAGAGATCAGGCACAGGACCGACTTTTTACATGCCCATCCGACGCATGGACCATCTTACTTGTCAGACAATCAGGTGATCAGCCTGCATTGTCCTAACCAAACTTGGAAATAACATGTTTCCAACGCGGGATTCGAACCGACGACGACCTCCGGAGTCGCGAGCCACGCTCTAACTACGAGACCACGGAGGCGTTAAAAATTAAACATTTAAATTTAAAATTAAAAACATTTTAATGTTAAAAGTGAAAAAGTATTTATTATGTCTCTGTCCATTACGATTTTACTAATAATAACCGCTAACCGATTTTGATTACATTAGGTGGATTTTTTATTCTGGAGCTTTATGTCTATAAATCAATAAATTTAGATGCATAACAAGAAAGTTCCGAGCTTTGCTTTGTGATAAATGAGTACAAGAATGAAATTAAAAAAAAAATATCATAATAACTAGATAATAATTAGGTGAAATCCTCTCTTTACATCCTTACAAAATATATTATAAATGCAAAAGTGTGTATGTCTCTCTACCTCTCGGTTTATCTGTCTGTCTGTTACCTCTTCATGTCCAAGCGGCTGAACTGATTTTGCTGAAATCTAGTATAGGGATACTTTGAGTCCCGGGAAAGGAAATAGGATACTTTTTATCCCAGAAAAATGTTAGGGTTCCGCGTGATGAACGAATTGCGGGCGTCATGTAGTGTAGTGTAAACCGGTTTAAATTTATTATATATTATGTACTAGACGACTCCCGCAACTCCGTTGCGCCAAAATTCCGTAAATTTTTACGGAACAAAAAGTATCGTATTTCGGGACTCTAAGAGATTTTGGTGGGCATGGAGATCTATGCCCAGCAAAATCGCTTCAGTGGTTTGAGCGTGATTGAACTGTTGTTTGAACTGATTTTGCTGAAATCTAGTATGGGGATACTTTGAGTCCCGGGAAAGGAAATAGGATACTTTATATCCCAGAAAAATGTTAGGGTTCCGCGTGATGAACGAATTGCGGGCGTCATGTAGTGTAGTGTTAACCGGTTTAAATTTATTATATATTATGTACTAGACGACTTCCGCAACTCCGTTGTGCCAAAATTCCGTAAATTTTTACGGAACAAAAAGTATCATATTTCGGGACTCTAAGAGATTTTGGTGGGCATGGAGATCCATGCCCAGCAAAATCGCTTCAGTGGTTTGAGCGTGAAGCGGTATCAGACAGACAAACATACAGACAGACACACTTTCGCAATGATAATATCAGTATGGATGGAAGTATGGATTATATAATATTATCTTTTCATTTATTTGTGAGCATTTTAAGTGTTATATTTACGCTAAGTACCAACCGCACATGAAAGTTTATAACGGTCGTTTTATGTTTATTTTGAGCTCACATTTAAGCGCCTCTTGGACGTGAATTCGATATTCTATGAAACAGGATGTATGCTGAGATCAATCGCTACGTATCGAACTCAATTTGAGTCTGACGGCGATCATTTAGCTTCGGAAATTTGATTGCAGCTGAGCTCAATACCATTTTATTTTACACCCAAGACACTTGCTGTCATGTTTCTGTCGTATCTTCACTGCGTATAGCGATATTACTTTGATTTATGTTTTGTAAACCTCATTACATTTGAATACCCATGTATGTCTGTCTGTTACCTCTTCACGCCCAAACCGCTGAACCGATTTTGCTGGGTATGGATTCCTGAGAAGGAATGATACTTTTTATCCCGGAAAATATACAGTTCCCGCGTCATAAACGAATTTTGTCGCAACCCAGTTGCGGTCGTCATTCTATATCTATACTTATTATAAAACAAAGTTGCTTTTTTCCCTCATGTCCCTTTGTTCCCTTTAATCTTTAAAACTACGCAACGGATTTTGATGATTCTTTCAGTGTTAGATAGTCCATTTATCGAGGAAGGTTATAGGCTATATTTTATCACGCTAAGACTAATGGGAGCGAAGAAATAGAGGAAAATGTGGAAAATCGGGGAAAATTATTTGAAAGGGCTAACTTGAACGCGCTAATCTCAGGAACTACTGGTCGGATTTGAAAAATTCTTTCAGTGTCAGATAGCCCATTTATTGAGGAAGGGTATAGACTATATTTTATCACGCTTATACTGATAGGAGAATGTGGAAAAAACGGGAAAAACTATGTGAAAGGGCTTATCTCGCGAACTACTGGAGCAATTTTTATGTTATTTGGCAAAGATAAGAAGTAGACCACGTGAAGGATCATAGACTATCGATTTTAATCATTTTTTTCAGTTGCTATATTATATTTTATACCCGTGCGACGCCGGGGCGGGTCGCTAGTCTGTAACTGGAGCGACGAAAAAACCGTACTGGACATAAAAAACAATTGACATAAATTATACAATAAATGTAGGACAAAAAGTACAAAAAACCTCTAAATAACCCATACAATAAGTGAATAGTAAAAACCTAAGCGAAAAAGAATAAGAGGTTTGTGTAAGGCTTGTAATAAAACCAAGCTGTTGTAGGTACAATACCCAGAGCACCGCATGCTTGACGCTAAATGGCCAGAAATCTTGAATATATAATCGTTTATTTATTTTCTTTTCAAATAGCTTTTATTGATAATCATTAAAATTATATTCCTTAACTCTAGTTTATTTACTCTAATTATAATAATAAAAATCTAAAACGTTCTAAAATCAGAAATCATCTATTTATATACTTAACATTTTTAGAGTCTCACAAATTTAATACCAACAATGTTAACTGCTAAAGATTTAATTCCTCTGTAATGTGTTTTCGAAAGTTCTTTGTTTAAGCGTGGAAGAGTGTAAGTTAATGCGACACTGAGGACGGTCGATGCTTTTAGTCCTAATTATTGAAAAAACTTTAGTCCTCACAACACCCATTGGCTGTTTTCCTCTTAGCGCTAGGAAACTTTTTATTTGCATAGAGAATGTGTACCAAATAATGACAAGTCGATGAATCAAATCCTCTGATGATGCTTCGGTTGAATTCAGATTCGGATTATGTCGCAAGTTACGGTTTTGGAGTTTAGCTAGCAAAAATATGAATCCAGAAACATACACCTGCAATTCTTAATTAAAATATAGGCCCAGGAATTATCAACAACATACATCGAGACAATGAATTTAACTTGTATCTACTTTTTCACACGACACAAAATTTTCCATTTTTATTTCGATTCATAAGGATTTGTATTTCTGACGGTCAACAAAAAGTTGTATCACGAAAACGAAAAGGTTCACAGTAGGACCGGATTAAGAAACTCAAACGGAAAATCCTATACTCAGGAAAAATATTTGTACAGCAAGTTGTAAAACTTCTTATTCCTTCGCAATTTTCCCCGAGAAATATTCGTTAAAATTAGTACGATGAGCACGGAACCAATTTAAATTATGTGACAAGTAAGACCACTGTAATCATTAATCATTACCCTAGAAAGATAATTAGGTTTCGTTGTTAAAAATGCAAGCACTTGCATGTTTAAAATTTAAATCATAGACATAATAACTATAAGGCGCAGCGCAGACGACAGACTATCAGTGACGCGCATTTTTTAGTCCGTGGAAATAGAACCTATGCAATTATACATATACTTTAACGCAAACGTAGGCGCTGCGCGTCGTGTGCGTTACTGCCACAGATATCAGAAACAAGTTACTGCATATAATTGCATAGGTTATATTTCCACGGACTAAAAAGTGCGTTACGGATAGTCTGTCGTCTGCACCGCGCCTATGGCTCGATTATGCTTCCGCGCGAACGGGCGGTTAGGCCGCCGCTGTATCGCAGGATCCGGCGCAGCCGCGCCGACATTTACATACGATTATTGTGTGATCTCGCGGTTTAGCCGCCAAACCGTGCATTTGGGCAGATGCATATAAATCTAGCCTAAGGTATGCGAGCTTCTTAGCAAAGATTCGTTTCAGTCTGTAATTGAAATCTGTACTAAAAGTCTGAAATAAATATTTACCACGCTAATTATTAATTACTTGTATCTTTATCTTTTCTTTCTTCTTCTTGACCTCTTAATTTTTTTTTACTAAAATGGCGACGTTATATACGATAGGCTACTAGGTAAAAAATACGTCGTAGAGGTCTACGTAGCATGAGGCTACGACTGTCCGCTAAATTGGTTTGGATCGTATAGAGGAACATGGCATATTTCAACTATAAGTCTTTTAGGATGGACTCATTTTTGTTTTTTTGAAGGTGTCAATGGCTTTTCAAAGAAAATTTAGTATGTATATGTCACCGTAAGATTGTAAACACCGAGAGATTGTAATATGACTAAGTGATGGATTGTAAGCAACCAGTTTTCCGGTGGTTTTAAATTAATTATTTCGTATTTATAATAACTTCAATACCCAATGGAATGAGATGTAAAACATAAAATAAAATTTAGATGTATTTAAAATGCTGTTTGAATGTTCGGTTATTAAAATAACCTAATTTATAATTCAAATTGCAAAAGTCCAGTATTTAAAGCAATATATTATCTAAATTTTATTCAATGTTATACATCAAATTTTCAGGCAATCGAAGTTATTTTAAATACGAAATAATTAATTTAAAACCACAGGAAAACTGGTTGTCTTAGTCATATTACAATCTCACGGTGTTTACAATCGTACGGTGACATATACATAAAATGCACGCCACTGTCAAGCAATAAGCAATTTAATGATGATGAATTATGCTAAAATATATTGCCAAGAACATACGCTGCTTCAGATTATAAACCAAAAGACACTAGACAGCCATTTGATAGTATAATATATTGCACGGACAGCCACATAAAACTTATAGCGGCCATCTATTTTTATCACGATCATCGTCTCGCAAATACAGAAAAGGCTAAGTACATAATATTTAGACCTGACGATATTGAAGGCGGTTCACCTAACAATAAGCCCTAGCAATAACACCACCGAATACGAGAGGTATTTCTCTAATTGAGTCGGAAAGTATTCCGTGGGCTTCCACCGACTTTCCTTATTGTTTTCTAATTGATTTCATATTCATTGCAATACGCTACGAGATTAATAAATAAAGTTTTGTTATGAAATAGTGCAGGAATTTCATGTTATGGATCAGAATTCGAAATATCCTTACTAATGTTATAAATGCGAAAGTGTGTCTGTCTGTCTGTCTGTTACCTCTTCACGCCCAAACCACTGAACCGATTTTGCTGAAATTTGGCATGGAGATACTTTGAGTCCCGGGAAAGGACATAGGATACTTTTTGTCCCGCAATAATGTACGGTTCCCGCGCGATAAACGAGTTTTGGGGCAACGAAGTTGCGGGCGTCATCTAGTCAGTTATAAATATTTGTTATATTTAACTGTAACAAATCTATATAGATACTATATTTGTTATAGCATATTTCTAAAGTTAATTACTTGTTGTAGCTTATTGGAATGAAGTTCCTTATCGCGCGTTGCGAAAGGAGGCTAGACGGAAAAAAATCATACGAAAAGTTGTAACGACACTTTTTGCCACAGCATATTATCAATACCTCATGTCCCGCTTATCTATCTTGATCTATGTCATTGCTTTTTGCTATAGTTGTAAGCACAGGTTGTAAGCCGTGTGGTAGCGCGTGTTTCTCTCTCTGTCACTCTTTTGAGGGTTCCGTACCCAAAGGGTAAAAACGGGACCCTATTACTGAGACTTCGATGTCTGTCCGTCTGTCTGTCTCCAGGCTGTAACTCAAGAACGGTAATAGCTAGAAAGTTGAAATTTTCACAGATTGTGTATATCTGTTGCCGCTATAACAACAAATACTAAAAACAAAATAAAATTAATATTTAAGGGGGACTCCCATACAATAAACGTGATTTTTTTGGCCTTTTTGGCTCTATATCAATAATGGCAACAGGTATTTTACTCAAGGTACTTAGTTTTATGTGCGCTTTAATATTTAATAATAATACTAAAATAAAATAAAAAATTAAGGGGGCTCCCATACAAAAAACACAATTTTTGGGCTAATTTTGCTCTATAATGGTACCCTAATAACCTTGGTAACCCTTAGTGCGCGAGTCCGACTTGCACTTGGCCGATGTTTTACTTTTGTATGGGAAAACGCACCAGTGTCACGAGCTTAGATATTAAGTATTAACACTCAGTTTTTTCTAAACCTTGTATTTACATAGTCTTGTTTTTTAAACATCATTCAGTGTAACCTACTTTGTAATTAAAATTATTTTCCGTAGAAACTTAATTTATGATTAATATTTTCAACATTTCATTAAAATTAGTATCTACTAGGTATAATATAAGGCCATTCTGAGCTTTGTTCTGGCCTGAGGAGAAGGGTTTAAAACCTAAACCTCTTATAGACAGATCTGGATGATAGGTACTATCAGAGTAAGTTGATTCATAGGCACATGGCAGCACTACGTAATTTGGTCACATTTTGTTTAATCCAGCTGATTATTGAATTGATATAACCCGACCAAATGACGAAGATCTGACATTAATTATCTACTGTAGGGTTGGCACATGGAATAATACTCGCAATATCTTCTTAACTTAGTTTATTTCAGGTTCATACAAAGAACACATGTACATACTTTACTATTTAATATAGACTGTAGACATTCATGCGGAACCCTACTATGGGATTGCAGGCAGGACGCGTGGCATCGCAAACCTTTATCCCTCCTAGCTAGCTTTTACTTAATGACGCGTGGCATCGATCAAGCAAAGCACTGGACTCTGAGCAGACTACGGGAGCTATCGTACTCGGAGCCGTCTAGCGAGCGACTGACTTACTGAGGTGCGGACGCCTCTTTTATATGCGCAAATAGTGGTGGGGCAAACAAGTTGTACTACAGATAAGGGTCTATGGACAGTGACATCACGATGGCGCGCTATATCCTCCCCCTCTGGTACTCTGAAGTCGTCTCGACAGGAGTGCCAGCATCATTGTATTTTCGTGGCCTTCCTCTGCGACGACTGGGAACAACGGGTTGAGGTAGAGCTTCGTCCCTTCCTTGAAATTTAGTTAATGCTGAAGTATGGTATTTGCCTATCGGTTTATCTGGAGTACTTGGGTGAGCAACCTCGTATGTGGAAGTTCCATGTTTTCTAATTATAACATAGGGACCATCTCTGCGAGGGCAATATTTTGCAGTAGATTGTTTCTCAACATTGCTTAAGCCTCTTTTTCCGTTACAGTGTAATCGAATTCAGTTGCTGTGAGTAATCTACTTGCATACTCAACAGGATGCTCGTTGGAGCAGCTTTAGTTCAGGGGGAGGCCCCTGAACTAAAGCTGCTCCAATCGTATACTGACTTGCATCGGTTTTAATGGTAAACGGTTGATCTGGATTAGCTTGTTTTAGCACAGGTGCGGTTGTGAGAGCTATTTTGAGCTTATCGTGTTCTTCTTGTTGTTCTTTTTTCCATTTTCCGTTGGGCGCCAAATGTAGGGTTGTCCCTGTTCGGGCCCCACGTTGGGCGCCAAATGTAGGGTTGGCACATGGAATAATACTCGCAATATCTTCTTAACTTAGTTTATTTCAGGTTAACACATGTACATACTTTACTATTTAATATGGACTGTAGACATTCATGCGGAACCCTACTATGGGATTGCAGGCAGGACGGTGACATCACGATGGCGCGCTATACTACGAATTTTCCTGGTGGTGTTTTTTTGTTTTCTTTTGAGGGTATACAGGTTTTTGTACTTAAGAAATAACTTCGTTCCATCCGGGTGTCCCTTGACACCTCTCAACTTTTTATAATACTTAATTACTTTGTTTGCAAATTAGTTTGAGTAGCGATAAGAAGCAATGTAAACAGGCACAGTAACATTAAGTATGGATTCAAATAAGAGCAAGAAAAAAATTAAACGCATTGACTTCTAAGTTTTAACCTTATTATACAGTAATTTGATGCGGTGTTATATTTTAGTACATTTTTACGATACCCCAAAGAAGATATTCGCTGTACGTTTGAAATGGCAAGGGATGTCGCCGAATACATGTGTTCGATAATATGATCGTTTATTTCTGTATAAAGTACAGGATTATGGAAAATTCTTTTGAGCGCCTGAAAAACATGTTAGCTAAAAACCCAAAGGCGAATAAATATTTTATTAGATGTACAAAAGCGAGTTGGCATTCATGACTTTATAAGTATAAAATATTAACGTTCACTAAAGCGTTTGAAATTATTGAAATAATTAGAAAGCCTTTTAAAGCGTGACTGTGTTTTTAGGTCAAGATTTGTATAAATGGGTTCAAAACATTGAGAAATTATGTTCAGTTCAATATTTTATACTCCGATATTTTAAATGTACACTAATGTGAAGTTAAATAAATAGTTAAATGTACACAAATATTTGTTTGTGTTCGTAGGCTCTTAATACGAGAAGAATATACCTAGGCTGGTTCGAAAACATACGTTTTTTTCGATTGAAGTAACGAGTCATATTATCTATTTTTTATAGATAATATGACTCGTTACTTTGTATAGTTCGTATATGGGGACAAACTGTGGACAGATGGGACTATTAGATATCCCGATAAGATAGATGATCCTTTGATGTTTTGAGTTTCAGTTCGACCATCGCTCATAGATAATTTGCAACTCATCCGTTGTCACTTGTTACAATATGTTTTAGGACATAAGTTTTCTGAGAGGTAGTGAATATGAAGATTCTTTCTGTATTTCAAATTGATAGTGAAAATGTGACATTGCATTCCACGTCAATCAAAAGCTTATATGTCCACACTGTGCACTTTCATCTTCTTTCATTCAACTTTCGTGTTGGCGCATTCAATTATTGAATGCGTCAACGAACGCAACGCCAACATTGCCATTAAAGAACAAAGCGAAAGTTTTGGATACGGTCAGAGGGCATGCGTCGCGGGTATGTCTCACGTGCGCTGTTGATTGCGCTATGATGCATGCCCTTAATAAACAAAAAAAAGGCACAGTGTGGACATAGCTATTAGCATACAATGAAAAGTTTTCAGAATAGGTACTATAGGTCAAATTTAGTTTATTATATAGTTTGCCCGTGTTACAATGTGCTCTCTCCCCGCATCATTTCTTATAAATTTCCTCGTAGAATTTTGTAGATAAGGAATTTGTGGCTGGTATCCACATTACTAATTATTTACATATCATTTTATACCCCATTACATATCATTGTTAATTTTAACGTCACAAAAGTTGTTGATAAAAATAAAGAGGCATATTATTTCTTTCTCGTGTACGCCATGCCAGAGGTCTATTTTGTCTCCATCTTACGAACTTTCACGTGTGCCTTTAACAATTTCACCCATCCTTAAAAAATGTGCAAGGAGAAGTTTTCACTTCAAAAACCCCATAATTTATTGGTAAAGATAATATCGTTGATTTTTCCAGGCCTCCTTATGCCCAAAGAAGATAATTGGAAACACAAAACGTTGTTATCTCCGCGGGCAGTTTGTTTAATCTGAGATGATCGCGAACACAAACACAAACTTCCAGACTTGACCGAACTTATCATTAAAATGCATGGAATCCAAGCGGGTCGAGCTTCGGTTCTAATTTGTAAGTTTCCTAGATCTTTCGCCAAAATTATTTGCATCTATTTCCTGGCTATTTGAATTTACGTCGAAAAGTCTTTAATTTATTTACTTGGGACAACATATAGAATCACAATTAAACTTACAAACTAGTAATAATTACAAATTTGATTATTGTGATACCAACACCACTATCCACAGATTTATGCAGTGTTACTTGAATTTTAGTCGTGCTAGTTATTTTCAAGTTTCTTGTATTTTCTACACTGGTTACTGCAAGGTTCCTACGTGCTTGATACTAATGGCCTGTTTCACCGCTTCCAGATAAGGTGCCCGATAGGGTTATTTGACAGATTTTCCATACTCCATCTGTCAAATTAAGTGGTGGATAGCCTTATCAGGAAGCGGTGAAACAGGCCCTTAGTGTGACAAATTAATAAAATTATCCTACAATTAAGTTACATATTTAAAGAAAGTATAATTTCTGTTAACAAAAGTAAAATGAAACAAAATTGGTGTAGTAAAATGTCAATGCATTTGGTCTTCAAATATATTTTGTTGAATGAATATTAACAAACATCATAATACCCTGAAGAAGCTATTATTGGAAGACGAGACATAACGACTGACGAGAGCTCGACTTAACCTTCTCCACTCTAGTGACACTTGAATCTAACCGAGTCAGATTTGCGATCGGTTTTCAATGTCTAGTTTGTCTATTAAAAAATGCAAAATTTTGCTATGCCTCGGCTTTCGAAGATCGTTATGTTATGGTTTGTATAAAACATTGTGACGTATTTCAATAATCTAGTACTGTTTACTGTGTACTGTACTGTACTGAAGTTGAATGCAAAGTGAGCACGTAATTTCAGTGTATTTCCTGAGTACCTAGTATTGTATAGTACCTGTTATTACTGACAGTACATAAACTGCTTCTAATATTGGTAAGGATAGTAATAATTGATTCCATAATATCTTTATTATGTGTGATTACTGATTAGGTATTCCATTACCAGCTCCACAATATTAAATTACACATCTATCAAATTTCGTTCACGTTCAGGAAAAGTGTCCTATTTCTGTTCAATATAAATCTGATCCGAATAGCTTGTACATAAGATAAAATAATAAAGAGAAAAAGTGTTTACATCACACACATTAATGACAAAATTCTTTCATAATCGTGTATTTGCCAGTCCCCTCGGGCTACGAGACAATTTTATTGCAAAAATAAGAATTCTCCTTCACTCCTACATTTGTATCTCTCCAAGTACAAGTTTTGTTCTATAGGCTTATTTACATAGGACGCTATGCATTTCTGTAGTACCCCACTTTTTTTTTGCTGAGTTATGAATGCAGTCTCGTTCTAAATCAGTGGTCCCCAACTTTTTTTCATGCGGGCCACAAACATGTTTTGGTCTTGGTGTCGCGGGCCGCAACAATTTAGGGTTAAAAAATAACATTCTTCAAAATTAACGATTTAAAAGTGGAAAAAATTTTACGACTATCACGACGACTTTACATTATTTTGTCGGTGAACGTGAATTTCAAAATGGTTTAACATCACGCGGGACACAAATAAATATATCCCAGCAGGCCGCATGCAGCCCGCGGGCCGCGGGTTGGGGATAGCGGTTCTAAATGATCTAAAGAACATGACTGCATTCATAACTTGATCCTTCGATCGCGGATTCTTGGAAATCTATTGTTTACGAGGTCGAATTCGACCGCGTGGGTGATAGGTTAATACGTAATTTTTTGTGGGATGATTATGTACTATCAGAGAAGTTGATTCCTATGCAAATTGGGGACCTACGTAGTTTGGTTGCGTTACGTCAAACCCAGCCGACAGATCACAATTAACATTGAATTGACATATTCGACCAAATAACGTTGGTCTGTCAATTGCATAGGAATCAACTTCCTCGATGGTACAAATGCTTAACAAAATATAACAATTTAGCTTTGACACATATGCGTTGATGCTAGTTAAGTTGGCGTGAGTTCCGAACTATAACGCAAGTGCTCAATATCTACGTCTTGAATTCAATTGAATTCGACGCCATCCTGTTTTGGGGTGACACTTTTGAGACAAAGACGTATTCGAAATATAGTGGAGTTCCCAGAGCGTAAAAATCGTGCAAACCTCCGATTTTTGCAATAGTGGACGCAAATTGAAAAGAAAAATAGGAATGTGTAGCTGATAACATAAATAATGAAGTTTACCTATTAAAAAGTTGTGATTTTGATTTTTAAATTATTCTCTTCCACTTCAAGTAAACTCATAAACTGTAAAATTTTGAAGAAAATTTGCATATTTCTTTCTTTTAAATATATAGCAAAATAATAAAATATCTTATTATTTTTTGATTTGTATCGTTGCTTATATTCCAAAGAAAGAAAATAAGTTGAAAAAATATAAAGATTTAAAATTAATTTTTTTTTATGTAGATGAGCATACCTCCAAATGTGCTTGTTGTGTGCCTCGCCAGGTAAATGGCGTTCCTATTTTTCTTTGGTTTTAAATAGGAAGTTTAAAATTATTTTTTAGGCTTAACAAAGCCTACCATTTCTTAAAGTGTATAACTTTTTAGCTCTTACTTTATTAAATTTTCTGAAAATGTAGCACAAACTTTTCACGGATATTTCGAAGAAAATCTGTATTTTATTTCTTTTGGTTAGGTTTTTACAGAATAAAATTGATTTTTTTATTTATATTTTTTCATTAATTATATTTGCTAAAAAATACTTACAGGAAAAAAATACAAATTAGGTTAAGAACTGATATTTTTTGTATTCAGGTAAGCATTTTCCAAACATAGGTCGCAGCATGCGTCTTTAGTATGTACGTGAGATTTGTAGCACCCAATTTTTTTTCTGGCTTTAAGTAGGAAGTTTAAATATATTTCAAAGACTAGAAAAAGTCTTTCGTTTGTCGATGCATTTAATGTTTTAGCTCTCACTTAAATGAATTCTCAACAAATATAGAAAAATATTTTTGGTCTATTTTACACATTTTTGGAGATATTTAAACGTTTTTAAGTACTTAAAAGTTATCATTTCTCTAAAAATTAAATACGCACAACAAGTAAGTTTAACACACTTTACGTTACAACACTTAAATCTACCCAAACCCTTTTATCTTGGTTACGACGAGCGTTAATCTCTTAAAACTTTGCAAAAACCTTATAGTTGTATTTAGCTTGGCAAAGCAAACTTTCTTTTTTGAAAATTGTGTATTTGGTTAATATCGGATAAGAGTCATTAAATAACAGGAACAAGAAAAAATTTTTTTTTCTGGACCGGTTTTATATGGTGAAATATCAATTTTTAATTAAGTAACTAAAAAATTAAAAGCACAAAAAAATTTTTGGTAATCTTTGCAAGTTATAGTGTAAAAAAGAAAATGACACCTCAAAAACAAAAATCCATTCACTATTACAGTTTTCGGAGGTTAAAACCTCTGGCGACTGCACTAATAATGCCCCCCCACATCCCTAAAGATGACCCTAAAATGAGTTGACACTCATTTTAGGGTGCGTCCACATATGTATCATTTGCGTGATCAGATCTCCGTCGCGTATCATCGAAGCATGTCAAAATGATACGCGTATCATGATACGCCCCGATCGCTATTAACCACGTATCTGATACGTGTCATATCAAATACGAGCATGATCGGCAGAATGATCTAATAGGCGTCCACACTATGATACGCATACTTGATACGGCGCGATGATCGCGACCGCACGGTGCGTCCACATTTGTATCATTTGCGCGATCAGATCTCCGATCAGATCTCCGTCGCGATCGACGCGCCGTATCAAGTATGCGTATCATAGTGTGGACGCCTATTAGATCATTCTACTAATCATGCGAGTATTAATTGATAGGACATGTATCAGATACGCGGTAAATAGCGATCGGGGCGTATCATGATACGCGTATCATTTTGACACGCTTCGATGATACCCGACGGAGATCTGATCGGGGATCTGATCGCGCAAATGATACAAATGTGGACGCACCCATACGTGCGTCCACATTTGTATCATGTGTGCTTGTTGTGATGTACTTGCACTGGCTAGTCTATTTCGAAACGACACAGCATGGTGTCGAGTCATGAGCACTGGCCAGGGTTATATTTTAAAACTTCCCCTCGGTATAAATACCGATAGTAGATTAAATAATACCTATGTTATAACATGATAAAGTAGATTAAAGAATTAAGATTTGATGGGAGTAAGGTTCATAGAATGCTAAAGGTTTTTATTTTAGTCATTCACCATTATTCAAGTTCGAGCCTGTACCGAGATTCTGCAATTTAAATACAATTTGCGGCATCGTTCGTGCCAAATTTTTTCGATGGGATACTCAAACTTTTACTTGCAGTGTTAAAATTCGCCACATCGGAGCAAATAAAAACGATATCCGGCTAAAATTTTGGAGAAAAGTCTAACCTTAGGCAAAATGAACCAATAAGTTTGGTTAAGTTACTTTTAACAAGCAGGACGATAAAAATAATGAGTGAAGTCGAATTCCACCGAACAGGATTCGCCGCTCATTATTACTTGAATTTACTTCTCAACTGAAAGCATTGTCAAAAATACATTAATGACCGAAACTATGGGTTCCTTGCTTACTACGGAACCCTAAAAACGACATCATCATAGTTTGTTCACTTCTGCTTATACGGGTAAAATAAAATAAAATAAATAAAAATATTTTTATTCAAAATAGGTATCATAAATTATATCATAACTAGCTGTTGCCCGCGACTTCGTCCGCGTTAACATAGTATAAAGATGGATAGTTTTCCCCTTTTTGTGGTTCCGAAGGGTAAAAACGGGACCCTATTTAAGCAAACGTCAATAAACTTTCATGTTTCTAACTCAAGATGACGGACTTCCATTGAAACTTTCAATCCCTATTTCACGCCCTCGGGGGCAGAATTTCCAAAAACGCTTAAAAACGTATCCAATAATTATTAATCAGTAGCCCAAACATAAAATTTCATGTTTCTAACTCAAGAAATAACGGACTTTCATTCAAACTTTCAACCCTAATTTCACCCCCTTGGGGGTACAATTTCCAAAAACGCTTAAATACTTATCCATACATTTTTAATCAGTAACTCAAAAATAAAGTTTCATGTTTCTAACTCAAGAAATGACGGACTTTCATTCAAACTTTCAACCCCTATTTTTCCCCTTTCGGGGTACAATTTTCGAAATTCCTTCCTTAATAAAACAACCCTACTCACCAAATTTCGTTGCTGTAACTTTAACAGTTTTTGTTCGGCGATGATGAACCAGTCAGTCAGTCAGGACATGTAATTTTATAAGTATAGTTAATAGATATCATATCATATCATATCATCGTATTCATTATGAACACATTATAGGCAAAGCAAATCAAATTCAAGGATTTGTCTTAAAGACTACTAAAGATTTCAAAAAACCTAACAGCTACTCTATATCTATTCTCCACTCTCGTTAGGACTATCTTATAGAGTACGGGAGCCCCGTATGGTCTCCAAATTATAAAGTTCACGTAGAGGACATTGAGCGTGTACAAAGATTTATCAAGGTTCTTTTCTACCGTTATAACCCAGGACGTTCCAATTTAAACTATCACGATATGCTAGTTAATCTCAAAATACATACTCTTGAGAATAGGCGCATCTTCTCTGATCTTCTTTACTTGTATAAAATTGTACATAATTTATTAGATTCACCTAACTTACTCTCGCATATTTAGTGCTCGTAGATCAAATAACATAAACCTGTTTGCCTTGCAAGTTAACAAAAATAATATATCCTATTTCAATCCCTTAACACGCATCACGCATGGCCCGCCTATACTTAATTATTATTGAGGCAGAGACTTGAAATTTAAAGCTAGCTGCCTTTTACAAAAATGTACAACAATAGTTGTATACAATAGATTCCACGATCGAGGACAAGTTTCATTAAACATTTCTGTTTATTATTACGTTACGTGCAAGCGATAGCGAGATGTAGACCTGAGACAGCGCCATCTAGTTTCATGCTTTGTAGTTGTTGATGAAGGTATCATTTTGTCCAGAATACGTCATAATTATAGTGCATCAGGACTCCAGGATGCACTATTATGATTTATGACGTATTTTGTGATAGATATTATGTTAACTTTGGTTAAATTAAATGTTTTTTTTTACAATAATTTCAATGCTTTCTCCTAATGTGATAGCTGGTAAGCCTCGCACAACACAACAGCCGCACTTTCAATAAACATACGAATAACCGCTAAGGTCATAATCAGATTATATCCGGTTGATAATTTCAGTTCCGTTTAGTACGGTCCCTAAATAAATTCGTCACAGACTCACATGCCCCTCTTCAAATTGGGACATAACAACCATGATTGCTACTATGATTTCATGATCAAGGGATTTGTGAAGCTAGTAGTAGAGCTTGTCTAACTTGAAATGACGCGCCCCTCTCCGTATTCACAGTACAAAAATGTTTCATTTATATCAACTTTGAAGTGGTGGGGCGCGTCATTTCAAATTAGACATGCCCTACCATGTAACACAATCGACATCGATCATGAAAAAGTATAGACTATAGACAAATATGTATGTCGTAATCCGAAACATTTAATTAAATAAATAAATAAAAGTTTATTTGACCCAATAGGACATTATACTACAAATATTCACATCAACAATTAATTATGATTAAACTTGTTAATTATGATTAAACGTGTTGTCCTAATTATCTCAGGATTGTGTAATTATAATTTGTAGCAGTAATTGTCTAATATATGTACCGCAGATGTTTTTTTAAAATAAATAAAAATAAAATAACTTAAATGAAGAGCTTGCCAGATTGTATGCTGTATGCAGCTTATGTCAAAATCTTCATTTAATTACACTAAAGTAATACGTCTCATTAGTTGTGACTGAGTGCGAGTGATTAATTATTTTTAACTGAAACAATTTCTTTACAAATGAGCGCATAAATTCAATGCATTATACAGCTTTTCCTATAACGTATCCACATTTGCATCGAGTAGTTAGAAACTGCGTTCTCGATCTATCGTGTTGTATTTTAGGTACGATTGCGCCAACTTTACAACACGCCTCTACTATTAGGCGTTATTAATTTTTAATGAGCTATTAGTAGTGATGGCAGCTTAAGGCCTCATTACACCTACCGAGTAAAGACTAGAGTGGCGAGACAGTGCACTCGGTAGGTAGGTATGTAATATGTATAACTAGATGACACCCGCAGGCCGCAACACATTGGACTGTGAACTGACTACTTGTACTAATATATCTTCAGGCCTCAGGCAGGCAAGCCCTTCAGGTTTCAGGATGTTTTACCTAATACTTAATAGAGCACATGGATCAAGTATACTTACTAAAACTTGATTGTTTTTTAATTTTGATTAATTTTAAAACTGAACCAGGGATGAAGATATTTTTTTCGAAACAAAATATTTCAGAATATAATATGGTTATATTCTCCGTGGTTATATAACATGTCCTGACTCGATTGTGAAGTAATACATTCACGTCATGCAAATGTATGGATATGATACAGTATAGGCTTTACCGAAAGATTATATTTTTCTCTTGCAAAAATATTAATTTATGCACGAGAATATGTAGATCATGGTAAGTATATGTATTTTTTTTAAATATCATGCCATAGTCCGGCTATACAAAGCTAAGTGATAATACTTTAAAATGTGTGTGTAATTATAGAGTTCGCTGTGAAAATAGCAGCGCTGAAAGAGTAACTTTTTTCACCTTTGTATAGAAAAATTCATGACGCGGTGGAAATTGTCAATACATCACAAAAAAATTTGCTCTTTCAGCGTTGCTACTTATATTCTGTGAACTCTATATAGCCCGGTCTAATTAGACGCAAAAAAATCGTAACCTCGGAATAATTCACATAGAGCTGAAAATTGGTAGAGATGTTATATACACCATTACAAATAAAACCTCAAAAGTCCCCGGCGATCTTCCTTGTGCAAAAAATTCAAAGTCAAAGGTATGAAAATGAGGTTCTTCCTGTTTTTTTCCAAACTGTACATTTTATAACATTTAAAATAGGTAGGACAAGAGTGTCGATCATAGAATTCTCTACAAAAAATATTCAGACACTTTTTTCATACGACTTACCATTCCTTATAAATGGCGGGCTTAAAGTTTGGGAAAATCATATCTATGCTTATTATTATAAAGCTAAAGAATTTGTGGAACTACTGCTTTGAATTGAAGAATTCGTTTTTTGTCTTATTTATCGAGGAAGACTTGAGCTATATAAGTTATAACATCACGTTGCCACCAATAGGAGCAAAGAAACAGAGGAAAATGGGGAAAAACGGGGAAAATTATTTGAAAGTGCTTATCTCACAATCGGCTGAAGCAATTTTTATGTTATTTGGCACATATATAGAATAGGCCACGTGGAGAGATATAGGCTATTTTGTTTTTCAGGAAAATTTACGGTTTCCGTGAAATTTATAATTAACGCGGGCGGAGCCACGCTTAAAATCTAGTAACTACATACTAGGTTTGTTTAAAAAAATTTAAATGTTTGAGATTTTATTTGTAATGGTGTATTTAACGTCTCTACCAATTTTCAGCTCAATGCGAATTATTCCGAGGTCAAATGTTTAATTTTCCGGGGGTAATATCTAAGGGGACCCATACACATTACACACCTTAGGGTGTGGCCTCGAGTTTTATCACTTAGTTTTGTTACACCCTGTATAAAATGACGCAAAATATTAACATATTTGTCAAAATATTAGGACTGGACCATGTCATCTCTTAATTCAATCCCATTTGATCCCTTGTCACTGCAGCCTTACCCTATTAACTATTTGACAACATGAAATTGGAAAAATCCCATATTGTATCAATATTAACGAATTATTGATTCTGAACGATGGCCCTCGTCTTTGATATCATTCGAAATAAGATTGGGGGCGTCACATACTCGAATATTAAACCTTCATATTAAATCTTTACAAAGGGCTGGTGGAATTCGATATTTCCGTTTTTCTCGGTCCTAATCTATCAATATGTTTGGGACGGGCGTGTTTTAACAATGAGCGATCGTCTACATACTCTTTACATTAATATGAGACAGTTTTTATTGATCGTCTTAGCTGCTGACGTTTCAAGATGGTGCTTCTTAGATGGAATTTGGCTTGCGATGTTAGCTTACATGGTGCCCAATACGAGACGAATAGCCTTTTGACCCAGAAATAAAAATAAAGTCTTGTGGCTCTACTTTTTGCAAAACACATTAACGCGGCTATTATAATGTGTACTATACTTTGACGCAACTCCGTTGCGCCAAAATTCGTTTATCGCGCGGAGACCGTACATTTTTCCGGGTAAAAAGTATCATAATATGTCTATTTTCTGATAAAATGATCCCAGTTTCTTGTCTGGATCTACAAACTTTATTTCCAAGTCCATGTAAAACAGTACAGCGGCTTAGGAACAGGTAACAGACAGACAAACAATAATACACTTTCGGCATATTTCTAACAATATGTGAATATGTTAGTAGCAATATAAGAAAAGTTGAAGCGTAGTATTGGTACTTTAGTTTGTGAAAGCTAATATCGTTGCACAGACACATACAATAATATGTGTAAACGGAAGCGAGTACAAAGGAAGGACTCCTTTGAAACTTGTTCTCACAATGATATGTAGCACCTCTATCGCGGGTATCGCAGACACAATAGATTTTCAATTGTTATGCGGCACCCGGTTGCCGCTTGGGGATGATGGGTTGAACATTATTTTTTATATTATGTCGTTTTGGCAGATATCTTGTAGTGAATTAGCCTGTGATCTTATATCTTTAAACGAGCAATTCTTGTATATAATTGGAATCTCGGAATCGGCTCCAACGATTTTCATGAAATTTAGTATATAGGGGGTTTCGGGGGCGGTAAATCGATCTAGCTAGGAATAATTTTTAGAAAATGTCATTTTATTCACGTTTTATCGAATACCGAGCAAAGCTCGGTCAAATTGCTAGTTATTATTATGATAGTAATATTATTACGTGTTTTTTTATAGATATTGCATACAAATTA
The DNA here is from genome assembly GCA_937595015.1 of Polyommatus icarus. Taxonomy (NCBI): domain Eukaryota; kingdom Metazoa; phylum Arthropoda; class Insecta; order Lepidoptera; family Lycaenidae; genus Polyommatus; species Polyommatus icarus. The sequence continues at coordinate 16,352,729 of OW569326.1, forward strand.
AAATATCGGCCATTAAAACATAAAAGAGCAGTTACTAACAGGTAGTATAGGTACATTCACAATTTTAACCCGACTGTGCCAGAAAGTTTTGTTTTTGACAGTATTATACAGGATGTAACAAAACATAGCGAGAATACTTTAGAGTTTAGACTTTAGAGCTTAGGCCTTAGGGTATGTATGTGCATTGTGCCCCTTGTATAAAGTTCACTGTGGAAAGTAGCAGTACTGAAAAAGTTACATCTTTTTTTTATTTATGTATGTGAGTGTACAAGACCTTGGCGGAGGCCTTTGCCCAGCGGTGTGATAGTATAGGCACTTAAAAAAAGTGAGTGTACAATGAGTGATGACTGAAAAAGAGAAAACCTTTTGAGTTTTGAGTTAGTGTATATTAAGTGTTAAAATCAGTGTAAAAAACGTAAAATGACTGTGACGAACACAAACAATAATGTGTATTCTCCTTTATACAGACTTTATGAAAGTATTGATGGACACAATCTTAGTTAACTCTACTTAGAGGATTAAGTTAACGTAAAATTACTTATTAGTCTTAGTTAGGCTAGATTGTAATAATTATAAAATACCTATGCAGGTATTTTATGCATTAAAAATGTATGTGAGAATTCACGACGATGTGGCATTTCTCATAGGGGTGAATTTCAACATGTCCATATTTTTTTTCATTTCGGTGAACTTTTTTGTTTCTATGTTTTTTTGAGTTTTTACCGAAGTTTCCTCTCAATTTTAATGTTTTATGACTACGAAACTAATTACATAAAAATTAAATAATAAACAAACGTAGCAAACACGTTTATATTTTAGCTGTCACCGAGATGAAAAAGTCAGTCACCGAGATGAAAACAAAATTCACCGAAATGTAAATTCACCGAAATAGTATACAGCGTGATTGTAAAACAAGCGAAATAATGTTTTTTATGGAAAAATGTTGACACTTTGGGTTACACTTTTGCAATCTAATATTTTTAAGAATAAAACATAGCCTATATCCATCACAAAAAAATCCATCACAAAATCAGCTATTGCACAACTCTTATCGCGATTTTGCCTCCCGTACGCTACGCTCACATAAATTTTATCATAGAGCGATGGTTACTCATTTTGTATGGGCGAAATAATCTCTATTTACGTATTAAGTTACATCTACAAATGCCTGGACATGGTTATTTAAACAACAATGAGATAGAACCACAGACATAATAATTATATCAAAATAGATACCGCATGTCGCTCCATTTGTATGAAAACGAGCGTGTCACTTTTTTCCTACCACTGTGACGTACCAATGATGTCCATTATCAAGGCCAACGTTTCTATTTGAATTTCTACAGCTCAATACGGTCATTTTAGGCATTGAGGCATTTTTAAAAGTCCGATTTACGTCCGATTCCGATAGCAGACTAAAGAACTGACTTTTGAAAGACGAGCATTGCTCGTCGTTTGGGAACGCGATATTGCACGCGAAGTACATACACATACGGTATCTATCTTGATCTATGTCTGTGGATAGAACAATGTATTTTTATTAAAAAATATTTCATGTTACAAACGATTTTAATACAAATAACAAAATATATGAATACTGAGAAATAATTGACACATTTGCTTTGAATAAAAATTATCACGCGCCAACTTCACTCGGCAAAAGATTAATGTTATTTGTTGTTTTTTTGTTTTACTATTTTGTAAAGGTGTAGGTAGTATTGTTACTATTTTGAAAAGGTATCTTCTAGTGCTTTGTTAAAATTTTTCGTTATAAAAATATACTTAAGTTAAACAGTTAAAATTGAGTTACTATTCTAACATTATTATAACCAAAACTACTTTTTGATAGGATTCATTAAATTCTAATATTAAATAATCATATTATATTATCTCGTACTATTTTTGCTATTTCACTAATCAAGAAAAGTCAATATTTTAGGTAAACGTAATAAACTACATGAGGTCAAAATATCAGACTGAGTTTCTTATTCATAAAATGAAAGGTAAATGTGGTGTCCTTATAAATATTTAAAGTTAAAAAAAATTATAAATATTGACTGAAACGACGTTAGACGAATGTTAGGTATTTTTCGTTACGGAATTTCTTGATAAACGCGATCAAAGCTATACAATAGCTCAAAAAAATGAAACACTAAGAAGCACCATATTTCTTTTTTATTCATTAACATTTTATTATGATTTCGCAGATTATTATTCATCCTGTATAAAACAACTTTAAAAATCACCGAGATGAAAAAAACATTCACCGATATGAAAACTATTGTCACTGAAGGTCACCGAAAGTCACCGAGTCACATTTCCGTGATTTTTTTTCTCATATCGGTGATTTTTTAAATTTCGGTGACCAAATAGGTCACCGAATTCACCGAAACTGAATCACCGAAATGAAAATTTGCGACAAATCATTGAATATTTTGACACCTATAATAATTATACCGCTATCTATACTACATACTGATACATATTATTAAAAGTGTTTGTAAGAAAATAAGTTAATACTTCTAGCTGGTTCAATTAACATGATAAATTGAATCACGGAAATGAAGAGAAAAGGGTCGGGTGTCACCGAGACGACATACTTACGTATTTAGCGGGAACACGCAGCGACGCAGCAAACCACCTCTAGCTCCGAAGGCACAAGCATGACTGGCGCTTGAGTTCGAGAAGCGGCATTATGTTCAAAAGTACTTCTGGTCTCGACAATTCATGTTTCTTTTTTATTCACCGAATCAAGACAAAATGTTTGGACGGTTTTATTTCTCCCGGTATTTTGAAAGTATAACGATTAAGATTATGAAATTTGTATTCATTATACCTCCATTCTTTAAGAATCCAATAAAAGAATCCGTTTGTTTGTACTACTAATATTTTTTCCTCGGCTGACGAAATTAGGACTAAAAAGGTCGTTGGGACAGTCACCGAGGGGTCTAATTTCCCCCTTTAGAATTTTTTATTTTTATGTTCTAGTCAACGTATTAAAAACGTGTCTGTTGCCTCATATGGATAATCACACAAACTATACGATGAAATTTTATTTAACCCTAAAAAGCCATTTCACACCCCCAATTTCACAGTAGCCGCGAAAAAAAAGCGGTTGGGAAATCCAGCCATAGAAACATTGAAGTAAAAAGTGAACAGTGAACTCCTTATACACACCCTAAAGTATTATCATTACTACTACTTTTTTTATACTGTTTTTACTCCCTGTATAATAGTATGTTTGTATAATTGTTTGGCACGCTCCGCAGCCTAAAACGTCTTGATGGATTTTAGCTTGAGAGGTGTAGATTTGTGTTTGCTGTGAGAGTGATACTGGGTACCTATATAAAATGTATTCGGGATTTTAGTTTTTAAAATACTATTCTTACTTGTTTTAACTGAATCGTGAAAAATATGTCGCCTTCATAAAATACATTTTGTTATTATTTTAAACATACAAATTTTTAAAATAATAATAATTTATTAGTGAACATAGATTGTTTTCATTCAGATTCATTAAAATTTAAACAGCGTTTAAATATTAACTCATAATATTGTATTTAAATTAATGCGACATTTTTTTTTAGTTAAGAATTATCATAAATACAAGTTCTTTACAGAAGTCCACCAGACAACCTAATTTTTTTACACTTTTAATCTCCAGTAAAAATGTTCAAAGAAGTGGGTAATACATAGTTGGTAGTGATTAAAGAGGAATCTTAAAATTATTAAAAGCAAAAAATTATTTGCAGTCAAAGCTTTGATACTGAAATCTTGGTCTGTGGTTAGCCAAATTCTCGGATAAGCTTTCTGAAGAACTTCGTGGAGCTTTTTAGAAATCATCAATACTAAAATCTCTAATGCTACGTTTCCATGCTTGCCAAGGCTTGACCAGCCGCGTCCACAAGCGTGAAAAGAGAGTATCTGGCTTGTTTGCGTGAGCTTGTGGACGTTTGTATCGGTTTTTGGACACAGATCAAAGGGGACAATTGGATGTACATAATACACTGACGAATTCACAAGCGTGACTTCCAAATGCCAAGCGAGATTTGTGGACGCTTGTGCCTTATGGATGCTTGCCAAGCCTTGACAAGCATGGAAACTCAGCATCAAAACTCTGGTTTCTGCTATATTAATCCTTCAAGCCCCATAAGAGCACCGATGATCGCGACAACAATAGAATAACAATAGATTTCCAAGAATCCGCGATCGAAGGATTAAAAGCTTACCAATTTTTTCACTCAATCTGAAACTACACTTTCCTGATTTAACTTGCCAAGTGAAAATGGATATTGATGAGCATTTTTAAGAAAATGTTTTTACGTGCAACCTACAAAAGTCGGAATATATATCTTTAAATATATATACTCATAAAATTACATGTCCTGACTGACTGACTGACTGATTCATCATCGCTGAGCAAAAACTGTTAAAGTTACAGCCACGAAATTTGGTGAGTAGGGTTGTTTTATTGAATAGACACCCACTAAGGAAGAAATTTTGAAAATTTTACCCCGAAGGGGGTGAAATAGGGGTTGAAAGTTTGAATGAAAGTCCGTCATTTCCACGGTCATTTCTTGAGTTAGAAACATGAAACTTTATTTTTGGGTTACTGATTAAATATGAATGGATACGTGTTTAAGCTTTTTGAAAATTCTACCCCCTATTATTCCCCTATTACCTATTTCACCCCCCTAATAAGTTGGTGAAATAGGGGTTGAAAGTTTAAATGAAAGTCCGTCATTTCTTAAGTTAGAAACATAAAAGTTTATTTTTGGTCTGCTGATTAAAAAGAATGGATATGTATTTAAGCGCTTTTGGTAATTCTACCCCCAAGGGGGTGAAATTGGGGTAGAAAGTTTCAATAAAAGTCCGTCATTTTTTGAGTTAGAAGCATGAAAGTTTATGGACATTTGCTTAAATAGAGTCCCGTTTTTACCCTTTGTATAAGGAACCACAAAAAGGGGAAAACTATCCATCTTTGTTATTATACTATGTCAACGCGGACAAAGTCGCGGGCAACAGCTAGTTTTGAATATAGGTGTACCTAATGACGCCCGCAACTCCGTTGCGGCAAAATTCGTTTACGCAGGAAACGTACATTTTTCCGGAATAAAAAGTATCTCCATACCAAATTTCAGCAAAATCAGTTCAGTGGTTTGGGCGTGAAGAGGTAACAGACAGACAGACAGACAGACAGACACACTTTCCCATTTATAATATTAGTATGGAAGTACGGATATGGATTTTAGGATGTGTATTGTGTATGTGTCTCTTATTATATACCCCCAGTTTGAATGTAACAGCGCCGAAAAAGTTACTTCAGTCATCTATGTTTCTATGTTATGCTCCAACGTCATGAATTTGCCTATAAAATAATTTCAAAAAGTAACCATTCAGCGCTGCACCTACTTCTCCTTAAGGTGACGCAGCGTTTAAGTAAAAAACCGTGTTGGATATGTTTTAGATTAAACAATAGAACAGCAAAAAATGGAAAGCGTAAGCGACAAAATGGTTTTTGTCGCGTAATTTAAAAACCATAAATACATTTCATACAAGCCATGGGCAAATTTAAGTGTATGCTTGAACCAATCTATGTACAAATTTTGGAAGCTTAAATCACTCTCCTCTGTTGGCAAAATAGGAATCCCTTTTTTACAGAGGTCTTTTTGATTGATTATTCTGTGTTATAAAAGTTGACCAATCGTGTTATGCTATGGGTAAATTCAAAGACAAAGACAAGAGAATGCTGACAGAATTTTAATTTCTTAGCTTTAGTCATTGCTGAGAAAAATCGATATCGCTACATCCAAATTATCAAGGCGTCATCTTAATCGTAGGTAGGTAGTATTGAAGAACGAAATGTAAAATACAAAAATGTATATTTTGTAAACAAAGATCTCCCTCCTTCTGGAATCACAGTCGTTGTCCGCAAAACGTACTGTAATGATAACGGACGCTTAAAACCATATCCCATTTGAGGCACACTAAGCAGCTGACGTTTGTTAGCAAAAATCCTCGAAAAGGCGTGTTTTCAGCTGAATTTACTTTTTTCCTGTTCTTTTTACATATATTTAAAAATGTATTTAACAAATTAACATACTCACACATTGTTTGCAGGTAGAAGGTCATACTTAAGCAAAATGTTGACTAAGGATGATTTTATCGAAACCGGTAGTGTAAAAGTTTGTATAATTAATGATTATTATTGTTACAAATTACATACTAGTTTCTACCTAAAAACCAGAGAAGAATCTGGCCTTTTCGATCTGGGGAGATTCGTACCGCGATTAGAATCGCGTAGCAAATCGCCTGGGTCAATTCAGACCGCAACGCAACGCGTAGATACATTTCTAAATTTGTATTGACCCTAACAATCAAAGCAAATAATTGTTGTACGAAGAATAATTGAAATACGTGACGATACTGGAGCCAGAGCGATCTAGGGCACAATAGTATAAGTATTTCAGTAAAAATACTAGGAGGCAAGGGCGTCGCCAGCTTACGACTGGGAGCATGAAGCGTTACACTTTGAAGGTCTTTGCCTCGAATCTCGATGAAGATTGTAATAAGAACGGTTCTAATATCAGTGTCTAATATATATAAATCTCCTGTCACGATGTTTGTCCGCGATGGATTCCTAAACTACTTAACCGATTTTAATGTTTGTTTTTTTTTAATGTGTGCTTTTTTCCAACTTGAGAGATAGGATAGCTTAGATAATTATAGTCGCAATTTTATTTTATTGCAAATTATTTGTCTATAAAGAGCGACCATAGTTTATGCGACGCGGGTCACGGGATAGCGATGGACGTTGCCATGGTGACATACTTATTTAGACACTAATTGAATAAAATAATACGCGCGATATATTTTATATAATATGGCAAAGAAACTTTTGCCGGGACAGCCAGTACCTATATATAATTTTACTAGTTAGGTACTACATTGATGGCCCTAGATCATCATTTTTTCAAGGTGCATTGGTTTAGAAGGCACCTAAACCAATGTACCTTGAAAAAATGATCTTTCTTCGCAATTGTGTATAAAAATTAAAATCCATTTTTGCCAAAACTATCACATAGCGATCTCTTCGACTTACTATCTTTAACCTCCAAATTTCTTCAGATTATTTACTTTGCGGGTCCCAAGCTTTAGCATGTCTCTCGGGTTCCCTGAGACCCTATCAAAGGGTTTTGTGGTTGAATACCGTCGTCGATCCTGACAACCACAAAATAGAGATGGGAATGTGTTGTGGGGCAAAACGCGAAAAAAAATAGTGATCTCTGTTTCTAAAATTGTCACGTTATCCCTTCATTATGCGTCACAAAACTTATACAAAGCCCATTCCACTTTAAATATTCCAGTATTATAAATTGAATATGATGGATCGAGTCTTGTAACCTTTGTGCTACAAACTCTTTCAGGGCGAAAAGAAAACAACGCAAGTTACAAAAGCGGCGGCTTTTGTTTAGGTTTCAATCTTGAATGTAAAGTGTCATTTATTTAAAAAAAAATCAGCCAAGTGCGAGTCGGACTCGTGCACGAAGGGTTCCGTACCATTATAGAGCAAAATTAGGCCAAAATTTGTGTTTTTTGTATGGGAGCCCCTCTTATTTTTATTAAAGTACACGTAAAACTAAGGATTGTGTGAAAAATTCAAGTACCTACCTGTTGCTATTATTGATATAGAGCAAAAAAGGCCAAAAAATTACGTATGATGTATGAGAGCCCCCCTTAAATATTAACTTTATTTTGTTTTTAGTATTTGTTGTTATAGCGGCAGCCGATATACATAATCTGTGAAAATTTCAATTCTTTAGCTATTACTGTTCTCGAGTTATAGCCTGGAGACGTACAGATGGACAGACGGACAGACAACGAAGTCATAGTAATAGGGCTCGTTTTTACCATTTGGGTACGGAACCCTAAAAATGCACGAGAGACGAGAGAGAAAGTAATATAGGAAGATAGTTACAATATTATATTACTCGATGAGAATAATAGAAAGAGTTCAAACTTCAAGATATTATACCTGCAAGTCTAAAATAACCACTTGAGGGTTTCATACTCGTATTATTATGATTCATAATGTGTTTCAATTCAAATTCAAACTCATTCCGTAGAAAGCTATCAAAATTCATTATTTCTATTTCTGTACATGTGGCCTGCCGTTTCGCTGAAATTATTAAATCGCACGGGAACCGTACATTTTTCCTCAACAAAAAATATCCTTAGATATCTTTTCCCGGGACACAAAGTGCATGCTAAATTTCATCGATATCAGTTCAGACAGACATACACACATTCGCATTCACAATAATATTTCTATGGATACAAAGTCAATCTATGGAAAAGTATGTCGTTTGATATGAAACCTTTTTATTAAATTCGAATTGAAACGATTAATTTTGAATCAAAATGTTAGACACTAAAAAAATATCCACAGCCGCACATATAACCTCCTCCTTTTTGGAAGTCGGTTAAAAGTGATCATATCAGAACTGCTGCTATTCCTTTGTTTTGGATGAAAGTATAGCTTCTACTATACGCGGTACTATAAGGTGCTTTAGTAAAATATTATGTTCAGTTGTTTTCGTTTGTGAATCGACATAAAAGTATATCTATTTTCTAGTCAAAATGGTATAAAAATTAGTTTTATAAAAAAAGTCTCCTAGTTTTATTATAAAACTAAACAAAGCATGTACATTTATAGTCGTTTAATAAAATTGCTTATCCCTAATGTGCAATAGTGGTCGTTAGAACATTTTACATAATTATTATAGCAAGGACACATACTATTAACTTTTACAACACACATTTGACTAGAATTATCATTTCACAAAGATAAGGCAAATTTTGGTTTAAGTGTAACGCTTAGTTATGTTAAATATTAAATTTAAAGTATGTTCGCGCCAAACTCTAGCGCGACGTTGGCAACACTGCAGCGCGTGCGGCGCTGTGAACTGTCATACGTCAGGCGCGACACGCAAGTGACACATTCCGCTGTTGACTTCCGCGTTCGTTATATGAAAAGCTTACGGTTAGCCGATCGGCTCAAATCTTCGCGATTAATCCCATAGTTATTCGTGATTTATCAGCTCAATAAACCCAGCTCAGTGACAGTTTGAATAAAGACAATAGTGTGAGTGTCGTGTGACCGTACCAGCGCATTTCAAGGCATCTGCACCCGCCAGCACGTCTCAACAACAGGTACCTATTTCCCATATAAACTCCTCATCTCCTGCCCAATCAGCCCCTCAATCAATGTAGGGCATCGCCCCTACATTTTCTGGTCCTTCGAGCCGGATCAGAAAATGTAGGGGCGATGCCCTACATTGATTGAGGGGCTGATTGGGCAGGAGATGAGGAGTTTATATGGGAAATAGGTACCTGTTGTTGAGACGTGCTGGCGGGTGCAGATGCCTTGAAATGCGCTGGTACGGTCACACGACACTCACACTATTGTCTTTATTCAAACTGTCACTGAGCTGGGTTTATTGAGCTGATAAATCACGAATAACTATGGGATTAATCGCGAAGATTTGAGCCGATCGGCTAACCGTAAGCTTTTCATATAACGAACGCGGAAGTCAACAGCGGAATGTGTCACTTGCGTGTCGCGCCTGACGTATGACAGTTCACAGCGCCGCACGCGCTGCAGTGTTGCCAACGTCGCGCTAGAGTTTGGCGCGAACATCCTGGGGGGGCCCGGCAATGGGCGTGAGCTGATCCCCATCTTGAGCTTGAGCTGAATCCAGTGGGAGCCGGGCAATCCTGCCGACAGGTCTCCGCAGCTGGCCTAGTGAGGTGGCCAAGTCCACGACTCTGATGACTCCATCCTTCCCAGGCAGTAGACGTGTGATTCTTCCCATCTTCCATTGGAGCGGAGGCAGACCGTCCTCTTTGAGCAGAACCAGTTCCCCAATTTCTGGTGGAGAGGATGAGGAAAGCCATTTGGAGCGGATTTGAAGGGTATGGAGGTAGGACTTGGTCCAGAGAGCCCAGAAGCGCTGAGAGAGAGATTGAATGAGCTGAAAGCGTTTAAGGGGGGAGATGACTCTGTCATCTATTGTGTGCTCGGGGAGAGCCCCTCACAGCCGGCCATTTCCTCATAGGCCGTCCGCTCACAGCTCTCCCCGAGCACACAATAGATGACAGAGTCATCTCCCCCCTTAAACGCTTTCAGCTCATTCAATCTCTCTCTCAGCGCTTCTGGGCTCTCTGGACCAAGTCCTACCTCCATACCCTTCAAATCCGCTCCAAATGGCTTTCCTCATCCTCTCCACCAGAAATTGGGGAACTGGTTCTGCTCAAAGAGGACGGTCTGCCTCCGCTCCAATGGAAGATGGGAAGAATCACACGTCTACTGCCTGGGAAGGATGGAGTCATCAGAGTCGTGGACTTGGCCACCTCACTAGGCCAGCTGCGGAGACCTGTCGGCAGGATTGCCCGGCTCCCACTGGATTCAGCTCAAGCTCAAGATGGGGATCAGCTCACGCCCATTGCCGGGCCCCCCCAGGATGTTCGCGCCAAACTCTAGCGCGACGTTGGCAACACTGCAGCGCGTGCGGCGCTGTGAACTGTCATACGTCAGGCGCGACACGCAAGTGACACATTCCGCTGTTGACTTCCGCGTTCGTTATATGAAAAGCTTACGGTTAGCCGATCGGCTCAAATCTTCGCGATTAATCCCATAGTTATTCGTGATTTATCAGCTCAATAAACCCAGCTCAGTGACAGTTTGAATAAAGACAATAGTGTGAGTGTCGTGTGACCGTACCAGCGCATTTCAAGGCATCTGCACCCGCCAGCACGTCTCAACAACAGGTACCTATTTCCCATATAAACTCCTCATCTCCTGCCCAATCAGCCCCTCAATCAATGTAGGGCATCGCCCCTACATTTTCAGTTCACAGCGCCGCACGCGCTGCAGTGTTGCCAACGTCGCGCTAGAGTTTGGCGCGAACAAAGTACATAAATATTCCTATCGGTTAGGATGAATTAGTAATCCATATTAATTTAATATTATACATGAGAAAGCCTGACTCTGTCTCTTTTCTATTCATGCCATTGACCATAAGGAACTTTAGAGATCTTTGATTCATGCTTAAATTTCTTAAATGAAAAAAACATCTCTATACGTTAATTTTTTTTAATTATTATTATAAAGCGGAAGAGTTTGTTTGCTTGTTTGCTTGAACGCGCCAATCTTAGGTCCGATTTTAAAAATTCTTTGAGTGTTAGGCCATTTATTGAGGATGGCTATAGACCACAGACTATATTTTATTACGCAAAGACTAATAGGTGCGAAGAAATAGAGGAAAATGTGGATAAAAAAGATGGGGGGAAATTATTTAAACGGGCTTATTTGAACGCGCTAATCTCAGGAACTACTGGTCCGATTTGAAAAAGTGTTAGATAGCCCTGCATTTATCGAAAAAGGCTAAGGCACGCCGCAGACGTCACACTTTTTAAGTGATCGACTCTGCGGCTTACATACAGTCTGATGGCGCGCGCCATGCAGACTGTACGACGTATGTAAGCCGCAGACTCGATCACACAAAAAGTGAGACGTCTGCGGCGCGCCTAAATACTATATTTTATCACGCTAAAACTAATAACAGCGAAGAAATAGAGGAAAATGACGAAAAAACGGGGGAAATTATTTGAAAGGAATTATCTCACGAACTACTGGAGCAATTTTTCTGTTATTTGGCATAGATAAGAAATAGACCACGTGAAGGATCATAGGCTATTTTTTGTTGACTAATTTGTCTGTGAAATATCTAATTTACGCGGGCGAACGTCTAGTCCTAAATATTAAGGTTCCCGTGCGATTAAGGCAATAAAGTAGTTTAATTTTCTGTTATATTAGTTTTTTTAACATAATTTTTTTAACATAATTAAAGCTAGATAAACTATTTCATTTTCGTTAATATAAAGAAAGTTTACAGAACATACAAGAACATTAAAGTAATATTAGCTTAGTACTGTGTAATATAGTATTTTATACCCTGTCAAGGTATAGGTAAAAGCTAGTTTTCAATTATTTCAAATATTCACCCATTCTACAAACCAAACCAAAAATGGTACTCGTAGGAATTCAAAACACGAGGTATGTGTTTAGGTAGAATGGATAATGTAGATATACAGGCTGTTACAAAACATAGTGATAATACTTAAGGGTACATGTGTCCCTTTTATAGAGTTAAATGAGAAAGTAGCAGCACTGAACGAGCAATTTTTTTGTGATTTGTAATTTTTATGGGCAACCAACCAACCCCGCATTATGAATTTTCCATATAGAGATGAAAAAAAATACTATTTCAGCGCTACTACTTTCACAGCGAACTATATACACTCTAAAGTATTATCACTTAGTCTTGTTACACCCTGTATAGATTTATTGTATGTATCAAAACGGAAAACGTTCTGCAGCAATTTACAGAGATTTTGAGTACGGAATTCGATTCATTAGGATTATGAGTCAATTCGAATCATTTGTGTTTCAATAAATTTTTGCTCTACGTACTATAATTTTTATATTGATGGCAACGTCGTGAAGCAGGGCTTATACATATTGTATGTTATTTGTGTTCATATTATTATTTGAATTGAAGATGTGAGTGGAAGAACACAATAACTAACAGTAAAAAAATTGCCATTTTTTTACTGACGGATTGACTATACGGAGGCTTTAGTGTCTAAATACACTAGGCTGAATTACGCCGGCGTAATTTTCGTAGCCGATATTACGTTCCGTCGCATCCGTCTGGTACGATACACTATAAATTACGCGAAGAGCCGAAATTACGCGGTGGAATATACTAATAACTAATGTATTAGCGGCGGAAATTATAATATTAGCAGGATCAAAAGTTTGTGCAAGTTGATATCAGATGGCAAAATGTAGTCATCATGACATTTCGGCGACAATTGAACCGAACTGCCGTCGCGTATAATGTGTTGCTATACAAAACATTACCGCCGAATCGCTGTCGAACTTTACGCTCGACGCAGCTCGACGGAAGTTTGGCTCGCGACGGAATTTCGGCATAGTGTGTCGTCCGTCGCGTCCCGTACGTATTTTTATGCGTTTAAAACACGGCGTAAACGCGGCGGAATTTACGCCGGCGTAATTCGGCCAAGTGTGTTTCGACACTTTGGGCCGGAGAAAGGAGTTGAAATAGTACTAACTATATTGTGTATTTTTCACCGTACAATATAAAGAAAATTATAAACATGAAACAAATAGATAGGCTTTTATGATTATAACTATGTTTTATACGAGTGTGTTTTACAAATGTTTTAAATTTTATGTGTTATGCACACATCAAATAAAAGAATATTTATTTTATCTTATTTATCCTACTTAATATTATAAATATGCGAAAGTTTGGATGGATGTTTGTTACTCTTTCACGCAAAAACTACCGAATGGATTTTAATAAAAGTGAACAATAATATAGCTTATACATCAGAATAATACATAGGCTACAATTTTAACCGATTTTCAAAATAGACGAGGTGTTATGTTCGTTTTTTTTATTTTCAACGTTTGCTCCACCGTTTGTGAATCGATTTTCAAAATGTTTTTTTTTTTTTGTATAGGTTATCATTCAAATTTAGTACCATGTTCACAAAAATGGTGACCTGATGAAGGGACCCATGAGTAATTGAGAAACTCCTCAAAATTTATATGGAAACATGTGGTGATTTCGGCTTTGTATAAAGTATTCTGAGCATAATATGTCCTGGCTCTTTATAGATACAAGTTTGGGAGTATCGGCGTCGTTTTAAGAATGGAAACAATATAATATACTATGCAAATTATCACTCCATACTCTCATTAAAACAGAAGAATGAATGGCTATACCGATTTGGCTGATTTTAGTCTCGAAATAATAATTTATCTTGGAAGTCCAGGGAAGGTTAATCATATTGGGAGGGAAGTTCACCGAGTCATCTAGTCTTAACATACACATCACATACACACAACATACGTTTATTATAATAATATATGTCAATTTAACTCATATTATATCCAATTAAGTATTCAATTCTAAATTAGAATGAGATGATTATTTTTGTTATACTTTTTGAATATAACATAACAATGTTGATCAAAGTGATCTTGAGATGGAAAGTGAGATGTTGATCGCGTCTAATCAAATAAAAGCCAAATTCAAAGTAATCAAAGTACACTTGACGTGCGACAAGAGGTGACAAGAGTGTTTTCGTTACCAGCGAAATTGCGTTCTCTACAAACGAATTAAACTTTTATTTTTCCTCATTTGCCTAACATATACTCGGAATTAGATTAGTCATTTGTTTTTGTAGGTAAATTTTCATATATTTTTATTTGGATTTTTAAATAGTATAAAAATATTTAAAAATCCAAATAAAAATATTTTTTAAATTGATAAAAGTTTTAAAGTTTTTAAGAAGCTAAAAAAACTTACCATAAAGTCAGGAGGCTGATGAGCAAACGCCACATTTTTTTGTAAATATACTTGTAAACAGATGTTAAAATAAACAGTTGTTTGATGAGCAGGGGATATATTTTACAACGTTCGCGCGACCGCCTCCTCCGATGGTGGCGTACGCATGCGTCCGCCCCGCACCACGACGAACTACAGAATCGCACGATCTCACGTCTCCATTAAAACTTTTAATTTATTTTTCAAGTATTTTTTGTAATGAGACATCGAAATAATGAGTATAATTAACCCGTCCTAATATGCCTATATTTTAGAGTGTCTTAGAGATTACTGAAATAGTTACGATTTAATAAAAATAAAAAAAATAGGTTCTTATTTCATTACTTGTTCTCAGTAATTCTAAAATTCTTATGCCTGTCTGCTTTTGTACAAAACTTTTAATATTCAATAGCGTTGTAGATAAGCTAACGTCACGTTAATTATTCAATATCATATACTTTATATAAAAAATTCTGTTAAAATTTCTCGGGGTGTTATTAATATAACGTTTTTAAAAAGTGATAAATAATATCTGTATTCTATACATTTGCAACTTACTTTATGTGATCACTGATCAGTAACATTTGAAAAACTGAGCGCGTAATGTATTAGTCACACAAGTCATTGCCTGCTTTCTGTCTCTAGAGTAATTTTACCTCTCCGGTAATTTTGTCTCTGGAGTGACATGTGTGTCGCGTGACATGGGAAGTCGTTAAGTTAATAGAGAGTTTAGGAGTAACGCGCGCCCTCTCTGTAAATGACCAGATTATATCAAATCACTGATTTTGATGGGGTATTTAAGGTGTCAGGTGATCTTTTAGTGGCGTTTCACCATGCAACCTAAGTATATAACAGTGAGATCAGTTTCGGTTTTAGGGTTTAACAGCTAGGAAGAAAATTAAGAATTTAAAGACGCTTGTGACGGACCGTCAGCAAAACGTAACTGGATTTAAAAGAACACAAAAGCGTAGTTAATACGTTAGTACATTTATGTATGTGTGTAAGAACAGTTAAAAAGTTGTATCTAGTTTCTTGATTTTTTTAAATGAAGATTGGAGGTTATTTTTGTGAGCTTACGCTATACTTTGTACTAATTATTAATTTCTTATTATTTAATATATTATACTCAGTTCCATTTATTTGCAATCGTTTGAGTATTTTCGATCAATGTATTAAGAGCAGTAGTTTCGGGTATAAATGTTAACTGGCACGGTAGTGATGTGTATCTGGTGTAATCTGTTGGGCGGGCGGCGGGCGGCGGGCGGCGGGCTGGGCGGGTAACAATTTCCGCACACCATGTACACTGCACGCCCCACATTCCACGGCTAAATCAAAACGAATTTACCGATTAAACAATCTAGTTTAGCTCATCTGAGTTAGCTAACATATCTCATTATCAACTATAGAGTAATCCAAAGTAGTATCGAAAGTGATTAAAGTGTTTATAACTTTGTAATTTTTTGTTCTTTTCTGAGACTCAGAAATATATTCATATCAAATTGCAATAAATTCGGTGCAGGGGTAAAGCGGTAGATACTTTAAAGTATGAAGAGTCGGGCCATTGCATTTGTAAAAAATATAACATCACTGCGGATTACTTTAGGAAATACTGTGGACTTATCTTATCTTAGAGTGTAGGATAGTTTTCCCTTTACATATTCATCATCCAGTAAAATTGATAAAACATATCGCCAAGTCAGAATGGGCGGGACTGATTTTCAGCGGACGAGTTAAAAGTTGGAAAGAAGTTATGATTGTGTCGGCGCGGCGCACGCGCGACGGCACTCCGCGTGCCGCCGCCGCCGCGGCCGCTCACCTCGAGATCTCCGCGACTCGGTACAACTCGATACGACTCGATAAAACTCGATACGATGTGTCGCGGGTTTCGTGTGCGGTGACGCGATGCGGCGATGCGCGCCGCGATGAGCGCGCGCTCACTCCAAGCGCGCCGCGCGATTTTTATGCTCATCTTCCTATTACTTATGACATCTGCACGGTAAGTTTTTGAGACTACTATACCACTATACACCCGTACATAACATACCTACCTCACCAACTTCTTAGCTGACATTAACCAACCGAAAACACTTTAACGATGTGTACGGTAGCTTTTCTAAGTGAGGCTCGTCGATAAGATTTAGAAAGAAATAAAGTTTACATAACAGCCAACGACAGTAATTAATATTGCTATAACTTTTCACTCTTTGATTAGAAGTGTATTTTTTAAGTCTCTAGTCAACTTAGTTAAGTAGTTTGATAATGGGGATTGTCCATTTTTTTTTAATTTTGCTCATTACAAAAACATTTCGAGGAATAAGGTCAGTGATCGTTTTTCTGTATATAAACCAAAAAAATACCCATTAGTTACTTATATTTTTGAACAAATATGTTTAACCTTAGTTTGACCTTCAATGGCGTTAAATTAGCAATAAATTCGACCAACATTACGTTTCGAACTTTTGGTAAGCTTCTCGTATCAGCTTTCACATAATGAGAACTTGCATTTGACGAACCAGCCATTATAAATAAGATTGAAAGGTAAAAAAACATACTGCAGATGTCAATTGGCCGCCGATGATGACGTCAGAGCGAAACTTTAAAAATTTATTGAGAAAAAACTAGCCAATGAATTTTAAAATTATTTAATTTATATTCTTAAAATACCCTATTTTAACGAAAAAAAAATATAAAAAGTACATGTGATTTTTTTTGGACAATGCCCATTTACGCTTGTTTAAATTATAAGCTACGGTGCTACGAGACCGCTACGAAAGTGCTACGCGCTTCTACAGTTGACTCGTTATGTAACGAAAAATAAAAAAAAAACTTCCTTAAAATAACTTTATTTAGTTTAAATGATCTTATGTAGAGATAACTTATCTTTTGAATTGTTTATATGTATGACTATGACTATGACTAGTAGAATTAATAATAATTTGTCCAAGGAGTTTAGTAGATGCAACCGGAGCATTACAAGTACATCCTATTAGGTGCACTACGTACTTATCCTGATTATCTTTGTGTTTTAAGTTATATTACTTGTTCGTTATCAAGAAAATTTGAATATTATGTTTACTCAACGTAATACAGCAGTCTGAAATACTGTGATCGTCATCCGTCGGGAACGTAAAATTACTTCACAGAGACTTTAAAAACACTAGTGACATAATCATATTACTTTTATTTTATTATACTGAACATCACAACTAGCTTATTTAATTTTCTTTGTTGTCGACAGTAACTTTTGTCAAAAAAAAAAACTTTTCTATACTTTTCCATTTCAAGTACTTGAAGTGACGTTCATATTTACTGTCGATATTTATTTTTAAAGTTTATTTTTTTTTAATTTTTAAAGTTTTTTTTTGTCTTCAAGTAATTCAATCAATCATGTTTTTATGTAAAAAATGTACTTTATGGAATACTTCAGTAGGTATATCATATAAAATACATTTTCTAGAAATCATCAAAAAAAAAAACTAATGGCATGTTATCTATTTCTACTAATTTGTTATATATTTCTACTAAAATACCTGAAGCAAATTATGCATTACCTAGCTATGAGTGTAGCTATAAGTTATAACTTATAATATAATACCTCTTGAATACTATTACATTGTAAATCCGAGTGTCTAACGTCTGTAAGACAGGGTCGTAAGTTAATTTTGCACGGATTTCGGGGATTCCTGCGCTAAATGCCAATTCTGCTTAAGCCCAGAGGAAATTGTTCGAGGTACCATCAATGGGAATTCAAATTATGGGACCTTGAAGGGTAATCCGAAGGTTATACCCATATGAAAATATTTATGAGCTGTATTTATCAGCTAAGTTGTAACAAAAGGTGCTTTATAACAACTAACTTATTACTGTGGCGGTACCCACAATTCGCCTAATATTCCTGCATCGCGCTATCGAAGTTTTCTGAGCGCGTCGGTATATATTCGACAGCTGAAATGTATCACGTGGGCTTCGGCCTGACCGGGCATAACACCTTGCTCGGTCGGAAGATCTTCCTTTGTGGCCACCACACATTTATTCCCACATTGGTGACCCTCGACAGAACACGCCTCCTTCATCATCATCACTCCCCGCCCCTCCGCACCGCGTCAGCCAGCATCGCCTCATCGGGTACATCATCCACTAGCCGCAGTGTACCGCGGCCTGGGCGACTCCGCATCGGCATCATCGGGCTTTCTCATTACACCGACCGGTCAGCAAGCAGAGCACATCTCTCCTGGTCAGCACGTAGCATCGGCCCCGCACGGCAGCTTATCCGACTCACTGGATCCCGTGCAGCAGCTTACAGTTCCGACTCACTGGGACTCACTGCAACAGTTGCGACTCACTGGAACTCACTGGCACTGGCGACTCAAGCGACAAGACTTCAAGATTCGACCTCCTGTCTTCGGGGGGGAGTGATGTGGATGTACCCACAATTCGCCTAATATTCCTGCATCGCGCTATCGAAGTTTTCTGAGCGCGTCGGTATATATTCGACAGCTGAAATGTATCACGTGGGCTTCGGCCTGACCGGGTATAATACCTCGCTCGGTCGGAAGATCTTCCTTTGTGGCCTCCACGCATTTATTCCCACATTACTATACTCTGCTAGCCTTAGATGGATATTATATTATGTGCATTTAAGAATTTCTCATTTTGTTAAATGCACATATATTATTACAAGCCCTACTCAAATATCCAATCAATGTTAGTTTTCTTTGAAAATATGTTTGTAAGCTTGCAGTGAATAATATTATGTAAATATTAAAATAATAAGTTTTTACTAACGCTCAATGGTTCCGTTTTCATTTTCCAACGGAGGCAATGTTTTTCGATCACGTTCGTGGACGGTGTGATATAAAACATAACAGTTCATCTATTACGGCCCACGGGGAATACCTTCGGACGTGGACGCAACTGACACGTCCTCCATATTTTATACCTTTTCACGTGTTACGAAAAAAAGTGGATTGTGTTGTATTTTTCCAAGCTCGCTAATGTAAACCATTTTTTTCAAGCTCGGAAATGTGGTAATTTTTCAAGCTCGGTACGCTTGGCAAGCTTGGCATAACGTAATCCGTAAAGCACGAAAAAGTTTAAAACTTTTTTAGATAAAATAAAAAATGATAATATTTAAATTGTACCATCGAGGAAATTGATTTTTAGGCAGTTGACAGACCTACGTCATTTGGTCGGATCATGCCAATTCAATGTTAATTGTGATCTGTCGGCTGGGTTTGACGTAACGCGACCAAAACTTCTCTGTAAAGGTACAATTCCGTGCATCGCGACCGCGTTCGATCGCCGGGGCCTACGACAGACGCGCACGACCGACGACAGTCGTAGGCCCCGCGCGACCGTGTCAAAGTTATATATGGCACGGTTGCGCGCGGCTTACGACAGTCGTAGGCCGCGCGCGTCAGTCGCGGGCCTCGGAAGCGGTGCCATACATTTTCATACGCTGACTATGGTCGCGAGCGGCCGACGACAGTCGTAGGTCGTGCGCGACCGCGATCGATCGCGATGCACGGAATTGTAACTTTAGCAAAAAACTACCATTCGATCATTATAATTATTATTATTACGTTTATAAAATATAGTTAAGCGTCTACTCTTTCTTGTCAGACTTTTCAATTTAATATAATGTAGTTTTTTTAACTTTATAATATAATAGCATTTTTTTAGGCTCGACCATGCAATGGCTGTAGACAGGCTGGAGAACGTCACGCACACCATCACAAGGATACTAGACGGATACGACATACGATTGCGGCCTAATTTCGGTGGTAAGTACCTATAGGCCATGCAAAACTTTAAGAGCATTTGGAAGGGGAAGCTGCGTTAGCTTTATCCACATTGTGCCTTTTTTTTTTGTTCAACAAGGGCATGCGTTATAGCGCAGTCAACAACGAAGGTGTGGCATGCCCGTGAGTCGTAACGCGCGTCAAAATCCACCCGCGTTGAAAGAAAAGTGTCATAGCGCGCGCTACGATTTCAACGCGCGTTACGGGCATGCCTCACGTTCGCTGTTGACAGCGCTATAAGGCATGCTCTTGATGAACAGAAAAAGGCACAATGTGGACAAAGGTATTGGTCGATGTTTAGGTCTAGGCTTAGATGTTAGACCAGTTATCAGACGGATCTACCAGATCACGATAAGACAGTGACAGTTATTACATGTTATTATACATTACTAGCGACCCGCCCTGGCGTCGCACGGGTATAAAATATATTATAGACACTGAAAAAATGAATAAAATCGATAGCCTATCACGATCCTTCATGTGGTCTACTTCTTATCTGTGCCAAATAACATAAAAATTGCTCCAGTAGTTCGCGAGATAAACCCTTTCAAATAATTTCCCCCGTTTTTTCCACATTCTCCTATTAGTCTAAATAAAATATAGCCTATAGCCTTCCTCAATAAGTGGGTTATCTAACACTGAAATATTTTTTTAAATCGGACCTGTAGTTCCTGAGATTAGCGCGTTCAAGTTAGCCCTTTCAAATAATTTTCCCCGTTTTTTCCATATTTTCCTCCATTTCTTCGCTTCTATTAATCTTAGCGTGATAAAATATTGCCTATAACCTTCCTCGATAAATGGGCTATCTAACACTGAAAGAATCATCAAAATCCGTTGCGTAGTTTTAAAGATTAAAGGGAACATAGGGACATGAAGGAAAAAATGCGACTTTGTTTTATAATAAGTATAGATATAGATGTACATTGTACACTCTACATAATAAGCACCTAATAGCCTTTTCAGTTGCGTCGAGTAATATTAATGTTGTGACTTGTGCGTGGGATATACCTAGTTATTTCTTGAGCATAGTCATTATAGGCCCTTTATTACTAAACATTTTGATTTTTCTAAAGTTACTTTATGATTTATTATTCAACATTATAATTCTTCATACTTAGGTTTATTTTTGTGTCTGAAATAGGAAAGTTTTAAGCAAAGATTTACGCTCTTTGTTAGGCACAAATTGGCAACTGAAAAAAATCTAACTAACTCATCTCTACAGAAAGTTTTTGAGTACACATGACTGCTACCAGCCCAATTAGAGTAATTGGAAAGCAATCAGAACATCAGTCTGGAAGACTGGTTTCCAAACTAGCTCCAAACCCTCCGACTACGTAGCTTTAGTACTTATCGGTTCTGCCAACAATAGGAAAAGCTTCTATAGGAATAAACCATTTTAAACAACCAAATATCTGCAGAGGTAAAACATAAAATATTATATTGTATATAAATTTTACTGTAATATAAGAAGTTATGAATAATTAAAATGACAACGCACCAGCTACTTCGCTTCTGTAGTTGCATATCCATATCCATGGGCAACGGTAGTTGCTTTCCATCAGGTGACCCGTTTGCTCGTGTGCTCCCTTATTTTTTTTTAAATATATTTAAACAGCGAATAACAATATGTACTTGACTTTGTCTGGCACCAGAAAATTCACATCTTCTTCTCTTCTTCTTCTTCTTATATATAAAAATAGATTTTCAAATGTGTTAGTCGCGCTAAAACTCGAAAACGGCTGAACGGATTGGGCTGATTTTAGTCTTAAAATATTCGTAGAAGTCCAGGGAAGGTTTC
Organism: Polyommatus icarus; assembly: GCA_937595015.1. Taxonomy (NCBI): domain Eukaryota; kingdom Metazoa; phylum Arthropoda; class Insecta; order Lepidoptera; family Lycaenidae; genus Polyommatus; species Polyommatus icarus. Next base: position 16,374,811 of record OW569326.1, read on the forward strand.
AAAGTGACACAAAGTTCACCGGGACAGCTAGTCTTATACATAAAAATGGATTTTCAAATGTGTTAGTCGCACTAAAACTCGAAAACGGCTGAACGGATTGGGCTGATTTTAGTCTTAAAATATTCGTAGAAGTCCAGGGAAGGTTTTAAAGTGACACGAAGTTCATAGTGACAGCTAGTGCAGCTAGTGTCAGATAAATACAGCAAACTTTGAATACGCTGCGTAATTTTTTTATCACGTTGCATAAAATTTAATATTATGTAACACTGGGTATATTTCAAAATATATATTTTATTTATTTATCAGGCATGTCAACAGACAACAACATGCTAACATATAAATAACTGAGATTTTGGTCTTTTTACAGCATCAATTAAAGACATGCACGTTGTTGTTGTATTGTGTTTGAACTAATGTTAGTTCTTAAAACACAATACAACAACAACTTATCAAAATTTTGCTTTATTTAAATAAAATACAAACCTAACTTGATGCTCATATCATTTCTAAGTAAACTTAATATAATACGAACATTCGTCCTCAAAGTAATATAACGTTTTGACGTAGAGAAACTGCTTACAAGCTTATATGGATACAGCTGAGCCGGCACAGAAATTGAGAGATATTGCGATATCCGCTTCATATTGAGACTTGAGTGAATCTCAACGTGGAATTTGTTACAGGTGAGCCTTTGTTTGTGGGCATGGACCTCACGATCGCTAGCTTTGATGCCATCTCAGAAGTAAATATGGTAAGTTAAAAACTAACAATGTATCTTACGCTATTAAACACTTTAATTATTAGTAGTTAATTTTATTTGAATGCAGATTTTAACATACACATTTTTGTAATACGCTTCATTAAATTAGAGTTAGGTAACCACTAATGAATGTCTCTGAGTGCGATTGTTCATAATCATTTCATGATAAATTGTATAAGAAAACAACAAAGAGTTATGTTATTTGTTGAGGGTTACTTAATGGTGCGATTTGCGACATCGACGGCAGGTCACAACGCGAGCAAGGGTTTCTACATAGTCTACTAATATTTAGACTTTAGTCTACTGTGGATTAGTTTTTTAACCTTTTTTATGATTAGTGATTATATAAAAAAGTATTTTTAAGCTTTTGATAGATTTTATCGCGGCGACCGAATCTAGAAATTCCGTAATAAAAAACCTCCCCACTCCGACCGGCTTAGTGGTGCATCGTGCCAGAATTCGGCACGGTGTTTGTGTGCGTGCGACTATACGTATGCGAGTTGTAATTGCATACGTTGATAAAAAATTTACCGCGGCAGTCCCCCCACACGTATTTTTTTTTATAATTGTGCATACCATTATTTAGCTGTTCATTTCAAAACGGCATAAAATTAAGTTGTAACCGTATATTACAAAATCCCTCAAACATTATTTCGGTGTGAATAAAAAAGCAAATATTTCTCGAGTCTAATATTCTCAAATAAGTTGAGTATCATCAACACTTCACAGCATCTGAAGACCGCTTTTGAGGCAAACAGGGATGCTGAAATCTTTAAGCTTTTATTAGAGCAAGGCCGGCACTTGACACAATATATCTGACCGCCGCGGCCGACTCAGCTGATCGATCACTCAATACTCAATACCTTCACAATTTAAGTTACTATCATTATCATTATTATTAATGGATAAGTTACTTGTTTGATATTGATAATCATGATCGTCAACATGGCTCGAAGAAAATGTCAAAGATATATATCCTAACAAGCCCCATAAGATCACCGGTGATCGCGACAACAATAGAATAACAAAATATTTCCAAGAATCCGCGATCGAAGGATTAATTATAATTACTCATTTGAGTCATTACCTATATTGGAAATGGTACTGTATGCAGTATTATGCCATTTAGGCCATTATTAATTTTATTATTTGCATACATTCTAAGGAAATAATTGCAATTATTCTTTACAAATAAAATGTAACAAAAAGTAAATAATTTGCTTTAACTGTAAACAGCTGCTACAATAGAATTTGATGTATGCAAAGGCTTGAACACAGTCCTTTGAATATGTTGCCTGCCTTCAGCATAACTTTCCGTCTACGAGTGAGCTCGCTCAGGAATTCTCGTAGATGCATTTAGTCGACAGAGTATTTTGTAATGTAGACAAATACCTCACCTACTCGTCAAATAAGTACAAAACTTCTACATTATTAATTTATGGGAAATTTTTTTTTGTTTGGTAATGTTGATATTTATAACCAATTAAACCAGAATTAACGCATCTTAATCATGACTTTAAAACACAATTCGAATGCAAATATAATGATACTGCACCGATTAAATAACATTATAACGACCAATAAACTCAATAAAATAACATAAAAGGACTTTCTTTGAGTACATTGAAAGGTAGAAGTGTTACGTAAAGGACACCTTTGAGTGTTATTAAACCATCCCTTGCAGGACTACACAATAACCCTATACCTGAATCAGTACTGGAAGGATGAGAGGCTGGCCTTTGGACTTCGGGATGAGGTACTCACCCTCTCTGGAGACTTCGCCGATAAGATTTGGGTTCCGGACACGTTCTTCGCTAATGATAAGAATAGGTATGGTTTTGTTTGTTTACTTTTTTATAATCATTAATAATAATAATACGTGATAACTGGTAAGTGTTGATTTGATGGGAATTACGCGTTGCGTATCTATTAACTGTAACATGAAACAACATGACAAACATTTCATTTTCCTGAATGTGATGATGAAACAGTCTGGTGAGCACGTGTCACATGAAGCACATATTATTACGTTTGTCAAGCGATAAGGATGCAACATATTATTCTGTTTCCTAAACAATATAACGAAACAGAACAAGACGGTGCGGGTAGGTGGGAACGGGTGTGATGTAAACTGTAAAAGATGGGATCATACTATTCGTCACCCACCATCACGTTGAAGTACCAGCCCTTAAAATCTAGACAAGCGGCAAGCGATTATCGTAAACGCCAACGCTAACGCCACAAAATGTATGGGACTTGACATTAGTAGAAGCGATGACTTAATATGTCAAATCGCATACATTTTGTTAGCGTTTACGACAATCGCTTGTCACTTGTCTACTAGGGCAGCTTTTTGAAACGTGACGAAACAGAACAAGCCGGACGTGTGGTTGGCCAGTTATAAATAAATCTCATCCAGTTTGTCACGTGTTCTCACGCTGAAATTGTGACGTATTGTTCCAGCTTCCTCCACGACGTGACGGAGCGGAACAAGCTGGTGCGGCTGGGTGGTGACGGGCGCATCACATACGGGATGCGGTTCACGGCGACGCTGGCCTGCATGATGGACCTCCACTACTACCCCCTCGACAGCCAGAACTGCACCGTCGAGATTGAAAGCTGTGTGACTCCATACTCGATCCTAGTGCTTGCGTTTATTGAGCACTGTTTTTATTCTCGCAAAATTTTCACTTTTACCGCCAAGTTTTATCGATTATTATCAGAGAAATTGATTCATATGTAGCGTACCTACGAAATTTGGTCGAATATTGTGAAGCCCAGGCATCACACGGTTAACATTGACCAAATGTCCACCTGCCTATGAATCATTTTGCTTGATTGCCCACAGATGTAAATAGCATTCCTAATATATAAATACTAGCATGGATAAATATTTAATTTCATAAAACAATTCTTTTGTCTTTTTGATACTCAGATATATCAGATAATTTTGTAATTTTATACTAATTTTGCTCATGCTTAAAACATCTTGCTCGTGTCTGCCTTGCCAACGATTGACAAATTAGTACTAGCGTGTGACATAGTATAATTAAGTATACTAACAATGACATAATCGTGCAGATGGCTACACGGTGTCGGACGTGGTGATGTACTGGAAGGAGACGCCGGTGCGGGGGGTGGAAGACGCCGAGCTACCTCAGTTCACCATCATGGGACACATCACTAACGATAGAAAGGTCAGAAGCTAAATAACTGAAGAAGTTAAATACTACATTATATTTGCGAGAGTCCGTACTAGCGAAAACATTTAACACATCAAGCCCCGTACGAGCACCTTTATCGCCAAGATACGCCTACCAACAATAGAAAGGCTAAATTATTGTGTCTCGTTTTTCCACGATCGAAGTATTAAATATCTTAAAATTTCTCTATAGAAAAAAATCAAAAAGGTCCATCTAAATTTCACAAATATTTAATTTCTTTTCAAAACGGTGCTTTCAACTGAGTCAATATTTTAATAAATGATGGGGTCCAAGGGGAAGTTTGTAGAGTTCCAAAAGAGTATGTTGTTTGAGCACCTTTATTATGTAAGTTCACAACAAGTTCGCGTTGCTAAGTGCACTGTTATACTGACTGTTATACAGGAATATAATAAAATAATTAGACACCATAATGACAACACGGCGGGTCAGCGTATTAAATTAGGTATGTACAAACCGTACAATAAATAATGTCAAATTCGATTACCGAGGGACTGTACTAGCGGATTTTTAAATGTACACTACATTTATCGAGTAATTAAAGTTATTTCATTTTGACCTGACATAATATGAGAAACATAAGTTAAAGACAGCATGAAGATGTTTGATTTTTTGCTTTATTCGCCCTCTTAATGCATCTTGTAGCACTCCGCTACGTAATTCGTAGCACGCTAAGCAATGCTACGTGAGGTGCGTAGCATACAAATTTTGTTAAAATAGCAGTTGTCTTCAATTGAGACATTTAAATAAAACAATTTTCTTGATTATTTACATTGAATACAGTGGAGAGATAATTAAAGTAAATTGAATCCAGAAGATGTACGGTTTGGCTAGGTCGATAAATCGAGTTTTTTGAGTTTTACATAGTAGCATAAGCCAGGGTCTTACGTACAAAACAGTTATTTTTTTATACGAGTACTATACATTTTTTTTGGGAGATAACAAATTTCCTACAATTTGCTAGAACGATGTAGCGAACAAAGTATATAATAAACACGTGTAATGTAATTAATGCATTAACTAAATTACCTTGAAGACTAGTTTAGTATATAATATAATAGGTATACTCGTAACGCGTAAGTGTTCTAAGTATTCCAAACTCGTGAAAGTCAAACTACTAAGTTGGTACTTAGCGAACTATTTCACGTAAGTATTCAATTAACTTCGCAATTTGTCGTCGAAATACAGTGTGCTGCTTTTACACCAGTAGGTCATGTTTTATATATTTTTACCCAATGGCTAAGGCCATTATATTAGTATGTACTATGTAACCACTTTCTTTGTAGACAAGATTTGAAAAGTGATACTTTTAATTTTAACGCTGTTCTAAAGATTTGGTGAACATATTGCATAACTTTTTTTATACACAAATTTAAGCCGTCTGTAATCTTTTAATCTATATTATATTCTTTTCTCGTGTGTTAAATAGTCTGTACCAAGTAGCTATTCTTTCAAAAACTAAGTTAAAGTTTGTAGGAATTATTATTCATTTCATCATAATCTAATGATATTAATGTTGGTTATGTTACAGGAAAAGTTAGCAACGGGGGTCTACCAGCGGTTGTCTCTGAGCTTCAAGCTGCGTCGCAACATCGGTTACTTCGTGTTCCAGACCTACCTGCCGAGTATACTGATCGTGATGCTGTCCTGGGTGTCCTTCTGGATCAACCATGAAGCCACGTCGGCGAGAGTCGCTTTAGGTAATAACCTATTGAGTTAATATACACTAGGAGAGAAGCGTCAATAGCGTGTAATGTTATGTCCTACTTACTCGGACATAACAAAGGAGTCGGTCTGCATATTTCATGTAATAAAAGTGTTAATAAAGGTTTTTAGTGAACATTTTATGTTAGATATTATTGAGATTTGCGGTTCCGCTAAATAATAAACCATAAGAATGGCCAAAGAATGCCTCAAACACGTGGATTTAACATTAAATACGTATGTTTTGAACAACGTTTTTTGGGCTTTTCAATCGGTATTTTCGTAAGCTAAAAAGATAATTTGTAAGTTTAATAATCCCTTATTCGTGCTACGTAGGGCATTGGTGCTAAAAATGTCACATCAATTAATAATTTGTCTTTAAAAATAGCATAGCTTTTTACGTGTGTTTACGGATTCTCATTACTTGAACTATAGTTTATCGATATCATGAACTAAATGACTTTCTTTTCTGTATAATAATGTGCTTCAAAATGATCGACAAATAGAAATATTCAAGAAAATAAACGCACACTACTTGTATGAAAATAAGCACAAAATGGCCACGCGATGACGGGCTAAGGTTACATCTATATATATATATATATATATATATATATATATATATATATATATATATATATATATATGTTACGCTCAAAGACCGAAATCGCTCAGTGAGCGAAAATCATATCATCAAGCATATATATCCTTAATATGTGTAATAACCTTTATACTGCGTGACTGGTGAGACATGTTCAATACTCGAGGACGTGATATTTGGCTATTACATTAGTTGAAAAAAAAATTGATCACTGACTACATAATGCTAAGTTAAATAATTAATTATTTACCCAACGCATGACCACGAAAGTTTAGCGGCGTGGTTACGTTCGTGTTCCTTTGGTGGCGCACCTACCTATGCCTACTTGCCTAGCCGCGTAATTTACTTACAGTCGGGGCACTATAATAGGCCACATTTGACATCTGTCAGATTAATTTCCATAGTGAGGTAAGCTGCGTAAAAACATCGACCAAAACGAATAAATCGATACGGACTTGAAATAAAATATTTGATTTTTATACGTTATTTGTAAAACCAAAAACAAATTTCTGTCCCATTATTACTTTAATTCAAGGAGCAAAATAAGACAAGTACATAATTTACAAAAAAATGCATTTATTCCCTTGAATTATAAAAAATGTTAAATTTAGTATTATCATTATTCATTTCACATAAATACGTGTTACTTTTCACAACGTGGTTATTAATTTATGGGGATATTTCGTTACAAGTAATCAATGTATCGATACTATTTATTTGCTTTCGATTGTTAGAGTAACATCCCTAGACTTTAAAAATAAAAAAGGTCAGCTGACGTAACATTGTAACGACGTACAATTATTAAGATCGGAATTTGTTTATTACGTTTAGAATTGTTTATCAGTAAAAGCAAATCGTTAAATAATTTGTATCGGTCATATTTACAATAAATATGTAATCGTAATTGAAAAAAGTTAATAAATTGTGCAGTTATAACAAAAGGAAAATATTTATTTTTTATGCACGTCGCTACAAGGTTACGTTGTGCAATTTTGATGAACTGTCAAATGTGGCCTATTAAAATGCCTCGACTATAGTGTCCATGATAAAAAAATTAAGTACCATCGAGGAAATTGATTCCTATGCATTTGAGAGACCAACGTCATTTGGTCGATCATGTCAATTCAATGTTAATTGTGATCTGTCGGCTGGGTTTGACATAATGCGAACAAACTACGTAGGTCCCCCATCTGCATAGGAATCAACTTCTCTGATAGTACCTAATTTTATTACATAATTATAATGAGAATCGAGTACAGAGTACTCTCCTTAAGTATTGAACATGTCTCACCAGTCATTATCATGGAAATGACTTGGCCAGATGGCCTGTGTAAGATCGTTGGCATAACTTAGTGTTTACAAACCACGACTGGTTGTACTTTTATTCTGTCGGGGGAAGTATTTGTGAAAGTCTGCACTAGCTACCGTGAGAGTGGAACAGCCTGAGAATCAATCAAGATTTTCTTAATTCCTGATGAGTATTAAGTTATTGGCCGAAATATGAATTATTCGGATTTAAAAAATATATCAACAAAAAGCCTTCTTATGTTTATTACTCGTTTTTGGTAAGTAAAAAGTGAAAATAAGTAAGAAGGTATTAATGTTTCTTGAGGTTTTATAATTCTTATTTACTTAGCAAAATCAACATTAAGTACTAGCTGCATTGCAGTTTAATCCGTTACCTCCCTCAAAATATATCAGTTTGTTAACATTATTTAACATTTTATATGCAGGTATAACCACTGTGCTGACGATGACGACAATCAGCACGGGCGTCCGCAGCAGCCTCCCGCGCATCTCCTACGTAAAGGCGATCGACATATACCTGGTGATCATAACAATATACTTATTTTTCAAAATATCAAATACACCATAAAGGCACATTACACCAACACCTACCCTACTCATAGTTTGGCATTGAATTTTTAGCTTTATAACAGCTAGTTGACCACTACTCGCCAACTACCCATGCGGTGTAGGTGGCAAATTTTGCTCTCATTTCCTATCAATATACTCGTAGCTTACAGTTTTATGCCATCGGTTGAGTCGGTGTAAGGTGCGATGACCTGAATTATAAAGGCATCTCTATTATGTATGGAATTATTTGTTTTAGGGATGGCTCGTTCCCTCAGTTACTTATCAACAACAAACTTATTTTAGGTGATGTGCTTTATCTTCGTGTTCGCGGCCCTGCTGGAATACGCCGCCGTAAACTACACATACTGGGGTGCGCGGGCGCGGAAACGAGCCAAGTTAAAAAACCAGATGTCCGCCAGCACGAGTGTGGAAAAGGATATTAAGAGCTCCTGTGGTGAGTGTACAAATAGCTTATTGTATTTTGAATAACGCCTCCGTGGTCTAGTGGTATAGAGCGCGGCTCTCGACTCGGAGGTCGTGGGTTCGATTCCTGCGTTGGAAACATGTTATTTTCAAGTTTGGTTAGGACAATGCATGCTGATCACCTGATTGTCTGACAAGTAAGATGATCCATGCGTCGGATGGGCATGTAAAAGGTCGGTCCTGCGCCTGATCTCTCGCCAGTCGTGTCGGTCGTCCGTCCCACTGGGTTAAGAGAGTAAAGGAATAGAGAGTGCTCTTGTGTACTGCGCACACACTTGGGCACTATAAAATTACTCCTGAGTAGCTGGCCTGGTTTCAATAAAACCGGCCACCGTCACCGAAACCGGTGTGGGAGCTATTATTTTTATTATTTTGAATAAACGGCTAACTGATAAGAGAGTTGTCACTTATCACTTGAGGCACTTGAGGCACTTGAGGCACTTGCAATAGCCTCTGAGCCTCAAAGTAGATCTACTACACACAATATGTTCAAATTAATATTCTTCTAGCCATAAAATGCTGTGACACAAATAACCGTACACCAAAAGATTTAATTGTTATTATTTTATTTAATGTTATAAGAGTTTGACATAAGCTCCACAATTTTTCTATCAAAATATTCATTAAACTTTAGTTATGTTACCGAGTGCGTCTGTTAGAGCCATAAGTTGTTAACAATACATCTTTAGTGCTATTTCTAACAAATGGTGTAAAAGTACCTTGTTTGTTTTTACTAGTTGTTACATAATTACTGATCAATTCCAAAATTAAAGTTTATCTTGCCTTTATTGCTTTTAATTAATTCATCCAAATACAGGACAAATGAACGCCTGTCTTAGAGTGGCATTTTGACAAGGGTCCAATTCCATTTTTTCATGAATCAAGATTCAAGAGGCTGATTTATTAATTCTTTTATTAATTTTATTAATTCTTCTTTATTGACTAATGAGAAACATTTTTTTTTCAATTAATTAAAAACAAAGAATTTACACGTCACTTTATTGATATATGAATCAATAAAGCGACGTCGTGAACCGTAATTTATAATTTTTCCTACTTTCATTCCTGAGAACCTTGAAGATAGAATCGAAGGACAAAACTTCAATTAATATCAAAGAGTATGAAATCCCGTGCCCACCGCCGTACTCTGAGACATTTTATTATGATTAACCTTCAATGCCTTTAATTTAATACTTCGATCGGAGGTTCTACGAATTCCCATTGTATTCTGTTGTTGTCGCGATCAGCCGATCACCGGTGCTCGCGCGGGGCCTGAAGGATTAATGAAGAGTTTGATAGTTAATGTACGGGGCTTATGTCAAAATTTTAAATTAATTACATTTCGACTCTGAGTGCGGCAGCCAGTCTCATCACTTTGATTATAATAATTTATTAATAATAACTATACTTCAAATATTTAAAAAATATTTTATCATATTTCAGGCAGCCGTTCGCCCGAAGAGATCATAGCCCTCAAGGAGTGCGTAAACAGCGGGCGCGTGTCCCCGCTGCCGAGTCTACGCACGCGGCCGCTGCAGACCACGGCCGGCGCACCCTCCCTGCGCCTGCAGCGGGAACCCGCTAACATCCGCTACAGAACCCGACCGCAGTCCCGCACATCGAAGAGTAAGCGTTATGCTGATGCATTTGTCAGCACCGTACGCGCCGAACTCACCGCATAAGGCTGTGTTTCCACTGAAGGGGAGCGGAGCGGAGCTTAGCGGTGCCGAATTGACCAATCACCATGCTCGAAATCTTCGCTGCATTCCGCTGGAATAGCACGATTGGTCAATTCGAGCACCGCTAAGCTCCGCTCCGCTTCAGTGGAAATACAGCCTTAGAGCGCCTTTACATTACGTCGCAAGCATTGCGGCAGCCGCGCTGCAGCCGCGCGACTGTCATTTGTCGTGCAGCTGCCGCAATGCTTGTGACGTAATGTGAAGGCAGCCTAATACACGAAATGCGGCGCGTACGATGGTGACGATATGCGTTGTTTCACACTATAAGTATAATATAGTGTGAAACAACGCATATTCGTCATAACGTAACGTCAGCACCGTACGCGTTGTATACAACGAATTCTAAAATGCGGCGCGTTCGGCGCGTAAGTGCTGATAAATGTGAACTCCTTTACCCACGTTCACTGTTTAGGGTTCCGTAGCTATAGGCAAAAAACGAAACCCTTATAAACACACCGGCAAAATTAGCGGAACAACATTTTTTTTTTTAAATTATTCGCTGTTTTTAATATACAGTGTGTAAGTGTAAACATCGTTATCCTTGAAACCATCAAATGAGCCCGTCAGAATGAACAACTTTTTCTATGAGAACTATGCTGGGAATTAAAAAAAATCTGTCTTCATACCCATACAAATTGCCGATCCAATTTGTATGGGTATGAAGACAGATTTTTTTTAATTCCCAGCATAGTTCTCATAGAAAAAGTTATTCATTTTGACGGGCTCATTTGATGGTTCCAAGGACAAACATCTTGTATTTAATTATTAATTTGATAATTGATGGTTAAAAAATAAAACTTATATAAATTTAGGGTATAAAAACGTGTAAAATAGAAAAAATCAAAAATTAAGAAAAATCTTTGAAATGTCAGTAGTAAGTTTTTAAGTTAAATTCTTCATTTTTACTTAAGAAATACCATGTTAACAGCGTGTAATGCCTTCTATGGATCTGAAGAGAGTCTGAATACGCCATTCCATGCTTGCATTTTGATTGTCAATCATTTCCTGTGGGATATTCTTCTATTCCTCCAGTAGCGCCAACTCGAGCTCCTGAACACATTTTGGAGCTGGAGTTTTAACTCGTACCTTTCACCCATTGATGTGCCACACGTTCTCAATCGGATCCACATCCGTAGACTGTGCTGACCACTCCACCTGGGCTACGCTAGCATCATTTAGGTAATAATGCCCGATTTTTTTTACTCTATGGACGCGCATAAAATTGAAGTTACTGCCTAAAACTATGTAAAAGGCACAACATGCAGTTCTAGGATGTCTGTGCTATAGCCATGTACTGTCAAAGTACGATCATTAACAATCATCAGCTTTGTGCGGGCTCCAAATCATATGCAACCCCAAACCATTACGAAGCCTGCATGATAGGCCACTGTTTCCGTTAAGTTTGATGGTCTATAGCGTTCCTTACGATTTATCCACATTCTTTATCGTCTGTCAACAAAATTTACACAGAATTTGCTCCCATCATTATACAGCACACGATTTCACTCACTTGTCAAATTTTGATGTTCACGCGCAAATCTTAGCCTGGCTCTTTGGTGCCCTGTCTCAAGTTTTCGTGCCCTTGCTGGCACCTTTGTGTTTAATTTAACTTCTTTGAGTCTTCTTCTTACTGTACAATTACTTACACGTACATCTCGGACCTGTTCCGATAAGTTTCGTCTCTGCAAAGCAGTTTGAGGTCGATTTCTTTAGGCTTGTACCCTTACAAAACGGTCATCCTGAACCTTTGCCACCCGATATCTGCCTTGTTCTCATCTCCGAACGTAAGATCCAGTCTCTCTGTAGCGTTGAAATTTACGATGGACCACGAAAGCCGACACACCTAAGGCCTGACTGACCGAACGGTAGGTGTGACCTTTCTCTATCGTGGTAACAGCTCTAGCTGTCGTTGATGCTGGAAAATCACTAATTTTGTATCTAAGCAATGTGTTCTTCCAAAAACCAAACAATCAAATGAGCTGGCATACCTAGCACCCCGTTAAAAACGCCATTCTTATCTCACAACGTCAATCATCGAAAAACACTTAGTAGGGCATAATTGCAATAAAAATCTGTCAACTCGCCAGTTTTGTTCAATATTTTATTTCTTGAAAGAGCTTAGAAACTATAAAAAAAGGATTTCACACAGCCTGACCCACTTGAATTCAAGTTGTGGCCCTTTTTACCTATGTTCCGCTAATTTTGCCAGTGTGTGTAGACCCATCAACATCATCTCAGTATATCTGTCTCTCTGTGCGTATGTCATAGCCACTTTTTTGTAGAACCTATAAACAGGCATGATTGAAATTTCAATTTCTTTCCAACCACCTTTACGGTTGACATAATATTATGCGTTGCACTATTGCAATCATGGAGATGTTAGAACTTAGAAAGCTTTACGTTTCTGTCGCAGAGAACAACCTACCACATTATGAAGATGGGTTTTGATTTCTGAATCAATCATTAATTAGTTATAATTATAATATTAATCTCTTGTAATAACCGTCAGCATCGTTATTAGCAACTTTTGCAAACTTACCATAATAATAAATGTATATTGTAGCATATAATTTCATTTTTCTTTCCAGCCAGTTCGGTGGGCAAGCCCAAGGTCATCCACGCTCTGCGTCGAGGCGCAAACGTCATCAAAGCCTCCATGCCCAAGATAAGGGATGTCAACGTCATCGACACTTACTCCAGAGTCATCTTCCCAATCTGCTTCGCCGTTTTCAACGCTATCTATTGGACGTTCTATGTCTTCGATTAGGATTCCTGAAATGCACGTGCCAAAAATATTATCATGTTTGTTGTATATATTATTAAATCGATAAGATAACGATTATTATTTAAGTAAAGTATTTATTATAAAAGAGTAGTAGACTTAAAATAATTAAATTTAAAAACTACGATTGGAAAGGAATACCATATGTTGTCTTTACGATTACTTCCGAAAAAAAAAACTGCCAAATTTTCTTGTTGCGAATAATCTATAGTCCGTCAAGAAAGTCATGACAGGTGGGAAAATTTTCTAAACGTAATCACGCTTTTAAGGTGTATTTTTTTCTTTGTATTTTCGCAGAGAACGCTTATTACATTCTAAATATTGTCACCTTGCACATTTTTATCTCGAGTTAATAAAGTTCTCATATTTTTTATTTTATTTAAAAAATTTCCCGCCTGTCATGACTTTCTTGACAGACTATAAATATTACTTTTGTGTTTAAGCTTATACAGAGTTTACTGTGCGTTAACACTTGATTAGAGGATATTAAATTAGAATATATTAATTCAAAATGTCTAAAATACAGAGTGTTGTACAATTTTAAATCAAAACATTTAGAAAAAAATACTTTAAGGGCCTGTTTCACCGCTTCCTGATAAGGCTATCCACCACTTAATTTGACAGATGGAGTATGGAAAATCTGTCAAATAACTCTATCGGGCACCTTATCAGGAAGCGGTGAAACAGGCCATTAGTGTTTCACCACTTCCTGATAATGTGCCGGATAGGTTTAAACCAAAACTTATTTGACAGATTCTCCATACTTTTTTATATCTGTCAAGTTAAGTTGTGGGTAGATTATCCGGCACTTATCAGGAAGTGGTTAAACAGGTCCTTAGTAGGTAAACAAAATAGTCACAGTCACACACTGTCACATAACCATAATAGTGATGTAATATTAGTGTAATATGAACCATATTACTTATATTGTGTGATAACTGATAAGTAATGTCACTGATGAAAATATATCCATGATAATAAAAAACTTTAAAGAAAAATCTTTAGGTTTCACAAAAAAAAATCTACATCAGTCTGTATTATAGCTAGCTTGATAATAATATATTAAAGGTTAATTATAATATGCATGTTGAATTTGGAAAAATGCGACAAAAGAATATTATGTAAACTTACAATCATTAATAATTAATTATAATAATGTAAGACTAATGATATAATATTAATCTGTGCAAGATTACTTCGCGGGAAATCTTTAAGATTTTTATTTAGGTAACTAAAAGATCTTCCTCTATAGCTCCTCTCCTAAGATGATAGGTAAAAAACTTGCTGGATGCGTGGTGTATATAGATTTTATAAATAATTTGCGCATGTTGGGTATTTAGCTATGTCTGTGTAATAGGTGATGAACATTGTTTAAAGGAAACCGTGGAAATAAAGTTTAATATTAATAATAATGTTTTCTTTCAAATACACACTGAAGGTAGGTATGTATGTTAACTTAAAATAATTAGAGGTCAATGTAGCAGTAAAAAGATTTGATATACGAATATAGGATTGCATCGGCAAAATCGATGAAATTCCCGAAATTTTCAGAAAATATTTTGTATGAAATTCATCTGAATTGAATTAATATTACTTATACATATTATATGTTGATTTTTTAAAATTGATTAAAACAAGAGAAATGATTTTTTACGGCTGCATTAACTATTGTCTATTTACTGAGTACTGACGATACACCGTACTCAACAAAACAAAAACTGTTAGGTAGTCACATGTATATATTTTTTTTCGTTTTTCCTGCGCCATAAAGTATTTCAAATAATGTTGAGTCATCTATCGGTTATATAGAAATCTACAAATTAAAACTTCGAACCTATTAGCCACTATTCAGACTTCAGAGCATCTGAAAATCGCAATGCTAGCTTTGCTTCTTCTCTTGAAATGTGAAGTATAAATAGTTCTGTTAATTCCGTAAAGATGGCGTAAATGTCAATTTACATAAAATACTTGCAGAGCCATCTTTGTTTAGTAATATAAAGTTGGCAGTTACGTTCTAAGGCTTCGTTTTTGTAGGTTCTTAACATAGCAAATGTATCATTATAATTCATGAAAATCAATTACAGCACGACGGGCGACATAATCTTGAAAGTTGTAAGCGGAAATAAAAGGTATCTAAGAGCTTTCTCACGTTTTTGCAAATATCCTTGGCAGAAAGTAAGTTGTATCTTCACTTTGATATAAGGCATTAGGCACGGATGATGACGACAGAAAGTGTTTTTAAGTAACTCCATCTCGTGTCGTACCTCAAATGTTAAAATGGCCCCAAACAACTTCAGTTTCCAAGATGAGTCCATTAATTTGACCTAATTAAACAAATAATATAATAAGAAAATTGATAATTTTTAAGATTTTAAGCAAATTGATTACTTATTGCGGGTATCTTAATATTATTATACTTATTACTAATTATTATAAGAAGTACCTAAAGCATTTTTACGAGCACCTTTTTAGAATTATTATGATACTCATCATGAGCCATGGTTAAGAATTAAATAGCATTCCTATATTTCGATTCTTACCCATGGGTCATGGGCTATGATTTAACAGAAGCAGGCCTTATCAAGCTCAAAAAGTACCTTTATAGAATAGACGCTAGCAGTAGTGCCAGGGCGCCGGAGAAAAAGGGGCGCCGAAGGCAAACATAAAGACCGTATTCGGTATTCATACTTCTATGTCTAATTTCAAATGTATGTATTTGAATTCCAGTTAGGCGGCGCCGAAGAAATTACGCCCAGGGCGCCGAAAGTACTAAAGCCGGCACTGGGCGCTAGTGATATAACGACTAGCAGATAATGTAAAGAAAAAAATGTGACAAACATTTTATCATCCCCTTGACTGTCTCTACAAAGAGAAGAAACGAGTTGGGTCGGCGGCGCACAGGAATACTCACAAAAGAAATCGTAGGCTTCGTAGCACTAACTCTCATCACATCGTTCAATACATACAGAGTGCAATTAAACCTTCCTGCCAAATTTTTTCCAGGGCTTATGTATCATTACGAGTAAGAGAACCCATTTAACCAAAATAAAAATGGGTGTTATTTTTTTGTTAATGACATATTTTATCCCATTTAAAATCGTTGCCGAATGCTCACTGGCGGCGGTGGGTATGATCGGGGGTGACGCGGGGCGAGGCGCGCGTGCGCGGGCAGGTCACGCGCGGGCGACGCGTAGTATCCATTAATTGTAGTGTTTTTAGGATAACTTTCGGAGGCTATTTCTCAACATTTTAGTACTGAGCGATTATAAAAGAAAAAATACGTGTATTTTTATTTTTATCAAAGATCAATATATTAAAATTTGGCAGGAAGGTTTAATTGCACCCTGTATAACCTCGATTGGGTTGGGGATGGGCGATGAGCCGATGACACTCGACCGCGCGCAACTAGTTGGCCGCTCTGCCCATATACTCACATACGGGCAGAGCGGCCAACTAATTCCGCGCGGACTATAATGTGAAGGAGTCAGATGGGTTTGGGTCGCAGTGGCTTTAAAGACCTTCTGAGTCAGGGCTCTAAATATATTCGGAGACAAAACAAAAACAATTTAGAATTTTATAGTAACCTCTTGAAACCTACCGACACTATATCGAGCCTCTCGTTAAAATGGCTCGATGAGGTGCCGGTGGGTTTCAAGAGGCTATGAGTTTTCTTTGACTTTTAAAACATGTAGCTTATTAAGATTAAAATAAAACCTTTATTTTCTTCTCTGAAAGTAACGAAATAAAACTTTCAATTTTATTTATAGTAAAAATATCTCCATACAAGAAATCACGAGGAAAATTGAAAGCTGCAACGGCAGGATATCAAGAAATAGATGCACTTCCGGCCTTCGACGTTTCACATCCGTTTCCCGATTTATCTAAATGTAAATGAGAATCTTCGATAAAAGCAAAAATAACTGGAAGGACTTATAGTTTAACAACCTTAAGATTTAAAGCCTATATTTCCCCTAATTAAACCTTTTGAGCTAAAGGACGATTCAAAGTGGAGCTAAATTAAATCGAATCAATCAATTATTATTGTTCAACCTATTAATATGTTATTCTTTTGTTACAACTTACAAGTTAAATAAGGGAGAAGACCTAATGGCAGACACTTTAAGGAAACATGAAACATTCGAATGTTATAAAATATATAATTTATGAAAATAAAGGATTGATAACTTCTTCCATGTCTTCAGTAACTCTTACAAAATAAAACTATTATAATTATTCTCTGACAAATTAATAAAAAAATATATTATTGGTCTTTTTGTAAACTTAGTCATAAGTACTAA
Source organism: Polyommatus icarus (assembly GCA_937595015.1). Lineage (NCBI taxonomy): Eukaryota > Metazoa > Arthropoda > Insecta > Lepidoptera > Lycaenidae > Polyommatus > Polyommatus icarus. The sequence goes on from OW569326.1 coordinate 16,392,256, forward strand.
TAGATGACATCACAATAAGCGAACAACACTAATAGTAGACACCAATATGAACTAATAGTTGACATAGATCATTAAATTACATTTTACATTTTTCATATTATTAGGTCTTTATTTGCCGTTTTTGAAAAGATTTCATTTGCTTCATCATAGTAACTACATGCATCATATTATCCACGTTGTCTCCAGATTCTATTCATTCTTCTTCCATGCTAAAACTATCTTTCCTTTTATTTTTATTTTTCATATTTTTTTTCCAGCAAATTTATTTTTAGTCTTAAGTCTCCATGCTTCTTTTGCCTCTTCCTTTTTCTTGTTTTTGTTCTCAGTTCTCCTTTTACTTCTTTTTACTGCTACAAAACAAAAGCATCGATTTTTAGATCAGTGCAAGGTCTAATATTAGACACCATGTCCATTTTTAGGTACAGTGGTTCTAAGTTCTTAGTTTGTTAATAAAATTATATTTTTAGAGAATAGTGATGATATTTGCAGTAGAACAAAGTACAAAATAACTTAAGTATGTATTGAAAAACTAAAAGATAAGATCCATGTCTTCTATTAGGTTTTTTTACATTTTCAAGAACTAATAGTAGACACCCTTTATATTGTTAGGGAAAATGGATAAAAGATCATAAATAAACATTAATTAGTGTAAACAACATGACCATTAATCCAATGAAGTCAATAGAAATTACAAAATATCTAATAAATGTATTCAAAACTTACGTGCAAAATTTCGCCTTCCTTAAGCTATTTGCTAAGAAATTGCCGGGTGCGTGTTGACGCGGTCACATCATTTACGAAAACTGATCCCATTTTAAAATTTTGTTCCCGAAGGCATCCCTAATATATTTTTTCACATCAACAGATAGCATAAGAAGCTTATAAAATTTACAGTGTTGAGAAATAATTAGAATAATTCTTATTTTTATGGCATTTTTGTCGTAAGTGTCATCTATTAGTTCAGTGTCTACCATTAGCGCCTTTCCCTTAGTCACATACATATTTAGATTAAAAAACTGATACGAAAAAGATTCGTCGTAATTAATGTTATTGATTGGTGAACCTATATTTTTTTATTTACAGCAAAATTAAAACAGAGATATTGCGTGCGATAAAACTATTTTGTCGAAAAAAATATCTCATTGTTTTATTCGATTTATTTCTAGGTATATATTTATAAGCATCATCTATTTTCATCGGATGTTATTCTCAGGGATACGGAGAGGAACTGGCTCGGGCGAGCGCGGGGTATCGGTGGGGTTAGGGGGGGTGGTCCATTCATCGACGAAGCGCAGACTGCGCGGGCCGCGACGCGGGGGGGAGGCGCAGGTTCCAGATAACCTAGTACCTCTTGGACCCCGCGCTGAACAACGCGTAAACATTCCGAATTAGAATTGTGATTTTGAAAAAGGAATTTTTTGTGAGTGAGTGCGTTTTGTTGTTGCGGATAACGTGAAGTAAGAAAGGTAAGGAATTGTGTTGTAGTGAGTACTCACTTAAGAATCTATTTTTGTATGATGTATTTTAATTAAAATTAATGTTAACAACATGCAAAATATATAACAAAGGTGGTGGTAACTATTTAAATAAAAATCTCATGTATGAAAAAATATGTTCTTGTTTAAAAAAATCACATTCAAAAGAATTCAAATAAAAAAACAAAATTCAACGCAATATATTTCGCCCTTCAATATGTTAATAAACTTGAAAAATCGTTATGCACGTTTATATAACGCGTAGGTGTATACAGGGTGATGGTCATAAAATTTTTTCATGGTCAATTCGTGGGCGGCGCGCGGCGTAGCGCGGGGGCGCCGCGCACCGCACCCGCGCACCACCCTGTATTGATCGCAACATTTTCTTTACCAAAAAACATAAATATTATTACTCTATATTCATACAGTTTCATAAATAAAGCTGCAGTAGACCGGTAAGATTATTTGCATAATTTTTACACCGTATTTTTGGGTACTTAATAAAAGTTTTTTATTTCATTAAGAAAATTGTATTACTTTCTCGTTCCTTTTTTAAATTTTACTTAAAGACAATATTTTACCTGATTCTATTTCTTTATTACTGAATTTCATGACATACTAAGTAGCTACTAAAATAAACAGCAAAAATGACAAAAAAAATAGTTAAGTACTTACCTAATTTGGATAAATTTTGGGCTTCGAAAAATATTTTTTTTTGAATTTGCAAAATATGCCATGCTATATCGTTACATGCTCACAGGAGAGTAAAATATGTACAATTATAATTGCAGTCCAGAAAAATAGGCATTTCAAAACTTATTCAAATCCGTGGCAACTGGCAAGTGAAGATTTGGTGTTGGATGTCACGAAGCAAAATTTTGCGCATGAATCAAAAGAAAAATACTTGCAATATTTAAGCTTCTGCTGCTGCTGCTTTCCTGCGTTTTAGCTGTTCAAGGAAAAACAACGTTTATCATTCTAATTGTACCTCTACAGAACTATGGGATTCTAGTATCCTACCATAATATTAATATTTTCCATAACAAATTGATTTTAATTTAGTCTAGTTATATTTTTTTTTTAATTAGCAAAGAAATGAGTACACCGATCACCACATGGAAACCAAGGTGCAAGTTCTGTAGCTATATGCAAATGGCGTTTCTAGTTCTTAACCCCCTTACTTGAGATCTACTTAACTTAGGAGGTCTTCAGTAATAGGCCTCAAGTTATTTCAAGTTAAGTTACACGTTTGGCAAAACACAAAAGCATTCTTTATAGCCATTAGCCAATTTTCTGTGAGCTCGTATTATAAATCTGATCAAGCCGGCTCATTTATGCCGAAGTATCTTCTCCCGCGCTAATACGTTAATGTCAATTACTGGATTAAGGGCCTGTTTCACCGCTTCCTGATAAGGCTATCCACCACTTAATTTGACAGATGGAGTATGGAAAATCTGTCAAATAACCCTATCGGGCACCTTATCAGGAAGCGATGAAACAGGCCATAAGTCTTGTATATTCAGTTCATGTAAACTATTTGATTTAAATCTGAAATAAATATCCCAAGGATTTAAATCCAAAGTTGACGTCTTTATTGAACCAAATTGTTCAATAAATAAATAATTTGTAATTAAATATACAAAGCCTTCGCATCCGTTGTGGATGATTTATACCTACAGCATTTTCAGAGCGAAGTAACCACTCCTCAAATACTGTAGTGGCTGGGACAAGATTTTAAATGTCCTTATGGTTGCCCAAGTGCATACGGCATTCTCGCAACATAGTCGGCTTAGATTTTTAATTACGTTTTTAATTATTGTTGTATACAAAAGACTGATTTAATCGAACAATCACAATAATTGAAGACGTGAGAGAATGACGTATGTTACTAACTTTTTATATTTCCGGCTCTAAGCTTCCATTAAAGTATGCGAAAAACGAACATTAATAACCCTCCTGGCAGTCGGGTATAAATGGTAGCTACCTACTTCATCGCTTACTACTACGTCAAATTAGTACGAATTACTAGACATGAATTGCAAATAGAGTGACCATAATATAAAAAAAAATTATCATAATATTGTGATTCTCCAAAGCGACCATTTTAGCCCCGCTGGTACACTTTGTATCACTTTTCTCCTAACATAAGCCTTCCTTGGGCTTCCAGGAATATTTCAAGACTAAAATTAGCGAAATCGATTCAGCAGTTATTGAGTTTTAGCGGGACTTACAAAAATGATGAATTAAAACTTACATCTTATTAGAGTTATTTTTTACAGACAGATTTTAGGGTCATGTACTCTGAACGTGAGATAGTTTTAGATTACACCGCTACCTACTTCAATTTTTTTTTAATAGAGTTAAGATTCCCACACGCATTTTCTTGTAACTAGTATACTGTGGGGCCACAATATGTACTTAAGTATTTATAAGGTATATTGTCTATGTTCTACCTGTTTTAACTTTTTTGAATGAATATACGGAATTTCATCAAGTAAAAACAGACTAATTTTCGGGACTTTCAAGAACGAATTTTCGGGACTTTTAAGTAACATACGGATGTTACTTAAAAGTTTCGAAAATTCGTGAATCAAGCAGTCAAATTAATGTTAAAAGGCTGATCGAAATTAAGGAAAATCATTTTAATACAATGGCTTTTATTTTATTTTTTACTTTTGAGTTTTCTTAGGATTTCTTCTAGTAACAAATTAAGTAGAATTAGTTAATCGTTCTTAGTAGTGAACTAAGCAGTTTCTCTTGTAACTTATGGTATACGGTATACCCGTAACCCGCCCGACATTTCCCTGCGTATAAATTCGTTTATTGTGCAGAAACGGAAACCTGGTAGGCTATTATGACCTCTTATTTCCAGCCAGTTTACGCCCAAATTGTACCGTTTTCGGGCGTAAAATGGCTGGAAATAAGAGGTCATAATAACCTACCTGGGCTTCAAAGTACATACGCACCACGTCGAAATATGAAGAGATCATAGGTAAAGAGACATGCGTTCGCATTTATTACTAATTATGGAATAATGTCCTACTAGTGGGGATTTAGTTCTCAGTGTGATCATGTCATGGGTTCATAATAAACACCATTTTTCGACATTGGGACTGAGGAGTGCGCGAGTTGCGTGAATGAAAACGCGCTCAACAAGTAGCGACGCGCGCATGCGCCCCTAGCTTAATCCAATCAAATTACCGATTTTACATCATGGCGGACTTAAATTATAAATACCCTTTTACATGTTATAGGTTACAACTGAGTCAGAAACACCCACTCTAACTACATTGAGCATTGAATGTAGAATGAGCGTAGTTAAATATGCCTTAAAAACATGCAGTAGGAAACATAGGACGTTTTTCCATATTTTGTAGCGATCGATGTATCATATTTTAACTGACAAAATATTGTATGAATTTAGCGTCCTTAAAACAGTGTAAGCAATTTAATATTACTTTAAGTAAGTAACTTTCTTTATTTTACTTTCTTGAGCGATGAAAACCTAGAGGAGATCTCTAATATAAGATCTCATAAGTTCATGCGTGTTATCGAATGTATATAAATCTCCTGTCACGATGTTTGTCCGCGACGGATTCCTAAACTACTTAACCGATTTTAATGTTTGTTTTTTTTAATGTGTGCTTTTTTCCAACTTGAGAGATAGGATAGCTTAGATAATTATAGTCGCAATTTTATTTTATTGCAAATTATTTGTCTATAAAGAGCGACCATAGTTTATGCGACGCGGGTCACGGGATAACGATGGACGTTGCCATGGTGACATACTTATTTAGTCACTAATTCAATAAAATAGTACGGGCGATATACTTATACAGCTAGTTATATTATATATTATACGCAGAGCTTTTTAAGTTATTTTACTGAATACTTAATACGATTTTGATAATTATTTAGTTGGTATTGTATTTTATATCTAATTATAGCGTCAAAGGAAATAAGTGCTTTATCTACAAAAGCAAAAATTGTAACTATCATTATATTAATTTATAAGATTATAGATATGGACAGTTGACGGACGAACCCTAAACTGTTTTTTAATAATTATTATTTTAAAAAAAATAGTTTAACGGAATATCAATAATTTTAAATGTTAATTGCTTTTGTTATTCAGAAATCGTCAACAATGCTAATTTCCTATTAATTAAAATGTGACTAGTAAAGGGGACTAACGATGTGTAGGTAGAAGTATATACTTAAATTACACGAGTTGCGTGGGACTTGTGTTGGCACAAGTTAATAGGGCGTAACGTTAATGAAAAATGAAAATGTGAAAAAACAAGATCCTAACTAGATGACGCCCGCGTAGTTACGTTGCGCGAAAATTTGTTTATAACGCAAGAACCGTAAATATTTTCATAAATAGTATCCTATTTCCTTTCCCGGGACTCGGAGTATGTTCATACCAAGTTGCAGCAAAATCGGTCCAGCGTTTTGGGCGTGAAGAGCTAATGTACAGACAGACACACTTTCGCACTTATAGTATGGATCGGTTAGTCTTTTAGACGTTGTAGACACCGTAGACGTCGTAGACAATAGTCTACGACGCATCGTAGGCTCTACGATGCCTACGCCGGTTTGGAAGCTAAGACCGGCGAGAAAACCCGGGCAGCGTGAATATTACTACTCTATAATGGTGTGTTTGTGTCCCTTGCATAGTCTACTGTGGAAGTAGCAGCGCTGAAAGAGTCCCTTTTTAACCGACTCCCAAAAAGGAGGAGGTTATATTATGTTCGGCTGTGGATATATATTTTTTTATTCTGTATAGGTAAAAGCATTACGTAGAAGAGGTTCTCGTAGAAACATACTTTTTTAGTGCTGCTACTACTTTCACAGTGAACGCAGAACTCTATATATTAAGGGACACGAACATTATTATGATTCATTTATTGTAAGTACACAATGTGTGCGTATAACAAGTGTATTATATAAAGCTGAAGAGTTTGTTTGTTTGAATGCGCTAATTTTACGAAACAATGAACCGATTTTGATGTAATTTTGCACAGATATAATGAACCATTGGGACATAGTACTTTTTTGCGGAAAAAGTACGTTTTCCGTGGAGTTCCACGTTGTTCGTGTCACTTCATTTATTATACAGTTCTGCGTTCACTGTGAAAGTAGTAGCAGCACTAAAAATTATGTCTTAACAAGAAACTCTTCTACGTAATGCTTTTATCTATACAGATTTTTTTAAGATTACATAAAAATCGGTCCATTGTTTCGTAAAATTATCGCGTTTTTCATCATATCATTATTTACGTAGGCGGATCCGCGCGGAACGTCTTGTACTGCTATACATAGTATAATATTCTATAGCAGGGATATTGAACCAATGGCACGTGTGCCACCGGATTTGGCACGCGACATAAGAGCACGCCACTGGTCCCAAAACAGTATCGACAACAATGAAGGTTATAGATCCTCCTCTGCATAGTGGTCACGAAATAAGGCAAATTTTTAAATACGCATAGGATCACAAAAATATTAAATGGCACGTTTATGAGATTTCTACAAAAATGGCACATTAATACGAAAAGTTTCGCCATCTCTGTATTATAGGAACGTGTATGTAGCGCCTACGTGGGACGAGTGACTGATCGCTGAAGATTGTATAATCGATGGAGAACTCTCTATTAAAATACGATGGTAATACGGCTATTTTTAGCTCAGTTAGCACTCATTACCATAATTCTGTTACGTAGTCACTTCTAATAATAACTTCTATTCACAAGTGGTTTTACTTGTGTAGAACTTGAGGTTAAAGTATGTTTTATTTGTAAATTGATTAGAAAATTTCATTTTCGGAATTATCCTTCGAACTACACGATGGCTCGAGAATAGCCAGGTAAAAGGAGTGAATAAAATTTTAAATTATTTATTTCGAATACTAATGGCCTGTTTCACCTCTTTCTGATAAGGTGCCCGATAGGGTTATTTGACAGATTTTCCATACTCCATCTGTCAAAATAAGTGGTGAATAGAAGTGGTGAATTTATCAGGAAGCGGTGAAACAGGCCATTATATACAACTACCAAATGGGAAGATAGACCAACTGATTAGATTTTGTTATTTCGTCAACAATATCTACTGCTATAATAATAGTTGATGATGAATGTGCTTGATAGTTTACAGTAAAACGATTATAAAACGAGCGGTGATGCATATAAGCAACCCTTAAACTACTTTAATTCCAAAACGTCTGACTTGATTGTATTCATACATTTTACTATTCCAAAAGTAACTATACTTTTATTTCTGTTTCAATACGTCTAAATATTACTATCGTGTTTTATATTTTGGTACGATAATGGAAATCAGAATATCATATTTCGTAACAATGAATGTATTTCAATTTTCAGAGATAAAAATAGAGTTCGATTTCTTCACTTATTTTTGTAAGATCATTTCTATATTTTACTTTTAGATTCCAGAAATAAAGTGTAGAACTAATATTTATATTATGTGGTACCATTAATATGCGTAAACAGACTGCGGATTAACAAGGTATTCTGCAGATTACCTGGATGAATCAGTTAAAGCGCAAAAAGTTATTCTCATTAAATTACATAAAACAGGTTCTCGTTTGAATAAAATATGTTATTTAGTGGTAGAGAATTATTTTATATAATTTAATAATTTTTGTACGTAAAGTTTAAGCATAATGTTACCCCACTAATTAAATATAATGGATTATAATATCAACTAGAAAGAAATAATCAAAACAACAACAGTCTTAGGTTGACAAGCTTATAAACCAAAGTTTTTGAACTTTTACGAAGGTAGAGAATGCAATCTAACTAGATAAAGTGCAAATATTATAAGCTTATTTCATTTAAATTACACACTTTAACGGATGGTATCCGGGAATGTGCATGTTAACGTATTCCGCATTCTAACGGCAACATATTATATATATTTACCAAAGTATTCCTAGATATTTGTATAGGTAAATAGCTTATTATGTGCGTGTGCTTCAACGACGCTGCTAAGCGATTTTCAACGCATGCTCTGTAGATCTAGTTTATTCATGGGTGTAACAGAACAAAGTAATAATATTTTAGGTTATGTGTGTTTCACTTAAATCGAATTCACTGTGAAAGTACCAGTGCTGCAAAACTTTATTTTTGTATAGGAAAAACCATGGTTACGCGTCGGGCTCTCATAAAAAGTACAAGTTAAAAGTAACTCTTCTCTGTATATGGAAGTATGCGTGTACATTTGTACCTCTTTCCCAGGTGTCAGACAGGAGGCCTCCCTCGCCATGCTAAGACCCCCAAAGAGCAGGCATCCGGCGTCGCAAGTAACCTAGATGTCGGACGCGCAGTGCATAACTGTAGAGATGCCGGCGCCGTTAGCGGTCTACGCCGCGCTTTATACGCTGTTGTGGATATGTGGTGAGTTTCCTTTTAGTGGCGAAGGCTTATTTTAACCTATCAAGCCCCATAAGAATACCGGTGACCGCGACAACAATAGAATAACAATAGATTTCCAAGAATCCGCGATCGAAGGATTAATCGGGTAATTTAAGCCATGGCTTGGAGGTGAAAATAAAGTTATTATTTAAATGAACGCCAGAATCATAGTCAAAAATGATACTTTTGAATTGCCATAAAATCTGCTTAGAATACTTACCTAAATATTTACAGTAGGTAGGTGCTGAAGGATTCTGAAAAAACTTTATTTTTCTTAACAACAAAATCAACTAGTTTATGCACTAGCTTATGGATATCCAATCTATAACCTACCACAACCCAACTTTCAAATGCATGAACCGTCAATCGGATTGATGACATGGCCAGAGTTGGACTGATTTGATGATGATGATTGGGTTTAAAGACAAAGACATAACGGTAAAAATTGTTGCAGTGAACGCGGAAGAGCCGGCCTCCCGGGCGAATGCGACGGCCGAGCCGCCCGACACGCGGTCAGCGCTAGGCCGGGTGCCGCCGTACCAGCCCCCTGCCGCGGGGGTCCTCGGCCCCATACCTGTACCCGGCTTCAGGCCCCCCAATACCCGGGTTGACGCCTGGCATCGTAAGTGACGTCTAAACCTCCCTTTACAGAACATACAGCGCTAGCACAAATTCGTGACCAACGGGAGCGTGGATACCATCGCAACGTTATTAGGCCATAATTATACTATAATATAGTACCTAGTTACAGTCAAACTGTGACCACCTAAAATCTATAGCCATCTTGTGCCTGATCCCAGATATTCTGAAATTGCACAACAAATGGGGATGGACTTTGGATTCTCTTGAAAAGACCCGGAACTAAAAACGACATTAACACTCATCATTTGACTTAATAGATAGCCTAACCCAGGAATTAACAAACTGGTTTTGTCTACTGCCCACATTGAGAACCAATTATGTTTTGGCGCCCCCCATTGTTTCAATTTAGAATGCATCCAGATGAAATAAGATTACTAATCTTTAGCCCAAGCCTCTACACAACGCCCCCTATTTCCTGGGTCCCACACCACCCCTCTTTAGACTTTCAGCGCCCACAAAGGGGCGTTTTGGCCCACTTTGAGAAAGGCTGGCGGTGGCCTAGGCCCTAGCTAGCCCATGGTCGATGTATCCACGAATTTGTTCTCAGATAACAGCCGACTCCAACCTTACGGCGCTCGCGTCGTGGCTGAAACCTTGGAAGAGGAGGGTGACCCAGGATGCCACATATCGTGCTCTAAAGAATTCTTCTCCTGCCAGGTAATTGACATTGCAGCACAATGAAACTTGACACTAAAAAATTTTACTCGTAAATAAAAAGTATGTTTTGTTCTATTCCACTACTGTATACCATTAAACTATTGTGACGGGAAACTGCAATTCATATGCATTTTGACTTCGGAGGACCTAGGTTATTTGGTCAATTCAATGTTTAGTTATGGTCTGAAAGCTGGGCTTGACATAACGTGAGTATGTCAACTGTCAAGTAGTAGCAAAGAGAATATAATGAATCAATTTCTTCGATGGTACAATAAATAACAATGTACGCAGGACGCATGCAAATGCATACCGATCGAGAAACGCTGCGACGGCGCGGTGGACTGCATGCATGCAGAAGACGAGGCCGGCTGCACACCGTCTTGCGACGAACACGACAACCGCACCATCTGCCATGGCACCAGCGTCTGCATCGCGCTCGAGTGGCTCTGCGACGGTGACAACGACTGCGGCGACTTCTCCGACGAAACCCACTGCGGTAAGTTGCGAGCAGGGCAGTTCTTGATCGAGAAACGTTGCGACGGCTCTGTGGACTGTATGAACGCGGAAGACGAGGCCGGCTACACATCGTCCTACGACGAGCACGACAACCGCACCATCTGTCACGGCACTAGCGTGTGCATCGCGATCGAGTGGCTCTGCGATGGCGACAACGACTGCGGCGACTTCTCCGACGAAACCCACTGCGGTAAGTTGCGAGCAGGGCAGTTCTTGATCGAGAAACGTTGCGACAGCGCCGTGGACAAAAGACGAGGCAGGCTGCACACCGTCCTGCGACGAACACGACAACCGCACCATCTGCCATGGCACCAGCGTCTGCATCGCGCTCGAGTCAACGACTGCGGCGACTTCTCCGACGAAACCCACTGCGGTAAGTTGTGAGCAGGGCAGTTCTTGATCCAGAAACGTTGCGACGGCGCCGTGGACAAAAGACGAGGCAGGCTGCACACCGTCCTGCGACGAACACGACAACCGCACCATCTGCCATGGCACCAGCGTCTGCATCGCGCTCGAGTCAACGACTGCGGTGACTTCTGCGACGAAACTCACTGCGGTAAGTTGCAGGGCAGTTCTTGATTGAGAAACGTTGCGACGGCGCTGTGGACTGCATGAACGCAGAAGACGAGGCCGGCTGCACACCGTCTTGCGACGAACACGACAACCGCACCATCTGTCACGGCACCAGCGTGTGCATCGCGCTCGAGTGGCTCTGCGACGGCGACAATGACTGCAGTGACTTCTCCGACGAAACCCACTGCGGTAAGTTTACAACACAGAAGCGACGAGCAGGACAAACCGTGTGGTTGTCTCTTTCTAAGGGCTCCCACACAAAACTGCGAATTCGCATTTCATTGCTCATATCTGGGACAAAACCCATACTAAAAATAAAATAACATTGCGATGAGAATTCGCAAGAATTCGCAGTTATTGTGGGAACCTTACATTTGAATATAGAAACTGGAATAATATGCATTCGGTGATAACTGATCAGTCAGGACAAATATTGTGTTGTCTCTTTCTAATATTAAGAAGTCGAGGGCCTGAAAGAGTAGTAATGTTTCAGATTAGTTGCTCGAAATGAGTGGGAGACAACCACTTACAAAAAAACAAATTAAGCAATAGGATGCCTTCTATTATTTGATAAAATTTTACTGCAAGCAGAAGCTTTGCTTTGCAAGTATCTGCTACTGCTTTACCACTTCACTTCTACTCGTAGCGCAAATGTGGGTCTGGATTACCACTTCTGTTTGACATTGTATGGTTACATGTTTGAAGCATGCAACAAACTGATAGCATAGTTTTTGTTACCAGGCGGCACAGTGGCTTGCTCGCCCGACCAGTTCCAGTGCGCTAACGGCCTGTGCGTCCACAAGGAGTGGGTGTGCGACGGTGACAATGACTGTAGGGACAACTCCGATGAACACGACTGTCCTAAGGGCAAGTAAGTGACAACTGACAACAAAAGATATTATGATAATTATAGCGGCTGTACACACGGAGATCCTCGGTCAGCTTCCAATGACCTAAAGGTAGTGATAATGTAGAAAAAATAATTAAGTATATTTTCACCGATGTAATACGAAATAGTATGTACATTACGCACCTAGGGCAGGAAAATAAGAAATGTCTCAGATCACATGTAATGTCAACAAACATGTGATCTGAGGCTTTCCTAATTACTGCCCGTGGTGCGTATACTATTTTTCTCATCGACAGAGGCGGAAAATGGCAACTTCGGTAAGCGTAGCGGGAAGAAAGTTGACGCTTTCCGCCCGGAGGTGAGAAAAATTAATATCTATAAACCTACAGTGAAAAAGTCAGAAACATAAAGGCGCGTCTTTTTTTCTAGCGTTGTCATCTTCTAGAATAGGAGTACCCAAATCATAAAGTTAATATACCTAGCGGAATAGAGAAACAAAGGCCTGAGCAAGCGAGATTCCACTATCAGTAACACCGCGTGGTAAAAAGAGACGTGTGATACATGACAGCAGCACTCTTTTTTTGACGTCCAGTCGGCACGTGCCGCACGTTGTCAATATAATCTCATAGAATTCATGTTCAATCATGCTTGTGTAAGTGTATACGTACACATATTATTCACACAGATGAAAACCAATTTTGGTTACGTTTGACAGCTCGAGATTGTTGCTCTATTCCGATAGGTATATTAACTTTATGACCCAAATACTATTTGAAGGATTCGCGCATCGCGGCCACAATCCAGAATCAGGGAGTAGCACGGCGACAAACATAGATTCTTCGTATTTCCATCTCAGTGCTAATAATGAAGGGTTGTTTGCACTTATATTTCGCGGAGTGCAAGCAAACAATAATCATCATTTTCCATGGCGTTTGGAGTACACTTGAGTCTAGACAAGGGTGAAGAGTGGCGTTGAATATTTATGCCGTTACTGATGGCACTCATTTCCGCCATAAAAATACAGTTGGCTTTCTCATGACCCCTTTAATTGTAAGTATTATGTTCGAATCTACATAATCTTAACGCACCTAACAAAAAATACGTAACTAAATCGTATGTGCTATGTATCTAAGTGTAGGTACTGTATTATGTGATAATATGTTTAGTGTAGGCGTAGTACGTACAGCACATATTACAAACTTTAAAACATTTAAAAACCTGAAATATAAACCGTGTACGAGTTTTAATAAAAATACAAATGTCAATTAATTTCAAACAGTCCTTGAATGTAAGCTGAGATAATAAAAACTTTCACTGCTGTTAAAACAATCACTGTAAGTGCACTCAATTAATTAGGACATACGACAAAAATGGAACTATTCATACGGGCCATAAATCATAATATTACTTTCAAAGATTAAACGATCCTAAAGTGAATATAGAATGCAAAGTTTCTCGCAATAAAAACATACGAGTTTCACTAAAAAAGCAAATGTCAATTAAATCTAAACAGCTGTTGACTGTAAGCTGAGATATTAAAAACTCACTGCTGTTAAAACAATCACTGTGTGCACTCAATTAATTAGGACATACGGCAAAAATGGAACTATTCGTACAGGACATTACTTTCAAAGATTAAACGATCACAAATTGAACATAGAATGCAAAGTTTCTCGCAATAAAAACATACGAGTTTCACTAATAAAGCAAATATCAATTAAATCCAAACAGCTGTTGAGTGCAGGATTAAAACTTTCACTGACTATCAAAACAATCACTGTAAGTGCACACTATTAATCAGGCCATATGGTTAAAATAGAACCATTCAAATGTTAAGCCGTACTCGTTGACAATCGCCAGGAAAATATGAGTGGAATCAATTACGTAAATTGATGATGGCTCCTTCGGATTAATGCGAGGGGACTGTTCCAGGTATTCTGCTGAGTGACTCATGAGGAAAATCACGTATGAGGAAAGTGACGTATCCCAAGGGAACAGTAGTAATAATGAGATGGACTTTTTAAAGGTTAATTAGCGGATTCAAGAAAATTCTAAGATGGTTTAGTAGTTTTGCTGATGCCGAAGGTGGAAGGCGATGGGTGGAAGGATGCTGAACCTCAGTTATTTGCCAATTGCCAGACTGTTTATGGTTTGGTACTCTTCTTGCTTTCTTATAACTTTCTCTAATAACAGCTGATTATGAACTTAGATTTCGCTTCACATGAATATACCAACCGTCGATCGATTTCCGGACATGTAAATTGTTCGGCCATTCTCAGAAGAGCAAAATTTACGTGTCCCAGGCTTGTATACTCTGTTATATTATCTTATTCAAGTATGTAATATTTTTAATAGGTAGATAGCATTAGTGTCTAGCTACAAACTTAAAAACAGGCTTCTAATTTAAGTAATTCAGAATTCTAAATTAATTGAAGTCGTGTTCAAAAACCATGTTTTTCTAACTACCGTAACGTGTTCACAACTTGATCTCGAAACTTGCTTGTAATTTTTATAACGTACCTATTTAATTTAATCTATTCATGGTTTTAAACGCCTATAAACATATCGCATTGTAAAATATCAACTCAATAGGCCCAGCCTATAAATAGTTATCATGAAATAATCGCTTGTCCGATCAAAAGTCCTAATTACCGTAACACCTGCTGTTTTTGGATGCCCATTAAAAATATCAGGATTTGGCACATTACGAGGGTACGGGTTGCTTCTCCTTAGTGTGTGCCATGGCTCATCAGCAGTCCCACGTCGTTAATGTTAGTGTGCAGCCGATAAAGCACGTTAGTATCTAATTACCGTAGCTTTGGTTACAAACTTATCTAATTACCGTAATCGTTATTTTTCAATTATGTTTAAATTAGATTTTTATTATGTTTATGTTACATAATTTGGACTACGTACGTTGCCCTCAGCTAGTTTTTATCAATTGTGTTGTTGTATCGTTACGTAAAACACTACATTTTTCTAATTACCGTACCTTAAATTTTTAAGTCTCATTATCCAAAAAACTTTAACTAACTTTTTCACGCCAAATTTATTATTGTGTTCGTATCTTTCATTTCTTTAATATTTCAATGTGTCTAATTCAAATCGACGAAGAAAAATAATGGTTACGGTAATGAGGAAAATAATGCCAAACCGGAGAATGGCCGTGTTATTTACTTTGTTTAACAACTAGCAACAGCTATGCATATAATATAAAGCGGGAATAAGAGGCAATTACTCAAATTGGTCGTCACCCTTCCTGTTTTGTTTATGTAATGTGATTGTCACGTGCAACACCGAGAGGGTACTTCAGCGAAGCACGCTGCCATTACCCAATTCCGCGTGTGAAAATGATCGCATCATCACACAACATGCGTATGGAATATAATGCTAAGAGTAGAAGAATGAATAAAAACGTTTATTTGTAAAAACATCGTAATAATATTGTACAATGTGAATATTATGTTTTTTTTTCAACATGCAAATCAACGTGCAATTTTGATAAGAAAAGAAGTAGAGGGATGTGTGAACTTAGCCTAAGCTAGGATATCCTGTATTTCAGGAGATCATCACACATCATGCAACAGGAGCATAATGTTATTATTGAAAAGAAAAGAAGCTGTAGATGTTTGAAGTGGATGTAGAGCTAGGGTACCTTGTGTTCCAGGACTCTAGGTTGCAATCAATAAGAGATGTTTGGTGTGTGCGCCTTTGTGTTTGTGTGTGTATGGTTAATTAATTGTTCACTAAATATGACTAGGACTAACTGTTTAAATGTTATCTGCAACGTTGCGCCGAAATTCGCTGATCGTGCAGAATTCAGAAACCAATCATTGTTCCAGAATAAAAATTATCCCATGTCTTTATCTCTTGTCTTTTATAGACAGCGTTTTGGTATTAATATTGTTTTTGTTTTTTTTTTAACTGATCTAATGTTAAAATTATTTATTATCATCATTTAATTTGAACCAGTAGTTAAGAAGCTATAATGTCCGATGGAAAATGCGGATATACATAGACTACGAGAATCATTCCTTCCTTATGTCCTCGAGAGGAGTGATTTGAACTGTGAAGTCTTCAAATACCTTAAAACTACTTTAAAGGCTGTCTTGTGGTAGTTGAGTAATAGCATAACCCCCCTTTTAAGAGTTGGGTAATTTGAAAACGATTAGAAGTTGCAACTGTACAGTCGGGCTCGTCACAAACGGGACGCGCCGAAACCGCGCTGATCAATACGCGGGCGTGAGCGGGGGGAGGGCGGCGCGGCGGGGAGGGGGTCACGTCGCCATGACAACGCGCCCACGCGCGCGCCTCCTGTAGAGGACGAAATTTATTTCAGTTAATGACCAATCTGCGAATACTTTTATAAATAGCTCGTTAAATATTTATTTAACAATTGCACGGAAAAGTTGAACTCTTAAGATAAGACGATTAATTGATGGAAATATGGGAAATATCTTGATTTTTTGCGTAGGTTATGAACTGTTAGGTATTTTTGTTGGACTCCTGTATCCTAGCTTTACAAAGTTCTACTAGCTACCATAGTAGCTACACTATACTTTTCCCACTTTAAATTTCTTCCGGATGTTTTTCTTTTATTGTAATAGTGCCAGCTTTTTACAAAATTCACAACTTCTGGTACTGCAACTTACCTTGGAAACAACGAACGTGTTATTACGCAGTTTTTATGCGTGTCAATGGAATAGGTACTCGAATAAAGCTTGAATAAAGCCTTCAATTTTATATATTTAAGTATTTCCCTAGAAAATAAAACATGCATTATACAATTAAGTACTAGACGACCTCGTGAACTTCGTATCACTTCCCTCCTAATATTAATCATCCCTGGACTTCCACTAATATGTCAAGACTAAGTAAGAAATCTGAAATCGGTACAGGTACAACGGTACAGCCATTCTCAACTTTTAGCGACACTAACAATTTTTTTTTCGAAATCCGTAGTGGTTTTAGCACGAAGAAGTAATAGGGTGAGGCCGAGAATTTTTACACTTTTCGAAAGTAAAAAATGTCCCAATTTTCGTCTGCATATTATAAAAAAACTAACCAGTAATTCTTAATTCAATAACTTTTATTGTATTCTGTAGGGATCTAAATCATACAATTTCATATTATCAAAGTTAAAATACTCTTTATGGTTTAATACCTACAGTGAGTTAAATTCGTCTGTTACCCCAAATATTGCAAAAAAACTCGCTGTCTTTTTCATGTACCTATCATATACT
Source organism: Polyommatus icarus (assembly GCA_937595015.1). Taxonomy (NCBI): domain Eukaryota; kingdom Metazoa; phylum Arthropoda; class Insecta; order Lepidoptera; family Lycaenidae; genus Polyommatus; species Polyommatus icarus. The sequence goes on from OW569326.1 coordinate 16,409,648, forward strand.
TGGAACTAAAATTTTGTATTTTTTTCCATTGAAAGACAAATTCTCAAGAACTGACTTAAATACTCTGATACTTAGCGATTTAATCATAGTGGTTGATCTTTTTAAATTAGCAGATTTCATGACTTTATCGAAATTCAAATGTTTGTCCCCGTATTTTCGCTTCTATGTTACTATTTTGTATGTTACCGTAATTTCACCTCTAAACAATGTTAATCTTTTGTGGCACTGTTTTGTATTGACACTGGCAACACTAAGTATCTATGCGAATAATAAAATTAAAAAAGACGCTTGTTTGTTGTCTGTAGAGTCGAGCAAAAGTTCACGCATATGTTTGGTTGGAGTTTTTTAAAATGAATTTAGACGATTTCAAAGGTAAATAACAGTTTTTATTACACCTGTTTTGAATAGAAATATGACTAAGCGGAAAAGCAATGCGTGGCGTGTATTTTTGGTCCAAATTGAGCTCAAACTATCGATTAATGGTCAATTAAAGCCTAAAAAATGTCGCTTCGCCTAAAAAACGTTACTTCTATGTTACCGGTAACGTTCATTTGTTGTTTGCGGGACGCTGTCCCTTACACCCCGTACAAGGCATAAAGTTTTACATAAAAATATGTGCACTATAAAATCGGCCTTACATACTTTACTCCTTACTTTGTAACCGACTTCCAAAAAACGCTGTGGATATATATATATTTTTTTGTATGTTCAACGATTACTCCGCCGTTTGTGAACCGATTTTCGAAATTTTTGTTTTGTTGTATTAGATTTTACTCCAATTTGGTACCATGTTCATAAAAGTGGTGATCTGATGATGGGATCCAGGAGTAATCGAGGGAACTCCTCGAAATTTATATGGAAACATATGGTAATTTTGATTTTATGTGAAGTGTACTAAGAATATGCTACCAAAAAGTCAAATATTGGGTCAAGGTATACCATAGTTTCGAAGATGCTGAGAGAACTCCTGACTCCTTATAGAAACACGTTTGGGAGTTTCGGCGTTGTTTTAAGAACAGAAAGCATATTATGCTACCACGCAATTAAAATTCATCATCATCATCATTACCACGTCGTGTTAAGGTCACCAATGTATCATGGCACAAAATAGATAATAGTACAACTTACAAGGCATAGGTGTGGATACAATAATAATAATTATGTACATAACAACACCAATTATTAATATAGGCTGTTTATACACGGCGGTCGGTGCGGCGTCGCCGCACGCAGCCGCGCGCCGCGCGGCGTGTGCGTAAACATCGCGGCATTGCGTCGTACCTATTCAAGTTCTAATGTCAGGGCATGCCGCGCTGCGAGCATTTTGAGTGTCATAATATGATTTTAAACTTTATCTTCATTAATGTAGTACAATATAGTATCGCTTGAGAAAGGCGCAGGCGGCCGCGAGGCCGGCTTTTCAAGTTTCTTATGCGATAGTACTATGTATTACAATAATGAAGGTAAAGATTAATATCATAATATTGTTATGACACTGAAAATATATTCGCCGCGCCGCTGGGTGTGATTCGGCTCATCCTTCGATCGCGGATTCTTGGAAATCCATTGTTCTGGCGGCCGCTTGGGAGTTGAAGCGTTAAATTGTTAAAATACCTAGCACGCATAGGGTTGTGTTCACTTAGATTTTTTTAAATGTATTGTTTAAATTTATCTACCTGATATTTGGACCTTGGGGTATAACTCTTAACAGTCTTAACAAATTGTAATAAGATACGTAGAATAAACGCAGTAATTCGACGCGTAGGGTGGTATGGTCACTAAGTCACTACTCACTAGTTCACTACCACCGACGACCACTTATAAGCTCGCGGACTATGACGGAGGTCATCTTGGAAGGTTAATTAATATTTATAATAACCAACGAATAACAAAACTACATAATAACAATACGAGATCAATAATTACCACTCAAAATGTTGACAATTCAAATTTCAATGCTCACTGCTCACACCAAAGGTGACACATTTCTGATTTCACACAGCCAATACAACTATATAAAACTCCTACGTACAAGCGATACTGCGATTCAGGAGCACCTCAGCGAAACCTAATGGAATACATCGTGTAACTAAAACTATATGAACAACAATCGGAGTTCGGACAAGCGATAGCGCCGACAGAGCGCCTCAATGACATATAGTGAAGACAATATAAAACTATTTTTTATACAATTTAAATTGGCACTAATTATAGTTTATCTACTAGGTAACTAAAAAGAGTGAAATTATTATTTTTAACCAAAAATTAAAACCGACTTCCAAGGTACAATAAAAACATTCTTATAATATGAACTAAAAACTAAAAAGTATTAAATAATTTTCCTCTCAAAATGTGCCTTTTTCCGAATTCAGCTAAACCTCAACTATTTCTGTACTCAACCTTCATAATTTTGAAGTCGGTGCCAGTTATGGAACTGGCACCGACTTCAAAATTTGAAACTTATGGAAGTTTCAAATTTTCTGTCAAAGAAAATATAAAGATTCAGCTATATCTGGTACCGACTTCAAAATGATGAAGGTTGAGTACAGAAATAGTTGAGGTTTAGCTGAATTCGGAAAAAGGCACATTTACAGAGGAAAATTACTTAATACTTTTTAGTTTTTGGTTCATATTATAAGAATTTTATTATTGTTTTTACCTTGGAAGTCGGTTTTAATTTTTTGTTCAAAATAATACGTTACTGTAACATAGAAGTTTCTATGTTACTCTATGTTACTATGGGTAAAAATTCTCGGCCTTACCCAATAAATATATACTCACAAAATTAACCCATACCTATGTCAGTGTCTATTGTGCCTATGTGGCGGTACCCACTATTGACAATTATTCGCCTAACATTCCTGCATCGCGCTATCGAAGTTTTCTGAGCGCGTCGGTATAGGTATATACGACAGCTGCTGATATGTACCATTTGGGCTCTGGTCTGACCAAGCATACCACCTTGCTCGGACGGAATATCTTCCTTTGTGGTCAAGTCTACGTATATATCCCACACCTACAGTAAATAATATAGTATGATAGAGTGATAGAACAATATTTTGTAGATGCCGCGACAACCAATTTGCCTGCGCTTCGGGCGAATGCCTGGCGCTCCACTGGAAATGCGACAAAGAGGAAGACTGTCGGGACAGCTCCGACGAGGCTGAATGCCGTAAGTTTTACTTAATTCTTCCTGACTACTGTTAAGTGATGAGCAAAACAAGACTCAGTCTTGCAGGTTTTGGTTTTTCTAGTACAATATTGGTCTTGGTTTTTTTAGTTTTAGGATATTCGTGGTCTCGGTATTGCTTTTTTGCAAGACCAAGACTAAGGCTGCAAGACCGATTTTGCTCATCATGAATTGCCCTACAGTAGTCTGTAGGGCAATTCATGATTTCCATTCGACTCGGATTCGGAAACTTTACCGTGCGGTCATTGGTCAACGCCTAGCAACGTTACTGGACGTCGGGTGACGAAGTTTCCGAATTCGAGTCGAATTACGCATTTTGAATCCAGGCCCTGTTTTCTGCTTTCGTCATCTACTTTTAACTATGAGAGTTGAGCAGTGGCGGCGCAAGGCCTAAATTTTATGTGGGCAAAATATATTTTGCGAGGCCCCTGATGGTTGATGCAAGAAGACGGATTTTGTTGAAAGACTTTTCTTACTCGTAAATCTTAAAAAAAAAACGCGCTGTACAAGCGGCGTGAGGCCCCTAGGACCACGAAGCCGTGGGCGGTCGCTCACATCGCCTACGCCCGCCGCCTCTGCAGTTGAAGCCTGAAGGTAGAGGAACTAACCTTTCGTGCTGCATAAAATTAGAGTCTCAGTTTTCCTTTTATGAACTAATAATTGACATTCCATAGGGCAGTCGTTATTTGTTAGATGGCTTTCCTAATAATAATAATATCATTACCTATATATGATATAGATATATAGACCTGATGATGATTTTATCGAAACCGGTCGTGTAAAACAAAATTGTAATAAAATAGATTAATAAAAGTGGAAAAAGTGTATAAAAAGTGTAAGTTATTACTGTCATTACCTATATTAGTAGGAGATCCGGCCATAGAATGACCTTCACCCATCGTATTACGGGATGAAAATGATTTTTTTATAAAATTAAACATGTTAAAAAAAATATTTACAGGAGGTTGTCTGAAAAATTTGGTGCAAAGTGTAATTAATTAATAATTAAAAAATGTTTTTTTTTTTTAAACATTACATTCATTCCCTTACGCAAAAAACTGTATACTAATCGAAAGTATGTAGCTCATAGAATATGCAAACGCTGGGTTGACTTTTTTTTTCCGGTGCAATTATCAGGTAGGCAGCTATATACAGGTAAATCGATACTAGTAATTTTCAACGATCCACTTACGCGATAAACCTTATATCAAAATAAAGATAATTTTATTATGAATATAATGACATAAGGTTGAATGAATGTAATGTTTAAAAAAAACATTTTTTAATTATTAATTAATTACACTTTGCACCAAATTTTTCAGACAACCTCCTGTAAATAATTTTTTTAACATATTTAATTTTATAAAAAAATCATTTTCATCCCGTAATACGATGGGTGAAGGTCATTCTATGGCCGGATCTTAGACTATATGTTATTTCTTGTTTATTGATAAGGCCGAAAACTTTTATTCATAAAAGTTACTGAATTAAATGGCGTTTCTTTAGCTGTGGACCTAATACGATGCGGCGAGAACGAGATTCAGTGTAACAACAAGAAGTGCGTGCGGAAGGACTTCCAATGTGACGGGGACAACGACTGCGGCGACTGGACGG